>JANCRA010000010.1:20359554-21559554 GCA_024362935.1 Setophaga petechia | reverse complement strand
AATAGTTGAGGTAATTTTCTTTCCATTCTTCCTTTCCCTTGTTATTTAGCTTTACATGGCTAAAGGTCCAGTGAGGCTGAGGAAAACTCACTCACTGAAAGTTTGCCAGGAGCATTAACAACCATCCACTTCTGGGATGAATCTTCCCTTCCTTCTTTAATAATTAACTCCTGGTGATCAAATACACCTCTCAGTCTGGTCTAGAAAGGGGGAGGGAAATAAAATAAAAGGAATGAAAGGGAGAAAAGGAAAGGAAACAGGGCACTGGGCACTTTTCCATAAAAGAAGAGCTGACACTGACAGGTTTTGGTTGTAACTGGGATCAGAGCTGGACCATCAGACAAGGGAACAGCTCCCTGCAAACAGACTCACCTCAGCTCCCTGCTCCAAGGCATTCAGCCATGGCATAAAAGCCAAGGAAAAGCATGGAAAATCCACTAAAAGTGGACATTGCCCATTTTCTGTGGCAAATTTGTCCACGAAGAATGGGGGAACTGGGTGGACACAAGGGTTGAGGGCTTTAAAGGGCTCCTACAAAAAGCAAATTAGGAATTTCAGGATTTTTGGGTTGAAAGGGACATTAAATCCCACCCAGTGCCCCCACTGCCATGGCAGGGACCCCTCCCACTGTCCCAGGTGCTCCAGCCCCAATGTCCAGCCTGGCCTTGGGCACTGCCAGGGATGCAGGGGCAGCCCCAGCTGCTCTGGGCACCTGTGCCAGGGCCTGCCCACCCTGCCAGGGAAGGATTTATCCCCAGCATCTAAACCTCTCTATCTGAAGTTCCCAGAACTAAATACACACAGACAGCTGGCTGCATGGAGTGGTTGCAAAGCCTGGTGTTCTCAATGGATACTTCAGTGTCTGGTCAACACCAAACAAAATGAGAACTGAAGCCAAACTATCACAGGAATAAAATTCAATTGAAAGCTTTGATTTACTTGTTTTGGGGTAAATGAAAAATTGACAGCCCAATTTGCAGTGACCATCACAGCAATGCAGTTTAAATCCCATTGACACTTCCCCTGTACCTCCAAAGTCTCACTGAGGAATCTGAAATAGTCTGTAGTAACTTCACCTTCAAGAGAGGGAGACAGGTGGTGGCAGACTTAAATATTAGAGGTAACAGAGCCCTAATAATGGTGAGAAGAGAGTGATACAGATGGCAAAAGCAGTGTCAGTAAATCACCAGAGCTTTACAGAGTAACTCACTGGAGATCAGCAAGGCCAGTGACAAGATATTTGAATTAAAAGGGAACTGCACTGAGTGCTGTAACACACCGAGTGTTCATCTCCATTTAACTGTAAATACTCATCCAGAGGGTGCTGGGTAACCCAGCCACCTTCCCACTGCTGGACAGCCACATCCATCAGGGCTGCTCAGGAGTCACTCATGGACAAACTGGTGCCCTGTGCTCTGGGCAGTGGGGACACCTGGCTTTGTCCCCAGCTGGGACAGGGGACACCCCAGCCCTGCCAAACCCAGGCACAGCTGTGGCTGCTTCAGCCCCTGCTGAGTCACAGAACACAAATAAAACTGGAGCAGAGACAGGGCTGGGTCAGCCTGAGACACCACAGCAAGTTCACAAGGTAATCTCAATAACTCTGAAGAAAAAGAATTAAAAAAAAAAAAAAATCAAAAAACCCGTGTAGCTTCAGCTCCCTGCAGTCCCTCAGGTTTCTGTCAGCCAGAGCTGTGCTCTGACACAGAAAGCTCATTCAGGCACGATTTCTTTTTGGTTTCATTCCAAAGCAGCACAGAAATGGCTTTTACCTGCAGAGAAAATTAAAACCTTCCAGCAAATCTCACCCCCTTTGGGACACATTTACTGCAGGAGATGCATCTGTGCTGGGGCCTGGGATCGCTGCCTTCAGTTCCTGATAAAATCCAGAAACAGCCGCAGGCACCGGCAGGAATTCTGCTGTCCATGGTCCTGACAGGAATTCTGCCGTGTCCATGGTCCCGACAGGAATTCAGCTGTCCATGGTTGTGACAGAAATTCTGCTGTCCATGGTCCTGACAGGAATTCTGCTGTCCATGGTCCCGACAGGAATTCTGCTGTCCATGGTCCCGACAGGAATTCTGCTGTCCATGGTCCTGACAGGAATTCTGCTGTCCATGGTCCCGACAGGAATTCTGCTGTCCATAGTCCTGATAGGAATTCTGCTGTCCGGGGTCCTGAGAGGAATTCTGCTCTTGGTGGCCCTGACAGGAATTCTGCTGTCCATGGTCCTGACAGGAATTCTGCCGTGTCCATGGTCCTGACAGGAATTCTGCTGCCCAGGAATCCCGACAGGAATTCTGCTCTGTCCATGGCCCCGACAGGAATTCTGCTGTCCATGGTCCCGACGGGAATTCTGCTCTGTCCATGGCCCCGACAGGAATTCTGCCCTGTCCAGGAATCCCGACAGGAATTCTGCTCTGTCCATGGTCCCAACATGAATTCTGCTGTCCATGGTCCTGGCAGCTCCAAGGGCTTGGGGATGTGATGGGGCCGTGGAGTTCTCTGCTGGGGAAGATAATACAGATTTATAATACACATTTCTGGTGCCTGAACCCCAGAAATCACAGGGGGATAATTAATAAATAAATGTATTAAGTGCATGTCTTAGCCAGCATCCAGCTGGGCAACTTTGTAATGAATTCAAGAGAAACGTGGGGAAGAGAGGACATTAAACAGGGTAATCCCTATCAGAAGGGTGTAAAATATCCTTCTATCTGTCAAAAACACTGAGCTGTCAGCAGCCTAAAAATAATAAAGACAGATCTCAGTTTCTGTCAAATCAGACTGACACAAAAAACTTGAATATCAGTGTAAAAGAGGGGAAAAAATCAATGTCAATCCATTTCTCCACTCAAAAGCAACAATCTAACAAGACAATTTGAGCTTTAGCATGAAAATGATTACTGAGAGTTCTTTAAATGTGTTCTGCAAGAAACTGAAGTGAAGGGATTGGCTTCAAAACTGCCACTTTCCTGACTGAGATTTCCATAAGTCCTCTATTATTTCCAGAGACAGCCAGCACACACCAGCCATGGATCCTGCAGCTCCTGTTGCTTTCCTGATAAAGGAGAAAGCCAGAGGGACTGGAATTGATGCAAATGAGGGAGATTTCTTCCCTGAGCTGAAAAACTCCCAGGGCCACCTGCGATTTCCAGATTTCCACCCCTCTCAGCTCCCAGCTGTGGCCCTTGAGCAGGGAGGATGTTTTCCACCTCAGCCACAGCTGCTGCAGCATCATCAGGCTGATATTGCAGAGAAAGAAAAGCCCCACCAGAGCACATTTTCCTCATTTATCAACCAAGCAAGCCCCAGCAAAGCTCAGCCCAAAAGCACCAGCCTCATTTTTAAGCACTCAGTAAGATCTCACTGATACACCCAAGTAAAACCTGGTGCCACATCAATCTTCAAAATAACAAATCCAGCAAGAAAAACCTCCAGGGAGGAGCAGCAGCTCAGTTCCATGGGGAGAGTGAAGGGCACAGGAGATGTCCTGAGTTTGTACATAAAGGAATTTGACATGGAATGAAAAGGAATTTGTACATAATAACCTGAAACAGAAATGGGAATTTTTAGCTGGGTTGTGGGAAAAGCTGTAAAAATACTATTGAACGTTTTTTTAAAAAATAAACCAGTGAGCTGCATAACTTGGAGAAGGCTTTTCAGCCAGGACTCTGGTTTGAGCTTTAGCCTGGTAGAAGACATCATTCAACTGAGCTTTGTCCCCTCAAATGGGCTCAGCCTGAAGTGGTGACCCAGAGCCTGGTGCTGAGCCCAAGCCCTGGAAGTCGAAGGCCAAAGCTGTTCCATTGCTTGATTTCCATCCAATAAAGTAGCAAACAAGTTCAAACCACAGAGTATCATTTGTGCAGCCACACTCTGGTGGAAGCAAAGGGAAATTCTGAATAAACTGCTCACAGCACATGCAGTTCTGCTCCAGCCACATAAATCATTCCAGATTCTGGCAACGGGCAAGAACAAAAACAAAAATTACCCCCAGTTATCAAGTGAAGGATTTCTTTAATTGCTTTGTGGCTAACAGCAGAGCCCAGCAGGACCCTTCAGGTGCTGCAGGTGGAAAAGCAGCCCCCTGAAAAGGTCAGCAACTCCTCACACACCCTGTCAGCTCCCATCCAGCTCAAGAGAAAAGCAGCAAAGCCCTCCTGCCTCTCTGCCTGCAGCAGATTCCCCCTGGATGAGTTCCCACTCATTGGAAAGCTCCATGGACACACAAACAGAGAGAATCTTACCCATTATTGAATTTTCAAATCTCATTTTTTCACCCTCTATTATTTTGAGATTTAAGCCATTTTGCATTGCCAGGCTGCACCAAATCCTTGTAATGATTTCTTTTTGACCATGGAAGGTGTGGATTGCTCGTTTCCACATGCATTACCCAGGGAGCTGTGGCCACAAAGCTTGAGCCATGGCATTCAAAGTCCATTGAAAAACCAGCTCCAACATATTTTTTAAGATCAAAATATTGCATCACCAAAAAAAGGTGCATGAAATATATATATTTGTTTTTCACCAATTTGTTTTAATTTTTAACTTTGATAATAAAATAATCCCAAACCAGAAACCAAAAGCACTTCATGCTTGTAGCCCTAGATGCCACAAGTTATATTTACCTGGTGAAATGACCACTAGACCAATGCCTACTGCTCTTGTCTCCTTCCTCTACCCTGGCTGCTCCTGCTCTGTGTACAACAGAGCTGTGCCTGGAAAATCTGGAATAAACCTCATGTGAAGCCCAGACAGAAATGTCAGGCTGAGCTCAGCCCAGCTCACAGGCCCTGTTCCAAACGTGGCTTCGATGGCAAAACAAAGCATTATAAAATAACAATAATAAAATAAAACAATGGGAAAATAAACCAATGAGCTCTGTCTCACTGTTGGGGCCATGGGGTCATGTGGAGCTGCTCGGAGCCTCTCCCAGTTTGGGGATCAAACAATGCTGGAGTCATGAATAAGCAAAGCCCTGGTGCTGTGCTGAGGCACCACAGAGATAGGAAATTGCAGACATATCACGGCTGACAGGGCTAAGCAATAGGTGATTCAGATAAGTGGGGTTGGAATAAAATATGATTAAAGCAGTCTTTCCCATTCTGCTTTGATTTAAGAGTACAAAGTGCAAACTATTCATCTTCTGTCTAGAGGCAGTAAATCAGCGGATAAGAGAAGTGAAATGTAAGTGGGGTGCCAGGAAAAGCAAAGCACCACGTGCCAGCAATTGCTGCTGGAGAGGAGGAGCACGGGCTGAAATAACAATGCACAGGCACCCACCCCAGGCAGCACCAGCAGCTGTGCAAGGTCAGGAAAGCACAGAAGGCAAAACCCAAAACACTGAGGGAGGGAGGGAAAAGGGAATATCACAAGGGCTCTGGCTCTAAGGCAGGTTCCTTGCTCAGTTTTCTTCTGATTTTGCCAGCACATGGCAGAACTGACGGGGTTTAAGGAGCAGCAGAGGAGCTGCTGAGGCACCTGAGGGACTCTGGGGTTCTGCAGAAGGGAACACACCAGCAGCTCCTCCCCAGTTCTGGTATGGTGGCTACAACCAAGGCTAATTTCCATTTACTACGGGTTTGAAGGTCGGGGATTGTCCTCCTCAAAGGGAAATCCATCCCTGCAGGGAGGGTGAGCCCAGGGGGCATCACCAGCAAGGGAAGAACCCAGCACAGTTCCCACTTCTCATTGTGTGGGAGAAAGGGAAAAAACCCCACAAGCAGAGCACTTGTTTGATTCAGGTGTAATTCCCCAATTCCAGGCACCGGCAGAATTCTGGTATCTGTGGTCCCGACAGGAATTCTGCTGTCCATGGTCCTGACAGAATTCTGCTGTCCATGGTCCTGACAGAATTCTGCTGTCCATGGTCCTGACAGAATTCTGCTGTCCATGGTCCTGACAGGAATTCTGCTGTCCATGGTCCCGACAGGAATTCTGCTGTCCATGGTCCTGACAGGAATTCTGCTGCATGAATAAAACAACTGGAGACTGAAAAAATGCAGAACTCAAACCCTAACTCACACTTCCTTTCAAAGCCTCCACTTTTTAACATTCAGTGAACATTATTTTGGTTTTATTGTATGATAGACAACCTAATCACAAAGTGTTTGCCAAAACTGGTGGATTTTTACCAAAACCACGTTGTCACTCCCAGCCATGCCCTGGCACAGGCAGGGATTGCCAGGGCTGGCTTCACACTCAGAGCACAATGCACAGGGGGACACAAAAAATGCCTCTTAAATGTGGCAAACACCTCCCCAGCCCCACCCCATCTCTGAGCTCACAGGACACTTCTGTCCTCCTCCTCTGAGAAAGGGAATTCAGTGGGAAAGTCCAGATGCAGCAGGATACATCAATACTGCATAGAAATACCGATTCTGCTCAAAGTTCATCCTGCAAACATCCCCAGCCCACCTGAGGCAGCCCCAGGCTGCACCACAGCCAAGTGCCACAGGTTTCAATATGCACAGGAGAAGGTCCCTATTTTAAATAAAATCATTGGTTTCAAATATGCACAGGAGAAGGTCCCTATTTTAAATAAAATCATTAGACTGAGGGTACAGTATAATATTGAGCTACTGAGGAACAGACTGGGGAGCCTCCTGAGGAAGGATCAATGTGTCAGCCAGGAAGGGATGGAGCCATGAACCACAATTGGCATTCTTTAGAGAAACAGCAAAGCAAAACGAGCTAGAAACGAGCTGAATGGGTGAAATGAAGGGGATAATCCTGCATTTTTCACAAAAGCCTACAAGCAGATTAGTTGCCAGCACCAGCTCCATTCTTGCAGCAGGATGGTTTGGTAATTGTTTTGTTCTTCACCCATCTTGTGAGTGAGTAATGATAATGAGAATCCCTGCACTGCCTCACCTCTGCTGCACAATAACAACACATTTTACCCTCACATTTCACCTGCATGACACCAAAGTCTCTGTGGGGCTGGGGTTGGTGGGATGAGGCTGCATCCCAACAGAGCAGGGGATGGACCTGGGATAATCCCTCAAGGCTGGAATTTCTTGACATGCAAAGCCACATCACTGTAAATACAAGGGACACAAAAGTGATTCTCAGTCAAGGGTTTTTTCCTAAAACAAGCCATACAAATATCCCTCATTGACTGAACTGGAGCATAAACCTTAAAGCTTGGGGGATGTTGCCTTGGGCTCTGCTGCCCAACACGAGATCCTGGCACTGCCAGGACCAGGCAGAGGAGCAGCCAGCCCTGGCCAAGCCCTGCCCCATCCTCTGGCCACAACCCATCCCTCCTGCAGTGGCATTTTGCAGCTCAGGCGGGTTTTTGCTGAGTTTGCAAGCCTGGGAAGGCCATCAAACCCTCCTGAGGTTTATAAACCCCGTGTCATTTCCACAGGTCTGTGGAAAAAGTATTACCTGCTGTTTAACTAATGTCAGCAGTTACAGGGATGGGAACAGAGAGGAGGGAAGGGATAGAGAGCATAAGCACATCTGAGCCCTCCTGATTTGCCTTAAATCTCCACTCCTACTGCAGGAGCAGCATTAGGGTGGATATGAGAGTGGCTGCACTGGAGGTTTGGAGGCTCCTCTGCTCCTGCCAAAGCCACTTACCCAAGGAAAATGGATCAGTTCCACCACACTGCCATCCAGGTGAGGATCCTGGCCAGGCTGGAGCTCCCAGCAGGGGCTGGGCATTGGCAGAGTCAGACACAGCAAAAAGGGGGTGATGTAGGGGCAGGGGCACCTGCAGCCCTGTGAGAGCCCAGCTCACGCTCTGCACATTAGACAGAGGAGCTCCTCTGTGTCCCTCTGGTTTCCAGCAATGCTCAGACTGCACCTGTGCCATTTTCAGGGTCACTCTGGGGCTCCCTTGCTCAAAGGGGCCCGAACTGAGCCACTCTGGACTGCAGAGTCTCTTTCTCAGGGCTCCTCTTCCCCGGATTTACTGTCGGTGATGGCAGAGCAGCAGCACAGGGATAATCCTGCCCTGCACTCCCCAGGACAGGCTCTGCTCAGGAACAGCTCCCAGCCCCTTCTGGAGGTCTCCCCAGTGCCCTAATGGGACTGCAGCATCCCCGGGCAGGGCAGTCCCAGCTCCCACCCCCGTTAATCCCAGCCCATCGAGCAGATGCTAAGCCGGGTTTGCAGCCCGGGGCTGAGCTGGGTTTGCAGCGCAGTTACAGAGGGAGGGTGGGCCTCGGGAGCTCTGCACAGAGCTGATGGCAGGGGCCCAGCCGGGAGTTACCTTCTCCCAAAGGAGATTTCAGGAGTGAATCCTGCTGAGCACCCCACGCTCCGGGACCGGCAGCACCTGCAAACCCAGCCCGAGCCAGGGGCTCACCTGGGCAGGGCATCACTGGGCAGCGAGCAGTGATGCTCTGCTTCTGAGCATCGCCTCCTCCCTGCCCACCGAGAAACTCCGGGCTGCTTAACCCCGGAATGCCCGGCTGCTTAACCCCGGCACTCCGGGCTGCTTAACCCCGGGATGCCCGGCTGCTTAACCCCGGAATGCCCGGCTGCTTAACCCCGACACTCCGGGCTGCTCAACCCCGGTTCATTCCCGAGCTCCGGAATGGCTAACAGCGGTTTGTCCCGGGGCTCCGGGCTGGTTCTAACCCCGGTTCATCCCGGAGCTCCCGGTCGGTTCACCCCGGTTCATCCCGGGGCTCCGGGCTGGCTAACCCTGGTTCGCCCCGGGGCTCCGGGCTGGTTCTAACCCCGGTTCAATCGGAAGTTCCGAGCTGCTTAACCCCGGTTTATCCCGGAGCTCCCGGCCGGTTCGTCCCGGTCCATCCCGGAGCGGGTGTGGCAGCGCCCCGGCAGGAGCTGCGCGGTGCCAGCAGCGCTCCGGCGACCGCAGGGTGACACCTACTGACACCCAGAGCGGCACCGAGCCCTGCCAGCCCTGCCCGCAGCCTCAGGGACCTGATTTGCAGAGCCCAGTTCGGAGCACACAACAGGATGCGATTTGTTAATGGAAGATATTGGTCACCATCAGTTCTGGTGGCCATGGAAGGAAAGACACAACTTCTGTGACTGTGTTTGGATCAAAAGGGACCTTAAAGATTATTTGATCCACCCTGCCATGGCAGGGACACCTCCCACTGTCCCAGGCTGCTCCAACCCAAGTGTCCAACCTGGCCTTGGGCACTGCCAGGGATCCAGGGGCAGCCCCAGCTGCTCTGGGCACCTGTGCCAGGGCTGCCCATCCTCACAGGGAAGGACTGATCCCTAATATCCACCCTAAATCCCCCCATTTCAGTTTGAACCCCTAGCCCACGTCCTGTCCCTGCAGTCCTGGTGAAGGTTCCCCCTCTGTGCCCTTCCCAGGGCTGGCAGTGAGAGCCCCTTCCCTCTCTGCAGCCCTGGCTGCCTTTGCCTGTAGCAGCACTGACTGATTGCTTCCTATTTCCTTTATGTTGTGGCTCAACAATTCCAATTCAATGGAGCAATAATAATAATAATAAATTTTCGGTATGGGAGCCCAGAATCGACTGTTAACTCTTTATCCATAACAGAGCCTTGCTCTGGAAGAAAAGCAAACACTGCTACAATAGCCTTCAAAAGAATCGACTGTAATAATTATTTCCCATTGCACGGGAACGTCTTCAGCTGTTCCAGGGGGTTTTGCCGTGATTACCGAAAGCTGCAAACCCTGACACAGAAACACACGAATTCCCTCTTTCCCTTTCTCGAAATAGCACAGGGAAAAAGCCCTCTCTGTTCTCTGCCACCTCCCGAGCAGATGGCGATGCAGCAGCACCTCCCTCCCCCGGCCAGCTGGGAGCCCCGCGCCGGGAGAAAGAGCTCCTGCCCCCGCTCCGGGAGAGAGAATTCCTCCGAGAATTCCTCCCCCGCTCCGGGACAATCCCTCCCACGGTCCCAGAGAATTCCTCTCCGGTCCCGGACAATCCCTCCCCCGGGTCCCGGAGAATTCCTGCCCCCGCTCCGGGACAATTCCTCCAAGAATTCCTCCCCCGCTCGGGGATAATCCCTCTCCCGGTTCCGGACCATCCCTCCCCCGGGTCCCGGAGAATTCCTGCCCCGCTCCCCGGGACGATTCCTCCCCCGCTCCGGGAGGATCCCTGCCCTGGTCCCGGAGAATTCCTCCCCGGATCCGGGACGATTCCTGCCCCATTCCCAGGACGATCCCTCCAAGAATCCCTGCCCCTGCTCCGGGACAATTCCCTGCCCTGCTCCGGGACAATCCTTCCGAGAATTCCTGCCCCGCTCCCCGGGACGATCCCTGCCCCGCTCCCCGGCAGGGGTGGGAGATGCGGGAGCCCCCGGGGATGTCCCGGCCGTCCCCAGCCGCTCCCCAGAGGCTCCTGCACTCCAGCACCTCCACTCTCATCTCAGCCGGAGCTCCAGCAGCTCCCACACCCGTCCTGTTCTCCCTTCTCTCCCAGCTCATCTCGATCCCCACACCACTGGAATTTCCCCTTTCCTCCTGCCCTCCCTCGCTGCTCTGTCCTCCATGGAAAGGATCAAACGTTTCTGCCATTTCTCAGCACCACAACCTGCCTGCAGCAAGGCAATGTTAATGTTATTTTTCAGGCAGCGAGCACAGCATTGGAGAGAAACCTTTCCAGAATCATCACTCTGCTGTGCCAGGTCTCTGAATGGGCAGAGAGGAGTGGAAGGGGCTCTGCCCACCCTGCTGGGTGACCCAGGCTGCTCCCCATGAGGACAACACAGCCAGGGGAGCAGGGAGAGGAGGGGTCCTGCCCTCCTGGGCTGCAATTCCTGCTCAAAGTGAGCCAAAACCCAACCCCAAAGAGCCTGACCAGCTGCTGAGACTGCAGCCCCCAGGTCAGGAGAACACACAGCATCCACCCCAAAATGAACTGATGGAAAACACCACCATTGCAAACACCATTGTTTAACCACACTCAAGCAGCAGGAGGTTCAGCAGGGCACAGAACCAGGGCCTGGGCATTCAATTCCTCCCAAGCTCAGCCCTGTTTTGCTGGGCCTTTTCCTGTATTTTTCTGAAACGCTGGCAAAACAACAACTGCTGCTTCTGATCGAGACAAGGCCACATTCAAGCACTTCAAAAATATTCTCCATTCTGTAAAGCACAAAGGGGCTTAAACAGATTATATTTATAAACAGACCAGCACCTGGTTTGGATAATAATTATCCTCTAAATAGAAATTATCCTCTAACATTTGTTGCTACTGTATAAAAGGAGCTCTGCTCTGATCAATAATTAGAAATCAATTACAGAGCTCTGTGTTCCAGTGATGATTGCTCTCATGATTTGGGCACCTCTTACCAGTATTTGTAAAGGTGTTAATCCATCCTAATAATTCTTAAATCATGTATGAATACAGAAGTGCCCGTGGCATTTTTCAATTCCTATTTAAGTCCAAGAAAAGCTGCCTGTTTAAATTACACAGCAGTTAAATTTTCCTTAAAAGCACTTTGAAGTGGTTCTGTGCAAATACACATTTGCCATGAAACCACCTCTTTTGTTAACCAGGTAACCTGGCAATGCTGCTGTGATCCAGGCTCTGGAACCAATTCTGCTTTTACTCTCTCCAGGATGTGATTTATAATTTTTGCTTTCCTTATTAATGAATCCAAGGCCTGGGCAGTGCTTTGGCAGGTCTGCAGTGATGGGCACTACTGGGATGTGTTCACACCTCAGCCCTCCTGAGGCATAAATCCCATTTCTGTCACCTCCAGGAGCTGCTTCACTCTTCATTTCCCATTAAAAACATTTTAGTGACCCAAGAGTGTTGGAGCATTGAGCAGTGTATGTTCAAGTGTCAAAAATTTGGCAGTTTCCCCACTTTCTCCTTGGAAACCAGGCCTGGATTCAGATTCTTGGGAAAGCCCCAGCAGCTCCCACACTGAGCCCTGGGCAATGTCCTGTTCCCTCCTTTTCTGACACAGCTTTGGGAATTTCTGTGCTCAATCAGAGAAAATCCAGGGCTTCCTCTCCAACAGATTCACACATTCCAATTGTTGTATTTTTTCCTTCTCTAAGAAGACAACCCTACCACACTGTAATTCTCAGACATCGTAGCTGGAGCTAAACTGGTCCTCAGACTCCAATAAACAACCAAAAAATAGGGTTGGGTTCACTTTTCAGCAACAGAGACAATTTCCTGAGTGGCTCTTTGGGCTCCCAGCACAAGCCCAGGCTCCCACAAGGCCAGATTTAAATACAAACCCAATAAAGGTCCTTCCTGCACAATGATCCATCAGAAAACCCTGAACACCACAGCCACATCCAAACTGGGGAGCCCCAGGGGCACGGGAAGAGCCCCAGGATGCAATTCCAGCTTCACTGAAACAGGCTCACCAGGAGAATTGAAATCCACACTGAAAACACAGGGATCCACCTACCACCAGCATTAATTGGAACAATAAAAAATCCTGCACTATTTCAACTTCTAATTCAAGATTCTAAATAAAGGCCTCAGAAAGTGTTTCATGTCTGTTTAAAGATCTGGTTTTGCTCAAAGTTGCTTTTCTAATAGAACAAAGTAAGGGGGGATTTATTTCTATTTATTTCCCTTGCCAGCTTCAGCACCCACAGAGTTCCTCAGAAAGTGTTTCATGTCTGTTTAAAGATCTGGTTTTGCTCAAAGTTACTTTTCTAATAGAGCAAAGTAAGGGGGGATTTATTTCTATTTATTTCTATTTATTTCCCTTGCCACCTTCAGCACCCACAGGGTTCCATGGGGACAATGGGAAGCAGGAGCTGCCCAGGGAGCAGCTGGGCAGAGGGGCAGTGAGGTCAGGGACTGCAGCCCAGGGCACTGAAACCCCTCTGTGCTTTTGGGGACCACGTTCTGCTTGCCCTGGAGCATCCCTGTCTCCAGAATGAGAAAATGAGATTTGCCCTTCCCCAGGCCTTGCAGCAGGCCCTGTGGGACTGGCAGAGCATTCATTCCTTTATTCCCACTTTGGATCAAACAACCAAGGGTTGAAAATCATCTCACAGAATTACTCGGAGCCATTGCTAATTTGAGGGGTTTGTGTGCTTTTCCTTGCTCCAGATACTGAAATGGAAACGTCTCCCAGGCTCTTCCCTCTCTAAATTACTCCTCAGCCACCTTTGCTTATCTCTATTGTTTCTGAGAAAAACCTGTTCCTTTACAGACATCTGCACTGGTGATAAAGTGTGATTGAAAAGCTTGGCCTGTCAGATAGGGAGCTGTTATCACAGCTTGATTTGGAGCTGTGGAATTACACTGGATAATAGCAGCTCCAAACAACACTCCTCTCAAATGAATTTATGAATGGCCTTTGCCAGATCTGAGGATAAACTGGTGGTAATAGGAAAGAGGCTGAGAGCTGATGGATCAGCCCATCATCCGTGAGCCCTGGATATGCCCATGCTGCACTGGGAATTCCATGGAGCAGAAGTCCCTCTACACTAATTAAATGTCATAGATAAACTTCTTCAATTTTTAAATAATTTATCCTTCTTTCCATTCAGCTCAGAGCCCCAGGGAGCAGAAGGGATGGGGCTGGAAGCACATTCCTAATGGGAATTGCTGTTGTGGCAGTGCAGAAACCCCTCCAGATCCTCCTGAGCAGGAGCTGCAGGGCTGTCCCCCAGCATGGCCAGGAGCCTGCTCACCCCTCTGGCCTTGGTGAGAAGGGAAAACCCACAAACCCACAGGGCCCTGTGCCCTCAGCAGGCACTGGAGAGTCCCAGCCCCAGTGCCCACCCTGAGCTGCTCAGGGCAGAGCTGCAGACAGGCAAGGACCTCTGAGGCTGAAGGAGTTCACAAATCCAGAACCTCCAAAGAGGGATTTTTATAACCACAGAGGGGAAAATGCCCACCAAAGCTTTCTGCCATCAGCCCTTGCCACTGCAGTTGTGCCAGCTGCCCCAGCAGTGCCCTGCCAGGGTGCTGTGAGGACAGCTCTGGTGCCACACACACGTTAGGGAATTTCTGCCTTAATAAGATGCTCAGATACAACATTAATAGGATCTGACATCCCATGGAGGAAAGCAGCAAAGCTCCAGAATTTTAAAGAGGGAGCCTTGAGCAAACTCGAGACTGCCATGAAAGCTTGACTGCCTTCATCCTCAGGACTCTGAGCTGGGATGGGCTGGGACAAAGCTGTCCCCATGCAGGAGATGAAAGGTCTGGGGGAGATCACCCAGCCCATCTCCTCTGAGATCCAACTGCAAATAAACCAGCTCAGGATGCAACAGAGACCTTCCACAGCCTCTCTGCCCAACCACAAATAAACTCACAGCACTGGAAATCATGAACTCACAGTGCCTGGGAAGTCTTCCTTTGGCCATAAATAAAATTGATCACCACAAAAAAATTTTAGGATTATTTAACAACAGGAGAGCGTTCCCATTCCCAGACAAGAGAATGAGTTCACACAAGTGGCCACAGCTGGCTGAACAAAATAACCTCCAGTTGGTAGGAATTAATAACCTCATTACCCAGGTGAATCAGCTTCTCTGAGCTAAGCACAAACACCCTCCTGGTGCTGGATCTGCAGAGCAGGGCACGGGGCTCTCCCTGAGGGGGACACCAAACAGCTCAGTTTGGGAATGACATCCAGACCATCCCCCCAGAGCAGGGTTCATGGATAACTGGGCTCAGGAAGGATGGCTGAGTGCTGCCCTGCCCTTGCAGGGCTGCCTGGCACGGCCATCCCAGCCCAGAGCCAGCCTGGCACTGCCAGGGACCAGCCCAGCTCCTGTGGCTGCAGCTGCACCTCTCCTGGGGATCACATTGATCAGCACAACAGAAATAAAAACACTTCTCAGCCTGTCTGAGACTCAGAAAATCACAGAATCCCAGGATGGGCTGGGTTGGAGTGACCCCAAATCCCACCCAGTGCCACCCCTGCCATGGCAGGGACCCCTCCCACTGCCCCAGGTGCTCCAGCCCAATGTCCAGCCTGGCCTTGGGCACTGCCAGGGATGCAGGGCAGCCCCAGCAGGTTCCACAAACACTGCAGTCCCTGCTGGAGGGGAGGGTGGGATCCTCCTGCTGCAGAGGCTCCTGGGTGAGGGTTTGGAGCCACAGCACGAGGGGCACACTGAGCACAGGGACTGGAGCCAAAGGAGGGGGGTCAGGGTGGGTCACAAAGGACAATAAAGCCAACAGCATCCTGCTCCTACTGTCCCACACAGAGCCACTAAAATACTGTGAAAACACCCCCAGAAATGTGGCCATAAAACCCTTGTGTGGTCACTGCAGCCCCCAGACAGCACCAGGGCAGGGAGGAGAGGGGAAGAGCAGCCAGGCTGCTCTGCTGCTGCCCAAAAAGCCTGAAAATACTTCAGAAAATCTTCACTGCAGTGCAAGTTTCCCAACACCCCAAAGAGCTCCTGTAGGAGCAGCCAGAACCATCAGTGAGGTGTTTCACAGCCTCCCCAGGAGCTGGATTTATGTAACAAACCTCAGGCTGACATCAGCAAGGGTTTTCCTGCTCTTTCCTTCTCCCAGTCCCCATGTAAAAATCCTCCTCTCAGAGAACAGACACTTCCATTTACAGGAAGGTCATTAAAAAAATCTAAAAAGTAAAAAAAAGGGAATAAGTTCTTTAAAGTGCCTCCATCTCTGCCTTATGTAAGTCTCCTACAAACACTCTGCACCTCTGAGCAGCTCCTGCAGCCACGTCCCAGGGCCTGGCTCCAGGGGCAGCTCCACACGGATGGAGGGGCTGCAGGCCCAAGGCCTGACATGTTTTATGAGTTAATTTGCTGTTATTTAGGGCCCTGCACAGCAGCACTAAATCTTCACATCCTTTTCACTGCTTTAAGTAATGCTTTAACTTCTTGGTAGCCACACAAGCTGGTGTTAATCCTTCTCTATTTATTTGTCCAAGCCCCTGGGGAGCTGCAGAGTCTTTGCTAGAGGACGAGCAATCCCATCCAAGTCATGGAGCTCCACTGTTTCAAGGCACTTTTCTCAGTCAAGCACAGATGAGAGAACAGGAAATAAGGGGGGGAAATTCCAAACCCCCAAATCCATGAAGTGCTCCCCCTTTGGAATGGATGCTTTATTTCAGAACCAGAGGAGCACTGTTCTACCTGAGTCACCCAGCTGAGGGACAGGACAGGGCTCCCTGCATTTTCCCTGATTCTGCTTTTCTTTATCACTTCCTCCTAACATTTCTGTAGTTCCCCATACATTGAGAAGTACCTGGATTCCTGCATGACAACCAGAGAGAAGGAAAGACACCACAGCAGGAGTGAGGTTGTGTGACCCAAAGGCTGGAGCTGCACAGGTGAGGTGGCCATTCAGGTGTAGGTGATACAGACCAAGGTACCAATGGGTGAGTCACAGAAAATCTCCCCAGGTGTGATCTTGCTAAATCCATCAACACTACAAAACACCTCAGGCCTTCACCTTTGCTGAAATCCCATGTTGGAAATGTTTCCATACTAGGGAATGTTGGATAAATGGATTATTCCACCAAGTACAGCAAGTACATCCTGTGGTTGGTGCTCAGGAGAGGTTTCTGCCCATCTCTTAATAAAAATCCAGTGTGACGTTCAAATATTTTTCATTTTCAGTCCAGACTTCAGCAGTTAAATTAAAAAGCTCACCCTGAAGCCCCACAGTTCACAGTTCACAGGAATCTCAGGCAGGCTGGCCTTGGTTCCACTGGACATCCTCCACTGGAGCCTTTTTGTTTTCCTTCTCTAATTTATTAGCAGGAGTTCTTCCGCTTGACTAAACTTAATGGAACAATTCCATTGTTCTGCTGCTGGCCATGAAAGTGGATTATTGTTGTTCAGTGGCACCAGTCTCACACGGGGGAAAATGCACCTTGAAGGAATTCTGCTTTATCCAAGGATCCAAAGGCTCCTGCACCCAGACAGCACATCCAGCACAGAGCCCGAGTTTTATACTGAAATTATTGTTAAATGCTGGGGAAATGTCTCCTGCTGCAATGGAACAGGGTCATAGAGCAGGCTCCCTTTTTATCACTTGCTCTTTGATTTGAGATGCAAATTCTGTCCAACACAATTCTCCTTTTTTTGACTGAGTGAACATGATTTTTACAAGGACAATAAAGACCTGGAGACCAGAGCTCAGTCTCTGCTACCAAGAGTTCTAAGCTAAATAAACACATTAAATGAATAAATACACGACATGGGTTCATCAGAATTCAGGAGAAGTTAAAGTTCTGCATTAAGCTGGGCTCCCAGGCAGCACCCAGCAATAAAACCAGCAACACAAAGCCACAGGGAGCCTTGGAACCCCAGAGCTGAGGCTGGAAAAGCCCTTTGAGCTCACAGAGCCCAACCATCCCCAGCCCTGCCACGGCCACCCCTGGCCCTGTCCCCAGTGCCACACACAGACAGGGCCTGCACATCACCCTGGGCAGTTTTCTGTCAGGACCAGCACATCCCTGTGCCTGTCCTGAGCAGCCCAGACCCTGCCAGGGGGCTCAGAGACCCTGGCACAGAGCCCAAAGTGCCCCTGTGGGTTTGATTATGACCCGTGGAGCAAATCACCAACTTCTATGAAGATCAGTAAGCCACAACAGTTTAAGTAGAATATTAGTGAAGTTATCACAGGGTGGAAAAGTAGATTTTAGGGTTTTTGGTATGGGGGTTCAGGAGGCAAGATGGAGGGAACTGAGTGTGTCCAGCCTTTCTCCTTCTTCTTCTTGGCCTCCATCTTCTGCTGTGATGGTGGCACTCACAGATTGGTTTGGAGTAGAAGCTCACTGTCTAACATAGGTGATGGGTATTGGGAAGTGATTGTAAACATTGCACATAGTTTGCAGTATAAAGACACAACACCACCCTGGGGGCAGGCAGAGTGCCTGGACTGTCCTGCTGAGCTGATCTTGGCAGGGCAGGAGAAAATTTTTTATAGATAAGATAAAATAAACAACCTTGAGACCGAGAAATGAAGAGCCCTGACTGCTTCTCTAAGTGCTGGGCTGGGAAAAGAGACTTTGGAACTTTTCTTGGGGTCACTCTGACAAACCAATGATCTCGACAGTTTTCCATGAAGAAATGTTCCCTAATGTCCAACCTACACTTCCCTGGCAGTGCTTGAGTCTCTCCCTCTGGGGACTCAGAGCAGAGCCCAGCTCCCAGCACTGAGGGGAGTTCACAAATCCAGAACTGCCAGGACACAGCCAGGGCCACCAGAGCATCCTCTGGGCACCTCCCAGCCCCAGAGTCAGAATCAGGGGTTCAGGGGCTGCAGGGAACAGCCATGGGAGCCATGGTGGTGTTTGGAACAGGAGGTGCAAACAGACCAGGCTGAAGAGCTGCTTTGGCTGATAGAAATGTGTCAGGACGTGCTGCTCAGCAGAGGAGGCTGCTCGGGGAGGTTATTGACTCAGCCTGCTCTAATTCCTGTCACAAGGGGCCAGCCCAGAAATAGACACTTGGAGACTGCAGAGGCATCCCAGAGGTTCCCAGGAACAGCTTTAGAGGCTTTAACCTTTCACCAGAGGATGCTGCTTCTGATTCAGAGCACTCAGTCCCCAGGGAGAAAAAACACCCCTTTTTTTTAAGCTTTACCCAGAGAATATTAAAGTGAATATTTTTTAAATCCACATTAATTACAGGCCAAAAATAAGCATATAAAAATATCTCATAAAGAAGGTGAAACTGTTCTGAGGTAGAGCACATGTGATGAACCAGTGCTTCTAATTAGTTCTAAATTAAAATCTGCAGTAAACTGCCATGAATTATTTAAATTTATCTGGAAAGATAGCCAATTTTTAGGGGGAAAAAAAGTTCTTTTACTGTGCCTTTACTGTGCTCTCTTTTCCCAGCAACAAAGCTGTCTGATCAAAGGGTTTCTCCTGCCTTGCCTGCTCCACAATGCCACGGCATTTCTCAGATGAGAGCACTGAGCACACAGCAGCACACACTGCTGAGCTCCAGGAGACTCTGCTGAATAATTCACTTTGGGAAGGGAGATCAGGTTCCAGCCTGGAATGAAATGAGAGCCATGACGTGATGCTACGTGGGCAAACTCAGGCCTAGCACTGAATTTATTCAGTTCTGGGGATGAGCAGAGCCCAGGGTAGGGACTCATGGAGTGGGTTGGGTTGGAAGGACCTGAAATCCCATCCCATCCCTCCCCCTGCCATGGCAGAGACCCCTTCCACTGTCCCAGGGTACTCAGAGCTCCATCCAAGCTAAAATTCCATCAGGACACAGGAGGGAAAGGTGTTCAGTGAACTCCCAAAAAATCCTGCAAACACAAAGGCCTCAAAAAGCCACCTGAGCTTGGATGTCACATCCAACAGCCACGGGGGGACAGTGACCATGACAATCCCTGTGCTGATGCCCCAGGGCCACCCTCACAGCCCAGGGTGGCAAAGCAGCCTGGATGGGCTCTGCAGGTCACAGGAGAAACAATAAAACCCATTTTAGGGGACACAAAGCCCCCACTGGAACCAGGATTCCCTTCCATGGCCTCATTCCCTGGAAATTCCCTCAAGGGCTCTGTGCCCAGCAGAGAGGGAGTGGAATTTTGTGTGAGAGAGGCAGGTGAGGGCAATCCTTCCTAAAATCCCAATTAATGCCCTGCACAGCTCAGTCTGCTCAATCTCCTCACTGCTGTGAGCTGTGCTCTCACAGGCTGGCGCTGAGTATTGTGGGAATCTTAAAAATCAGAGGGTTTTAAGAAAGGTAGGAAAAAGCAGGCCTAAGAAAGCAAAGACAGTGAAATGCTAAAGCAGCAGAAAAATTAGTAATGCGAACGTGAGAAAAGAACAATAGGCCTATGTTAGGTGCTGCCTTAGGTGGTAACAAGTTTACTTAATGTATATCTTTAGAAGGTTAAAGTTTGAATAGACCTTTGTGCTTTGCTTCTTATGAACAAGTTATTGTCTTTGAAAGTAGGCCGCTGACCAAAGCTACGTGTGCTTTAAATGATTGGATAGAAGTATTGTCAATGTTCCTGTTCTCTGTGTGTGATTGGCTGAAAAGCAGATGGAAATGGCTTTATGATATGGAAATGGCTTTATGATATGGAAATGGCTTTATGATATGCTGTAACATTACGTCTCTCTGGCATTCTGCTTGATTCAGTGAGAAGGTTGCATCTGTTTGTCTCCATTGTTGTAACAATGTGTTGAAGCTGATGCTTTAATAAACCTCTCAAACACTGACCAAGAGTGCCCCGTTCCGTTGGTGCAATTGTAAATAGTATTGCTGGAGCAAGTGTGTCCTGAGGGAGCCCCAGTGCCACCAGAGCCACTGCCCTGCCTGTCCCCAGGAGCTCCTGGCAGGGCTCATCGTGCCCAGGGCTGGGATCTCAGAGCCAGAGTGGGTCAGAGACAAATCCCCTCATCAATCCCAATTAGCAGGCGTTAATGCAGGGCACAGAGCAGTTCTGGGGAACACCAACTCGACTTCATGAAGAGGAAATTGAATTAGAATCTTCCTTCCAAAAGGCTAAAAATGGGTGGGTTTGGGCCATATGAAAGCTGTGGGTAAGAGCCAGGTGAGTGTGATCCCAACCAGTCCTGGGAGTTCTGAATTACACCTGCAGCTTGGTCCTGGGGCTAAACTGTGCAGGAAAATCTACTCTGTGAGCACTGTAGATGGACACTGCTGAATTCCATCTTCTGATGCCCTCATGGAGAAATAGAAACAGCCAAAGTTCACCCCAAAAATTAAATTAAAAATCAATACTCTTTTACTCAATGCAGTGTGACCCCTTTGCTCCCCCTGCCTTTTTTTGCACCTCCTTTTCTCTCAGTTGGCCTGGCCCCAGTGTTTGAACCCCTCATTTCCAGTCCCACAGCGTGGCAGAGGGAAGGACACAGAAATGTTTCATGCAGATGAAGCATGCACAAGGGAAATGCACACATAAACCACACAGAACCTGCTCTAAAAATAGCTATTGAAGCAAAAATTGCAGGTTATTTACCTGCCCATCACAGCACCCATCAGCAGGCAATTAAGCCATTAGGGCAGAAAATCACAGATAATTTCCCCAAATTCCAGCACAGCTCCATGAAAGGTTTTGGAGCATCTGCCCTGAGAGCTCCAGGAGAGCCCTGGTTCCGTGCCAGGGGAGCAGAACTGTGCCAGGCCCTCCATGCAATCAGGGCTGAACATTATCTCCATCCCAGAGGAGGTGATTGCACATGAAAACGGGATCTGAGCTGGAAACAGGGACAGCACAGGCAGGCTCAGCCCGGGCTGGGCACTGACATTTTCCCAAGGAAATTGCCAGTTCATCCCTCCCTCACCTTTCCAGTTCAGCTCCCAGGCTGGGCCACCCAGAAGGAAATGTTCTTCCCTTCCCATCTTAAACACCAGAACTGCTAAAAGTTATTTGTGGAATCCTAAGGGTCACTCACCAGTCAAATATTCAAATATTCCTCATTACAGGGGGTTCTGACCTTTGCTGTCAATTTGCAATTTCTGTACTTAAATAAATCCAAACACTTCCTAATCACTCTTTCCAAGAGGAATTTTATGATTAGTTGGATAATCCCTTTAAAATATGCAATTACTCTTTCCTAATGTATTCATTACTCTCTCAACACAGTATTCTTGAAACATTACAATTTCCCATTGAGAACATATTTCTGTATTCATTTCCATAAGACAGTTTTAAAAACTAGATTAATATACTTTCTACTTCCTATATTAAAAAAATCCTTTTTGATTAAATCTGAGTTAATAATTTGCAATTAATATCTCATTTGATGGGTTTAGTTTTTTTCTTCCCCCTCCTTGAAATTATCCTAACACGGTAGAAATCTTTCATCACTTCATTCAAATTCCATCTGCAAGCCTTGAAATCTGAATTGTGATTAGTTCATAATATCTATTAGCTCATAATAATCACCTTAGTAGATATCTTCTAAAATCATTTCAAACAGCAGAGGAATGGAAAAGCCTGGTAGTCAAAACAGTAGAGAAATAAAAAATTATCAATAAAAGCTGCTGAGCAATTAACAACTCTTAGAATTAACCCATTTTGCTAATCTAAAAAGAAAAGGGTCCCTGAGTTCACTTAAGAAGGCAGCTTGGAAGCTGCTTTCCCTGTATCCCAGTTTTGCAGTGCACAGGACACAGAGAAGGGAAATCAGAGCTCTGCCAGTGCAAAGCTGGAGCTGTGAGCTGGGCACTCACCCAAGCAGAAAGCTCCACTCTATTCTTGGATGGTTTTGCTTCTGTGATGGGAAACCAGGAGTGAAATCCAATTATTCCCCCAAACCTTCGGTTTCCCAGCATGTAATAAACCCTCCCAAAGTGGGATTCACAAATCTCACTCCTGAAGGATTTCCATGAAGCAGAACTTTATTAAACCAGTGCTTCCAGGGAATCATGGAGTCTTTGTGTTGGGAACCAGTTTAAGATGGAATCCAGTCATTAATGCAACACTGCCCAGGCCACCTGCACCAGCCTGCAGATCCCCCCAGGAATGGGCACTTTGTACAGAACAGCTCCCAAAAGCACCACAAATCCTACTCAGAAATGCAGGGTTGCAGTGCACTGCCCTCAGGATCACAGCTCCCAGCACCATCCCTGTCCCTGGAGCAGGGGGATCCCTGAGCTCCAACATCCCACAGGGAACCCACCAGAGCTGCCTCTGGTCCTGTCCCTGGAGCAGGGGGATCCCTGAGCTCCAGCATCCCACAGGGAACCCACCAGAGCTGCCTTTGGTCCTGTCCCTGGAGCAGGGAGGATCCCTGGGCTCCAACATCCCACAGGGAAACCCATCAGAGCTGCCTTTGGTCCTGTCCCTGGAGCAGGGGGGAACCCAGGGCTCCAAACATCCCACAGGGAAACCCACCAGAGCTGCCTCTGGTCCTGTCCCTGGAGCAGGGGGATCCCTGAGCTCCAACATCCCACAGGAAACCCACCAGGGCTGCCTCTGGTCCTGTCCCTGGAGCAGGGGGATCCCTGATCTCCAACATCCCACAGGAAACCCATCAGAGCTGCCTCCAGTCCTGTCCCTGGAGCAGGGGGATCCCTGAGCTACAAACATCCCACAGGAAACCCACCAGGGCTGCCTCTGGTCCTGTCCCTGGAGCAGGGAGGATCCCTGAGCTCCAAACATCCCACAGGGAAACCCATCAGGGCTCCAGCAGGTCAGGGCTCAGTGTCCCACCCAGGAGAGAATCTGTAAAGCTCCTACAGAGCCTCAAACTGCCAGACCCAGCACAAACACCAGCCCAGGGCACAAACCAGCCCAGCCCAGGGCACAAACACCAACCCAGGGCACACACACCAGCCCAGGGCACACACACCAGACCCAGCACAAACACCAGCCCAGGGCACAAACCAGCCCAGCCCAGGGCACAAACACCAGCCCAGCCCAGGGCACACACACCAGCCCAGCCCAGGGCACAAACCAACCCAGCCCAGGGCACACACACCAGCCCCTGCACAAACACCAGCCCAGGGCACACACACCAGCCCCTACACAAACACCAGCCCAGCCCCTCTCCTGAGCCCTGTGGGGCATCCCCAAACACATCCCCCTGAGACACCCTCAACAGGCTGTGAGAGGAGCCACAGCCAGCACGTGGCAATGGGCAATAAAAATCAATATCCACCTAGGAATCTCTGAGACAAGAAATGCTGGAAATGCTGCCATGGATTTCATGGGTAAACATCCAGAGTTTTGCTCATTAGTCCCAGCTCCTGCTGGGCAGGGTTCTCAGCAGCCTCAGTGTTACTGCAGTAACATCAGTGTTGCAATGGTGAGGCTGTAAATTACTGTCCATGTTTTCCACACATCAAAACTACATTTCTATTGCTTGAAATATGCTATTATAAATAATATTCCTAGCTCTGCCTGTTTGGAAATTCCTGTATTAGCTCTAGAATAAAACCTCTGTCCTGAGTAAAGGGCAATGTCACATTTGGGTGTGGGAGTCTCCTGCCACACCTGGGAGTTTGCTGGGCTGGAACTTTGGGTACCAAGGGAAACCCAGAGGATGCTGCAGCAGGAAACAGAGTTTGTGATCAGCCTGCACACGCCTGCCATTGGCCTGGCTCAATTCCTTTGGTATTTCCAGTGTAATTTGGTCATTTGGAGCTCCAGATCTACAAAACCACGGCTATGCCTGGGCTCTGCAGCTCCTCTGACAGACACACCCAGCCAGCCCAGGCTCTGACTCTGTGGTGGTGTTTGCAGGGTGAAGGAAGAGATGAGAATTTGACTCCATGTTTCAGAAGGTTGATTTATTATTTTATGATATATATTGTATTAAAAGAAAATTATATATTAAAACTATACTAAAAGAATAGAACAAATTTCATCAGAAGGCTAGCAAGGAATAGAAAGGAATGGAATGATAATAAAATCTTGTGACTGACCAGAGAGTCTGAGACAGCTGGACTGTGATTGGCCATTAATTAAAATCAACCACATGAGTCCAATCACAGATCACCTGTTGCATTCCACAGCAGCAGATAATCAATGTTTACATTTCATTTTTGAAGCCTCTCAGCTTCTCAGGAGAAAAAATCCTAACAAAAGGATTTTTCATAAAAGATGTCAGTGACATGACTGCCCCTCTGCTGAGGATGCCAAGCACATCATCCCCTGTGCCTCAGCTCAGCTCCCTCTGACTGCCCAGGAAACCACACAGGGCACTGGCAGCTGCACAGGTGGGACAGGAAAACCCCACATCCAGCTCCACAGACACCTCAAACACTCCTGGCTGCACCTCCATGCCCTCTCAGAGCAGGGTGAAAATACCCAAATTTGGGGTGATCTCCACTCTGTGCCCTCCCACCCAGGCAGCCCTGAGGGGACAGAGAGGCAGGACCCAGAACTCTGCCCCAGAACATCCCAGGGACAGGAACAGCTCCCACCTGGGCTCCTGAGCGATGGCTGGGGCTGCAGGGCTGTCCCCATGCCACCCTGCAGGGCTGTCCCCATATCACCCTGCAGGGCTGTCCCCTGTCACCCTGCAGGGCTGTCCCCATGTCCCCATGTCACCCTGCAGGGCTGTCCTCATGTCCCCATGTCACCCCGCAGGGCTGTCCCCATGCCACCCTGCAGGGCTGTCCCCTGTCACCCTGCAGGACTGTCCCCATGCCACCCTGCAGGGCTGTCCCCATGCCACCCTGCAGGACTGTCCCCATATCACCCTGCAGGGCTGTCCCCTGTCACCCTGCAGGACTGTCCCCATGCCACCCTGCAGGACTGTCCTCATGTCCCCCTGCAGGGCTGTCCCCATGTCCCCATGCCACCCTGCAGAGCTGTCCCCATGCCACCCTGAAGGGCTGTCCTCATGTCCCCATGTCCCCCCGCAGGGCTGTCCCCTGTCACCCTGCAGGGCTGTCCCCATGCCACCCTGCAGGGCTGTCCCCATGTCCCCCTGCAGGGCTGTCCTCATGTCCCCCTGCAGGGCCACACACTCCTCACGGGGTGTTCCATCCCTGAGAGTGGAAAATGGCATTTTCTGAAGGCCACACAGTGTGCCAGGGCTCTGAGCACAGAACACAAGATGCACTGAGATTTGCAGTGATGGTTTCTGGTCATCCAGAGTGATCATTTGAGTCAAGTATCACATAACTCCTGGGGAATTTACAGGTACCACCACTGGGGAAACATTTCTCCACTGTCTCCTTTCCTTAAAATACAGGATGTCTGATCCAAAACTGGGGGGGGGGGGGAATGATACCCTTTGCCACCTTCAGTTTTTTATGGCCAAGCTTTGATTTAGGAAAATCCCTTTACAAGTAACAGCTCTGTTTTTCAAAGCAGGGCACTTGGAAGCAACGAGGTTCTGCAATACAGAAAATATATCAAGGAATTTTCATAATGCACAATAAATTGATTTGGATTTTTCAAACTGGTCAGATTTACACCCTTCTGATGACACAATGCCTGGAGAAAATCTATATTATTGCCCTTTTTAGTCACCCCATTACATCATTCCTGCTCAGAGGCAGCAGAGTGTCTGCACAAGGACGTGCCAGAGCCCAGGATTTATTGGCAGAGAGGATGCAGAGGAGCACAAGAATGAGCTGTTAGCTTTTGTGTAATGTCTAATTGAAAACTCCACCACAGCCCTGTAATTTAGGAGATTTATTGTGCACAGAGTCAAAAAAAGTTATGGACAAAGTGCTAATAAAACAGGACCACGAGGGGGATAAATGTCCACAAGTGGGGAAGAGCCAAAGGGCAGCAGAGGCTCAGGGAGCTCAGCACCTTCCCAAATGGCAGAGAAATATTCAGCCTCCACAACACTGAAGTTCTTGCTCAAATCTGTACTTGTTTATTAGTTTTAAACTAATATAAATTATATTTAATCCCAAGTGACTCACACCCATCTTCAATTAGAATTCAAGATACTTCCAAAAATAAAAGTTCATCTTTCTTTGGAGAAGTCTCCTGACTCAACTTCATTTAAACCTCTGCATTTGCTATGGGCTCAACTCAATTTTCTGAGTTTTAGAAGGAAACAAAGCCTTGATTTCTTTTTTTTTTTATAATTCCAGTGCCATATTCTGCCCTCCAGCAAGTCAAGGCAGGCTCTCCATGATCCCTACACTCCTCCCAACACCATTTCCTACTCTTATAAATATTTAGATATTTTTCTTAACTACACATTTCTTTCAGAAGTTCTGCAACTAAGTGAAAACAGACAAAACTGAGTGGTCTGGAAATTCCCCAGGATTTAGTGGTTTTTGAGGATTGAATGTTTTGAGCAGTTTTCCAGTTGGATGATAAAATAATGAACACAGAGACAGCTCTCCTCAAAATAGATTCCATCCATAGCTGAAGGTGCTGGAAAAATTAATAAATGAAGAGGGGAAAAGCTTTTAAATAAATCCTGGGGAATTCAGAATTCCCCAAATCACCTTCTCAGTGGTCTGAAGGAAAACCCCTGAGCTCCAACCTGCAGCTCCCTGTCCCTGAGCCAAAAATCACATTTACCACAGGCTGAGCCCACAATGATCAAAGGTCCTGGAGCCAAATTGCCCAAATGTCAGTGCCCCTGTCAGTCTGCACTGAGCAGGAACATCTGCCCAGAGTGAGCCAGCATCAGGGAACAAACCTGGCTGCACAAACTGGGAAAAGGGAGAGCAAAGAGATCCACTCAGCACAAAGCCAAGGCCCAGAGCAGATGTGGATTTTATGCAAAAGAACTCAAATCTCCACAAAACAGGAGAGAAAATGTGAATTCTTCCAGTAAAATGCAACTATTGCTCAAGTCTGCAAAAGACAGCTGTGGCTTGTGCCACAATCTGGAGTGTCAGTGGCAGGAATTGCACCACCAGCAGTTGTGCACTCATTTTTAATCATCAAAAAGAGATTTCAGTCATCTCCTCACAAGTCCCACTGCTGTTAACTTGTCCCATCACAGCCTGACTCTGTTTTCAGTGCCTTCTCAATTATTTCTGCTCCCCTTCCCAAGCCCAAGCTGCAAACCTGCATTCTGCAGGGTGTGCCAGCTCAGAATCTGCTCTGAACACAGAATTTTCAACTCCATGGGAGTCACCTGAGCCCTCAGAGCCCCCAAGCACAAAAACACCTGTGCAGGTGCTACAGACTGAATGTATCTGCAGGGTGGGGATATTTATTTTATCATGCAACTGGAAAACTGCTGCAAACATTCAATCCTCAAACCCTGCAGGAGCCTGGGCTGGTCAGCAGGAGCCACCTCAGACACTCCACATTTAAAACCAGGTTTGGAACCCCTTTGGGCCAGACTGATACAATCAATAAATGTGGTGATGGGCCTGGCTGATTGGAAATGGAATAATGAAATGAAATTAAATCGAGTTAAATGAAATGCAAATTGATTCAGGATGGAAAGTGTTGGGAGATTTGGCTGCTGTGGGAGGTGCCCAACACCCTTCATGGCTTTCCTTTAAGGGCTTTCCCTCAGCCCCCTTGGTTTGGGCAGAGATTTAAACTTCTCCTGACTGCCATGTCCATCACTGAAGTGTTTTACAGACCTTGGCTTTTCTCTGCCTGTTTTTATAACCCAGAGTGTGGCTTCCCCACAGAGCCACACAGTCCTGTGTGGCCTGAGCCCATAAATCTTCATTATTGAGACACTGATATTCAACTACAAGCACCTTCCAGGGAGGAAAAAACAACCCCTATTGCCACTGCCAGAAAGGATGGCTGGCAGAGCATGATTTAGGGTAATGAGCACAATTAAGAGCCACAATTAGGCAACAGAATATTAAAGGAGAAACATTAACACGTGGCAAGTAAATACACGGCTGCAGCAGAGCTGATGCTGCTGAGTCAAGGCTGAGTGACTCCTTCAAAATCTGCCATGGAGAACAACCTGGGCAAAGTCCCTCTGGGGAGGCAGCACCTTGGCAAAGGCAGCATCAACAGGTTCCACCTCTCTGAGGAGGGACCTTGGCACCATCACATTCTCTGGAAAAATCCCTTTGCCCAGGCTTTTCTCCTGGGAAGCCTCGGAGAAAAAGGAAAACAATAATTATCTCATTGCTTCTCCTGTGCTGTGCTCACATGTGGAATGTGTTTGGAGATTGTTTACCCACAGGTGATTGTTTCACTGGGTTCTGCTGTGAATTATTTTGACTCAATGGCCAATCAGTGCCAAGCTGTGTTGGGACTCTGGAGAGAGTCACCAGTTTTCATTATTAGCTTTTTAGCCTTCTGTACGTATTCTTTCTGTATTCTTTAGTATAGTTTAGTATAGCATTCTTTAATAGAACATAGTATCATAACATAATAAATTATAGTATCATAAAATAATGAATTAGCCTTCAAGAACATGGAGTCAGATTCATCATCCCTTCCTGCCATGGGGCACCCCACAAGCACAACAGGACCTGGTGGCACCGAGAGCCCAGGGGTGCCTGAGCCAACAAAAAGAGAAATTCAAGATGTGCTCAACCCAGGAGAGCTCAGGGCTGGGAGGGAGGAGACACAAAACGAGTTGGGAACAGCCCTGGGACAGCCCTGGAGCCTGAGCAGGCTCAGCTGATCCCTGGAGCTGAGCAGGGGCTGGCCCAGGTGGAGCAGGAGACCCCAGAGGAGGAAATGACCCCGTTCTGAAGGCTCTGGTGAAGGTGCTGTTTGCTCCTGTTCCACAGCTCTGAAGGCTCTGGTGAAGGTGCTGTTTGCTCCTGTTCCACAGCCCTTTGGGACACTGCAAGAGCTCCCCTCCCCTGCATTTCCCCTTTCCAACCTCACCAAGGCCACGATTCCAGCCAGGAGCTCCTGCAGACCCCACACAGCCCCAGAGAGACCCACCCTAAACACAGCAAACCTTCCCCCAGCACAACCCACTGCCAGGCCAGCAGCAGCAATCTGCAGCAGGGAGAGTCTCCTGAATCCCATTGGAATATTCCCCTCAGACCCCAGGAATCCCATGGGAATATTCCTCTCAAACCCCAGAAATCCAATGGGAATATTCCCCTCAAACCCCAGGAATCCCATGGGAATATTCCTCTCAAACCCCAAGAACCCAATGGGAATATTCCCCTCAAACCACAGGAATCCCATGGGAATATTCCCCTCAAACCCCAGGAATCCCATTGGAATATTCTCCTCAAATCCCAGGAACCCAATGGGAATATTCCCCTCAAACCCCAGGAACCCAATGGGAATATTCCCCTCAAACCCCAGGAACCCAATGGGAATATTCCCCTCAAACCCCAGGAACCCCATTGGAATATTCCCCTGAAACCCCAGGAATCCCATTGGAATATTCCACTCAAACCACAGGAACCCAATGGGAACATTCCTCTCAAAACCAACCTTTCTACACTGGTTAATTAAAATAAAAGTCACTGTGACAAGGCTTTGAGTCAGCCAGGGCACAGAGATAAAACTTTATAGAAACACATCAAAGACATTGCTGCCTCTTCTGTTTAGACAGCAAACCACCACAACAGAGCTCTCCAAAGAGAAAAAAATGCATTCTACAACGATAAAATAGATTGAAACCACACAAACAAACCTACCTGCTCGTTATCCTCACTGTGCTCACACCTCCTGCTCATCCCAGCAGCCCCCAGAGGCCCAGGAAAGGCTTTTTGTGTCCTCGGGGTGTTGGTCAGAGCCCTCCTCACCCCAGAGAGATCCCAAAGTGCAGCTGAGCATCCCCAGGCTGCCCTGCCCACCCTCAGCCCTGGTCTGGCACCCACAGCTGCAGAATAAAGAATGGTTAAAGGCAGGAGCAGCTGCAGGGCAGTGCTGGTGAAGCAGCAAACCATCAGCTCTGACACACAGATGGGGAACACACAGGGAAAGGGGCCCTGCAGAACCCCTGTGCTCCAAGACACAAATAAAATAATATTTTATTTACAAAAGAGCCAAAAACCAGAAACAGCTGTGCTGGAAAAAGTCATAAAGGGAGCAGAGCTGAACGTTAAAAGTGAGAAACCTTCCCTTATGCTGGTGGGATGAATGAAGGATCCCTGCACGTTTCCCACACAGGCAGGACTCCATGTCCCTCAGCCACCCCATAAAACCTCCCCAGTCCCAGAGCCACAGGCTGGAAGTGCCTCTGCTGCTGCTTTTTAAAGGCAGCAAACACTGACTGAGCTCCAGACTGGTTTCAGGTGTGATAAAGCAGAGATGCAAACCAGAAGTTTGTGTGGCTTCATATTAATCAAGCTGGGCATAAACCAGAGAGTTTTGTTACCTGGACACATAAAAACCCCACAGAATTCACATTTATCTCTATGAGATATTTGCTTTACTGCCTTCCCCTCCTTTCCTGCTCCAACTGCAGCACCCCATGGTTTAATTACAGCTAAAATTTTTGATTGCAAATGACTTTTTCACAGAAATCCTCCCTGCACAACAGCAGAGCAATCCTGGGGTTCACTGGGCTTTTCCCTGCATTACAGGAATGGAAATTCAAGTGTCCAGGACAGTCCTGCAGATATCCTGTGTAGCTGCTGGGGTTCACCTGCAGCTCTGACAGGAATTCCACAGGCTGGGAAATGCTGGGGTGGAACTGAGCCTGAATTCCCAGGTGGTCCTGGCTCATCTGCAGCACTCCCAGAGATCTCTCAATTGACAGCTTGAAAAATGATGATGATCTGCTGCAAGGTGGCTTAATTAATTGAAGTGTGCAGCCCCCTCCTCCCCCACATTAAACACCTGATGTGCAGAGTCAGTAACTGGATAATTACAGGGGGAGAGCAGGGACACGAGGCAGAGGGCAGGAAAACACAAGAGAGAGATTTCTGTTTCAAAATTCAGCCAGCCATAGCAGAGAGCCCCGGGTGAATTGAACACCTAAAGCCCATTTTTGCTGTGCCCAACAAACAAGTATTTAAATAGAATTTTTCTATGGAAGAGAGCAATATTCTGTAATCTCACTGCAGTGGCTGCCCAGTGCAGAGGGCAGGGCTGGGTGGGGGTTTGGAATCAGGAATTGTTCCCTGGGAGGGTGGGGAGGGGCTGGAATTGCCAGAGCAGCTGGGGCTGCCCCTGGATCCCTGGCACTGCCCAAGGCCAGGCTGGACACTGGGGCTGGAGCACCTGGGACAGTGGGAGGGGTCCCTGCCATGGCAGGGGTGGCACTGGGTGGGATTTAGGGTCCCTGCCATGGCAGGGATGGCACTGGGTGGGATTTAGGGTCCCTGCCATGGCAGGGATGGCACTGGGTGGGATTTAGGGTCCCTGCCATGGCAGGGTGGCACTGGGGCAGTGGGAGGGGGTCCCTGCCATGGCAGGGTGGCACTGGGTGGGATTTAGGGTCCCTGCTATGGCAGGGATGGCACTGGGTGGGATTTAGGGTGCCTCCCAACCCATTCCATGGTTCTGTGACACCAAGGGTTCCCTGTGGAGCTCCATGGATATTTTTTTCTTCTTCTCCCCAGGCGGGCTGAACTGGGATTTCAAACCACGCTCAGAAACAGCAAATTCTGGGGATGTCCCAGCAGATCCCTCCCACTGCCAGGGATTCAGGACTCAGTGATCCCCCTGAAGCTTTCCTGATGACAGAGTCCCAGTTCCCCTCCCAGGATGCAAAGGTGTCACTGTCACATCTTCTGAAAAATCCTCTTTGCCCAAGGTTCTTCTCCTGGGAAGCTGAGAATTATCAGAGAGAAATAAAAACAATAATTATCTGATTGCTGCTCCTGTGTTTGCTGCTTTGGAATGTGATCTGGAGATTGTTTACCAACTGGTCATTGTTGGATTGGTTTCATGTCAGTTGTTTTTACTTAATGACCAATCACCATCAGCTGTGTCAGACTCTGATGAGTCACGAGCCTTCATTATCACTGAAAATATCTTTATAAACTTATAAAATATTATAAAATGTTATTACAATAAAATATCATTACTATGAAATATCATTATCATTCTTTTTAAGCCTTCTGATGTATCCTGTCAATATAATATAATATAATATAATATAATATAATATAATATAATATAATATAATATAATATAATATAATATAATATAATATAATATAATATAATATAATATAATTAATATAAATTAGCCTTCTAAGAACATGGAGTCAAGTTCCTTCAATTCCTTCCAATGCTAGGGCAGCTCATGGTGCTGAGCAGGCACAGGTGAGGCTGTTCAGGCACAGGTGAAGCTGCTCACGGTGCTGTGCAGGCACAGGTGAGGTTGATCAGGCACAGGTGAGGCTGCTCAGGATATCCATGGTGCTGTTCAGGCACAGGTGAGGCTGTGCAGGACAGGTGAGGCCGTTCAGGATGCTGAGCAGGCACAGGTGAGGTTGCTCGGGATGTTCATGGTGCTGTGCAGGACAGGTGAGGTTGCTCAGGCACAGGTGAGGCTGCTCAGGCTGTGCAGAACAGGTGAGGCTGTCCATGGTGCTGTGCAGGCATAGGTGACACTGTTCAGGCTGTTCAGGCACAGGTGAAGCTGCTCAGGATGTTCATGGTGCTGTTCAGGCACAGGTGAGGCTGTTCAGGCACAGGTGAGGCTGTGCAGGACAGGTGAGGCTGTCCCTGGTGCTGTGTGAGCAGATTTCCCCTCCCGGCAGTGATTTATTAACCCCTTTATTAACCCCTGCCACGCCGCACCTGCAGAGCCAAAGGAGGGGATTGCTGTGCCCGAACCCCTCGGGCTCCCGTGGTTGCCGTGCCCGAACCCCTCGGGCTCCCCTGGTTGCTGTGCCCGAACCCCTCGGGCTCCCCTGGTTGCTGTGCCCGAACCCCTCGGGCTCCCCCGGTGCTCGGGCCAGCCCAGCCCCAAACCCAGCTCAGCCCTGAGCAGCCCCCAGGGGATTCAGCTCAGGCTGAAGGGCAGGGGCACAGGGGATTCCTGGCCAGGAGAGCCCATCCATCCCCAGCCTGCTGCTGCAGGAGCAGCCACTGTTGGCTCAGGCTCCAGCAGCAGCTCTCTGTGTGCTTGTAGAACACGAATTACAGCAAAAAATCATCTTTAGAGCCAGGTTCAGTGCTGTGTACGGCTAATTTATCAGTGCTCCTAACACTCACATCACTCCTTGTGCTCTTCTCAGCTCTGGAACATCTTGATATGCCTGCAGTGAATATGAAATCCTGCCTTCTAGATAACCTGCATTTATTTAAATTCCTATGTCTCTTTTGTCTGGCACCTTTCCCAAACAAACAGATAAAACTCGGATGTGTCAGGGACTCAGATCCCAGCAGCAGGATGTGCTCAGGAGGGGCCTGATGTGTGATTGCCCATGACAGCTCCTTCCCTGTGCCTGCATCCCTCCCTGTGCCTGCATCCCTCCCTGTGCCTGCATCCCTCCCTGTGCCTGCATCCCTCCTGTGCCAGCCCCATCCCTGTGCCTGCATCCCTCCTGTGCCAGCCCCCTCCCTGTGCCTGCATCCCTCCCTGTGCCTGCATCCCTCCCTGTGCCTGCATCCCTCCTGTGCCTGCATCCCTCCCTGTGCCTCCATCCCTCCTGTGCCTGCATCCCTCCCTGTGCCTGCATCCCTCCCTGTGCCAGCCCCATCCCTGTGCCTCCATCCCTCCTGTGCCTGCATCCCTCCCTGTGCCAGCCCCCTCCCTGTGCCTGCATCCCTCCTGTGCCTGCATCCCCCAGCCTGACAGGAGCAGGCCAGCCCCTGCCAGGGGAGCAGAGCTGCCAGCTGAGGGTGCAGCACTGTCAGGAGCCTGGGGCTGCTCTCATTTGGTGCCTCTTGGCAGGGCTGGAGCCCAGGGAAATGAGAGGCAATCACAGCAGGAGAGCCTTTGCTACAATGATGGATCCTTTCCCTGCTCCAGGAGCTTCAGAACTGAGCCTAAAACCTGGCCTGAGTGAGCTGGCACAGCAACCTCCCTGCTCCTGCATGAGGGATGCTGGCCATGGGCAGAGAGATGGAGGATCCCAATCCCAGCACAATCCCTTCCCAATCCCATCCCATCCCATCCCATTCCCAATCCCATTTCCATTCCCAATCCCATTTCCATCCCCACCCCAATCCCAGCACAAACCCATCCTAATCCCATCCCAATCCCAGCCCAATCCCATCCCCATCCCAATCCCATCCCCATGCCAATGCTAATGCCATTCCTATCCCCACCCCAATCCCAGCACAATCCCAATCCCATCCCAAACCCATTCTAATCCTATCCAATCCCAATCCCATCCCCATGCCAATGCCATTCCATCCCAATCCCCATGCCAATGCCATCCCACCCCAATCCCCATCCCCTCCCAGGGCTGAGCTGTCCCCAGCAGCCCCTGCCCCTCTCTCAGGGCACACCCAGCCCTGCCCAGCCTCCTCAGGCTGCCCCCAAACCCCAGCCCCGGTTCCCCCAGGGCATGTGGAGGGGCATTTCCCCAGCTGGGCAGGCTCAGTGCTGGGCAGGGAGGGCCTGAGCAGAGCCCAGCTCATCCTGCCCTGGCTCAGGCACAGCAGCACTGAGCTCTGCTCACACCCCTGGGCTCACCCTGTGTGTGTGGCACAGGTTCAGCACAGCCCAGCCCTGCCCTGGGCACCCCAGGGCACCTTCCTGCCTGGCACTCTCCACTCAGGGTCATTAGACATAAGGAGATTTTTTTCCCTTTTTTTGGAGAACATCATTTACTGCTGATGAGCTGTGCTCATCACTCTAGAGGCCAAAAACAGGGGAGGTGCTGAAATCTGGCAGGATGAAGGAAAGAGGTGTATAACAAGGGAAATGAGAGCATGTTACATAAGCTTAAAAATTAGGAGGGTTCTAAGAAGATAGAGAGGGCCTTTTCTGCCAAGTGGGTTTGTGTTAACAACTAAGGCCTCTATCTTATTTAAATTAACCAGAATAAACAATATCCTGGTATGTTGATCTCTCAGATGCAGGAAACACATCCCAACACACCATTAACCTCCCATTTTGTCTTTCTCACCATGGAATAGAATCTCAGAATGGGTTGGGAGGGACCCTAAAGCCCACCCAGTGCCACCCCTGCCATGGCAGGGACCCCTCCCACTGTCCCAGGTGCTCCAGCCCCAGTGTCCATCCTGGCCTTGGGCACTGCCAGGGATCCAGGGGCAGCCCCAGCTGCTCTGGGCACCTGTGCCAGGGCCTGCCCACCCTCATGATAAAGATTTTTTCCTAATATCCCATCTAAACCTTCTCTCTGTCAGTCTGAAGCCATCAGATCCCCCTTTGTCTTGTCAGAACCTTTTCTTCTCTCCAAAGAATTACCAGAGAGATTTTGGTTTCATACCTGCTGGGTTTAAGGAAGTTTAGGTGGGCAGAAGTTGACCAAAGGCAAACTGAGGAACAGATGCAGAAAAAAAATATGAAAGAGCATTTGGAATACACTGAAGTTTCAGGAAAAGAGTCTGTGGCAGCTTTTAAACGTTACAGAACCACTGGGATCACTTGGATCAGCTGCACTGGCAGCAGCAGGGCTGGCACCTGGATTGCAGCCAGCGCTGTCCAGGAAAACAGAACCAAAGCAATTTATATAAAATTATTTGGCAGATTGCTGATTGCTCTGCTGTCCTCTCCCCCTCTTCCCAGCAGGGGAATTAGTAACCTTTCTTTTATTTTTTTTTTTTCTTGCAAAATATGGTTTTATAACAGAATCCCAGGATGGTTTGGGGTGGAAGGGACTTTGAGGCCCACCCAGCCCAGCCCAGACACCTCCCACTGTATCAACCCCAAATCTCATTGCAGAGCATCAGAATGTGCAGGGAGGAGAATTCCCAGCCCTCCCCAAGCCCTGGGTGCTGACACAGGGCAGGACTTGGCTGCACCCCACAGCTGATCCCTGTGGAGCCCAGCCAAGGGAGCAGCAGGGAGGCAGCTCCTGCCTGGGCTTTTATTCTGATTTTCGCTCACATAGGCAGGAATGATGTTTATTAATAGCAGAAAATAAGTAACCCAGTGTTCCCAATATGTTCAGGACAGGCAGGAAAGTGGAGGCACCAGGACAATTGCTCCCTCCAGCTGAGTCAGGCAGATCTCACTCAGCAGGGTGTTATGCAAGGAGCCTTTTGTAGAATTGGGGAACATCCTAAAGGGAAGGAACCCCCAGGAATCAGAACCCAACACCCCACAATGCCACCCTGCCCTGAGGCACTGCCCAAGCACTCCTGGAGCTGCCAGCACCCTCCTGTGCAATGAGTTCCTTACCTGGGCTCCCACTGTCCCTTTGTTCCTGGGTTGTCTCTCCCCAGGTCCCCATGTACACTGCAGTCACACTTCCCTCCTGCTGCTTGCTGGAAGATGTGTCAGGAAGTGTTTTACTTGGAAACGCTCAGAGAACATCTTGGAAAAGCAGAAAACAGAAGGAAAAGCCTGCTCTTGCCAAGAGATTTTCCTTTTCCATCCCACTGCAGAGTGACATCCCCAGCCCTGGCAGATGAGAGAGGAACTCTGGGGTCTGCACAGCCTGAGTGCCACAGCAGCTCCTGGCTGTGGGATCTGGACAGAAACACGTTCTCTGCTCTAAATCTTTAACATCAGATTAAAAATAAAAACCAAACATTCATTTTTTAAAGAATTTCTTAAAAATAAAAGAAAAAATAAAACCACTTTCAGTTGCTGAAACCAACACCCATCTTCAGCTCCCTGCCCCTTGGACTGCAGGAATTTCATATAAATACTGCAAAAGATTTGTTATTACCCCTTATCACTCAGCACCTGCAAGTTTATTCCAAATCCCAGAATCCATTGGAATGGGAGCTGGGTCCTGCAGGAGAGCAGCAGGGCACTGTCCCCACCTCCAGGGACCAGGCTGGGGCTGCCTTCCCTCCTGGAGCAGGGGCTAAAACCCCAGAATTGTTTGGGTTGGAAGGGAGAAGCAGGGTCTAAAAACCCAGAATGATTTGGAGGTTGGAAGGGAGCATCAGGATTTAAAATTGCAGAATTGTTGGGGTTCAAAAGGAGTAGCAGGGTCTAAAATTCCAGAATGGTTTGGGTTCAAAGGGAGTAGCAGGGTCTAAAATCCCAGAATTGTTTGGGTTCAAAGGGAGGAGCAGGGTCCAAAATCCCAGAATTTTTTGGGTTCAAAGGGAGCAGCAGGGTCTAAAACCCCAGAATGGTTTGGAGGTTGGAAAGGAGCATCAAGGTCTAAAATCCCAGATGAGTTTGGGTTCAAAGGGAGCAGCAGGGTCCAAAACCCCAGAATAGTTTGGGCTGGAAGGAAACAGCAGGGTCTAAAATCCCAGAGTGGTTTGGGATAGAAAGGAGCAGCAGGGTTTAAAATCCCAGAATTGTTCGGGTTGGAAGGGAGGAGCAGGGGCTAAAAACCCAGAATGATTTGGAGGTTGGAAGGGAGCATCAGGGTTTAAAATTGCAGAATTGTTTAGATTCAAAGGGAGCAGCAGGGTCTAAAATCCCAGATGAGTTTGGGTTCAAAGGGAGCAGCAGGGTCTAAAATCCCAGAATTGTTTGGGTTCAAAGGGAGCAGCAGGGTCCAAAATCCCAGAATTTTTTGGGTTCAAAGGGAGCAGCAGGGTCCAAAATCCCAGAATTTTTTGGGTTCAAAGGGAGCAGCAGGGTCTAAAACCCCAGAATGGTTTGGAGGTTGGAAAGGAGCATCAAGGTCTAAAATCCCAGATGAGTTTGGGTTCAAAGGGAGCAGCAGGGTCTAAAATCCCAGAATAGTTTGGGCTGGAAGGAAACAGCAGGGTCTAAAATCCCAGAGTGGTTTGGGATAGAAAGGAGCAGCAGGGTCTAAAATCCCAGAATTGTTCGGGATGGAAGGGAGGAGCAGGGTCTAAAATCCCAGAGTGGTTTGGAGGTTGGAAGGGAGCATCAGGGTTTAAAATTGCAGAATTGTTTAGATTCAAAGGGAGCAGCAGGGTCTAAAATCCCAGATGAGTTTGGGTTCAAAGGGAGCATCAGGGTCCAAAATCCCAGAATGGTTTGGGTTCAAAGGGAGGAGCAGGGTCCAAAATCCCAGAATTGTTTGGGTTCAAAGGGAGCAGCAGGGTCTAAAACCCCAGAATGGTTTGGAGGTTGGAAAGGAGCATCAGAGTCTAAAATCCCAGAATTGTTTGGGTTCAAAGGGAGCAGCAGGGTCTAAAATCCCAGAATGGTTTGCAGGTTGGAAGGGCCCTTCAATCCCATCTCATTCCAACCCCATGGGCACCCTCCTGTCTCCCAGAGAGAACTGGAATGGAGAAGTTTCACTCCCTTCTCAGGCAGCCCTGCAGCACTTTTCAAGCACAACTTCAGCTGATGCTGCTCTGTCACATGAGAACCAGCTTGAACTTCTTTTGCCTCTTAGGCAGAATAATGGGAGCCTTCAAATGGCAAAGGAAACAGAGCCAGGGGGAGAGGGGAAGGGAGGGATGTGGGAGCTGGGAGAACAGCAAGACAGCATTAATTACACACAGCCTGACAGGTGGAGGAGAAAATTCTACACTGCTCAAAAGGTAAAGAATTAAGAGATGATGGAAAGGGGGAGAAGTGGTAATTTCTTTGAGCTGTTTAAAGAGTTTACCAAGCTCCTACTGGAACTCTGTGTGTCAGAAAGAGATGGAAAACAATCCAGGACAAGAGGGAAATCTCGAAAGTGCACAGATGTGGAATTCAGGGGAACTGGAGCAGATAAAAGGGGAAAAGTAAGAGTGTGAAGGGCACTTGAAACTATTTTGGATGTCAAAATTAGCTGGAAATCCTTGAGAACCCAAGGAAAAGGTCCCCACAGCTGGAGATACTCCAGCCCTCACCTGTCAGGGAGGGGGAAGATACAAAAAACACCTTCAATTCAACAATTTCAACCCAATATTTCCATTTAAAAATCCAACAGGCACAAACCAATGTTGTTTGTGGGGAAAGGCTGATGTGAAAACATCCTGATCTGGCAGAACACAAAGCTGAAAAACTCTTTCCATTCCAAAATAGAAAGAAAGTTAAAACTCAAACTTGATACAGATCAAAGTGCCTTGAAATGCCCAGCAAATGGAACCTTTTGCTTGCAGGAAGAGCAGCAATAAAGAAGCAGAACCACTCACCTCAGTTTGGGCAGGGAGAGTTTCTCAAGTGTTTGGCAGGACGGGAAAACAATTTCACTGAGATGCTCCTGAGGGAAAGCAGGAGAATATGGATTATTGAATTGGATATTCAGTTTATAAAAGCAAGACAAGAACACATCGTGGTGTTTCCTTTGGCTGTGAGACAGAAATGAGGGCAGGGCCAGATTCAGAGGGGCAGCTCCCAGTTCTTGTGAGGGGCAGGAGGGAGCTCTGTGCAGCCCCTCCTGCCATTCAAAGCTTTTGCATCAACAGTGAAATGTCAAGAGCCAATAGAAAGGGTGTGGGATGTGAGATGGGGTAAATTAAAAACCTCCACAGGGAGTGAGCAGGGAACCCCACAAGGTTTGGGTAGGGAGGGACCTTAAATCCCAGCCAGTGCCACCCCAGGGACACCTCCCACTGTCCCAGGCTGCTCCCAGCTGTCACAGACAAATTTTCTGAAAAACCCTTTTGCTAGGATTTGTTCTCCTGAGAAGCCTCAGAGGAAAAGAAAAACAATAATTACCTGCTGCTGTGGAATGCAACAGGTGCATCTGGGATTGGTCCATGTGGTTGTTTTTACCTGATGACCAATGACAGCCACCTGTGTCGAGGCTGTGGTCAGTCTCAAGGTTTTATTCTCATTCCATTCCTTCCTTTGCCAGCCTTCTGATGAAATCCTTTCTTCTATTCTTTTAGTGTAGTTTTAATATCTCATTTTCTTTTAATATAACATATATCATAAAATAATAAATCAGCCTCCTGAAACACGGAGTAAAGATTCTCATCTCTTCCCTCATCCTGGGACCCCTGTGAGCACCACCACCCCCAGCCCCAGTGCCCAGCCTGGCCTTGGGCACTGCCAGGCACCCAGGGGCAGCCTCAGCTGCTCTGGTAATTCTATTTCCCCAATATTTTATCTAAACCCCACGTTTGGGCTGCATTTGTCCCAAACTGCAGAGGCAGAGCTGAAGGACCTGCCTGTGAGGAGTGAAATGAATTCTCACAAACATCCATCACAGAGATGGAGTTACCACTGGTATTTTGGGAAAGGGAGCTGCTAAATGACTCAGGGTGGAGAAGGGCTATAAAAAGCCATCAAAAAGATTGTGCAAGGATCCCTGGATAGTTTAAAACAAATATTTTAACTCTGCTCTATTTTGAAAGCGCCTTAAAATAATGTGAGAGTGGATATTTTTATGGTGAAAGCAATGGCACATCCTGCTAATCCAAGTTATTTGTATGCAGAGGGAATGCCAATCTTGTGCATTATGGATTTGGGAATGTCCTTCCAGCTCTGGTTTATTTAACTCCTTCTGTGCTCCCCTAGAAGATCCAGAGCACATCCACTGTGCTTTGCTCCCAGTTATTCCTGCCTTTCACACCATGGCAGGGATACTCTCCATCTCCCAGGGTGATCCAGAGCATTGCAGCATTGAAGAACTCCACATCTGCAAAGAACAACTTGGAAAAGTTCTAAATAAAACAGAAAAACTCTAGAAAACTGGAATTTGGGGAAACTCCAATGCAAGGCAATTGCACAGCAGCTGCAGAAGGAGCAGAGGGGAGCTGGAATGGCAGCAGCAAAGAATGGGACAGAATTCCCTGCAGGGATGGTGATCCCAGCTCAGCAGCTCCTGCTTTCCTCCTGTCCCTGGATGGCTCCTTCCCCCTGAGCTCAGGCTTCCATGCAGGGAAGGTTGTGTTGCACCCCAGGGGCTTTCCCAGCTGTTTGAATTTCTGTTTGATGTCAAATCTCCTCTTGGCCCCCCAGCTCCTGCTCCTCTCCCCTGTTTCTCTCCTGAATCCATGGGATCTGTGTGCCAGCCCTGCCATGCTCCAGAGGAGAGACAGCAAAGTTCTGAGCTGCTCTCCAGATTTCTCAGGGAGGAGCAGCACTCCTGGCATCACAAAAGGATCACAGAGATGGTGAAAAGGGGGATGAAATACAGCTGGGAAGCTGGATGAAGGAGCCTTGTTTTACCAGGGGAAAAAAGAAGTAAATTTGTAGGGAGAGGAAAGTGGATGAGCATTGTGGTCCCTGGAACATGAGCAGGGTGTGACTGGAACAAATTGTACAAAGCAGGAGGGGAGCAGAGGATTAAACTGTGTTCATCTGTCCAGGCTGCCCAGCAGTGCCCATCCCTGCAGGGTTTAGGGGTTGTGGCACTTGGGGACATGGGCAGTGCTGGGAGAGCAGCTGGACTCTGATCCCACAACCCCAATGATCCAGGGACGCGGGATATTCTGATTTCTGTGCCTAAGATCCATCCTGGATGGACATACAGAAGAAACTATTCTAATTCTTCTCTTTTTTCTCGTGGTTGGTATGAAGAGATGAACACCACTGCCAGAGGAAAATCCCGTCCAAGTGAGCTCCTGGGGAAGATCATTCCATCAGGTGGAGCTGATTTTTACACATGAGTGAAGGTTCAGAGGGACCTACCCCTCAGCACTCACCCAACTTGTGTTTTATCAGCACAGGGCGTTCAGCACTGGCATTAGAATATTGAATAAAACATTCCTAAAAGGAAAAGCTTTGTGCAAACATCTCCTTCTGCTCTCAGGTGCCATCAGAGGTGAATGACAGGGCTGTGTTTGTCTGTTCCAGCCTGAACAGTTGAAACAAAGAGCAATTGAAGGGAAATTCATGGGAAACTGCCCAATTTGCCCACACGTTACTTGAATTCCATGAATGGATCTTTCTCTTGCAGCAGGCACGAGGCAATCAGCCTTACATAAATGCCCTACATCATCCCCGTAGTCACTTTCTGCTCCTCCAAATCCAACAGAATTATTTATAGCCTGCCATGAAATATTCATGGGAAAGTGTCCATTGCCTGAATTTCTGCTAAAGAGTAATTTAACTTGGGTTTTTGCTTTTCTTGCTATCAGAATAATTTAGGTCAGGCAAGAATCAACAATATCATTTGCCTACAAACCCCTTGTGAGGAGCATGACAAAGCTTTTGGGTTTGGAGTGGGTATTTTGTAAAAACCACGGTGTGAACAATGGGCCCAGTCCAGCTCAAGTCAATTTTCAGCCCAATATTTCCAGCGATTTCAGCCTGCTGGAGCCTCAGAAGCATTTTTAATTGCCACAGCTGATTCTCCCCATATCCAAAGTGCTGTTACAGGCATCAGAGCAGGCAAAGCTAATCTGCATTTCCTGGGGCCAGGAAGAAACCAAAGCAGCCCCATCCCCTGCCAGGGCCTGCAGCAGAATCCTCTCCTGGTTTGGAACTCCTGAAAGAAGAACTCCAAAGGCACAGGAGCAGCCTGGCTCCTGCTCTGGGGCTCAATGCACTGAAAATTGGTGCTGTGACCTCAAGGGTTGTTGAACAGGGGCCAAATAATGTCATCTTTGTGCTGACATATTTCACATTAGCATTGAATAAATCTCCTGGCTAAATAAATCTTCCTTCCCCCCCCATCTTCAATATTTTATAGTTTTTTTTTTACTAATATGCTCATCTTTACCTGCAGATAATAAATATGCAATAAAGCAGAAGCAATAAATTGGGGGAACATTAAAGTGCAATACAATAAATATATATTGGTGTGTCAATCAAAGCTGCATGTCCATATATTTATTTATTTATGTGTGTCTTACAAGGAATTATCATTTCCACAGGCTTTGAACTGCCATTTTCCTGGAAGGAGTTGAGATTTTACAGCTGGCAGATGTCATAAAAACATCTCCATTGGCACTTGGCAGCAGGAGCTGCTCCCAGCCCTCCCTGCAGGCTCTGCTGTGGGCAGGGAGAGCTCAGCAGTGCACGGGATCTCACTCAGGGCTGGCACCTGCTGAGGGTTGATCCTACTCCAAACCCAAGAGCTTTGCCATGCTCCTCACCAGGGGTTTGTAGGCCAAAGGCATTGTTGGTTCTTGCCTGACCTAAACTATTCTGATAGCAAGAAAAGCAAGAACCCATCCAAAACCTGTGAGAAACAAGGGATGGGAGTGTCCCCAAACCCTCAGTGCCCCCCTGAGAGCCTGGCCTGGCACAGCTGGGCTGGGGTGGCACAGGGCTGCTCCCTCCCTGCTGGGGTTTGCCAGTTCTGCCCCTGGGCACCTGCCTAGGTGTGTCTGCCCAGCCCCAAACCCCCCAGGCAGCCCCAGGGGCACACTGCCCATCCTTGTGCTGCTGTGCTCACTGCCAGGGCACAGGGAGGGACAGGATCCAGCTGCATCCCCCATTCCCTCCTTGTGCTGCTGTGCTCACTGCCAGGGCACAGGGGATGCTCTGGGATCCATCCCCTGCACCCTCATCCTCTCCTTGTGCTGCTGTGCTCTCTGCCAGGGCACAGGGGATGCTCTGGAATCCATCCCCTGCAGCCCCCCATCCTCTCCTTGTTCTGCTGTGCTCTCTGCCAGGGCACAGGGGGGTACAGGATCCATCTCCATCCCGCATTCCCTCCTTGTGCTGCTGTGCTCTCTGCCAGGGCACAGGGGATGCTCTGAGGGGTGACAGGATCCATCTCCACATTCCCCATTCCCATTCTCTCCTTGTGCTGCTGTGTTCACTGCCAGGGCACAGGGGATGCTCTGGGTGGGGTGACAGGATCCATCTCCATCACCCATTGCCACCCTGTCCTGCTGTGCTTGTCCTGCTGAACTCTCTGCCAGGGCACTGGGGATGCTCTGGGGGGACAACATCCATCCCCACATCCCCCATTCCCACCCTTCCAACCCCTGCTGTGCTCACTGCCAGGGCACAGGGAGTGCTCTGGAGTGACAGGACCCATCCCCAGCATCCCCCATTCCCTCCTTGTGCTGTTCTGCTCTCTGCCAGCACACAGGGGATGCTCTGGGGGGTTACAGGATTCAGCTGCACCCCCAGCATCCCCCATTCCCTCCTTGTGCTGCTGTGCTCGCTGCCAGGGCACAGGGAGGGACAGGATCCACCCCCAGCATCCCCCATTCCCTCCTTGTGCTGCTGTGCTCGCTGCCAGGGCACAGGGAGGGACAGGATCCAGCTGCATCCCCAGAATCCCCCATTCCCTCCTTGTGCTGCTGTGCTCACTGCCCGGGCACAGGGGGTGCTCTGAGGGGTTACAGGATCCATCTCCATCCCCCATTCCCACCCTTCCCACCCATGCTGTGCTCACTGCCCGGGCACAGGGGGTGCTCTGAGGGGTGACAGGATCCATCTCCATCCCCAGCATCCCCCATTGCCTCCCTTCCCACCCAGGCAGGAGCCCCATCCTGGCAGGAGCTCAGCCTGGCATCCCAGCACAGCCCTGGGAAAAGCCCCGTGGGCAGCCCAGCTCCTCCCCTTGGAGCAGATCTGCAGGAGTGCCCCTGGTTGGGTATTTCACTTTACAGACACCTTGATATTGTAAAAAAATCATCCTAAACACTCCAACCGACCCTATAAATCACCAAATACTATTAAATCTTACATGTAAGAGCTATAAGGGGGTTTTCATGTGATCAATTTAAGTATCTAAAGAACTCCTGTATCTAGAAAAACACATGACAAATATAAATATTACACAGCAACTGTTTAGACAGTCAGACAGAAAAATGCCTTTTCAGAATGGCACTGCCTGTCAATCTAAATGTCACATTTCTCAATCAAATTAAAACACACCTCTGAATATTTCAACACTAATTTTGCAAACTTCCCACAGCACAGTGGTTCCAAGCCATTCCTCCTGCTCCTGCTCTTGCTCCTGTCAATTTTGCCTGCCTGCATATTAGATGTGTATTTATAATTAAAAAGCAGCCTTTGCTGCAGTGTTAGCCCAAAAAGGTTCTGTACATCACATGCTACAGGATGTAATGGATAAATAATGGGATATTTCTCCCTCACCTCGGGAAGCTGCTCCCACACGATGGGAAGGGAATCAAACAACGCACCTGAATGTCAAGGAGTGGAACAAGAGGAATCAAAAATTCCCTGCTCCTGCACAGGGCTGTCATCACCATTGGAAATAATCCATCTCCCCCCAAATTCCTGCGGATAATGAAAAGGAAGAAGTGTTCTCAGCAAGCAGGTGTTTTTCCCATTGCTACCAAATAATTTAGGGCAGAATGTAATATTTTGACAGCGTGGCTATGTGGGAGTGTGAGCAGCTGTCAGGCAGGAATTCCCCTCCCAGACAAAGCTGTGTGAGAGGAACAATCTGGAAGGACATCAAAGGCTCCCCAGCCCAGGAGGTGGAGCAGAGAGCAGGATGTGACACACAGCATCACATCCTCGGGACCTGCTTGTTTGTTTTGCCAAACGGGGGGAATTAGCTCTCATTTCCAATTCTGCCTTCTCAGCCCCCACAGAGCCAGCCCAGGGAAGGAGCTGGGAGCTGAAATGGTTTGGTTAATAAGGCACTGGGATGGTGATTTGGGTTTCACTGCCCGTGGAGGGAATGTTCAGAACATGTTCTGAGGGATTTTATGACACCACTGAAATCCTCGTCCCTTTTCTCACATTCTCACCATTCTCTGGGCTGCAGCCAGATAGGAACTGTACATTTCAGGTCCTAAGTGCAAGGCAAGCTCAGGCCAGCCCAGGTAATGAATATTTTGGCAAAGGTGAGTGGAAATGAACAGGAGATTTTGGGATCAGCTTGGGCTCAGCAGGGGCAGCCTTTCAGTGGGACCCATTCCCCAGCCCAGGTGAGCCTGGCACAAATGGCACTGGGAGAGGACCTGGAGCTCCCAGACCTGGAATTTTACTGTTCCTTGTCTGGAGGCACTCAGACATCACACACAGAGCTCCCTTTTGTTGTGACCTGGGCAGGGAATTTCCTTCCAACACCTTCCCCTCCTGCAGGTGGGATAAAGGCACCAATATTCAGAATTCACCACCTTTGCCCTGCTGAGTGCTGGAGCAAAGCAGAGTTTTGCTTTCACACCTGAGCAGGACACAGCGTGCCCAGCCCAGGTGGATGCCAACCTCTGCCTGCCCCCCTTCCCAGATTGTCACCTCCTGTCCCCTCAGAGTGCACTGGGAGCAGCCTGGGCTCTCCTGGGGCTGGGCTCTCCTCCCCATCCCCATCCTCCTCCTCCTCGCAGGAGCTGCCTGAGGAGCCATGGCCTGATTTAACCTGCACTGATTCCCTCAGTGCTGGCAGTAAATATTGGGAATTGCTGGAGAGCACATTCCCGTGGGGAGGAAAGGAGCCTTTCCATATGGGCACAGCCTGGGCTCCTTCCCTCGGGAGAATCTGCCTGCAGATTTAAATAGAAAATAACCCACATTTAAATCCCAGCCTTCCTCTGATTCTCTGCTTTCTTTCTGCCTCTCTCCACCCCCTTTCATAATCATATTTAAACCCTGCAAGCCAAAAGAGCTCTCTCCAGCTCCGTGTAAATTCACATTCCTGGGAGTTTTCCTCCCAGTTTGTGACACTGTGATTTGCTGCACAACATCTAAAGCTCCACCATGTCACTTAATCCTCTTCTATTTCAGTAAAAGCACAAATCACAAGTGGGATTTGGTGGGTTAGGAAAGGACAAATCAAAACTAAAAGGCAACATTCCTCTACCTGTTGGAGAGTTGAGTTCACCTGTGATAAAACCTGCTTTAATCAGCAATTATTCTTTAGAAGAACTTTCACTGTAACAGAGATAAATATGCTAAAAATTCTTCAAAATATGACATGCTTTTCTGTTCTTCATTTATCATTTTGGTATGAGAATTGATTGTCTTTACATTGCACAGCCCCATCTGTTCAAGCACCAAGTTACCATTAAATAAAAGGCAGCGTTCAGGAATTCAGTGGTAATGGCAATATTATGAGTGCAGGAAAGCTGTGCCTGCATTCCCAGCTCTCCAGGCTCTCCTCTGAGGACTGCTGCATTTCCTCTGCATCCAGACTTTTGCTTTAAATAAAATAAATGTGGTATTTACCTATTGACAAAGCCAAGGGGAGGAATTGTTCCTGCCACCAGCCTGGCTGCTAAAAATAAAGGCAGAGAATTCTAATCTCAAGAGGCAGTTAAAAGAAGCAAGGAAATTCTTCTGCATAACACAACAGCTTTTCCTTTCCCTTTCCCAGTTCCCCTCCACACAGACACTTTCTTTTCCTGGATTTGTGCAGAGGGAGGGAAAAACCCCATTTAAATTTCCCTGCAATGGCAGAGATTGCAGCAATAACCCCTGACCCAGCCAAGCAAAACAAACTAGAGGAAAAGCTTTGGATTTCAAGGAGTTTGCCCAAAATAAACTCAGAGAACATCTGAGGTGGAGGGTGCTGCAGAGCACTGGTGGGAGCAGAGCACTGCCAGAGCCAAGGCTGCTTCCCTGGGAGAAAACCCAGATCAGCTTACCTGGCCTGAGCAGTAATTAAAACATGGGAGCTGCATCTCCACAGAAAAACTTCATCATGCTCAGAAACTCGAGTGCCAGCACTGGGAAAAAATATAATAATTTCATTAATTTATTAAATTAGAGGAGCAGAGATGAGGCTTAAAGGAGTGAAGTAAAAAAACAAGACACAAACCCAGTGTCATGGCAGTATGGGAAAAATATCCATTATGAGGAGCAGGAAAGCATGGGATAAAAAAAAAATCTAATTTTGGATTAGATTTAGGCAGATTCCAGTTATATGGATTTAAACTCAGCAGTTCCTTGGGAAGATTGGAATCCAATAAGTCAAAGTTTTCCCTTCCAACCCAGACTAGTGGATGTGGATGGCTCTGTGATACATGGGGACATCATGTCCTGACACTCTCCTGGACTGCAGCTGGGGCAGGCAACAGACCCTGAGCTCAGGGAAGGGAAGGAGGGGAAATGCTTGGCTGTAAGATAATGGAAAAGCCTCTAAAATCCTGTCCTTGCAGCCCACTGTCCCCCTGAATGGTCCCCAGAGCAAACACAGCTCTGCTCTAAAGCAGATTGTCACTGCAAACCTGGGCCTGAGTCAGGGGGTACTGCCCAAAGCAGCTCCAGCACCCTGAGCTCCTGCAGGAACTCCCCAATCCCAGCCTCTGGAATGACCCAGGAAGGGCCAAGAACTCCAGGAAAGGGCCAAGGAAATCCAGGAAAGGGCCAAAGAGCTCCAGGAAAGGGCCAAGGAGCTCCAGGAAAGGGCCAAGGAACTCCAGGAAGGGCCAAGGAGCCCCAGGAAGGGCCAAGGAAATCCAGGAAGGGCCAAGGAGCCCCAGGAAGGGCCAAGGAGTCTCAGGAAGGGCCAAGGAGTCTCAGGAAAGGGCCAAGGAACTCCAGGAAGGGCCAAGGAGCTCCAGGAAGGGCCAAGGAGTCTCAGGAAGGGCCAAGGAGTCTCAGGAAGGGCCAAGGAGTCTCAGGAAGGGCCAAGGAGTCTCAGGAAAGGGCCAAGGAACTCCAGGAAGGGCCAAGGAGCTCCAGGAAGGGCCAAGGAGTCTCAGGAAGGGCCAAGGAGCTCCAGGAAGGGCCAAGGAGCCCCAGGAAGGGCCAAGGAACTCCAGGAAAGCCCAGGCAGAGAAGGGGACTGTGCTGTTGGCAGGCTGGAGCAGGAGCTGTGCTCAGAAACAATCTCTGCAGAAACCCCATCCCAATCCCTGGCAGCCCAGGCTGACCCCTGGCACCCCCCTGCACTCAGAGATGGCTTTGCAGGACAGAAGTGGCCCTGTGTGTCAAGCAGCACTTCCTCAGGTGAACACTTTGTTTGAATTTCTATTTAAACTCCTTTTCCCAGTGCCCTGGAGTGGCTGAGGGGCCTTTAGGAACTTCCCATTGATCCTGGCTGAGTGATGAGGGAATGATGAGCTGGAGTTATGAGCCCTGTTATTATGCCAGAAGAAAAGTGGTGCCTGTGGCAACTCCTGTGAAGGATCCAGCATTGCCTGGGACAGAGAATGAAGCTCAGCTCCCTGCACAGCTCCCTGGGGAGAGCAGCCACTGTCCCAGCCCATTAGGCACAGAAAACATCCGAGGGAGCTTTACACTTTGTGTCCTTCTGCCAGCCATCAGCTCAGCTTTTTCCCCTCTCTCTCCACTTATAAAAGATAAAATCGAGAGAGTCAGGATCCAAAGGAGACTCAGTGTGGGTGAAAACAACAGCAAAGCCTCTTGTTCCCTCTCAGCAGCCCCGGCAGACGCTGCCCGGGCCACGTGTGCCACAGCAGCTCCTAAAGATTCAGGGAAAGGTGATGAGTCAGTTCCTCTATCTTGATCAAATTCAGCTGGAACTGCAACAGCAGCAAAATGCACTTTTATCTCCAAGAGGGGGAGAGAAATAGAGGGCACAGATTAGACACAAAGGACAGAACCAGCACATTCCCAAACCCGAGATTCTCATTAAGGCACGAGGAGAGAAAACCAGTGACAAGTGTGCTCTGCTGCGAGGCACAGAGTGGAAAAGGTAAAGAAAATGTGCATTATGCACAGGACATTGTAATTCCTTACAGCACCAAGTTTGCAATGTTTCAGTTGAAGAGAAGGAGCCAATTCCTGATGAAAGGCTGAGCCTGCCTCAGCCCCGAGCAGCTGATGGTGAGCACGCTGCTGACTTCCAGCTGGATAAAATACAATGGAATGCAGGAGAAAAGGGGATTAGACCGTGAAATATAAGTATGACACTATTAAAGAATATTATGATACTTCACAGTGTAGAAAGAATAAAAGGTGGGATCACTGGGCTGTGAAAGTTCTTCCTCCCTCAGATAAATTCCGAGCGCGGCGTTACCTGGAGAGGCAGAGGGAAGCTCTTGCTTCAATGGTTCTTCTAATTGGTTCAATTCCTTCAAATGCACTGGGAAGCTGAACAGCTCTCACTGACACTGCTGAGGCACAGGGGAGCCTCAGTGCTGCTGGTGGTCCCCCAGCCAGGCTGGGCTTCACCACCCAGGCACCCCAGGGTGGTCCTCCTGAGCCCATGGGCACCTCTGGAACAGCTGCTGCACCCAGAAATTGGGATTAAATGAGGGAGAGTCCATGGAATCCAACAAACCAAGAATCTGGGGTTAAATAGAGGGAGATTCCATGGAATCCAACAAACCCAGAATCTGGGGTTAAACAGAGGGAGATTCCATGGAATCCAACAAACACCAACAGCTGCTGCACCCAGAAATTTGGATTAAACAGAGGGAGATTCCATGGAATCCAACAAACACCAGAAATTGGGATTAAATAGAGGGAAATTCCATGGAATCCAACAAACACCAGAATCCAGGGTTAAATAGAGAGAGATTCCATGGAATCCAACAAACACCAACAGCTGCTGCATCCAGAAATTGGGATTAAATAGAGAGAGATTCCATGGTATCTAACAAACATCAACAGCTGCTGCACCCAGAAATTGGGATTAAATAGAGGGAGATTCCATGGAATACAACAAACACCAGAATCCAGGGTTAAATAGAGAGAGATTCCATGGAATCCAACAAACACCAACAGCTGCTGCATCCAGAAATTGGGATTAAATAGAGAGAGATTCCATGGTATCTAACAAACATCAACAGCTGCTGCACCCAGAAATTTGGATTAAATAGAGGGAGATTCCATGGAATACAACAAACACCAGAATCTGGGATGAAACAGAGGGAGATTCCATGGAATCCAACACCAGAATCTGGGATAAAATGGAGGGAGATTCCATGGTATCCAACAAACACCAACAGCTGCTGCATCCAGAAATTTGGATTAAATAGAGGGAGAGTCCATGGAACCCAACAAACACCAACCACCCTGGGCAAGAGCCTGAGCTCTGCCCACAGAGTGGGAAATGGGTGCACTGGGCTGGACAAGAAGGATAAATAGCAACACCCCACCTACAACAGAACGTGAATCCCACCATGTGAATCCCAGAAATGCTCCCAAAATCCCCCTGTGTGAAAGAAATCCCAATGCCAGCAGTGCCTGAAGGTGCTGGGGGCCCTGGGCTCCCCTTGGACGAGGCAGTGATGCAATAAAGCCTCGTTTGGCCTGCAGTGTTTGAAAATCACTGTTTGATCTTGAGGGATTTTCTCCCCCTCAGTGCTCATCTCTCCTGTTCTAAAGGCACCTCAGGAGATGTTTTCTAGATGTTTAAGTATTTGTTTTATCCACAAGAGTGCTTTGCCATGTGAAAGGAGTGCAGGGCTGCCAAACCCACTGCTGGGTGTTGGTGATGCTGGGGATCCTTCAGCACACAGCACCTGCTGCACAACAGGCAGTGAAAATCTGCCTCTGCTGGGCAAAAATATCCTTAATCTATAAAAATCACCTTAAAGGCAGCACCACAAGTGGTCCTATAGCTGCCAGGGTGGAGTTCAAGCCCTCTACCAGGGCAAGAAGGAAAACGTCCTTGGGAAATAAGCAAGAACATGTATTAAAAATAGTGGAAATTTAGAAATTTAGATTATAAACCTTACAGAAATAGATTAAAAGTTTATATATATATATATATATATATATAAATACTATATATATTTATATATAATATATATTATATATATATTATATATATAAATATATTTTATATATATACAAAATATATATATGTTATAGCCACTTTACTGAAAAATAATGCCAAAATAATATATTATATATATTTATATATTTTATATATATATATATTATATATACATATATATATGTATGTTATATCCACTTTCCTGAAAAATAATGCCAAAATAAAGAAATAAATAAAATATTTCACTAACAGCTTTTACAAGGTATTTGAAGCTCCCAGTTAAAATAAAACAAAACAAACTCTTAGCAGGCAGCAAAGGACTGGAGTAGCTCCTACTGAAGGGATCTAAACAAGATAAATAGGAGGCAGGAGGGGATGACACAGCAGCTCGTTAGGAATGGTTCACAGAACAATCTTATCAGTGAAAACATTTCCCCCCCTCGTTTTAAGAAAGCATTCATTTAATAGGAAAATTAATTCTGAGCCTTGACTAAAGGAAGCCTGGAGCCTTGCAGCAGGGATGGAAGGAACTTGTTGGGTGTTTGATTTCCAATTTATGCCCAGATAAGCCTGGGAACAGCAGAAGTTTGGTCCAGGTTAAAAATCCATCCTTTCATTCTTTCCCTGGTGGGAGCTGTGGGCAGCTGCTGCTGCCCTGGGGAGAGGGAACTGGGGAGCATCCCAGGGAAAAGGGGAGCAGGGAATGAGCAGCTTCAGTGCTATTGCTGCCATTTCCTACCACAGAGGCACTGGGGGAACTCCAGAGCTGGTTCTGAGCAGGCTGAGCTGGACTCAGAGCTCCTGGTGGGTCCCTTCCATTCACATCCTGTGAAAGGCCTTGATTGGTTTTGTTTGCTCTGAATAAAATGTGGCATTTTGCACTCTGTCATTTTTGGGCACTGAAGCATTTATTTTTTTAACAATCTACCATCTAATTTTTTACTTTTTTTTTTTTTTAACTGAAATACTTGCACCCACTTGAAATTGAAAGCTCCAACATTTCATTTTCTTTTTTAAATATGGGTTTTGCAGGAGCGATGGCAGAGATTCCAGGGGCCTGGAGCTGGGTTTTCATTTAGATAAGCTGCCCGTGGCCAGAGAGGTTATTTACCTTATCCCCACCATCTCTGGGCCTGGGACAGCTCCTCAGGAGCATCAGCAAGTCTGAATCTTGTGCTGTCAGGGCAGGGGGAACAGGCAGAAATTATCTGCCATGTCAGACCCTTCAAACATGCAGTAATTCCATAACCATTGGGTTCCTCCAGGCATTCATCATCCCAGATAGTGCAGCAGCTCTCATCTCCCCCTGCCACAAACCCAGGGGCAGAGCAGAGCAGGCTGCACCAAGCCCAAGGAATAGCAAATTTGAAATTAAACATATTCTTCTCCTCACATGAGTTATTCATCCCTTCTTAATCCCAAACTGCTTGAACAATAATATTTCCCCAAACTCATTCCCCCAGTGGGAGCTGCTAGAGACACAAACACAGCAGGATTTGATCCAGAGTTCATTACAGTGCTAGGAAAGGGCAAAGTGACCCAATCACTGCTCCTCCTGACAGCCCAGAGCAGCCAGAACCTCCATCAGCATCAAAACAAAGAATGATCCATTTCTTGCTCTAATTCTCCATTTAGGACTCACTTCAGGAGCCCCCCAGCCCTCAAACCTGAGCCCTGTGTCCGCACTGAGGGAAATGCTTCACGTGATAATGCCCTTAAAACTTATCCCTTTCTTGTGAACAATGAAAAGGAACTCCTGAATGAGAATTGTTCCTCATTCCTGGTGGGGAAACTGAGGCACAAAACATTTCTGGCTGTTCCCTGCAGGCAGAGTGGGGGTGCTGGCACTGCCATGGCAGCTCGGGGACCCCACATTCATCCCATGTCCCACAGGCTTTCAGCCTCTTGGGTTTGGGTCTCAGAGCCCAAACATTTCCCAGAATAATTCCAAAGCTGTGCAGCTGTGAGTGACACCCTCCTGGAGCCTGGAGCCAAACCTCAGCCCCTCCTTTCCTCCCCACCCCACTGCAAATCCTCCATCCCCTGCAGAGAACAGGAGAGGACACAAAGGGGGTGCCCAAAAGCTCAACAACCTGCAAGGTGACATTTTAGAGAATCACAGAATGACAGAATCTCAATACAATTTGGGTTGGAAGGACCCTAAAGCCCACCCAGTTCCACCCCCATGGCAGGGACACCTTCACTGTCCTAGGGACACCTTCACTGTGTGCCCACCCAGTGCCACCCCCATGGCAGGGACACCTTCACTGAGTGCCCACTCAGTGCCACCCCCCACGGCAGGGACACGTTCATTGTCCCAGGTGGCTCCAAGCCCCCCTGTCCAACCTGGCCTTGGGCACTGCCAGGGATGGAGGAGCTGCAAACTTCCACCGTTTCCTTTCTGCTGCAGCAATTCAGTTCTGCTCCTAAAAGCTCTCATTCTGTGTTTTCCAGCCCAAGCCCAGAATGAGCAATCCCAGCCCAGGAGGAGCTCTGGGAGGCTGTGGCCAGGGTGGCAGTGCCAGCAGTGCCCTGCAGCAGCTCAGCACAGGGGTGGGCAGCTGGCAGGAGGCACAGGGCACCTGGAGCACCTCTGGCAGCAGCCAGGGCAGCAGCAAACAGCAGCTGAGTGGCAGCAGGGCAGGAGCAGGGAGGGTTTCACCAGGGAAAGCCCCAGGAGCTGGGCTGGGGATGTGCTCAGAGCTCAGGGCAGCCCCAGAGGAGCCCAGCCCAGCCCTAACCCATCCCTGCCCCAGGGGAGCAGCAGCCTGGGGGCTCACACAGCCTGGAGAAGAGCAGAGCAATTCCAGAAATTCCATTTAAACCAGCTCAGATCTGGCTGGGTGCGCTGCCAAGTTCTCCTTGCACATTCCTGCCTTGTACAAAGGGAAATAAGAGCAAAATCTGGCCCCCAAATTGCCAACAGCTCTCTGAATGCTAATTTAGGCTTTTCAGATATCCAAGTACATACAAAAGCACAGCACAGGTTTGAAAAACAACCAGAATTGGCTTTAAAATGTCTGCAGCCTCTTTTCTGGATGTTCCCCAGGCAGAGCACAGCTCCTCCCTATGGCCAAGGCTGCATCCCAGAGGGAAATCTGCATTTTACCTGTGCTGAGCCAGGCCCCACACCTGCAGCTCCATTGTGCTGTTCTCCATCCAGAGGAAAATCTGCATTTTACCTGTGCTGAGCCAGGCCCCACACCTGCAGATCCATCCAGAGGCTGCTCAGGTGCCAGCAGAGTTTCCCTGGGAAGCAGTTCCTGGCTCCAGGAGGAGTTTGAAGCATCAGGGGTTGGTCCCATCCTGGAGAAGGATTTTTCAGGGTTATCCCAGCTTGGCTGACAGAGCCCAAACCTCCCCTGCCCCATTCCCAGAGCTGCAGTGACCATGGAAAGCCAGGGGCCAGCAGGTTGGAAAGTTTCTTTCACAGACTTCTGTTTTTATTATTATCATGTACAGCTCCTATCCCTTAGCACTTCACATCAGCAGTTATTTTAATTAATCTTCCCGATGTCATGATTTTCATTCAATTCAATTGTTTCACTGAACCAGTGCCAGATCATGTTTTTAAAAAATTGATGAGCACCTCTATGAGATTTGTACATCAGGCAGAAGCTGTGCAGCTGCCTTAGGATTGTCAGCCCAGGCACAAATATTCACATTGTGGCAACAAAAATGCCCAGGAATTCTATTGCACAGCATAGTAACCTGCCTGGCAATTAACCAGCAATTAATTACTTTAAAATAGATTCAGCTGACTGTTGTGTTGTGAGGGTCTCCAGGACCAGGTGAGAGATGAGAATTTGACCCCATATTCTCAGAAGGTTGATATATATGATATATTATATTATATTATATATTATATATTATATTATTTTATATATTATATTATATTGTATTATATTATATATATTATATTATATTATATTATATTATATTATATTATATTATATTATATTATATTATATTATATTATATTATATTATATTATATTATATTATATTATATGAGACATCAGAAGGCTAGCAAGGAATGAATAATAAAAACTCATTACTGACCATAATCCTGACACAGCTGGACTGTGATTGATGATTAATTAAAAACAATTCACATGCTGGGTGAACAATTCTCGAAATCACATTCCAGAGGAGAAAAACATGGAGAAACTGAGGCTTCTCATCTTGCCAGCAGAAGAAATCCTAGCAAAGAAAATTTTCAAAAAACATCAGAATAACAGCTGAGCACTTTGAGCATGGGTTGATTATTAATTTGTAATTGAAACACCTGGAAGAGCCCCAGCCCGGTTCCCTGGCACTCCTCAGCCAGGAGGGAGCACTGACTGCAGCAGAAATTCTGAGACATTTCAGGGCCTCATTTGGAGGCTCTGAACATGTGCAGGATGCACATTAACAAATATCTTAGATTTTATCATCACAGCTTCCCTCTCCCTGCTTATTGTGCATTTCATTTTCTCCTGTGAGCCAGATGGGACAGAATATTCCATCTCTGGGAGGGAGCAAATGCCCCATCAAGAAAAACAGACACTTCTGGATGAACTTGTGCTCTCCAGACCAGCTCCTCCACAGATAAATAAACCACAGGGAAATTCAGGTTATCAAGCAATTCTCGTGGATATGATAGACCAGAAATGGAAAATATGAAAGGAAAATTATCTCCAAGTATTTCAAAGTGACTGGAGAAATAAACTAGCTTTTTGAAATGATAAGATACACAATAATATTTCTATTTAAATTCTGATTTTTATATTTATTTATTAACAACAAGCATTTAAACTTCCATGCCCTCACCTTGTATCCCTTTTTAAAATAATGTAAAAGAGGATTTTCCAAAGAATTAGCAAAAAAATTATAGAGAAGGAGGAAAATGGGAAAGGTGCTCTCCCATAGGCTCATAGCTCCTTTTTCCAGAGGTTTTCTCTGTGGCATCCTGTGATCAAAACAAGAACCACAGTGGCACCTTCCAGACTGCAGAGAAATCATTACACTGACAGATTTGCAGGATCCCATTATCAGGACTTATCAAATATCTGCATTTATATTGGAAAATAGGAAATTGCTGTTGAAAATGAGGCAGAAAAAGCAGGGTGGAAGGCATTTTAGCCGTGCAGAATTCAGGTGAGATCCTAGCAGACACATTTATTGCTCTCTTTAGGGATGCAGACACACAGCTCAGGCTCCTGGTGCATCGTGCAAGGCGTGATCAAAGCCTGGCCATGGGAGGACGAGGTTTTCCAGCAGAGGACAAGGTTTTCCAACAGAGGACGGGGTTTTCCAGCAGAGGATGAGGCTTTCCAGCAGAGGACAAGGTTTTCCAGCAGAGGACACGGTTTTCCAAGAGAGGACAAGGTTTTCCAGCAAAGGATGAGGTTTTCCAGCAAAGGATGAGGTTTTCCAGCAAAGGATGAGGTTTTCCAGCAGAGGACAAGGTTTTCCAGCAGAGGACAAGGTTTTTGAACAGACGATGAGGTTTTCCAGCAGAGGACAAGGTTTTCCAGCAGAGGACGAGGTTTTCCAGCAGAGGATGAGGTTTTCCAGCAGAGGATGAGGTTTTCCAGCAGAGGACGAGGTTTTCCAGCAGAGGACAAGGTTTTCCTGCCTTTCTGTGCACCAGGGAGGCAGTAAGGGCACATTTTGTCCCACCTGAGCTGGCAGTGGCTCCATGAGTCAATGGCTCTTGCTCCCAGCCAAGGGATCAAAGCTCAGTGCTCTGCCAGATCCCAAACCATGTTCAGTACAGACAGTTTGTGACAGCCCTCCCTCCCTCTGGGACTGTCCCTTCCTCATTCCTTCAGAATTCCTGACTCTCTTATCTCATTTTCCCAGGTGATTTCTGCAGGGGCTGCACTTAACCCCTCCCAGGTGCTCCTGTTTGAGTCCAGGGGTGTCACTGTCACATTCTCTGAAAAATCCCTTCACCAGGATTTCTTCTCCTGGGCAGCTGAGAAGCCTCAGAGAAAAATGTAAATAATAATTATCTGATTTGCTTCTCGTGTGTTTGGCTGCTTTGGAATGTGGCCTGGAGATTGTTTACCAACAGCTGCATGTTGGATTGGTTTCTGGTGAATTGTTTTGATTTAATGACCAATCACCATCAGCTGTGTTGGGACTCTGGAAGGAGCCACAAGTTTTTATTATTCATTCTTGGTAAGCCTTCTGACTGTATCCTTTCTCTTTCTTTAGAATAGTTTTAGTAGATAAGGAATAGGAATAGATAATGAATAGAATAGAATAGAATAGAATAGAATAGAATAGAATAGAATAGAATAGAATAGAATAGAATAGAATAGAATAGAATAATAAATCAGCCTTCTGAGAACATGAAGTCAGATTCTCCTCTCTCACCTCATCCTGGGAACCCTCACAAACTCAACACAGGGCAGCTCTGAGCCATGAAACCCAGGCTTGTGATGCCTTCATGAGCCAGCACAAATCCAGGGATGACACCCCATTGTCATTCCCAAAGGGAATTTGCATTTTCCACAACTTTTTCTGGTGCCCAGATTCCAGGGTAGCACAGAACCAACTGCAGCTCTGCTTTTGGGATGTTCTAGGCTAAACCCAGTTGATGATGGTTCCTGAACTGGGGTTACTGGGGAGCTCTCCTCTCCCTCTGCCTTCACATCCTGCCCTCGCTGTCCTGGGTGTCCCACGAGTGTCCTGAGGGATCAGTCACCATTTCACAGGGAGGGAGGTGTCCCTGCCAGGGCAGGCTGGAATGGGATCAGCTTTAAGGTCCCTTTCCCCCTAACCCATCCCATTCCATCCCAGCAGCCTTCGGTCCTACAGATTGCAAAAATCAGGAATTATCCTCTTCCAAAACCAACACAGAGATGGAAGAATAACCCCAACCTCTCCTGATCCCTGCCTGCCCTCCCCAGGACAGCAGATCCCTGCTGGTGCCACAGAGCAGGAGGATTCTCCTGGCTCTGGGCCCCACCTGCAGCCCCCAGGTGGGCAGGGGGAGCTGTAAATCCTCTCCTCAGGCACTTGGCAGAACCAATCTCCTTTAATCTGCTCTCTTTATGGCACCTCCTTGGGCTGACAGAGCTGGGATTTATGGACTGTCAGCAGAGTCCACAAGGCCAATATCTTCCTCCAGGAGCTCCCTTCCAGTGGCCAGGGAGGGGTTTAAAGGCAGCATTTCACTCACTGGAGCCTCAGAGCTGCAGTGTCCCAGCAGCAGCAGCGTTCTAAGGCAATAAAAATGTACATGTGTTGGGTAAATTAACACAAAACCAGGGCACTGCTTTGTTGGAGTGATTTTCCTGCAGGGAAAGTGGAGCAAGGCATGGAAAAGCACAGCTGGGAGCTGTGGGGAGGTGTCTGTGCACAAGTGACCCCCTGGCACACCCAGGGACCTGCACCACCCCATTCTTTATCAATTCAGGGCAATCCCCAGGGCTCAGCAGCCTCCCCAGGGCAGGGTGAGGGGGATCCAGCTCTGGGGCACTGGCACTGATCAGCCCTGAGCTCCCAGGCCATGGATTCCCCCTCCTGCTGCTCCCCAGGAAGGGCTGTGTGCTCTTTGTGCAGCACTTACACTCACAGGCTGAAAAGAGAAGAGGCCCTTGAAGATCCAGAGGATAAAAATAATTACCTTTGATTCTGAAAATCAATATCTTTTCTTAACCAATCTGGCAAGACTGCGTCCAAGTAATTAGTTAAGGAAAAAATTATTTATGTAAGATTGGTACTTAAATGTCTCCAATAAGATATTCATTGGCATAATATTGAGGGGGTAATTGTGAACTGCTAACTGGCTTAGCACAAACAGGTCAAAAAAACAACTATTCTGGCTTGAAGGGAGGCAACGAGATGAGAAAGATTTTTTACAAGAGCATGGAGTGACAGGACAAAGGGGGAACTGCTTCACAGTGAGAGGGGGAAGGACAGATGGGATATTGGGAATTAGGAATTGTTCCCTGGCAGGGTGGGCAGCCCTGGCACAGGTGCCCACAGCAGCTGTGGCTGCCCCTGGATCCCTGACAGTGCCCAAGGCCAGACTGGACACTGGGGCTGGAGCACCTGGGACAGTGGGAGGTGTCCCTGCCATGGCAGGGGTGGCACTGGGTGGGATTTAAGATCTCTTCCAACCCAAACCATTCCATGATTCTGTGACTTTACAGACCAAGACCGAGTTACAGCCAGAGCAAGTGACTGACCCGGGGTCACACAGGCCACCTGCAGCAGAGGCAAAACCAGCACCAACCTGTTCCAGAGCAACCCAGTGTTTAACCCCAGCTCATTCTCCCTCTCCCCATCCCTGAGCCATGCTCTCAGCACCTCAGGACAGGGGCTGGGATTTCAGTGCAGTTCCACACCGTGTTCAGCATCTCATCCCAAAGGATCCCTCTGCCTCCATCTGAGTAAAGCATCCACACGCACACCAGCATCTGCACAACTGCTCCCCGGGTGAGAAATATTTCAAAACATGCCCCCTGCAAGGGGAGAAGCATCTGCCCCCCTCCTTCCTCCTCCATGTGTATTTTGCATCTGTAAACCATAAACATATGATAAAAGCACCGCAGGCCTCGGTGGAGCTCGGAGGCAGAAGCGATCAGTTTTGCTCTGCCAGTTTGAAAATGGCTTTCTTGATGAAACTCATGAGTCTGCTGGAGACTGAGACACAGATGGATGAGCTGAGCATATGATAAACCTGCTGCATGAGTTTGTAGTTAATTGCCCATCATCTTTTTTGTCTCCCCATAAAACATTTCACGCCCACCTTGCTCAGCAAAGGTAACCCGAGTGTCACAAACCATTTGTCTGCTGAGCCTGCCCCGCTGCACTCCCCGAGCTCTGGCGCTGAGGGAGCCCTGCAGACAAGACAAATCTGCTGAACCCTTTTACAGATGAGCCATGCTGCATCTTTTATCAAATGATCTCCATTCTCTAATGAGGAGAAACACCTCCCCGAGTCATTTGCATGCTAATATCTTTATTTCTAAAACAATAAGCAGGCTGGGAGCCGCCAGTCAGCACAGACGCTGCATTTCCATGAGCCAGGGGTGGAGAGAGGCCAAGGAACCAGGACCCTTCCCCTGGCTCAGAGGGGACTTTGGGCTGAGCACAGAGAGGGCTCCAGGACAAGAATCATTCCCTGAGTGGGGGCCCATCCCTGCTGGGCTGTGCAAGGCCAGGAGTTGGATCTGGTGATCCCTGGGAGTTCCTTCCAACTCGGGGTATTCACAGAATCTCACACTGCTCTGGGGTGGAAGGGCATTAAAGATCATTTGTTCCACCCCTGTCATGGGCTGCTCCAGCCCCAATGTCCACCCTGGCCTTGGGCACTGCCAGGGATCCAGGGGCAGCCACAGCTGCTCTGGGCACCTGTGCCAGGGCCTGCCCACCCTCCAGGGAAGGGTTTCATGCCAACATTTAATCTAAACCTACCACTGAGATTTAAACCATTCCCCCTTTCCTGTCACTCCACACTTGTGTCAGAATTCCCTCTCCATCTTTCCTGGATTTCCCCTTGAATCATGTTTTACATCCTCAGAGCTGTTGGGAGGCAGCAGCTGCAGGGTACCAGTGGTGGGGCTGGCACAGCAGGCACCCAGAGCTCCCACACTGCACATCATCCCTGCACTCCTCTCCTCCTTTATCTCCACTGGGCACAAAGCTTGCAGGAGCAGGTCAATCCAGGGCAGCAGCGAGAAACACAAAACCCTGTCAGGCACCACAGCTCTAAACCTGCCCTCAGAAGCTCTGCTGGTGCTCTGCTCCTCCCTGCCACAGCTCAGGGGCACACACTGTCACTCTGCCATGTGCTGGACTTGTCCTGCCTCCCAACACCCCTGCTCACCTGAGCTGGGCGATTCTGCTGGGCAGCACTCACTGAACAAAGGGAAAAGGGGGAAAAGAGAAACCTTCCTTGCACTGAGGCAATTCAGAGCAGATGGAGCCTTTCCTCCAGCAGAGCAGGGTGCCCAGCAGGCTCCCTGGAAAGCCCAAACCCTCCTGGGGGCAGAGCTCCCAGGACCCTTCTCCTCAGCAATGGAAACTCAGAGGAGGGAGGAGCAAAGCCCAACGGGCAGATAAAGGAATTAGCCCCATTTTCCCCATCGTGCTTTCCAGTTCATGGCCCTGATTTACAGCATTTCCACCTCCAGCAGGGAGATGTTCCCTGCTGCCCTCAGGCACGGATTGGCCTTGCCTGCCCGGAGCAGCAGGGAGCAGAGGAGATGCCAGCACAGGGCTCCTCGCTCTGGAAAAGCTGCTGGGAACAAGGAGGACTCTGCTGAACACCTCAGTTTGGAATTTGCTGAATAGCAGCAGAAACGGTTCAGGGAAGAGGAACAAACTCCTCCAACATCACCACGAACCACAACACAGATAACAGAGGTGGCATTTGTTCTATTGGGTCCTGCATTTATGATATTGGTAACCTGGATTTGTTCTATTGGGTCCTGCATTTATGATATTGGTAACCTGGATTTGTTCTATTGGGTCCTGTATTTATGATATTGGTAACCTGGATTTGTTCCATTGGGTCCTGTATTTATGATATTGGTAACCTGGATTTGTTCTATTGGGTCCTGTATTTATGGTATTGGTAACCTGGATTTGTTCTATTGGATCCTGTATTCATTATATTGATCACCTGGATTTGTTCTATTGGGTCCTGCATTTATGATATTGGTAACCTGGGTTTGTTCTATTGGGTCCTGTATTCATTATATTTTTAACCTGGATTTGTTCTATTGGCTCCTGTATTTATGGTATTGGTAACCTGGATTTGTTCCATTGGGTCCTGTATTTATGATATTGGTTCTGTTTTGTTGTATTGGCAGCTCCCCAGAGGGACTCACACAAAGTCTTCACCTTGCTAATGAAGTTGGTATTTTTTATACCTGTGCATGCAGACACATTTGGTTGATTTTGGTTATGTGCTTATGGGTTTGTGTCCTTACAGCTCTCAGTACATTAAAACTGCCTGTTTGCACTGCCCATTTGAAATTTCATCTCTTTTTTTAGCCTAAAACGTAGTTTCACTCTATGAAAATATAAGAATATTATACAAAGGTAAAAATTGTATTTATCTAAGACTGTGACTGTTGTAAGCACTTGAGAAGTGATGGAAATGATTAAAACCACTCCTGTCCTGATATAAGGCCAAGAATGGAAATAATCTTGTTAGCAAGCAATTAGAAAGGCTCTGTCTCCCTCAGGGTTCTGTGCAAGTGCTTCAGAGATGCCCATTTCTCCCCATGGACCTGAGGAGAGCCATTCCACACGCTCTGTTTTTCTTTCTGACTGCATTAAAACAAACACTCAGCGAGGGAGGTTTTCCCCATCTCCTTCAAAAGGCTGCCACCATATGGGGGATTGCTTTTAATACAAGGCTCAGTTTGGGGTTTTGCAGGTGGAGCTTGCTGGAGGCTCAGCTCAGCCTCAGGAGGGGAGCAGCTCTGGGATTGTGCCACAAAGGGCTGGGGTTACCTTCCCCTGCACAAACCTGCAGCACTGCTGCCCATGGCTCTGCTTTCATTCCTGTCTCACCCATTTGTGTCCCCCACAGCCCTGTGGGTCAGGAACTGCAGCACTGCAGCTCTGCTGGAGGTGAAGGATCAGTGCCACTGGCTGTTCCCCATCTCCTGCTCCATGGAAGGTCCTGGTGGAACCAGACCATCTTTAAAGTCTATTCCAACCCAACCCATTGTGCCACTCAGTTATTCTATGGAAAAATGAGCTCACCTGCCCAGCAGGAGTGTGGGGATAGCCTGGATCCAGAAGAGTGGCATTCCCAATCCATGGGCAGCTGTGAGCACTGAAAGCTCTTACTCTGAGAATAAACATGATCCAAGGTAAACCACATTGTCTTTCTATGGGAATTAAGATGAGAGCAGGTGAAATGAGGGAAGCATAAAGCCTTTTGTTACATTAGAATTTCTCAATCAGATCTGACACTATTCCACACTGGAGCACACCAGCTGAAGAACTAACCCCAAAACAGTACTTGAATTTGATAAATAGAATAAATCCCCATCTCTCAGTGGAACAGATTAAGCCAGAGGTTCTTCCTATCAAGCTATAAATGTCATGTGAAGATCAAGTTCCCATCTCACAGAAGTGTTTGTTCAACAAAGCACAGCAGGGCCTTCCCAGGGAGCTTAAACAGAGCAAGAACCTGCAAATAATCCTGCTCTCAAATTCACTCAGGGCAGTGCCACAGCCCTGCCCTTGTCCACACAACCACAGAGCTCTGCTGAAGGCCAGAGCTGGAGCTGCCCACCTGATTCAGGTCATTTCCAGGAGTTTTTGCCCTGCAGATCTCTGGTGTTGTGAGGGTCCCTAGGACGAGGTGAGAAATGAGAATTTGACTCCATGTTCTCAGAAGGCTGATTATTCTATTCTATTCTATTCTATTCTATTCTATTCTATTCTATTCTATTCTATTCTATTCTATTCTATTCTATTCTATTCTATTCTATTCTATGTTATACTAAAACTATACTAGAGAAAGAGAAAGGAGACATCAGAAGGCTGGAAAGGAATGATAATGAAAGCCTGTGACTGACTCACAGTCTGACCCAGCTGGCTGTGATTGGTTATTAATTAAAAACAATTCACATGGAACCAATCAAAGATGCACCTGTTGGTAAATGATCTCCAGCCCACATTCCCAAGCAATCAGATCATTATTGTTCTCATTCTTTTCTGAGGCTTCTCAGGAGAAGAAATGCTGGTGAAGGGATTTTCCAGAAAATATCCTGGTGACACAGATCACAGCCCTGTCTGTGCAGGGCAAACCTTGGGGCTCTGGGCACCTCTGGGTTTGCAGAACAAGAATTGCCAGACTGAGGAGACAAGAATTGCACTGAGCAAAAGTCTGATTAACCCAGACTTGGCAGTGCCAGGCCACCAATTCTGGATGCAGAGCAACCACACCAGGATAAAAATGATGGTTTAATCTGAATAATCAATTCCTTGGGCCATAATTATATGAATGGGAAGATATTTTTTCCTGGCCCTTTTTTGGCCCAGCAAACTGTTGGAAATAACATGTCATAGCTCTTCCTGGGGATCCCTCTAGCTCTAAATACATATTGGAGGAGATGTTTCTGGGATTGTATGGAACAGCATTTCCTGTACTCTGTAATTGATCTCTGCTGATCCCCTCAGCTGAGAACATGGCCCTGTTCTCCCTCATTGCCCTTCCTGCCACACACACCTGGATGTTTCTGTCCTCAGCAGAAACCTGCCTGGCCCTCTCAAATGTCAGGGGGCATCACTGGGGTCTTTATTTGATTCCTGTAGTGCCACTGGACTTTACCAACAGTGATATCCCAGCAGGAGGCTTTGCTTGCCTCATAAATTCAAAGTTTTCTTTCATTAGCATATGTGGAGATTTTGTGCAGTCCTACTCTGGAATAGAAGCCAGTAAAAGTAATAAATTCAATGTATTCAGCTCATTTTACCTGGATGTGGCTCCAGCAGTTCCCTTAAAGCCTGGTGCTGTGGGAACACTCTGCTGATGCCTCCATGCAGCCAGGGGGTAGAAAAGGAGGGGCAAAGAAGGAAAAGAGGAGTTTTCCCAGGCCAAGCAATGAGCTGAGTGTGCCCGGCCCCGTGCTGAGCTCGGGCACAGAGCTGTGAACCACCTGGGCTGCACAAACTGCTGCCTTCTCCCCAGCACAAAGCAGGACTCCAGCACGGAGCAGCTGCTGATGCCAAGGAAACTGGAAAGATAAGGAGTGAGAGGAAAAGTTATTACATTTAAAATGTTATCATTAGCACCAACAGGTTGAAAAAAACCATCATAAATATTGCCTGCCACGTTCCCTTCCCTCTGCCATGGAGCCAGCCAATGTTCTGCTGCTCCTGGGGGCTGTGGAGCTTCAAGGAGGTTTTATCTCCAGGAAGTGTTTATTTCACTCTCCATAAAGTAAAAGGCACCACAGTTTAGAAATAACGCGTTCCCAGCCCTGAGTATTATGGGGAACCCATTATTTTTATTGCTTGCTGTGTAAAGGATATTTCATATTTAGGGAACGGAGCTGTTCCCAGATAAATAAAGAGGCAGGAGCTGCATTAAAGCCTTGGTGCAAAATACCCATCCAATTATGAGGCAGGCAGTGCAGGAGTACATTGTACCTGCTCCCACAAGTTTTATAGCCCTGAGAACAATCCCTTATTTGCATGTGCAATTACTGCAGTTGCATTTGCAATTACATCAATTGTCCAATTACATCAGCTGTGTTTCCAATGAGCTAAAAGGGAAAAAAAATCAAGTACTCATTGCTCTTTGCTGTAATAAAAATGTGATTTGCATTCACAGAAAAAAAAGATTTCTGTTTGCTGGGAGATGAAATTAGACTACCTTGGGGTATTTTGCTTTTCTTGCATGAAGCCTAAGTATTTCTGTGATATTAAAAAAGGTTGGAGCTGTTTGATAACTTGAGACTGCACAGTAATTTCTTCTCTTGGGCCACTGTAATTACTGTGCAGTTTTCCATTGTCATCAGAGAAATTATTTTACATTTAGAATTAATAGGACACAGTCTCGGGGCAGATCCCTTAAAGCTTTCTTTTCCTAATAACTTAGATCATTAGGAGTCACATATATACCATTTCTCAGAAATGTGCAAATGAAAGAAGTCTGAATTCCGAGCCAGAATTCTCTTTCCAGCATTACCAGCATCTGCTCTTTCTAATAACTCCACAGGTGGTAGGAAATCCCTTAATCTGCTCATCACCAATTTCCACGTGTGAAATGAGAGCTGCTGAAAGTGCAGCAACAATCAGAAAATACAGAAATGGAATCCTGGATTTTTGAAGTGTTTGGAGCATTTCCAGGATTTTCAGCTCTCACTTTAACAGTTTAGGAACAGAAAGTTTTGCTTATTTCTTCAGTGCTGCATAAAGGCTCTGATTTTCCCTGTGCTGCAAATTTGGGCATCAGCAGAGAGGAATTTCAGGGAGATGTTCCCAAACCTCTCCCCATCCTCTCGTTGAGGTTGTGCAGGGGGCAGGGGGAGCTGGGTGCTGCAGAGCCACCCTGACCCCTGGAAATCCCTTAAATTTGGGCTATTTTGTGGTTTTTCTAAGCCCATGACCAACTGATGCCCCTCAGCCCTGAGCAGGAGGAGGTGACATGTCCACCATCCATGTGCCACCATCCAAGTGCCACCATCTAAGTGCCCTGAACATGGATACCCATGAAGAATTTCCAGCAGGGGATGTTGGAACCCCTGGGCAGGTCCTGCTCTCACACCTACAGGGATGAAATCCCTCCAGCCCCACATTAGTGTCTAAAGGATAAAGAAGAAAATAAATCTGCTTTGGTGGGTGAATGTTGCAGCTGGAGGAAGCAGAGCCTGCTCTCTCCTGAACAAAACCAGCCCAGCACCTGATTTGCTTTTCCTCTCCTCAGAAACAGATGGGAATAGCTCTGGGGAAGGAAGAGCTGGCTGGGGGTGTCATCTGTGTGTCAGCTGAATTCAGCTCCTGCTCAGATCAGCCCAGGCAGGGCAGGCAGGCTCTCTCTGCTGCCTCTGCACCTCGAGCCAGGGAAATAAGAAAGGTGGTTTGGCACTGCCAGATCCTTCCCTGGCCTTGGCACTTTCAGACAAATAAACATTAATTTAAAAGGCCTGAAAAACTGACTCCTATAAAAGCTAGAAAAGCTTATTTAATTGTTACTTCAGGTCCAAAATTAAACAAATACCTCTGTGACTGAAGAACAGAAATGGAAAGCGTTGAACTCCTGTCAGTGCCTCAGTTTTAACCTCCTCAGAGGTGGCTCAGTCTCTGGCTCAGGGGTCTCCTCCTCCTGCACAGTCTTTATCTGGTATTATTTTAATGCATTCTTACCTTTCATATTTGCTGCTTTCAGATGTGTTTTTCTCTTTCCATTACATAACAGCACACACTGAAGATAAACAGAAGGCAACAGCAAGAACAGATTTGTGACCAAAGCTCAGCTGTTTCCACCCAAAGCTGCTCACCCAGCAGACACCTCCAGCAGCTCTGGTCCAGAGAGCTCCTTCAAACCATGGATTGGACCTCAGGGGGAAGCTTTTCACTGGTGAAAGTGAAAATGTTTTACTTCCTTTGGAATAACTTTCCTTTTACTCTGAAGTCATTAAAAGTGATGGGATGGAACAACTCCCAGGTACTGTGGAGAAAGCAGGAGCTGCTCTCAGCTGAGTTCAGCCCCAGAAGTGGAGTTTGGGAGCACTTTAAGTAATTTTGGCACTCCAGCTGTGTTGAGAGATTTCCAAAGAACCCTTTATTAATGGTGAGAGTGTCCCTGTGCCCTCTTCAGACACTGAGGATGGTGCTTCACACACCAGCACTGGCCCTGGCACGTGTGGATGTCAGGAGATGCTCAGGGTGCAGCCTCCTCCTTCCCTGAAAAACAGGAAAACCCTCAGCACAAAGGAGTTAATGCCAGAACATCTTTTTACTTAGCCTGACAAAGGTCCTGAGGAGCAAAACTCAGTTTTTACACAAGAAACCAGGGTATATATTGGATATATTTCTGAAAGCAATCATTTCTCTTGGTGATAACATTCATTCTTGTCTCCAGTCACATTTTGTTTTCATGTGTAATTTGTGTGTAACTGTATATAGGGCTGAGACTGCAAACCTAAACAGCAAATGTTATAAATAAAGACCTTCAGAGAAAAAAAGAAATGCAGCAGCAAAGTGCTTTAATTTGTATTTGCCAGTTCTGGGAACAATTGCTGTGGGATGAATGCCTGGCTCTTTCTGTCAGGGAAACTTTGCTATTAATTCCTCAGCCTGAGAACAATTCTCCACTTAGCAAAGAGCTCTGGGGTATTAAAGCTGGGACAGCAGTTTCACAGCAAGCATCCACAAAGGATGGGCCAGCAGAATTGCTGCCTGTTTGCTTGGAGATGGAAACCCATCCCAGAGCCAGACCCAGTCATGGCAAACATCACCTGAAATTCATTGACATCTCACTGAACAAATTATTTCCATTTGTTTCCCTTGCCCAACACTGCTCTCTCCCTATTCCGTTCACATCACCAGCTGCTCCCAGCCCTGCATTTGGGTCCCACACAGGTCTGTGTTTGAAACCCTGTGACAAATGGGTTAATTGTGCTTTAATTGGTTCCACAGTGACAGGAGACTGCACTGACAGAAGCCCTCGAAGCCACTGAGAGCTCCTGGAACAAAAATAATGTGGTCCTTATTTTAATGTGAAATTCACTTTATGAGCAGCAATATAGAGGAAGGTATTTAATCAAATAACAAGGCTTATCTAGACATTGAACACTTGGCTTTGAGCAAATTAACCAGATAAATTTAGACCCAGTGTGGGAGAACTGGACTGACACACAAACCCACTGTGCAGTTTAGGAAACAACCTGGAAAATCAAGAGTTCAATATTAAATGTACAGAGGTGTCCAGCACTGAAGATTTCAACACAAATCACGTGGAACATTTATGACTTGGAGGATTTCTTATTTCTGCCTCAGTTTCAGCAGCACTAAACGAAGGAATATTTAGTGATGAATTAAACATTTGTGAAAAGGAAGGAGTTTAAAATGCTATGCATTAAGAACTTGACCATTCCCCTTTTCTTGCCCTCTGCCTTCTGAGCTCTCTTATTGGAAAACCAGATTTCCATTAATAAAATAAATTTATTTCACTCTGCCTGTTGAGCAAGAAAAAAGCTTTGTGCAACTCCCAGCTGTGGTTTTGAGATACTGCTGCTCCCCAGTTCTTGGCAACTTCTCTCCCTTATTAACATGCCTATTTTTATAATATTTTAATAATGTTTTTGTGGTGTCTCAGTGTCACAGTGCTCTCTGGGTGCCCTGCAGAGGCTTGGTGAGCTCTGTTGCATTTGTAGCTTCTTTTCTCACATTTTTGATCCTCAGAGCTGCTCGAGGTCATCCCTGAGCACAGAAAGCTGAGCTTGTTTGCCAAAAATAAATATCAGCAAGAACTGAAGAAACACCCATGGATCTCAGGGCTCCAGGAAAGGGAAGCCTGGTTATTCTCTGCACAGCCCACAGGGGCAAAGGTGGACACACATCAGCCAACCCACGTCTGCCCAAACCTCTCCTTCACCAGCTGGCACTGAATAAATTTCCAGGCAAATCCCAACAAAACTTATGGAAATTGCTTCTCCTACTACAGCACAAGGAAAATGCAAAGCCTGTGCTGTCCCATCCAACTGGTAGTGACAACTTTAGCACCCAAAAATAAGTTGTGAGAAAGGAGGGAAAGGAGGAGCCATCTGAGCTGACTTACGTGAGTGCTTTTTTTGGCTTGGAACAGGAATTATTGCCAACAAACCCCCACACTCTGACAGCCAAGGCCACCACAACCTGCAAAACAAAGCACAGTGACACAGATTGAAGTTTCCTAAAAATCTCTGAAGGAAAAGATTGTGGCATGTCCACTGGCCCAAATGAAATTTCGCTCCTGTCCTTTGTCCAACACTCAGGTGTTTGTATCACCTCAGGACTCCGAGTGCACACAATGAGAGGCAAAGCCCAATAAAACTGATTTCCCATCTTTAACTGGAGCTCTTTGTCATTCTTTTTGTTGGGTTTGAAAGCAGAACTGAGCTGTGTTTGTTCAGCCCCACCACCCCATCACCTTCACTGTCAAATCCAGTCACTCCTGCCAGATGTAGGACAGCCACCTCTCCCAGGAACCCTCTCACAAACAGAGAGATCAGAAACACAGAGTGGTTCATTTGCCTTTTTTGGCAGGGCATTGCTGCCTTTTCCCTCCTTTAAATCAGCACTTTGCTCCCTCCAGTCCCTGTGCTTTGACAACACTGCTTCATTCAGCAAAACCCCCAAGCCCCCCTTGCTTCCCCGTGATCTGCAACTTAACAACACATATGCAAATGAAATTAGTGCTGGCAAAAATAATTATAGTTCCTCATGGGAGGATTAATAACTGAAGCCTGCCCTGCTTAAGCTGGGGTTTAATTCTGTTATAGGCACTAGAAGAAGTTAATTCTGTGTTCAGTGTTGTGTGTGGCAGTTTCGAGGTGTTGAGTGAATGTTGAGGTAATGGAGTGGAGAGGGGGGTGTGGGGATACATCCCTGAGTCCTGTACAGAGACAGTCATGGAATCACAGAAAGGCTGGCATTGGAAGGCACCTTCAAGACCATTTAATTCCAACCCCATTCCATGCTCAGGAAATGTTCCACTAGAACAGGTTAACCAGAGCTCCATCCAGTATACAATCAAAAAATTTATATGCATATATATATATATATATATATATGTGTGTGTGTGTGTATATGTGTATATATATATATATATGTGTATATGTATATATATATACATGTGTATATATATGTGTGTGTGTATATATATGGATATATATAGAGATATATTAAAATATATTAAAATATTTTTCCATTTAATTCCAACCCCATTCCATGCTCAGGAAATGTTCCACTAGAACAGGTTAACCAGAGCTCCATCCAGTATACAACCAAAAAATTTATATGCATATATATATATATATATATGTGTGTGTGTGTATATGTATATATATATATATATATATATGTGTATATGTATATATATATACATGTGTATATATATATATGTGTGTGTATATATATGGATATATATAGAGATATATTAAAATATATTAAAATATTTTTCCATTTAATTCCAACCCCATTCCATGCTCAGGAAATGTTCCACTAGAACAGGTTAACCAGAGCTCCATCCAGTATACAATCAAAAAATTTATATATATATATATATATATATATATATATGTGTGTGTGTGTGTGTATGTGTGTGTATATATATCCATATATATATATATATATATATATATATATCCATATATATATCCATATATATATATACACACATGTGTGTATATATATCCATATATATACACACATGTGTGTGTGTATATATATATATATCCACATGTGTGGATATATATAGAGATATATAAAAATATATTAAAACCCACTAGTGCTGATTAGCAGGTGGATGAATGAGCAGCCCAACCCTTTTCTCCTGGACACACCCCCTGCCATCCATCACTTGAAAGGGAGCAGGATTGACTCGTTCCCACCAGGTGTAATGATGCTGTATAAACCGTGCCCTCAGGCTGGGAGTGTTTCATAAAAGAACAAGCTCCTTTTTATACAACATTTGTGGGAACAAATCCAATTTAGAGCGGGCTGTAAATCCCTCCCTCGTTACAGCACGGCTCTGCTCTGGCTGGGGGAGGAGGGACAGGACACCCCAAAAAGCAGCAATGCAGCAGCAATGCACAGGGGCTGCCCTTCTGTGCAGGAATTCTCCTCCTTGGGAGGAGCTGGGTGGGAAACCCTTCCATCCTTTCTGTGCCCCCTCCATCAGCACCGGACAGGGAGCAGAGCCCCAGCCCGGCCAGGGGTAAATCCCAGCTCAGCAAAGCCCCAGACTGCAGGGATTTAGCACCTTCCAGGCCGAAATCCCCCGGCTTTATCTGCCTGTTTACAGCCCCGATGAGCTGGATTAGCCGAGTGCAAGCCGTGCCTACAACAGCTGCTTTTCACCTAGGATTAGCATAAAAATCAATCAGCCCCCCTTCTGGAGCCAGCAAACTCAAACTGGGAGAGCTCCAGTGAAAACAACGTCCAGGTGGAAAATATCAGAGCTGGATGGAGCCAAGGAACACACGTCCAGGTTGGACCTGACCTGCTGCAGCCGTGTGCTCGCATTTGTTTAAGATCCACGATTTAGAGCTTGTTCCAGGACTGAAATGAGGCAAAGCTGATGTTATTTGATTAACTTGTAACTTGATTTTAAATTGCTGCACACATTAAGCTTTCCAGTGTCTCACCAGAGATGGTATTTACCACAACAAGCTGCTTTTTTTGCTGTGATATCTTCTGGAAAAACACACTTCATTAGTGGTTAGGACGTCTCATTAAAGCCCACAAAAAGGGTCTCAGAAACATCCTCACTAACACTCTACAGGCATTTCAGAGTCATTGCAAATCATTGATTTGGGCTTTTCTTAATGGTCAATGTCAGGGTTGAAATAAAGAGAAGAACATCATCAATAATCCAGTAATAAATAAATTTACTGCTATGTAAAGCAGCCAGGTGGATGATAATTTACAAGAGACATTTATACAAATTCCAGTGTCCAAATACTCCATTCTTATGTGCAGCCAGACAATATGATAGAACTATCAGGTGTCTAAATGGCTGTGATATTGTCTGGCTGCATTTGTGCTGATTTATTGGAAAGCTGCAGAAATCAGAGCATTTGCTGTGAGGCAGAGGCAGAACCTGCAGGTGAAGGTCACAAACCCCCAGCCAACCTGACACTTGTCCAAAATTGTGTTCAGCTGCCCCTGCAGTGCTGCAGGCAGGGCTGAGCTGCCCCACTGCCCCGTGCCTGCTGAGCTGCTCCATCCCATGGCCACAGCTTCCTCCTGCAATTACTGCACAGGAAAAGCCAGGCAAAACCCCTTCCCATAACATTACAACTTCCCTTTTCCCCCCTTAGGTAAATTTCAGTTAATTGGCAACTCACAGGAGCGTCCTTTTAATATTCTAGCACCAGCAGTGCCTTGGATCACCACAGAAAAATCCATTTTAGCTTCAAATCCAGTGTGTCCCGCAGAAATCTTCATTTGCTGCCACAAATACTGCTGGTAATTTATTGTGGGTGTGTGTCAGGCACCCAGAGATGCTCCTGTGCTCCCACACGGAGAAAACACTGCAGAATTTACTCAATTTACAAGCAGGAAAAAGGGTTCTGATTTCGTTCTTGCTCAGCTGCTTTGGTTCATGCCCCACATTCAGAGAATCAGCTTTTCCCCTCAGAATAAGATTTATTGCATTTAGACCAACAGGATTTCATATTAACTCCCTTTCCTGCCTTTACTTTTTCTTAACTGATTAAATTTAGCATTTCTACTTCTACCTGTCTCATTTAAACATTTCTTACATGCACTTCTTTTCCATAATAACCAGAATTATGGGCTTACCTCAGCTGTTCACATTAACCACCATAAATGGAATTATGTATTGTTTACAACAAGCACCCTTCAGGATCAGATTTTCACCCCCAAAACCAGTATAGATTGTGATACAACCACATACAACAGCCTCCAGAGGAAAAAGAGATTTACTGTGCAATCCTGAATTTAGTAGTTCTTTCTTAAACAGTGAAACCTTCAGAAGTGTGGGTTGGTCTCCTCAATATTCTCAGTTAAATATTGCTAAAAATTCAGCTTTCGGATACTTCAATGCAGATCCACCATTCCTGCAGCTGTTCCCTGACCAGACTCTGAGGACAAAAATAACTTGTGGAAGGGACAAGTGCTGAAGCACATGGGTGGCACAGCTGTGAGCTCATTACATTTTAAAAGTGATTTGAATCAGACACTAAAACTCCTGTCTGCAGTTCATTCCACTGCTTATGCAGGGCCACAGAATGGTGAGAGGGACTTGGATTCTCCTCTTCTCCAGACAGGCTGGCTAACACAGGGTTTGCAGGGATCCCCCTGGCAGGGAGGAATGATGAGGAGGGCTCCATGAATATCAGAAGGCTAATTAATTACTTTATTATACTACATTATTCTATACTATATTACATCACATCCAAACTGAATCTGCCAAGCACTCAACTCTGCACACACTGCCCAGAATCTGTGACTGTCCCGACAGTCCTGACACACACACACACCCTGACAGGCCAAGGAAACACCCTGACAGGCCAAGGAAACAAACACCATCACTGTGGGTAAATAATCTCCACATTGCATTCTCCTTTGGCACAAACACAGGCACAGCAAATGAGATAAGAATATTCTTGGGGAGAATTGTGCCTTGCTTTTCTCTGTGAAGAGCAATGTGGGGTTACACACCTGGTCCTGACAGGCCAAGGAACCAAACACCATCACTGTGGGTGAACAATCTCCATATTGCATTCTGCTTTGGCACAAACACAGGCACAGCAAATGAGATAAGAATTGTTTTTCCTTTCTCTGAGGTTCAGAGAATGTGAAACCCAGAAATATTCTTGGGAAGAATTGTGCCTTGCTTTTCTCCGTGCAGAGAAATGTGGCACCAGGCTAATGCAGCAAGGCAGAGGGAATGGGGTGAGGGTGATTAGGGAGGTGCTAATTGAGTTTGTAGGCACTCCCTGGGGCTCTCTCTGCTCGGTACCAGCCAGCAGCACCAGGGAAGGACAGGGCTCGATGCCACAGCAGGGTCTGGCTGCTCCTGCATCACCTCCTGGCCAGGCTGATGCAGGGGGGAGCAGGGTGATGCAGGGGTGAGCAGGCTGATGCAGGGGTGAGCAGGGTGATGCAGGGGTGAGCAGGGTGATGCAGGGTGATGCAGGGGTGAGCAGGATGATGCAGGGATGAGCATCCCTTGTGCTGCTCACAGCCCAGGGAGGCTCCCAGCTGGAAATGTCCTCAGGATGGTGGAGAGCCCTTCCACACCCGTGCTGCCCTCCTGCTCTGAGACATCTCAGACCATGGGGAGGCCAGCAGTGAGCAGGGAGAACCCTTCCCATCTCCCACATCTGCCAGCCCCACCTCGGATTTCCTGAGAGCTACTTCCCAGGGCCAGGGAGCAGGGCTGGGATATGGGGCAGGAATTGTTCCCTGGCAGGGTGGGCAGGCCCTGGCACAGGTGCCCAGAGCAGCTGGGGCTGCCCCTGGATCCCTGGCAGTGCCCAAGGCCAGGCTGGGCACTGGGGCTGGAGCACCTGGGGCAGTGGGAAGGGTCCCTGCCATGGCAGGGGTGGCACTGGAGGGGATTTCATGTCCCTGCCATGGCAGAGGTGGCACTGGGTGATCCCTAAGGTCCCTTCCAGCCCAGTCCAGCCTGGGAGCGTTTCCTCCTTTCCAACAGTCACAGAAATGCCAGTCCCCTCCCCTGGCCCAGCACACAGTCCCAGCTCTCTCACTTCCCTCCCTTTGAGCCCAGGCCCTCCCCAGGCAGACCAGGGGCTCTGCCAGGTCGCTCTGCCCAGGGGGACAATGCCAGGACCCAAAGGCCAGAGGCCAGCCAATAACCTGGCACAGGCTTTCCTCAGAGCCAGCTCCTCCTCCAGGCCAGGAGACTCCTTCCCGAGCTAATTGAGCTGGAGGTGTTTCATTTACTCTGCCTTTAGCAGGGATATAAAACTGCTGCAGATTTTGCCAATATCCATTAATGGGAATAACTCCAGAGCCCATTTTTGTCTCAGATATCCAGACTGATTCCTAAGCACAAACCCACCAGCTATCTGACAGCACTTAATAGCTGTTGCTGCTTCATTTTCCCCCTCCATAATACAAAAAAAAATATGTTTTCCTCACTTTATTTTTAAAGCTGAAACATAAAGGAATCTCAGAGCATTTCATTGTCCACCATCAGAAGCCACTACATTTCATTTATTCATTCATCTCCTCACTGTCAAACAAATGCACCTTCACACTTTCCTGCATTTATAAGGACAAACTTAAAATATTTTATCTGTTTTCCATGTGGCTTTTCTCATGGTTAATTTGTTCAGACTTTCAGACAAAAACACCTGCATTTATCTCCTCTGGCCAGGTGGAAGGTACTTATCCAACTATGCATGAAATAAACAAACATACCCATTGCTGCCTGAGGGAGAATGTGCTGTATAACACAACTTCCAAATTGCTGAAGATGCTTGAAAAAATACTTAAAAAAAAAAACAAACCCAAACCAATCATGTGATATTTTTGTAATGTAATGTGACCAGCAAGCCAGAAAGCTGACCTGTGACATCATCTTGTTTCTGGTGAAAATGGCCTGAACTCAACCCCAGGATGCTCGAGGTTGGGAAAGACCTCCAAGCCCATGGAGTCCCCACCTTGTCCCCAGCCCAGGGCACTCAGTGCCATCTCCAGGGACACCCCCAGGGCTGGGCACTCCATCAGTTTGAGACACACCTGCTGCACATGAGCCTGACCCTGAATCCCCTCCTTCCCCTGGATGAATACACTGGGCAGAGGTGTTGAACACAGAGTGTGACAGCAGCACGTCCCTGTCATTCTGCTACTGCACTTCTCACTGGGACAGGGGGTAAAACCCAGACTCCACCAGGATTTAATGTTACTCTTTAATTGCATTAACTCAAAACCTTAACAAAATAGATTTAATGCAGATGTTGAATGGAACTGCAGCAGGGATATAATTGAGGGCTGTTACCCAGAGAAGCTTCAGCAGCAGAGGGTTATGGTGTTTTTAGTGCCTTATTAAAACAGCACAGACAGGAACATTTTCAGGGACATCTTGTCACATAAATAACTGGACCATTACTTTCATACATTGTACACTATATAAAATGGTAATAAACCTTCTAAAACAGCTCTGCACTATAGAAACATATTTTATATTCCATAAAATATTTGGAAGGTCAGGGGAAGCACCCAGGGACCAGGGATGCTGCTGGAGCCAGGAGAGGACATCACAACTGGGAGCAGCTTCAGTTCACAAAGCAAATGAAAACACAGAGAACACAGACCCTCCAGAGAGCAGGGCCTCAGGGTGGGCTCAGCCCAGAATTCCCACTCATTATTGAACCAGAACATCATTTCTCACACCAGATAACATCTATCAGAGAAGATATATGAGCCCCAGACAGGTCCAAAATGTGTGCTGTGCTTTCCTGGAGTAGCTAAAGAGCAAAACAATTCAAAGTTTGGGCTGTTTCTTGTTTGACTCAGCATGTGAAAGTCATTGTCCCCAGTGTGCTCTCCTGAGGAGGGCCATAAATCAGCTATAAAAGCCCAGAGTCAGAGCTCCCTCCCAGTGCTGCTGTAATTTACAGAAGCCTTGCAAGGCTGTGCCAGGCACTGGGGTTTGATTTAAGAGCTCCCATAACCTGTTGGAGCCACAGAGAAACTCTGGGTGAACTCAGGCCTGTCTGGAAGAACTCCTTCAAACTGTCCCAAACCCAGCTGGGGATTCCAGCACCACAGCCAGCAAAGCCATTTCATTCACCAGAGACTTCCTATGAGGTCAAAGGGTGTGTATTTGAGATTGGGCAAGCACCAAAACCCCACAGTGCTCCCAGCAGGAGTTACTGGGCACTCATTTGTCACCAAGGGCACCTCCAAGGCCACCACTGGTGTGCCAAGTGCTTGGCAACTGCACGGGGACAGGGCAGAAAAATAAAACCACCACAAAACTCTGAATTATTCATGGAATTCACTGTTCATGTTGCTCTCCCTTAATAAGGGAAGGGAACAGCAAACAGGAAAATTATAAAATACATCTCAGAATGGTTTGGGCTGGAAGGGACTTCAAAGAGCATCTAATTCCAACCTCTGCCATGGACATCTTCCACTAGACCAGGCTGCTCCAAGCCCCATCCAGCCTGGCCAAAATATCAGAAGAATATTGAATCCCCAGACATCATATTATATATCAAATAGAATATTATATCCCCTGACATCACTTACCCCCCAAACTGCAACATTTGCCAAGGAAATTGTGAACAGACTCACTCCAGCCCAGCCCAGGGCTGGGATCACTGGGCACTCACTCACTTTGCCTGTGCAGCAGCAATTCCTGCTCCCATGTGCAATCACCACACAAAGAAAGCTTTAGAAAGGCACAAAACCCACGGGTTGGGTTTCTTCCCCCCTTGAAAACTGAAGACTGACACAGCCAACTTCAAGCCAAGATTGATTTAAATTGTTCTGTTCTGTACCTGTGAAAGAAAAAATATTTATATTAATTCATTAGGCAGAACCAGGAGGACAACAGGGCTCTCTGCACTGGTTTGTGAAGAGCAGTCTCAGCTGCTGGGATGTTTCAGCAAAATCATCTCTCTGTGGCTGAAACAGAGCTCAGGCTTTAAGAGGAAAAGAGCATCAGGACCAAGCCCAATTGTTGCTCCAAAAAAAGGAAATTTCTTTTCATTACTTTTGAGCCCATTTCTTCCCCAGCAAACATCTGAGGAATTGTTCATGGCTGCTATCAGTGGGTTTAAGCTGCAAGTGCTTGGGGTGCCCTGGGCAGGGCCAGGAGTGGGAACTGCATGATCCCCGTGGGTCCCTTCCAGCTCAGGATATTCTGTGATATTTAAATCTGATATTTAAATCCCTGAACTGCCCAGCTGGGTGCAGAATTCAGGCATTTCACTCCTGCTTTCCCCAGCCAGGAACCCTCAGTGAAGCTGGAAGAATTTTCATTCTGTAGAGACAAACTCCTCACTCCCACTTTCAGAATGCCTGAAAGAATTTGATATTTTCTTTAAAATAACAAACAAATATTTGAAAAATCCTTTTCCTCACATCTCCTTTTTGGTGCTTACAGCTCTCCATCAGCTCCAAGGATCCAGGAGCACACCCAGGGGACAGGCAGGGACAGAATTCCTGCTGCTGCCATGGACTCACTGACTCACTGGTGGAACTGCTGGAGAAGGTAATAAAAGCCAAACACATAATGGCTGCACTGGAGAGAAAATGTTCAGCAATTAAATTAAAATGAAAGATCTTTATATGTGCCACATTTGCATCTTCTCACCAGGCAACTCAAAAAAAAAAAAAAAAAAAAACCACACATAAAGAGGTAAAGGAAATATTTAAAGTTTACTTTATAAAGTGCTGAGAAAAATGGAGTCTTGCATACGTGGTTTTATTTATGAAAGTGAAGAAACTAAATTTATTTTTGGATAGGAATTTTAAAAGTGCTAAAATTAGGCATTTAGGCCCTGGAAAAGTGTTCCAGAAGTAACACAGCATACCAAGATTATCTACTTAATGAGCTTCCAAAAATAAATTGAATCAAAATGTTGAAGCTTAGGTAAAATATATTAAACATTGGTAAATTAATAACATGTAACATGTAAATTAAACAGGAGTTCTGCCTTCATAGCAAGCATACATGGAAAACTTCACCTCAAAGGGACAAAAGTTAAAAGCACCTTGAATATTCATCACATCTTCAGATCACACTGGAAAAACTAGTTTTCTGCATTATACTCTCATTATAGTCACTAAAATTATGTAGAACTATCAGAGAGAGAAAATATTAGAGAAAGGGAATCTGTAATGTTCTTCTTAGGAACTGTGTTAACTAATTAATCCTGACAAGCAACAATTCCATTCTTAAGTCATAACGATTTCAACTTGAGCTCCCAAATAGCTTCCTGCCACTCTTTATTCCTCATCAGTTAAGTGCTTTTTTAACAAATGCTGGCATTCCCTTTCACCCTCTTTTACCTTAAAACCAGCCCCCTTTCCTGTCACTCTCTGCCTGTGAAAAAATTCACTCTCCCTCCTCTTTCTAAGCCCTCTTTAACTCCTGGAAGGGGCTTGAAGGTGTCCCTGGAGCCTCCCATTCCCCAGGCAGTCACAGGCTGACACCTTTAAATCACTCAGGTTTCTGACAGAAATTGCAGATTTATTTAATGTCCTGCAGAAGGTAAATAAAGAAGGGAACACCTTGCAAACACCACCTGCACTGGCTGGGTTTGTTTAGTCCCACCTCCCAGGGCTGAGGATTAGCAGCAGCAAAGGACAAGGACAAAGGGTTTGGGCTGAGTCCTGGGACAAACAAACCCATCTGAGGCCTCGGGAGAAAAAATGGAAATGAGCAGCTCTGTGTCTAAATATTGGCTTTCAAAACAAATGCTTGCTCAGATTATTCAGGTCGTTCAAATGATCAGGGCACTGGCAGAGGGAATTCCTGGAAACTTTGGCTGCCAACTGAAGGAAACTGAGTGGGACACCCAAAGTGGGTTAAAAGGTTCAGCAGAGCTGTACAAACACCGTGTGAGACACAAAGGCTCCCAGGCAGTGAACAAGCTGGGTCTGCCTGTGCTGGGCTGCTGCTCTGCATCCCTGAGCTTTGTGCCACAGCAGGAAGGTTTGCCCTGGAGCTGAGGCAGCTGGCTGAGGGCAGGTCCAAATATCCTCCAAACGGGCTGGGAAATGCTGCTGGGCCAGGGTGGTAGTGGAGCCCTGAAAATGTTAAAGATAGAACTCTAAAATGCTGGGCTTTGTGTTTTCTCAGATCACTGCACCTGTGTAAGCAGTATGATAAATGATATAATTGTTAGATGTGATGATTGTTTAGTAATTAAGTATAATTATTATATAACCATAAGAAGAATCATGAGAAACTATGTTGGAAATTTAACGGGGGCTATGTTTAGCTGAAATCTATGTATACAATAGAACAATATAAGTTAAATAATTAATATGAAAGTTATGTAACAATAGAGTATAAAATACGTTCACCTCCAATGTATGGTCGGAATCAGATTTGGGTTGTAATACCCCAATTCCCAGAGCTCTTAATAAAAAACACCACATATAATCACTATGTGATGATGTGTTTTTGAATGCTAACAAGGGAAAACAGCAGCCAGGGGCTGCTGGGGACACTGAGTCCCTCACTGCACCCACGGGTAACTGAGCACTCCCCATGGCCTTCTGCAAACTCAGTCCTGCCAGCACAGAAGGGCTGGAAAGCAGAAATAATATTGTAATATTTACTAAAGGCTGCTAATTGCAGAATTAGTGTCAGGGTAATGAGACTCGCAGAAGATAATGATGTCCCCAGAAGATACACCTGCTGCTGGCTCAGAAATATTCCTGGTTTTATAGAGCTACCACTCAATCCAGTGCACACAGAACCCACAGCAAGACAACAACCAGTCCTCTCCTCCTTTGTGCTTAAACAAGGAAAAGTCACCAACTCTCAGTGAGACAGAAAAGACAACAAAATCTAAATCCATGCAATCAGCTCCATCAGGCCATTCCCCCTTGTCCTCTCACTACAGGACCCTGTGATAGGGCACACTACATTCATACACACAAATATCTAGATCACAAAATTGTCTTTTCCATAATACAGAAATCCCCAATTGCCCAGAAGCCAGCTCATAAAATAAGGACATAATTCATTTGTAATATCTTGGAATTTCACTTGATTAAAGCACTCCTCTCCTCACTGTGGGAGCTGCTCAGAAGTGTGGCTGGGCACTGGACAGCCCTGAGCCCTGCTGTCCCCTCAGGAGGGGCTTTGGACATTTTATTGCTCAGATTCTGCAATTGCAGAGCTGTGACCCAGCTCAGCCCCAGCCTCCCCAGGAGGGTTTGCTCAGGGAAATGATGGGACAGGATTACAGGGCAGGGAACCCTTCAACCTCTCCTTCCAGGGACTGCTGAGGAGCTCCTGAGCTGCTCCTTGGGATGAGCAGCAGTGCCCAGGGTCACTGAGCACATCTGAGACAGAGAGAGAGGGGCCCAAGAGTTTTGGCACTCAACCACTGGGTCAGGCTGAATTCACAGCTGCACGTGCAAGTCCTGCCCTGCCAGTGCAACCAGAGCCTCCTCTGCAGCTCCACATGGAGTGTGCCTGATGTGAAGGCTGTACATACATTTTTAACAACTGCTGCAATAGTTACATCCCCCTTTTCAAAGGGATTTGTGCACTGGTGGGAGCAGTTCCACGTGATTCCACAGACACTTGGGCACTTCTGGAGCTCTGCTGTTGTATCACCATTGATCTCAGCCTTCCACTGTGACATAAAACCTGATCTTGGACATGAAGAGCTCTGAGAAATAACAGCAGATCTGAGATTGTGCACATTGTATTCAATATTAAATAAAGCTCAACATTTCCCTCTTTCTTCCTCTGCTGCTTTATGGATCCAATAACCTTTATCTGCATTCCAGATGTCGGGAGGAGAGGAGCTGCTGTTTGCAAAGCATTTGCAAATGAAAAGCATTACATAAATGTAAGGTAAGCTATTATTGCTATAGTTCCTTGAAGCTGATAATACCATTACACCCCCAGGGATGCTGGGCAGCCTCTCATAATGGAGCATAATTCAGCACAGTGAATAAAGGAATTATGCAGAAGCAACAGTTTCCTCTTCTCCTTGGACTAACTGCACTCCACGTGGCTTTCTCTGCCCTCAGACACCTCTGCTGCTTCCAGTGGGACATTGTGTTCTGGGAAAACAAGCACTCCTGCAAGGATTCAAAATGTAAATGAAAAACTTTTGCTGCTTTAGCTTATCCTTTGAAACATGGCATCAGAAGGAAAAAAAAAAAGAAAATTATTTTATGGCTTTAAACTGAAAGAGAGTAAGTTTAATTTGGATTCATTAAATTAATTGTTCCCTGGGAGGGCGGGCAGGCCCTGGCAGAGCAGCTGGGGCTGCCCCTGGATCCCTGGCAGTGCCCAAGGCCAGGCTGGACAGGGCTGGGAGCACCTGGGGCAGTGGCAGGGGATTGATCCTTCATGTCCTTCCCACCCAGAGCAGTCTGGGCTTCTGGGATTACTGGTGGTGAAGTGCACCCAGCCATCAGTGCAGGGCTGACCCACACAGAGCCTGCCTCAGCCACGGGCACACAGGGATGCTGGCTACAGTTCTTGAAACATAAATTAATAAGAGGAAATAAATAAGAATCCAAGAGAAACCAAAACCATTGGGTTGCAACAAAAGGGCATCAGTCTGATCTAAACATCCTCAAAGCCAAGCAATCAAACTTGGCCAAGTCTTCCAGCTGATTTTGGGAACCACCAGCTGCTTATAAAGACCAGCCCCTGAGGGCCCATCAGTAACAGGAACATTTAATGAGCTGGCTTTGGGCATTCCCAGCATCACCTTCCAGGGATGAGGACTGCAAACTTCTGCCTCCAGATTACTGCTGTCCAAATGGCCTCTGCCCAGAAACCTCTGAGCTAAGAGTACTGAACAGAAACCTCCAGAGCTGCAGATGCCAGCACCTGGCCTGGGCCCAGGCAGGAGGGGAGAGCCAGGCTGCTGGACACCCTCCTCAGCATCCCTGCTGTGCCTGGCCCTGCTGGCTGCCCAGCCACCCCTCTGCCTTCCTGCCTTGTCCTCTGAAAGATGCTCCTGGGGGTTGGGATGATGGACAAGGGCTCTTGACCACCACACATCTCACCTTTGCTGAGGAGGAGACCAGACAAATACACAGATGAGGATTCACCTCCCTGCACACAGCCCTGCCTCTGCTCGTGGGCACTGCTGGGGCAGAGACTTGTGCTGATGCTGAGTTATCAAACCTCTGAACTCTGCTATGGGCAGAAGTGTCCAAGGCAGCACTGGGATGTGCCTTTTCCCTGGGGGATGTCACTGGGGATATTCCAGCTGGCATGAAGGCAGATTGGAGTGGACAGGAGGAGGATTCCATCCTCTGCTTTCACTCCTTAATCAGAGGGGCTCAGGTGCAGCTCCCCTGGGGCAGCCAGGACCTGCCCTCACCTTCTGGGTGCCAGGTTCCCATTTCCAGGTCCCACAGCACAGCCTCCCTGCCCTGCTGAGCCTGCAGCACGTTTGGGCTCAGCAGGGCCCCTTTGGTGCCAATCCTGCAGCACATTTGGGCTCAGCAGGGCCCCTTTGGTGCCAGTCCTGCAGCACATTTGGGCTCAGCAGGGCCCCTTTGGTGCCAATCCTGCAGCACATTTGGGCTCAGCAGGGCCCCTTTGGTGCCAATCCTGCAGCACATTTGGGCTCAGCAGGGCCCCTTTGGTGCCAATCCTGCAGCACATTTGGGCTCAGCAGGGCCCCTTTGGTGCCAGTCCTGCAGCACATTTGGGCTCAGCAGGGCCCCTTTGGTGCCAATCCTGCAGCACATTTGGGCTCAGCAGGGCCCCTTTGGTGCCAATCCTGCAGCACATTTGGGCTCAGCAGGGCCCCTTTGGTGCCAATCCTGCAGCACATTTGGGCTCAGCAGGGCCCCTTTGGTGCCAATCCTGCAGCACATTTGGGCTCAGCAGGGCCCCTTTGGTGCCAATCCTGCAGCACATTTGGGCTCAGCAGGGCCCCTTTGGTGCCAATCCTGCAGCACATTTGGGCTCAGCACGTTTGGGCTCAGCAGGGCCCCTTTGGTGCCAATCCTGCAGCACATTTGGGCTCAGCACAGCCCTTTGGGGCCCAGCAGAGCCCTCTGGGGCTGCATTTCTGCCAGGCCATGCCTGTGCCCAGCCTCCCAAGGGACAAGGACAGGATTTAGCATCTCTGGCTCCAGACAAGAGGAGCACAAGGACTGAGAGTTCCTTTCCTGAGCATCCTCGCTGTGAGGAGAGGCTGAGGTTGATTTGTTTTCCCATTTTCCTCCTACTTACACAACCTGTATTTAACTTTGCCCTGAACAAACTGCAGATTTAACTTTGCCCTAAACAAATACTGCAAGGGACAAAAATTTTCCCTCAGTGCCCTGAGAGCTATAAAGGGAAAAAAGGAAGCCAAGCATGCCTGTAAATATTTTTGTGACAGACACACAGATTTTCTAATAACATGAACTTTAGGACTTTTTAAATGGTGCCAAGCTCAGAGGCAGAAGGTTACACAGGATTAAAAACACCAGTAAATTCTTTTTCTGCCTTAAGGTCATTGAAACTTGTGCCTACAGATACATTACACAAAGATTTCTGTATTAAATGCTCTATTGCCTTTGTCTCTAACTTGTTTTTCCTTTGTCTTTTTAGTGCATGAAATAATTTTCAAATCATTAGATACAATAAATTCTTCTAGATGTTTACCACATCCTTGGAGGTCTGCATCCTTATCTTCCTCCACAATTTTCCTTTATCCAATCTCAAATCTAAATTGTAAAAAAAATAACCAGGAAACAACATTAAAATCTCATTGTCTTCTCTGCAAAATCCAAGATATTTAACTCAGTTCTCTGTGACCACCTGCTGCCGTACATTTTCCCCACAGAGAAATGACTAGAAGTTATTTTATGAGGATTTTTGGTTTCATAAGAGTAGAATTGCAGAGTGGAAGAGCTCCAGGAGGAAATGCCCTCCAAGATGAGCCCAGCTCTGAGCTGTGCCATCATTGTACCTGCCCTGCTCACATGGGACACCTGCCTTGCTCCTCCCACAAACACAGGATGGGAACTGTCCCCAAATGCACCCTATGGACATGGTGACATGGCAGCTTCCAGCACGACAAACCTCAGAGAAAACAGCCACAAGATTCAGAGCTCCCTTGTATAAAACAGATTTCTAAAAGCTCTGACGTTCCCTTGAGGAAGGAGAAGTTAAAGTGGATTTTCAGCCATGGCAGACAGCAGGCTCCTGATCCATTTACCCCAGGGAATAAAACACCATACCAAGGATGGCAGGAAGAAAAACACAAAGGAATTATTTTCCAGCTCACAATCTGAGCCCAGGGGAGTGAGCAGCCCCAATGTGTGGCCAGCAGCAGCCCCAGTGCAGAGCCCAGCTGGGGATCCCCAGCTCTGGGCAGCCCAGAGAGCACAGAGCTGAGATTGGGAGCCACAGAACGGAGGAGCTGCCCTCCTGACACAGCTCTTTGGTGAGGCAAAGCACTCCCAACCATAAAGCACAGCTCCCCAAAGCACCCAGGGTGCTGGGCAGCCTTTGCACATCTCAGGGTGCTCTCCAAAGGAGCACACACACAAGGACAGAAGGGAAGGGGCTGTGACAAGAGGAGAGATTTCAAATATATTAAATATCTGACAAAGCCTGAATATGACACCCCTCCACAGCTGTTATCATTTGGATAAGAACCACTAACTATTATTTAAATTATGAGAAATTAAAACCAGGCATCACCAGCCCCAGTGTTTACTGAGGTCAGTATCCACTGGCCTCCACACTCACCCCCATGGCTGCAGCAAACAGGAATTTGGGGTATAAAGGAGTGCACTGGGTTTTTTCAACACAAATTTTCCATTTCATGCCCATTCCATTTTCAGTTACAGAATTATTCCCACAACCACAGAGATCTGCCACATCTAAAAGCACAGCGTGCAATCAAATTAATTTCTGAATGTGGAGGAAATCAGGGACTCTTCACTGCAAATTTCAGAGCTGAGCTCGGTTCTGAGGTGCATAATAAGATTCACAGCACTCCTCTAACAACTCAGATCAAACATTTACTGCAGATGCACTGGAGGCCACGAGGAGACCCAAGTGCAGCAGCTCCACGTGCACCTGCACTCCCTCCCTCCAACACCTTTCCATCTCACTGCTGCTGGAGAAAAAGGCCTCATTTATTTGAAATATGTTTATCATACCTTGCTGCAGGCCAGCTCTCTTTGGGATTTCCTTTCTCCTTGTGGCACCCTGGCTGCATTTTGGAGGTGATGCCTCCCAGCTCCCCTCTCTGGATGCTGTCCAGGAGCTCAGCACAGCTCTCCTGTGCAGCATGGCAGATGTCATCTGCCAGGGGAACACGCTGTGCCAGCCCCTCCTGCTGCTTGCACATGTTCTGTGAGTGCTCACCAGTGATGAGAACCTGGAAAAATCCAGCAGCAACATCTTGGGATAACGGGTGGCTGCAGTTTGCAAGCTGCCATCCAAGGTGGATAATGGACTTGGCAAAGCACAAGCTGGAAGGGAGCAGAGTCTTCACACAAAGCAGCTTGGAGGCCATTCAACCATCCCAAAAATGCTGGCACTGGCACCCAACCTCCTCTGCAGCCAGACAACCCCAGGGGAACAGCACGTGGGCACCCTGAAGGACAAGGTCACAACTTCAAGTGAGACCAGCTCCAGTGTTTAGGTTTTTAACAAGAGTTCATGGCTCAGAGCAGAGCTGGGATGACACCCAGCACTCAGTGCCCCCAGGGGCTTCAGCACAGCCTGGCACAGCACCCTGCAGGGCTGGGGATGCAGCTCCAGCTGCTCTTCACTGAGTGCATCTCCCATCGTGCCTGTCCCACTTACACCATCACAGTGTGGTCCCCACAGGAGAAATCCTGCAGCACCTCTGATGCTCTGCCTCAGCTGCAGGTGCCTCCAGACTGTGATGTGCTAACTCAGAAACAAGGAATCACACACTGCCTTGGGTTGGGAGGGACCCTAATCCCACCCAGTGCCACTCCTGCCATGGCAGGGACACCTCCCACTGTCCCAGGGTGTCCCAAGCCCTGTCCAGCCTGGCCTTGGGCACTGCCAGGGATCCAGGGGCAGCCCCAGCTGCTCTGGGCACCTGTGCCAGGACCTCCCCACCCTCACAGAGAACAAATTCTTCCCAATATCCCATCTAAATCTACCCTCCTTCAGCTTAAAGCCGTTATTTGTTACTTCATCAGAACCCTTCTCTATTTGAACACCTCCTTTCCATTCTGCCTCACTGCATGGAGTCAGAGAGCTCTGATCACCCCTGGAACAGCCATTCCTTTGCCTTGCTCTGGCCTCTCATGCAGAGCAATTTTTTATCTCCATTATTGAGCACTTACAGCATCAGATATTGTTTTCCAACACAGAAGAGGAATAAAACCAGTGAAACAGGAAAGAAAGGAGAAAAGAGAATTCCAGGTCTGGGTTATTACATGCCAAATTTCTACCCAGAATAAATTTTCACAATGGATCACATTGCAAATGCTGACAGACTCTTAATTGGAGCTCCACAGAGCTCACGCACAGCTACAGAGCAACCATTTGGAAATGTCTTGTTTAAAATACATTGAGGTTATTCAAAGCAGATATTGATATTCTCGTGTAGTACAAGATGCCAACAACGCCTCGCAGGCATCTCGGAGCAGCAGAATCCTTTCCAGCAGCAGGTGGGATGAAATGCTGACAAATGGGGTGGAAGCAGCACACAGGAATAAACTCTATAATATCCTATTTGTTTCCCCAGCCTGGCTGCTCGTGTTGTTATTTTTCAGGGGCTGGCAGCTGAGAGCAGCCCGAGCTCAGCCCATTGCCGCAGCTCCGTCCCTCGGGAGCTCGGCAGCAATTTGGGCTCCGTGTGCTCTCCCCAGGAAAGCACAGAGTGTCCCTGGGGCCATCCCTGCTGCTGAACAAAGCTCTGCTCTTCCTCCAGAGCAGCTTTATTAACAACAGCACCTCTGCCATCCCGACAGGGACAGGCTGCCAGCTCCCACCCCGCACTGCCCACGAGGGACAAACAGCTCCTGTCGTGCCCAGCCTCACAGGACAGCACAATCCCTCCTCTAGGCATGCACTCAGACTCTAGCAGGTGTACTTACATCTTAGGAAGAGCCAAGATATAAAATCCTTACTCAAGCAGAATGAAAAAGCAAAGGAAAAACGAAAAATCGACACCAGGTTTTCAAAGCCTGTAAATTACCAAAAAAAAATAGTTATTTTGTTCTACAGATCTTGTTTGGGACCCATGCAGGGAGGGCTTAAAACACCTAAAGAGAATCTCCTGAGGAGCACAAGCTCTTTGCAGAGCTCTGATTCTGCACAGTTCGGGCTCAGTGGGAGCCTTGCCAGCTCCTTGGCTTGGCCGGATTTTGGCCAGGCACCACGGCAGGTTTGCTCATCATTTATCATTATGTTGTCTCAGCTCGTGTTGCCTTAGCCATGAAATGAGACAATAAATATTTGCCTCCCTCCCACAGCTGGGGGGAGGTTTAATAAGCTCAGGCCTGCTCGCTGTCTGTGGGAATGCCAAGTGTGGAATTGCCTCGGGGTGGGGGAGCAGCAAATGCAAAGGTCAGGCAAACTGTGCTCCAAATGACCTCTGAGGGCTTCCCAGATCCATGAGTGTTCCAGCATGGAAAAGGGGTTTGGGGGTGTCATCCCACACAGCAAACACAGGTGAATTGACCACAGTACAGACAGAGGAGCCAAGGGCACCTTGCCCTGGGTGCCAGATGTCCTTGAATGGAAGGGAAGCTCTACATTGGGATTTTTTTTAAAATTCAGAAATCACAGCATCCCAGGGTCACTGAGGCTGGAACAGCCCTCCCAGCCCAGGGAGTCCCAGCTGTGCCCAGTGCCCACCTTGTCCCCATCCCAGAGCCCTGAGTGCCACCTCCAGGAATTCCTGGGACATCTCCAGGGATGGGAACTGCAGAGCTCCCTGGGCAGTGCCAAGGCCTGACCCCCCTTTCCATGGAGGAATTCCTGCTGCTGTCCAGCCTGACTCTCCCCTGGCACAGCCTGAAGCCTTTTCCTCTTGCTCCTGGTGCAGGAATGTTGCTCCCTGCCAACACAGGAGTGTAAAGTCACACCAGAATCCTTATAAACAGCATTCTGCCCTCTTTAGTAAAACAGTTTCCATGTTTTCTCTAAGCTGTCCCTCTAAGCCTTCTTGGCACCCCATTTCTGCACTGCAGCATCTCCTCACAAACACTGTCCATGGAGAGGAACCTGGCTTTGCTCAGTCTGAGCTAGCACACAGCATTTGTTACAGATCCCCCAGGGAATGTTCCTCCTCCCAGGTTTGGGGAGGGATGGGGGGAACAGGACAGAATGGACATTGAGCATCCTCACTCTTTCTGTTCATAGAGCAAAATAAATTAAGCTGAGGAGAAAATGAAGCCTTTTTTGGTGAATTTCCACAAGGGGGTTATGAATAATGCTCTTTGAATTCCAGGATGAAAAGTGACTGAGCACAGGAATCAGGATTCTTCTGTCAAGCTGATTCTTCCAGGAAAGGAAGCAGAGAATATTCATCCTCTCTGTGCTGGATGCACTGCAAGCCTCATCTTTAGGGAAAACATGAGTACATTTTCACCTTGCTAGAGAAATATTAAAGAGAGAACACCCTCAGTGTGCTCTGTAGGGCTCCTCAAAACCCAGGGGCTGCCACAGCTCAGAAAACCTGCCAGGAACCCACAGGCTCTGCCCTCCTGCAACCACTTCACTCTCAAGTGCTTCTCCAGCATGTCCACAGCAATTACATTGAGATTTATCACCCAGATATCCAGAAAAGCTGTTTCACAAGTGGTTTAAACTCGGGTTTAAGCACAAACACTCAGAACATTCCCAGCCCCTTTGTATTTAGGGTGCCACAGTGCAACCAACACACAGCCCAGAATAATGCAGTCAGATCCTTTTAATGCACTGAGCTCCTCAGCTCGTGGGCTGAAGGGTTAAAATGTCTTCAGCCTCTGCTTTACTCAAGCACAGAATTTTAATGCTGCCTCAGAGCAAACATCACTTATCTTGTCTTTTACTATTGCAGTTTTTAAGCCTCACCACAATCATTTGATTACACTACAAGATGTGCATTTAATGCTCAGTATTACCTGTGGGTTTCTGAAACAAAAATCGCATTTTATGCATTTTTACATCTATAAATTGCTCTTTTTTGTTGCTGTGGTAGAAATCCTACTCACTCAGAAGCAGTTTGCCTTTCAGTGGAGCAAGGACAGATTATTCCCCAATGCTGATGTGCCCTTCCACAGAATTCAGCTCAAAAGTTTCCCAAATATTTGGGGTCAACTTCAGAGAAGTGTTTTCTACTTTGCAGGATAATAAAGTCCTTTGCAGTAACAACCATGGGAGTAAGTGACAAATACAACTTAATCAAGGAAAAATCTATTTCAAACAGAAGACAAATTGCCTCAGGCCTTGGTAATTATCTCTCCGGGATTAATAATCAACTCTAATTTAATAATTGGCTTAATATTTCCTTTTTCAAGTTTTCAATAATTAACCTGCAGTCTCTCAAAAATAATATTCCCAGGCACTTCACAGAATCATGTTATTTAATGAAAATAAAGTTAGATAAGCTGTCACTGGATTAAAAATCAAAGGGTAAATTCTGAGCCTTAGAAGGTTTTCACAACCCACAGATGTGCAGGGAACAGGCACCAGGAGTGCTGTCATTGCATGTGTGGGAGCAGCAGGAGGAGGGGCTGGAATGCCCAAAGCCAGGCTTTAAAAGCAAGGCAGGAGAACCTCTAGGAGGTGCTGGAATGACCAAAGCCAGGCTTTAAAAGCTGGGCAGGTGAACCTCTAGGAATGCTGGAATGCCCAAAGTCAGGCTTTAAAAGCTGGGCAGGTGAACCTCTAGGAATGCTGGAATGCCCAAAGTCAGGCTTTAAGAGCAAGGCAGGTTAACCTCTGGAGATGCTGGAATGTCTAAAGCCAGGCTTTAAAAGCAAGGCAGGATAACCTCTAAGAGGTGCTGGAATGCCTAAAGCCAGGCTTTAAAAGCAGGGCAGGTTAACCTCTGGAGGTGCTGGAACACTTAAACTAGGCTTTAAGAGCAAGGCAGGTGAACCTCTGGAGGTGCTGGAATGCCCAAAGCCAGGCTTTAAAAGCTGGGCAGGTGAACCTCTGGAGGTGCTGGAATACCTAAGCTAAGCTTTAAAAGCAAGTCAGGTTAACCTCTAGGAGTGCTGGAATGCCCAAAGCCAGGCTTTCAGAGCCAGGCAGGTGAACCCCCAGGAGCAGTGAGGTGCAGTCCCACACCCCAAGCCCCATTCCCACAGAGCACCCACCTGGCACGTCCTGCTTGGATCTGAAGTTTTTTTGCCATCAGAGCCCACTCAGTGTTCTCTCCTGGCCAGCCAAGGCAGTGCATCACCAACAGCTGAATTGATAAAATCTTTTCACACCAGAGCAATGCAGGGGCTGCCAAAGGTCAGGAAACAATCAGGTGATGTTGGGAAAGTGCTGGTCCTTCTGCAGTGGGGTCTGGCCATTTTAAATACACTTGTGGCTGAACTGCTGGAGGTCATCCCTGGATATTTCAGGATGTTTTTTCTTTCACAGGAACTTGAAGCCACACAGTATCTCCTATGTGGAACAAGAGTTGATAAAGCATTAGAGATGCTCAGCTCAAGGCACAGCCTGAGCAGAGGCAGCCAGGGCACACCCTCAGCCTGTGGGGGCTGATCTGCTGCCAGCCCTGGGGCTTCCCCAGCATTTCCAGACCTCCCTGATGGCTCCTGACACTTGTGGAGGTGCCCATCTGAAGGGCTTTCCATTCTACAGCTTGGATATCTGCTGGTGTTTGCTGGAAAATCTCATTCCAAAAGCAAATCACAATGCAGAGCTTCACATGGCTTTTTAGGTGTCACACATTAGCTTGGATTCTGCTGAGAAATGGGTTTTCCTTTCACAAAACCCCAATCCTCCCCAGCAGCATGACACAAAGTGCTCTGGTTCCATGCAGCCCAGAGCAGGGCGAGCTCCCACCTGCTCTGAGGAGATGGGGATTGGAGCTCAGCATCCCCAGGAGTGGCACAGGGACACAGCAGAGCCAGGGCTGTCAGCTCACCCCATGTGCCTCTCACGCTGGCATCAAGTAATTGCAAATCTGAAAAGCTGAGCTAGAAATAACAGGCTGAAATAACACCGAGATCTCTGACCACACTCACCCACAGGACTGAATTATTCCCTCCTTCAGCTTTGTGAAATCAGCCCAGATGAGGTATTTCATAGCAGAGAGGCTGGATCCTGTTAACTTTTTGTCATGGCTCATTTCAGAGAAGTTGGGTCTCAAGCCAGCCTCAATTTGGAACTTTGGCAGTACCTGCAAAGTTAAAATGCACTGGGCAGAGAAAGTCTGGGCATTTATTTTCTAATATCATTATGAATCCAGAAATCAGTTACCACCACTTTTAAAAATAGAGACAAATAATAAAAATAGTTTAAACATCAGTCTCTTAGCCTCTTGGGATTTCTAGGTGTTTTTAAAAATCAGTTTTCTTTTCATAATCTTCTTTCACCAAAACACAGCACTTCTTTTGAAGGAAGCAGAGAAAGAGCTGCTCTCACACTGCTCCAAAGTCACCTTCCCCCTTCATTTTGCCTGTTTACCACCTTATTACTCTTCTTACTCAAAGTTTCCTACCTTATTATTCCTACCTGATTTTAAACAGAGCTAATGCAGAGCTGGGAAATCAGATTCAGCTGATGTGGGGGCAGCTGCACCCATTCCTTAAAAACCACCCCCATGCCAGTGACCACCTCACCTGGTCCCACACCAAAACCTCAGTTTTTCCCAGCTCTCAAGAATAAAGGAAAAGCAGGACTTCAACCCATTACAAATCCAGATAACTCAGGGTCCAGCAGTCATTCCTTAATCTGCTTTAAACTCCATTTCCCTTTTGAGCTGTTCCTATCACAGTGCTCCCTTTGCCCAAACAGAGCTGGTATTTCAGGATTCCTCACAGAAATATGTTGCTTTTCCTTTTTTTTCACCTGTTTATGTTAATTTTCCCCTTCATTTGCAGCCTCTGAAGGGAAAAAGCATGCAGAAAAAAAGGTGAAAATGTTTTTAAGACCTCTAGCAATCAATAAAGACAGGGCTCCAGAAGGCAGAGAGCTCCCTCCTGCACTGCCTGCCCTGGAAATATTGATAGTGTTGTGGGAGAGCTTTTTTCCTTCCTGCTGCCTTTTGAAAATACTGATAATATGAATGTTCCCATTAGCAAGAAATATGTCACATCAAAATTAATGGCATTCAGCCAATAACAATGAGACTCTGGCTGTCACGTTAACTCAATTCCAGGCCAGAGCAGCTCTGCAGAGGCAGAGATGGATGCAGGTGATTCTCCAGGCTGCAGAGCCTTGAGCAGAGTGCCCCTGATGCCAGTGATGAACTGCAGCCCCACAAAGCCCTTTCACTGCTGCTGGGCACCGTCCTGACCCCAAACCTGCAGCAGCCCAGGGCAAGGAGGGAAATGGGAATGTTGTCCCTTCCCCTCCTCACAGTTAGAAAGGGTCAGACCTGCTCTGGGTGTTTGACCATCCTGCTTTACTCAGGTTTGAAAAGCAGACCGGGGTCCTCTGCACAATATTTGACTCCTTTTTATTGAAATGTTCAACAGCAAGTTAAACACTTGTTAAGACAGCTGAGATAAAAGATTTCTTTGCTTGCTTTTCTTATTCAAAAAGGACTCTCAAAAGATAAAAACGTGTTAGCAGCTTAGCTAAACTGCAGCAAGACCAGACTGGAGGTATCTGCCACAGCCTCCAAGACTGACATTAAATCTTTATTCTACAGAAGGTTATGGACAGATCAATGCTCCGGGGTGATTAAGTGACTAAATCATTTCAGATGAGCAGCAGATGTTTCACTGGCAGGCAGTGGACACAGGGAATCTGAAATGAGGTTGCAAACTGAGGTGCCCACAATGACACTGGCACAAACCTTAAATATTCCAGATACAACAAGAATGTGACATTGTGACAAATTAGCAATGCCAGCAGCTCCTGTGGTATGAAATTGAGTATTAACGACCAGAAAAACACAGCTACCCATGCTCCAGACACTTTAACTGTTTGCTGGCATTCCCAGTGGTATTTTGAGAAGTGCCTAAGCATTTATCCTGTTGATATGATTAGATAAACACTTCTGAAAATTATATTTGGTGCCTTTAAGAACAAGACTGCCAGAGCTGGTTTGATGAATGCAATAACTTTTAACTCAATCTGAATCTCCTCCCAGACTAAACTCTCCTCACCAAGACTAACCTGGTTTAAATATTATAGTTTAAAGTCAGGATTTGTACCTGGAAAAAATCCTTCTGTGCTTAGCAAACAGGGTTTCTCTTCTAGCTCCAACTCCTGTGGCATCCCAGCCTAACTGTGGCCAGTTTCCTGCAGATCTCTCATAGCACTGGGAATTCTTGATGATTTCCTTTAACTTTCCATCAGCAATGTTTGGTATGGGCTGGACCATGTCAGAAAAGATCTTTTCTCAGTTTCACTGCCAGTGACCAACACTGGTTCCCATTCTCTCCCCAGGCAGAATTCAGAGGGCAAGCACAGCAATAAAGCCCCAAAATCACCCTTGGCTGAGGATTCCTGGTGTTAGTGTTCAAAAACACATAATCATGTAGTGATTATATGTGGTGCTTTTTATTAAGAGCTCTGGGAATTGGAGTATTACAACCCAAATCTGATTCTGACCACACATTCGAGGTGAACGTGTTTTATACTCTATCCTTACATAACTTTCATGTTAATTATTAAACTTACATTGTTCTCTTGTATACATAGATTTCAGCTAAACATAGCCCCCGTTAAATTTCCAACATAGTTTCTCATGATTCTTCTTATGGTTATATAATAATTATACTTAATTACTAAACAATCATCACATCTAACAATTATATCATTTCTCATACTGCTTACACAGGTGCAGTGATCTGAGAAAACACAAAGCCCAGCATTTTAGAGTTCTATCTTTAACATTTTCAGGGCTCTGGTTTAAATCAGGAAGCCCTGAAAGCCTCCTGGGATGGGATGCAGTGCTGACCCCCCAGACTGACAGCAAACACAACACATTCCTGTTGGAAAAGAAATGAAATTTAGCAAAATATTTAATTATGAGAATTGGTTTCCTGTGGAAGCTGTGTGTTGAGTTTTGTGTGTAACTTAGCAGGTAGTCTTAGGAACTTAATAAAATAATTAAATCAGTGCAGGAAAGCAAAGAGGACTAACCGGTTTTTCTGAGGCAGCACAATGTGATAGGTAGAAGATGGATGATTTTGTTTTTGAGCTTAGGAATGTATTGCAAGGGGGGTTTGTCGGGTATTCAAGCTGAACTGTCTCTTGGATATTTTGTTATGGATTATGTGTATAAAGAAGAGCACCTGTACCCGAGATTTTGGGGTTTTGGCTTGGGACGCGAGTCCACGGACCCTCGGGGGCCCTCAATAAAGCACCACACAAAACTTTTCTGAGTTTTGTGTCATTTATCTATCGGGCAACATTCCCACCAGACCCCGCTCAGCACCCATCCCCTCACAAACAGTGGAGGATCATGTTATTCATAACCAATAGAATGAATTAATAACATGAAATCTGAGAGCAGCAGCTTCAAAGCAAAGGCTCAGAGCATCTCCTTGATGTTCTGTGGGCCTGCCCACCCAGAGAGCCCCTGCCCAAGGTGTGAGCCCCAGCCAGGGCAGAGCTGGCTCTGGAGCTCCAACCCTCCCCTGCAGCTCCTCCATCCCCCTGCTGTGTCAGGGCAAACGGCTCCACCGAGCCAGCCTGGAAATATGGGCAAAACAAACAGTAAATTGTTATGAGGAGAACAAGGAATTAGATGTAAAATTGCTGTGGACTCACTGCACTTTCAAAAACCTATTTGGCTGCTACCACTAGAGAGTGATCTTCCAATATTTCCCTTGCTTTAGAACAAGCACGGTTTGTTTTGCAGTATTTCTGCAGAAAGAAAATTACTCCTGATTATACTCTCTGCAGGAATCTATTTTTGAATCTATTTCTTCTTTTTCCCCCCTCGACTCTTTTTTTGAAGTTCAGATATGCTCTTTTCAGGCTGACAGTAAAATCAGGAACTGATTGGAGCCGCTCTGAACAACAAAATCACCTCAGAAGCCAAGAGATGATGGGAGAGGTATGAATGTAAACTAAGGAGCTCCGAGTTTTACACCTGTAGCACAGCACAAAATGTCCAAAGTAATCAAATGATAATTTAGTTTCTTTAATCAGTCAAATATATTTGTTTTTATACCGAGTGCTTGAGGTTTTTTGAGCCACATTTGTTTCATGAGCCATAAAGAACAACTGTTTGCCATCTGAGAATAAGATTAAAACAACCAGATTGTTATTTGTTATATTTAACAGTGAGTATTTCTTGAGCAATTATCACTATTTAGGATCTGTTTGATTGCTCTTTGACCCCCACAGTCAAATACAAATTAATTTCATTCACAGATGTCACTGGGACTGTTGGAACCGAGTGAAGGGATCAGGGCAATGCTTTGGAAGGTGTCAGAAATCATGGAATTATTAGGATTGGAAGAGACCTTTAAGATCATGAGTCCAGCCATCTCCAGAACAATGGGGTAAGTACTACAACAATATCAAAGTTGTAATATGCAAGAACTAACTACTGCTGTTGCTTCATGAATATTTGATGGTAATATTAAAATATTATAATCACCTGTTCTAAACCCAGCTCTGCTGAAATGCCAATGAGATCAAGGTGATTAAAGGCACCACAATATTCATTAAGGCTCAAATACCAGCACCAATGGTTTCTTTTCCATCACAATTACACTGAATTATTAAAATATATATTCCATATGTTGTACATCAAAGCTTTACCTGTGGAGACTTTGCTGGCATGAAAACGCAGATCTTGATGTTGGTTAACAACACAAATGAAGTAAAGACCCCATCAGAGAATGTGATCATTCCAAACATTTTTTCATTGCCATATTAAAGCTTGGGATGAAGTGGCAAAGCAGCTCCACTTATTCTTAAGCACAGCAGCCAAAATCCTCCATGGAGAGTGAGCAGGAACTGTCCAGAACAGTGTTCAGGGCACCACTTCCACCCTGAGGCAGTATCTCCATGTATTTTCATGTGAAATAGCCACAATTTTCAGACTGATTTTGTGCACAGCCTTGTGAACATCCCCTAATTTCAAAGAAAAAAAAAAAAAGTCAGTTAAATTTTCAGGAAAACCCTATAAATTTATAAATTTACAAAGAGATTTATGTAATTTATAAACAGATTTTGAAGCTTTCGGAAGCCTCAGCTCTGCAATGTCGTTGGGCAGCTCTGAGTTAGACATTCCTGAAGGAATCTGTTGCTCTAGATCAGTATTGGTGTGAGAGGCTGCTCCATGTCCCTGGCCCTGACCCACCCTCAGCTGCAGGTAAATCCTGAGCCCTGCTGTCACCACGGTGACTGCTCCAAACCTCTCCCAGCTCCTGCAGTTCCAGGGGATTTGGGACAGCCGAGTCTGATACAGCTCCTGGCTCATGGGGGACACTGGGATCCACCTCCAGCCCCAGTTCCAACAGCAACAGCCCCACATTCCCCCTTTTCCAAGGGCCACACTTCCCTCTTGAACTGCTGATGACACAAAGGTGATCCCTGGTGCTGCAGGGATTTACAGGGAAAGGAACAAAACCCCAAACCAAACCAACAACTGTGAGGGGCAGAGCATCCCACAAACTCTGGGCTTGTCCAAAGATGTTCCAGGTAATCCCTGGTGCTGCAGGGATTTACTGGGAAAGGGAAAAAACCCCAAACCAAACCAACAACTGTGAGGGGCAGAGCATCCCACAAACTCTGGGTTTGGCCAAAGATGATCCAGGTTAACCCTGGTGCTGCAGAGATTTACTGGGAAAGGGACAAAACCCCAAACCAACAACTGTGGGGAGCAGAGCATCCCACAAACTCTGGGCTTGGCCAAAGATGTTCCAGGTGATCCCTGGTGCTGCAGGGATTTACTGGGAAAGGGAAAAAAACCCCAAACCAAACCAACAACTGTGGGGAGCAGAGCATCCCAGAAACTCTGGGCTTGCCCAAAAGGGGAGCAGCAGCAGCAAGGGCAGACAGAGAAGTGCAGAAGGGCAGCAGGGCAAGGCTGGAGAGCTCCATGGAGGGAAGGGCTCTGCCAGCACAGCCCTGCTCCCCTGGGATGGAGCTGCAGCCTCCAAGGAGATTCCCTGGGAATTGCTGCACATCCCTGCAGCAGCCACTCCACTGTCACTGCATCTCCCCAGGCAGCCAGACCCAGACCTGCTGCCCTGCTCCTCTAAGCTCTTCTAAGCCTTCTGATGTTTACATTTTTGTAATGGAGTTTCTCACACACTTTTCATGTAAATAATGATTGTTCTGCATTCCTTTCTGGAGGAGGAGAGAATTGATGGGCTGTTGGTTTGACCAGTGTGGTTGGACAGGTGGAAATTCCATCCTCCAACCCATGGTCACTTCTGAAAGTCTATAAATGTTGGAGTTTGGAAGTAAACTGCCCTCTTCTTACCTTGGACATCTCAGCTGTGCACGTTGTGCATTTTGTGTCCTGTTGTGACACAGCCTGACCCCAGTGAGTGGCTGTGGAGCTCCAGCCAGCCTGGCCAGCTCCTCAGGGCTGGGGTGAGCCCCAGGCTGCCCTGGAGGAGAAATGTCCCAGGTTGGTCACGTTTTCACTGGGGGAAATGCTCCAGCTGGGATAAAAGATTCCATCCTCTTGGCGAGCTCTGTGAGCTTTAATGCCTTTGTGTGGTGCTGCTCTTCCTTTGATCTTAAGCACATCTTTTATCCCACAGCTGCCCAGGGGAGATGAAAGGAGGACACAGGAGGTTAATCAGAGCTGACAGACTTGGTGGTGTTCTGGAGGGAGTCCTGGCGTTGGTGGAGCAGGGAGGAGCTGGGCTTGTGCCAGCACCGGGTGCTGCCCACGTGCCAGCCTTGTCTCCAGAATGGAGACTGGACCTGGAGGGATGTTGCCCTGATTTTTTAAGATTTTTTTTAAGCTTTCTGACGTTTACATTCTTGTAATGAACTTTCTCACACACTTTCTGCAAATAACCTATTTTATGGATGAGGAGAAATTTGATGGACTGTTGGTTTGTCCAGTGTCACTGGAGAGGTGGCACTGTCACTGTCACTTCTGAAAATCTATAAATGCTGGAGTCAGAAAATAAAGCTCCCTTTTTTACCTTGGAAAAAGCAGCAAGTCTGCATTGTGTTGTTTTGTGTCCTACAGTGACAGAGGGACAATCAGGACAAGGAACTGTCTGTTCCAGGGGCTCCATGTCCAGGCAGGGAGAGCAGGGATGGCACTGGCACTGTGTGTGTCACACTGACACAGGCAGGGAGTTGGGACACCCTCTCCAGGTGTCCCAGGACACTACAGTGGGTGCTGCTGGAGGGAAGGGATGCATCCAGAGGGATCTGCTGCATCCAGAGGGATCTGCTGGAGGGAATGGATGCATCCAGAGGGATCTGCTGCATCCAGAGGGATTTGCTGGAGGGAGTGGATGCATCCAGAGGGATCTACTGCATCCAGAGGGATCTGCTGGAGGGAAGGGATGCATCCAGAGGGATCTACTGCATCCAGAGGGATCTGCTGCATCCAGAGGGATCTGCTGGAGGGAATGGATGCATCCAGAGGGATCTACTGCATCCAGAGGGATTTGCTGGAGGGAGTGGATGCATCCAGAGGGATGCTGCTGGAGGGAAGGGATGCATCCAGAGGGATTTACTGGAGGGAATGGATGCATCCAGGGGGATCTGGACTCCCTCCCTGCAGCAGAGCTTTGCCTGCTCAGACATAGCTCAGCAGAGACAATAGAAACGTCCTGGACTGTCACACACGGACGTGCCACAATTCCACCCATTCCCACTGGGATCACTCTCCCTGCTGCTTTGTGCCTCCTGCTCTTTTGTTGAAGTGTAAGGTAGAAAGTGAAGGCCATTCATAATTCAGAGCAGCAGATACAAAAACATCCTGAGGGCTGCAAAGTCTAGACAGACAACAAACGAAGTTTGGGCACACCATCTTTCCTCTGGGCTCTCTAAAGGACTCACACAGCCCACTTTTCCACAGAAATCCTTTTGACCTTAGTTTTTTACATCTTTAGCTCAGTTTCTGGAGACTTTTCTACAACTGTGCCTGTCTCAGGAATGAGACAAGTGCCAGAATTGTGCTGGGATGGGCCTGGAAAATTTTAAATGGAAAAATTCAAGGGGAGAAATGTGGTCAATCTAAGGGGCACCAGGGCTGAACACCCCAAAGGGCCTTGGGTACTTCAGACCCACCAGTATCAGGCTTGAGTAGACAGAGAATCACCCAATTATACCCCTAGATCAGAAAAATCCCAGACACAGCTAAAAATCATTTTAGCCCCCACTATGGGCACTCAGAACTCCACAGAATTTTAGGCTTTGCTTTTTTAATTGCCTTTAGAGACATCTCCAAAAACCTACACTAAAATGAGCTTTTTACTCCAAGCAAGTTCCCAGAGAATGGGGCCTTTCTATAACTGTATCAGCTGCAACTTGTGTTTTAAGGCAAAAATGTTTTCTGAACAAAAATAAAGAGTTTAGTGCAGTGCATAAATGGCTGAAATACAGCAGCTATTACAGAAATGGAAAGAGGACTACAATGCCTACATAAATTGATAGCTCCATTTCTCAGTGAGATACACAAGCTGGTAAAATAAACCATGTATTACAGTAATGGCAGAGCAGAGGAGCACCTGGAGAGGTTTCTGTGCGTAACAAATGTGTATGAACTTGTCTCTGCCATCTCCCAACACACAATTACTGATTTACCGGGGAGTTTCCAAAGGCATCCTCACAAATGGGAGCTGGTGGGGAAGGCTCTACTGTTAATTCAGTTTTTATTTGTACCCAACAGCAAAGAAACGCTGGGAGGGGCTCAGCTCCTCCCTCAAACTCAGGGCTGGCAGCAAACACGGGGTAAAGCAGCAGCTCCTGCTCCTCTCACCCAGGTAATCATCATTACCATGGGCAGCCACCCACGAGGACACTCCCTCTGATGAGCTGTGCCACTGAATGGACATGTTCCACACACTGCTCTCCTCAGGCTCTGCTCCCCTTACAGGATTTCATTTTTTTGAATGGCATTAGCCAGACAAGACAAAAATGGGATCATTAACCCATCAGCCAGGGCTTTCTCTGCAGAAAGCACCCAGCTGCACTGACTGGCCTCTCACACACTCCCTGTTCATTCCTGACTACAAATCCACCTGTGGAGCACTGCATTAGGGAGCTGGCAGCATCCCTCACTCATGCCCTGGCAGCAGAGATCAGGAGCTCTCTGCCCCTTGCTTTTATCAGAGCACAGCTCAGGAGCTTCAGCTGGGACCAGGGACCTGCCCCAGCTCCCATTTGAACCCAAAGCAGCTGCACTTCTGCTGGAAATGATCCATTGCAGATCATGTACAGCACAACACAGGAGTGGAAGGGGACAGGGGGCATGGCTCAGTGACCCTGCAAGGGCCAGCCCCTGACCCTGCACGGTCACAGCCCTTGGGCAGTGCTGTCTTACATGGCACAAGAGTTCCATTATCATCATAGTGCAAGGATTCCACACTGCCAGAGCTTTGTACCTCCTTGATGTTTCTTGCAGGCAGCTCCTCTGAGCACTGCCTGTTCCTGGTCCTTGCAGCATCCATCTGACTCCAGATCCCACCAACCCACTCTTTTATACCATTTGTTCTTATTGGCTACAGGTTAAGATCAGGCCTGCTCCTAATCGTTAGTAATTGGTCCATCTGCAGCTCCTTGGGGATAAGATTCCATTCTGCACCACCTTCATTTGCCCATGCTGTATCCTCCCACAGGGCAGGGCTGGAAGGGCCCAGGAGCTGTGCAAGGGGCCAGGACCCTCCATCAGTGCTGGGCAGGGCTCTGGCCCCACTCTGGAGGTGGCTCAGCAGCAGTGACCCCCAGCCCTGCAGCAGCTGCCCCACTCCCCAGTCCTGCTACAGCACCCCAGGACTGCCCATGGCAGGGAAACGGGGCCAGCCCTGCGTGGTGAGGGCACATTCAGGTCTGTGCCCAAGCCAGAGCTCACCCACATCAGGGTTGGACTCACCCTGGGCTGGGCTGCACTGCAGGACCAAGTTCTGCCTCTGATCTTTGCTCATCCTGCAGGATCCAGCTCGGTTTAATTGTCCCCAGGTCCCCGAGGGTTTGGCAGGAATGAGGCTGGCTCTCCTTTCATCCAAGATGATTCACCCTGCAAAAATGCAGGGAGAATTGCAAACAAACAAGGCACAGGGTGTTCCCGTTTGCAGGAGTACACAGAAAGGTGAATTCATGGGGTTTTCCTCCTTTTGCTCTGTTAAAAATGAATGTGAGAACCATAAACTGTTCTATTTGAATACAATTTCTTTTTTAATTTTAAATGCTGTTTTCTCCCTACCCCCAAGAGCCTGCTGTTCCACAGGCTGTGGTTATGGCTCAGAACAGTTTCTGTAGAAATGGTCTGCAGCTCTTGGCAGTGAGGAGAGAGCTCCAGAACAGAAAGGCAGCAGCAAAGAGGCTTTGCTGCTTCTGGCAGATCTACCAGGGCAGACCTGCTCACATCAGCTGCTCAATTGTGTCCCCAGGGGTCACCCAGTGCCCAGCACATCCCTCAGCACATCCTCAGCCCAGCTTTGCCCTCTCTCACCTGTGCCAGGACAAACAGCTGAATTCCTTCAGGGCCCCAGGCACAAACTGGGGTAAATCACCACACACAGTCCTTGGGTTTTGTCCTTTTTCCAGTCGGTTTTGTGCTGTTCAGGATGTTCCAGTGAGTCAGAAGTGGCTGAAAGCACAGGAAAATGAAGCTGGAGCCTGCCATGAGAGCAGAGTGCCAAATCTCTGCCTGTCAGGAGGCAGAGCTGGGCTGGGAGCCATCCCTGCCCTGCTCCAGCAGCCCTGAGCACCTGCAGGCTCAGCACAAGGGATCTCCTGGGACAGGCTCTGTCCTGCTCCCCCTTCTCCCCAGGAAAGGTGGGAAGGGGCAGCAGAGGGGCACAACCACCTCACTCCATCTATAAATGTATAAAAATGAAGATATTTCTAGACATCTGGTTTTGAATAGATCATGAAGCCATTTGGATATTTGTATTTATCCCATGGAGATTCCATGGGACACACATTTAACCTCAGCTCTGAGCTGTTCCATGCCTTCCTTCCACATCCTGACCCTGCAGGCACCTGGGAGAGGCAAAGCTCAGCTCCAAACCCAGCATCCCACACAACACCCACAAACCCACATTTCATCTTCTGGAGCAGGTGCTCCTAAACCTGCAGGAAAAGAGGGAAGGAAAAAAAAAACTGACCTGAGGGGGCACTTCAGACAGTGACAAGGAAGCCCAAATACCATAATCATTTGTTTCCAGGACAAAAACTGAAGTAGGAGAAAAGGAAAGCAGCAAATGGGCTTCTTAAAATATAAACTTCTTAAAATAAAATATAATCCTGTCAGCTGTTGTCTCACTGAGAGCTCAAGTGCTATGCTAAAGCTGCAAGGTGTATTAAGAGTTGAAGAACCATAAACTCCACCATAACTCTCAGTAATTTATGGCTGCCTGACAGTTTCCTTCTCCTGAGCCATTTACTTGATGTATACCTGACGTCACCTCCAGTGCACATTGAAAGAGAAATACAATGGCAGGGGATAAACAAGTTTGCTTGGGAAACTTTCCAAAGTTGGCCTGGAAACCACACCTGGCTGAGGAACCTTCTCACTCCTCCCCATGCACACATGGCCCTTCCCACACACACAGCCTGGGCCAACATGTAAATTCTGAATCTGCCCTCCTTCCACCCTCCCCAACATATATTCTAAATATATGTTTGTTTGTTTCCCAGCCAGGGAAAGACTCAAGAGATTTTCAGCAGGGTTCTCTCTGAAAGCTGATAAAAACAAAAGGTGCTGGGAAAGGGGAGCCTTGTCCCATTGCCTCAGTCCAGCAGAGCACTGCAGCACCCAGACAATTTCCAGCACACAGATAATGTCACTGTAAACAGGGCTAAAAGGCAATTGATAAGATCAAGGTTAGAATATCCACAACCTTTCCTCATGAAGCCTCAAAAATACGAGGGATCCTATTAAAGCAGCTTCCTAACAGAACATCTCCCTGAAGAGCTGATCCTGACCCTTTTCCCTCTGCAGAGCAAACGTTTATGGAAATCCTCAACAATTAGTCCTGGCAAGGAGGAAAACCTCACTCACATCACCCTACAGAGCTAAAGCCCTGGTGGCAATGAGCAAAGCCTCACTCACATCACCCTACAGAGCTAAAGCCCTGGTGGCAATGAGCAAAACCTCACTCACATCACCTCACAGATAAAGCCCTGGTGGCAATGAGCAAAGCCTCACTCACATCACCCTACAGAGATAAAGCCCTGGTGGCAATGAGCAAAGCCTCACTCACATCACCCTACAGAGGTAAAACCCTGGTGGCAATGAGCTGCTGCTCAGCACTCCTGCAATGCTCTGCCCTGTCCCAGCTCCCAGAGAGGAGCTTGGCTTTCTCCAGGCATCACTCCTGCTCTGCAGCACCCTGGGCAGGGCCATCCATAACCCGTGGCCAGCCAGGAGCAATGACAAAGGCAATTCCTAACGCTGCCACTGCAAAATCCCTGTCACCAGGAGCACAGTAGCCCATTATTAGCTTGTCAGGAATCTCTGATTTAAAGGCCATAAAAGCTGTATTTTTCCTGGATTTTGCTATCCCAAGGAGTTTCTAGCCTGTAGGATGAAATTGCCAGAGCAGGAGAATTCTCCAGGCCTGCCTGCTGCTCTGGGCACGTGGCTGGGCAGGCACAGAGTGAGGGAGGGCACCCAGGAGGGCAGGGCTGGAGATGGCTCCAGCCTGATGGGACAGGAGCAGCCTGGTGGCACTGGCACAGCCACACACCCTGAGGACAGGACCTGCTGCTGCACCTGCTCCTTTTAAACACATATCTAATGAGCAAAGCATTTACATGAGTAAAGAACTTCAGTCTGAAGATTTACCAGGAACCAATCATAAGCAACTCAACTTTACATTGAGGTACAAAGTGGAGAATAAGACATAGGAAAATCGACAGAGAATACAGATGGCTGGTACAAGATTTGGGGACAAATCAGTGCAGGGCTTTACTCCTTTCCTGTAGAAAATTACTGATGGAGGGAGAACTGGAAAAGGTTTGGAATGACAGAATGTGCTGAGCTGGAAGGGACCCACAGGGATCACCCAGTCCCACCCCATAACAACCCCAACTGTCCAAAGCTCCTGGAGCCCTGGCAGCCTCAGGGCTGTGCCCATTCCAGGGAGCCTGGGCAGTGCCAGCACCCTCTAAATTCCACCTCAGGAACGTGGCTCAGAAAATTATAATCTCTAAAGATCCAGAGACCCAAAGAGAAACAAAATGCTTCATTTCAAAGCACCTCTCACTCAATCCCTCCTCCTGCCTGTACCCTCCTCTGGCACAGGACAATGTATTCCAAGAAGCCCATTAAGGTACACAGCAGATATTCAATAAATTCAGAAAATGAGGTTAAAAGTGCCTGTCCCTTGTCATGGGCAGTTTTTCCCAGGGAGCTGTTTGCAGCAGATTTTGCAATACTGTTTTCCCATAACATGGAGGCATCTGCATCCTGTTCTCACTTTAAAATCCAACAGCAGAACTCTCATTTTCCATGTGGCAAGAGAATGACTGCCCAGCTTCCCTTCCAGGAGAGCAGAAATGTCTGGGAGGGAAAGAATCTCACCAATTTGGACAGAGCTGCTTCCACCAGGGAAGAAAAGGGTTATTTCCCTTCTGTCAAAACAACCTGTCCTGAAATGTGCTTCAATTTTCTCACAAAATGGACCAGAAGGGAATGAGAAAAAAAACCATATCAGAAAGACTGCTGAAAAGAGAAAATGCTCTCGCTGAAGAATGATAATGTAAGGCAGAAATATTGGGAACTGTTTCAGGGAAAGGAGAGGCCTTGGAGCTGCCTGGTAGAGGCACAACCTTGGAGAAATTTGAATTATAGGACAGAAGCTTAAATCCCACCCAGTGCCCCCCCTGCCATGGCAGGGACACCTCCCTCTGTCCCAGGTGTCTCCAAGTCCCAATGTCCAGCCTGGCCTTGGGCACTGCCAGGGATCCAGGGACAGCCACAGCTGCTCTGGGCACCTGTGCCAGGGCCTCACCTGACATGAGACACCTGGAGCAGATCAGGAACCCCTCTGAACCACCAAAATCATTACTGGAACCAAGACTGGTTAATGGGAAGAAACCTCCCTTGCTCCTGTTTGCTGGCCCCGCTGGGCTCCTGTGGGTGCCAGCCCTGGGGTGCCCCTCAGTGGCCCCAGCAAACCCCAGCTCTGCTGCAGCCCCGAGCACTCCAGGCTGAGCTCTCCCAGCAGCAAGGGCACAGCCAGCCGTGCTCTGTGGCCCCTGGGACTCCCAAAGCACCACGGAGCAGCCCCAGGGTTTCCAGGAGGAGCTGTGACCTCAAGGAGCTCACACAAGAGTCAGAAAGGGCGTGAAAAACCCTCCCGGGTACAAACATGTTCTGGTTGTGTTTTCTGTTGGGTTTTTTTAAAAATTCATGAGGTCTTGAACACTGCACAGATCCAGCAAGCGTTGAGCTATTAAAAACAACACAGTACATTAAAAAGTTCTTGGGTTTTTTCCCCTCCATAAAAAACCAGTGCAGCCAAGTGGAAAAAAACTGGGAGAAGATCTCCTGCCTTGTGAAGGTTCCTGCAGAGCACAAACCAGCCCTGCTCCTTTCCCCCATCTGTGCCCTTGTTCCCACTGCAGGCTGGTCCTGCCTGGACCCTGACCTGCCCTTGGGCTGGATGTCCTGGGAGATGCTGGAGTTTGTCCCACGGAACACCCAGACACTGGAACCAGGCACTGAGACAAACAGATTTAAAATCCCATTAAGCTGTGAGTCAGCAGAGACAAATCAAACTATTTAAACAAGTATTTCTGGTTGGAAAGGCAGGGTGCTGGCATGCAGGGCTGGGCAGGAGGGGATACCTCCCCTTGGAGCTCTGTTTGTATGGAAATAAGAGTTTCACCAAATGCTTTGAGTTACTGAGTGAATTCCCAACAGAAGGCAGAAGAGTGAGGAATTTCCATAAATGTAAATAGGAACTCACCACGTTTGGGACACTGATTTGCCAGCTGTCCATCAGCACTGTGCTGGAAGCAGAGGGGTTCCTGGCACATCCTGCCCCCTTTTCCCCCATGCCCAGCTGGGCACAGCCTGGCCATGCACAGTGAGAAAGGATTCCCACAGGTGGAGTGCAAGAGGCCCCTTCTGTCTGAGGCAGCAGCAGCTCCTGCCCATCCCATCTCAGCTGGAGTTTGCACATCCTATGGGCAGGACAGTCCCATGGCTCTTTATCTGTTTGCTGAATATTTCCCTGAAAGCAATCCACCAGAAATAAATAAATAAAAATAAACAAAATCAACTGTCACAGACATCCTTTGTGAAAAATCCTTTCTTGGGATTTTCCCTGCTAGAGCTGAGAGGTTTCAGCAGCAAATGTAAACAATTATTATCTGCTGCTGTGGAATGCAACAGGTCCACCCGTGGTTGGTCCCCTGTAGATGTTTGGATGTACTGACCACTCACGGTGGAGCTGCTCTTGCTCTCTGCTGAGACACAAACCTTTGGTTTTTTTCTTTCTATCTCCCTTGTTAGCATAGCCAGCTTCTGAAGAAGCTCCTTTCCTTTCTATCTCTATGTAGTATAGTTATAATGCTGTATATATATATATCATAATATAATAAATCAAGCCTTCTGATCATAGAATCAAGATCCTGTCTCTTCCATCCTCTAAAAAACCCCTGTGACCACCGACAGCAATCAACAACAGCGTGCTGAGCAAAACAAGGAGAGCAGAGCAGGAGAGCTGAACAGCACTGCTGCAATGCACTCTGCTGGAGGAGAGCAGAAATCCTGCAGACCAGGAGGGCCATGCCAGGGGAGCAGCCCCCGAGCCCTGCTGGCTCTGGCACTGCTCAGCTCTGAGCGCTGCCTTCCAAAGCTCTGCCCTGAACAGGGCACACAGACAGGGCAGGAGCTGGTCAAACACTTCCCTGGCACCAGGGTATTCTCTGGAAAATCCCTTCACCAGGATTTCTTCTCCTGGGAAGCTGAGAAGCCTCAGAAAAGAATGAAAACAATAATGATCTGATTGCTTGGAATGTGGGTTGGAGATTGTTTGCCAACAAGTGCATCGTTGATTGGTTCCATGTGAATTGTTTTTAATTAATGACCAATCCCAGCCATCTGGGTCAGACTCTGAGTCAGTCACAAGTTTTCACTATCATTTCAGCCTTCTGATGTCTCCTTTTTGTTTAGTATATAATTCCTTTTACTATAATATCATAAAATAATAAATCAGCCTTCTGAGAACACAGAGTCAAATTCTCATCTCTCACCTTGTGCTGGGGACCTCAAATGCCACATTTCCTGAGTGACAAAAACCAGAAAACAGGTTCAAAAGTACCAAAAAGCTTCATTCCCTCTACATTTCAGCCCAGAAAACAATTTATTCCTCTCCCCAGGAGCCTTTGAGAGCCCAGCGCTGTTCTGCCCATCAGCACCAGGGACAGCTCCAGAGGCGGCTCTGGGCCGTTCCAAGCTCTCAGCAGCTCCCGGGAATTTAAGGAATTGAAGGAATTGAAGGAATTTAAGGAGCAGCTCCAAGCTCCCAGCAGTGGCTCAGACCGTCCCTCCCAGGAAATTCCACCCCCAGAAGTCCCCAGGACCCAAATCAGGATTTTCTCCCGGCCTGCAGCACAGAAACCTCTGGCTGTGTTTGCAGGAGAGTCCTGCAGGGAAAGTGGGACAGCATCACAGCCCAGCACTGCTGCTGGAAAAGGGGATGATGAGCATGACCAAAGCACTGGAACAGCCATTAATAAATAATAGCGATGATAATGGGGGAATAATAACTTATTAACAGCCAGGAATAAAGAAAATTTCCATGCTCTAGGGTGCTACTCAATATGAGGAGCCACTCCAGACATCAGCTCATTAACAAATTGTCTCAGTTGCTCCCTGAAATGATTTGGAGGACGTGGTTTGGGTTTGAAAATGCTGCACTCGGGGTGATGGCAATCACAAACCTCAGTCATGTCTCCAGGAGAAACAAGCAGGGTTAAAATAAAAGAGCAAAAAGCATTCAGGGGCTGTCACAGCAATGAATGAACCCAACACTGGTGAGTTTTGGAGGGGTCCCCACTGCACATGGCCATGGCACAGCACCCTTCCACCCCACAGAGGGGACAGTTCTGAAGGACATCTGAATAAATCATAAATAAGCTGTAACATGCAAATAAATGCAAGAAATGTCTCAAAACTCCACAAATAAGGAGCTCTATTTCTTATAATAATAATAATTGTTTCCTGAGCATTATGGCTAATAATTAATTTGCCAAATTTCGGAATTTTCAGTCTGCCCATAAAAAATACATTTTTACCTGAAATATCCATACTAGTTATATTACTTTGACACTCACTCACTATAAAATTCATCCCTTTTGGTGACTAGGCATGCTTATTTGCTGCTAATAAATAGCATTTATATTTGTCACTATTTTTCTTCTAAATATTAAATCACAGACTGATTTTGTTAAATATACAGTGTGATGAAAAATTATATGTGATACTTAATCAGATCAAAATAAATTCAACCTAGCACTGACATCTCCATGAGATAGAAACATTCTTTTATTTTTATTTTCCAGTTCGTTTGAGCTCTATTTATGTCTGTGGAGTAAATACCAGTAAAATTAGGCACTATTTATAATTTCAAATTATAGCTGTGCATATACAGCAGGATAATATTTGTGTTCCCAACAGCTGCTGGGAAGGAGGGGAAAACTGGAAGGATGAGTTTTGCTCTGCCCTTATTTCCATGTAAAACAACCCCACTACCCCAGACCCTATGGAATGTGACATTCTGCAGGAATAAAAAACAAATTTGGATAAATGGAGATTTTAGAATGATTCCCAGATTGGAACCTTTTCTTCAAACTCTGGCTCAAGTTGCTCTGAACCCATCACTGGAGTTACTTGCAACTGGAAATGAGCTTTAGGAAGGGTTTTCAGGCAAGTGTTCCCCAAAGTAATCCTCCCTGGGCACTGGGAAAGATTGAAGGAACTAATCTGGCTCTCCCCTCTGGAGCTCCAAATGTATATCTATTAACAGGAGATAATAAATCATCAAAGCCTGGCACAGCCAGAGACAACAGAATGAGCTGGACAGCGAGGATTAAATAAAGTTTAATAAAAAAGTATTATGAAGCAGTGATAAATGGGAGCCAATACTTATTGTGCAGTTCCACCATAATTTCTCTGACATGGAATATCCCAAAATGTCCAAGTTACTCCCAATATTATCTGGTTTTCAGCTCAGAAAGCATTTCAGGGAGAGCCAGAGACACTTACTGGGGATCCCAGTAAATGCTGGTTATTAAATAACTGGGAAGGGACAGGTCCTGCCTCAGCTTGTCTGGGAATGGCCACAGCAGCCTTGGGAGAAATTGTATTTACAGCAATCAAGAGAGAATCAGCAGATGGGTTCTCTGGGAGTAAAACAGCCAGGAAAGGGCAGGGGGAGATGAGGAGGATGGGGAACCAGGGATGGTCACTCGCAGGGGGCTCCAGGTCCCCATCCTCCCATGGCCACTCCAGGGCTGCTCTCAGCTCCTCTCCAAGGCTCTGCTCCAAGGAAAGCAGAAGGATCTGCTTAAAGCCTTAAACCTGGAATTCAGCATAGCTAACATCCCCATTTCTCCATCATCTCCAGTCTAGTGAGGAAAAACACTATGTTAAACACAATGCATTAAAATTCAAACACAAATGAATATTTTGGGCAAGATTAAAGGGATTAATTAATTATTTCAAGTACTGCCAGGAGGTCCCATACACTGAGCTCCCCCTGGAAAAGCAGCAGCTGTTCTGTTATTTTAGAGAGGATAATCAAACAGGAATCTCACAGGGAACTGCTGGTGTCACCCCCCAGGTTCACAGCTCCATCGTGCTGGAGAAGCAGTGGAATCTGCCTGGGTTTATTCCTGCACAAGGACATGGCAGACAGGGAACAGGCAGGAGGGAAATTGAAAAGCACAATCTCTTGAGGAGTGTTTTGTTGGGATGGATGGATGGATGGATAGCTCGTGTTTAAAGCTTAATAGAGCTCAGGCAATTTCACCTCACTGCCCATCCAGATGAGGAAGAGCTCATAAATGAGTGAACTCTGAGACAAAATGAGACCTTGTCCTCCATCCAGGGAGATTGCTGCACCTGGAGTGCAGGAGCCAGGGATATTTCCTGTTTGTAAGGAGCTATTCCCAGTGATCACTGCTGCATTCTGGAGAAAAATGCCTTCCATTTCCACGGTCAGAATGCACCAAGTGATTTGGCCAACTCAGATCCTTCTTTGTTAAACATTCCATTGCTCTTGGCAGAGCAGAGAGAGCCAGGCCTGCAGCTCAGTGGAACCACAGCCCCTGGACCCAGGCACGGGGGAGATTTCCCTTGGGAATGAGACAGGGGATGCAGAGCCCCAGTAGCACCATGATTTCTGTCCCTGCCCTGATCCCAAACACAAGGAGAGGAACCCAGATCCCAGCCAGCCCATCCCACACTGCCACATTCCCACTCCAGCTCTGCTGCTCAGTGGAACCACAGCCCCTGGATCCAGGCACAGGGGAGATTTCCCTTGGGAATGAGACAGGAGATGCAGAGCCCCAGCACCACCACAATTTTCTTCCCCTGCCCTGATGCCAAGCACAAGGACAGTGATGCCCTGTGCAGGCTGCCCTGGAACAGAGGCTGGGCAGAGTCACAGAATACAGCAGGGATTTATTCAAAGCATCTCCTCCATGGATCCACCTTGGGCAGCACAAGAGCCCAGCCAGGGCTGCACCCAAGATAAACAAAAATGGTCCCAAAATGAACCAAAGATTGGTCACAAAATGAGCCCAAGATGGACCCAAAATGGCCCCAAAATGAACCCAAGATGGACCCGAATGGTCACAAATTGAACCCAAGAAGAACCAAAATGGCCCCAAAATGCACGGCCGGGCACGGGGTCTGTCCCTGGGATCAGCTCTGCTCCATTTGCATCTTGCAGTTCATTGTCCCATCCCAGCTTTAGCCCAGGCAGTCCCACCCTGCTTGTTTTTCTCTCTCCAGCCCACGGGGTTTGTGCTCCTGGGCTGAGATTTGGATCATTTGTCCTTGGTGCCCAGCTGGAGCAGGAATTGTTTTGTCTCCCTGCTCTGTGCACAGAGCTCACCATGCCCTGATGTGAACCCAGACCCACACACTAAAGCAGCACAGAATGTGAAAAATGGAAAAGCCAAACCTGAGGCATCAAGGGGAGCCCACTCCCACTCCCACTCCCAGCCAGCCCATCCCTCCACCCCTCATGCCCAGCTCTGCTCCCTGCAGTCCCTTTAAGGCTGTCAGGCAGCCCAGGCAGGGTTGGGATAATTCAGCTTCCTCTGCTCACAGCAGATTAGATACCGTGGTCAGTGAGTCTGAAAAGAAGAAATGCAGAACTCATTTGCATCAATGCTTTCAATTTGCTCAGAATGTTTTCTCTTTTAATTATTAGCCCAGAGTAAACTACTTATCAATTAATTGCTAGAAAATGGAAGTGAGTGTGTGTTATTGCTTAAATCTCTAATTGGCTAGACTGTTGCTTTCTTGTTAAATGCTAATTAAAGTTTTGAAACAGGCAAACATTACTTAACTTTAAATGGCTTAACGAGACCCACCAAGGTATAAACATTTACATTACACATTAGTTTTATGCCAGATCATGGGAAACCCAAAGCAAAGATGACAAGAGTTGATTTTCACTAATAAATTACACAATTTATTTAAATTTTAATTAAATTAAGAGGTCTTTTTCTTAATCTCATTTGTCAACTATCTGGTAAATATTGCAGATAACTTATCCCATTAGTGTTTAGATGTGTTTTTTCTTCTCAGAACCACAGAACAGTTTGGGATGGAAGGGACCTTAAAGAGTCTCTGGTTCCAACCCTCAGCCCTGGTCATCTCATTGCCACGAGGATAAATTGGGATTTACCACCAAGTTTATCATGTCACCATAATCACCTCAACAATAACTTCATTTTTAACTTCCACACACTTTCTAAACCTATGGAACAATTGAGAAATATTCCTGAAAAAACATCAAACTAGATACTGATGTTAAATTAAGTGTGTGGAACTCAGCCAAAGTTAAAACTATAGGCAGGAGAAGAGCTGCAGCAGCCCCAAATGTTATTTTTAGTGTGGCATTTCAAGCCTCAGATTGAGTTCAGCTACTGGAACCAGAAATGTGAGAGATTAAAGCTCAGTTGCTCCCTGAGGCATTGCTCTCTCTGAAAAAGCTTCAGTCAGGAAAGGAAGGTCTCACATGGGCAATGCCACCTTCTCAGGGCAGTCTCTGACCAAAGAGAGGGGTGCTGGCATAAAAAATGAGAAGCAAACAAAGCAGTTTGCAGCCAGCACAAACACTGGGACTCCTTCTGATGCTTCCAATTTGGGAGTTACAAATAGTTTCATTATAACCCCAGACCTAAATGAAAATGTACCAAGGGTTCATTGTTCAGTTCAAGCATCTCTGCAATCTCCATATTTAATTAGACATTGGGCAAGGCTGATTTATTTAGATCCTGGAAATCAAACAGGGAATTGAGGCCTTGACAAAGAGGGATGAGGGAATAACACAGAGCTTCACCTCTATGGCTCTAGGTTCTTATCAATTGTTCTAAAAGCATCATTTAACCCTCCCAAATCTGTGCCCTCAGCACAGCTCCCAGAACCCTCCTCACCTTTAAGGGAGCAGAGTCAGGCCCAGGTGGAAGTGAGGAGCTGTAAAACCCAACCACAGCCACGAGTACTCCTGAAAATGAGAGAGTCATTTAGAGCCCTAAAGATGGGATTTCTGAGTGTTCCAGCCATTAGAAGTGTGAAAGTCCCATTGATTTTCGTGGAACTTGATCTCCCTGGGCAGGTGAAAATCCCGTTCTGAATGCCAAATGAAGAAGCCAGCAAGGAGCAAGTTTTGGCTAAGATCTGAATGCCACCATTCCACCTGGATGTGCCCTGAGCACCTGCAGGGCCACCCAAGCTCCTGGAGCAATTTCAAGGTGCTCTTTGAAGCAGGAGTCTCTGCCAGGGGGTTTATTAACCTGCAAAGGATAACCAGGGACTGCTCCAGAGCTGTGCTCCACACCTCACACCCAGACAGTTCATAAAGCAAACACTGCCTGCTTACAGCCAATTATTGTCACTGCTCAGCACATTCTTCCTTTCCTGAAATCAGCACAAATAGAAAATTTTTTATTTTTTTTTTAGCCCAAATTGTTCTGCAGGCTGACTGAGCCATTAGCAGGTCCTGGATGCCCCTTCCCTGCCTGATAATGAGCATTTTCCCAGGTTCAATTCCAAAGGCAGCCCTCGAGGCTGTGTTTTGCAGGGATTCAGGCACACGGGGAGCAGCTGGAGCTCTCACACTCACTCCGGGGGCGCCGGGGAATTCAGCTCCATTTCCAACTTCTTTCATTAACCTGATACACAGTAACAAATTAAAACTTCAATTACCTGTGAGTCCAAATGGAGAAGCTACAGAGACTGAGGAGATAGGGGAAAGCATTTAGTCTGCTGAAGTGATAGCACTTTTTTCAGCTCTAATTGATTCCTAATTTCAGGCTGTTGCCATGGCAGCCACACTCCTGCCTGGTCCATGAGCCAACCGTGTCCCTCTGGATGCAGCAGCACCTCTGGATCAGGAGCAGGTTGGTGGAACACCACCAGGCAGGGATGTTGGATCAAATTCAAATATTGGGCAAAAATCACATCCTCCTTTTGAGACTGCCAGCTTCAGCTGCTCATGGTAAAGCTGCACAGGTACAAAGCAAAGGTTGGAGAGGTCCAGGAGGTGGGAAGGTTCTGAATGTTCAGGATACCCAGTCAGTGCATCCACGAGAGGCAGCAGGGACAGAGCTGCTGCAGGCTGAGCTCCGGGATGGGTTAAAAAAAAATCCCTCCTCTGGCACAGCTGATCCCTATTTAAGATCATCACTGTAAAAAACCCTCTCCACGTTGAAGGTCCTGCAGGGAGAAAGGAGAAAGTTCATGAGAAAATTGCCTGATAAAAATAACAGAGAGAAAAAACCAAAAGAGATTTAGGAAAGAGCTGCCATCCAGGGATATTAGACTGAGCTTGAGAACAGATTCTATCTGATCAAAGCTCATTCCTCTCCTGGAATTTTAATAAGTCTGAGCCTTGTCTGCAGATTTTGCATCCACACCTTCCCCTGGCAGAGAGGGGCTGGGGGGTCTCAGCCCCCGGCTGGGGAGAGATGAAGGCAAATCCCTGGAGCCCAGGTTAATGAGAGAGAAACCTCTGCTTGCTGTTTAATGGAAATAAACCATCCCACGAGACAAACTGCCCTGCTGGAGGGGAGCACAAAACCTCCTGGGGGAGCACAAAACCTCCTCATCCGCGCGTTGTGCTGGGCAGCGATGGAAAACCTCGGAGGAGAGGAGGACACCTCAGATGGACATGTCCTGCTGAGGCCACGCTGAGGTCTGGCCACAGCCTCCAGCAAAGCCCTTTGGTCACCAGCAAAGCCCTTTGGTCACCAGCAAAGCCCCTGGGTCACCAGCAAAGCCCCTGGGTCACCAGCAAGGCCCTTTGGTCACCAGCAAAGCCCCTGGGTCACCAGCAAGGCCCCCTGGGTCACCTGCAAGGCCCCTGGGTCACCTGCAAGGCCCCTGGGTCACCAGCAAGGCCCCCTGGGTCACCAGCAAGGCCCTTTGGTCACCTGCAAGGCCCCTGGGTCACCAGCAAAGCCCCCTGGGTCACCAGCAAGGCCCCTGGGTCACCCACAGGCAGCCCCTCAAGAGGAAGAGCTGGAAAAGCTGCCAGGGGAGGTTTCTGAGCAGAACAAATGTGAGACAGGAACTGGAGCCAGGTGAACAGGAATCTCTGAGTTCAGCTGGTGAAGAGGCAGCTCAAGGGTAAAAGCCTCCTGCAATGCAGAGTGATAAACAAAATAAGCACAGAAATAAGTGATTGCTATTAAAAATAAACTCCTCAGCACATTTTGGGACAAGCACCCAAACCTCCCCCTTGAACACAACTGCAAAAAGATCCAATTGTGAGCTGACAGTGTTTGTTGGCATTGTCACATAAATGTAAAATCTGCTCAGAAATGAAGTCCTTACAGCAGAACAATTATTTTTCTGCTCATGGCACAACCCAACACAGAAACCAAGTGTCCCACACAGTTTTTTATTTCTAAAATACAACACAGATGGCTCTGATCACCCCTGAAAAGCTACAGGAGAATGGCTTAGGAAAACAATTGTTTACATCCAGATGTTTTGGGTCACTGTTCTCTCACTGAGGCAAATAAACATATCTGCTAAAAAGCAGGAGCCCACACTGATTATTCCAGCAAAATATGCTATAAGCAAATGAAATTTTGCTGAATGCTGTTACCAGAATTACTCTTTCACCCTGCACTACCTCCTATAAAATAATTAATTCCATTGCTTGCTTTGCTCTCTCAGCCTTCAGTTCCTCCAACACTGCTGATTCCAAAGGAAACATTCCTGCTCTGCCAGTGAGAGAGCTCAAGCTCTGATGCCAACACCTGGAATCCCTTTGGGATTGCTGGGCATCCTCTGTGCCATGAAGTGCTGCTGCATCTCTGCCCTCATCCCAGGGCTATTTCAGGCATGGGAATGTACCTGTGGGTTATTTTATATATACAGGACACATCTCACCCCAGCCAGCCCTGTCTGCTCCCTCCAGCTCCACCCAGATGTGAGGGTTCCACATCACAGACCCCTGCATCCAGCCCAGCCAGGGACACACAGAGGCCTCAGTTGCTTTAAACCATTGGATTTCCCACCTGTGAAACCCAGAGTGAGAGGTCTAATGCACTGCCAGGACCCCCTGCACCCCTGACATATATTTGCAATGCATTTCTATATTTATATTTTGGGTTGGGGTGTGTTTATATTTATAAGGTCTATTTATATATCTATAAACATACACAATACTCAATTAAAAATATAATATCTTATTGTAATATAGAATGTCTTATGTTACATGTTAAATTTCAAATATAGACCAAATAAAAGTTGTTTATTCCCTTTTCTACACATATATTTGTTTTGCTTAAATATAGTTCTGGTTATGATTTTACACTTAAAATCCAATTCCTAAATAAAATGACAAAACAAACAGCATCAAATCCCCACCAATATCCTCCAAAAACATCAAAATACCTCCACCAGCCAAACAACTGCCAGTGAAAAAACCACCCAAGGCTCTTTTCAGTAACAGTTTTATCTCTCCTCCCCTGACACCCAGCAATGGGGATGCAGGGGGAGAGGGGACCTGGTGGCCATCCCTGTCTGGGGAGGAGAGATGGCACCTGAAGGGAATTCCCCACCTGCCTGAGGAGGTGAAAAATGGAGCTGGAGTAGATATTATTCATATGATTTGATGTCAATGGGCTGCTAAAAACCACCCTGCCACTGGTAAAAACAATATTTCAATATTAACTTTGTTATTTAGATGAAATGTCTGTGGTGTAACAGCATTGCCCTTACAGCTGTACGGGTGATGTATTGATGCACTGCACATTCTGGCTGAAGGAAAAAATAGTTGTGATATTTTTAATAAAAACCTCATTTTCCTGTTCATTTTTGTACACAGCAAACAGATTTCACCGTAGGTGGTTGGATCTAATTCATTAGCTCCATCATCACTGATATCACAGAATAATCTCCCCATCAGCCCAGCTGCCTCCTTGCAGCTCTCCTGAAGGTACTTGGAAATCCAATTTCCATGTTGAATATCAATCAGCCCGTTCTGACTCGGCCACTGAGGCACAAAATGGGATTTTGGACCCTTCCCCTGTGCCCCAGGCTGGAGGCTGGGAGGGCACAAATCCCCTGGGGCTCCCTCTCCTTGGGCTGGGACATCCTGGGCTCTCCTTGGCCCCAAAAACCAACCCTGTGAATGAAAATGCTGCAGGACTTCCCCCAGTCCTGCAGGGGATTGCTCCTGGAATAATCACTGAGGCTGGAAAAGCTGCTCCTGGTCATGGAATAATCACTGAGGCTGGAAAAGCCCTCCAAGGCCAGGGGAATGTGAATTCCCTGGAGTTGAGCTGGTTAGGAGGCAGCTCAGGAGTAACATTCTCCTAAAGTGCAGGGTAAAAACAAACTAAGCAGATAAGTAAGTTATTTCTATTAAAAATGAGCTCCCCAGCAAGTCACCAAGGCCATCAGTTCCAACCAGTCCCAGCAGTGCCCATGTCCCCAGTGCCACATCCACGGGGCTTGTAAAGGCCTGCAGGGAATCCTGCAGGAGCAGCACAGGGATCAGGCTGTGCCCATCCTGTAGGGATCATCAGGCTGTGCCCACCCTGCAGGAGCAGCACAGGGATCAGGCTGTGCCCACCCTGCAGGACAAGGACAGGGATCAGGCTGTGCCCACCCTGCAGGAGCAGCACAGGGATCAGCCTGTGCCCACCCTGCAGGAGCAGCACAGGGATCAGGCTGTGCCCACCCTGCAGGGATCATCAGGCTGTGCCCACCCTGCAGGAGCAGCACAGGGATCAGCCTGTGCCCACCCTGCAGGGATCAGGCTGTGCCCACCCTGCAGGGATCAGGCTGTGCCCACCCTGCAGGACAAGGACAGGGATCAGGCTGTGCCCACCCTGCAGGAGCAGCACAGGGATCAGGCTGTGCCCACCCTGCAGGGATCAGCCTGTGCCCACCCTGCAGGACAAGGACAGGGATCAGGCTGTGCCCACCCTGCAGGGATCAGGCTGTGCCCACCCTGCAGGGATCAGGCTGTGCCCACCCTGCAGGAGCAGCACAGGGATCAGGCTGTGCCCACCCTGCAGGAGCAGCACAGGGATCAGCCTGTGCCCACCCTGCAGGAGCAGCACAGGGATCTGTTCAGCCCCAGCCACCCCATGCCTTGCTCCCCTGACCCTCCAGGATCAGGACACAAACCAGCTCCCAGAACCAAGGGTTTGCAGGGAGCAGGCAGGGGCTGTCACCCAGCCTGGCCCCTCTCCTGGAGGAACACCCCACAGGGCACCTGGGTCTCTGTCCTTCCCTTTCACCCTTAGATAATTTAGATGGAGGAAACATCTCAACAAAGCCGCAGCTTTTACAAGTGTATCCTCAGCCAAAAAAATATCCCATAACCTTGAGGAGATGAACTTCCCCAGCAGTGATTTCGATGCATATTGCTACAATCAAAAGACAATTTTGTTCCCTGACAGTTATGATATTTCTCAGTGAAAATATGGCCTATCACTTCCATTTCCACTGATTCATAAATCACATTGTTGCATTCTGCAATGCTCTTTCCAAAACATTTCCATGCACTTTGGCTCTACCCTGACTAACCCTTCCAGAAGGGCTTTCAGTGCCCCTGGCATCAGCAGGTTGTACAGAACATTGTGGTAGGAATTCTTTGGTACAGGGCTGTATTTTTAAGGATATTTGCCATTTCAGGCCATATTTCCCACCAGTAAATCCCACCCACCCATGGCACTGATCCACTCTGAACACCCTAAACCTTACAAAAAACAGGTCTGAGTAGTAGAAAGGTCATTAAATAATAACAGGAATTTCATCTCTGAGAAAGGCAGCATGGGGAAAGGTGTGTCCTGGATTTGGTGAGAGGGATCACAACAGGGAGAAGGCTGAGCCTGAAGGACTCAGGAGAGGAGCAAACCAAACCACGTTATTGGGATGTAGCAGTGGCCTTGGAGCCCACGTCCCAACAGCTACTGCACCCCCAGGAAAACCTCCTGGCTGATAAAATATTCCTCCCTGGAATTGCTGCAGCTCACAAGCAAGAACTAACACAAGGAGAGAACAGCAGCATTCAAATTGGAAAAAAATAAATAAATCTTAGGCTCTAAACCAGTTAAGGAAACACAAACACATCTCCACATTTCCAAATCCCTTCCAAAAGCAGAGCTGGAGTGCTGGCTGTGGCAGCTGCTGGGCTGTCCCAGGGAACAGGGGGGTTCCCACCATCAGGACCTGCCCCTGGAAGCCCAGGCACTGGAGCTCAGGATCTGCCCCAGCCCCAGGTCTGAGGGCATTTAAGGCAAATTTACAGCACCAGCCTCATCTGCATGGGGGAAATTCCCAGTGGAACAGGGTTTGTCAAACATTTTCAACCATCCTGTTCCAAGGGATGAGCCTCAGTGCTGGTGTGCAGGTCCAGCCCCACAGTAGAGGGGAGGTTTGTGAGAGGGAATTCCTCCACAATTCCTGAACCCACGTGGATCCAGCTTTGGCAGTCACTGAGCTGGAAGTGGTGGCAGGCAGAGGGGTTGGAGCAGGACATTTCTTCCTCTTCTCTCTCAGACCCCACAGGTAGCACTGCCACACCAAAACACAGCACAGGACAACCCTTGCTGTGACCCCTGTGGGCACCTCAGAACTTCCAGAAGGAACGTAATCCATCCTTTCATCATCCCCTGAGCCTCATTCCCTGAGAGCACCTCAGAACCTCCAGAAGGAACATAAACCATCCTTCCATCACCCCTGGAGCCTCATTCCCTGTGGGCACCTCAGAACATCCATAGGGAACATAATCCATCCTTCCATAAGGAACATAAGCCATCCTTCCATCACCCCTGGAGCTTCATTTCCTGTGAGCACCTCAGAACTTCCAGAAGGAACATAAACTATCCTTCCAGTGTCACCTGGCACTTCATTCCCTGAGAGCACCTCAGAATTTCCACAGTGAACATAATCCATCCTTCCATCACCCCCTGGAGCCTCATTCCCTGTAAGTCCTTTGTGGGCACCTCAGAATTTCCAGAAGGAACATTAATCCATCCTTCCATCACCCCTGGAGCCTCTTTCCCTGAAAGCACCTCAGAACTTCCATAAGGAACATAAACTATCCTTCCAGGATCCCCTGGAGCCTCATTCCCTCCATGGTGGTCTCAGAATGGCAGCAGAGGAGCTGGTGCCCAGCTGAGGGGCCCTGGCAGGCAGAGCCCAGGTGCACTGGGAGCTCTCTGGGGATTTCTCTGTGCCTGGCAGGGGCTGCAGCTCCATCCCCACAGCCCTGTGCCCACTCTATGAGCTGATCCCAGCAGTGATGGATTATCACTTCAGGAGGGATTCATTAGGAGATCCCTTCACACAAACCCCTCCCAGAATGTGCTGCAACTCCTTTAACAGAGCACCAAGGAAAGGTTTGAGCAGCCTGTACCAATACTGCAGCCATGAGTGTGAGCACAGCCCATCTCCACTGCTCAGGTGAGCGTGAAGCAGAACAGGAACGAGACCCTTGGTGCTGTTATTGCCCAATCTGCCAGCAGCCCTGGGCTGGCTCTGTCACAGGATGGGCTCCTCTGCAGTCTGAGCTCATCCTGGGAGCTGTGGCAGAGGGATAACGGGTCCTGGGCTGGAGCCCAGCCCTGCCCAGTGCTCCCAGTAAAGGCCCTGCCCTCCTGGGTCACCATTAGCAATCCAGCCCTGCCCAGTGCTCCCAGTAAAGGCCCTGCCCTCCTGGGTCACCATCTGCACCCCAGCCCTGCCCAGTGCTCCCAGTAAAGTCCTGCCCTCCTGGGTCACCCCCAGCCCTGCCCAGTGCTCCCAGTAAAGGCCCTGCCCTCCTGGGTCACCCCCAGCCCTGCCCAGTGCTCCCAGTAAAGGTCCTGCCCTCCTGGGTCACCATTGCACCCCAGCCCTGCCCAGTGCTCCCAGTAAAGTCCTGCCCTCCCGGGTCACCCCCAGCCCTGCCCAGTGCTCCCAGTAAAGGTCCTGCCCTGCTGGGTCACCATTGCACCCCAGCCCTGCCCAGTGCTCCCAGTAAAGTCCTGCCCTCCCGGGTCACCCCCAGCCCTGCCCAGTGCTCCCAGTAAAGGCCCTGCCCTCCTGGTCACCCTCTGCACCCCAGCCCTGCCCAGTGCTCCCAGTAAAGGTCCTGCCATCCTGGGCTGGAGCCCAGCTCTGCCCAGTGCTCCCAGTAAAGGCCCTGCCCTCCTGGGTCACCATTAACAATCCAGCCCTGCCCAGTGCTCCCAGTAAAGTCCTGCCCTCCTGGGTCACCCTCTGCACCCCATTCTCACAGCTCACCTGCTCAGGCTGAGCCCCTGACCTGAACAGCAAAAGGGATTTATTTATTCCCAGAGCTCCCTGTTATCTATTATTAATGCAAAGTTCTGTGTCCTTCAGCAGCACAGTCCATATCACCCTGCCCCTCTCCTGACCCAAACTGCAACATTTTTTTCCTGTTTTACTCTTTCAGTCGCTCTCAAAACCCAATCAAGTGTTCAGAAGCTCCCATGTGTGTTGTACAGTTTAAATGAGCTACACTAAATTACATTATGTACAAAGCACAAGCCCAGGGTACAGAAATGATGCTGAATTTTGAGTTAGCCTCTTTGGTGGATTATTCCTGGTATTTTATCCCCATCTAGAAGTGCAACTTAGACTAAACTCAGACACTGATTGGAGCCAGCAACTTCGTCCTTTCTCAAGAACTAAGGAAAAGCTTTGCTAAAAAGGGTTGGAATCAGCTTCATCCAAGCATTTAAAACTGAGAAAAGACGAAGAGCAGGCAATTGTCTGTCAGCTAACTCATCATGGAACAAGGGGACAGAAATAGCAACAACCCCAAATAATCAGCAACCAGCCCACAGTGGCAGAAGAGGAGAATTTGTCTGACATGCACAGAGCTGGGTCTGCCTCCTCCCAAAGTTTCAGTCCCTTATTGGAGTCAGGATTGCTCAGGAATGCTGGACTGTTCTGATTGTGGCTTTGCTGCTGGATTAGATATAACTTTAATATTAAATAAAAGATCTGAATTTAGAACTGCTCTGTCCACCCCAGCCCTGCCAATAACAGCCAAGTCCAAACTGCTGCTAAGGTTTGGGCTTTGGGGGTCCCATTTGTTCCCATTTTGGGAATCCAAGGGATTGGGCTGCTCTGCAATGGCAGGACAACAGAGCAGCAAATATTACAGAGCAAGCTAAGGATATAAGAAAATGTAAAAGAAAATAGTCCCTAAGCAATTTAATACTAAATTAAAAATTGAATCCTAAACCAATTCCCCACTAATGGACTATTTCTAATTAATTACCTTGTGTGTCTATAAAGATTTTTGTGGACCTCCCAGGCATGAGTCATTTTACCAGGGCTGTTTCTGTAGGAACTCATTGATCTCAGTGAATGGGGCTCAAACCACCAGGAACAGTGCTGAGCTTCACCTCCCAGCCAAGGGGCAGGAAAACGTGCTGGGGGAAACTGAGGCACGGGAGGGATCAGAGGCATTTGTGAGCCAGGGTTTGGGCTCTCCACACACAGGACTTTGAGGACTCTCAGGATTTAATCTGAATTTATTTACACAGCAGAACTGTGCCTGCCTCTGCAGGGCTGGGATTAAAACCTGCTGTTCTGGAGACAGAAACTCATCCAAGGCAACAACACAAGTTTCTAAATTTCAGTTTGACTGCACATCACAGACAGGAAATGCTGCAGAAGCTCACGTGTAACAGTGACCCTGTGCAGTCAGGAACAGCAGAGATCAAACAGCAAAGCAGAATTTCACAGGAATTATTTGTCCATTTCACCCCTGCAGAAGGGCAGGGATGTAACAAAGCCTAAAGATCAGCCAAAATCCTGATCAAAGCACCACAGCACCCAGGAGAGCTCAGCCCTGGGCTGTCTGGGGATAATGCCAGTGCAGCAGAGGGGGAGAGGCTCAGCTGGCAGAGATCCTGCCTGGTTGTTCCCTGACCCCACCCCACAGCTCCAGGGGATGGCATCAGGGTCGTTTTCACTGATCCCACCCCACAGCTCCAAGGGATGGCATCAGGGTCGTTTTCACTGATGCCACCCCACAGCTCCAGGCCATGGCATCAGGGCCATTCTCACTGATGCCACCCCATGGCATCAGGGCCATTCTCACTGATCCCATCCCATGGCATCGGGGCCATTCTCACTGATCCCACCCCACAGCTCCAGGGCCATTCTCACTGCCATCCTTCCACGCTGCTCTGCTAAATGCCAGGCTGGGAAATCCATCATCCCACACCAGAGTGGGGCACATCCCTCACCAAACTGGGACCATCCCAGAGCTGGGCAGGGCAGGAGCTGACCCAGCACTGAGGGACCCTCTGGAACCCCTGAGGGGTCCCTCCTGTGCTGCCCATCCCACCAGCCCTGCACTCCTCTCCCATCACATCCCCTGTCACCCCCACCTGGAGAGGGCCCCCATTGTCCCCACTCCCCACAATTTCTGCTGTGAAATTCCTGCTGTAATTCCCCTGCAGGCCCAGCCCAGCCCCTCTCACTTCAGCCAGAATTCCTGGGAGAGCTCAGGCCCATGGAAGCAGCAGGAGCAGTTTGCCCCACTGAGAACTTCCTTGAGAGCAATTTCCTGATGAAGAAATTAAAAATTCTAGGAATTATATTGTGAGGCATCTGTTAGGCAGTTATGGCAGGGCTCTTCTCTCTCTCCTAATGTGCAGGTTTTTCAGGAAAACACCAAATCAGAGATAAATTCCCTGGGATTTCCCTGAAGAGAGAGCAGGTGCTGATCAACAGCAGAATCCCAGGAAAACTCCAACCCATTCAGGAATGGGCATAGGATAACTGGGAGTACTGGTGGGTACCACAAGAAATTCTGTTTCTAAAAGGACAATTAAAAGGGCTCAAGTGTTCTCAGTGGGTGAGAGCCTCATCTACCCTGCAGCAAAGCAGATTTGAGCACCATTGAGCTGTACTTTGCAATTATGGCCAAAGTGAATTTTTCACTGCATTTGTTTGGCAGCTCCCTGCATGTCAGTTATCCAGAGCTGAATAATGGGCAGTTGATATTATTGATATTGATATTATTGTTGATATTACTGTTCCTGACCCCTCTCAGCTGCCCCTTCCAGCTCAGGATATTCCATTTCCTACAGCCCCTGGCTCAGATCCCACCTCCCTGCAGGGCACCAAGCACAGGTGAGGCTGCTTTGGGAAGAGCCAGGGAATTAAAAAGTTCCAGAAGAGCAGCAGTGATGCTCCTCAGGCTGCTGTAACCCAGCAGGGTTTTATGGACACGTGTCTCAGACAATCCAGGGAGGAATCCATAAAATGCAGAGTTCAGCTTCACTGACACATCACACCAGGCACACAGGGAATAAACAACTCAGAGCAAGCTCCTTTATGATCCTCCAGACTCTTCCCTTTCTTTACAATCACTTCTTCTCTTCCAAGAGATGTAACCACAGGTTTTGTTTGCAGGTGATTTTTGCTTCTGAGCGATTTTCCATTCTTTAACTTATTTATAATTAAAAGGTGTGTGAAATGCCAAGGGATTATTTGCTGTTCCACGAGGGATTTAAAGAACCATCACAATAAATCAATGAAAGGTTCACTACAAAGGGAGGGAGATGGACACTGTCAATATGAAACAGCAGTGAACTGTAAAAATAAGAATTAGGCTGCTGAGCTGTTTGTCAAACATGTGGAAGCACTGACAGGGAAGGCAAGAAATTCTATCAGAATCACAAACAGCTTAGGTTGGAAGGGAACTTATAGCCCACCCAGTGCCATGGCAGGGACACCCCCCACTGCCCCAGGGTGTCCCAATGTCCAACCTGGCCTTGGGCACTGCCAGGGATCCCAGGGCAGCCCCAGCTGTGCCAGGGCTGCCCACCCTGCCAGGGAACAATCCCTTTAGTACACAACCTCCATTTCCCCTCTTCAGTTGCTCTCTGGGCACCCTGGGTCTCTCTTGTACCCAAAATCCCAGCAAAGGCCTCCCCTGCTCCCTCCAAAGCAGGCAGGGCCAGAATTCTGCTCATCCCAGCACAGCACAAGGGCAGAGCTCACAGCCCTGTGTGCCTTCATCAGAGCTCACAGCCCTGTGTCTGCCTTCATCAGAGCTCACAGCCCTGTGTGCCTTCATCAGAGCTCACAGCCCTGTGTCTGCCTTCATCAGAGCTCACAGCCCTGTGTGCCTTCATCAGAGCTCACAGCCCTGTGTCTGCCTTCATCAGAGCTCACAGCCCTGTGTCTGCCTTCATCAGAGCTCACAGCCCTGTGTGCCTTCATCAGAGCTCACAGCCCTGTGTCTGCCTTCATCAGAGCTCACAGCCCTGTGTCTGCCTTCAGCCCCTACCAAATTCCCCAATATCCCAGGAACTGCAGGGAGACAATCACAGTTAGGTCACTGATGGGCACAGTGCTCTGCTCAGGCCAAGGTGGAGCATTTTGGGGGTGTCCATGCTCCTCAGAGGAGCAGGAAGGTCACTGTGAGGAGCAGGGATGGGTCACTGATGGGCACAGTGCTGTGTTCAGGCCAAGATGGAGCATTTTGGGGCAGTCCACCCCTCTCAGAGGGGCAGGAGGGTCACTGTGGGGAGCACAGATGGGTCACTGATGGGCAGAGCACTCTGTTCAGGCCAAGGTGGAGCATTTTGGGGCAGTCCACCCCTCTCAGAGGGGCAGGAGGGTCACTGTGAGGAGCACAGATAGGTCACTGATGGGCACAGTGCTCTGCTCAGGCCAAGGTGGAGCATTTTGGGGGTGTCCATGCTCCTCAGAGGAGCAGGAAGGTCACTGTGAGGAGCAGGGATGGGTCACTGATGGGCACAGTGCTGTGTTCAGGCCAAGATGGAGCATTTTGGGGCAGTCCACCCCTCTCAGAGGGGCAGGAGGGTCACTGTGGGGAGCACAGATGGGTCACTGATGGGCAGAGCACTCTGCTCAGGCCAAGGTGGAGCATTTTGGGGCAGTCCACCCCTCTCAGAGGGGCAGGAGGGTCACTGTGAGGAGCAGAAGCCATGTGCAGACACACAGACCCAGCTCAGAGCCCCTGAGGAATCCATAATTTACACTGGAATCCAACGTCTGCTGATCCCACGGCCCCACGAGAGGATAAATGAGCAGTAACAGCCTCTGGAGACTCCTGAGGGTTGTATTTCTGCAGAGGAGAACATCTCCACTGCCTCAGACAGCTCACAAATCACACTGGAGTGGAACTCACTGATCACAGCATCCAAAGACACGAAAATCCACTCAGTGGGCACCAGAACCATTCACCAAAAGCTCCACCACAGAACGAGCCACAATTAACTCCTTGCTAGCCCCTCCTGGATAATCTCCTCATCCCAATAAAAGTCACTTTTATTCCCCGAGTCAATACTCCTTCCCTCAGAGCTGGCACAAGGCAGCGAGGCTGGAGTGCAGTAACAATTTATGGCTTTGCACGCTATGCAAATGAGCCCATTCACATGCATACATCCAGTACTTAAATTATCCTCCCTGCCGTCTGCCACTCGGCTTGAGCAGCTCCAGATTGATGGGGATTCTCCCTGCGGCTCAGATCAGTCCTGCAAGCAGGGCCTGCCTTCCTTCCCTGTCCTGTGGCAGCCTCCCCACTGGAGTTCATGACATTTATCCCTTCCAGGGTGGGTGCAAACGAGAGCCGAGACCCACAGGGGCTCACAGGGGTTTGCTGCTCATAGAAAAGGGTTTTTTTTATAGCCACAAGGCCCTCCAGCCCCAAATCCTTTTGGGATTTTGGGGATGGCAGATTGCTTTGTGCTGTCCCACAACAAACTGAACCAGCCCCTGCTTGGAGTTAAAGCTGGCAAAAAGTGCAGGCAAGAGCAGCAGGAAGGCTCTCAGAAGAAGGAGGAGATTCAGCAGGAGGTTTTATTCCAGTTCTGTCTTTTCCAAGACCCCCAAGACAAATGTAAATCACTCCACACGAGCTCACTCCCTTCCCCCACAGTTTATCCCAGATTATTTCTCCAGCCCTTGGAGGAACGTGCCACACCTGTTTAAACCTGAACAATTCAACAACAGCTCTGATGCTGCACAGAATCTTTCATTTCATTCTTTACTCACAATTAGACTTCACACTAATTCCTGTAGCCCTCAATTACGAGCACAGTTTAACAACATACCTGAAAGAATTTGAGAGACATTTTATCTCCCGATGCAGCCCTGAAAAAAGGCCATAATTGCTTGTCATTCAAAGGAAATTAAAAATCATTTGGGGAACGATGTGAATGGAATTTGCAATTAATCTCGGGGTTTTTTTCCTCTCCAGGAGGAGCCCTGTGCATTGGAGGGCCCTTCAGCTGCCAGATGAAGGACAACGAGTGCTCTGGGTGTGGATTCCACCACACCAAGGGCTCCCGACACGAATTTGGATGTTCAGCTTTACCCTCAGATGACCTGGACCTAATCATGCTGCAATTCCCCTCCCCTGCATGGCAATGAAGCTGTCAGCAGCTCCCGGAAGCCCTGGCAGCCAATAAAAGGCAGGAGCTCACACATGTGGCAGCCACTCATCCCATCTCACCCATCCCATCTCGCCCATCCCATCTCGCCCATCCCATCTCGCCCATCCCATCTCGCCCATCCCATCTCCTCCCAGCTGCTGGAGGCCTCAGAGCTCTGACCATCATTTCCCTGATGCCACCAGCACAAAATCACAGCCAAATTAACTCATCCTCAAGCAGGTGGGTTTTCAGGCACATCAAGGGATATTCTCATATTAATAAAAAGAAAACCCAATCAAAAAACCCAGGTTTGGTGCCTGTCTACATTTATATTTCTCTTTAAAGGTTCAACTGAGAATAAACCATGTATTTTTTCCTGTGGAACATCTGTCCCTGTAATCCATAACACATTTTCCTATCAGAAGCCACTCAGAAATAATAAGAAAATAGATTTTCACCGGGAAATATTTTCCTAATTGAAATTTAAGTGGTTCATTTTTTAAAATAAAAGTGTTCATGTTTTTGCTGATTTTAGTACAAGCTCAGGGCAAAACCAGCCAGAACATCTCATTTAAGGCCCTCCATAATTACAGAAATTAGTGACATGGCATAACTTTGTCTTCCCATTCTCAGCCCCACCTGCCCGTGCAGCTCCCTCATTAACAAGTCTTTAATTACATCATCAGCCCTTCCCCACTGCTCTGAGCACACCGAGCTCAATCCTCCCTCCCAAACCAGCCTGGATTTAATATTTCGGGGTTGCCTCATTTTTCAGTGTGTGCCTGAGCCTTATCTGCTGCCGACTGTCCAAACGCTGCTCCCAAGAAAGAATTTTTCATTTCCTTTGGGCTTTTCTCGCCTGTTTGTCGCTATCTGAATGCTCCACAACATTAATTAAACTGACAAGGTAAGGCAGCGAAATTATCTCCACTCTGCACACAGGGGGCTGAGGCAGAGAGTTCAAGTTGAAAGGAAAGCTGGCCATAAACTCCACAAAAATATTGTGCTTGAAACAAACTCCAAAAGGCAGCGTTGCCTTTCCCTGAGGGCACGGGAGGAGGACCTGGACAAGCACAGGTTTCAGGTGAATGCAGAGAAAAACCAGCCTGAACACAGAAAATTTCCATTTAGCCTTTGAAGGCTTGGATTCACACTTTGAGCCTGAAAACAGAGCTTGGTTCAGAGCAGCCCAAACCAGCCCCACATTGGGTGCTCCATGCTGGGCTTCCCATGTGAATGCATGGATGGAATTGGAAGTGAAGAGCCCCAAACAGGCAACATTGAGGGAACAACATTAACTTTTCTAAAGGAAAGGTTTCAGTGCTGATAGAAAAGCAAACACCACTCTCCCAGTTCAGGTAATGAGGGATCCTCACAGCCCCAAAAAAATCAACATTAAGGGATCTAAAGGCAACATTAAGTAATCTAAAGGAAAGGTTTCAGTGCTGCTAAAGAAGCAAACACCACTCTCCAAGTTCAGGTAATGAGAGATTCATGCAGCCCCAAAAACTCAACATTAAGGGATCTAAAGGAAAGGTTTCAGAGCTGCTAAAGAAGCAAACACCACTCTCCCTCTTCAGGAATTAGGGATCCATGCAGCCCCAAAAACTCAACATGAAGGGATCTAAAGGAAAGGTTTCAGTGCTGATAGAGAAGCAAACACCACTCTCCCATTTCAGGTAATGAGAGACCCATGCAGCCCCAAAAAATCAACATTAAGGGATCTAAAGGCAACATTAAGGGATCTAAAGGAAAGGAAAGGTTTTGGTGCTGCTGAAGAAGCAAACACCATCCTCTAAGTTCAGGTAATTAGGGATCCATGCAGCCCCAAAAAGAACAACATGAAGGGATCTAAAAGCAACATGAAGGGATCTAAAGGAAAGGTTTCAGTGCTGATAGAGAAGCAAACACCACTCTCCAAGTTCAGGTAATGAGAGACCCATGCAGCCCCAAAAAAAAGCAACATTAGGGGATCTAAAGGAAAGGCTTCAGAGCTGCTGAAGAAGCAAACACCACTGTCCCAGTTCAGGTAATTGGGGATCCCTCAGCACCTCCTGCACCCCTCAGGGGGCTGCACTGCAGAGCTCCTGCTTTGTGGGGTCAGCACTCGCTTTCCCCTGCTCTCCATCACCAGAATAAAGCAATAACAGAATAAAGGGGCTGCTTGAGCCCTCCCAGCCCTGCTGCAGCCACCAGGGAGGCAGAGGCACCCCCTGACTGACCCCAGGGGTATTGGTGAGATTTTAGTGCAAACTGCAGATTGCCAGGAGTTGGAATCTTCACCCAGCATGGGCAAGAGCTGCTCCAAGAATGAGCTGGAAAAGGGAGCCCAGCATCCCTCCTGAGGTGGGTCACACCTCCTGCCAGCCCTGGGCAGCCCCTGAGAGCCACCCCAAACCCCCAGCTCTGGCTCCAGAGGGGATTCTGCTCCTTCTGCTCACATCCCAATTCATTAAATCCCAAAGTCACCCAAACAAGGCTCGAAGGAGGCGTCTAGACAAGGACAGATAATTCTGGATGCTCCACTGGCTGTGCTCTCCTCTTGGCAAGGCAGAGCTTCGTGAGAGTCCCAACGTGCCAGACACAGCCCCAAAAATAATTTATAGGCTTTCAAAGCCAATATTTTCAAAAATAAATGACAAATATAAAGACAAAATCATCAAAACACTTGCAGAAAGCAAGGGTTTAAACTGCCAAAGAAATGTCATAACATTTTCTCTGAAAATTATTCATAGCCTTCCAATCAGTTCCAGAATCTTCTGCCTCTTTCCCTCCCTACCAACTGCTATTAAATGTAGCAAGGTACCGACTGCAAGACTTTGCCTCTGCTAAATCCCTTCCCAGCATGTCAAGTGTATCAATATTTGAACAGGCAATGGCAAATTCCACAGCCCTACAGATATATTTATTAATTTCAATCATCGGGCCAGGGAGGTGTGAATGAGGGCACTGTCATTTAGGGCTGTAATTAATCATCCTGGACACTTCCCTGTCAGGGCCCATAAATCAAGAAGCAAAGTGTTTCTCCTCCTGAGTGATATGGAAGCAGCATTAGCAGGGTGACAAAAATCTAATGCTGTCAGTGAGTGGGAGATATTTTATCTGCCTTTGACACGGGGCTGTTCCACACGGGTGCCCTCCACCTCAGGATTTATTTTCTGCCTGTAGAGCACACTTTTTAAAAATATGAACAGAGCAGAACAACAAGGCTGAAGTACGAAGTTGCCAAATGCCAAGACAGAGGAAAGTTTGTGAAGGAAAGGGGAAAAAGCCCTGACACATCAATCCAAGGTGTAACAAACACACGTTGGGAATAGAAGGGACAAATCCCTGTTTGCAGGGTGGGCTGGTGTTCACAGGGTCCCAGGGCCAGGGAAGAGATGAGAATCTGGACTTCATGTTTCAGAAGGCTGATTTGTTATTTTATTATATATATTATGTTTAAATATATATATATATATTAAAACTATACTCAAAGAATAGAAGAAAAGATTCATCAGAAGGCTTGAAAGAAATGGAACGATAATAAAATCTTGTGACTGACCAGACAGAGCCAGCTGGACTGTGATTGGCCATTAATTAAAAACAACCAACATGGACCAATCCCAGATGCACCTGTTGCATTCCACAGCAGCAGATAATTATTCTTTTTCTTTTCCTCTGACACTTCTCAGGAGAAAAGATGCTAGCAAAAGGATTTTTCATAAAATATGTCCATGACAGCAGGGCAGTGCAAGGCAACTCCTGGATTGTAGAACAGCTCTGAACCAGCCCCTGCTCAGCTCCACACCCAACAGCCATGGGGTTGTTGAGGAAAACACAAGGAAAAATGAGGCTAAAGGCACTGATTAAAATAGGAAGAAAATGGGAAGAACTAAATTTCCTTTTCAAAAAGAAAAAAGCCTGAGTGCACATGTGAGAATCATCTCTAACACACAGGACACAGCCATGGTGAGGAGGCTGCCAGGCTGGTGCTCCTCAGTTCCTGGCAGGGGTACCCACCCTTCCCTGCCATGGCATTGCCTGCTCATATTTCACACCAGAAATGTGAAATATGAACCACCAAGCCTTCAAATGTTCACTGCTCCAAGAGATTCTCTTCAAGTGCAGCTATACAGGACCATTTATTTCCTTTAATATTTGGATGGAGCTGCTGAAAGCCAGACCCAAACCAGCCAGGCACACCAGGCTGGTGAGAAACCTGCATTTGAAGGGATCCAAGCCCTGCACTAACAGCTGGTCTGAAATGCATTCAAACACTCGAGATACTTTTTTAAAAGCCTCGTTAGATCCTGGGAATAACAGTCAGCATCATTTAATTTGACATTTCTTCCCTCTCCAGGTACACCTCGTGTCCCTTGGATTACTCAGAGCATCTCCTGGCAGGCACTCTGACACTGCTCACAACACAAATCACCTGGGGCTGCTCTGATCTCTGGGCAGTGCCACACACATCTTTTATGGAAAATCCTTTCCTTAGGACTTTCCCTCCTGAGAAGCTGAGAGGCCTCAGGAACAAAATGTAAACATTGATTATCTGCTGCTGTGGGATGCAACAGGTGCATCTGGGATTGGCCCATGTTGGATGTTTCTAATTAATGGCCAATCACAGCCCAGCTGGCTCAGACAGAGAGCTGAGATACAAACCTTTGTTATCATTCTTTCCTTTTCTATTCTTAGCCAGCCTTCTGATGAAATCCTTTCTTCTATTCTTTTAGTATAGTTTTAATGTAATATATATCATAAAATAATAAATCAGCCTGAGACACGGAGTCAGATCTTTGTCTCTCCCCCATCCAAGAGCCCTGTGAGCAGGGTCCCAGGGCAGCAGCTGATGCAGGCTCTGTGTTCTGGGCCCTTGCTGGTGCCTGAAGCACCTGAGAGGGATCTCAGGCAGCTGCCACGGGGAACACTGGACACGGAATTTTCTGGAAGGGTCCAGCTGAACAGAGCCCAGCTCTGAGATGATAGAACACAGCCATGAGCACACCTCCCCACCTGGCACTAAACACAGCTCAAGGCTCCCCCCGAGACCTTTCATCTTTAAATATTTGAGATTTCAGCACTTCAATTCTGCCAGTAACAACTCAACCTGCAACTCCTTACCCCACTTATTCGCAGGCTACAAACTTTATAGCCAAAATCAAACCTAAATATACCGATTGCAATCCACCACGGGAAAAGAAATCATAAAATTCCTTATTTAATCACACAATTCTATCACCAATCTGCTGAAAAAATAGATGCACAAGGGCATTACTGCCTGTGCTCTGAGTGCTAAGGTGGAATTCTGCCCACAGGCAGTAACTATAAACCCAGGTCTGAGATAATCCAGCTGTAAAACACTGAGCATAAACCACATGCTTTTAGCCTCTGATGGAAGCATTCTTCTCCAAAGCACAATTTACATTTAAATTGATATTGTAGGGAATCAAATACTCAAAATAAGTGTCAATGTTTTCTTCTTCACCGAGTTGTTTCCTAATTGGATTCAAGTGTTTTGCCTAACCATTTCATAGTCTTATTTTGTTCTGGAAATTAAAAATAAAATCTTTCATTATTCATGATCCCTACCTTCTGGGAAGTGCCTCGGATTGTTTTTGTTAAGAAAATCAGAACAGGCTGTTTCCATTTAACTGCTGAGACCCAGCAATCAGAAGGGAAGAAGCAATTCCTCCAGATGCAGTAAGAGCAGAGAGTTCTGATGGAAGCCAGCAGAAACATCCCCACCCAAAATCCCTCTCCTGGCATTGCACTCCAGGGGACAGAGCACCTGGGAATGAGGTGCTGGAATCAGCCCTGGCTCTGCTCCTCTTCACACCAACCCCAAAATCTCAGGGGAATGGCAAACCCAGACTCTGAGCTCCCCACAGAAGGATAACTACAATGCTTCAAAAATAAACTACACAAACAAATGCTTTTTCAGCAATAAAGCAGCACTTCCTGAAGAGAGCTCTGTGAATCAATTATACAACTAAGGAGGCTGAAGAGCATCCTGGACCAGGGTAAATCTGGTGGCTCCAGGAGCAGGAGGTGCCCACCACACTCTGCATTCCTGGCAGGGCTGGTGGGGAACAGAATCTGCCCAATTCCTCCTCTGCTGCTGCAGGGACAAAGCACAGGGGCTGCCATGGGCTGTCAATAAATACACAAATAAAATACACTCAGTGGAGGGAGAACCCCCTTGAGCAATGCCCTAGCAAATGTTGTTGCTGCTGCTCTGGCAAAAGACACAGTGGGAACAAAGTTCAGTGAGAAAGCTCTTTGTGGTTAATGTGGAGAACCAATCAAGCACCAAGATCTGTCACGGGGTCCAGGTGGCTGCAATTACAAACTGGAGTTAACAAAACCCTTCACAGCCTCAAATCCCTTCATTTCTGTCCCGAGTTTGAGGAACATTTGAGGGAGCTGGGGGTGCTCAGCCTGGAGAAGAGGAGGCTCAGGGGTGCCCTCATTGCTCTCTGCACCTTCCTGCAGGAGGCTGCAGACAGGTGGGGTTGGTCTCTGACAGAACCAGAGCACACAGCCTGCAGCTACGGCAGGGAAGGCACAGGTTGGATACCAGGAAGAAATTTTTCACTGAAAGAATCATAAAGCACTGGAATGCCCTTCCCAGGGAGGTGGTACAGTCACCATCTCTGGATGTGTTTATAAAAGGCTGGACACGGCACTGGGTGCTATGGTCTGGGTGAGGTGTGAGGGCACAGGTTGGACTCGATGATCTTGGAGATCTCTTCCAAGCTCATCATTCTGTGATTCTGAGTACCCCAGGAGGAATCCCAGACACGGCCCTGGCCAGGCTGGGCTGCAGCTCGGAGCTGCTCCTCAGCCAGGTGTGCTGAACCCCCCCCCCCAGGTGTGCTGAACCCCCCCAGGTGTGCTGAACCCCCCCAGGTGTGCTGAACCCCCCCCCCCAGGTGTGCTGAACCCCCCCCCCCCAGGTGTGCTGAACCCCCCCCCAGGCCGGGCAGGTCCATTCCCAATTCCCAAAATCTCCTTCTGCCCCCGGCTCCCGTCCTGCAGCTCCTGCCAAGCGCTGCTGCTGTAATTCCCTCAGCCGATAACATCAGCAGGGAAATTTCACTCATTGTCTCTCCTTAGAGCTGAATGTGCCGCTAATTTGTGAAATGTTTCACCTGACCCGTCAAACCAACCCAACACTTCCCTGGCCTTTCTTCCCTTAGCGTGATAACCGATTCAAAACCATTTATTCCACTTCATTAAAATCAAAAGTTGACCTGAAAAACAATAGCTGGGGCTTGAATTGAGTCGAGCTACACATCATCAATGCAGTAGGAAAACAACAGCAAAAATCAGAATATTGTTTGTCTCTAAATGACCATCACCTTCACAGGGATTTGTTTTTTACTAAGCTCTTTTACTGGTTTATATTGGATTTAAAATGCCCATCTCAGCAGCCCAGGGCAGCGCCCCCAAGGGAAGGGAACATCCCATCTCTCTCCATGGAACAGAGGAGCAGCCCCATCTCCAGGGTGCCCAGCTGGGGATGGACAAATGGGGTCAAATTTAACCCCCCTAAAAGCAGCCAGACACTGCACAGCCCCATTCAGCCACCCGAGGCCAAAAGCACAATGATTCCTCCCCAAAAATTTCAACTCTCCCAGAGGAAAAGGAAGGCAAAAATAACAATTTCTGTAAAACCCAACAGGCTCAGCAAGCTGCTAAACACAGTTCCTAAATTAAAGAGCGAAAAGGTGAAAGGAATGAAGAGAATTTACTTTTATTGGTACAAGAAAAACCTTCCCCTAAACCAAAGGGCAACGGCTGGGTGCAGTTCAGGTTTTTAAACATATTTATGAAAAGTTTTTATTCAGAAGACATCTATACTTTCAACCCAAATTCCCACCTAATAAATTTTTATCAAATTGCTACAATGCCATCAGGAAAGAAGAAAGTTTTAGGACCTCATTCCTTTTTCCCTAGAGGATGACCTACAGCACAGAGCTGCTTGCAGGGGGGGCAGAGCAGGCAAACTTGGGCTTTAAAAATGGATTTTGAGGGTACAGAAACTGAATGGTGTTGTTCAGTTTGGGTTAAATAAATTCACCCCAGCACTTGAGTTGGCTGACACAACCTAAGACCTAAAAAATTACCTTTGGAAGGAGCTGGATGAGGTCCTTGCCTGGAGGGAAGCAGCAAACGAGGTCCCAGCTCAGAAAAAATGATGGAGGAGGAAATTGGGAACCTTAAATTCCTTCTGCCCCCACCCCTGGGAGGGACCATCCCGTGAGGACAACAAGGGAATGGGAAACACCTGGGATGTGCCCCAGGGTCTGCCAGAGCCAGGCAGGGATTTGTGCCATGAAATGTGACACCAGCAGAGGTCTGTGCACAAATCCCAAACAGGACAGGACTGCTGGGAACACCCCTTGAGCTGTTGGATTTTCCAGCATCAGCCTCATTCCATGGTGGTGACAATGGGAAGATGCCCCCAGCTCACATCCCAGGCAGCAGACACAGAACTCAATGGCACAACTCACTTTAGAAGTTTTTTGACCAATCCCACAAAGCAAAAGCCCATTGACAGTATTTATATCTGTACAGTAAATATTCTATATTGACAGCAGTTCTATCCAACCACTATAGGCACAGGTACCTTTGGTTAAACAATGCTTGCTTATTTCAAATACAATATTTGCTTGTGAGCCTTAAAACACAATGCACAGAGCTCCATTATTAAGCTTAGAACTTCCTAATATCTTGCTAGATGAACTTTTCTGGAGCTTAGAGAGTTATTCTAGACAAGTGTTAATACACAATTCATTGTTCTATTTGTCCTTATTTCTAATTTTCATATAACTTTTCTGCTGACCAATCTCATGGCTCCTGCTTAGCTCCAATCACAGTTCTACTGTATCTGAGGCTGCCTTTTCCAGCTTTCCCAAAACTCTCTCATTTTGTAGATTCCCACAAAATGGAATTCTGGAATTCCCAGCCCTGCTCAGTGATGGGGCTCTGCAATCAGGGTGTGAGCTCCATGGCAGCTCTGAAATGGAATTCCCAGTGACACTATGGGAGTTCCATGCCAGCTCTGGAATGGAATTCCCAGCTCTGCTCCCACTGGTGGGCTCTGCAGTGACAATGACATTGTGTGAGCTCCCATGCAGGGCATTCCTGCTTGGACATTGTGTGAGCTCCCATGCAGGGCGTTCCTGTTTTGAAAACTCCCTTGCAGGACAGAGCAGAACCCTTGAGCTGTCTCTCAGCAACCCAAGCCAGCAGCAGAGCTTGTTGGAATTGTCATTTACTCGTTTGACAGAGCGATGAAATAATTCAAATTAAATAAAGACTAAAATTAGGCTGAACCTCTGTGCAAACCCCACCTTTCTAGAGGTGTGGAATTCCACTTGCCCTGCAGCAAAATGTTCTGTTTCAGCTGCCTGGAGGTGAAATAAGTGGCAAAAATGGGTAAAGATTTTCTGTGGTCAGGTGTGATCAGATTTATCTCCCTCAAACTGGAAGCTCAGAACTCCTTACATGATTCCTCTGGGAAGAGTAAAGTCAGACAGACCTCAGATAGCACTAAATTACTCTGCAGTGGTTAAAATATAACAAATGTTATTATGTGTCAGTTAAAGAGGAGGCCATCATTATAATAACTGTACAGCATGCACACATCACAAAGATTTTTATTCAATTGTGTTGGAAATTACAGTCACACCTTTCAAACATTGAAGTGACAGATTTCTCTGCCAGCACTGTCTCAGAGACTGTTCAGAAACCCCTACTGTTGTTCATCAACCTGTGCAGAATAATTGGCACTATAATTTTATACCTGTCAGAAATGCAATGTGCAGCATTGACTAATTGCTATTTTGTGTGCTCAGAAAGGTATAAAATCAATGTAACCACTGTGGGAATCAACAAATCCTTTTGTGAAGCTGCAGAACACTAAACAGAATTATGTTTACTACCCCCAGTCGTTGGGAGCTCCAGACTGGCTTCTATCAGACATCATCCAGCAGCTCAGAGAGCAATCTTGTAAAGCACTAAAACCCCCTCCCCTGGTGAGAGACCTGCAAACCTGGCAGGTTCTCCATGAGTTCATGCTTTGCACGCCTGTGGAAATAATGGAAGCTCTCTGAATCCCCAGTGATTCACTTTTCCCTCTCCTGGCCTTTGTAACTTTGCCTAAATGAATGAGCATCAAAAATCTGTAAATCTTTTTAGGTTTGGAACGAATGAATACGTGGCAAGGCTTGTGAGATGGGAAAATCCTGCAAAATGCTCCCTGTTCCTTGTGCCTCACGTTAGACAGCCTCACCCATTGTCTGTGCATCAAATAAATGTTATTTTCTTCTTGCTGTGCCCCCTGCTCCCACTGAAACAAACAACAGAACTTCTCCTCCAGAAGCCTCTTCCATGAATGCCAATTTTATCAGGCCCTGGAAAGAACTTAATGAAGCTGGAAGTGCTGCCATCAAATTTCATGTCTCTGTGTTCCAGAAAACAAAGGCTCTGTCCTGGTTTTACAGCAGCTTTGGGCAGAGTGTTCTCCTCTGTGCAAACAACCTTTCAGTCCCACCAACAGCGTTATTGGCAGCTGCACTGGGTCCTTGCAATGCAATAAAGGCAGAGGAAAAAAAAGTTACAGCCCAAATAAAAGGGTTTTAGCAACAGGTAACTGCAGAGGAAGGCAGTGCCAGCCCAATTTCCTCAGCTTGCAGTAATGGATGTGCAGAGACACAAACAAGCAGAGCCCCTAACGAGCTGGTGGCTGAGCAGGAGAAATGTTATGTGCATTAAATAAATCTAATACATTTAAATGAATTTATTTGGTTTGAAATGCAGCTGTGCATTCCTACACAGGTTTCTGTTACATCAGTGAATTTCATGTGTCCTGCAGGAGCTGGGGCTGGAAGGCAATGACCCAGAGGGTGGGGCCTCCAAAACCCACCAGGATCACCAAGGCCATGTCCCAAGTGCCAAAACCCACCAAGGTCACCCAGTCCATGTCCCCAAGTGTCCAGGATCACCAAGGTCACCTAGTTCATGTCCCCAAGTGCCAAAGATCACCCAGTCCATGTCCCCAAGTACCAAAACCCACCAAGGTCACCAAGGCCATGTCCCCAAGTGTCAAAACCCACCAAGATCACCAGGTCCGTGTCCCCAGGTGCCAAGGCCCACCAAGATCACCAAGTCCATGTCCCTGAGTGCCAAAGATCACCAGGTCCATGTTCCCAGGTGCCAAAACCCACCAAGATCACCAGGTCCATGTCTCCAAGTGTCACACCCTCGTGGCTTTTAAATCCCTGCAGGGATGGGAGCTTGGGTGCAAGGCATGAAACCATGGAGGCCAAATAGCACCAAATAAAATTGCTTTTGTCCAGACCCCCCTCAGCTCAGTTTTCAGCAGCCATCACCTCTTCCAGCAGGAAACCACATCCTGCTGATAAACCCACAGTGATTTGCATTTGCTTTGGCATTTTTTGCAAAAAAAAAAAGCATTTGCTGTTGCATCTTTGCATTTGCTGTCTTAATACATTTAATTAATCCATAACATGACAGAGGCAGCACGAGAACAGACTTAAGGCTTAGCCTTAATAAGCATTAACCCAGTTAGGCTGGGTTTGGCAGAGCAGCCCCTCCTAATTCTTCTCTTCCCAGATTGCAGCCCTGCAAATTAATGATGTGTCACTGGACTTGCCTGGGCTCTAATGAAGCAGTTAGTCAAGTACAAGTAAAGTCAGGTGGAAGAAGCTGCCTCTTCCTGTTTGCAATGAAGTCTTTCCCCCTCTTTGGCTAACAAATTCAATTAGTTGAGAGGAAAAATTTAATTACTCTCATGCACCATCTTCATATTTGTGATCAAAGAAGTGCCAGTCTGGGAGCTTTGTAGTCCCTGCTCTGCTGGAATGGGAGAGAAGGAGGAGAAATTTGGCTGAATATCAGGATAGATTCAGAATTATTGTTTTCTCCAAGTAAAAAAAAATATATATAGGGGGAAAAAAGTTTTATGTCTTCCATTTAAATGAAAAAGTTTCTTAGCAGAACAGCGAGAGCAGCACTGCTGTCATGTCTAAATGAGAGGAACATAATAATATCTGTCCAATGCACTGTCCCTAAGCCACCCAGGGACAAACCCCTTCCACCTCCTGCTTCTGAAAATAATTCTTGTTTGATGACAGAAATATGAATGTTCGAAACTTCTCACCAGCTCTGATAGCATCACACGAAATTCTAAATTGCAGGTGACTGGCACTCCAGTGTAACATGGTCATATCAGAAACTCAGGATTGTCTGAATATGCTCTACTAACTGCACCTTAAAATACATTTTCTTTTCCTCACAATAAAGCCAGGATTTTGCACTCTTGTGTGCCATTTTCTTAGCAAGCTTTCATTTAAAAAAGAAAAAAAGCCCAAGCAATTCTACACCCTTCGATTTGCTGGCCTATAATCCTGTGGTAATATTTCCCTTAACCTGTTTTCAGTCCTGTCTCCTGGAGAGTCCCTGAAATCTCAGTCAGGACTCGTCCTGCTGTGTCAGGATGTGACACAAACCCTTCAGTGCCTGCAGGAGCTGGGCTTGCACAGATGGGAGGATCCATCCTGATTTCCCTGCTCCTGAGATGGGACCTTGGGACCTGCTGCACTCAGAGCAGCCACTGCAGCTCCTCCCTCCTGACCCCTGTGGGGTGGTGGCTCACAGAAATCACCCCATTTTCCAGGGCTCAGGAGGTTCCCTTGGACATGTCAGGCCAGAGTTTCAGGGGTGCTGAGCTCAGCTGACCCCCTCGAATCTGTGAGACACCCCCCAAGCTTTCGTGGCCCAGAGCAGGGGATCAGTTCAGCTTGGCTGACTTGGACAAGCAGTTTTCAGTCAATAACATGGCAGCAAATCTCCCAGCCCGTGCACAGCTTCCAGGAGAGCTGGGAAAACCAAAGGGGCATTGCTGATAACTGATCCTGGGGCTGCCAAGGTGCTGCACATCAATGGAATCCCTGGCTTTGCTCCTCTGGCCATCAGCAGGAGCTCCCAGCCCTGTTTGAGTTTGGGTCACCCCCAGCCCGGTGCCAGGGGAGGCTCAGCAGGTCCTGCAGGGCACAGAGCTCCCCCAGCCCCACAGGGAGGGTGGTGTGAGCAGCACAGATTCCAGCCTGAAAACAAACCCCCAACAAAAACCCCAAACAACACACCCAAAACCAAAATCCCCAACAAAAACCCCAACAAAAACCCAGCACAGCTCCCAGCCTGGAAATAAACCCCCAACAAAAACCCCAAACAACACACCCAAAACAAAATCCCCAACAAAAACCCCAGCACAGCTCCCAGCCTGGAAATAAACCCCCCCAAAAAAACCCCAACAAAAACCCCAACAAAAACCCCAAACAAAACACCCCAACATAGCTCCCAGCCTGGAAATAAACCCCCAACAAAAACCCCAAACAACACACCCAAAACAAAATCCCCAACAAAAACCCCAACAAAAACCCAGCACAGCTCCCAGCCTGGAAACAAAACCCCCCAAAAAAACCCCCAACAAAAACTCCAACAAAAACCCCAACAAAAACCCCAGCACAGCTCCCAGCCTGGAAATAAACCCCCAACAAAACCCCCAACAAAACTCCAACAAAACCCCCCCAACAAAACCCCCAAACAAAACCCCCAAACAACACCCCCAAAACAAAATCCCGAACAAAACCCCCAACAAAAACCCCAACCCCCCCCCCCCCAAAAAACCCCAACAAAAACCCCAGCACAGCTCCCAGCCTGGAAATAAACCCCCAACAACCCCCCCCCCCAAAAAACCCCAACAAAAACCCCAACAAAACCCCCCAACAAAAACCCCAGCACAGCTCCCAGCCTGGAAATAAACCCCCCAACAAAACACCCCAACAAAAACCCCCAACAAAACCCCCCAACAAAACCCCAGCGCAGCTCCCAGCCTGGAAACAAAACTCCCCAATAAAACCCCCAAACAAACACCCCCAACAAAAACCCCAACAAAAACCCCAACAACACCCCCAGGGACCCCAGCACAGCCCCCTCCCACAATCCCCACTGGGGTTAAACTTCCCCTGAGTTATGGGGCTGTGCTCCACTGCCCCCGAGATCTGCAGTACCTGCCTGCTCCCAGGCACATCATCCATCAAATCAATCCCCGAGGCCAACCCAAACCCCAGCAGCCTCCAGGAGCTCTCTTGCTTTTTGCATCTGCAAGCTGGAAAAAGTTATGCAGTTCTGGGCACTTTCCCCTGCTCTGCTGTTGATGATTTCTCTCTTTTTTCCCCCAGCACTGATGTTCAGCATCCCTCAAGCCCTCTCTGCAGGAGGAGCTGTTTCCTTTGGCAGAGCAGAACTGAAGTACAACAGAGGAGAAACTTGGAGTGTCCTCTGCTGAAAGGAAGCCTGAAATTTTATTTATTTGCTTTCTTCATTGTTTGTGCTGGCAGTGGAGAGGATGGGCTGGGATTTGTGGGCTCCTCATGTCACTGGCAATGCCAACATCACCCTGCAGGTTTCCTGAAAATTGAAATAAACAGCAAGCAGGGCTTTCCCCTCCTGGTTTGTGTGAAAGGAATTTTTCCTTAAACCATAGATATTTCAGTGCTACAAATGAGTTACCAAAGGACCTTTTTGTTCCTAATGTCACACTTGGATTGACCTCTGGAAAGCTCCTGGGACTCCCAAGGGCAGTGGGTGCACATCAGCAGCAGAGCTCTGAGGGTTCTGCCCCAGCTCTGGTCAGTTTTGGGCACTGAACTTGGATATGAGCTCTCTGCTCCTGGCCTGCAGCCTGGCACTGCCCCTGGGCACACCTGAGCTGCTCACCTGGCCCTGGCAGCCAAGGGCACAGAGGTGCCAGGTCCTGCTGCCTCCCCAGAGCTCAGCTCCTGCTCCAGAGCTGTCCTGGTGTCCTGGCCATGCTCTGAGTCAGGAATTTCCCTGTGGGCTTCTCCTGGGGCTTCCACCAGGAGTTACCTCAGTGCTCTGTCATGGGCATCTTTTATGAAAAATCCTTTCTATAGGATTTTTCTCCTGAGAAGCTGAGAAGCCTCAGAGGAAAAGAAAAACAATAATTATCTGCTGCTGTGGAATGCAACAGGTGCATCTGTGATTGGTCCATGTTGGTTGTTTTTAATTAATGGCCAATCACAGTCAGCTGGCTCAGACTCTCTGAGAGTCACAAGATTTTGTTATCATTCCATTCCTTTCCTTTCAAGCCTTCTGATTAAATCCTTTCTTCTATTCTTTTAGTATAGTTTTAATATATCATTTTCTTTGAATATAATATATATCATAAAATATTAAATCTGCCTTCTGAAACATGGAGTCAGGATTCTCATCTCTTCCCTCATCCTGGGACCCTGTGAACCCCAGCACAGTGCTCCACTGCCTTTCCTCATCCATCTACCCACCCTGCATGGATGCCCAGAATAAAAGATCCAAAATGCCCCCAAAGCTGGCTGATGAGGTCTGAGTGTATTTCCAGAGCATTTCTGCTCCTCTGGAGCCCCACAAGCAGAGAGCAGCAGCAGGAGCTGCAGCTGAGGCAGGGGAGGTGAGAGGACAGAGGCAAATGCAGACTCTCAGCACCTCCTCAGAGCCAGCAGCAAAAATTACAGAGAGCAATTCTAAATGAGCTTCCATCCCTGCAGCTCCTGGGGGAAGCAAACAGTCCAAATCCATCTGTTTTCTAAAAACACCTCTCCCACCTTAAACAAACACCAGTTAATCCCAACAGCACAACAAACACTCGGTGTTTGCACAGCAGCAGAAGTGAAGCAGTAGGGAAAAAATGGAATTTGTAATATTCTCCTCCATCTCCAGCAGCAAGAGCACAGCAGTGTATTTTTCAAACTGCTTCTTTGTGAATATGCATGAAACACATGTAGTGGTGTGGAACAGGCTCTTCTTTCAATGGGCAACTCATTTTTCACACACAAAAGGAAAAAAAAATTAAAAAGAGCTTTTTTTCAGCTTTTTTTTTTTTTTTTTTTGAGTAGCCACAGTGCCTGCTGCTTGTCTTTTAAATTCCTGCAGAGCACGGAGCAAAACTCTGAAATCCTAAAATTCCGAGAGCGTTAGGAAAGCTCAGAGAATTGCAGAGTGGGTCAGGCTGGAAGGGAGCACAGGGGACCCCCAGCCCCAGAGCCCCCTGCTCCCCCCAGAGCCCTGGGCTGTGTGCAGGGGCTCTGGGGTGCCCATGGGGAGGCTCCACAGCTCCTGGGCAGCCTGGCAGGGCTGGGCACTGCCCAGGGCAGCTCTGCCTCCTGCCCAGCTGGGGCTGCCCACACACCCAGCCCCTCCTGCCCATGGCTGGGCTCCCCCAGAGCACTGCAGAGCCCCGGGACAATCCAGAGCTCAGGGTTAGGGCTGGTAACCACAGAAAATGCTCAGCTTCAGGAGTGTGGCTGTGCTTCTCCTCCAGAACATTCATCTTCAGAGGGCTCACCTGCCACGAACATATTTTATGAAAAATCCTTTCCTTAAGATATTTTCTCCTGAGAAGCTGAGAAGCCTCAGGAATGAAATGTAAACATTGATTATCTGCTGCTGTGGAATGCAACAGGTGCATCTGTGATTGGTCTCATGTGGTTGTTTTTAATTAATGGCCAATCACAGTCCAGCAGGCTCAGACTCTCTGGTCAGTCACAAGATTTTATCATCATTCCATTCCTTTCTATTCCTTTCACAAGATTTTATTATCATTCCATTCCTTTCTATTTCTTGCAAGCCTTCTGATGAAATCCTTTCTTCTATTATTTAGCATAGTTTTAATATATCATTTTAATATAATTATTATAATAAAATAATAAATCAGCCTTCTGAAACATAGAGTCAAGATTCTCATCTCTTCCCTGGTCCTGGGACCCTGTGAGCACCACCACACTCACCCCTCCCACCCAGGGCAGGTGGGGCAGGCTCTGGTCCCTGACTCCTGAGGAATGGGAGCCAAAGCAGAGCCTGGGGCAGGAACTGCCTGCAGCCAAACCCTGCTGGGCTCAGGAGGCCACAGGTGAGCTGGTGGATGATGCCATGGTGTTGGATGTTGGTGAGCTGGTGGATGATGCCCAGATGTTGGATGTTGGTGAGCTGGTGGATGATGCCATGGTGTTGGATGTTGGATGTTGGTGAGCTGGTGGATGATGCCCTGATGTTGTTGGATGTTGGTGAGCTGGTGGATGATGCCCAGATGTTGTTGGATGTTGGTGAGCTGGTGGATGATGCCATGGTGTTGGATGTTGGTGAGCTGGTGGATGATGCCCAGATGTTGGATGTTGGTGAGCTGGTGGATGATGCCCTGATGTTGTTGGATGTTGGTGAGCTGGTGGATGATGCCCTGATGATGTTGGATGTTGGTGAGCTGGTGGATGATGCCATGGTGTTGTTGGATGTTGGTGAGCTGGTGGATGATGCCCTGATGTTGTTGGATGTTGGTGAGCTGGTGGATGATGCCATGGTGTTGGATGTTGGTGAGCTGGTGGATGATGCCATGGTGTTGGATGTTGGATGTTGGTGAGCTGGTGGATGATGCCCTGATGTTGTTGGATGTTGGTGAGCTGGTGGATGATGCCATGGTGTTGTTGGATGTTGGTGAGCTGGTGGATGATGCCATGGTGTTGGATGTTGGTGAGCTGGTGGATGATGCCCAGATGTTGTTGGATGTTGGTGAGCTGGTGGATGATGCCATGGTGTTGTTGGATGTTGGTGAGCTGGTGGATGATGCCATGGTGTTGGATGTTGGATGTTGGTGAGCTGGTGGATGATGTTGAACTGCTGGATGATGCCATGGGGTTTGATTTGCAGAAGCAAACAAACTCCACAGCTTTGGGAAAGTTGTAAAGCTGGTGTGTTTATTATAACACTGGACAAACATGGAGATTCCTCTCCTTAGTGTTCCTCTGGGAACTCCAGATCCCTTTTATCCTCCTCTAAAATCCATACACATGCAATTTCACAATAGGTTCATACATACCCACTTTTACTGATTTCATGTGACATTTGCTGCTAATTCTTCATCAGAAAGAATTCCTAGGTCAGGTTGGCCTGCTCTCACAGCAGTCAGTCTGTCTCTCTGTCTGCTCCTCTCTTATTTCCTGATCTTCAGCTGCAGCAGTTCATCTGAGCACAGGCTTTTTACCAGAACAGGCAGTCAGACCAAACAGCTACATTTCCAAACTACAGACTTAACTCAAAGATGTACATTTCACCTCAATCAAAGTAGATTTCTACTCTGGAAAATTTCTACTCTGCCTGAGGTTCCTGCAGCCTTGTGTTGTTGGTGCCAGGGAAGTGCAGCTGCCCCAGGGTGTGGGAGCTCAGCACATCGCTCCCAATGTCCAGAATCACCGGGAGAACCCTTGGGGGGCTCAGAGGTCCTGGAATGTTGCCAGACATTCTTGGTGGCTGGACTTTGACCCTTCAGAAGGTGTGTGTGAGGACATGAGAATGAGCACAGTTTAAGTGGTGGAGGGATTGTGTATTCACAGGGTGAAATATGGATTTTGGGATTTTGGTACAGGGGGGTCATGGAGACAAGATGGAGCAATCGGGGCGTGTCTCAGCTTCTTCTTTCTTCTTCTTGTCTTCCATCTTCTGTGGTGATGCTGGCACTTGGGGATTGGTCTGTGGTGAAGGTGCCCTTGTTAACAAGGGTGAAAGGTATTGGGGATAAAAGGTAAATATGATGTACAGAGTTTTTATTATAAAAGGACACGACCGCCCCGTGGGTGGTCAGAGTGCCCTTGGCTGCCTTGCTGGTCACATCCTGGCTGGCAGAGAGGAAAACTCTGTGAGATAAAAAATAATAAACATTTTGAAGCCCGAAGCATTGAAGAGTCCAGACTCGTGCTTTGACCCTGGCTGCACTGACCCATCCTGTGCGTGCCCGAGCAGGGACAGCAGCCGGGTCGGGCACCTGGGTGCCCCAAACTCTGCCCTGCAGGAGCAGGGACAAGGGGAGCTCGCTCTGCTCCCCCTGCAGCAGCAGCAGCAGCTCTGTGCCAGGCTCAGAGCCCTCACTGTGATTTATAGCACTCATTACAGCCACAGCAAACATTGCCTGGGTGCACACACAGAAATCCCATCTCCATCTCAGCCCAGTTATCTCCTTTGCCTAAAGCCTCCTCTGTCGGGACCCAGCACATCCCTCTGGCTGTCCTGAGCAGCCCAGACCCTTGCCGGGGGTCTCAGAGACCCTGGCACAGAGCCCAAAATGCCTCTGTGAGTTTGATTATGGCCCGTGGAGCAAATTACCAACCTTGTATGAACACCAGCAAGCCACAACAGTTTAAGTAGAATATTAGTGAAGTTATCACAGGGTGAATTATGCATTTTGGGATTTTGGTACAGGGGGGTTATGGAGGCAAGATGGAGGGAACTGGGTGTGTCCAGCCTTTCTCCTTCTTCTTCTTAGCCTCCATCTTCTGTGGTGATGTTGGTACTTACTTATTGGTTTAGAGTAGAAGCTCAGTGTCTAGCATAGGTGATGGGCATTGGGGAGTAATTGTAAATATTGTAATGTAGTTTGTAGTATAAAGACATAACACCACCCCCGGGGCAGGCAGAGTGCCTGTGGCTGCCCTGCTGAGCAGATCTCTGCTGGGCAGAAAGAAAATTTTTTAGCTAAGAATTAATAAACGACCTTGAGACCAAGAAATGAAGAGCTCTGACTCCTTCTTTAAGCGCCGGGCTGGGAAAAGAGACTGCTGAACTTTTCTGGGGGTCACTCTGACAAGCCAATGATCCCAACACTCCTCCTCGCTGGCATTGCCTTGCCCATGCTCAAGACTCCTCCATTTAGAATTCCACAAATTGTTTCTTCCTTGTCTGTTGTCATCCTGAACCAAACCTGGGGTTATCCTTTCTCTTCCATCCTTCCTTCCCCTTCTTCCAAAATATTGGTTTGGAGGTTCTTTTTGTAAATTGAAATAGAAGTTCACAATAAATTGCAGGTTACCATCAGTCAGAAACTCAGACTGAAACTTTCACCTGTCACAGTGCTGGACTCCACAAAACTTCCTCCTTCCCCTGCATCTGGGATTCCAAACCAAACCTAACCCCAAAGGTCCCAAATCCTCACCCCTGAAGTCTCGTGGTATCCTGAAGTTTTAGTGTCTTTAACTTTGGCTTTTTAAGCCTCAAACAAATCCTTCAGCTGTGCCACAGACCAGTTCCAACCACCCATAACAAACTGAGTTCCTTCGAGGGTCCTCCCTCCTCATCCTCACCACCATCACCCTCTACTACAAGCAGGACAGCTCCCCAAAAGATAAAGGGGGGATTTCTCCTTATCACAGGAATTTCAGAGGGTTAAGAGAGCAAACTACTGATTCTCTGAGTGTAGGATCTGCTTTCCTGTACATTCTTTCATTTTGCCACGTGCCTGAAAGAACACACAAAAATCAAACAAATAGGGCAGGAGTTTCCATGACCATGTTTTAAAACCCTTCTTATTTCAAGCAGGTGATTTAGCAGGAACTTACACAGCAGAAAGGGCCTTTAAATATTTCACTTCCCATTCCTACAGGGGAGTGCATGGCCCTGATTTTCAGCTGGAATGAAGAGGGCAATGAACAGAACATTTTCAGAAATTTTTCTAGAAATCCCCTCAGAAACTCTGGGAAATTCCTTCCTGGGAACAGTTAAATATTGTATTTTATCATATGAGGAGATATTAATGGTTTTGGTCTCCATTTCATTTAACCAGTAACCACTGAGAGATGACAAAACCCTCCTGGATCACAGGATCCCAGAGTGGTTTGGGCTGGGAGGGACCCTCAGGACATCTCATCCCAAAGCCCTGCCCTGGGGAAAACTTCCACCCTGCAGAATCCAAACCAGCCCTTTGGGATCTTGTGTGAGCTCCCAAAACAGCTCCTCAGCAGGAAAACCAAACACTAAAGCACAAAACTACAACCATTAGCCAGGCAAAACCAGAAACTTTTCAAAAGGGTATTTTGACATCGTTATTTAAAGTTAATTATCCGTTTGTTAAGGAAGATGTTCCATCACTCTGTGTTTTGTAGGGAACAAACATTCCATGGTGGCTGCTGTTCCTCAGCTGGGGAAGTGACATGTGACAGCTGTAAAGATTAATTTGTGCTACGTGTGCTCCTCAGGGAGAGCGATGTGGGGGAAACATCCTGAAACATTCCAGGCAATTAATTAACAACAGAATGCTCAAATCTAATTAAGGATCCATCAGCTCGTTTGTGCTGGGGCTTACACGAGGTGTAGGAAGGGATCTGCAGTGAGGGGAGCCTGCAGGATCCCACCTGGACACTTTTGGGATTTCCAGCCTCCTCTCAGGCCCTGCCGCCCCAGACTCGGGGATTGGGGGCAGAAAAGCAGGGATGGGGTGCAGGAACAATAATCTGAATTCTTGCTGAGCTGGGGGATAATTCTCAGGCTGGGATGACACCGGGGCTGTTTTCAGAGCACAGCCAAGCTTTGGGGGAGTTTTACAGCAGAACTGCTGCTTTACACCTGAATCAGGAGCAGGAATGAAGTTTGGGACACACATTCCAACCAGGATTGGAGGGATGCAAGGGAACAGGGCCCTGCTTTACCCAAGCTCAGCAAATCCACAAAATCCTGTGCAAAGCCACAGAAAAGCCTTTCCCTGCCTCCTCTGCTTCCCAGAGCTGCTCTGGGACTTCCCATCCCACATTCCTGTCCTGCCCTCCCTGGGTTATCACCCTCCCTCTGCTAAACACAGACAGATTGCTGAGAATGGGCAGTAAATTTCCAAAAGTGCCTCTTTGCTATCAAAACCCTCTGCCTTAGCACCACAGACAACACTTTAAAAAACCTCCTCAGTAAATCTTGGATCTCATCAGAGCAGCCAGAAGTATTTACTGCCTCTGTTTCCAGTGGCAGCCTCAAACCTCCCAGGTCCTTTCAGCCTCACTCCCTTCTTTCCCAGCCTGGGGATTCCTGGTGCTCACATCCTGCAAGGGGAGGTTCCAGCAGCCTGGGCCAGGTGCCCCAGAGGTTCCTCTGCAGTATCAGCACTGGGGGCCTCTCTGGAGGGTCATTCCTCAGTCCTTGGAGGGCTGGGCCCTGGCAGGAGATGGGCTGCTGCCTGCTGGATGGTGCTTGTGTCATGGAATCATGGAATTCCAGAGTGGTCTGGGTGGGAATGGACCTTAAAGATCATCTCATCTCATCTGTCATCTCATCCCATGCATCCCAAATCATGGATCCCATCCCACCCCATGGATCCCATCCTATCCTATCCCATCCTATCCCATCCCATCCCATGGATCCCACCCCACCCCATGGATCCCATCACATCCCATCCCATGGATCCCATCACATCCCATCCCACCCCATGGATCCCATCCCATCCCATCCCATGGATCCCACCCCACCTCATGGATCCCATCCCCTCCCATCCCATGGATCCCATCTCACCCCATGGATCCCATCCCATCCCATCCCACCCCATGGATCCCACCCCATGGATCCCGTCCCATCCCACCCCATGGATCCCATCCCATCCCACCCCATGCCCTCCCATCCCATGGATCCCATCCCATCCCACCCCATGGATCCCGTCCCATCCCCTCCCACCCCATGGATCCCATTCCCATGGCTCCCATCCCATCCCATCCCCTCCCCTCCCATCCCATCCATGGCAGGGACCTCTCCCATTGTCCCAGGTGCTCCAGCCCCAATGTCCAACCCGACCTTGGGCACTGCCAGGGATCCAGGGGCAGCCACAGCTGCTCTGTGCCAGAGCCACCAACAGGCACAGAGGTCATCCATGGATCTGAAAAAAGCTCCAAGGGAAATATTATCAGAGGAACTTTCTTCTACAAGAGACAGGAAAGTTGATTTATGCCCTTAAACAGCAATAATCGTGCATGCAAGGTGATATTCCAGTCACCAGCTTTTTTCCAGTGAATAAACTGGAAAAATAAAATTTTTCCAGCAGCAAAATTGCTGCTGAGCTGTGTTCAGATCAGTGCAGCTTCCACGGAAATGCACAAAATAAGCATCAAATTTAAAGCACATGGGAGCTGGACAGGACCTTCAGCTGTGCCTGTACTGAGCACAGCACACAGAGTGGCAGCTCGTGCTCAAAGGAGGATGGAAACAGAGGGAAACAGCAATTCCCACCTCCTCAGCCCTGTGGGGATGGTGAAGGTGCTTGGGTACCCCTTTGCACCCCACTGCAACTCCAGGACCTCTGCGGGAGCTGCAGCAATGTCTGGGTGCACACCTGAACCACAGCAATTAAGGAAATTAAATTTAAAAGTTGCTTTTTCACAGAAGCCACGGTTAGTTAGGAACTGTTCTTTTCACTTCTACAAGAATTACATGGCTTTTAATTGAAATATTCCTGCCTAAGTGGTCAAATGCTAATATTTTAATGATCTTTACACATTTTCCTACTTCCTCTGCACTTTTTCAAACCCACATTACATCCATTGGGCCTCTTATTTCTCCTATTTCTTCTCCTAAACACAAGTTGCTCTGAAAGATCGCCAGTAATTTGCATAAAATATAGAGCTGTTACTTTTCTTTTCTTAAAGGAAGCAGAATAATTGCAAGCTGCAACTACTGGAGCTGAAAATAACTCTCCAGACAGTTGCACATGCAGAATTAGATTAAAATGAGCTCATTTCTTTAAATGACCTGATAATTTGTGAAGGGAAAGAAAAAAAAAAAACCACAACCCTATCAAAGTATTTTCATCAGCAGAGAATGTTACAGCCCTTAAACCAAGGAGGAGGTGCCTCTGTGCATGCAGATGAGGCCAGCATGACCTAGAGAGGCCAAATAACAGAGTTTGGTAGACTGTGCTGAAATAACCATCAATCCCTTCTTCTGGAAAATGCAGCAGGGCAGATGTGGCACATGGTGGGGGGACATTTTTTGGGGTGTCCTGTGGTGGGGAGGAAAGCTGAATTTGATTCTGTGTTCTCAGGAGGTTAATTTATTATTTTATGTTATGTTTATGATATGTTATGGTAATGTTAATGCTGTGTTTATGTTAATGTTATGTTTATGTTAATGTTATGTTAATGCTATGTTAATGTTATGTTAATGTTATGTCAATGTTATATTTATGTTTTATGTTTATGTATATGTCTGTGTTTACATTTGTGTTCACATTATGTTTATGTTTATGTTATGGTAATGTTATGTTAATGTTTATGTCTATGTCCATGTTTACATTTATGTTTACGATTATGTTATGTTTTTGTTGATGCTATGTTGATATTATGTTGATGACATGTTATGTTAATGTTATGTTAATGTTATGTTAATGTTATGTTAATGTTATGTTAATGTTATGTTATGTTATGTTTATGTATATGTATATGCTAATGTTATTGTTATTGTTAATGTTACTGTTAATGTTATGATAATGTTATGATAATGTTATGATAATGTTATGATAATGTAATGTTATGATAATGTTATGTTAATGTTATGTTAATGTTATGTTATGTTTATGTATATGTATATGCTAATGTTATTGTTAATGTTATGTTAATGTTATGTTTTATGTTACGTTCTATGTTATGTTATATTATATAGAATGTTATACCAAAACTATATTAAAGAATAGAGAAAGGATACAAACAGAAGCTTTAACAACACACTAATGAAAAACTTGTGATTCTCTCCAGAGTTCTCTCACATGAAACCAATCAAACACCGCCTGTTGGATAAATGATCTCCCAACTACATTCTAAAGCAGCAAAACACAGGAGAAGCAAATGAGATAATATTGTTTTCCTTTTTTGAGGCTTCTCAGGAGAAGAATCCTGAGCAAAGACAATTTTTCAGAAAATATAATAGTATATTATAATATATAATATATTATTATATATTGTAATATATTGTAATATATTTTATAATATAAGTTATAATATAAGGTATAATATATTTTATAAATTAATATTAATATATATTGATATTAATATTATAAAATAAAATAGTAACAGGGTATCCTGTAGGACTGGGGGAAGAAATCCCATAGAAAACCCAGACAAATGCTGGAAGGGTGAGTGCCTGAGGCTGGAAGCTGAGCTCAATCTTTTGCTGTCTCCTCCTGGCCCTGGGGACACCCCAGCAGCTCCTCCCTGGCAGGAGCAGAGCGAGGGAGCCCTGAGTGGGGTGGGTTGGTTCAAACCCATCCTGGTTTGGCAGGGAACCCTCTCCTGTCCCAGGTGCTCCAGCCCCGTGTCCAGCCTGGCCCTGGGCACTGCCAGGCTCCAGGGGCTGCTCTGGGATCCCACCCCAGCCCCTGCCCACCCTCCCACGGGAAATGTTTTCAGGTCAATGGTTTTCCCTGACCAGGGGGGCAAATACCACCAACATTTCAATTTGTTGGCCAATTTCATCGAATTTTGCCAGCTTTGCTCAGCCAAGAAGCACCTCCTCATTTCTGGGGGACAACTCAGAAACAGACCATGAGAAAGTCTGTCAAGCCCTCAGTTTACCAGGTACAACTCCTTGCAACAATAAATTCTGGCTGGTTTTATGGTTAACCTCTAGTATTGTCAATATTACTGGAACCCCCTTGAGTGGGCTTTGCAGGTTTATAAATACATCCAATTATCATGTTTTTGATGAGATTTCATTTAAATCTAGCAAAAAATATTCCCAAGTGAGTCATCTATTATTCATAACTGAAGATGAATTCAGCCTCCCTATCACAACTTTTCCTCCTCCTCCTTTTTCAGACCCATTGCTTCGACATAAATTAAATCCTTCACTACATGCATCCCAGTCAGATTTCCTTTTGGAAAGCCATATTTTAGAGAAAGCAATTACATTTGGTCATTGATGTATCACCCAGGCTTTCAGGGCCCCCCAAAATAGAAGAGAAGGGGCTGAGATGGTAATCTGAACAAATGTTACACTTTGGTAATAACTCAGAGGAGGAATCAGAAATCATCATCCCGTGGAATGTCACACACTCCAGGCACAGCCAGGGGAGCTTTGGGCTGGGCTGGAGGTGCCACTGCTCACCAGGATGGGGACAATTTGTGCCAGCAAACCTCCCTGCTCACCAGGATGGGAGGAACAGGGACAATTTCTGCCAGCAAACCTCCCTGCTCACCAGTACTGGGAGATATGGGGACAATTTCTGCCAGCAAACTTCACTGCTCACCAGGATTGAGAGGAATGGGGACCATTTCTGCCAGGAAACCTCACTGCTCACCAGGATTGAGAAGAAGGAGGACAATTTCTGCCAGGAAACCTCACTGCTCACCAGGATGGGAGGAACGGGGACAATTTGTGCCAGCAAACCTCACTGCTCACCAGGATGGGGACAATTTGTGCCAGCAAACCTCACTGCTCACCAGGATGGGAGGAATGGGGACAATTTGTGCCAGCAAACCCCCCTGCACTGGGGCTGGACCATCCTCACCATGGAGCTGAGGGGAAAGGAGCAGGAGGAGCCTCTGCTTGGAGTTAAACCCCACAAACCCCCACCTTCCTCCTCAGAGCTTTTCCCCTCATTTGCTGGTGCTCTGCACATTGATTTGTGATTTTGCTGGTCCCGTGCCTGCCCTGGCCCTGCACTGCTCAAGTGCTGCTGTTTTCTCTGGGTTTCTCCTGACTGAAGATCCCTTCAGGCTCCAGCACCAGCCCAGAGCAAGTTAATTAACCCCAGTGCCCCGGGCTGGCTGGGGGATAATGCTCAGCTAAGCTGTGGAAGACGGGCAGCTTGAGAGGATTTTAAAAATTATTATCATTACCATTATTATTATTATTACTATTACCATAATTGTTATTACCATTATCACTATCACTCCTAATTAAGCTGTGCCTGGCCCTGGAAGGGCAGAATCCCTGAGCTTTGTGCAGACTCGAGGGGGAGCAGAGCAAAGGGAGGCAGAGGAGAGCCCCTCGTGCCCCCAGCTCAGCACTGGTGGGGCTGAGGGGGACAATTCACCCCTCACGGGGGGAACACCTTGCTCTGGGCTTCCAGAGCATCCCTGTTGTACAGCAAAAGCACATTTTGTGCAGTCAGGGAATCGTGGAGGCTGGAAAACACCTGGATCATCCTGCCCTGACCTCAGTCACCAACCTTTGAGCAGCCCTTTCTCCAGCTGCTAAACCAGCACAGATTTGAACAGGGATGCAGGGTCTTCAATACACACCTGCTCAGGGATGGGATTTACCTGAGCCTGGGCTGCCCAACCTCCATGTGCTGCTCGAGGGAGCTCCAGCACCTGGGACCTGTGTGAGACATCCCCACCAAGCACAGCTGGGCTCCAGTGGCTCAGAGACCCCCAGAACAGCTCAGAGACCCCCAGAACAGAGATCCCCCAGACCAGCTCAGAGATGCCGCAGACCAGCTCAGAGACCCCCAGACCAGCACAGAGACCCCCAGACCAGCTCAGAGACCCCCAGAACAGCTCAGAGACCCCCAGAACAGCTCAGAGATCCCCCCAGGACAACTCAGAGATGCCCCAGAGCAGCTCAGAGATCCCCCAAACCAGCACAGAGACCCCCCAAACCAGCACAGAGATCCCCCAGAATGGCTCAGAGACCCCCAGACCAGCACAGAGACCCCCTAGAATGGCCCAGACACCCCCAGACCAGCTCAGAGATGCCCCTAGACCAACACAGAGACCTCCCAGACTGGCTCAGAGACCCCCAACCGGCTCAGAGATCCCCCCAGGACAGCTCAGAGACCCCCAAACCAGCACAGAGATCCCCCAGAATGGCTCAGAGACCCCCAGACCAGCTCAGAGACCCCCCCAGCCCAGCTCCATTTTATCACCTGGGAGCAGGGGCACGTGGATGTCATTAACATTAAATCACAAGTCAATTAAATAAGGCAGCAGCTTTGTGCCTTTTTGATGATCCTAAATCAGAGGCAATGATTCATTCTCAGGCCTCTTAAGTGAGGATGTTTAATGACATGGTGGGAAATGGAGCCTTTTTTAACAGGAGAGGAAACTCTGCTGTCTTTAACAGCACTTACTGAATAATTAACCTGCACCCCTGTCATTACTTAAGAGTATTTGCCATTAACCCAATAGAAAAACCATCTGAGGCATGAATAGGAAGAATAACAATGAAAATGTGCAGCTTAGAGCACATTACTGGGATTACACCCACATTTCTGGCTGAGCCTAATAGAGGCTGTGCAGTTTAAACCAGTGAGTACAAACAGAAAACATTTGTTCAGTGCTTACTCCAGCTTTGATTCTGGAGCTGAGCCTGCCCCTCTCCTGCCATGGCCATAAATCACCCAGAAACAGGTGGCTTTCCCTTTGCTGGAGTTCAACTCCTTTGTGCCACACTCGACCAGACATGATTATTCCTTTGTGCTGCCAAGACTGCAACCTTTTCCTGGCCAGGGGCTCCGTGAGAATGTCACCACTGACAGCTCTGAGAGTGGCCCTGAAGCCTCTGCTCAGTTCTCAACGCTCCAGCTCCCTGCAGCACAGGGGCCCTCTTCCCCTTCCCACAGAAAATAGATGTTTTGAAATGATGGATGGAGGGTTTTTCACTCATCTGGCCTGTTATCCACAAGGAGAGTCCTCAGCACTGCACTCTCTAATCTCACTCACCTGGCTGAGAATTATTGAACTTTGAATTATTGAGGAACTTTGAGTTATTGAGGAGCTTTGTGTCCCATTCATGCTTTGCCTCAGTTTCTCCCAGCTTCAGGCTGAGACCTGCTCTGCAAAACCATCTGAGAGTCAAAGATTGTCAGTGTTTGCAGACTGGAGGCAGTTATTAGCTGGAAACACACACCTGATTAATGGACACAGAAATTAACAGATCCCACGGGTAATTATCCTTCTCCTCCCAAAGTGATGCCAGACAGAGCTTGTTGGGTGCTGTCTGTGCAGCTAGGTGACCTTCAGTGGGGCTGTTTAAGGTGGCCTGATAATGATTTGATTATTATTTCATGCAAATTAAGAGTTACCTCTCCTAAAAGAGCTGATTTTCAATTTCATCCTTATTTGCACACTGCATGAAACCATGACATTTCAGAGCTCTCCAGAGTCTGTCACCCTGCCTGGCACCGTTACTCGCTGTTACCCAGCTGCTTTTTTTCTCCTTAATTTATTTCCTAACTCTTTGTTCTTCCCACAGCTGAATAGGAGCATCCATCCCCCAAACACAGCAGGTCCTGGGCAGGCTCCTGGCCATGGAACCTGCAGCTCCACACAAGATCCATCAACTCCTTCCACCCCCAGAGCAAACCTTCAGCAGCCAGAGCACTCAAACACATCCACAGCTGCTTTTGGAAAAGCAAACTTTACTTTCTACTCTTAAAATATGAATAAAAAAGGAGTAAGAGAGAAGCTGGGGGTCTCTGACAACCCAAAACCTGGTTTCTCTGGCCAAGCTCTCCAAATTCCATGTTCTGCTTGGGAAAAGTCACATTTTTTCTCTAGGTATTTTCTCAGTATTTGCATTTGAACAAGAATCCAAAATAAAGCAAAAGCTTCAAGGTCAACAATCCTTTTATAGAAGCAAAAACCCAAGAGAGAAATTTAAGCAATTATTCTTAGCCAAAGGAGCAGTCAGTTCAAATAAATGTATCAAAGCCTCCAAATTATCAGCAATAAAATCTTATGTCATCTAATAACCACAATGATGACAATAATTACTGGGACAATGATTTAAAGCTCAGCATTTTTATAGTGCCTAATTTAACAAGTACAGGTTGCTTATTTGTGCCTTTCCAGACTGAGGAAGCGTTTGTCTGGCTTTGTTTATTGTCTAAGACGAGACTTGGGGAAGACAAAAAGCTTCCAGAAATTACCCGAGGTCTGCAGAAGGAGGTGCTGATGGAGGCACAGTTTCCATAGGCAGAAAGTTTGCAGCTGTCAGTCTGTATTTACCAATAAAAGGGAGGAAACCAGAGCAGAGGAGCAGCAGACACCTGGAAAACAAAGTCAGAATTTAGAAACCACCTCAGCAGCCATGCAAGTGGGGGAAACGATGGCTGTGCCTCCAGGCAGCCCCATGCCCTGTGCTGGGGGGCAGGAGCAGGGAGCCTGGGCTGAGAGGAGGGCTGGAAACAGCTCCTGAAACACAGGGATCCATGGAACAGGGAATCCATGGAACAGGGATCCATGGCACAGGGATCCATGGCACAGGGATCCATGGCACAGGGAATCCATGGCACAGGAATGCATGGCACAGGGATCCATGGCACAGGGATCCATGGCACAGGGAACCCTGCAGCACAGGGATCCATGGCACAGGGAACCCTGAAACACAGGGAATCCATAGCACAGGGATCCATGGCACAGGGAATCCTGCAGCTCAGGGGTCCATGGCACAGGGATCCATGGTACAGGGAATCCTGAAACACAAGGATCTATGGCTCAAGGATCCATGGCACAGACAATCCTTGGCACAGAGAATCCTGCAGCTCAGGGATTCATGGCACAGGGATCCATGGCACAGGGAATTCTGCAGCTCAGGGATCCATGGCACAGGGAATCCTGCAGCTCAGGGATCCATGGCACAGACAATCCTTGGCACAGAGAATCCTGCAGCTCAGGGATCCATGGCACAGGGATCCATGGCACAGGGATCCATGGCACGGGGAATCCTGCAGCACAGGGATCCATGGCACAGGGAATCCTGAAACACAAGGATCCATGGCACAGGGAATCCTGCAGCATGGGGATCCATGGCACAGGGAATCCATGGCACAGGGAATTCATGGCACAGGGAATCCTGAAACACAAGGATCCATGGCACAGGGACCCATGGCACAGGGAATCCTGCAGCACAGGGATCCATGGCACAGGGATCCATGGCACGGGGAATCCATGGAACCAGGGAATCCTGAAACACAAGGATCCATGGCTCAAGGATCCATGGCACAGGGATCCATGGCACAGACAGTCCATGGCATAGGGAATCCATGCACGCGGAATCCATGGCACAGGGAATCCTGCAGCTCAGGGATCCATGGCACAGGGACCCATGGCACAGGGATCCATGGCACAGGGATCCATGGCACAGACAATCCTTGGCACAGAGAATCCTGCAGCTCAGGGATCCATGGCACAGGGATCCATGGCACAGGGATCCATGGCTCAAGGATCCATGGCACAGGGATCCATGGCACAGGGAATCCTGCAGCTCAGGGATCCATGAACAGGGAATCCATGGCACAGGGAATCCATGGCACAGGGATCCATGGCACGGGGAATCCTGAAACACAGGGAATCCCTGGCACAGGGCATCCTGCAGCTCAGGGATCCATGCACAGCCCTGCTGTGTCTCTGGGCAAAGTCCCTCAGCAGCCAGGAACCGTGGCTGGAACAGCCCAGCTCTCCTGGCTGGGGGTGTCCCCATGGCCAGGGTGTGTCCCTGGGCAGCTCCAGCACCCAGGACACCAACACAACCCCATTTCCCACAGCTCTGCAGGACTGCTGAGATTCTGAGTTCCTTCCTTTTGATAGATCACAAAATCACAGCATTGAATTGTTTAGGCTGGAGAAGACCTTTAAGGTCAAACCCAGCACTCCAAGGCCAGCACTGACCCACATCCCCAAGTACCACACCCAACACCCACAGAGGTTTTTAATCCTCCCACTCTGCAATAGGCTCAAAATGATGCCCACGGTGTTTTTGTCTCTGTTTTAATCTCACTCATTTTTTAAATGAGCCTCACTCATCAAACAAGGAGTTCAAAAAGGCTTTTTTTTTCTTTATAAGCATGAGAAATAAAACACATTAAAAGCTGCAGAAATTCCCTCTTACTCTGGACAAGGAGAGATCAAAGACAGAGCATTTCTTTGGATGGATCCTGAAGGGTCAGATTTCTGAAAAATCTGGAAAACACTCTGTATTCATCTGGAACCTGCAAAACTTCTGAGATCACAGAATCCCAGACTGGTTTGGGTGGGAAGGGACCTTAAATCCCACCCAGTGCCACCCCTGCCATGGCAGGGACACCTCCCACTGTCCCAGGTGTCCCCAAGCCCCAATGTCCAACCTGGCCTTGGGCACTGCCAGGGATCAGGGGCAGCCCCAGCTGCTCTGGGCACTCCCTGAGTAAAGAATTTCTCCCTGACACCAATCTAAACCTGTTTTTTCAGCTCACAGCCATTCCCTGTGTCCTGTCCCTCCATCCCTTGTCCCCAGTCCCTCTCCAGCTCTCCTGGAGACCCTTCAGGCCCTGGAGGGGCTCTGAGCTCTCCCAGGTGAGCCCCCCCAGCTCCCCCAGCCTGGTGTGACCCACGGAGGTGTCACCCACTGCTCTGTCTCCTGCCAGCGACTCCCCCAGCCTTTCTCAGGGAAATGCTGATTTTTCTGATTTCTCAAATTACTCCTCATTAACATGAAAAAGATAATTTCCATGTGGCAGCATTAGCATGAATAAAACATCCCTGGGATAATAACCTGCCCGGGGCTGGAGGTGCTGACCTTCAGAAATGAGGACAGACCTGGGGCTGGGTGCAGGAGTGACCAAATCCAGGGACTTCTAATGTTCCTCAGCTTGGAGGAGAAGAGAGAAAATTTTCCATTGCTGAATATTCACATTAGGGGCGTTTCTGAGCTAATATCATTCAAAAATTCACATTAGGGGCATTTTTGAGCTAATATCATTGGAGTATTCACATTAGGGGCATTTTGAGGTAATATCATTCGAATATTCTCATTAGGGGCATTTTTGAGGTAATATCATTCAAAAATTCACATTAGGGGCATTTTTGAGCTAATATCATTGGAAAGTTCACATTAGGGGCGTTTTTGAGCTAATATCATTCAAAAATTCACATTAGGGGCATTTTTGAGCTAATATCATTGGGATATTCACATTAGGGGCATTTTTGAGCTAATATCATTGGAACATTCACACTCGGGGCGTTTTTGAGCTAATATCATTGGAATATTCACATTAGGGGCGTTTTTGAGCTAATATCATTGGGATATTCACATTAGGGGCATTTTTGAGCTAATATCATTGGAATATTCATATTAGGGACGTTTTTGAGCTAATATCATTGGGATATTCATATTAGGGGCGTTTTTGAGCTAATATCATTGGAATATTCACACTAGGGGCGTTTTTGAGCTAATATCATTTGGGTTCAGAATTTCTGCACGCTGGCTGCCAGAAATAAATGACTGTGAGAAGGGGCTGCTGTGAGGGGATGGGCTGCACACCCTGCAGGACAAGGGGAACACGAGCAGCCAGCCCAGACACAGCCCTGGCCCAGCAGCTGCCCCTGGCAGCATCCAGCACATGGAGAGAGAGGCAGGAGCCCCAAGGGATGAGGAGGGCAGGGGGTCAGCCAAGCATTTGAGGAGGTCTCACCTTGGTTTTTCCAGCCACAGAGCTCGATATCCTCTCTAAAATCCTCTCTAAAATATTTATTCCTTTAGGTTTGCACATCACATCACTGCAGCCTTCTTTTTTTTTTCTTTTTGAGCACCAGGACCTCAGTGCAGCAGGAAGCTGAGCTATTGATTACAGGCTGGCTCTAATTAACGAGGCATTCTGATACTGTGATCAGGCTCCTTATTGGGAAAAGCTCAATTTCTTCCCTTCAAGCCCTGTCTGGTGGTGCCTCTGCTCTCCTGGGTGCCAGCAGGCACACACACAATTGCTGCTCGAGGCACCCAGAGGTCCCAGCCCTGCTCTTGGCCCTGGGCCACCTTCCCTGCACTTAATGCCATCCTGCTCCAAGCAGATGAAAAGCTGCACCCATCACCCCTGTAACACAATGTGCCAGCTGTTTAGTGCTGGCAAATCCCCAAAAACAGTCAAGGACCCTGCACCAAGCACTGCTCCCACTTCCCAGCCACTGCCGCTGCCCTTGCTCCACACAATTCCCCAAATCCTGTCCCTGCCTCGGCCCTCCAGGGGTTTCAGAGCAGTGGAATGCATTTGCCTGGCCAGAGGAAGCCCAGAATAAATCCCTCTCTGCCAGCCAGCTCTGCAGCATGTCCCCAGCACGCCCTGGGTCAGTGATGTGTACAAATGGATAGAAATATTGAACCTGGAGCCATTCTGCACTGTCACATTAACAACACCTCCTCCTTGGCTGGGGAGGGCAGGGCAGGGCAGGGAGGGATTTCCTCGTGCATGGGACCCCAGCCATTTGTCATGAAATGCTGCAGATGACCAGCGAGGAGCTGTGGGGAATTCATCATCATAATGAATGGCCACGGGTGCAGCTCCTCCCCATAAGGGGTTCTCATTGCAGTAATTAACTGCCTGCTTGTTCCGTGGTGCTCCAGAGTTGGTGCACATAATCCATCACAGTTTCCAGGGGTAGCAGCACATTTAGCACATCCTCAGCCATGGCATTCCGTGGCTTTGGCACCCAGGGAGCTGCTCTGACACCCCTCACCAGCACAGCCCTTGGTCTGGGTCCCTCACAGGTGCTCCACGAGCCCGTGCTGAGCACAGAGCTGCCCTGGGATGAGGGAGGAGCTGGGGGATTCCCTGCCTTGCACGACCACAAACACAGCCTAAAAAATAATAAATAATAAATAATAAACCTTCCCACTGCAATCAAGGGCAAATAGGTTTGCTCTGCGGATGCCACTTTCCTGTGCTGTACCAGTGCAGAGGAATTGCTCCAGGCAACCCCAGCAACTAAACTGCAACGAGGCTCAAGTCCCATCCAGAACCTCCTAAATAAAAATAAAATAAAAAATAAACTTTGGAATGTGCATCCCAAAGCAAGGTGGGTGCCACGGGCAGCTCAGGGGCTGTGGGGCAGACCTGCTGCTCCTTTATCCCTGGGGACACAGGGCTGAGTAAGTTACTCCAGCTTGGAGCCAGCCCTGAACCCTCTCAGATAACCTGGGTGCAGCCCCAGCAGCACTGTGCCCATCAGAACATCTGCACAGACCCTGATCTTCCTGCTCTGAGTGAGTTACTCCAGGCTGGAGCCAGCCTCTGGCACAGCTGGCACAGCACTGGCAGTGTCAGCCAGGCCAGGGGATGCTCCAGCTCCAGCCCCTCCATCCCTGCAGCCCATCCCCACAGCTGAGAGCTCGGGAAGAGACTTTTCCTTCAGGTAATGCATGGAAGTCAATGCTTTCATCTCTCACAGTGCTGGTTTTAACACTTCCTCAAATATTGGAATTCCCTGCATCCTTCCTGAGCAGGGGCACTGGGCATGCACCCACCCTCTCTGCACCCAGGAGCTTCCCAGCTCCCCCTCTGCCCTAATGCTGCCTCCATCTCTAAGAAAATTTATTCTGATGAAAGGATTCACTTGGCTGAGAGGTTTTAAATATCCCATCTCCTACACATCTGCTGTATTTTCCATCGTGCTTCATTGCACCTCAACTGGAGGAGCCAAACCCCAGGAAATTCCCAAGGGACAGGCAGTAAAATGCCAGGGCTGGGGAGGTGGGTGCACTACAGCCCCCCCAGAACAGCTCCAGGACTGCAGGGATAAGAGCAGGGCTGGTCACTGCAGACAAATGAGATTAGCACAGCAAGACACTGCATGATTAAAACACTTGTCCTTATGCAAAATTCAGCAGATATTCCCAAATGTCCATGGCAGACAAATTGCACCATCTGGTCAGTGAGATAAAGTCTTTAAACAAGAACTTTGCAGGCCGAAGGTTCTCAGCTGTGGAAACAGGTCATGCTGGTGCCCTGTGATTTGCCAAATCGAGGGCAACCCACTCTTCCCCTCTGTCCCTCTTCACTGCAACATTAAAAACCACATATGTGCCTTCCCAAAGTGACACTGCCCAGAAGAATAAAGGATCTGATCTCAACTCTCTCATTTTTACAGTGATAATTCCCTATTTTGTCTGATTCCAGATGATTGCTAAAACACCATTTTTCCTGTTAGGAAGCTATCTAATTAATAAATACATTTTTATTTTAAAAATGCTAGAAATGCATTTTATTTTAAAAATGCTAAAACACCATTTTTCCTGTTAGGAAGCTATCTAATTAATAAATACATTTTAATTAATAAATATGGTCTATCTTAATTTATTTACCACATACTCAGCAGGGTCTGGAGCCCTTTGAGCAGCGCCTGTGGAGCCACACAGGAATTTCTCCATCATGTCCAGGAACCAGGGGGAGCCCCCAGCCCCAATAAATGAACACTGGGGCAAAGGCAGGGGCAGCCCCTCAGCCCAGCTGGGTCAGCTCTCCATGCAGGAGCCCTCATCACACACCTGTAATTTGCCATGACTTTGGTAGGTGCAGGCAGAGCTCCCAGCCCAGGTAATTTGGGCACAGCTGGAGCCTTTCCCCAGGCTGGCAGGGCCAGGGCACCTGAGACAGCTCCTGAGTGGGGAAACCACAAACTCCATCCTGAGAGAGGTGAGCTGACACTGCATAATGACCTCTGTGCCTGGACAGAGCCAGGGGCTCTGAGGAGCAGCAGCAGCTCTGCTCAGGGGAAGATCTGCCTTGTCAGTGGGAGTTCCCAGACCCAGCAGCCTTAATTACTGCTTTATGCATTCTACTAATTTCCTTGATTGTGCTGGGAAATCAAAACACATAATGAAGACCTTTTTCCCCCCTAATAAAAGCTGTCAAAGTAAATAAATATTCATCCCCATCTGCCCCTCTGGATGAGAGGAGAATTAATTGATAATTTCCAGATCTCTGTAACCTCCTGCCCGGTGCTCTGCTTGCTGAGGGTTTTCTGTGGAGTCTGCCTTGCTGAGATCCTGTTAATGTAAGTTCAAAATCAGACAGGCATGGTGCACTAAATCAAATCTGTTTGCTGGGCTGCCTCACACAGCCAAACACCCACCTGCTCCTCGGGAGCTGGGTGCAGGCTGATGTCTCATTGCCAGCAGCAGGCTGCTCTCAGATGAGCTGGGTGCAGCCCTGAGCACTGTGTCCATCAGGACGCCTGCACAGACCCTGATCTTCCTGCTCTGAGCAAGTTACTCCAGGTTGGAGCCAGCCCTGAGCCCTCTCAGATGAGCTGGGTGCAGCCCTGAGCACTGTGTCCATCGGGACACCTGCACAGACCCTGATTTCTGTGCTGTGAGTAAGTTACTCCGGGTTGGAGCCAGCCCTGAGCCCTCTCAGATAACCTGGGTGCAGCCCTGAGCACTGTGCCCACCAGGACACCTGCACAGACCCTGATCTCCATGCTCTGAGTGAGTTACTCCAGGTTGGAGCCAGTCCTGAGCCCTCTCAGATGAGCTGGGTGCAGCCCTGAGCACTGTGTCCATCGGGACACCTGCACAGACCCTGATTTCTGTGCTGTGAGTAAGTTACTCCGGGTTGGAGCCAGCCCTGAGCCCTCTCAGATAACCTGGGTGCAGCCCTGAGCACTGTGCCCACCAGGACACCTGCACAGACCCTGATCTCCATGCTCTGAGTGAGTTACTCCAGGTTGGAGCCAGTCCTGAGCCCTCTCAGATGAGCTGGGTGCAGCCCTGAGCACTGTGTCCATCACAACATTTGCACAGACCCTGATTTCTGTGCTCTAAGTTACTCTGGGTTGGAGCCAGCCCTGAACCCCTCTAAGTTAACTTGGGTGCAGCCCTGGGCACTGTGTCCATCAGGACACCTGCTCAGACCCTAATTTCCCTGCCCTGAGTAAGTTACTCCAGGTTGGAGCCCAGCCCTGAGCCCTGTGCTGGGTTTGGGGGATGAAATGAAGCAAACCCAGCTGGGGATGAACAGGAGATCTGCCCCCATCTGTGGCTGACCTCTTTTCCTGCCAGTCCTGCAGATTTGGGGTGCAGTGGTGCTTAGGGGAGCAGGTGAGCAGAGGGGAGAGGCTGCAGGTGCTGCTCCCCCTCCCAGGAGGGCACAGCCGCGCCTGGAGAGGCTCTGGGAGGATGTGGGGACATTTAAAAATCCATTTGCAGTGCAAATCTAACTCCTCCCTGTCTCACAGGATGCTGGAATGGAAGCGTGCAGGTCGTGCCAGGGATGGGAGGCAATAATCACAAAGGTAAATGCCACTCCAGGGATTTATTTCCTGTGACATTTGCAGGAGCAGCCCTGGCTGGACATCCTGCATGTCCAAACTGTGCAGCCTTCCAGGAGCTCCAGGGGAGGGACACGGGGGTCACTACAGGTGAGCAAACATCAGTGGAGCACAGGACAGAGCCCACAGACCCAGGAGGAGGTGCAGGTTCCCAGGGAAGCCAATCCCACCTTCCCACAGCTGTCCCAGGAACTCAGCCCTGCAAAGCAGGAGCTCTGGGGCTGGGGGATTTCAGTCAGCACTGAGCAGGATAATCCATGCAAAGCCCAGGAGCAAAAGCTCCAGCTCCAAACTCTGCAAGCAGACACACTGGAACAAGGCAGGAGGGCCAGGTTTGAGAGCAGTGGTGTGGGGGATATATACATATTTTATATCGATATATTCTCACACCTATAGATCTCCTGAAAAGGAAAATCCATCTCATTCAGAACAGATGCTGGACATGAATTTATTAAGATGAATGAAGCTACTTCATTCCCCTTTAGTGCCTGGAGGATGGAAACTCAGGCAATATTGCCTCTCCCTGGCATCAGAGCACTCCATTTCTCCCCGAAGTTCTCAACAATAATTCATGTCTCTGCATGGCATTGATCAGCCAGGCTCTGAGATCCTGTGCTTTTGTCTACATCTCCTCTGCACTCAGCTCCTAAGAGCACGGGGAAGAAAGGTTTCTGGCAGGAAAGATAAAAACTATTTATTGTAGTGACCTTTTTGATTAATGGGTGGAGTTAGGCGTGAAATCATTTTTATCAGGTGAGCATAATGACTCGCAGGACAACAAAAAGGGCATTTCAATTTTTTATCAAAACCCTCAGCGAGAGCACAATCCCTCAAGGTGAACTTTGGGGACAGCCCAAGTAGGAGTGAATAAATACCTTCTAAGTGTGGTATTGGCTGAGCACTGGCTGGTGAACCAGCAGGGACCATGGGAAGGAGCCAGGCTCCCCTGCTCCCTGCCATGGACAGGGATCCATCCCATGGAGCTGTGCTGGGGAGATGGAGCAGGCAAACCTGGACACTGCCTTTTCTAAATAACTCTGTTATCAACAATACCTCTGCTGGGCTTCCTGCTCTGAAATCATCCACTAGAGCCTAATTAAGCAGACATTAATGAGATCAGAGTGTCTGACTGCCTGTTAATCTCTCAAAACATGATAAGGCCATTCCATTTTTTGCCACGGTGCTGCAGGAACCTGCCTGCCCACCGTTTATCAGCACACAAAGTCCCAGCAAAACCATGGAACTGCTTCCTTGGACCCTGTGACCTGATCCTGGGCTCAGGATATTCCATGGAAACCAACTCAAACCTGCACACACAGTAATACCAGACACTTCACAATACACATGAAGGCTTGTGTACATTAAAAAATACATTTTGGATCACTGGTTGAATTAATGAGCCCTTAAAACTTGTTCAGAATTAACCCTCCTGACCCCACCTGATGGGGTTTGAGCTGTGTTTACCCTGCACTGAATCCTCCCAGACACTGGAAACTCTGTGTGACACTGAATCACCTCCCATTTCCCTGCATCTGCTTACACCAACTGCAGCACACAGACCTGGGTGCTTAAGGCTATAAAAGTGGAAATGTTTCAAGGCAAAATGGCCTTTTAATAACACTTTTTAAGCCCAGCATGGCTGAGATTTGCAGGTTGTGGTAACAAAGCAAGGATGTTTTTGGCAGAGGACTGGAAAGGGCAGGCAGAGTTCTGTTATCTTTGTACCCCCAGCCTTCTCCAGTCAGAGAGAGACAATTGGGTAATAAAACCAGGGCTCCTGGGTGGTGTGCAGACTGAGAGGGTAGGAAGTGTCCCCAGAGGGTTTGGAGCATCCCTGGGCTTTGGGCTCTCTGGGGGATTTGGTTCTCTCTGAGGTGCAGGGATGGAGCTGCCTCTGTCCCAACAGGGATGGAGCTGCCTCTGTACCCCAAGGATGGAGCTGCCTCTGTCCCCCCAAGGATGGAGCTGCCTCTGTCCCCCCAAGGATGGAGCTGCCTCTGTCCCCCCAGAGATGGAACTGCCCCTGTCCCAACAGGGATGGAGCTGCCTCTGTACCCCAGAGATGGAACTGCCTCTGTCCCTCCAGGGATGGAGCTACCCCTGTCCCCCCCAGGGATGGAGCTGCCTCTGTCCCCCCAGGGATGGAGCTGCCTCTGTCCCCCCAGGGATGGAGCTGCCTCTGTCCCTCCAGGGATGGAGCTGCCTCTGTCCAGCCAGGGATGGAGCTGCCTCTGTCTCCCCAGAGATGGAGCTGCCCCTGTACCCCAGAGATGGAGCTGCCTCTGTCCCCCCCAGGGATGGAGCTGCCTCTGTCCCTCCAGGGATGGAGCTGCCCCTGTCCCTGTCCCTGCTGCACCCGAGCGTTTCCAGGGCTCACCCACTCCAGGGCATCATTATGGGGAGTGTGGAGCTCGTTCCTCCCTGCATAATTTCAAATAAGCCTCCCAGGCAGGCAGCAAGGAGAGCTCCACGGAAAGCAGTGGCAGGCTTTGAAGTTGGAGTCTCTGTTCTGTTTCCAGACAGATTTTGATTTAATGATAGATGCCTGCCCTGCCAGGGAAGAAATTTCATAACGAATCAAGCAATGTGGGTATAAATAGAAGCCAGGAGAGAGGAGAGCAGGAGCAGAGGACAGGCTGGACTTTGGTCCAGCCCAGCTGGGCTCAGGTCTGGGCTCAGCCACCCCCCAGGCTTTGCCCTGGGGTAAAACCCTGACTGGGGATCATTTTCTTGGTAAAGCAGCAATAACCTGGGCACAGCTGGAGCCAAAACTGGTGTGAGCTGGGGCAGAGCCAGCAGCCAGCCTGGTCCACAGCTCTGACCTCACTCCACTGAACAAGGGGTGCCCATAGCTCAGTTATCCCCAGGGGGGGATGCCCACAGGCTGTCAGAAATATTTAAAGGCTTCAGAACCGTGGAATGGGTTGGAAGGGATGTTAAAGCCTATCCTCCTAATCTTAGAGCCTGTACTCTCACAGATTATGTAGTGTTATCTGGTTGTTATAAGTTACTTTTTGTTACTGCTCCAGTAGCCATAAATTCCAGTTGGTGACATCAATTACATTAATAAAGCACCCTCAATTTACTCATTATAATTTAAGCAATACTCAGTTAAGATGTAAATACATCCCTTACCCCAGACAAAGCAGTGCCTGTTTTTGCTCTGCCTGGGCATTCAGTGATGTTATTAATGCCCAGCAAAGCACCCCAGGCCCATCCCCAGCAGCAGAGGCCTCATCTCACAGGAATTCCAGACACCCCGAGTCACCTGAGCCTGCAGAGGTTTCACCTCTCCAGGGGCATTGTGCAGCTTCCCCCAGACAGATCCCAGCAAAAGGGGTTAAAGGGGCAGTGAGGGGCCACTGATGGCTTTCACTGAGGATTTGGGGTTTACCCTTGATGAGATCACTCTTAGAGAGCCTTTCCCTCCACCTTCTGGTGGACAGTGTAGGACAAATGTCCTCTTTAGAAGAGCACCTGTGGAGGAAGCAGAGAGCCCAGGTGGGAGGTGCAATGAGAACCCAAGCAAGGCTCAGCCAGGCCAGGCTTTGTTCACATCTGCCATCAATTCCTCTGCTCCTCCCAGCTTCCCCCTGCCCTGGGGCACCACTTGGCTTTAGGGACCTGGGTCAAATGCTCTGGCCAGGTGACAGGACCAGGGACACCTCCAGGTGACAGCCCCAGGTGACAGGACCAGGTGACAGGACCAGGTGACAGCCCCAGGTGACAGCCCCAGGTGACAGGACCAGGTGACAGGACCAGTGACACCTCCAGGTGACAGGACCAGGACAGCCCCAGGTGACAGGACCAGGTGACAGGACCAGGTGACAGCCCCAGGTGACAGGACCAGTGACAGGACCAGGTGACAGGACCAGTGACACCTCCAGGTGACAGCCCCCAGTGCCAGCCCCCAGTGCCAGCCCAGCCCATCCTGCTCCCCAGCCAGGTTTGAGCTGCAGAACACAGAGCCAGAGGCCAGTGCTGTGTCACCTGATTTTTTAAGTTTTTCTGAGCCTTCTGATGTTACATGCTTGTAATGAACTTTCTCACACCCCTTATGTAAATAATGTATTGGTTTGCATTCTTTTGTGGAAGAAGATAAATTTGATGGGCTGTTGGTTTGTCCAGTGTCATTGGAGAGGTGGCACTGTCACCCTGCAATCCATTGTCACTTTTGGAACTCTATAAATGCTGTAATGAGAAATTAAAAATTCTCTTTTTACCTTGAGAAAGCTGCGTGTCCACATCGTGTTATTTCATGTCCTGTAGTGCCAGGTGCTGCACTCTGAGTGCACAGGATCCCCCAAAGGATTCCTGCTCCCTTTTCCCACTTCCCCCTCCACAAAAAGCAGATCTCACCCAGCTCAGGGCAGCCCTTTGGGACCTTCCTGATTTCCTGCCCATTCCCATCCCATTCCTGCACAGGGACCAGCTCCTCTCCCCTCAGCCACCCTGCTCAGCTGAGATTGCAGAGATCCCTTCACATATTTTGGGGGAATGGTCCATGAGGCTGGGGACACTGCCTGCAGCACCCACAGCTGCTTCCATCCGCTGCCAGCACCAGCTGGGAGGAAACTCCTCTCCCATCTCCCCACCTTTGCTCACCCTCAGCCACGTGCAGCTGTAATTCCATCTGGAATGGTGGAAAACACACTTCCTTTCTCTCTCAAGATTTATCTTCCAGTTCATGCACGTGGTGCTGATATTCATCTTAAAAGCCAGCAGCGAGATGAACCCACTGTGACTTCCATTTCTCAGATCCAACATCCTTGTCAGCACTGGAGAGCTTAAGTGCTCTTCCTTTCACACCTATTAGGTTGGAACAAGCCTTAAAAGCATAAATAACCTTCCCCACAGCATAATGAAAGACCTTATTACAGCCTGGGATTAATTTTTTCTAATCTATTTACAAGCAAAAAGGTCGAACTGAAATTTGACAGTGAGGAAGGGAGGCAGGACTCATTATCTCCAGAAAGAGTGGAGAAAATGGATGAGCATAAGCAGAAGATAGTTTTGGAGCTTGAATCCATGTCCCAGCCTCTAATTAAAAATTACCCAGCAAGGCACTGCCTCGCAAACACCATTAGCTACAGGAAAAATGAAATTCCTAATTACTGAGCAAAAATATTTTGATCTCAATTTTTTTTTTAATTTTAAAAAGCCATTTTTACTGTTCAAACCCTCCTTCCACTCCTCTTCCTTCTCCATATAACAGCTCTGCTTTATCCTTTTATTATCAAAGCACCAGCAGGACACGGCCACACATGGAGCACTGATTATTTTTGTCATTAAGCTGCCCTCACAAATCTCACCTTGCTGCCCACGAATCCCATCCCATTCCATCCCGTCCTGTCCCATCCCCATCCCCATCATCCCATCCCCATTCCCATCCCATTATCCCATTATCCCATCCCCATCCCATCCCCATCCCATCCCCATCCCCATCCCATCCCCATCCCCATCCCATCCCCATCCCATCCCCATCCCCATTCCCATTCCCATCCCCATCCCCATCCCATCCCCATCCCCATTCCTCATCCCCACCCCATCCCATCCCCATTCCCATTCCCATCCCCATCCCCATTCCCATTCCCATCCCCATCCCCATTCCCCATCCCCACCCCATCCCATCCCATCCCCATCCCCATCCCATCCCATCCCATCCCCATTCCCATTCCCATCCCATCCCCATCCCCATTCCCCATCCCCACCCCATCCCATCCCATCCCCATCCCCATCCCATCCCCATCCCATCCCCATCCCCATTCCCATCCCATCCCCATCCCAATGCCATCCCCATTCCCATCCCATCCCATCCCCTCTGGCTGCAGCCGTGGGCAGGAGAGGCAAAGCTGGGGTGAGGATGTTCCTTACTCAGCTCTGGAGAACAACCTTGGCACGGCCAAACTGGCCAGAACTGGTGGAGAAAAGGGGCAATCCCTGAAATCCCTGCAATCCCTGCAATCCCTGCGATCCCTGCAGTTCCTGCAATCCCTGCAATCCCTGCAGTTCCTGCAATCCCTGCAGTTCCTGCAATCCCTGCAGTTCCTGCAGCTGGTTGAGCTGGCTGGGGAATGGGCAGGACCAGCCTGGGTGGCTGCTGTGGAGCCCCGGGGATGGCAGGGCAGGGATGGCACACACACAGTGCCCCAGGTGGTGCCCACAGCTGGCACTCCTGGCACACAGAGCCACCCACCCCGGGATTGGGAACGGGCTGGGCTCTGCCTGCAGGCTCTGCTGTTCCTGAGGCTGTGCCTCCCTCTCCAGGCCGCCCAGGAGCTGGCACTGCTGCTGGCTCCTCCATCCAGCCCAATTCCCTCCCGGCATCCCACCCAACCCTGCCCTTGGTCGGGGTGAGACCATTCCCCCTTGTCCTCTCGCTGCCCCTGTAATTATTTGCTCTAATAATTACCATACTTGTATTATTTGCACTGATGCTCCTTGAGTAGCTGACTGCACTCCCTGGGCATCACAGGAGTCAGTGGCCAGAGATAATTTGTATTTATTCCATGTGCTAAGTGTACTTGTACGTGTTTATTGCATTTAAGTGTGCAGCCAATTTATTTATTTAACTCTGTGAGAAGAGTGCCAGGAGGTTTTTCAGTTTGTTTCCATCTTCCCCAGCTGTAAATAAACCCAAGCTCATTAAGAGCCCTGCACTGCTCCATTAGTGCTGGAGCTGGTGCTGCCAGCCTGAGCAGGATCCTATTCCTGCCTCAAGAATCCCATGGAATTACAGTGCCTAACACAGCAAGAATCAGTGGAGAAGGGGAACAGAGCTCCTGGAGCCTGCCCAAAACACCACTCTGGGCAATTCCTACTAGAAAAACATGCAAATGCCATTATTTGTATGGGCTGTTGCTTCCCAGAGCCAGGCAGGGCTGTGGGCACTGGAGGATGCCCTTTTATCTCAGAGTCAGCCTGGGGAATCAGATCCCTCTCACCCACTGCTCTTTCTGCTCTTTCTGATGCACAGAGAGAAGGTTTGGTGTGCTGGAGCTGCTCTCTAAGGGATGGCAGAGGATGGCTGGGTGCCAGTGCCTCCTGCCTGGGCACTGGGAACAGGCACCACCAAGCCAGAACCCTCCAGCAGGGAGAGCTCAGGGAATTCCACAGCAAATCTCTCATCTCTCCCAAAATCCTGTGAGCACAGAGCTCTGGGGCAGCTGAGGCACCTGGAACAGAGCAAACTGCAGCCAGACCCACCCAGCATCCCTTTCACAGGGGCTGATGCCCAGGGAATTCATGGACCTGCAGAAAGGGACTGGGAGTTCAGAGCTTCATCCTCGGCCAGAAGGGCTGGAGTTTATTCTGAACGGCTCTGGAGATTCCTGAGTGCTAAAGAAAGGAGGATTGAGGAAAAAAGGAAAAGGGGAGGGAAAGGAGAAATAGAAATCATGAGGAGTTTTAAATCCCAGACTAAATAAACAGGATTATTGACAGCACCTGAGCTGAACAGGTTTCCTGACTGGGGCAGGGAAGAAAAGGGAGGTGAAAAAGCTCAGGGAGGGGCAGGAAGGGGAGCAGGTTTGGGAATGGAGGAATGGGAGCAGATTTTGGGACTGGGAGCAGATTTGGGGAATGGGAGCAGATTTGGGGACTGGTGGGAGTGAGAGCAGATTTTGGGAGAGGCAGGAATAGGAGCAGATTTTGGGAATGGAAGCAGATTTTGGAAGAGGCAGAAATAGGAGGAGATTTTGGGAATGGCAGGAATGGGAGCAGATTTGGGGACTGCGAGCAGATTCTGGGGAATGGAAGCAGATTCTGGGAATGGAGGAATGGGAAGAGATTTTGGGAATGGGAGCAGATTTTGGGACTGGCAGGAATGGAGGCAGATTTTAGGAATGGGAACAGATTTTAGGAATGGGGACAGATTTTGGGGAATGGGGGCAGATTTTGGGAATGGCAGGAATGGGAGCAGATTTTGGGAATGGGAACAGATTTTAGGAATGGGAGCAGATTTTGGGAATGGGAGCAGATTTTGGGGAATGGAGGAATGGGAGCAGATTTTAGGAATGGGAGCAGATTTTGGGAATGGGAGCAGATTTTAGGAATGGGAGCAAATTTTAGGAATTGGAGCAGATTTTGGGGATGGGAGCAGATTTGGGCACCATCTGGTTTTTCAGACATCTCAGAGCCCCGAGCTCAGCCCCGTGGCTGGGGATGGAACTGCAGAACCACGGAGCCAAATCCCTGGAATTCCTGCAGAAACGGCACTTTTGAAACCTTCATCCCTGCTGTGGGCTTAGCCGAGGGATAATTGGGATTTAGTGAAGCCTGAGCCCTTTCTCTCCCCTCTCCCTGTGCTCCCCATGAACGGGAGGGGATGAGGCTGCCCGGCCTGCATCCCTTCCCTCTGTTCTGCTCTCACCTTGCTGAGCACCTGTGGCTTCCCAGCCAAGCTCCAGCATCCCTGCACCTCCTCCCCAGCCCTCCCAGGGCACAGCAGAACTCCAGCAGATTCCTCCTGATTCTCGTTTTTCACAAATGCAATTATCAGTGGATGAGTCTCAGCAACTGTTCAAAAGGATTTTCAAAAATCACTTTTAAATAAGGCTTATAAAGCCCTTCTAAAACTCCTTTCCAAAATCCAGGCATCCATTTCTGAAAACAAGTCTGGAATAGCCTGTTATCACTATTTATGTCTTCATTTTTTGAGTTTGCAGCTCATTTTCTGACACTCACAGGGTGTTTAAACAATTTGGCTGCGTCCTCTGGATAATTATAATGAGCTACAGCCTCCCAAAACCCCCCAGAAAATGTGATTCTGCTCATGCTGACTTAATCTGGCTGCAGCATTCATGCTCTCCCCTGGGAATAGTTACAAGATGTAGAGGACTTCTTGCCAGATCAGGGGGAAAGGAAAAGCAGTGATTGTGCCAGTTGTGATTGTTCCCTCACCTTTCCACCCCTGTGCCTGCCTGGCACCCAGGGTTTGGAGAAATCCCCTCCAAGCCAAAGCCCTGGGCCTGCAGCAACACATCTGCCACTTATTGCCAATTAATGCAGGGTAGAGATCCCTTGGGGCTTGCAAACTGAATGGCAAGTGGAAATAAATAAAGTGAATTATTGGCCTGGGATAAACCCGAGCTGCCCGTGCCAGGGCAGGGCAGCACTGCTGGGCAGGGATGGATTTTCCCTCGGGGTTGCTGAGGTTGGGCTCCATGGGCAGCTGAGCAATTCTCCCAGCACAGCCAAACCAGACCTGGCAGAGCTCAGGACATCCCTGTGCCTGTCCTGGAGTGCCAGGGCCCTGCCAGGGGGCTCAGACACCCTGGCACAGAGCCCAAGAGCCCTGTGGGTTTGATTATGAGCCGTGGAGCAAATTACCAACTTTATATGAGGACCTGCAAGCCACAAAAGTCTAAGTAGAATAATGATTAGTTTGTCACGGGGTGAAAAATAGATTTTTGGGGTTTTCAGAATGGGGGTTCAGGGGCAAGATGGAGGGATCTGGGTGTGTCCAGCCTTTCTCCTTCTTCTTCTTGGCCTCCATCTTCTGCTGTGATGTTGGCACTTTTAGATTGGTTTAGAGTAGAAGCTCACTGTCTAACACAGGTGATAGGTATTGGGAAGTCATTGTAAATATTGTATATTTAATTTTTAGTATAAAAAGATAACACTGCCCCAGGGAGGCAGTGCCTGGAACTGTCCTGCTGTGTGAACCTTGGCTGGACAGGAGAAAGAATTTTATAGATAAGAAACAATAAACAACCTGGAGACCGAGAAATGAAGAGCCCTGACTCTTTCTTCAACCATGGGGCTGGGAAAAGAGATTTTCTAACACATCTCAGGGTTATTCTGACCACCTAAAGCCCTGGGACAGACCCTGGAGCCCTCCTGGGAGGCTGGGCTGTGGGAAGGGGGCTCTGGGGCACCAGAGGGGATGGGAGTGAGCAGAGCTCTGCTCCCAGCCAGCAGGGAACCCAGCAAACCTTCACTGAGAACAGATGTCTGAGCTGACATCCCAGCCCTGATGTCCCAGAGGGGTCTCCTCCTCCTCCCAAGGGGATTTGGGATCCTCCTGAAGGGAACCACGAGAATGATGGAGAGGGACCTGGAGAGGCAGGACACAGGGAATGGCTTCAAACTGGCAGACAGCAGGGTTAGGTGGGATATTGGGGATAAATCCTTCCCTGGAGGGTGGGCAGCCCTGGCACAGATGCCCAGAGCAGCTGGGGCTGCCCCTGGATCCCTGGCAGTGCCCAAGGCCAGGATGGATGGATGGACAGTGGGAGGTGTCCCTGCCATGGCAGGGGTGGCACTGGGTGGGATTTAAGGTCCCTTCCCACCCAAACCATCCTGGCATTCTGGGATTTTCCACAGTGCCCTTTGCTCTCAGCCAGGGCCAAAAGGGCCATGAAAGCCTGGGGAAGGTGTGGGAGCTGCCCAGCCACCCCACACTGCAGAACTGCAGAGGGGATGATTTGGCTGGACAGGACCAAGGGACAGCTGGAGGATCTTTCTGCACTGCTGGGAATCCCCAAAGACCCAGCAGTGCCACAGGACTGGTGAGGAACACATCCTGGACAGACTGGGATTTTTTTTTCCATCATTATCATTCTTATTGTTAAAATTATTATTATTATTATTATTATTATTATTATTATTATTATTATTATTTGTATTTGTATTTTTCTGGAATCCCACACCACCATGGCAGAGCTGGGGATGATCACTGCTGGATGTGGCAGGTGAGGCCCTGCAGAACCATTCCCCAGCCCTGCCTGGCCCTGCCCAGCTGCAGGGGCTCCCCACCAATCCCTGATCTATGGAAGGTTTGCCTGAACATCTGCCAGGCAGGGAACAGCCAATTAACTGGCTGTAATTAAGGCTGATCAGGCGGTGATTTGAGCAGGACCTGGGTGAGAAGGGCACCAAGAGTCTCCCATCACTCATTAATGTTGATAAAACACTGCAGCTCTTCACTAAACAGGTGCCCACCAAGGCTGCTCTGCCAAATTGCAGCACAAGTTGTTTTAATTAATCCAGGGCAGGTGTTGCACAGGGACAGACAATGCAGGGGAGCTTGGGGTTAGACATTAAAAATTGGATTGGTACCAGAGATGAGATGGTTCCCACCCTGTGTGTCAGCAAATCCAGGTGGAAAGGTTTGTCTTCTTTCTATTAACAACACACAATACACCATTAATAATCTTAAAACCTTCTACTCTCTTACTAAACAAATTTTCCTACAGTCTTAAGGTCTGTCTTAACCAAGCCTAAAACTCATGCTATTGTTTTATATCCTTGCTTACTGTACCATTGTAACTTTTTCTACTTTTAGACTTTCCAGCTGCAGCTGACTCTGAGCTTTCTGTTCCTGCTGTTTCTAAAGGCTGCTGCTACAGCTCTCTGCAGATCTTCTCACCTTTGCCATTTCCCACAGGGGGATGTCCCACCTGGCTGCTGTCTGTGCTCTGCAGGAGGGTTCAGGGCAGCCGGGGTCAAAGGACGAGTCTGGATCCTCGACATTCCGCTCTGCAGATTGTTTATTATTCCTTCAGATTGTTTATTATTCCTTCAGATTGTTTACTATTTCTTCAGATTGTTTACTATTTCTTCAGATTGTTTATTATTTCTTCAGGTTGTTTATTATTTCTTCAGATTGTTTATTATTTCTTATCTTACAGAGTTTTCCTCTCTGCCAGCCGGGATCTGCCCAGCAAGGCAGCCAAGGGCACTCTGACCACCCACGGGGTGGTCGTGTCTTTTTATAATAAAAACTCCGTACATCATATTTATCTTTTATCCCCAATACCTTTCACCCTTGTTAACAAGTGCACCTTCACCACAAACCAATCCCCAAGTGCCAGCATCACCACAGAAGATGGAGGCCAAGAAGAAGAAAGAAGAAGCACGAGACACGCCCTGATTCCTCCATCTTGTCTCCATAATCCCCCTGTACCAAAATCCCAAAATCCATATTTCACCCTGTGAATGTGTGATCTCTCCACCACTCAAACTCTAGTCATTCTCATGTCCTCATACACACCCTCTGAAGGGCCAAAGTCCAGCCACCAAGAATGCCTGGCAACATTGCAGGACCCCCGAGCCCCCCAAGGGTTCTCCTGGTGATTCTGGGCATTCAGAGCCATGTGCTGAGCTCCCACAGGTGACCCTGCACAAACAGCCCAGAACAGACCCAGAGGGGCCAAGGACTGAGCACTGACCCAGCTGTGGGTGCTTTGGGAGGGAGGGACCCCAAAGATGATCCCATTCCAGGGACACCCTCCACCATCCTGGGCTGGCCCAGCCCCATCCAGCCTGGCCTTGGGCACTGCCAGGGACCCAGGGGCACCCCCAGGTGACACCAAGCCTGTCCCAGCTGGGCACTCCCAGAGCTGCCCCTGCCAGCTGGGGATGCCAGGGGTGCTGCCAGAGCCCCACACTGCTGCCCTGCCCGTCTGAGACAGAAAACAAAGTTTTACACTTGTTTGATGCTTATACTGAGCTTTTTTGGAGTGGATGCTTTGATTATGACATTATGGTATAAATGCATTAAAAAGCACCAAACAAAACCAAGATAAATCAGGATTTAACGTGGGTGGGTCAGCAAAGCTCAGCTGGGTGCAGTGGATCTCCTGCACCTGCCAGGGTTGTTGTGACCTTGCCATGAGCACACAGTGAGCTGCTCCCCACCTGCTCACCCACCTGCTCCAGGGGGAATGAAGAGCTGGGGGTCCTCAGGTCCCCCTTTTGGAGCCCATCAGGCTTCCCCAGCACGGGATCCCCACAGAGGGGGCCCAGGGATGGCACCTGGGCCAGGTGTCACCCCTGGGCATGCCCTGAGGCAGGAGTGCCCCTGGAAAGGTCCTGCCCCTGCACAGGTCCTGCTCAGCTCTCCAGAGGGGGCTGCTGCTCATTGCCTCCCTCCTGAGCAAACGTTTCCCTTGTCCTTGAGATCTCCCCATTAAATCCACCCTTGTCTCCTGCAGAAAGCAAGCCTGACCTTTCCCACTGAATCAAGAGCCAATTTATTACATATTTTAAATTCATAATGAGATCAAAAGGGATAATGCTCAGATGACCCAGAGATCAGCCCAAGACACGAGAGATAATTGCTCCCTTAATTGCCACGCCTGAATTAAATCACTTGTGCAGTGTGTGTGCCCAGATGGGAGGGACAAAGGAGGTGTCAGAGCCCTGGCAGCTCCTGCTGGGGCTCCGTTTGTCACAGCCCTGCTCACCTGCAGCTCCCAGGCAGCCCCAGCTGTGCCCACCTGTGCCAGGGCCACTCCTGGAGTTCAGCTTTGTCCCAGCTTTGGGCAGCTGGGGAGGAGCTCAGGCACAGCCATGAGAGAGGGGCCAGAGGCTGCCCAGGGACCTTCCCCAGCCCGGGCTGCCCCAGCATCTCCAGGCTGACCCTGGGATGCAGGAGCAGCCTCAGCTGCCCTGGGCACACCTCCCCGTTGGTAAAACCCCATTTAAGAGTTTCCAACCCTTCCCCTGTGGGCTGAGCCAGTGCTGAGGCTGCCAGGGGGGCTCTGCAGCCCCTGCCCCTTCCCCTGTGGGGGACAGGGACACCAAGCACCCCCTCCCTGGCCCGGGGGGGCAGCAGAGCCTTCCTCCCATCCAGCCCAGCTCTGCCCACAGCCCCAGCACAGGCAAGGTGAAAAATGCATCTATTTTATGATTGGCTTTTTGCAAATATTAAAATGAATATTATATGTGTTGTGTTAGGAAGTAATGCTGTATTCATTCTCTTAAGTACTGTGTTAAATATAGTTTTAGGTTACAAAAATTGTTAAAATAGAAACTGTGCTATATAAGATGCTTTGTTTAACAGAAAGGACTTGCAGCGAGATAGCAGCCACAGGACACCTGAATCTTTCAGAGAAAGGGAATTTATTGCCTTCTTATCAGAAGAAACTAACTTCTTCCCACCTTGAAGGTGCTGTTGGGATTAGAAGGAAGAAGTTGACACTGCCCAGACAGAATCCTGTGTTTGAATGGAATTTATGCATCATGGATGAGGTGTATGAATATGCAACAGGCTGTTGTTTTTAAGGGTTAATCCTTTGTTAACGGGGGTCCTTTTTCGGGCTCGTGATGCCCAGAAAAAGGCACCCGGACATCCGTAACTCTTTGCTTTTATTGTCTCATATTGTCCTGATTTAAATTGTCCAAATTATTACGACTCTAATTGTATTACTATTTTTATAACCATTTTATTACTGTTAAACTTTTAACAATTTCAAAAGCAAGTGATTGGCGTTTTTCACAGGCAAGGTGCTTAAAGACACCGATCTGCTCCTCACACTGCTTTTTATGCATTATTTATCAGTGGTTAAGGAACTGGGGCTGTTACAAACAGCAGCAAATGAGGGTGGCATTAATTTTAAAGAGTCTGTAATAGCTATCAGGTGGTTTCAGGATTTATTATAAATAACTTAGGGATTTGCTCAGTCCTCAAACCTGCACCAACAACTGATCACTGAATAAAAACATTCGAGTGAAGTGCAAGTGCAGGTTATTAACCTGAGTATGGAAACCTCTTTAAACCTGCTAAGAGGCCCAATTAAAGATAGAGCAGACAGAACAGCCTGTTGCTCCAGTTCCAGGGTAGGTGATCCAAAGAATTAAAAGGTAACATTAAAATGAAAAATGCATTAAGAACCTCTTGCATTTCCAGTGCGAGGTGGGAGCTGCTGTTCCACATTCCCAGGCACAGGGAGGAGGAGGAGATTGGGTGAGCAGGGAGCAGCAGACCTGGGAGCTGAGCACAAAGGGGATTAATAGCAGGTCACTTAAAGGGTTCGTGGGAGGTTAATCAGGGAAAAAAGCACTCAGGTAATTCCCATCAAAAAATCCCCAAAGCCTCTGGCTGCAAGTGCAGCTCCAGGAGAGGAAGATGGGATCAGAGCAGAAAACAGGATTGGGGTTGTACAGAGAGCACAAATCTGCTCTAAACCAGATAAATAAGGATGCTGAGGTCCCCAGGAGATGCTCTGAGCACAAAGAGGAAATGATTGCTTTGGGAGGTCAGGGCAGAGCTCCCAAAAATCCACAGAGGAGCAGGAACAGCTCAGGGCCCCCTCCCAGGGCAGGATCCCTCCCAAACCCCACTGAACCCTGCCCTGCCCTGCCCAGCAGCTTTAGGCACTCACATTTATGGGGACACCACCTCATCTCTGCCCACCTGCATTTGCAATGTCAAGAGGAAAGGAAAATGATCTTTTTCCAACGGGTTTGAGAAGTTTTTGCCGCAGAAGCTCCCGTGCCCCAGCTCCTGTGCCCAGGCAGGAGCAGCTCCAGCCAGGCCCTGGAGCTCCTTCCTCCCTCTCACTGCATTACAAACAATTTCCATAGAAACTGGAAACATTCCCTAAACCAACAGAGGCTCCCTTCTTTCCAGCAATTATCTTAAGGTCTGATTTGCATTTTAAATGTCACCTGTATAAATTAAAACTGTTTACTGCTCGCAGTGTCATTACTCTGAGTCATCTGGCAATAGCAGCTGCAGGCTCGAGTTGTTTGCAGAGAAAGCTGCACACGGGGGCATCCCTGCATCCCTGCATCCCTGCATCTCTGCCACAGCTGCCTGGCAGCTCCTCCAGGCTGCAAAGGGCTCCCTTTGCCCTGAGCTCGCTCCTTGTGGCACTGGAGCCCTGGCAGAGCATTGCTCGGCTCCATTGCAGCTGCTGCAGCTGCAGACTGCACTGCTGCTCTATCCTCCTGCAGCTGCTGCACTGCTGCCCTCTCCTGCTGCTGCTGCTGCACTGCTGCTCTCTCCTGCTGCTGCTGCTGCACTGCTGCCCTCTCCTGCTGCTGCTGCTGCACTGCTGCTCTCTCCTGCTGCTGCTGCTGCACTGCTGCTCTCTCCTGCTGCTGCTGCTGCACTGCTGCCCTCTCCTGGTGCTGCAGACTGCACTGCTGCACTGCTGCCCTCTCCTGCTGCAGACTGCACTGCTGCTCTCTCCTGCTGCTGCTGCTGCACTGCTGCCCTCTCCTGGTGCTGCTGCAGCTGCACTGCTGCTCTATCCTCCTGCTGCAGCTGCACTGCTGCTCTCTCCTGCACTGCAGACTGCACTGCTGCACTGCTGCCCTCTCCTGCAGCTGCACTGCTGCTCTCTCCTGCACTGCAGACTGCACTGCTGCACTGCTGCTCTCTCCTGCTGCTGCAGACTGCACTGCTGCTCTATCCTCCTGCTGTAGCTGCTGCACTGCTGCTCTCTCCTGCTGCAGATTGCACTGCTGCCCTCTCCTGCTGCTGCTGCTGCACTGCTGCCCTCTCCTGCACTGCAGACTGCACTGCTGCCCTCTCCTGCACTGCAGACTGCACTGCTGCCCTCTCCTGCTGCTGCAGACTGCACTGCTGCCCTTTCCTGCTGCTGCTGCACTGCTGCCCTCTCCTGCAGGATCCCAGCAAGCAGCAGCCCCCATTGCCCAGCTCTGCTCTGCATTCTCCTGCATTCATTTTTCAAAACTTGGGAGTCATTTGTGAGTTATAAATGACTTTTTGTTGTTGTTGTTATAGTAAACGTCAAGGACAAACAGAAGATCTGCACATTAGAGGAGTTTGAAATGCACTTTGATAACTGAGCCAACCAACAGGCTGTGCCCCTGATGGATCACTGCCAAACTGGGTGGGTCACTGCCAAACTGGGTGGGTCACTGGCAAACTGGGTGGGTCACTGGCAAACTGGGTGGGTCACTGGCAAACTGGGTGCTCCCAGTTCAGATCCACAGAGCTCACAGGTGAGGCCAGCCCTGGATTCCAGTCCCTGCTCTGCTCCCCGGATCACAGCCCCAGTCTGGCTGTTGGATTCTTCATTTCTCATTTCACTTCTCATTCACTGAGCTGGGAAAACACTCCCAGGACCGCCAGTGCAGCCTTTGACCAATCCCCACCTTCCCACAGCATTCCCAGCACCTCCTCCCCATCATTTCAAACACCCAGGCCAGTAACAGGCTCTGAAATCTGCCCTGCTCAGAGCAATGGTCCCAAACTTTAGGTGGGAAAAGCAGAGTCCAGCCAAGCCTACCTGTATCAGAGGGATGGGAACAAGCAGCAGTGATGAGGGGCAGTTTTCCAACATTTCACCCCAATAAAGGCTTTATGAAATGTCCCTCAAAGCCAGGAGAAGCTGGAAGGGCAGGTCCTGACCCCCTGAAAAACCCCTCTAATAATTAGATGTTAATTACATTCCCCTGGTTCTCATTATTTCATTGTAACAATTCCCAAACATTTTCTTCAATTATTATCCCAATTTTTTCCATCCTCCAGACAAATTCTGGCAGTTGAACCCAACTACACTTGGGATTGGAAACTGAAGAGGAGCTGCTAAAATCACAGCTCCTGCCTGGAAATTAAAAACTGAGAGAAGACAGACACTTCCCTCAAATATTCCCCAACCAAGCCTTCATTTAAAAAATAAAGCAGAAACATTGAAAATCCAGGAAACCTTCCCCCCAGGCCTGAGCCTCAGCCTGGGAGACAAAAATTCTCACTCTTTCCTCTCAAAGCAGCAGATCCATTTTCCATCTTTTCCTCCCAGGTGAAGCACACCTGGAAATCAGAGCCCCTCAAGGTGATGTCCTTCAGCACCATTGTCCAGGAGAATTATTATTCTGAGGAAGTTTATGGAGTTATTATTGTGTCCAACTTTCCAGTTCAGCTTAGAGATCAGTCTGGGTGAACTAATTCCATCTCCCTAATGATTAAATGCTTCATATTAATCCAACCCCGAGCAGGCAGGTTCAAGCAGCCTGCCTGCCTCTCATTCCCTGCAATAATTACATCCTGACAATCATTTCGGGCCTCCTTGGCTTTCTCTGAATTTGTTGTTTCTTGAAAGAAGCTCTCCTGCATTTCCTGGTGCCATCTGTCCCCACGGGCAGAGCAGGGATTTCCACATTGGAAATCTGCAGGAGCCAGGCAGGGGAACACAGGGGGGAATCCCTCAGGACACAGCCACAAACCAGGGAATTCCAGCTCCTTCCATGCTGTGGCCAGAAATGTTTTGACACAGAGAGGGAAATTCAGAAAGAGAACCTCTGGATTCTTCCTAAAAAACCTCCGAGCTGCTCCTGCAGAAAATTCCCTGAACTTTCATCACAGGGAATCTCAGAGAACTCCTCTGATCTCCTTCCTTCTCCTTATCACACGTTCCCAGCTGGGGAATAAAGGGGGGAAAAAGAAAGGAAAGAAAAGGGGGAAGGGGAAAGGGAGAAAGGGAAAGGGAAAAGGAAAGGGATAAAGGGAAAAGGGATAAAGGGAAAAGGGATAATGGGAAAAGGGAAAGGGAAAGGGAAAGGAAAGGGAGAAAAGAAGGAAAATAAACAGAAGGAAAAAAGAAAACAAAGAAAACCCCAAAACAAACAGAAAAAACAATCAAAAAACCAAAACCACCAAACAACAACAACAAAAACCCAAAACCCCAAATCCCTCACAGGGGTTTTCCTCCAGCCCCTCTGGGGTTCAGGCAGGCTGAGGCTGTGTCCACTGGAGCTGCCTCAGGGGTGCAACCAATTCTTCATCTACAGAGTTGGTTTTTATATTTAAACAGGTGTAAGGTGTGTGAGACCAGAGATTTTTAATGATAATACCACCACAAAATGCCCAGAACGAATGGCTTTTGCTGCTGCTGGATTCATTATGCAGGCAGAGCTGGCCCTAATTAGATAATATGAGATTTCTTGGCTCACACCAAGCAATTCAGAAGAAAGAGCCTTGTTATTGATGGGACAAACCACACAAAGCAATGGAGCAGAGTTTAATAAAGCAGAGAGTATCAAAGAGAGAAAGGTTTTAATTCTTAATAAGTAGATCCATGGGTTTCATTAACCAGCGTTCAAAGGGGTTTTTTTAGGGTTGCTTTTATTACCTAATTAATTAAAGCCTGACCAATAAGATAGATTAGTCCAATGGAATTGCATCTTGCATTAATAGCAATACTAATTAATCACTGAGCTGAAGCATTCCTCTGCACTGAGGAGAAATCATCCCAGGGTAAATCTGGAGAGAAAGCTGGAAAAGAGAGGGAAGGGTGGGCTGAGCATGGCTTTGGGATTGTGACGATCATGGCCAGTCCAGCTACAAAGTGCAGAAATAAATGTAAAATAAACTTTGTAAATGGCATTTCTGAGGTTTTAAATGTACTTTCTAACCCATTCCAGGGACTCATCCTTGCTCTGCCCTGTGCTCCATCTCCTCATCCCCAGGGTGAGCAGGGAGTGATAAACCAGGACTGTGAATGTTATTTATAATGTTCACAGGGGATGATCCCAACATCTCTGAGCTCACACAAACAGCCTGAACTCCAGGGAATCCCAGATGTGACACCAGACCTCCTTCCCTTCTCCTTAGCACAGATTCCCAGCCAGGAAAAAAAGGGGAAAAAAATAAAGGGAAAAAAATATGGGAAAAGAAGGGTAAGGAAGGGAAGAAAAGAATAGAGGAAAAAGGGAGGAAAATAAAGGGAAGGGGAAAAGAAAAAAAAGAAAAAAAAATCCCAAACAACCCCAGCTGTGTTGAATCTGATTTTTCTGCCACAAATGATGGATAATTATCCTGCCTGCTCTCCTCCAGCTCCCCCAGATCCCAGCTCTGCCGTGGTGCACTCAGCTGCAGGCAGGGAAGCAAAAGGAAAGGAGAGGGAATCATTTGCACATAAATATTGAAAAAAGAGAATCTGTAGCTCCCACATAATTTGTTTTTTCATTAAGCAGCGTCTGCGAGCACGGGGATGTTTGATCTATTAAAAATGCTTATTTAAATACTCCTTCTACAGTTAATTTTTCCTCCTGAAGGCTGCTGTGAAAGCTCCATCTCCTCTGGAGCACAGCAGGGGGAAAAGCAGGGTTTTTTCAGGCCAGAGTTTGGATTCCACATGAAGTTCTGAGCCAGAGCCAGGCTGCTGCCACTGCTGTCCCAGCACGAGGATGGTGATTCATGGAGCTCTCCAAGAGCCATTCGTGTTAGCAATGACTTAGCCCCAGTGAACATTATCAATAATTAACAGTATGCAGATTGCCATTATTGGAAAGCCCACGGGCCTTACCCAGCGAGTAATTTCAATTATTCAAAAGTATTAATAAACTGAAATATTATCTTTTTTTTCCCCCTCACTTAATTTGTCTGGGTTTTTTTGTATTTTAGAGCACCTGCCTCGAGTGTGGAAAAGCCAAGGGAGTTCTCCCTGTGATCTTCCAATGCCAAGGGAATTCTCCCCACAATCTCCACATTCCAGGGAGATCTCCCCATGATCTCCAGATTTCAAAGAGTGTTCCCCACAATCTCTAAATTCCAGGGAGTGCTCTCCACAATGTCCAAAACCAAGAAAGTTGTACCCATGATCTCCAAAATCCAGGGAGATCCACAGTATCCCAAATCCACAATATCTCAATTCCAGGGAGTTCTCCCACAATATCCCAGTTCCAGAGAGTTCTCCCCACAATATCCCAATTTCAGGGAGTTTTCCCCACAATATCCCATTCCAGGGAGTTTTCCCACAATATCCCAATTCCAGGGAGTTTTCCCACAATATCCCAATTTCAGGGAGTCTTCCCCACAATATCCCAGTTCCAGGGAGTTCTTCCCCCACAATATCTCGATTCCAGAGAGTTGTCCCCACAATATCCCAGATCCAGAGAGTTCTCCCCACAATATCCCAATTTCAAGGAGTTCTCCCCACAATATCCCAATTTCAAGGAGTTCTCCCCACAACATCTCGATTCCAGGGAGTTCTCCCCACAATATCCCAATTCCAGGGAGTTGTCCCACAATATCCCAAATCCACAATATCCCAGTTCCAGGGGGTTCCCCCCACAATATCCCAATTCCAGGGAGTTCTCCCCACAATATCCCAATTCCAGGAAGTTCTCCCCACAATATCCCAATTCCAGGGAGTTCTCCCATGATCTGCTCTGTCCCCAGGGGCACTGGGGCACTCCCAGTGTCCCCAGTTGCTCCCATGCAGACTGGAATTCCTTTCTGGCCCCAGTAAATCCAGCCCTGATCACCGAGGCTGGGCTGGGGCTGCTCCTGAGCTCTCCTCCTCCACAGCCCTGCAAAATCCAGGCAACAAAAACCTTTGGGGAAAAGGTGCTTTTCAGTGAAATGGGTCCAAAGCAGTGGCCTCTCATCAGCGTGGGCACAAACGATGCTGAAGGGCACACAGCAGCTCCAGGGAACATTTATTGTGTCTTTAGGTGGATAAACCACACAAGAGGTGATCAGGGGCACACAATCCCTCCCAAGAAGCAGTTCCAAGGCCGGATGAAGGTGAACATCTCCAGGAATGAGAAGTGCTGTGTCCCTTTCCCTGTCGGAGAGGCTCTGGGCAGTGCTAATCCTGCATTTTCCCAGCTGTAAATCTGCTTTTCCCAGCGGGGTTTCAGTGCTCAGCCAAAGCCTCCAACCGTGGCACAAGGGAGGGCTCTGCTGGAGCCAGCTGGAGCTGCAGCATCACACACCTCTGGCCTGCTCTGAACCCAGCTGCTCCCCTGCATTTCACCCTAAAAAAGGAGTTTTCCATCACATTTTGGGATTTGAAATCCTGCATCACAAGGGATCTTACTCCACTCCAATCTCCCAGTAAAGCAACAGTGGCAGAATGGTTTTTTTGGAGATAATTTCTTAAATGTGGGCTGGAAAAGCTGCAAGCAAAGCACTCAGAGCTGCTCAAGCCTCTGGGAGGTGACAAGCTAAGGAATGACAGCAAACAGTGATGCACTGCTCATTGTGCAGCCACAGGGGAAAAACCATCAGAGCTGAGGTGCTTGCCACAAAATCAGCATTTCAGCCCCTTTACACTCACTTTGGAATTGACTTTTAGAAATCTGAATGCAGCAGAAGTAAAGCAAGGCAAAGGTCTCATTATCCAAAAACCCAGAGGAACTTTAAAACCAGTGCAAAATCCCCATCCCCAGCGTTCAACAGACATTTCCCAGGAATGTGGAGCTTGATCCAGACACAGCAAATGTCCTGCCAGCCCCAAAGCCTCTGCACCAGGACTGCAGACCAGGAAACAGCACAGAGATAATGCCAATCACACAGAAAACAAACCCAGGAGGGAAAGGCAGCAAAGGAGAGCCAATAAATCAAAGTGATGGTCAGACAGCCCATTTCCACATTCCTGTTCTCAAACCCAGCACCAGTGCTTCCCAGGCTGGTTCTCCATGGGCTGCAGAGAGCCCAGCAAGGCTCTTGGTGCAGAATTCCAGGTTTTCCATGGACTGATTGGAGAAAGGATTGGGAATCCCAGCAGGGAGGTCAGGACCTGCTCATGGGACCAGAACTGCCACACTTGATTACCCCACACCAATCCCTGCTCCCAGCTGCCCCCAAACCCTCATGGAGAGAAAGGGAACAGGGGGAGAAGAAAGAGCCCTGTTGTTTTGGGGTGGGTTTATTCTCCTGCAGGAAGGATAAATGGGATTGTCCCAGCTCCAAGCAGATGAAATCCCAGTGTACAGAAGGTGCAGGGAGATCCCCTACAGGACAAACACACACCAGAGTAGTCAAACACACTATTTTTTAATGGAGATTTGCAAAAGGCAAGCCAAGTGTTGAAAATTCAGGACATTTCATGAAAGCACATTTGGTCCTCTTCCAAGTTTCCTCAGTTAAATACTTCATGGATAAATAACAATTAAGCATACATGGCACTTTCAGTTCAGAAAACTTGATATTGCACATGATACCAAGAAATACAAGAGTCTATTTCAGCAAATGATTCCAGCACTGTTATCAGCTCCATTTTGATGCCATTGACTTGTACAAAAGCTCATTTTAGTGCACAACAGGTGCCCTGTCCTTACAGAGTAAAAACGTGTCCAAGCAGTTTTAGAACAAAGAGGAAGAAAAGTTGGCTCCTGAAGGAACACAGAGCCTTTTACCAGCAGCTTCTGGGAGGATAAAAGCATTCCTATGGAAAGATGACTGTCACATCACCTGGCAGCAGAAACTCCACACCAGCTCCCCAGGGAAGCTGACCCTGTTTGCCTGGAAGGCTGCAATCCTGGCTGGGCTGCTCTCACTCTCAGCCACATTTCACTATTCCTGGCAATCACAAGGAAAACACAATGGCAAAGCAGTTGTGCAACTTCCTCCCAGTCCTGGAATTCCCTCTGGGAAGCTCTGGGATGGATTCTGTGCACAGTGCTGGGCTGGGACCCTCCCCTGGGCTCAGGTCAGACAGCACAGCCCCAGGAGAGGGCCAGAGTCACAGCCAGGGAGCCACACTGGGGGCCAGGGACACACCTGGAGCAGGAGGAGCCCCCAGCACCTTTAGGGTGTGTCTGTCCTGCCCTCCTGCTGTCCTGGCCATCCCCACCCTCTGCCCAGCCAGTGTGGGAGGCCGGGCTGGGCTCCCTCACCCCTGCTCCCTGCAGAGCTCTGCGTGGGCAGCAGGGCCCTGCCACCCTCCTGCCCCCCTCACCCCGTCCTGGCAGCACTGCCTGAACCCCTGCCAACACCTCTCTGCACCACACCACCTCCAGTTCCTGTTTTCCCTTGGAACAGACACCTCAGACACTCCAGAACACCTCTGGCAAAGCCAATTCTACAGGAGCTGGAATCACCAGCTGCCTCAAACACCAAGGCAGCCCATTCTATTGCAGTATTTTAGGAATTTTAACCTATTTCCCTCTCCCCCCTCCAACCCTTCACCCCCTCAAACACACATAATAACACTAACAAGACTTGATGATTATTTTTTTGCCTGAATATAAGACTCAACTATCATGGAATAGAAGATTTTACAACAAAGTCCCTGAGATGCATCTGTACATTAAAAGATTCCAACAATAACCTCTCCAGTACAAACTTCATATTTATTAGAAATGTTTTGAGTTGCAACACGTGGTTTATGAAAACCAATGTTGTTGTAAGAAGGTGAAAATACAGCAGATCAAGTTGCCCTCGTATTTATGCCTCAATTTAAAAGTCATTAACCCAAAAATAACATTCTATTACTTCAACTGTAGTCAAAAGTTAGAAGTATATAAACAACCACCAGAAAAAAAACCCAACTTGGTATATTTAAAATAGTTGTTTTGGCCTCAGTTTGTTGTCATCCCTCAAGCCCTTAACTGCCTTCTTCCTGAAAGTTCATAGATATTTTTCCAGTATCTTCAAAAAAACTTCAAACACCTTTTTTTAAATAACTTTGGGTTCCACTGTATTTTGCAACCCACTCATCAGAAATACTTCTCCCTCTTCCCAAGGAAGCTCAGTTTTCCCTGGTAGTGAAGAGAACTTAAGGCACTAACACATGAATCCTGTCAGGAATGTGAAATAGTTTGTTCTTCGTGTCCTGTGACACCAGTTCTTAGCAGCATCTCTCCTGAAAAGGCACTGAAAACTTGGCAAACAAGGAAACTTTGGGAACTTCTGCCTGAGCAGCTCTGCAATTCCCCCTTCCCTCCCCTCCTTCCCTTCCAAAAAGGCACCTGGGTTGGTTTGATCACTGGTTCCTGCAGCTCCTGTCAGCTGTGGCTGGCAGGGATGTCACACTCCAGCAGCAGCTCTTACACCACCAGCAGTGATCTTTCCAAGAGCACACAGAGCAGTTTTGTTTCAGCAAACCCAGTGGGTTCCTACCTGAGTAGACCTTTAGGTTGTGTATTGCTAGTCAGAAAAATTCAATAGTTCAACTTGGTGTAAAAAATTGCACTTCCCCACTCTTCCCCAAGCCCCGAGATCATTTCAAATTAAATAGCAGACCCTGCTCTAGAGGGACATTTGTAACACAGCTACAAGGAGGTAGCTAGGTGGCACAGGCCAATTTGCCTTCTTTTTCTTTTAAAATAGATTCAGCCTTCATTTGCAACAACATTTCTCATAGGAAGTCTTGAAACAAGAGCTGTTTGTTCAGGTGGCACGGGAGGTTACCCCAGCTCCGAGGACTGAGCTCCATCTCCAGGGCTGACCACAGGCCCAGGGACACTGGGGACACCTGGGGGACACTGGGGGACCCAGCCTGTGCAGGGAGCAGCTGAGGGGAGGAATGTCTGCAGAGGATGCCAAGCTCCCCCAGGCTCCCTGCAGAGTCCCTCAGATCAGTCCCACCATTCTGTCGATCTGTCTCATGTAGTTGCTCTTCAGGGGCAGCAGGTACCTCCTCTCATCAGGGACTCTGTTACACTGTTGAGAAAATTTACATCTCTTTAAAGACTCAGATCCAAACCCAAGCAAGCCATCCCCTCTGCAATCCTCCCAGTACAGAAAACTCTACCCAATAACACTTTTTCCTCCAACTTTCCCTCGTTCTTTGCAGACTTGCAGCACAAATCCCATAAATGAGCAGCAAGTGTTTCCTCAGTGCAGGCTGCAGCTTCCAAACACACAGCACAGCTTGTTGTGCAACTGAGATTTCCTTCACTATGACAACTGTGAACGTTTAAAATAATGCTATTTTTCTGGAGCTCTGTGGGGAGGAGGCAAGGAGCCACACCAGAACCTACCAGGAGATATTGTAAAAATTGTCCTTAACTGCTCTCGTGGCAGGTGTCCCACTAGGGGTGGAATGAGGTGATCTTTAAGGTCCTTTCAACTCCAGCATTCTGTGATTAAAACAGATCTGGTTTGGTTGGTGATGAGCCACAGCTCTAGGGCCAGCTGAGGCCTTGCTGAGAAAGGTCCCCAAAACCACACTGAGGAAGACAAAGCTGGGTTTGGGTGACCCTCTGCTTCTCCCTTTGCCCCTGACAGCAACACTGGAGAGTTTTAAGGGGAAAGAAAAGGAGAAAGGAAAAATAATTGGAAGTAAATCAACAAAGAACAAAACAATTGCTGCAAAACACTTCAAAGGGGACAGGTTTGAAGTGTTTTGCAGCATCCTTGACCAGCATCCCTCACATGATCCCATTTATGCTGCTGCTGCAAGTGCTTTTCAGGGGAGCTCCTCAGTGTTTGCCATTTCTAAAGGGAACTCTCCACAGCAGCCCTTCCAGAGGCTCTGTGTGTCCTGGCTGTCCCTCCCCAGGCCCAGCCTGTGAGTGTTGCTTACATTGGAGCTGAAGTTGGCTGCCCTGAGCTCGGAGGGCTTGACTCTCAGGCTGTCCTCCCCTGCAGGCAGGATGTCCTCCCACAGCGAGCTCCGGAACCGCCCGTCCACAGACACCACGTGGCCCTCAGTGGTGAACATGAACTTATTGCCAGACCTGTGCACTGGGTTCTCTTCATCAAACAGCTGAGGGAGAGATGGACAGACAGCCATTGTAATACACCAGTACTAAACATGAACTTATTCCCAGATTTGTGCACTGGGTTCTCTTCATCACACAGCTGAAGGACAGATGGAGAGGCAGCCATTGTACTGTCACAGACATCCTTTGTGAAAAATCCTTTCTGTAGGATTTTTGCTGCTAGAGCTGAGAAGCTCAGTAACAAATGTAAACAATTATTATCAGCTGCTGTGTAATGCAACAGGTCCACCTGTGATTGGTCCCCTGTAGATGTTTGGATTTACTGACCACTCACGGTGGAGCTGCTCTTGCTCTCTGCTGAGAGACAGACCTCTGTTATTATTCTTTCTATCTCTATGCTTAGCTTAGCCAGCTTCTGAAAAAGCTCCTTTCCTTTTCTATTTCTATGTAGTATAGTTATAATGCTATATATATATCATAATATAATAAATGAAGCCTTCTGATAATGGAATCAAGATCCTGACTCTTCCATCCTCTACAAACCCCTGTGACCACTGTAACATTGTACTACATCAGTACTAAACATGAACTTATTCCCAGATTTGTGCACTGGGTTCTCTTCATCACACAGCTGAAGGAGAGATGGACAGACAGCCATTGTACTACATCAGTACTAAATATGAATTTATTCCCAGATTTGTGCACTGGGTTCTCTTCATCAAACAGCTGAAGGAGAGATGGTAGAGACAGGCATTGCAGGTGTGCCCCATCCTTCACCTCCCAGTAACAAACAGCTGGGAACAGGTACTCACACATTGAAGGATCACACAAAAATACCTTTTAGTGCTAAATAATGCTGGAGCAAATGGAAATAAATAGCCTTAATGCAAGGGATTGATCTGAGCAGTTAGAAGAGGAGAGCAGCAGAAAAACTCTTCACACAGCTGAAAGTGCCCTTATTTTTCTAAGCTGCTCTGTGAGGCATTTCTAGGCTGGCATCCACTCAGTCACAGATTTATTTGGTTTTCTGCACTAAAGGAGATTGAGAACAGGGGCTTAGGCAATGCCAGCCCAAATGCTTTCTCCTGTGAGTGCCAAAGCCCAGCAGGGAGAAAGCAGAGGCTGCCCCAGGCAGGAGGGCTGCAGGCAGCACTTAGCTGAGAGCTGAGCAGCAGCTCCCTCCAGTCCTGCTCCCTCTCCTTTCCAGCCTCTTCCCAAAGATCTGCAGCTCTCCAGGTTCAGGAACCACACCTGAGCAGCTGCCCCAGCCCAGAGAGTGGGGTGAGGTCAAAGAAGAGGAGCCCAGCCTGAATCACCCCCAAACACAAACCTGAGCTCAGCCTCAATCACCCCCAAACACAAACCCCAGAGCTCAGCCTGAATCACCCCCAAACACAAACCTGAGCTCAGCCTCAATCACCCCCAAACACAAACCTGAGCTCAGCCTCAATCACCCCCAAACACAAACCTGAGCTCAGCCTCAACCACCCCCAAACACAAACCCCAGAGCCCAGCCTCAATCACCCCCAAACACAAACCCCAGAGCTCAGCCTGAACCACCCCCATACACAAACCCCAGAGTTCAGCCTCAATCACCCCCAAACACAAACCCCAGAGCTCAGCAGGTTTGTCATAAACGATGCCCCATCCCCAACCCAGTTTCTAATTAATAATTAAGAATCTCCTGCCCCCTCCTGTGCCATTTCTGTGCAGTGCCTTGGCAGTGAGGAGCACACACGTACCAGGTACAGATATTTACAGGTTTCACTGAGGAAGAAGCTCTCCATTCGATCCTCCTTGGTCTTCTCCACCACGTGGTGCAACGTGGCATAGCCACACCTGCAACATTGGACAGGGCTTGGGGTCAGCTGCAGCCCCCCTGCTCTCAGGTATCCCCTCACTTCAGAGCACTCCAGCTGCCAGGGGAAGCTCCACTGGAACAGCTGTGTTGTGCAACACTCACTGGTTGTTGGTGCTGGGGTGCTGAGGGGGCTGTGATCACCTGAACCCCACTCACCAGCAATGTCTGACCTGGCCAGTCAGCACACATTTGTCTAGAAAATGAGTCAATTAATAATAAGGAATAAAAAAATCATTGTCTTCTCCCTGAGCCTTGCAAGAAGTTCAGCTACTCAGTATTGGAGTCAGGATTCACTGCTGCTGTCCTGAACTGGAAGCTGATATGCAATAGCATGTCCCTCAGTTCAGCTAAACACCAGGAGGGGAGAAATAATCCTGCAGGATCCCTAGGAAAAATCCCAACTACTGTTTTCAGCAGTTTTTAGCAACTGATCATCAACAATGTGTTTTGAAAGGCAGTGATAAAATTCCAAAGGTATAAAGTTGCCACTGGACTATAATTTCATTTTCAGATGGGAAAGAAAGAAGTGCTCAATAAATAAATAAATCATCACTTGTGGCTTTCAAGGAGGCCTGGGTTTTCTGGTTTACCTACATGTGGCAGACTGGATTCTATACAATATTTGTATAATAAAATATAGATATATAGCACTGAGAGAAGAAAAGAACATTGAAGACTGACTTTGCTTTTGTATATTTTTCCAAACTCTGCAGAATATCCATTCCCACATGAAGGTAAAACGGGTTCTTTGTGGCCTAAATAAGGAAGACAGACAAGAGTTAGAGTCAGCAATTTTGAAATCCTGTAAAAATAACACAACAAAGGCCTATTGGTACCAGAGTCTTGTGTATCACAGCAAACTTATCTTTATGGGAGCATGACTTGGATTAGCCAGTGCAAGCTTCTCACATTTGCTTTAGAGCAAATCCTAGAAAACCTGCAGTAAACCCAAACTCTCTGATCCCTTCCTTGTAGGCAGACAGTTATTTTAGTTTATTCTATCTGTGCCTGGGGACTATTGCAAGGAAAGCTGCTACATTTACTTCAACAATTTTGGTTGAGCAGTCACAGGTCTCTGCCTTGTAATAATCTGCCAGCAGCTTTTAGAAAAGGTGGTTTAGTGTTGTTTTTGCCTGCCTTATAAAAAAGGCTGTTTTTGAAGCAAACAGCAGAGCAACAACATTGCACAACACTGCAGTGCCTGCCCAGAGACTCCACAGGACAAGAGGCAGCTCCAGGGCTGCCAAAATTCAGCTGGCCAGAGGTCAGGGGGATAAAGTGACTTTCTGAACAAAAGCTGTTTGGCCCAGCCATGATGTGCAGCTCAGATACCTGATACAGAAGATATGTGGACTCCACCAGCTCTGGCCTCAGTGGGTAGAAGGGAACATCTGGGGCCTGCAGCTGCCAGTTGTACCTCTCTGGGAGAGCCCCATAGCGTTTCCAGATGGCATAATAGAAGGCATGGAGGCAAATGGCATCTTCCACATCTCCTATCAACACCTGGGCACCAGAGCAGCCACAGATACACACACTTAGTGCTGCAGGCCAGCAAAGATGACAATGTGGCACCTAAAACAACTCTTCTCCCATAAAACACACAGAAAACAGCCCCCCAAAAGTACCAATGTATTCATTCTTTGCAGTAAAAGCTCTAGCAGAGCCTCACAGCACAGAATACAAATGCTGAGGCTAAGAGAGAGAAGTTGAAAATCTCAGATCTAGCAGAGAGCAGGCTAGGCCTCCCCACATGGCTGTGTTAATGCAGAGCTGACCTGAACTCCTTGCAAAGCCACAGGTGGGAGCTCAGCTCAGGATCAGACTCAGTCCCAGCCCAGGATCAGGATGGGCCTTTCCCAGCAGGAAAGCTCACCTGCAGCCCAGGGAAGAAGGCCTGCAGAGAGTCAATCCAGGTGTTCATCAGCTGGCCCGTGTACATGTTGACGTTGACGTAGAGGGGAGGGTCCCCTTCTCCTTCATTGCAGGCCTCCCTGCTGCAGGGAACAATGCAGGAACAATGCAGGGAACAATGCAGGGACAATGCTGAGAACAATGCAGGAACAATTCAGGGACAATGCAGGAACAATGCAGGGAACAATGCAGGGACAATGCTGAGAACAATGCAGGAACAATGCTGAGAACAATGCAGGAACAATGCAGGGAGCAATGCAGGAACTATGCCGAGAACAATGCAGGGAGCAATGCAGGGAACAATGCAGGGAGCAATGCGGGGAATTATGCAGAGAACAATGCAGGGAACGATGCAGGAGCAATGCAGGAAACAATGCGGGAAACAATGCAGGGAAACCATGCAGGGAGCAATGCAGGAAACAATGCAGGGAGCAATGCAGGGAACAATGCAGGGAGCCATGCAGGGAGCAATGCAGGAGCAATGCAGGGAATAATGCAGGGAGCAATGCAGGGAGCAATGCAGGGAGCAATGCAGGGCAGTGCCCCTGCCTGGGCAGCACACAGCACACTGCCACAGCTCAGGCAGGCACTGCTCTGCCCTGCTGGGCTCCTTGTGAAAGGAACCCAAACACTGTCATGCTCTCAGAGGAGTTAATTCATAAAGGGATGTTAATTGGATGTTAATTCATACAGGGATCATATCTTAGAGCTCTGCCAGCAGAATTTCTACCAAAAGTCATGCTAGGCAAGATGAGGCTTTCAGAAGAACAAAGCAGCCAATTTAATACATTTCTTTTGCAGTGCCAGACTTTTCTCAGCCTTAACATTTATAAATGGGACAGGAAGCAGTCTGGCTTCTCTGCACCCCATCAGCTGCAAGGAATGAGGAGACTACCATGGAAAGGAGATTTTGCTTCTTACAGTAAAAAGGAGAACAGATTTTCTGGAGCCTGACACAAAGCACTACAAACAGATGTTTCAGATCCTGCTGGAGGACTCATGGCTCAAGGAATTGATGCTGACATGAATCACATTGATGCTGACATGAATCACATACCCTCTCCTCAAGTGGTTCTGTATGTTCTGATAAGCAGAGTTGAACATGTCCAGGTCTTCCTTTTCCCCAAAGAGGATGTAGGACTTCAGCAGGTACTCATAGAACGAATCTGACCCTGCTCCCAGTCCACTCTGCTTTCCAACCCAGTGACCAGTCTGGATATTCACAACATTTCCTTTCAGAACAAACAACAAGTTTAGTCTGAGCTTGCTGAGTATATCAGAGAGAAACAATCCAGTCAAGACATGGGAATATCACAGGTTCAGAAATTCCCAAGGAGGAAGAATCAAAGATTAACATCAGATGAAGTGTTACAGTGGTGGATTCATCTGAGGAACACCCACACACATGCAGTTATTTTAAGTACTTTGAGTCATCTGCCAATCTGAATTATATTAATGGGGACACAAATCAAAGCCTTCAGTTCCATTCCCCAGTGTTGTGAAAAATTTGAGTTGAAAACCTGTGCCCTAAGGAATCTTTCAGAGACTCCATTTTTCTTGGAAAGCCCCAAAGTGCCATTAGCTCAACACAAGCCCTGGGTACACAAGGAGAATGTGACTGAACAGCTACAGAGGGAGCAGAAGGACAAAGGTGAGGACACAGCAGCATGCAGACATTACCCAGCAGTCCAGTGTTATTGCTCCTGAGGCTCCACAGGGCCTTCACAGCTCTCCTGGCCACCCACTCGAACGTGGAATCCCCGAGCAGCCTGCTGAGGATCCCAAACTCCACCAGCAAGGACCCAGCTCCTGCTGTGCAGGTCTCGTTGTGGCTGTCTGGAGGAACCCCCTTCTTCAGGTTCACCTGTGGACAGGGCAGGCAGGCTGCACTCCCAGCTGTGCTCACAGCTGCACCCTCACCTTCAGGAACACACCTTTCTGCTGGTTATGGACTGTGCACAGAGACACAAAACCAGCACACTTGGAAAGCTTTCCTGTAGAATTCCTGACATTCTTCTTCCAGCCCTACAACACCATGCCTAAAGTGGGCAAGCCTCATTTTTCTCTTATACTTGCTAACCCTTGCAAACTTCACTTTTTCATGCTTCCCCTAAACATCCAGGCTTTTCCTTCTTTGCTGCCCCTCAGTTTGTGCTGGTGAAACCAAGAGCTTCCTCAGTGGATGCTCCTCCCCTTCCCCATGGAACACAACACTGAAGGGAAGTTACAGCACCCTCAGCTGCTTTACCAGGCCCTGAACAGAAGTGAAAATTCACATTTCTACAGGGGGAAAAGCAATGCTGCTGTCTCCAGAAATTAAGAGCAGCCAGGCAAGTGCTAATTATAGTTTTGCAGTTTAGGATTGTTCCAGTAGTAGTAACATGCTCCTCCTTGCCAACTGCATCTGCTTAAAACAAGAGGCTGCAGCATCCAAGAATCCCAGAGTATTGAGAACACACTGAGCAGTCTTCAGGAAAATTACAAATTCCAAGCCCAGTATGATAAATATTTCAGAAGAGTTTTATGCTAGTATAATTGTTTTAGTACCAAATCACCAATAGAGTCACTCTTCTCCTCTCTGCCTTTACAGTACTCCTTGTTATGTCAGTGACAGTATTGCTGGCTGCTGTGTGACACAGGGCAGGGAATGCTCCACCAAGCAGCACAGGAACAAATGACTCCTGACCCACAGGGAACAATAAACACAGTGAAAATCAGCCCAGGGAAAACATTTACTAGACAGAAGGAGCAACTTGTACTATCCACATCACCACAACTCAGGGCAGTTTCCCCTGTGTCACTTCAGAATAACTTAGGGCAGGCTCAATACCCCAAGTGCACATAAAAGGGCACAGAATTTAAGGTGCAGGACAGGTGAAACTCTGCTTTGAGCCTGTTTCCCCAGGGCTGCTGTGTCACTCACCCGAGGATAGGGAATGCCAGTTTTGGTGTTCTCAAAGGCTGGCAGCAGCCTCACTGCCAGGTCATGAGCCAAGTGCAGCAGCTCATTGTCATAATCCTTAATGGTCATGTCACCAAAGGGCTGCTTGGTGTCTGTAATGATGATGTGGGCAGACAGCAGGCTTCCCAAAACCCTGTGGGGAAAGGAAAATTCAGGTTTTCAATCTGTTCTGAAGCTCATTCCTCACCCAAACACCTTACTGCTGCCATGTCTGACAGAATTATTACTTTGTGCTCCTTACAGGCACTACACAAAATGACCTGGGTTTCCCCCAGCAGTAGTGAACACTTGTAGGAGTCATGCTGCTGTCAGCCACTGTTCCAAAACCTGGTTCTGCAAAATTTACCTAACCCAGGAGTTCTTGTAACAAATCTGTTTAGGAGTGAAGACCTCCTTGTCCCTGCAAATGGCAGGAAGGGTGTTACATAAACTTAGTACTGAGAAAAAAGAAAGCCTAGCCAAGTGAAGCAGGAATAAACACTGCTTGAGGCACTCAGAAAACAAAACCCTTTAAAATCAGACAGTGTCTAAACCCATTTCCAACAAAGAAGAGTCTTTTTCTTCCAAAATGAAAGTGAAAATGAGCAGAAGTCCATGAACCAAAAACAGAGCAGGGAAAAGCTGTCCCAGGGCTGTTTGCTGATCAGACCACAGATCTGAGTCTCTGCTGCAAGCAGAGCCTGCAAGCACAGAGCCAACCACTGCCTCACTGCTCCAGGTCACACGGGACTGATTAAAATTGTTTCCTATATGAAAGGATGGAATATTTTCATAGGAGATTAAGAAACAGCTTACTTGAGAAACCATTCAGGGAATAAAGCCTGCCAAAGACCTCCTAATCAATGATTTCACTGTGAATTACACACACCAAGTCTTTAACCTTTAAAGACAGAAACTCAGCACCACATACCTGATTGTTGCCTCAAAAACTTGGACTGTTGAGTCTTTGTCAAATGAAACTGTGTCAATCACCAACTTCACTGCCTTCTGGAATTCTGAGGAGTTTCCCATTACCTGTTACAGAAAAACAAAGCTAGTTTGTACAATTGCTGCTTCAGAAGAGGGTTGGGGAAGAGAATGGCAAGTTCACATCTTAGCCCAGCAGTCAGATTTACCACACTGAGTATTCAAACTGCCTGAACTATCAGTTCAAGAGTTAAGCTTATCTTAAAACATAACACAGCTTGCAGAACAATGAAGTTTGATTGAATGTTTATTTGACCAAAGGCCAGTCCAACCTTTCATGTTCCTGACCCAGCACTGCACACCCAGCAGTTCCTGGTTCCTGCTTCCCACAGGTCTAACCTAGGAAGTGATTTCCACTGCATCCAGAGACAGATCTAAGTTCAGCCTGAGCTTTGGGGAGCAGGAATGTGGAAGGAAAACACAAGTTCCTGCTTGCCTGAGCTCATGAAAAGGCTGGGACATACCTGAATTTTTAACCAAAGCACCAGGTGCCAGCTGTCCCCATTACCCAGACCCAGTGGGGAAACATCATGTGTTGGTCTGAGCAATGAGGAGCAGAACAGGCTTGCCCCATGCAGCAGCTTGTGAAACACAAGGGATTTAGCAACCAGAACCTTTACATTTGAGAAAAGAAGTTAAGCACTGCCCCACTGGTGATGGAGGACAGGAAGGCACCGTTACCAGGCACGTAGCACAGATCCCAAACTTCTCCCTCAGTAAAACCCAGCACTTCCCTCACTTCTGCTTTCAGTTCTGCTCAGAGCTGCCCAGCTCAAGCAGCTCCTCACCACTGCTGCAGCCCAGGGTGGAATGGGAAGGGTTTTATATCCCCAAGAGCCAGAGGAGATACACATCCCCGTGGCTCCTGCACATCAGTGAGCCCTGACACTGCAGAAGGCACAAAACCTGCCCTGGCTGCACAGATGAGAACACTCAAACCTGCTGGGGTCTCTGAAAATGCTCCTCCTCATGACCCCATACCCTGGCACTAACACAGAAATGAGCTGCTCCTCATATTATCTCCCAGTTTTAGCAGAAATGCAGGTGCAAAGCAGCTTTACAGGTTTTCCCCTCCTTCCTTTCACCACTTCACACAGATCTGTGTGTCAGTCAGGCCCTCTCTGCCAAGTGAAACAACCAGGGCTCTTCCAGCCACTGTGCACACAATGAACCCTCCCTCCTGATGGGCCTCTCAGCAACTCACAGCAGTTCCAGCTCAAATCCACCCACCCTGGGCATATCCCAAAGAGGTCCCGTCTGAAACCTGAGGAGGAGCTCTAAAATTTCCTCTGTCTCTTCTGGAAATCTCTGCTGACATCTGCAACTACTCTCATTCTGTTACCCCCATATGACACTGCTGGTTTCTCATCTAGCTGTTAGCTCATGATCCAGCTGTTTGCACCACCTGGGCAAGCCTTGGGGAGCTGCCCCAGCCAGGGCAGGTCCCAGGGTGGCCAGGGCAGGTCCCAGGGTGGCCAGGGCAGTGTCCCAGGATGGCCAGGGCAGGTCTTAGGGTGGCCAGGGCAGGTCCCAGGGTGGCCAGGGCAGTGTCCCAGGGTGGCCAGGACAGGTCCCAGGGTGGCCAGGGCAGTGTCCCAGGGTGGCCAGGGCAGGTCCCAGGGTGGCCAGGGCAGTGTCCCAGGGTGGCCAGGGCAGGTCCCAGGGTGGCCAGGGCCGTGTCCCCACACCAAGGACTCACCGCCAGCGTGTCCAGCGCGTCGATCAGCGTCAGGGAGTAATTCCCCAGCACATCGTTGATGTTCAGGTTGGAGCTGCAAGAGCAGAATCACAGAATTGTTAAGGCTGGAAGAGACCTGTGCAGATCATCCAGTTCAACTCCCTGTGCAGGCAGGGACACCTGGAGCAGGTTTGGAATGTCTCCAAAGGGGGAGGCTCCATGGCTCCTTGGGCTGCTGTTCCACAGCTCTGCCCCACTATGGAAAGTTCATTCCAGTACCTGAAGGGAGACTACGAGAAATATGGAGGGACTGGAGTGACAGGACAAGAGGAAATGGCTTCCAACTTAAAAGGAATAGGTTTATACCGGATATTAACAGGAAATTGTTCCTGGCAGGGTGGGCAGGCCCTGGCACAGGTGCCCAGAGCAGCTGTGGCTGTCCCTGGATCCCTGGCAGTGCCCAAGGCCAGGCTGGACATTGGGGCTGGAGCACCTGGGACAGTGGGAGGTGTCCCTGCCATGGCAGGGGTGGCACTGGGGGGGCTTTAAGGTCCCTTCCCACCCAAACCATTCCACGATTCATACAGAGGTGAACTCGCTGTATTTTAGCTTGTGGCCATTACCAACTGTCCTGTGGCTGGGCCCAGCCTGGCCCCCAGGGAGGCACACACGGAGCGATGCCAGCCCCGCGCCGTGCCCACCCCGCAGGGCCCCAGCAGCCGTTCCCCACCGGCTCCTCACAACCGTTCCCACCTCGTCCCCCCACAGCCGTTCCCCACCAGTCCCCAGCACACATTCATTAACCCGGTCCCCCGGAGCCGTTACCCGCTCCCGGCCGTACTCACGGGTCGCGGCGGTCGGGCCCGCGGCCGCGGCAGTGCAGCGGGTCGAGCTCGTCGCGGGGGAAGGCGTGCTCCATGTAGCTGTCGTAGCCGAACACGAACATGCCCCGGGCCGCGTCCCGCAGCCGCGCCCGCAGCTGCGGCGGGAAGGCGCCGCTGTAGCGCCGCTCGTACTCATCGCCGCCCGCCGCCGCGCCCCACAGCCGGGCCCCGCGGCCCGCAGCGCCCGCGGGCGGGCCGGGCAGCGCTGGCGGCCGCGGGCCGGGGCAGGGCAGGCGCGGGTGCAGGCAGAGCCCGCGGGCCAGCGCGGGCAGCAGCGCCAGCAGCGCCTGCAGCCCGAGCCGCAGCAGCAGCAGCCCCAGCACCACCGACCGCCATCGCATGGCCGCCCGCGCATAGCGCAGCGGCGCCACCCGCGCCGCGCTGCGGCCCCTTTAAGAGCGGAAGGGAAACAAGGGTTGGGAGCGGCTCAACGCCCGCCCACTCTGCGCTGCTACTGGTGGAGACGGCACGGAGGTGGGAGTGGCCTCCGACTATTGGGCGCGCGGTGTGTCACTCAAAGGCACCGCCCGGCGGCGTTAAAGGGGCGGGGCGGAGCGGGGCTGTCGTGGCACGGCCGGCGCAGGGTCAGGGCGGGGCCGGGCAGCGGCGCGGCCTCCCCGGACAGGCCCAGGCCATGAGCCCTGCCCAGCGCCGCCCCTGCCCTGCCCTGCCCTGCCCGGCGGGCACTGCCGTGCCACAGCGCTCCCGGACAGGCCCCGAGGTGCCGGTGACAGCGGCTGGACAGCAGCAGGAATTCCTCCGTGGAAACGGTGCTCAGGCCTTGGCACTGCCCAGGGAGCTCTGCAGTGCCCATCCCTGGAGTGCCCCAGGAATTCCTGGAGGTGGCACTCGGCGCTCTGGGCCGGGGACAAGGCGGGCATCGGGCACAGCTGGCACTCCCTGGGCAGGGAGGGCTGTGCCAGCCGCAGTGATTCCGGGATGCTGTGACCGCGGCTCCTGCAGCCGGCCCGGAGCACAGAGCGCGGCAGGGAAGGAGCCCGGCGGGGCAGGAGCCGCGTTCCCGGGAGCTGCGGTGGGAGGAAGCCAAGGCACGCTCCAGGCCAGGATCCTGCAGGAGATGGATGCAGGGATTTCCATCCCGCAGTGCCAGCAGTGACTGGACAAGACATGAGGAGCAGAGCACCAGGTGTGACCACAGCACTGGTGGCCACGGGCATGGGCTCAGGGACAGAGCTGCAGATAGAGAAGAGCTGACAGATGCCAGGTGTGGATGTGGATATGAGTGGATACACTTCAGCAGTACTGGTAAAACCAAACCTCTTGAAGATAAGCAAAAGAACAGAAAGAAACCACAGCCAGGGGAGGTAAAGAGGAATCCCAGCTCCGAGCTACCCCAGCAACCTCAGCAGCATCCGAGTCACTGGCTGTGAACTGGTCACTTGTCACCGAGCTGAGCTGTCCTTCCACGCTGGTGCTGCATCCTTCTACCAAAGTATCTGGTTTGTTACAAGGAAATGGGACAGAACGAGAAAAATGCCTGCACAAGAAAAATAAATAAAGGGCTTATTATGCACAGACAGACAAGCAGACAATAATGATCTGTCTTCAGCCTGTATTGGAGTAGTTCAGAAATCAGGTCTTTGTTTTCCAATTATTGCAACAGGAACAGTAGAATGAATAAATCCAAGCCAAGTATCACAACTCAGTGTCCATCCAGACTTCTGGATGCTGACTTTGGATAACATCCTCTAGTCTGGACAATCTTTCAGTTCCCTTCCTCAGTCTGCAGAATTCATGGATCTTTTAAATGTTATCCAAAAAAAGAAGGGACTTCATTATTGATTCTAAAAAGAGGAAAACTCCTTCTTGCTGCAAAGACTGAAGTATCCACACCCCAAATTAACACAATTACACAAAAGCACCTTAACAGTTTACTGACTCTTGAGAAAACCAAGTTCAGCTTTAAATTTCACACACCACAATTTTTTCTTCTTCTACTGACAAATTTGCTCTGTTTGTTGAATAATATGGTTCAACCCAATGGGTCTTTTCAGAGGGAAACACAAATGAGACCAACCAATGCTCCCAGTACCAGAACAAGAATAATCAGGACTGGGAATTTCACAGCCTGGCCTTTCAAAGTTGCCCCCACTGAGCACAAGCTTTACAGTCATTCTCCAGATGAAGTTATGTACTTAAATTAGGTAATGAGGGTTCTTAGATATTTCTAACAATAATAAATCAGCTATCCTACTACAGATGAATATGCAAAAAAGTGGTTTTCAACAACACTTTATTGAAGCACTTCAAAATTATCACAATGATACATGTTGCCTTTAACAGAATAAAACCTGTCATGTCATAATTAAAAGGCACTAATCCTGGCACAAAGGTCTACTTACCCACCTTCCACTGGGAGGGAAATAAAAACATCAAGTATTTCACTTCTCCTTTTACAGAGTATGTGCAAAGCCCCTGTGAGTGCCATTCTGGGTTTGCCATTGGAGTGACACATAGAGAAAGCCCCTGTTTCACCAAGACATGCTGAACAGCAGCAGCTGCAGCCCTGAAGCAGCAGAGCCCTCCCTCAAGGGTCATGCTCTGGTGAGACAAGTTCTGCACTCACGTTTTGGGAACTAAAGCCCCGAAGCTCAGGCACTCACTCACATAATTTCTCCTTTAACACGATTCACTGTCCATGTCACCTTAGAAGCACAGCTAAATGTCCTGTTCTGCAGCCCTTTTGGGATCCACACTGTCAGGTCAGTGCAGGAGCAAGGCAGGGGAGCAGTGTGGGCATGCGGGGGGAGCACAGTTCCTGCACAAAGCAAACCAGGACGTGCCACTGCACAGCCACAAACGACAAGGGAAACCTCAGGGAGTTCAAAGCTTGATAATCCTGCTAAGCCATGCCTCAGGTTATTACAGATCCCTGCACAACACTCCTAGATTCAACAGACAGACTGTTTTAAGGCATTTTCTTTGGCCTTTACTTCTACCAGAAAGTGAAGATTATGCAGTTTGATTTGTCAGCACCCAAAATTTTTCCGACCCGTTACCATCAAGATGCAAAGAGAAAACATAAATCATTGAGGAACTGGATTATTGGTTGCACAGATGATGGAACAGCTCCACATTTGTGCCTCTTTCCTGTTGTAAGTGGTGGGAAGGAGCTGCTCTGTGCAGCTGCCCAGCCCTCAGCTGTCCCTGGGTGATGGGAGCTCCCCTGCTCTGTAACTGCACCCTAAGGAACCACCACCCACACTGAAGCTGCAGGACAGGGACACTCCAAGGAAACTCTCCTGCAACAGAGCTGTGGGGGCAAGACAATCCTTCCTGATCTCATCTCTGCTGCTCCAGGAGCACTTGCACTGGACAGAGCCACCACCAAGGGCTGAGAGCTGATTTAAAGCCCAGGACAGCACACAGTGCCCACACCCACCAGGTCACAGGGGCAGGACTGCTGCCAGGTATTCACCACCACACTCTGTCTGCCTTTGCACAAGAGCTGCTTTTCTTAACATGCCAACAGCCAAGACTTGCATCAGGGGAGTTTCAGGACTGTGTGACATAAGTATGGCTGTATTGATGTCAAATGCAATAAACTAAAATGCATTCCCAAAAGCAACTTTTGTGAAGAGAATGGGAAATTTAATCAGCCTCTTTTTACTGTCCATGCTCACTACAGAGCCTGAGACAAGTAACCCTGGTGAGATTACATTTCTAGAACACAGCTGCAGCACCCAAGTTCAGCAAACACCACTGATAATGCCTGAGCTGGGCTCCACACCCATATTAGGCCAGAAAAGACTTAACCTTGGACATAAAGTGCCAGAAGAGTACTGTTTTCAGTCCAAGGCTGAGAAGGTGTTGAGAAAGAAGCAATTCCTCCATTTCCCTTTTCAAAAGGTACCTGGCAAGTTACTCAAGCCCAGAACCAGAACAAGTGCAGCCACTCTGAGGGCTCTGTCCTGCCACAGCAGTAACCAAGGGCAGCTGGCAGAGCAGTGCCACAGCAGCTGTGAGACCCAGCTGGGCCATTTGGAGCATTGCAAATGTACCTTTTGGAGCACACACATCCTGGGGGTTCCTGTGCCTCTCCCTGCTGATTACACCCAGAAACAGAAAGTGCTACTGAGATACCACAGCAAGCAAAAGCTGTGGGGCAGTTCATACCACAGCTGATTTACTGCTGCTGCTATCACACCAACCAGGCTGACAAGGCTTAGTGCACTAACACTGCTTTCAGATTTGTGTCTAGAGACATTTTACTTTGATTACAAACTGCAGGGAGCTTGCTTTGCAAGGAGGAAACTCCCAAAGAAATATGCACAGGATCATTAACAGGTCACTAGTCCTTCCCACCAGCCAAGTTACACATGGAGGATGCTCCAAGACCTGCACTCAGGACTAAAAACTGACCTGATACAGCTCAGTAAGTCTGAAAGCTTACATGGAGACCAGCCTGAAACAAGACATCCAGTTTCTTACCATTAATTGGAAGATGCTGACAGACACTCCTATTAATCAATCAGGGTCCTAAGAGAAATTAATACAACAAAAACCTTTGGGAAGAATAGTCAGTGAAACTTCAGATTAAAATCACAGCAAAGATTTTGTTCAAGACCTCAGTCAACAAAAGCCTCACTTTGCACTGAGAAGAATCCTTCTGCTTTAATTGGCAGTGAATGATCAGGCACTGCAAGATCTGACACTTGTGTAGAAAAACAAAGGTTTTACTCTAGGCTCGACACAAGAACCAAGCTTGCAGACACATGCATTTCTATCTCTCCTGAAAACTGAGCTCCAGAAGGCTGCCCCTGCTTCAGACCCTGCAGCTGAGCAGTGCTTTTCACACACATACAAAAGCCCTGCAATCTGCTCAGACTGACTATACGAGCTTGCTCAGGTAAGGTGAGCAAGCCCCAGGCCTCAAAGGTACTTTTGTGAGCATTTCACTGGAATAGTTGAACCACAGAATATAAATCAGCTCAGGTATTTACCAATCCTTCTTCCCCCACTGGAATCTTTGGCAGAGGAGACAAACATCCCATTGTGTTTTTCCATGATTTCAGCCACATCAACTCAAGTCAGGCAGTTAAGTGTCAATACAACCCTCAAAACATAAGTTTATTGAATAAAGCTGAAGAGCAGTAAACCAACATATGCATCCACCTAAATAAAAAAAAAAAATCACGTATTTACAAGTTCAGTAATTGTATAAGTTGTTCACATGCAGAGAGTAATGCACAGGTTAACAATTGGTAGTGTTTGGATGCCATAAACGCTGAAAGCAGTGAAGTAGATAAACACCAAACACATCAAGTTTAGCTATAGGCCAGTTAACTAAACAGTGACCTGGTCCCCCACAAAGATTCACACATTCTAGTTTAGTTTCCTCATGATAGGCACAAGCAAGTTTGCTAAATAAAAGTAACTGTAGCAGTTCAGGAGAACTCAGGACTACAGTAGCAAGTTAATACACCCTCTCCTCTACAGCACCAGAGTATGGATTAATTGAAACCATGCTTCAGAGAACTGAAAGGGGACAGAAAGTTCAAATGTAACTTCAGCCTGAAGGCAGGCAGCGTGTAGTGTCTGTGCAGCAGTGCCAGAGCTGGGACAGCACAGTAAGGCCATGGCAGGCTGCAGTAACACTGGCTCTCAGAACAGAGGGGACAAGGCTGCCCCAGCCCGGGGCTCCCAGGGGTGCAAACCACGTGAGGTGAGGAGTCACACACAGTGTGAGGCAACACAAGCAGCTGCACATGGACCTGCACACACGAGGAGCTAGGCTGACACTGCTGATGAACAAACCAGCTCAACGAGGCTGTCCCTTTAAACGTGCTGAAGTCACTGAGAAAGTAAAGCTACAGAAACGTTACAGTCTTGAGTTTATACACACTTCCCTAAGCTGCAGGAGCTAGTCAAGAGACAGGATTGATTCATTGGCTCTCTTGTGCTTTGACACAGCAAAACATTTCATTGCATGTGACAGGCTTTGCACATGGTTACATCGAGAAAGCAGGCGGGTCTAGAGTTGTCACAATAGCCCAGGTATTCCATAGCACCAGGTGGAACTGTGCCCAGCCATTCCAGGAGCAGGAGAGACACTGACAATTACACACAGATTGTGCTAAAGGTCAACAACTGCCTCGATACAAGAGCATCAGTAATTTGGGTGTCATGCAGCTGCTCAGAATGCATGTTCTGGTTTCAGAGAGAGACCACGAGTATCTGGAGATAGAAAAATGTATTTGAACACAGCCTGATGTTCCTAGCGATTTGTTTTCATGCTGGAATACTCCAATTGTTGAAAGTTTGACAGAACAGTCCATTCCCATCCCCCACATAAATGTTAAACAGAAGCAACAGAATGATTTTAAACAGATGACTTTCCTAATTCATCACGAGAGTTTTCTTTTTCAAGTGACAGGATCTCAGCTGTAGATTAGTGATGCTGATCTATGCCTTGTGCTCCCCTCTGCAAACAGTTTCCATTTCTCTGCTTACATACACACATCACATGCATCTGTGAGATCAATCAGTATCCCACAATTCACGCTTAAATGTTTTCTAACTACTGTATGTGGCATCTTACAGAATCTTAATGCTGTCAAGCATCAGCATCTTCAAGCCACTAAACACTAGAAATAAAACACTTGCTGAAAATCATATAAAAACCTGGCCCTGAAAAACCAGAACAGAGTGTACCATCGTAGTTAACATGGTAGAGATATTTCTTTAAAAAGCCCCCCCACAACCCTCCCACCACAGATGGTTGTAAAATAAATATTTGTGCTGACTTTATCATGACAACTCTAGTTGTTTTGTGACAGAATAGGAATACAAGTCTTCAGCAGTGCACATGAGAAATGAACCGTGAAAAGGCAGATTCTTGATACAGGATTTTGGGGTAGTATCTCATTATGGAGGGAAGTGGACAATTGAGATTATGGCCAACTGGTACTGGAGATTCCAGGAAGACTTCAGCTTCTTCTAGATTTTGAATGCTGAATAAGCCACTGAAGCGTGATATCTACAGGGAGAGAGAAGAGAAGTTCCACATTCAAGTGTCTGTACTGGCATAAGTGATAAGGCTTTGGTATTCCAGTGTCCCAAAAATGGGACAGGAATACCCCAGCCCTTCTCTAGAGGATGGCCCAGGGCAGATGAACACAATGGTTTTCTGGATGTTTGCTGTCCATGCTTTGATCCTGTAACTGTTCAGTATCCTTTAGGTAACAATGACAGGCACTGCCCCACACACCCTGGCTCCTCAGTTCAGTACATTTCTAGGAAAAGGATATTCCTTCATGGGACACATCACTGTGGCTCCAGTAATTAGTTTTAGATCAGCACTGCTCTGTTCAGCCAGCCTGCAGCTCCTGCTCTGATGGGAACTAAGCTGGCTCAGCCCTGTGAAGGCATCATGCTCCTCCCTGCCTGGAAGAGGCTCTCCTAAGGAAGGGAAGGGCCCTGCCTTTCCCTTGAGTTAACTCTTGTGTGGATCTCCAGAGGGGAGTCTCTGCTTCCATCCAGCATGTCTGAACATTTCACTGATGCTAAGGTGACACAGGCTTCTTGGAAGCCACAACTGTTCCACAGACTATTCCATTTTCCTAGAAAGAAGCTTTCTTCCCTATAAAGCCATCCTGGTGTTCTCTAGAGATTCTCCTGGGAGCATCACCCAGAGATTTCCTCATCAGCAAACTCCTGTTACCTTGGCAATGCACCAGTGTTAATCCCATGGCAGCCATGGAAGGCATCAGGAAAAGGGTGGAAAGTGTTGTTAAATTGTTTTCACTCAGCTGAGGTGACTCAGTTTACTCACAAAGGTTATGGCAAATACCAGAGATTCCAGGACATGGTTTCTGCTTTGAACTCCTCAAGTTCTGAAGCATATGATGTCTGTGCCAGGAAAAGGCACTGTTTGGCTGCAGGGGACTGGCAGATGCCACAACACAAACTGCTCTGATAACACAGCAAGGGGAGGTGATTATTTCAAGGGAAATAATCCTGGGGAATAAACTTGAGGAAAAACAAGGACCAAGTCAGGCAGAGGTGAGAGCACCTGACAGAAGTATTAAATCATTCAGGCCAAGCCAATGGACTAGTCAGCTCTTTCCTGCAAACTGACTGAAGAAAGGAGCAGATTTCACAGGGACTGGCATTTTGGTAACTATAACCCCTAAAACTTTAACACCAGTCAGGCTTCCTCACTGCCATCAGGAGTTCTACTGAATTTACCCCATGCACTCACACACTGGTCTTTGATTTGCTCCTGGTTTCCTGAAGACAAGAAGTTTGTGTTTAAGAACTTAAAATCCCCCCTGTCCATCCTCTGACAGCACTTCATAATTTTCAGTGGTTTGGGTTAATAGTTACCTATATTATCTTTCTCTTTGCAAGAAATTGAGTAGCAGCAGATTTCTCTGTCCTGAATAGCAGCAAGATTCCTAGGAAAGAGAGGACATGTCAGCACACAGTTCACTGACACGAGGGCTCTTACTGACAATCTGAGCTGCTCCTCTTCCCCTTCCCCACACAACTTGTTCTGTACAATATTCAGTTACCTGTTGTTGCTGGGTTTTCCACTCATAAATGCAAGCTTCCTGATCTAATAACAACCCCATGTACACGAATTTATTGAGTAAAAGGAATGTTTCTTAGCAACTTAGACTTACATCTTTTCGATTAGCTGTTTCTCATCCAAAGCATTAGGAAGGTCTCTCTTATTTCCAAGTACTAGAACCTGAAATCCAGAGAAGGAAATGGTTGTTGCTTTGCTTTAAAAAATCCCAAACAAACAGACAAAAACCCCAACCAAAACCAGAAAACCAACAAACTTCAAGGGAGTCTCATGAGCAGTGTGAATCCACCTATAAAATCTAATGGACTGAGATATTCACAGTTAAATCAGATAAAGAAAGAAGACTGACCTAGTCACAGGGAAAGAGGGGGTACAAATAAACTACTCTGTGCAAAGAGCAAGCAAGAGAATATGTCAGCTGATAAATCTCAGAACATTTGTAGCACAGTCATTGAGATTCCCCAAACTTACTACACAGTTCTGTACTACACTGTGGTTAATAGCACAAACTCATACTGTGGAACCCTCTAAACTACTGTTTCAATTGTATTTATTATGTTTTGTGATCACTGAGTGCAATAAGACCACTGAAGGTCAATAATTGGTTTAAGGCACTGGGGGTAGGCATTGTCCATGCTTATACTGACCAGTAAGGTTGGGCCTCATAATTCAGAGTTCAAGGCAGACATCAGAGTTGCTCAAGTGATGCACATTCCTCAGAGACATTTAATGGTGTTTAAGGTGATGTTACTTACAGGGATTCCTTGTAACTGGGGCTTATCTAGAAGATTGTGCAGCTCATTCCGAGAGGCTTCTATTTTGTCACGATCTGCAGCATCTACCATGTAGCTTTAAAGAGAATTTCAGGTTAGGTCAGTGACACTGAGCTCCTGCAGAAACATCACTCTTTTTTTTTTTTTAACTTTACACTGCCAGGTTTGGGCACATTCAACAAGGCATTCAACAAAGCTAGGACTTCTGAGCAAAGAATTTAGTTCTTTAAAAAAAATTCTCTAAGACCAGAGCAGAAGGAAGATGTTTTGAGTTGGCACTGTCACCGAGTTCAGACAGGGAGGAGTTAGTGCTCCAGATCAGACACTGATAAAATAACCCATCCTGAGCCCTGAACTGAAGGGTGAACAAGGTCAGAGTGGTTGCAGGGCAGGTTCAGAACCACAGGGAGAACTACAGAGTGAGGCATGCAGTGTTAGGGAGGCTCCCAGAGAAGAGAAGGCCGTGTGAAGGAAGCAGAGCTGAAGGAAGGACACTTACACAATAGCATTAACTCCTCTGCAATATCGCTCCCACATGCTCCGGAACCGGGGCTGCCCTCCTATATCCCAAATCTTAAGGCAAGGGGAGAAAGACAATTTAGCCATGCACTGTGTCTAAACATGTCAGCAAAGATAAGACAAGAAATCACTGCAGTTTTTCCTTTCTCCTTAAGCAGCTGCTTGACCCCTCCCATGCTAAAACAGGAATAATCCTTGCACAGCTGCTCAGGGCTTAGGGCCCAGCAGCAGGAGGTGCAAACTGGAGCACCTTGCACCAGATGTAACAACATCCTGTGAATGAAGGTTATACATATACATACTGAGCTACACAAGAAAACACAATATATTCACTTAAAAATCCTTCCCTTAAGCAAACTGATGAGCAGGAAAGCAGCATCTCTGGGCCTCAAACCCTCAGATCTAAGCCAGACAGCATTATCACAACAGTGCTTTAACTAGTCCATGAACCTGGGAATCACACACAGATTCTCATTTCACAAACTCCATAAATAAACATAAATGTCTTCTTAAGCTACTCGACAGATTTAGCTGAGCCTCTTCAGTGTTCTATATTTGCCTCAAGGCTGGAAGCAAAACAGAGCAAACATGTAAATTTCAAACTAGAACCTAAAGAAAACAGCCAACAATGGCAACATACCTTTATTGTAACATTACCCTTTGTAACTTTCCTCATGTTGAAGCCCACAGTAGGAATCATATCTTCACTGAATTGACCTGACTGAAAAAAGAAAACATGAGAAAGTTAAATTTAGTGCCTATCTGACACAACTGGTTTACATAGTAAAATATCACAAGCTTTTTCTAACCATTCACCTTCCAAATGAAGGTTTTACGGCCAAGAAGTCGTGGATGTTAAATCCATGTGTACTGGAGCTTGTGTGAAATCAGACAACTCGTTTCTTACAAGCAGTGAAATCATTTTTCAAGCCTTGAGGCAGCCAGGGGAGCAAAGTCAGCTGGGAAAGAGCTTTGCACAGCTTAACAGATGGACAGCCAGGGCAAGGGGAGGAAGGAGCCATTCACCTGCTGCAGCCAAGGCCTGCCTGTGGGGATCTCCCAGTTACCTGGCAGCCAGAAATATCCAGAAGGGCTCCCTGTGATGCAAGCTGCTCTCTGGCCAGCCTTTGCAGCAATAAATCACTCCTGTGGAGGAAGCCTCCAACCCACAGGTGTGGGGTGACTCCCTGAGGAGTGTGAAAGGCTGCAAAGTGGAAGGACCAGCCGGGTCAGCCTCCTGCAGGGCCAGTGTCCAACGTGCAGCTCCAGAGGATCTGAGCCTGTTTCCAGCATCACTCCCAGCTGGGACAGAACAGCTGCAAACAGCACTGCACTGGAGAGCTTCTCCAGAGGCAGATGTTTTACTGGCTGTAACACTTCCATCTGCAGCAGCTTGAGAGCCAAGTTCCCAACTAGCTCCTGCAGCCATAACAAGAGTTTTCAACACTACTACAGATTTCTCCCTTGGCTGTTTGGCAGAAGGTGAATCAGCCACAGTGGCCATTATGAAGCTCACTACATCCATTATGTGTAATAGAACCAGACAGTCAAGCACATTTGGAAAAATTAGGGTTGATCCCAAAGCATTCAGTTGTTTAATTAGGGTTTGGTATCACAGCAGCACAGTCTGCATCTCGCCCCTGACCCCAGAGAAGTTCCCTGGGGTTCAAAGCCTTTTGGGGTCTCTGAAGCAGGCACACCACCCCAGAGTTAGGGCCTGACTGCCCACAGGCTGCAAGGAGCAGCTGAGCCTGACCAGGGGCCCATGAAGGACAAGGGCTCCTGGCTCATATCAGGAACAGAGTGGGCAGCAGGAGCAGGGCTACACAAGGAATTTGGGTCAGGCCCTGCAGCACTGCTTCAGAAGCCACTCCAGCCCTTCTAACGTGGCAGGGTGGGTGCCCAATGGGAATGCCAGTCCAGGAGCTGCCCATTCCTGCCCGAAATGCCACTGAGCTGCCCAGAGTGAGCAGCAGAGCTCCGAGCCCATGGTCAGCTGTGCTGCCACGCCTGGGGCAGCTCAGTGCAGCTCCTCAAACCAATCTTGCCTCTGAAGGGTCACTTCCAGTTGCTCAAGCACCACAGCATTCCTGCCTCCACATTCCTGCCTCCACAGTCACAGCCCACACCCACAGCTCCCATCCCAGCGTCTCCCAAGCACTCCCTGAGCCTCCATCTCTGTGCTGCTGAGCCTTACCCCAGCTGCTGCCAACTATTCCCACTCAGATCCTTCCAGATCCTTCTCTCGAGAGCTGTTCTTATCAGCAGGAACACACATTCCAGGAACCTCCTGGACTCATCACCTCCCTGCTGGGTTTATTTCCAGCAGACACGTGGGAAGCTGAGGTGCCCTATGAGAACAAGGCCTAGCCACAGGGAGACTTCTCCCAGCAGCTAAAGGAGGATTTTGGTGCCTCTTCATCCTGGGCTGGGTGGTCTAGAAGAGACTCCCACCAGGATATCTGCCTTGTTGGTCTGATTCCTACCCATAAACCACCTTATCATGATCCTCATCAAGCTCCAGGCTGCCCAAACACTCCCTGCCCATCCCTGTGAGGAGTTTATAGCCCTCCCTTGCAGCACTCCCTGTGCCAGTCATCCCACTAATTGCAGTACCCATTTCATGTTCTCCCACTGCTCTTTCAGGACACAGATTCCTGCAGATTGGAGCAGCACTTCATTTGCCACATCTTTAATGTAATCTTGAAATTACTGTGACCCATCACAGGGAAACTTTTACAGAATCTTCAGGAAAGCTGCTGCATCTGATTCCTTCCCAAGTGCTCACTACCCACGCTGCACATCCCCAAACTTGTTTTGACTTGCTTAAAACCTCAAACCCTTAAACCTGCAGTCGCTCAGTTGAGTTTCAGCTGTTCTCTGCTTTGCAGAGGGATGATCCAGAGCTGACAGGAACACATGGGTCAGCTCAGGTCTTCTTTTGAAAGACCTTCCCCTGACATGAGTGTGGGTGTCCCTCTGCTCACTGGACTCAGAGGAGCTATTTGAAGTCCCCTTCTTTTTTAAGACAGGTCAAAAATTGGTTAAAACGATTGTAAAGGATTTCAGCAGCAGACAGTGATCTCCTTTGATGGATTCTGCTGCCACATTCAACTGCCTTGGCCCAGAAACTGTTCTCTACACTCAGAATTTAGAGGGCTTTTGTTTACTACCTCCTCTGAGGAAAAAAGCCAGGAATTCAGCTTCAACTTAGAGTATTCATATGCAAAAGCTACTCGAAGAGCAGCACAAAAGGAACATACTTTTACTAGCAGTCACTCGGTTTGAATCAGCCTTCCCTCCCAGAGCAGAGTACTCGGTGCTATCACTGTGTGCTCACAATAAGATGCTTTCTCCTGAAACACCAGCTTTAAAACAAGTTTGACATGCACAGCAATATTTTCAATTCCCGATGGGAAAGCCTTTGGCTGCTGTCACACACAGCAGCATTGCTCAAACACTCATCAAGGACAGCAGCCTTGTTTTCAGCACTGGAGCCCACCCCGGCAGGCAGAGCCTGGGCTCCCTGCAGGGCTCCTGGAAGGGCAGGAGCTGTCCCAGCAGGGATTCTGCTGGGAGCCTCAGCCCCGAGGTCACACACACCACACGGCACCAGCACAAACCGAAGGTCACCAAACAAAGTTAACCCCAAGCCTGTGGGAGATAAGGGCCAGGGAGACTAAACAGAGCCGATTTCAGAGGCCACATGCACCAGGAACCCCCAGGACCAACTTCAGCCTCCTGGTTTGAGAGATGCTCCCTTCAAAGCTCCTGGAGAACCCAAACATGAGATTTTAGTGCAGCATGAACCCACTTACCAGGATGAGTGCTTATTATTCAGAGCAGCAAAACTGCATCCAGACTGAACTAAGGGACTTGATTCCATGGATCAGTTTGGGTTCAGCACTAAATCACAGACTGCAGCATTTCTGAACAAGCCAGCTACAGGTACAGCTCATTTCCCAGAGGAAAACTTTGGACAAGTGACAACTTGTCATCCCCTGACATTCCAGAAGTGTATAAAGGATGCAAGTTTAGTCTCCTTTATAATTTAATTAATATTACAACAACCTTATTAAACCTACCATTTCCAGTTGTCTTGAGTCAAACCATAAACCAAACAAAACACACTTGGGTTTCTTCATCTGCCTCTCCAAAACCATAAGCTACAGCCAGAAACTCAAATTCCAGGGAGTTATGGAATAATAGAGTGGTTAAATTGGGAGGAACCTCAAAGCCCATCCAGTTCCACCCCCTGCCAGGGGCAGGAGCACCTTCCACTAGCCCAGACTGCTCCAGCCCTGTCCAGCCTGGCCTTGGACAGCTCTAGGGGCTGTCAGCCCCTAAGCAGCTTGATTGTGATTCCACAGCCTGCACAAGGACATTCTTTGTATCATCAGAGAAGGTCAGGGCAGCCTTTCATTTGCATCTCATAAAGCTGACATGATTCACTACTGTTACAGGATCCATTTCTTCATACAGATTTTGCTATCACACAGGAAAGATTGTTTTATCTTTAATCATAATACTTTACATCCAGCTAGATGAGATCACAACAAGTTTAACCAATGAGGAGACAACACCACTGGAGTATGGAATCCAGCCAGGACACTCCCAATCCACCTGAACCAGAATATTACACTAAACCCTGCTGCTCATCCCTAAAAATTTCTTTCTTTTCGCACTAGGAAAAATGCTGCATGTCTCCAAAATGTCTTCTTAAAAAAATTATTTAAAAAGCAGTGCAATTTTAGCATTATATCAAGCTACCCCTACACTAAGCCTCCTCTGCAACACTCATAGCCTCAACCAAGCAGTGCTTCATAAATGGACAAATCAACTTTCCACAGTCCAGCTTCCTTCTTTAGGAAATACTTCAGTGTTCCAGCCACTTGTGATCATGATCAGAAGCCTGAACTCCACATTAGAAACTTCAATCCCTGAAAGACTTCCCAACAGCACTTCCAGGAATGATTCCTGCAGAAAGCAAAACAGTGGTATATGACAAGAAAAGGTATTTTTTATTTCCCCAGCCCTGAGTTTCATTGAATATTTAACAGGACATGGACTGTTTAGCAAATATCTACCACAAAGAAGGCATATGTCTGTCTAGAAGGCAGTCATGTAAGAGCTCAGGACATTTCATGTTCCTGATAGTCAAGAAAAATGTCCTTATCCAGATGTTACCACTTAAAGCTCTGCCATTGCTTACAAAGTGCTCGACAGGAACTCAGTACCAAGATGGAAAAAGGAGATTCTGATTTCAGTCACCTGTTTTAGCCCATCTAGGGTACAGCCAGCAGGACCTCAAAGAAAGGGTCTGAGTCACCTCCTCGGAGCTTTATTAGCTAATGAAGTGATGCAATGCATTTCAAGAGACTTCTGCCATTAAGAAACACTTCAAATTTTATCAGCCTTCTCCCTTAGCCATGGTGTGTATGAAGTGACAACACATGGGATTTATGGCCTACCTGGGTGCTTCAAAAGGCATTAAAACAGCAGTGGAGCTCTTTAGAGCAATATTTTTCTGCATTTCTCTGGTGTGACTTCTTCAAGTCAAAGGTACTTCTAACAGTCATGAGAACAGAAGGAAGCTGCAGCTCCCAGCTGGCCAAACGAATCTTTCCTTGAGAGGCACTTCAGGAATTGCCTCTCTCTAGAAACCACAGTCTCATTCCAACACTTGCCAGATATTCCAAAGTTAAAAAACCAACCACACTAATTCAGGCTCTGACACAAATCCTAAAGGGAACCTTATTTACCCTGTCACCACAAACAGGTTGAGTTTAGCTCTTTGAACCTGATAACTGTATCAGAAAAGCCCAACTTCTCCCACTCCTCCAGATCTCTGCTCACTGACTGTCAGCCTAATGAGCTTCAGTGCCAAACACCTGGATCAAGGATCAATTGACCAGGGGTCAGGGAATACTTCTACAGAAACACCAGCACATGCCACTGTTCCATGCAATAGGCTGTGGGGGTGCAGGAGTGCCTTGTTCCCCAGCTGCAGGGGTGCCCCGTTGTCCCCCAGCTGCAGGGGTGCCCCGGTGTCCCCTGGCTGCAGGAATGCCCCGTTGTCCCCCAGCTGCAGGAGTGCCTTGTCCCCCAGCTGCAGGGGTGCCCCGGTGTCCCCTGGCTGCAGGGGTGCTCCATTGTCCCCCGGCTGCAGGGGTGCCTTGTTCCCCAGCTGCAGGGGTGCCTTGTTCCCAGCTGCACCCCTGCAGGGCCGTGGGCAGGCTCAGCTCACTTGAGTCGTGTTTCAGCGGCCTCACCCGGCCCCAGCAGCCCCTCGTGCTCCCCACAGCAGCACAGCCATGGCTCCCAGCTCCAGCTGCCAGGCTGAGGGAAGGAGGGAATGGCCACAGATCCTGCAGAGGCTGTAAATAATGGGCATTTCCAGGGCTCGGCCCAGGAGCCACAATTCCAGATGCGATCCCGGGATGACATGCAGTTTCTCTGAAGAAGAGCCACAGGCCATCCACATTAGGGAAATTAGGACCAGGAAGAAATGATATCCTCCCTTGTGAGCAAGTTTACTCACACACATGGAAAACTTATGCTTAATATCTAATTAGAGACAGTGACTAATGCAGAGCCTTAGAAAAGCAGAAGCTGCATTAGCTGAATACAGCTCTAACGAGATTTCACTGCTAACGTTGGGTTTTAAACCTCCTAATCAAACTGAACACAGGAGGGTTGGGGTTGGAAGGGACATTCAAGACCATCCAGTGCCACCCCTGCCACAGTAGGGACACCTCCCACTGTCCCAGGCTGCTCAAAGCCCTGTCCAACCTGGCCTTGGGCACTGCCAGGGATGCAGGGGCAGCCACAGCTGCTCTGGGCACCTGTGCCAGGGCCTGCCCACCCTGACAGGGAAGGATTTATCCCCAATATCTAATCTAACCTCTCCATCTCTCAGTTCCAATCCATTCCCTCCTGCCCTCCCTCGAGGCCCTTGTTTAGCCTGATTACAAATCAAGTGTTTGTTTACACTGGAGGATAAACGTGATCAAAACCCACCACCAATCTAGAAAAGGATTATTCTGGAACTGGACTGTCTGCCTCTCGTGGCCTGTCCACTTCAGCAGCAGTCAGGCCTTGCACCAGCTTCCCTGTGTAACTGGTTGAGATTTCCCTCTAGTTCCATATGCCTGACTGGATGGGCAGAGATTCCATTAGACATTTATACTGGATTAAACTCACTGCTGTCAGACTGGCAGCAGCCCTTTGTTAGGCAGCACACAGCCTTCTGAGCCACACCGAGCTCCTGGTGTGCACTCCAGCCTTCAGAGCTGTCCTACAGGACATCTTGCTGTGTCATTCCTTTCATTTCAGTTTTGAGGAATCCCAACAGCCTCATCCACCCAAAGCATTAACTGGCCTGCAGAGAGCAGTTGTTCTTTTCCTGCACTCATCCCCAGATGCAGACTCTGAACTAAAGTCACTCAAGGAAGCAAATAAGAAAACAGCTCTGCATGCCATGGACTGCACTGTTCTAAAAAGTGATTTTGCACTGGAAACTGAAGCTTATGCCATTATTTTGATAATTCAGACCTGGGCAAACCCTTTGCCTCTGCTTTTCTGTGTAAAGACTCACCAGATTTCCTAATTAAAAACTTCAGAAGTGTGACCTGATGCTTCCAAACTAAACCAGCTAAGGAGGCTGTGTCAGCACGCTCAGCAGCTTCCTCCCTGCCCGGGGTTTTGCAAGGCTCCCTGAATGGCACTCACTCAGATAAATGCCTGGGTGTGATCCTAACATGTGGTTGAAACCGTGCAAGATTCAACCCCCGCAGAGGAGGCTGCAAACAGACTCCAGCTTTACTTAGGGAAACTTCTCCCACTGGAGACAACTTAGATGGACTCAACTGCTGTGCAGCTACTACAGCTCTGACTGCTGCACACACCTGCAGTGAGTTTCACAGGTAACTAACTCCCCAAACTCGTGCTGCTGCTCCTGTACAGAAGCAAAGCAATTTTTTGTCAAGTGCCATCACCAGGAGGAGTCCCGAGGATGAAAAGCCTGCCCAGAACCCCCAGCTGCAGAAACACTCCAAGCAGTACCAGCTCAACAGCCACAGATCAAGGCTGTACAACACTCAAGAGCTCCATTTCTACAAATCCAAGCCTAGATGTATTGGCAAAGTGTGAAAGAAAAGGTTCCTGGCATTCCTGGGTTACTCCAGCAACTTTTAGCTGACAACAAGCCAGAGAAGTTATCTTTCATGAAGTAACCCATTTTCCATTATCATCGGGAGCCCACTGAGTGCTCACACCTGAGCTACACGAGGACTCGCCAGGATGTTTGTCAGTGTGCAAGGATGATGTATAAATGCAAGAGAATGAATGAAAGTCCTTTTCCCAGCCACTAACTCATTCAACTGCCACTTAAATAAATACATTCTTACAAGTATTCCATGGTGCTAAGGACACAGCCTCAAAAATCGAGAGACAAGCTAAAGGTGTGCTCACTCTAAAGCTGGAGACATCAGCTTTCTCATTCTAGGTGCACTGCACTCACGCTCCCTGAAAAACCAAAAGACACCTGGCTGCCCATTTCAGGAGCTGCCAAAGTCCAGCTTGTCTCCTGGAATGTTTTCCATCCCATACATCAGCAGAGCAGGTCACTGATGAAGCTGAACACGGCATTTAGGCAAAGCCACTCTTTATCTCGTTCAACAATGGAAAAGCTTCGTGTAGGAGTATTCCCACACCCTTCCTTTACCTGCTCCAGGCACATTCCCAGATCAGCAGGCCCCGGTGCTGATGGGCTGCTGATGGGCTTGTGAGCTGTATTTCTTAGGTAATTTACACCTTGAGAGAAAGGAGATTATTTGATATGGGTTCCAGCAATCGATAAGCAAATATTTGACAGGAGAAGCGTGAGTAGGTGCTAACACTTAAATGATTTAGGACTACCGAAAAGCAGTCAAAGGGAGGCGGCAGCTGAAGACACACAATGTTATCTCCCCATCTGCTAACAGAGCCCCGCCACACCGGCACCCTGACTGAAAGACGCCTTCTGAGCCCGCTGTGGGATCGGTGTCCCCGCGGGTCCACAAAGGTTTACGGAGGCACGGCAGCCCCGAGGCTCAGCCATCCCCACCAGCGAGGGCTCACACGCTGCTCCCCGCGGCCCAGCCCGGTCGGGCTCCATCCCCGCGGCCCGGCCCGGTCCGGCTCCATCCCCGCAGACCGGCCCGGCCCGGCCCCGCTCCATCCCCGCGGCCCAGCCCGGCTCCATGCCTGCGGCCCCGGGCCGGGCCCCGTCCCCCGCCCGCCGCTCCGCTCACCGCGATGACGTTGACGAAGGTGGTCTTGCCCGAGTACTGCAGCCCCACCAGGGTCAGCTCCATCTCCTCCTTCCAGAAGAGCGAGCGGAACCAGTCGAGCAGCCGGGACAGCAGCGCCAGCATCGTGGCGGCGGGCGGGCGGGCCGGGGGCGCTGCGGGCCGGGCCGGGGGCAGTGCGGGTCGGGCCGGGCGATGGCTCCGGCGGGCCGGGACGCTGCGGGCCGGGCTGTGACGGGCTGTGCCGTGCCGAGCCGAGCTGGGCCGTGCCGGGCGCTGCTCTCGGCCGTGCCGGGCGCTGCTCTCGGCCGCTCCGGGACAGCCGCGCTCGTCCGGGCCCGGCTCCCCCCGCCGCTCTCACGTGACGCCGCGGTCACCCGGCCCCGCCGGCCCCGCCCCAACCCGCAGCGCCCCCCGGCGGCCGGAGGACCCGCGGCGGGAGAGGGCGGGGCGGGACGGGGCCGCCATGTTGGGTGTGGTGAGGAGGGTGTGACACACCTGAACCGCCATGTTGGGTGTGGTCAGAAGGGTGGGACACACCTGAGCCACCATGTTGGATGTGGTGAGGAGGGTGTGACACACCTGAGCCACCATGTTGGGTGTGGTGAGGAGGGTGTGACACACCTGAGCCGCCATGTTGGGTGTGGTGAGGAGGCCTGTGTCACCCCGAGCCCGCCATGGAGGGGGGCAGGCAGTGGTGACACCCCTGACCCCACCATGGAGCAGGCTCTGCCCTGCCCTCTCCATCACAGGCTCCATTAGGTTGGGGAAGACCCCCACAGTCATCAAGTCCAGCATCACCTTGTCACCCAGACCTTGTCACCATGTCCAGTGGTTCCTTGGACGCCTCCAGGGATGGGGACTCCACCACCACCCTGGGCAGCCCCTTCCAACACCTTAACACCCTTTCCATGAAGAAATTCCTCTTGATGTCTAACCTGAGCATCCCCTGGCACAGATTCTGTCTGTGTCCTCTCGTCCTGTGTCAACCTTCACCCCCATGTGCCATCCCTGCAGTGCTGTGAGGGCCTCTCAGTGCCACCCACAAATCCAATCCCAGTTTGCAGAGGAATTAGGATTAAAAAAACTTCAACTGCAATATTCCCAGTTAGCCCAAGTATGTTTTAACCAAGTGAAATACAAAACCTTTTTTGTGCCCACAGAACTTCCAAAAGTTTGTGCCCACAGAACTTCCAAAGGGACAAGCCACTTCACTTCATTATTCCCTGTAAACCTCACATAAACCAGATGTTCTCCAGAAGTTCCTGCCTTTTGCATGGACTTTGTTAAACTGATTTTCTGCTTGAGCCAAATAAACTATAAGTAGTAGATAAATAGGTAACACTGACCAAACCACTCCATTCGGAGCATTTAAAACTTAGTTGAGGTCTTTAGTTTCCAGCAGGAAACACTTCCGAGTGGAGTTGAAGGAGTAGGAAGCATTGCATGGACTTTTTGGGTGGTTTACCAGGGTTCTTGTCACTGTAACTGGGGTTATTTCAATTCCCAGTCAAAGGAAGCCCAAATTCACAAATGCTGTGGCTCCAGCTCTCTGGGGAGTTCCACAGTGGCTTGTGCACTGTGAGGCCAGGCAGGAACAAATGGAGAGGTGGCAGAAAAAAAATCACAAGGAACCTACAGGACGGTACTAATTGGTGTCTGCTCACAGGGCCTTGCACAGGAGGAGCAGCGAGTGCTGCAGACAGAGAATAAATCCCATTTCCATCCCTCCTCGGGCTCACAGGGCTGGGGAAGGCACTGCCTCAAATGCCTCAGCTCTGCCACACTGAAATGAGGAATTCCCAGCTCCCCAGCGGCAGGGAAGGCATTTGTGCCTGTGCTTTTCCACCCCAAAACACGGCTTTCCTTTGTATCCATAAAAAAAGCCAACTAATATACTCCTTCCAATTAAGCTGAGATATGAACTGCACTTTGAAAGTTCTTAATCCATTCTCTGGTTCATTAACTCAGAAAATTTCATCCCCATGGTTAGCCCTATCAGAGAGGATGGAATGCCTGGCACCAATTAGTTCTAATAACGAGCTAAGTTGTGCACAGATTTCGGAGCCTGTCATTAGTATGAGAAAATAGGACAGCTCCTCTCAGAGCAGAATATCTTACTGCCCGTTCCTTTAATTTGTCTCTGGCTGACGCCTCCTCCCACAGACAAAGGAGCTAATTGATTTGATGAGTTACAGATCCTGCTGTGTGGCACCTCCCCTGCTGCCCAGCACGGAGCTGCAGCCAAAACACAGTGACAATATTGCTCTGAGCTTCTGCTCTCCTGCTCCTTCACAGTCCGTGCACCAAGGAGCCAAACACACATGTCCTGGGAGTGCCCTCTGCTCGTTTGGGTACTGATTTTCTCCCAGGATTCAGCTGGTTTATAAAATGTTACAGTATAAAATTATGCAAATTTTAATTATATATAGATATATTTATATTGTATATATTTTATATATAATATTTATAATATATCATATACAATATATAATAATTATATATTGTATATAATAATAAATAATTATATAATAATATAATTATTATATAATTATATAAAATATCATATATATTATTATATCATATATAATAATATATAATTATAATAAAATATAATTATATTACATATAATATAATATATACAATTTTATATAATTATATAATTATTATTATATACAATATGTAATTGTATATTATACAATATATAATTGTATATAATAATATATTATATTTGCTGCAATGATAATTTATAATATAATATAATTAATAATATAATATAACATTATATTTGTTGTAATAATAATTATTATATTTGCTATAATGCCAAAATATATAATAATTATTATATTATATATTTATAAATATGTAATATTTATATATAAATTATCTACTATTCTATAATAATATAAATAATATATTATTTAAATTTAAATGATTAATATAGTAATTAAATTCGTAATTTTATTATTAACATGCTAATTTATGAATTAATAAAGTTAAAATTTATATAAATTTATATAATATAAATAATATAAATATTATAAAGTATTATGAAATAGATAATATTTTAATTTAATAATATAGATTATTTAAAATGTAATAATATTATAAAATGTCTTAGAGACTGTGGGCTCCTCCCAGTTCGGGATCCTCCCTTGAGGAGGGAGGGAGAAGCTTTTGGATCTGGGGAATCTGAGGGCTGTGAGGACAGACAGGAGCCTCGCTCTGCAGTGCCAGCAGGCAGCTGGGGACTCTTTCCAGCTCTGCTCTTTCAAGGCTCACTGAAAATAATATCAAAAGAAACAGAGGCAGATGATAGCAGATACAAGATATGTGTCTTCTCATGTTACAGACTCTTAAAGGAAAGGGTAAGGTTAGTGGTCACCTCTAGAGAGATGGACATTAAATAGCTGGTTCCTAAACCTGCCACAGCCTCTAACTGTCCTCCTGTCATTTCATACAGCATTTTAGCACTGCCACAGCATAAACAGGCATTAAATAACCCGAGGAGGCAAAGGAAGGACTTCTCTGTGTCTTCCTCACTTCTCCCCTGAAAAAATAAACACGTCAGTTGTGCTGTACTGCCTGAGCTAAACCAGAAGTGTTCCTTTGCCATGAAGAGCGAGACACACCGCGAAAATTAAACCATAACTTATGTCCTCAGAGATGTTTGCACGCTGCCAGCATGCCATAAAACCCTGCCTCTTTCTGCAGCCCAGGAAAGCACCAGGTGGGGAGGGAGGTGGCAGGGGGGGCAGCCCAGCCCTGCCTCCCCAGGAGCCAGGGCAGCAGCGTGACTCCTGCGTGAGGCCTGACGTGAGCAGCAGGATCTCATTTCCCAGAGCCACGGGATCACTGCCCTGCAGCAGGGTCGGGCTGTGAGTCAGGGGCTGCACGCTCGGACACTGAGCTGCCTCCAGGGCTGCCTGCAGGTGAGCCCAGGTGAGAATCCTCATCCCAAGGTCACCTGGCGTCAGCTTCACTCTCCACACACCTCCTTCACCTTGCAGCAGTCCCCAAGGCTGGAAACGTGGCAGCTCGGTGGCTGGCAAGCTGTGCAAGTGTCTGTCACTGCCAGGGAAAATATAAATGATGGCACTCGCTTCAGCATTTCGGTTTCGTAGGTGCTGGCAAACGCTCCCCAGCAGGAGCTGCTGCATGCAAGTGATGACCTTTAGGAATGCTGGCATCTCCCAGTGCTGAAGGAGCAGGAGCATGAATCAGCAGAAGGGAGCAGGGGAAAAAAAAGATAGTTAAAGAGGAGCCTGCTGTTAGCAGTAAGTTAAATAAAATTCTCCTGGTCCTCCAGTCAGATTTATTAGCAGTGACCTTGGCACTTGCAGAGCCCCCTGCACAAAAGCCAGGCCCACGCTTGCAGATTTAGTGCACAGTCAGGGCCTTGGCCAGCCCAGCCACCACATCTCACCCTTTCTGTGATTTAGATTTTAAAGCTACAAGGAAACAAACCCATTCTTCCAGCCTGAGCACTAACAGCCTCCGAGTGAGGCTCTGAAAGGTGGGCACAGAGCCCTGGGCTCCAGCTCTGCACAGACACCTCTATGAGCAGATTCAGGGAGCAGCACCTTGGGAATGCCACAGCAGGGACTCCTTGGTTAGGCTGAGCCATGAGCTGCCCACCAGGGACCATGCACATGGTGCCAGGCCAGGGGAGGCATTTCTGCAGCCTCTGCTTTGGGGTAGAGCTCCTTCCCAGCTGCCAGGCAATATCCACACAGTGCTGCAGCCCCTCTCCCCACAACCCCCAGTGCCCACGGTCCGGGCTGCCCTGTGTATTCCAGGTGTTGTACAGCTCATGCCCATCAGCCCTGGCCCCTGGGCACACCTGGGCACCACCCAGGCTGTGGAGCAGCTCTGAACCCAGCAGCACAGCACTGAGCCAGCCTGTGCAATTCTGTTTATTCCAGTCAGGATTCTCCACCTGCTGTGAGGCTCTGCCACACCACCAGGACCAGCCTGAGCTCTGGGTGCTGCCCCTGCCTCACTCATCCCTTCCCACACTGGGAAATGGGGTTGTGCCTGGCACAGAGGTGATGGGTCCCAGTTTCTGCCCAGCTTGTCCCCAGCAGGGCCCTCTCACTGTGACGGGCACGGCTGAACCCCAGCAGAGCCCAGACTGGATGCTGCCATGTCCCAGCGGGCCCCGCTTGTGTTCCTTGCACATTAATTTCCCCCTTTCTTCTCAGGTTTTCCCTTGGCCAGCGGCTCTGCTGCCTTTGCTTGGATTTTCCAGCAGAGGGGGGTGCAGCCTCAGCAAAGCCGTCCTGCTTCCCTGAAGGGTTTGGCTGTGTCCTCACCTTCATCCTCATCCTCTCCCTGCCCTGGCTGGGCTCCCTGCTCAGCGCAGCCCTGGCCTGGCAGTGTCAGCACCCACACCCAGCCCTCCCCTGGCACACGGGCACCACAGGGTCCAGCAAATCTTCCTGTCTGTTCTTCGGGATAAATCCAAAGTGAGGGAAGTTAGCAGCAGTTCCCAAGAGATGGACAGCAGGAGCAGCAAAGCCAATCCCATGTGAGTCCCAGCCTGGCTGGCAGGGACATCTCTGGGACCTGTCCTTATCTCTGGGGAGCTGTCCCCATCTCTGGGACCTGTCCCCATCTCTGGGGAGCTGTCCCCAGAGCTGCCACAGGTGCCACCACACTCTCATCTTGTGCCAAAGGAGCATCCAACCTGTGTCAGATACTGTGAGGGGCAAATCCCAGCTGGTGCCTTTAGTGAGGGAAGAAGGAACAATCTACAGGTACAAAGGGGCTCCCACGAGCCCAGCCTGCTGAGCTGCACTCATTTACTCCAGCCAAACACACAACCTGCTGCCTCAGCACCTGGTGAGAGTCCTGAACTGAGCAGGGAACCTTCACGTGTGTCAGGGCTGAAATCAGGAGCAGAAGGCAGCACCCAGCCCACTCTGCAGTCTCCCTTGCACTGGATTTTGGGTGCTCTGCTTTTCTGTATTGTCCTTTGCCATCTCTGGAAGTCACCTTCCCTGCTGGCATTTCATGGAGTGGGGCCATCACTGGGAGCTGGGCACCCCACACATCATGTCAGAGCTGTGCTTCAAGGTTATTTCCTATCAAATGCTCCTCTCCCAGCCATCCAAATCATCTGAAAATAGTCTGCAGCCATCCTCCTTCTTCCTGCTTTGTATGCATGAACAGGAAGGGGAATTTAGGATTTTGCTGTAATGCCATACACAAAAAAGCCTGCTGGAGAGCATCACTTTGATTAGCTCTTATTGTACACCCAAGAAAACAGAAAAGAATAAGAATAAGGGAGAGCCCAGCATGTGGCTGCTGTGCCTTGCTGCTTCAAGGCTGCTCAGAAAATCTGCCTGGTGGCTCAGGGCCCTCATCAGGAGCATATTTGTGCATATCCCAAAAATGGCTTGGGTTTTATCCTCTTAATAATAAGAGGGAGAAGGGCAGGAAAGCTGTAATCCTTTGCTCCCTAGCACATCCCAAAACAATGAAGCAGCCTGACCCCGAGGCCTCCCCTTCCCTTGGTCACCTGCAGGCAGGTGAACCTGTCCAGCCCCCACCACACCACACGGGGCACAGCACAGCTCCCCAGCTGCCAACAGGGCATCCCAGCTCCTGGAAGTCTGACACGGAAAACTTGATTTAGATCTGGGAATTAAATTAGCAAAAGGGATGAAAAAGAAGAAAAATATCTCGCATCCAAGCACGCATCTTTGGCAGAATTTATGATTGGAAAAAAGTATTGGGATGCGAATTATTTTGCAGACAGCTCTGATGAGTGATGGAACGGACCAAAGTCCTCGCTCTAAACTGCCTGAACTTTGAGGATTTGATGCAGATCCAGATTTTAAATTTCCATTGGGGCCTTTCCCATTAAAACCAGAAGCAGAAGGATCTCGTTTGCTTACAGAGGCTGTACCAGATATTAACTTGCCCCTTCTCCCCCTGTGTCCTGGCCACCCCCTCTTTACCCTTTGCCACTTCAGGTGAATCTTTGTCACAAGGCATTGACAAACTGAGCAGTCCTGGTTCTCCCAAGGGCACCACACTCCTGGAAAACAGAATTTAGTGCAAGTATCTGCATATGGATTTTTTATATAAACCCCATCCCAAATAAAGCTCATCCGAAGCTGTGGGCACTCAAATCATGTTTAAAAACACCAGAACACAGGAGAGACAGAATGCAATGGATGCTTCCCTGCTTCCCACCCAGCCAGGCGAGCACCAGTCATGAGACTCACACAGCTCAAATCCCACTGTTACGCTTTCCCACCAGACAAATCCTGCTTTATTAAACCAAAGTGCAAGGGAATTAGCAAAACCGCCCCTTTCCTTCACACTACAGTATATATAAGCAACCTAATCCATACGCCAAAGCTCCCACCGCTCTCAAAACCTCTCAGCTGGGAATTCCCGTCAGCAGCCCGCAGTCTCCCTCCTGTCAGCTCGGGATTACCTTTCCCTAACAGGGCAGGGAAGGAGAAAAACCCGTGGGCACCTGCCAAGCTCATCCCTGCGGCTCCCCTCGCACAGTGACCCCGCCTGCAGGAGAGCCGCGGGGTCGGGCATGGGGCAGGGGCTGCGCACGGACTAATTAGTGCTCGGCTCTGCTCATTAAAGAGGCTCCTTTGGCTGACCTGACCAAATACTTGCCATTGTTTCCCTCGGTCCCGTGGCTGCTGGGGCTGCTCAGCGGCGCGGGGAGGAAGGGATGGATGAGCCAGGAGGGATGCCCATGCCCTGTCTACCACCCCAAACCCTGCCCAGAGAGAGCGGAGGGGTGAGCCAGCAGCACGAGATAAGCGCTCGGTGCAGCTCCAGAAACCAGGGGTCGTTGGCGGGGCCGGGAGGACGGAGCTTTTTGTCACACGAGGCTTAATGGGCCTCTTCAGAGGGAGCAGGAACCGGCGAACATCGAACATCGCAGCCTGGAATAGCGATGTGCTACATCCCATTTCTCAGGAGGGAGGAAGGAAGGAAGGACACGTGAAAAGAAAATAGCAGTAAATGATCCCACTTCATAATTTTTCTTCCTGTAACCCCTCTGGCCTTACAAACAGGAACTGGGTTTTAAACTAAAAATAAAGCCTGATGCCCGTGTGGCTGTTGCAGATGGGCGTTCCCGAGCGCGCCGCTGGGGCTCAGCCCTGCTCTGTAAGCAGCCTGGGCCGGGCACCCTAGGAAAGTGCCTGGCTTTGCATTTGCTATATTTACATATCATCAGTTATCAGGAGAACAGGATGTCCCAGGGGATCTGAAATAGGATACAGCACACTCCATCTCCCGGCCGGTCCAGCCAGGGCCAGGCCCTATGACTGATGCTGTTTGCCCGTCTGCCAGGGCTGCCCGGTGGGTGCCACCCACCCCAGCCCGGCTGGCACGCAGGCCAGGCTGCTGTGGCATCCCCAGCCTCCCTCCAGACACGTGTGACTGCAGCAGAGAAGAGCTGAGGGGTGCAAAGCTCCCATTTCTCTTTCTGCCACGCTATTTTTTATTGTGAAGGCAGAGGAGATTTATTCTGCCCTCCAAACAATCGGGTCTGTATTCTCCTCCACACCTTGCTCCTTACACCGAAGCCCCAGCAGCCGTTTCAGCGCAGGGTGATGGGGCACGAGCAGCCCTTTCCCAGGTGGAGCAGTGCCAGGGTAGAGCAGAACCCTGGCACAGCTTCCTGCAGGCCCACGGGAGTGCAAAGCACAGAGGCAGAGAGGGCAGGGGGCACACAGGGGTGGGTACCAGCTCCCTGGCCCTGCACACCCTGCATGGCACGGGCTGTCCTGTTGGAAGCACACAGGGTGCCCTGCCTACCTCACCACCTTGGATTTAAATGCCTTTCTCACACGCTGGGCGTAGCTGCCAAGTATTGTGCCTTCAGTACATCACTCCACCTTGATTTCAAACCACTCCAGCTTGCGTTTGGGAGTGGTTTCCAAGCATTCAGCTCACCCATATCTTATCCACACTGGTTTCCTTTATGAGCTGCACCCACTACAGGTCCAGAGCTTTAAATGCAAACCCAAACAAATATGTGGTAGCGCTTCCCATTCCCACTGGACTGGCCTGGAGAGGGAGTGGAATGAGTCAGGAGTACCATAAAGGAAAGTGAAATAGATCCACCCTGAGCAGATGATAGGATCAGGGCAGATTAGTAGCCTTGGATCAGATTCAAGGGTCAGCATAAATCTTTAATCTTTGCAAAGTCCTCGAGCCTCCCTCCCCTCGCTGTCTCACATGCACACACACCAGGCATGACTAAACAGCTCTCTGCGGGGATGGCAGACGCTTCAGAAACTCCCGGCTGGTTTTGGTTTGCAAAATACAACAATAAAGCTGCTCTCTGTTCTGTGAACGTGAGAACTTCCCTGCGCAGGCACCTCGCCCCTGGATGCTGTGGGATGCTGCCAGGGACAGTCACACCACAGCCACTGCTCCCACCAGCACCAGGGGCCCCTCAGGTTCGCTCTGACCCCGCAGCCAGGCTGCACCAACCAAGTGAGAGCCAAGGACAGTCCCCACCTTGTGCCTTATTAGGTCCCGACGTGGTCTGCCAGCACATCATTACTCATTATTCCTCTGTATTTGCTTCCCACTGCCACTGTACTCAGTGCACATAATCTGGATAGTTCCCAGGTTTCACGTGGAGCTGCAAGTGCCTGGCTCAGGAGGGGTGGAAATGCCAGGCTGCCCTGGGAAGGGGCTGTGTGGGAGCAGAGGGGCTGCAGGAGAGGTGTGTGCCAGCTTTGCACCCAACTGATGCACTAAGGGGAAAAAAAAAGAAAAAAAAAACATAGCAAAAAGCCCTGGCCTAGTTTTTGTTTCACTGTGCTGGGCTCAGGCTCGAAGGATGTGGTTTGGTGGTCAGCACATAAGACAGCAAATGAAAAAAAAAAATTCCTTTGATTAAATCCAGATCGGGTCTGTGCAAGCTCTTCCTGTGGCCATCGGGAAATCACAGGAGGGAAAACCCTGCCCACGCTGCCTGTGGCTGGGCACAGGGGATGTGACACAGCCTGGGGCGGCCTGTCCTGCCCACTGGGGCACTGTGTCCCACCCAGCAGGGCGTCCCATGCTGGCACCTGCAGCACTCAGTGCCCAGGGGCTCTGACACATCCCTGTCCCCATGCTGAGGGCTCCATCTCCAGCTGTCTGGATAGGTTTATAACAATTCAAGTCACTCTCGTCACCGCTCCACACACAAAGGGCCCAGCGAGTTCTGCATAAGTGAATATTTATATATTCCCATAAACATTTTTAAATGGGAAATTGCCTAATGTGCCTTATTAAAGGGAAAGCACGAACAGCTGGCCGAGGGCGCCTGGCAGGGCTGCTGAGGTGGATGCGCTGTTGCTGCTGCACCTCGCAGCTCTAATTGTTTCAGGAATCCTTTGACTCATCCTCCGAGCGGCTCCAGGATCTGAGCACAGATCTCTGTCTTGCCGGTCTCCTTCAAAACACCTTTGCCTCGCTGCTGGGTTCAATCAGCTCGTGCTGCAGATGCCTCCTGACCTCAAGTGCCCAGGTGCTCGCTGGAGCCCGGAAAACCCCTCTGTGGTTCCTGCCCCAGCCAGCCCGTGCTTCTCACACGTGCGGCACATCCTGGCCACTGCTGCCGGTACTGGGGACAGGGACCTGCCATCAAAGCAGCCCCGGGGACAGGGACCTGCCACCAAACCAGCCCCGGGGGGACAGGGACCTGCCATCAAAGCAGCCCCGGGGGACAGGGACCCGCCACCAAGCCAGCCCCCACCCCAGCACGGTCCTGTCACGTCCTGGCCCAGCCCCACACCTGCCCTTTCTGCCAACAATTCTCTGCTTTCCCGGGGCTGCAGGGACGCGGTGGAGCCTGACAGGCTCAGGAAAACTGTCTCTGGTTCATGCACATCGCCGAGGATTTGGGGACACGGACCACGCAGGTCCTTGGCTTCTCCCTGGGGACAGGGATGTCACCGAGCGCTGCAGTGCCAGCCTGCTCTGTTACTATGGGGACAAGCACCGCGGGGCCGACAGGAATAAATGTATAAAAATCAGCAGCTTCGCCCCGCGGGTGGCAGCGGGATCACCAGGGTGCCCGAACCTGCCGTGCCCCCTGCCCCGTGCCTGCCTCGGTGCCCTCCCAGCCCTTGCGACACATCCCGGGGCTACCTCGGCCGGATCTGCCGGGCTGCCAGCCCAGGGCTCGCACACAGCTGTGGCTGTGCCGTGCCCGCTGCCCGGAGCATCCCTGGGCAGCATCCCCGGGCAGCCCGTGCCGAGCTGCGGGCACAGCACGGGGGCACCACACGGGCTCCGAGCCCCCAGCACCGGGCTGGCATGGCCGGGCACAGGGAGGGCAAGGCAGCCTCGGGAGGGGACCGAGTCAGGCATCACTCACTCACTCACTCACTCACTCACTCACTCACTCCTTATTCACCCGGCAGCGCCTGAATTCCCCGTGACCTTTGGACACTCATTTCAGCCACGGAAAAGGTGATGGGCAGCCAGAGGCAAGGGAAAATGGGCAAATGGCCCGGCGGGATGGCAGCGGGTGCTGCCCTGGGAGCCTCCACCGGGCTGGGGGTGGCACCACTGCAGAACCCCCCAGCACGGGCAGCTCCGGGCATACCTGCGGGTGGGGGTCCCGGGGCTGTCCCACCTGGGGAAGGGCACTGCTCCCACAGGAAGGGGCCCGAGGAGGGATTGGGAGCGGCTGTGCCGTTTGAGGGAGCTGCACGAACGCACAGCGGGGACCAGGGCCGGTGCCAGCTCTCCCGAGGGCATCGTCTTAGAAAGCGGCCCTTGGGAGGCCCGGTGATTCAAGGGGAAAGCTCTGCAACACTCATTCTGGGAAGTTTCCATTTGAATTGCTGCAAAGAGCAGTTTTTCCATGATAAACAGATTGCTTCAGTTCCCCAGCAGCCCTGGGGGGGTCAGTGCCACCCCCTCCCTCCACGGGGCCCTGAGTCATCCTCCACCCCAAGGCTCAGCCCGGGGCCGGTGTGGCGGGGCTGGAATGGGCTGTGAGAGGTGCCCCAGCACCTCCCGTGCCACGGGGGAATCCAGCCCCGGAGCAACTGGCACCTCTTCGAGGTCAAACGTTTGTCTGAAATGAAGCACCTGAGAAAACCCTCCCCAGCCACGTCCTGACCCGTGTGTGCACAGCCAGGACCCTTCTGGGGGGACTGGGCTTCTCATCCCTGAACCAGGTCTCCAGCACGGGTGGTCAAACACCTGGTACAGGCAATGCTGATGAGAACCCTGCCTCCTTTATCCCCACACCACCAGCCGTTCTGGATCACAGGGGGCTGCCCACCCCTCACCTTTCCCAGAGCAGCACCCCAGCCCTGGCAACCTTCAGGAGCAAACACCACTCATCTCCTCCTTGGGCTGACACCAAAACCAGGCCGGGTGCTTCATGTCCCAGCCAGCTCCAAGGCAAACATCTGAGCACAGAGATCAGCGAGAGAGAGGAATCCCACTCCCTGTGCCTCTCTAATCCTGTGGAATAATGCATCCCATGAAGTGCAGCCTGGATGCAGTCCAGCGCTCAGGGAAGGCAGTGACAGACCTCCCACTGATTTCAATGGGAGCAGAGCGAGCTGGGGTTTAATCAGTGTGGTACCAGCAGCAACAGCTCGTCAGCCCTGGCATTTCTGAATACATTAGAACATGTTGCCTATGCCCATAGGTCACATTTCAGCTCAGATCACACCAATTTCACAATACGTGCACTAATAGCACGAGATAATCATCAGTGACTGCTCCCACTGGGGCTGCAGCTTTACCCTGATCAATAGCTGCAGCCAAACCCAGCAGCAGGTCCCCAGGCCCTGCCACAGCAGGAGGAGGGCACTGGGAAAAGCCCCCAACACAGCCACAACCTCACTAATGATTCGGTGTCGAGAATAGAAACAAGAGTTAAATCTTCCTTAAGCTGCTCAGCTGCACTCTGGTGGTGTCCACATCCTCAGCAGCAGCACCAGCAGAGCTCCGTGCACACCCCGTGACGTGGATAAGCAATATTTCAGCCCTGGTAGTTTGCATATTCATCAGTCCTTTCAGAGCAGGGCAGAGCTCGGCCTTTTCTCTCTCTCACGGCACAGATGCGACCGGAGAGGAGGGAGAGCTGCTGTACTTCAGCAGCACCAGGGGCTGGAGGGAGGATAAAGCTGAGCTCCGGAGGGAAACTAATTATTCCTCTGGTGCAACAGCTCTGGCAGCCACAGACCGTGGCCATCATCCTTGGGCTGAGCTGGTGTTCAGAAATCAACAACGTGGGAGCCCCTCCTGGGGACTGTAATAAAGAGCAGAGGTCAGAGAGGAGGCAAGTGCAGCACTGGGGGCAAGGCCAGGGCTGTAATGGCAAGCCAGCCCTTTGCCACCAGCACTGTCACCCCACAGAGGGTCACTCATGGAGATGGGCAGGGTTGAAGTGACCAAGGGTCCATCCAGAGCAAACACCCACCTGCTCAGCCAGGCCTCCAGTGTGGGTGCAAGGAGTTGGATGCCAGGGACACCCAGCCCAGGACAGAACCCAGCCAGCTCCCAGCAGCCCAAGGACAGCAACAAGCTCAAGAGAAGCTGGGGGAGCTGCCTTTTATTTCCAGGCATTCCTGTTTCCATCAGCTGTGTGGTATTACCCAGCCTGCTCTGTTTGCAGTTTTAACAAGGCACATGTGGTGAAAAACCCTTCCCGTGCAGAGCTTTCCTGTTTGGCCATTTCCAAAGGCCCTGGCTGTGATGACAATAACTGCCTCCATGGGGTGATGTGCCTGGGGCAGAAACACACCTGTGGGAAAGACAAATGTCTACGAAATAAATTATTCCAAAATAGGTAGAAATATTACCCTCCATTTCTTACATCCAGGAGTGAGGGCACCAGGGCACAGGCACCCCTGAGCCGTGCCCAGCGCTCCCAGAGCTGCCGTGCCCAGGGCCAGCAATGCCCACTGCAATTAGCAGCTGTCCCTGGCACCGGGAGGCACCGGGAGAGTTCTCGAGTGCCACGAGCCGCTCGCAGAAGGGCAGTGGGAAAGGTCTGGAACACGAGGGAGCAGCGGGAGCCACCTCTCCCGGCCCCGGCAGCACGCCAGGGTTACAAAACACGGGCAGCCCGTGTCACATAGCCGGGGTCGGTGTCACCAGCCCCGCGGGCTACGGTTACAAGGGCTGAGCCCAGCAGAGTCATTCTGCCGGCAGCCCTGGGGAGCTCATCCCGCCTCTGCCCCCGCTGCCCGGGCATTCCCGGCCCTCTCCTCCCATCCCGAGCATCACACGAAATGTCTAAGGGGGAAAAAAAGGACTTGCTCAAGACCTGCTGCTTTTTCCACGCTGAAGCAGAAACAGCAATTATCTGGTTCAGTCTGGTGCTGCTGGCCTGGAACATGCCATGACAACGTGTTTCTCGTTTCAAAGCCTCTTTTGTACTAGGACACAGTTCAAGGGATCTTGCAATGCCTGCATTTGTAAACACGCCGCACTTGCAGCTACACGCTCTGCAGATGAAAGCCGAGGCGGAGCACAAGGGCACTTCTCTCTTCTCTTCCCTTCTCCTCTCTTCTCTCCTCTCCCTCCGTGTGTCGGGGCCGGGGCAGCTCCCCCGGCTCAGCCCGGCTGCTGAATCAGGGCCCGGCAGCCCCGGGGCTGGGCAGCCACGCGTGGTCCTCAAAAGTCACGGCACGTTCAGAAAAACGGAGTCCTGGAAAAGGATGGGGGGGTAGGGGGGGGGGTGAAAATCACAGAAAAAAAAAAAAAAAGTGCGTCACTGCAGATTATTTTAGGCCCTGGTCCATGCATAATGCAAATAAGCAGCTCCCGGGGTACATGCCTGTAAAAACCATCCCGTCCCACAGTGCCCGGCTACGGGAGCTTTCCAAACAGGTGGTGAAAAGCTAAAATTATGTGTCTGTGTGTCCTCACCGGGGTTAGGAAAGGCCCTGGCTCTCAGGAAGGCTCTCCCTGTGCCTCCACAGGGCTGGTATGAAACAGGACCGAGACATTAAAAAATTCAGGAGCATTTCTTTCCTTTTGAGGCAATCCTGCTCTCCCACTCAGCAAACCTCACTCAGCACCTCCATGGCACCCTCTGATCTGCCTGACCCCGCTGCTCCCTCCCACCTGCTCTTCACGCACACTAACTTCATTTATTTTTAATTTTTTGCCCAAAATCATTGTATCCTCCTTGTCTGACTTCAAGGAGTCGCTCGGGAAGCCCTATTTATGGGTTGAAATGCTGCTGAAAGAGTTATTGCTGTGTTATTCAGCTGTTGTGCCAAGCCTGCATGGGGATCGGGTTTCTGCTGAAAGGGTGCCAGGCACGTCTTTTTCCAGGAACCAGCAGCCGTATTTAGCCTCCGGCTGCACATGAAAGACTGCAGTCGGAAACGTGACATTGTGTCAACATTTGAGGCAGGTCAGAGCTGGGTGAGACCATGAAAACAAGCCCGGGAACTCAGCACACCCCGGCGGGGCGGGCGGCACGGGCTGTCCCGGGCTGGCGCCGTGCCGGGGGTCGCCCCTCCATCCATCCATCCATCCATCCATCCATCCATCCATCCATCCATCCATCCATCCATCCATTCATCATCCATCCATCCATCCATCCCTCCCTCCATCCTCCTCCCGGGCTGGGATGGAGAGCCCGGGGATGCAGCTCTGGCTGCTGGGTCCCCACCCGGTGCCACCACGGGTGCAGCCCCTGCCCCACTCTGCCCCACAGAACTCACCTGTCCTGCTGGCACCAGGCCAGGGGGGCAGGGAAAATTCCCAGCCCATAATAATCTTTTGCTTCCTGAGTAAATGTTCTCTCTTCCACTGTTTTTTGTAATTTTTTTCCTCAGAGACTGAGGATCTGGAAATCCTGCAAGTTGTCCCACCACAGGACAAGAGGGGGGCAGAATATGAGGACCAAAGGGGAGTGAGAGCCATGGAAAAGAGCCAGAAATCCAGGGGGTCCCGAGGCTGGAGACACCTCTGCTCTGGGCACCAAATGCTGTCCCCAAATGGGGTTGTCACAGTCAGCCTCAGTAAGATCAATATTTAGCCCTAATTAAAGCAAACGTAGCATGAACACTGAGACATGTGGAGACCCCAAACACATTAAACCAAGCAGCAATTTTTTCTTGCATTACTTAAGCTTTCTTTAGTTCTAACCACAGTCTAACAGAAGCATCAGCCCCTCCATGTGGGGTCCTGGAGATGCTCAGCCCAGGCCTGAGCAGTGCTGGCACAGTTGGACACTCAAACCACTCCCCACGTTTTGTGATTTATCTGCACACTGAAAATCCCAAATCCCCCTCAGAACTGCCTGTGCCCCATCCACACACAGGCAGCACCACTGGGAAACAGAGTCCTCCCACCCATCCCTTTGTTTCACCTCTCTTTTGCCTTTGGGGGAGGTTTGGGGTTGTTGTCACTTCATCTGGAGACCAGAAACCAGCATCACTGCTGGAGAGGCTGGGAGGGAGCCGTGGCGGGATGAGGACCCTGCCCTCTGGCTCATGGCTGCTCCACCACCCACAGTGCCAGCTGGAATTCCCAAATCGGGGACACCTGGGACACATGGGGGTGGCAGGGATCACTCCAGCACAGGCAGGACCTGACCCTGGCACCCCTCAGCCCCAGGGGCCTGGTGGGCACCATCCCTGGCAGGGCTTGGGCACCTCAGACACAGGCTGCTGAAGTAAAACCAGTTCACAGCAAGTTCATTTTCCTCCAGGAACTGGGCAAAGCCCGTGGTGACACTGCATCCTCAGGGTGAGGGGCTGCCTCCTCCCCACAGAGCCTGGGGCCCAGGAGCCAAATGCCAGACACAGGGAGCACAACGTGACATCAGGAGAGAGCAGGAAAGCCAGCCAGGCTCCCCTGGCACCTCCCTCGAGTCTGGAAGGAAAAAAATCCCTGAGGGTGCCAAGGGAGTTAAAATAAATAAATATCCCTGGTGACACGGGTAATGGGACCCTGAGCTCCTGCAGGCACTGACAGCAGAGGAGCTGGGGGGGAGCAAGGAGAGCCCTGTTACCCCCTGCCCCCCAAAATCCCCACTCCTCCCTGCACCCTGAAATCCCCCATCCCTCCAGCACCCCAAGATCCTGCTCCCCCCTGCATCCCAAATTCTGTGCCATCCCCTGCGGGACCAGACCATGCGGAATGACCCTGCTCAAACATTTCAAAGCAAAGGAGGCAAACCCTTATCTTCCACAGGAAAAGAATTATTTTATTAAGCATTTTTAAACAGCTACTTAACATTTACTCAAGATAAAAATATGTACAATATCCCACCTTGAAGGCGGCTCCAAAATATAAACACTGTACCTCTCCCGAGAGAAAAACGGAATATTCTTCTCTTCAAAAAAAAAAAAAAGACAACCCAGAAACAAGAATACATTCATATTTCTCACTTCTTTATGCTCAAGTAGTTATACAAATAATAGACATCTGAAACGTTTTAACTTTTAATATATTTATATAATATATATATATTTATAACAGGATTTTACAAATAAAGGCAACAACTGTATACCAAAAAAACCCAAAAAACCAACAACAAAATAAACGTTAGAACACAATCTGCAATCAAGCATAGTGCATCTCAACAGCTGGTGCAATGGGAGGGCGACATGAGGATCCAGACAGGGGTTCTGCTCACCAGTTCTCAAAACCAGTAAGAGAAAAACCACCAAAGAGCACTGCCTTTAGCAGTGAAGTTTGGGGGTTTTTAATTAAAAAGAAGCTAAACTGGAGAGGATGTTCCTCTGTGGAGAAAGCCCCTTGCAGCTCACAGGACAAGAGTCACCACCCGACCCCTCTCCCCTTTACACGGGACGTGAGCCAGGTGTGCCAGGAGGAATCCAGCTGCTCCAACCCTGCCGGGACCAGGCTCCTGGGAAATCCCAGCCCTGCCACTCTCCAGAGGCACTGCCAGGAGCATGTCCAGCAGGGATGGGCAGGGATGGCGCTGCCAGCTCCGGCTGAACCGCTCCCTCCGGCCGGGAAAGCCGCGGGACTCCCGAGGGAGCGGCAGCCGCAGGAGCCGGTGCCACCAGCGAGGAGACCCCGGGACAGCTCCTGCCGACCCCGCGATCCCGGGACAGCTCCTCCCGACCCCGACCCCGCCATCCCGGGACAGCTCCTCCCGACCCCGCCATCCCAGGGCCGGCTCTTCTCGACCCCGCGATCCCGGGACAGCTCCTCCCGACCCCGACCTGGCCATCCCAGGGACGGCTCCTCCCGAGCCGGCCCAACGGAGCAGCTCAAGTTACAGGAAGGGCGCAGGTTAATTTATTTATTAGATGTACGCCATGGAAAGCTCCAAGCAGCAGCTACCTTTTATTTTGTAAAAAAATATCTATGTATCAGCAAAGGTGTGGAGAGAAACCCGTCTTAGGTCTGTCTGTCTGATCTGTGTGTGACCAGGCAGTGACCGCTGCCCTGCTCCTCCTGGACTCCTGGTGGCATTGCCACGACCACACCACGGTGACCACTGCCCTGCTCCTCCTGGTGACATTGCTGTCCCTGCAGTGACCACTGCCCTGCTCCTCCTGGTGACACTGCTACCCCTGCAGTGACCACTGCTCCTCCTGCACTCACAGTGGCATTGCCACCACCAACAGTGACCACTGCCCCGCTCCTGCCATGCTCACGGTGGCATTGCCACCACCACACCACCAGTGACCGCTGCCCTCCTGTGCTCATGGTGGCATTGCCGCCACCACCACACCACAGTGACCGCTGCCCTGCTCCTGCTGTGCTCACGGTGGCATTGCCACCACCACCCCTGTGGGGTCACTGGGACAGCAGCCCAGCTCAGGTGAGCCAGCAATGCCGCTGCCTCCAGAGCCACTCAGGGAAGTACCATGGTTTATATTAATGTATTTTATATTCACAGACCCTCAAACCAGGTCTGCACAATGCAATATTTCTTCACAGCTTTGCAACAGATTCGCAGCTGACCGAGTCAACTGTTGCTCTGTAGATGTGGAGAGGGAAGAAGGGAAGGGGCCAAGCACAAAATCCTTCTTTAATCTTTTGGAAGTAGTTGTCAATCGCTAACCTGGGCGCATCCTTCATCCTTCTCCAAGCTACCTGACAAGTCAGAGAAAAGGGGATTTAGCTTCCTACGCACAGTGAACCTCGTCCCCACACCTCAGTCCAGCCAATATATAAAAGTGAAACAGTCTCTCAAACTAAAAAAAAAAACCAAAAAAAGGAAAAAAAGAGAAAAACCAGTCACACTGCGCTCAGTCTTTGGTTTCCAAGTTCAAAGGAGGAATCTGCTTCAAAGCTTGAAGCAGAGCCGAGGAGTCGATGGGGGAATGGGCCGGTACAGGAGAAGGGAGTCTCTGGGGCATCAGCAGAGGGGGGGAGATTTTGTCGGGGTTCATGAAGCCCGTCAGAGCTGCGGCAGAGGCCGGCAGGCTGGGGTACAGCACGGGAACCGAGGCTGGGTACCAGCACTTCTCCAGCATGGGCAGGTAGGCGGTGGCGGACGGCGGGATCAGGTAGAAAGGCAGGCACAGGGGAGGCTGGTGAGCGTGGGGGCCCAGGAAGCTGCTGGCAGAGCCCATCATGTCACTGCCAAAAGGGCCCTCGTCCTGCGGCGACTCCAGCCTGCTCCTTTTGGCTGGCGGGTCCTCAGTCTCTTGCTTAATAGAGCTTATTCTCTCCTGGACAGCGTACTTGAGGTCGGTATCCTTTTTGAAATAGGGCTGTTCCGATTTGGAGTCGCTTTTGTCCAGCTCTCCCCCGTACCCGCTGTCCGTGTCCGTGTCGCTGCCGCTCTGCTCCCCGCTGGAGTGAGCGAATGTCCGCTGGATCACGGGCACGCAGTTCTTCCCGTGGCCCTCGCCCGCCGCGCCCAGCGGCGCCGGCTTCTCCTTCAGGTCCAGCATTTTGGGAGGGATGTCCCCGGCCTTGCGGGCCGCCCCGCCCTGCAGCACCTCGCTGGCCATCCGGTGCAGGTGGCTGACCAGCTGCGACGACTTCAGCTCCTTGCCGTTCTCGTGCTTTGCCAGGTATTGCAGCATTTCCTTGGCACACATCTGGAAACCGGATCGAAACATTTCCTGGCTGGAATCGAGGTTTCTCGATGACAGGTCACCTAAGGAAACATTAACAGAAAGAAATTAAAAATTAACAACATGCTAAATAGTTCCATTTCCAGCTCCGAGGCGGGCCGGAGGCGATGTTGGACTTGGGTTACAGCACAGCCAGAGGGGAACGCGATGGCCAAGCTGGACTCTATGAACAGAAATCCCCAGATTTCTGCAGAAATGGACAGTTCCATTGGAACATCCACCTGCCCACTTTTACGTAATAAGTAAAAGTGCTGCCTGGTCGGTTTTGCTCTTTACTGTAAAATCCACTTTCAGCAGGTACTGGAGTGCGGAGAGGGGAGTGAGTCAAGCTGTGGCTTCTCCAGGAAACCCCCGGGGAAGGCAGGGTGCACCTCGGGGCAGGGAGCTCCCGGCCCTGCCAGCAGCTCCGCCAGCCCCAGGGGACTCGGCTGCTCCCGCAGCTCCACTGCACTCCCTGTGGCTGCCGGGGCACGGACCGTGCCTCCGAAAAATTCGGGTTTGCTGGATCTGATTCACGTGAGAGCCACATGTGAAATCAGCAGGAGGAAGTGCATCTGAGGCTGATAAGCTGAAGCACCGGGTCCCCTCTGCCTGCAGAGCACAGGCCAGCTCGGTTATAAAGAAACTTTAAAAGGTGTGTATAGAAAGCAGATTTATATCTATTTCCAGAGAAAACAGCCAAATAAACCAGACTGGGTTATGTAAAGCTCACAAACACAAATGGGGAGAACCAAATGGCTTTAGAGAGAACCTCACAGCAAACCTGGGCTGTAACTAAAACTACTTCAAACCCAGTTTAATTTCAAACAACTCCCAGGGCACTCTGCACTGACCATCTTGAGCAATGCATTTTTTTTTTGTGAAACCTCACAAGCCAAGCCTGAGAAAATGACAGCATGAAAGGCCAGGATTCCTGCCTCCTCCCTTCTCGGGAACAAGGTGTCACAACCGCATTTCACAGGCTCCCCAGGGAAAGCCCATCTCACACACACACACACACACACACACAGGCTCTCTCGCCCTGCCGGCTCAACACTCACCCGCCTGCAAACCGTTCTGCAAAGCGATGATCTTCTGCTGCTGCTGCTCGATGAGATTGGTCAGAGCCTTCACGTGCTTCAAGGTGAGCTCCAGAACCACAGCCTTCTCCAGGTGACCTAGAGTCTGGGAGCACAGGGACAGGTTGGCACCGCCGCCGGCTCGGCCACGCAGGCAGGAGCTGCCAGCGCCTTCCCGGGAGCCGCGGGAGGACGGGCACGGTGAGACCTGAGCAGGCAGGACCACCACCGGCAACATCCCCCGGAAATAAGTTAAAAAGCAGGCTGCGGAAAAGGCTCTCAGGGAACCCGGCGGGTACTTTCTGACCACCGCATAGCCCGGAGAGAAGCGTTTTATTTATCGGTTCTGCTGCCCCTGCTGGCGCCGTGACCGGGGAGCCCGGCCGGGGACGGCTCTCACCCGGCGGGCAGCTCCCGCAGGGACCCGCAGCTCCCGGGGAAGTTTGGGATGCGCTTACAGCCTGCCCGGGCGTGCGGCACCACGGAAAAAAAATTAAAAATAAAAATAACCCCCCCTCCCCGCAAATCGGCGGTGAAGCGGCAGCAGAGCGCCGGCCGCGGGGAGCCCCGTCCCTCCGCTCGCACCTACCGTCAGCTTGAGGTGCTCGGGCAGCAGGTCCTTCAGCTGCGCGATGCACTCGTTGATCCTGTCGCGCCTCTTCTTCTCGATCAGCCGGTGCGGCAGCTTGTAGGTCTCCTGCGGGGCCGGGGCAGCGGGTCAGCGGGGGGACAGCCCAGCCCAGCCCAGCCCAGCCCGCCCGGCCCCGCTGCTCCCGTCCCGTCCCGTCCCGAGCGCGCCGGGAGCGGCCGAGCCCCCGCCCCGGGAGCGCTGTCACGGGCGCGCACCGGCCGATTCACCCCGTTAACCCCCAATTCACCCCGTTAACCCCCAATTCACCTTATCGCCCCTCGCCGTACCCCGTCACCCCCATTTACCTTGTTGTCCTCGCTCCTCTTTAAGCCCCTCCGGGGTTTGTACACCTGGTACATGTGCGCGAAGTCCAGCCTGCACGGGCGAGAGGAGAGCAGCGCGTTAGCCCCGTCCCGGAGCCGGCGGGGCCGCTCCCCCGGAGCCCCCCGAGCCCCCGAAGCCCCGCTTACCCGGGCAGGTCTCCGCTCTCCAGGGCGGGCAGCTTGCCCAGGCAGCCGGGCGGGGGCTGCGCGCTGGGGATGCGCTCCATGGCGGGGGGCGCGGGCGGGCAGGGGCGCTCAGGGCGGGCAGGGGCTGCGGGCGCTGCCGGTGCCGGTACCGGGGCCGGTGCCGCTGCTGTTCATGCCGCGCCCGCGCCGCGCGGGCTGAGGAGCGGCGGGCGGCCGCGGGCCGGGTTAAATGCGGGCGAGTGGGTGGACGGGAGCGACGTGCGGAGCCCTGTGACCGCCGGCACGTCTGGCGGCCCCGGCGCCCCCGCCCCGCCGTCACATGAGCCTCACGTGGCGGCGGCGCGGGGGGAGGCGGGGCCGCGGCTCCGGGGCCCCCCCGCACGTGTGTCCCGGCGCGGCGGGGCCGGGCTGGCGGCGCGGGGCCGTGCCGTGCCATACAGCGCCGTGCTGTGCCATACAGCGCCGGTGCCATGCTGTGCCATAGTGTGCCTTGCCATACAGTGCCGTGCCATACAGTGCCATACAGTGACTTGCTGTGCCATACTGTGCCATGCCATATAGTGCCATACTGTGCCATGCCATACAGTGCCATACAGTGCCGTGCCATACAGTGCCGTGCCATACAGTGCCATGCTGTGCCATACCGTGCCTTGCCATACAGTGCCATACAGTGCCATGCTGTGCCATGCCATACAGTGCCATACTGTGCCATGCCATACAGTGCAATACAGTGCCATGCTGTGCCATACCGTGCCTTGCCATACAGTGCCATACAGTGCCATGCTGTGCCATGCCATACAGTGCCTTGCTGTGCCATACAGTGCCGTGCCATACAGTGCCATAAAGTGCCATACAGTGCCTTGCCATACAGTGCCATGCCATACAGTGCCATACAGTGCCTTGCTGTGCCATACCATGCCATAAAGTGTCATACCGTGCCGTGCCATACCGTGCCCTGCCACACCGTGCAGTACCACTGCTGCGTCCCGACACAGGGAAGGGAAAAAAAAATTCACCCCACTACCCTCCCCCCCCCCCCCCCCACCAAAGCGACACAGGCACAAAACACGGACCCAGAGAAAGCTGAGAAAGCTGCAGCCGCTGAAGTTTGGAAATGTGGGGGAAACAATAAAATAAGTGACAGATGATAAAATGCAGCTCTGGGGAAGTGGTGGCGCTGCAGGGAACTCTCGGGGTGGTAGGACCCCATCCCTGGGGGTATGCAGGGCTTGGAGTAACTTTCTCCAGTGAAAGGTATCCATCCGTGCCCATGGCAGGGGGTTGGAACGAGGTGGGCTTTAATGTCCCTTCCAACCCAAACTGTTCTGTGATTCTATGATCAGCAGGAAATTCTCCCCTGTGAGGGCAGGGAGATCCTGGCACAGGTTCCCAGAGAAGCTGCAGCTGCCCCTGGGTCCCTGGAAGTGTTGCATGGAATAACCTGGTCTAGTGGAAGGTGTCCCTGTGCATGGCAGGGGTGGAATGATGACAATTTAAGGTCCCCTCCAGCCCAGACCCCTCCATGAGATGCCATGCCCGTGCCAGCCCGTGGACGCCAGCGGTTGCACAACGCTGAGCAATGATAATGGTCTGTGTGTACCTGCCAAGGCAGAGCTCTCCTGAAGGGCCGTGGTCACTTCCCTGCTGAGTGCTGAGCAAGTAGAGGCAGGCTCAGCTGATAAAAGGTGCATTTACCGAGATAAGGGAACGGCAGAGCTCCAGCACTGCTGCTATTTCCTGCAGAGTCCTGGCTGCTCCACCTCGGGAGGAATCCGAGGGCAGGAGGTGCTACATGAGAGCACAGAGAGGTTTTACATGGGTGATGGAGACAGGCTGTTTAAGGCTTACCCCTGTCCAAAGGTGCCTGCTGTTACCAGGAAGAATCCCAAGGGAAGTCAGAGCCTCAGAAAAATGCTAGCTATAAATGTAAGGTCTATAAAAGCCCAAAATCCCCTCCAGTGTGAACACACAGCACTGTGTCAGTGACATGGGGCTCCCACAAAACAGATGCTGTGGCTTGTCCCACTCAGCATGGTCCTCTCAGTGTTTGACATCCAAGCCTGCAAACCTGGTGATTATGGCCAGGATCGTGGAATCCCAGAATGGTTTGGGTTGGGAGGGACCTTAAAGACATCTCAATCCACCCCCCTGCCATGGGCAGGACCTTGAGGGTCTCTGTCTGCCACAGCCCTGCTGCACCGTGGAGGAGAGGAGTTGGGGCTGAGCACAGAGCTCTGAGTAGCACAGACCCTCAGCTCCGAGCTGTGACCTCCCCCAGCAGAGCTGCTCTTCCCTGCAGGCACGGAACAGACTCTGCAATAACCACCAGGAGACGTGGGGGTGATGTGTTTGTCCCCTGCTGCAGCTCAGGGGACTGTGACCAGCCTCAGGAAGGAGCCCTGGAGCAGACGGCTCGTTCTCTCTGTGCCCCTAAGACCAAAAATGTTATTTTCCAAACAAAGGGTGAAAAAAACACAGACAATTTTTCATCTGTCCCATCACTGACCCTTTGTCCAAGGCAACAGAAATAATTAGAGCTTGCTGCAGCCTTTTGCTAATGAAAAATGAGGTTTGGGGCCAACCTGCTCTGCATTTGAAGTTCAGGCTCCAAGAGTACGTGGACAGCTTCATGCCCGTGGATTGTCTGACTCCTGCATGCTCCTTCAGATATTCGGTACATTCCTGCAGTGGGTGGTGAGCCACAAATCAGGGTCAGAGGTAATCCCCAATTATTTAGCCCTTTTACTGTTCTCATGCTTGCCAAACAATTCTCCATATCAGGATTTGCTCATGACCTTAAGGGATGTTGCCAAGGATTTAGGAGTCCCCCTAAAAGGAGGATCCAAATGAAGTTATTGCATTCTTGGGCATCAAGTGAGATTGCTCGAGAGTTGAGTTACATTTTCCTGGGGATCAGTTTTCATGAGCAAGGACTGATGCAATCATCAATTCGCTTTCTCGCTTGTGTTTGCTGAATTATTTCTACATGGAGGGCTCCCTTACACCACACGACTCGGGCAGTAACAAAATGTTTAAAAAGGCTGAATTCCCTCCAGCCATCCGTGGAGCAGCAGCTCTCCTGAGCGCTCCTCCAGCAGGGCTGGGAGTCACAGGACCGCGCCAGCTCGGGTCCAAGGGGATTTGCAGTTATTTACAGAGGCACGAGAAGGTGAGAGTTTGGGGGCTGGTTTGGTGGGCTGGGAATCCGAGACTCAGGATCTGCCCCTTCCCCGGGACTGTCCCCTTCCGACCGCAGGGATTTGGGGGGAAACGTTCCAAAAATCCCTGGCACTGCTGTCTGATGGAAGCCTATGTGGGCAGCGCCGGGAGTTAACAGATGGGTTGTGGATTCGAGCTTACGATAAGGTTACTGAGGGTGGTTTTGTTTTAAAATGTCTCTTACTTAATATATCCATGAAGGCCAGGCATGTGCCTGTGGCCTGTAATCAAATCGCTGACTCTCCCTCTCTCCCGTTTCCAGCAATCCCGGCTCGGGTTACTGGCACCGGAGGTGAAAGCTCAGCCCTGCCGGGGCTGGACGAGCCGGGATGCGCTCAGCCCTCGGCATCCTCGGCCCCGAGCCGGCGGCAGGAACACCCCGTGCTTTCCGCACCAGGGAGAGTTCCTGCGGGAGCCAGGCTGGCTGTGACAGAGCCGGGGCTCTCTCCTGTGCTCAGCAAACGTGACGGCTCCGCTGCGAGCCCGGCAGCTCCGCAGCTGCTGCTCCCGCCCCCGGCACGGGCGGGAGGCTCGGGAGGGGGACAGCACCTCCATCCCCGCGGGTCTGTGTCCTGCACAGTCCTGGGCAGTGTGCGCCTCCATCCCCGCGGGTCTGTGTCCTGCACAGTGCGGGCAATGTCTCCATCCCCATGGGGTCTGTGTCCTGCACAGTGCGGGCAATGTCCCCATCCCCATGGGGTCTGTGTCCTGCACAGTGTGGTCAGTGTGGGCCTCCATCCCCATGGGGTTTGTGTCCTGCACAATGCGGGCAGTGTCTCCATCCCCGTGGGGTCTGTGTCCTGCACAGTGTGGGCAGTGTCGATGCAGCCAGCCAGGAGCTCCCAGGAGAGCTGCACGTCTCCCTTCCCACCCGCAGTGTCCAAGGCAGGCGTGGGAGAGCTCACACCCCTCAGCCACGGCTGGTCCCAAGGGACCCCGTGGGACCTCACAGCGCAGGGTGCGAGCAGCAGTTTGACACCCACCAGGCTGTGCCTCAGCCTTCTGGGAGTTGCACAAGCCCGATTTGGTGTGAAGCCGGGCGGTTTCAGCTGTGTGCGACTCTCGATAGCACAGCTGGCCGCGCTCACTGCCGCGGAACCGTCAGGAACCGTCACGAGTCAGAAGTCGAGATTTAATATTGCAAATATGTGCATCCATCGCTGCTTAATTGCATTGGTTTAGGCTGCCATGGGCTCTGGCTGGATAAAGCACTGGGAAAACACAGCAGGAGCTGTTGTCTCTGCGCCCTCCCTCCGGCACGACCCTGGAGCGCTGCCGGGCACGTGAGAGCTGCGGGAACGGGGAATGACGCTGGCATCGCTCAGCGAAACTCGCCCGAGGACTATTCAAATGAAAGCCATTCCCCTCTTTGAGCAGAGATGTTTGCCAGCACCCAGTGCAGCAGTGGGAGGAACATGTAGGTGGAAACTATTTGGAAGTGGCAGAATTTGTGGACATTAATAAGAGACTTTAGCCCACTTTGATAGCGTGTTTAATAAAACACCGGCTTGCCGGTGACATGCTGCCCTGCCAAGCCCCGGCAGCTCACGCTGTTTAACCAGTTCCCCCCCGGCTCTTGCACCATCTCGTGAGAAAGAACCCCGGGCGTGCACAACCGGCACACCCCGGGGCTGCACAGCCTCAGCTCTGCCTGCACACGGCCTGACCACGGAACCAGGGACTCATGGAATGGCTGCCTTGGAAGGGACCTTAAAGTTATCCAGCTCCACCCCTGCCCTGGGCAGAGACACCTCCCACCAGACCAGGCTGCTCCCATCCAACCTGGCCTGGGATGCTTCCAGGGATGGGAGTCCTCAACCCAAGAGCCATTTCAGAGGTGACATCCTGGTCAGGCGGGGGACAGTGAGGGGTGACAGCAGGGGCTGGAGGGGCAGGGAGGATGAGGAATGGCTTCTCCTCCTGCTGCTGGCGTTGTCTGGTGGATGCTCTGCACAATGGGATCTGATCACATCCCTCCTCCTGCCTCACATCAAACAGTGAGTCAGCGCTGGAGCCCCATCAGATGTCTCTGCCTCGGCTTTCAGATCTGGGAAGCAGAGAGGATGGTACTCTGTGAGTATGCAAAGCAAGGAAAGCAGGGTGCCTTCAGATCTGCCACTTGGAAAATACCACGTTATTTATTTTCCACTGGCACCCACGTACCCCGGCAGGAATCAACACCACTGAGGCTCCCAGGCTGGGGAGATGTTGTTCTTTCGGGGGATGCAGGTAACAACAGCTACGGGGCTGAACTGCATCATGTCTGACTCAAATATTAACATAGAGAATATTCTCAACTTGCTAATTGAGTCAAAAAAAATTACACACCCACCCCTAAAAATGATAATAAAATAAAGCTGGGGCAGGCAGCAGAAGAGCCCAGGAGTGTGTTCCTCCTGCAGTTCATGTGAGGACATGAGTGAGTTAAACCTTGACCTCTCAACTCAAGGATTTGGGACAAGGTCTGTGTGACCTCCCTGCCCATGGGGTGTGAGGGACCCGAGGGCCAGGCTGGGGGAAGTTGGTGCAAGCTGCAAAAGCCATCAGCACAGCAGGGGCCGCTCCTCAGGGCACGGGGCACAGGTGAGAGTGTGGCAGGCCAGTGTGGGGAGCTGGGGGCTGCAGTGCTGCCTGGGAGGTCGTGGAGTCACCACCTCTGAAAGTGCTCAAAAGCTGTCTGGATGGGGGACATGGTTTGGGGGTGATGGTGGGACTGGAGGATCTTGAAGATCTCTGCCAACCCTGCTGATTCTGTGATTCTGTGTGATTCTGGGAAGGGGCACACCAAGAACCCAATGGGCTTTGCCAAGATGCCACCAGCTCCTGTGGCTGGAGCCAAGGGAGAGCAAACCTGGGTGCTGCACGTGGCCTTCCTTAGCTCAGTCTGGTCTCTGTGTGATCCCATGGGACCTGCTTGGAGGGCTTGGGATGTCCCTCAGCTGGCTGAGAGCTGCAGTTGTTTGTGTTGTTGGGAGCTCCTTAAGGTGGGTGGGTGGCTGTGTTGGAGGAGGAAAAGGGATTCCTGGCACTCCAACTCATCAGCACTTAATGGATATTTGGGCCCTTGGAATAAATGGGATGCAAAGAAAATGAAGGCAGAAGGGGAAGTGCAGGTGCACGAGGCCAGACAAGCCATACACATGACATTGTTTCCTCGTCAGGCAGACTGAAAAAACCCTTGGCCAGGAATATCACAGAGCTCTGGGGCAGTCTGGAGCAGCCGTGGGAGAATGCAACCCGTCATTTTCTAAATAAGAAGCCAAACCTCTGAATCCAGATCCACCTCCTCCCAAACTCCCAGTCTGATCCCATGTGCATCACGAGCCAGATGTGGCTTGGGCATTACTCCTGCTGCAAATTCAGCTGAAATAAGCACAAACAGGAATTAAATGGAATAGGAAATATTCATGGTGGATTTCTGCCTAATCAAGATCACACATAGTTCTGCTGACTGTGTTCCTCCAGCATGGAGCTGGGACCCTCCTACATCACTCCTGGACCCCTCCGTGCCAAACACAGCCCTGATTCCAGCCCCCAGAACACGACCTGGAGGGGAACATTTATATTTAGGTAAAACACAGCCCACCAGGACAGAGAGAAAGGCAAAGGACACCCAAGGCATCCCCACGAGGAGTAGAATTTGACAGGAATGTCTCTCATAGTGCCCTTCCCTCTGTATCAGCAGGGATCTGGCTGAGAAGTCCTGGAGCAAACCACAACTGAGGGTGTTGCTGTCTTCCCCAAATACTTTCTCTAATGAGGTTTTTAAATAGTTTTGCCCCGCCTACACTGGCAGCCGGAGCACTTTCATCTCCAGGTGAATGGGAACCGAGGTGGGACTCAGCTGTCTGCCGGGAGGATCATTTCCATACTGCAGCCGGCACAGCAGGGAAGAGCTCCAGCTCCTCTGGGAGCTGATCCCGGCGCAAATATTCACCTCGAGCATCAGCGATTGAGATGCAGGGAGCGCTGGGGCAGTGCTGGCAGGGGCTTTGGGCTCCACCCGGGCCGATGAGAACGGCCCTGAGCCCACAGGTACCCGCTGGAAAATGAGCTTTGTGAGCAGGACTCAATTTGTTCCAACCTGCTCGCGGTAACCACACAGCTCTGCTTCTGGGGTGGCAAAGATCACGTCTGTCCCGGCGGCTCGGGGTGGGTGTGGAAGCGCTTTCGCAGCGCCGGAGCCGCCTCGCCCCCCTCTCCTCCCCGGCTGCTGCCGGCCCAGCGCCGCTGACGTCGCCGGGGAGGCGAGAGCTCGCCCACCCGCACCAGCCCCGGCTCCAGGGACTCCTGAACCACCGGGGCTGGAAAAGCCTCCGAGATCATCGAGTCCAAGCTGTGCCCGATGCCCACCCTGGCATCCAGCCCTTCCTTGGACAGCTCCAGGGATGGGCGCTCCAGACCTCCCTGGGCAGCCCCTGCCAAGGCCTGGCCACCCTTTCCGAGCAGAAATTCCTCCTGAATTGAGGCTCTTCCCTCTCCTCCTGTCCCTGTTTCCTGGGAGCTGAGCCCCCCCGGCTGTCCCCTCCTGCCAGGAGTTGTGCAGAACCACAAGGTCCCCCCTGAGCCTCCTTTTCTCCAAGCTGATCTCATTCCTCTGCAGGGGTGTCTCCCACAGGCATCAGAAAATCACAGGATATCCCGAGCTGGGAGGGACCACAAGGATCATCAGTCCAGCTGCTGGCCCTGCACAGGACACCCCAACCATCACATCAGAGTGGCCACTGTGCTGGCCCCACACACAGGGCTGCAGGGCTGGGGGGCCCTGGGAGGTCAGACAGGGCTCTGAGCTCCTCTGCTAAGGCAAAAGGAATCATCTCATCCCCAAATATTCACATGGGCTATAGGGCAGCAGTCTGGGGAAACAGAAATGGCCACACAAGCTTATTACAGCTGTCCCTTCTGATTTTATAAACTGCACGTCCCTATCATGGAAACAAAGCCCAGCCCTGGAGAGCTGTGAACATCTGCAGCTGCTGCCCAGATGTGGTTGCCCGGAACCTGAGCCGAGGTTTCAGGGGAAAACCCCCGTCTGCCTCACACCAAATGCCAAAGCAGAGGGCACAGGTTTCCCTTTGTAACCCTCGACCAAGGAGACATTAGGTGCCTTTGATCTCCAGATAGAAAAATGATCTTTTGATTTCAGATTATGAAAATGAGGAACCATCTGCTAAGAAGCAGCTCCGGACCCACGTTTTATTGAGGCCAGATGGTGGCCAGGGCTCCTACGTATGAATTCAATTAGCTGCCTGTGTCTGCGTCAGCGAGTCTGGATCCACCCAGTCATGTTTTTGGAACAAATATTGTAATATTCCCATGGATCCTCCAGACAGTGGGAGGTGTTTCCTTCACTGTGAAGGTTTTGGGAAGTGGTGACTTTGTCTCATTTTCATCATTTTCATCCCTGCTCTGCATTTCTAGTCCCTTGGTTCTCAAGGCTCAGGGTTTTCCCTGGATCTGTGAGCCAGCTGTGCTGAGTGAAGACATCTCTGACTCCAGTTTGCCCATCAGGGCTGAGGTTTCAACCCCTGGGAACCTCTCCCATCCACCCCTCCTGCACGAGGACTGAGTTTCAGCATTATTTGGAATATAACTCATCTCCAACATCAGCCAGACCTGCTCCAGTCTCCTTTCCACAGTGCTTACAGGGCTTCACTCAGGGTTTAGCTCTGCTGAGAGCAAGGTCCCTGCTGCCAGCACCTTGCAGCCTGGAAGCGTGGCACAGGAGACCTTTCACAGGATGCAGGATGTGGGAATGAGCAGGTCCAGGGATTTCCTCCCTGGACAGCCAGGCTCTGCAGATCCCAATTAGCTCCCCTCACCTTTCCAGTCTAACAATCTGGAAGTCCCTGCTTGGTTTTTTATCCAGGTGTGGCTCAGCACCACATGTTACCCTCAGCAAGTTGCATATTTGCACCAATTCCCCTCACTACAGGGTTGGAAGGGGGGAAATCCTGCAATGGGAATGGGCTGGGCTGGGCAGCAGCCTCAGGAGCAGCAGGTTGTGATTTGGGGCTGGAAGGGCCTCACTCACATCTCTGACCTCACCTTCCTCTGCATCCTGGGAACTCACCTGCCTTGAAAAATGTTCCCGAGCAGGAAGTATCCCTGGCAAAGGGACAGCATTTGTTGTTTTCCCTTGACTTTGTTGTTTTCTCTTGACTTTTTGGGGAGGGATGGGGCTGTCAAGCTCCATTGCTGTTCACAGACACAGGCTCTGGGCACAGGGTCTGTCACTGACATCTCTTGTTTCAGGGTTCCTCCCCCAGGAGCTGTGTTTGACTCTGGTTTTCCATCACTGGGAGTTCCATCCTCTCTCTCCTGCCTTTCCTGCCACGGAATGATGCTCTGTCCAGGCATGCTGTGCCTGCTGTGCCTGGGAATCCCCAGGGCACCTTTCCGGGCTGGCTCTGCTCCTCACCCTGCACGGCTGTGATTACAGCCCCATTACCAAATTAGAGGATTATAAGCATAATAACGCACAGAGAAACTACTAATTTCCAATGATTTCTCCTTTTAAAAAGAAAATCCAAGCCCTTTAGCAGATGGGGTTTACAAAGAGCTCTGAAGGAGCAGCCATGAGGGAAGAGCCACAGAGCAGAGGGATGAGAAAATGGAGCAGGTTCTCATTAAGGTGCAAGGTGTGTGAATAATTACTTGAGGAAGCACGGGGAAGGCAGAGCTGGGTTCACCCTGGATCCCACAGCCACTGCAGGCTCCTCATGTGCAGCTGCTGCAGGTCTGGAACACGATTTCACAGCTCTGCCCAACCCCAGCGTCCCTCACCCCTTCCTTCCCAGGAATTCCCAGGAATCCATACCTGATCCCACATGCCATTGGGGTTTTCCGTCCTGTTGGAGCCAAAGTGCTCAATAGAGCTGTTATTGCTCCAAACCCAGACTTCAGACAGCTGGTTCAAGTTTGACACCCCCCAGCACGGATTAGTCAGCTTTACACCGTACTCATACTCTGCTCATTCAGCCTCCATTGACAATCTCACCCCCACCAGATGTCCTGGTTTTCCAGCCTCACACTTTGCGTTATTCCAAGGACCCACCAAAGCTCCTTGGATCTGCTGGCAGTTCCTTTGGGATTCCCTTAGAGCAGCAGGCAGCAGCTTTAGGGCTCCCAAACCTGGATGCAGAACCTTCCAGAAACACAGAATCCACCCACCCGTCCCCATCTCCATCACACATTACCAACGTCACCCCTGCAAACCACTTTGAGGAAGGTTAAGAGTTGGCTGGTTGAAGCCAAAGTTGTGACTAATATTTTTTGGGGAAAGTACTTGATGTCAAAACAAGTGAGAAGTGAAGCGGAGACATGTGGTAGAGAGATGTGGGAAGGGATGGAGGGGCTTTTTGGTGCCAAATTTCCCTCTTCCCTGAAGGGAGAACCCAAGTTGCCTTATTTCTTAATGTAGAAAGAGACCAGAGAAGGAAAACAGAGAAGGAAAACTTCCTTCTTCACTTCTTTTAGATCCTTGCGTTTCTAGAAAGCTGCTGAATCACCCCTATCATACAGTGTCATGGAAAAGGGTCCCCTGGTCACGACAGTGGCCACAGGCCAAGCCCCTGCTGGGTTCCAGAGCTGCTGGAGCCCCTCATTGTCACCCCAGCCCCTGCTGGAGCCCCTCTGTGTCACCCCAGCCCCTGCTGGAGCCCCTCTGTGTCACCCCAGCCCCTGCTGGAGCCCCTCTGTGTCACCCCCAGCCCCTGCTGGAGCCCCTCAGTGTCACCCCAGCCCCTGCTGGAGCCCCTCAGTGTCACCCCAGCCCCTGCCCAGCGTGGGCAGAGCTGCCAGAGCCCCCAGCAGTCCCTTTTCCTCATGGCTCCTTCCCACAGCCACAGGCTGCAGGTTTCCAGGTTTTCCAAGCCTTTTCCAGCCAGAGCAGGCACACAAACACCTGGAGAAGCAGTCAGTGGGGTCCAGCCCCAGGGCCAGCCAACACAGCCAGGTTCAGGCTCAAGAGCCAGCCGGGTCAGGTGTGTTACACGGAAACGTGTGGGTTCTGTGACTTGGGAAGAGAAATAAACCCAATTATTTTCCGTCATTTAGAGCAGGCAAAGGACTCAACCCTCAGAACTGCTTTGCTTCCAGGAGTTATTCAAACCCTGTGGAGCCACATATATTTGTTTATTAACGAGGTGCCTGTGCTGGCCGAGCCTCCTCCCTGCCGGCAGAGCCCTCTGCGCCCCGCTGCCTGCGGAGGCTCAGCTGCAGAGCTCATTTCCTATTTACATCCCAAAAAAGCCCAGTTTAGCAGCGCTGCTGCCCCTGCAGCCAGCAAGGTGCGCTGCGCAGGTGTGGGAGGGTGATTCACCCTGCAGTGCCTCGGGTTATCTGCGTCCTCTGGCTCCCGGTGCTTCCCCGGCACAGGCAATTCCAAGCACACCCAAATAAAGTCCCAAATCAACCCTGTCTGGCCTCACCCTCTTTCTCAGCAGAGGGTTTGGACAGCTTCCATGGCTCTCTTTCTCTTCCTCCCAGAGGAAGTTGGCCTCACAAGCAACTCCCTGAGGAGGCTGAGCCAGAAGGTGGGACCTGGCCTGCTGTCCCTCTGTCCCGACCTCTCCTGATGGGAATAACAACCTCCAAGTCTCTCCTACGCCCCAGATGGGCTTTCCTCTTCCCCACTCACAGCAGCCCCAGTCCCTCCATTAACCCCTGCTCTGCTCTGGCTGCACAGCCTGGACAGGGAGCCCCAGGTGAGCTGAGGGGACCAGTGGGGGCTGATTCCTGACCCCATGGATGACCAAAGGAGGCAGCCAGGCATGAGGAACTGCACATGGAAACAAAACATCCCACCACATTCTCCTATCAGCTGGGTCTGGTGCAATAGCACAAGGGGAGATGGTTTTAAACTTAGAAGAGGAGAGATTCAGATTGGGTGCCAGGAAGAAATTCCTCCCTGTGAAGAAGGTGAGGCCCTGGCACAGGTGCCCAGAGAAGCTGTGGTTGCCCCATCCATCCCTCGAAGTGTCCAAGGGCAGCTTGGATGGGCTTGGAACAACCTGGGATAGTGGAAGGTGTCCCTGCCCAGGGCAGGGAGCGGAATGGGATGGTTCTTAAGGTCCCTCCCAACCCAAACCATTCCATGACTCTATAAACAGCTGCCTGGAGCCTGTCAACTTTGGCTACTCTTTACAAACTCATCGGAAATACTAAAATACCCTGACTTTGGTTTGCCATCCCTTGGGAACAGTGGTATTGTTCCCAGCCAGCAGCCAGGAGCTGTCAGGATGCCCAGACCATGACATGACTGGCTGAATGCCCCTGACAACCCCAGCTTCACTGGAAATGACGGGGCTGGGCTGGACATGGGGTGCTGTGGCTTTGCCAGGCTCCAGCCCTCCCAGTGCTAACGTGCACCAAAGGCACTTCCTGGGGACAGACAGGATAAAAACTGAGCTATCACTGACAGCTCACCAGGAGCAGGACTCATTGCAGATAATCTGCAGCGACAGGGACCTCAGGAACAACCCACCTGAGCAGAGGCTGCTCCATTAATCACTGGGGCTGCCCCCAGACGCAGCGAGGTTTGAGGCTCCCTCCTCCATCCGAGACGCCGTGTCACACTGTGACTGGATCCTGTGCTGAAATGCAGCTGCCGGAATTATGGAGGTGGAGGACCTTTATTTAGCCCAATCTTCCATCATGAAACCTCCTCCAGACTTCCAACAACCCCCTCCCAGAGCACTGAGTAACAGGACCAGCGCAGCTGCCTGCCGTGACCTCCCCCGAGCGCCAAGCCTTGTGTATTTTGGATACCAAACTATTTCCATCAGAAAGTAACTTCCTCAAAAAGTTAGTGGGAGATCTTGGGGTTTATTTTTCTTATGGGACTTAAGAATACAGATAAATTCTATTTATGTTTGCAAGGAAAACTCTGAAATCTCCTTTAGCCATAAAACAATTTGGGAGCCCTCAGGCTGTTGCCTCTCTCCAGCCGTGGCTGTCTTTTGAGGCATCACTGAGCAGCCCTTATGAGCAAGGCTCTGTGCTGGGCTGGGGCCACCACACCCACCAGCACATCACACATCTGCACAGCCAACTTTCCAGAAAATCGAAATTAAAAAAAAAAACACAAAACAACAACAACCAAAGAAATCAACTCTTTTGGCGGCTTATTCCCACTACTCAAACGTTACTGATTTGGGGTGGAAATTCCCTGGCAGGAGCTTCTGTTTCTATTCTGTGTCTTGTTGGGAAACGTGCTCGGGAGGGTTTTGGGAGATGAGCTGGGGGTGCCAGAGCTGCAGCCTCCCCCAGAGTCCCTCAGGCCCCTCAGGCTGGGCACTGCCAGGGACCGTGGGTGCTGGTGCTGAGCTGCAGGACACGCTGCTCCCCGAGCTCCTGCACGGGGATGCTCCCGGGCTCCACTGCAGGAGCAGCTCTGTCAAGAGGTGGGTGCACATGCACCCCAACCCTACACCTGCCCTGCACACACAGACACCTGCCACAGCACACTGGGCTCACAGGTGGAAGGCAGAGCCCCCATCCCTGGGGAGGAGAGCATGGACACACATGGACCTGGCCCTCCCACAGCAGGAATCTCCCCCAGTCCCAGCCAAGGACAGGATGCAGTGGCCAAAGGAAGGCCTGACCTCCATCACACCCTCCCAGGACAGCCAGCCATTTGGGGAACTTCTCCCAGCTGGCTCAGAGGCACCTCTAATGACACACAGCTCTCCCTGTGTGACACTGAGAGCTGCCATGGAGCCACGGTGATGCCACCAGGGCTGGCAGGAGGTGACAGACACCTCACTCCCCATGGGACACTGATGATCCACCACTGTCCTCTCTTGCTCCTTTCCAATTGCAAGACAAGAAAACCCCTGGAGCCTGCCCTGGCCGTGCCCCCAGGGCAGCTGAGCAGTGACTCAGGGCAGGGGGCTGCAGGTCAGCCTGGTCACAGGGTCCCTCCAGTCCCCCTGGCCCCGGGGCAAGTGGGATGGGGAAGGCCCAGGGACACTGCTGGGCTGCCTTCCAGCTGGGGTTTGGGAAGCAGTGCTCGTTCTCGTGCCTCTCACAAGGGTGTGGGGTGTGCCTGTACAGATATCACACAGATCTGTCTGTCTGGATGCTCCCTTCCCTCAGCATCCAAACCAGAAAGTTGTTCTTTACTTTTCTTGCCAGGCACTATCACTCCATTGCCATATTTTATCACCATGCAGTTTCTGTATGGAATTCTCTGCTCTGGGCCTCTTTAGGATGAAAAGCTCTGTGTAAGTTTGAAACTGTCCGAGTGCCATTGAAATTACCTGGAAATAAAATAACCCCTTCAGTTCTGGAACCTCAGCACGAGGCAGGATTTAATTTTTGGGCAGTTCTTGTGCTCCCCAAGGTGTCTGAGCACCTGAAGTGACACCACTCCAGGGTTCTGCTGTGGGGCTCATGACTGATGGATTTTCACTGCTTGGGTAAAGTAAGGGAAGAAGTGAAATACTGAAATGAATAGAAGTAAACCCACAGCCTCATTAGAAGTGCATTACCCCCTTTCCATCAAAAATCTGATTTCTGCAGCCTGGCTGGCAATGCCTCATCACTTCACTGCCACATTATGGCCCATGACATCCCGAAAATCACAGCAGCACAAATCTGTGCTGTTCCCTGCCTCCCTTCCCCAAGGCAAAGAATTAGGAATGGTGAAAACAAAATCATGGGACTGAAATAATAAGAATTAAAAAAAAAAAAAAAAGAAGGGGAAAAAAAGGAATCACAAGACCAGCGGTTTGGAGCTGGGCGGTGCAGGGAGGGAGCCCACAGCCAAGCAGGGACCTCAGCTCAGGCTCCCATCACCTGGACACACCACACAGAACCTTCTCAGTTGGGATTTCTCCCTCCTTTCTGCCTCCTTCCAGCTCCTCAAGTCTGCACCTGAAAGAAGGCCCAGAGGAAGCAAACAGATTTAATGAATTTTATCCTTTTTTCCCTTTAAGGAAATGTTCTTTTTTTCTTCCATGAACATTTCAAACCTTGCACATTTTGGGGATGAAAGCTCCTCTGTGTGTCTACAGCTAAAGAGGGACTTTGACTTCCCAGCTGCCACTCTGGGACTGATGCAAGTAGGAGCTCGAGCAAGCTGACTCCCAGTTCCCAGGAGACAGATCAGCCAGATTTAGGAAAAACTGAGCAGTCTCCTGTGCCAGGACCCATGGCAGATGCTGTGGGATGGCAGGGATGGAGCTCAGAGCCTGTGCTCATTGCCAGGGATGCAGCACAGGCTGTGCTCAGCTCTCCTGGGGACCCAATGGGCTCTCCTGCACCCAAATACCTGAGCTGGGCCTGAGTGGGGGGACAGGTGATGGCCACACCTGTGATTGCCCAGTGCCTGTGGAGGGACCCTGCCTGTCAGAGAAGCTTGGCCAGGTGTGTTGTCCCCTTCCCTCCATGGCTGGAGTGAGGGAGAGGGACAGGGTGACACCTCCAGCCCAAACAGCACAGCTGGAGTCAGGGAGAGGGACAGGGTGACACCTCCAGCCCAAAGAACCCTGGGCAGGAGGGGAGCCACCCCTGTGCTCCCCATGTGTGCAGGACCCCAGCACCTCACACTCACTGCAGTGATGGCTCCCCAGGCATTCCACATTCCTGCAAAGGAAAGGGGATTCTGGCACCTTCAGGAGAGAGAAACGACTTTCATGAGCTGGAGTGCAGGGTGTGATGGTGAGATAAGCACCCGGCAAGTGCCCTCTCACTTGGGATGACTATTCACACCTGATTCATCTGCCTCCATTACCCCTCTCCACCATCCTAAGGGCCTTGTTCCCAAACTTCAGCCCAAGGCCACTAAGTGTTCTTTGGCTCCATCACACTACAGTTCATCACTTAAATTACTGTGCTAAACCCCTCGAGCTGCCACTCCCCAACAAGACCATCACAAAGAGCCCCAAGAGGCAGAAGGGAACTGCACATTCCCAGAGTGCCTGTGCCTCTGGAGGTGTCAGGACTCCACTCCTGTTGGCAAACCCAGCTCTGCAGTAACCCACATCGCCTGACTCCTGGTCTTGTGCCCTGATCACAAGATGATCTTTCCCTGTGCAAGAGCACCGGGAGCGAGGGATGAAACATCCCTTGTGTTGCCCAACGCCTCCCCCACGGCCCTGCTCCTCTCAGGCCTTGGGACGTGGCCGGCAGCCAGGACCCTGCACAAGGACACCATTCCAGGCAGCTCCGAGCCTCCAAGGGCTTCCCCTCCCACCTTGGTAATCCCCCATTTTTACAGCACGGATTTGGGACTGAGGTGAACCTCGGGCAGGCGAGTCTGCAGCACAAGCAATATCAGCTCTGGCCATGGGAATCTTGTTTTAGGGGGAAAAAACTGAGATAGCATCCTGGAAATTAAACACAACTTTTTGTATTCCCTCTTTTTCTTCTCCTGAGGCCAGGGAGGCCCCACTGCATTCTTGACAAATACAAACGCAATAAACCAAACTCATTTATGTGAGCCTACAGTAAGGATTCAATATCAAGATAAACTTTACTCAATGGAGCATCTTTATAAACTGAAATCTTGTGAATTCATCTTTTCAGGATATCCTCATTTCCCACCTTGCTCCAAAGCCCACTTGGAAATTTGGATCAGATCTGAGTGGGGACTCAACCTGCAAACTGCAGCACACCAGGCTGGGTCCTGGGGTACTGAGGCCAAACTGGTGAGAACTGGGGAGCCCAGCCTGCTGTCCCTCCTCTGTGGATGCATTGCTGGCACTGCACAGCAGCACGAGCCCTGCCCTGCACAGACCAGAGATGCTCAGGGGTTTCAGGTGCCTCAGACAGACCTGCTCCTGCTTTGGTTCTGATTCCTGTCTCAATCAAAGTTTTGAAACTGTCCCAAGATAAAATAATGATCTCTAGCTGAAGCAATGATCTACAGAGCAGAAGCAAAGCCAAGGACTGTGCTGGTGGTGCTGATGCTCTGGGTCAGGTGTTTGCTGTGCCTGTATTTACACACTTTGAGGAGTCATTCCCTCTCTTGCAGAACTGCTTTCATGCAGTGTTAATATTTCTTGAGCATCCTGGAGTTTTACTCCACATTCTTTCTGTGATTAACAATGCCCTCTCCAGAAGCAGATAATTTGAAAATACAAATGTTATATTGATCACATTTTTACTGATCTGAACTGGACTGTCTCCTGAGGAGACAGGCACCATGGCTCTGCATTACCCTGCTTTCCCCTGCTTGGCTTGACCCATTTTCCCCTCTCTTTCCAGCATAATCAAATCCTGCAACTAACCTTTAAGGCTTCCTTAGGCTTTATTTTGTTCCTATTAACCTTCTGCTTCTCTGGATAATTCTGCAGCCAAGAGTAGGTGTGACTCCCACGGCACAAGTCTCGCTGTGCTGTTGACTCATGTGCTGTGCTCAGCCAGCTCCTGGGATGGGAGGCTTATGCAACCTAGCGAGGTCTCCCGGAGCATATGCTGCTCTGGAGCTGTGAGATCCCGCCGTGTTCTCCTGCTGGATGTGCCCGTGGGATGCACATGCTGCCAACCAGCCCGGGCTGTGCCCCGAGCACGCACACAGGGTCCCCCCACACGTTTAACAGGCTCCCCCCGCTCCTCCAGAGCTGAAAATCAAATATCTGTGCAGAGAGGCTGCTGGGCTCTGGGTAGGGGTGGCTGTGCAGCTGCTGCCTGCCCTGGGCTCCGGGAGCTCCCAGCGAGGAGCCCTCCCTGGGTTTTTAAAGGGCACTCAGCTCCAAACAGAGATTATATAAAGTGAACTTAACAGACGGTCAGATTTGGCCTGGCATGTTGGGAGGGTTCTCACACAAATCTTTTTTTTTAGGAGGGAAACTAGCAAGACATGTGGTGAAAAACACCCTATAGCTTGTAACTCCTGTCTCTGAGATCCAGCCATCTGTTCTCATGAACTTCAAGTGAGAAGCAGCCACCATTTTGAAGGCAGACACTTTAAAAAGTGAGAGGATCCAGCCCTCAATTCCCTGGGCAGAAAGCAGCTCCAGTGCCTGTCTCAAAGGGCAGTGCACAAACTGCAAATCTCTCTGGGCAAGAGCATCCTCCCTGCACGGCTGAGCTCATGGCTATAAAATAATAGAAACACAGGATGGTTTGGGCTGGAAGGAACCTTAAAGCTCATTTCATTTTCCATCCCTATGCCACTTTCCACTATCCCAGACTGCTCCAAGCCTTGTCCAACCTGGCCTTGAACACTTCCAGGGGTGAGGCAGCCACAGCTTCTCTGAGAAACCTGTGCTGGGGTCTCACCACCCTCACAAGAAAGAATTTCTTCTTAGTACCTAATTTAATCTCCCCTCTTTTAGTTTAAAACCATTCCTTCCTGTCCTAGCAGCACCTGTCTGTGTAAATTCCTGACTCTCTGGAGCAGGGAGTGAGCTGGGGCTGATGCGAGGAGTGGGAAGCCAGGACTGGCACGGTGAGGCAGGGGGCCCTGGCATCCCTGGCGGGCAGCTGGGGCTGAGCGAGCCAGAGCTGCACAGGTCAGGGCAGCCCCTGCTTCCCCCTGCGTGACTCGCTGCCACCCAGCCCACAAACTCACCAGATTCATAAACACACAAATAAAACCTCCTTAAAGCCCTGCTAGGGAAAGGACAAAGCCATCTCCTGCTGTGCAGCCCGCTGGGCTCTGAAGCCAGGATTCCCCAGAGGCAGCTGAAAAGCCCAGGTTTGGGGCCAGGTGTCACCACGTCACCGCAGCCTTTGCTGGAACTCCTGCTGGAAGCAGCTGAAACATTAACCTGGGCTGGCCGTGGCACCTTTCCCAACAGGAGATGGAAGCCAGCAGCTGCTGATATGGAAAGCAACTGTTGGAGCCGCCGAGCACTGACACATGCGATCGCACGGAGCCACCGGCTCCTGCAAACGTGCTGCAGGAAATGACTAAACATTGAGTGCTTGTTATTGAGCAGGATTCCTGGAGACACGTAGGTGGTGTGGACAGCGTGGTATGTGCATTAAAGTGCAATTTAGGTCAATGATTCTTTGAAAGGACCATTCTCCCTTTTTTCTCCCCCCTTTCTCCTTTCAGGGACGTTTGCTATTCAAAGATTAACTTTTCCAGCTTTTTTTCCCAAACAGTTCCCATCAGCTCTAAACAAAATTAAAAAGGGGGGAAAGACAGTAAAAATTGCCCTGGTTTAATATTGAAATGTCTCTGCAATTTTTTCCTCATTTTAGCTGTTTTTAATGGTAAAACAGGGTTCCAAAGAAGCTTTAGAGGGAATAGTGCGTGTCCAGACAAAACCAATCCTATTTCATGAGGTGTCTGAGTCTCATTTTTTAACAGGTGAACCCAAACTGAGAGCCAGCCCTGGAGGGACTGGACAGATTGAGGCTGTGGGAAGTGTCAGCACAGCTCCAGCTCACGCTGGGGCGTGCCAGGGCTGAGATCCACCTTTTCCACAGACCCTCCTGTGCCCAGCGGTTCCTGAAGCCTCTCCAAGAATGTGAGGCGGTGCCTCCAGCACTGCCCCGGCACCCAGAGACCTCACCAGGAAACACAAACCTTCTCCAAAAGCTGCACAAATCCAGCCTTATATCACTGATCACATTTGCATTATTGCACAGAAAACCAGACTCCCCCAGAGCCAACGGCTCCCTGCCCTCCTGGCAGACACAGGGACTCAGGGCTGAGGCTGCCATGGAAAGCACTGCAGGATTTCAGGGTGCTCACCTGCACTGAGCACAGCCCATCCTCCCCACCACAGAGGCACTCTGACACTGCTTTCAGTGGCAATCAGAGAAATCCCAGCCTGGCATCACTGGGATGTCTGCAGTGGGGCTGGGGGAAAGGAGCTGGGTGTGCTGCAGGACATGCCTCTAACACAGGCATCGCTATAGAAAAGGTCTCCTTGCTAAAGAGAAATAAATTATTGATGGCAATGCAATTTCCTGCAGTGAGAAACTCCAAAAACCCTTTCCAAACAGGAATGAGACCTGGCAGAATACTGGTCTTCTCAGGCCACCTACGGTTTTTTTTTTCCACCCAAGAACCAGCTAAACAAAATCCCAAGAAAAGCTCATTTGTATCCATTTAATTATTTAATCAATGGCTCTGCTTTAAAGCTCCTCCTCTCCCTCACTCCAGCAAAGCCTGGCGTCCCACAGATCCTTGAATATCCAGAGGACAGCAAAGAATTTTAGTGGGCAACTGTTACAGGAGTTAAATTTAAATAAAATTCAATTAAAAAGGCTTTAAATTAAGGGGACAGGGCAAGTGGGAACAAGAGCTGGAAGCCTCACCAGGCTGACCAGAGTGTTTGGGTACAAAAGTGGCTTTGAGGAGGGCGAGCATGGCTCTGGGGTGCCCAGGTTATCCCGGGGTGCCCAGGTTATCCCAGGGTCCCTCCAAAAGCCTCAAGGGCTGTGCAGGTGCCGAGTGGGCAGCGAGCAGGGCGGGCAGGAGGGCGTTCAGGGGATTGTCCCCTGGCCAGGACATCACCTCCAGCAGCCTCGTGCCCCAGGCATGAACCCGTCCCCTCCTGACCCAGCAGATCCCAACACAGTTGAGTCATGCAGACGTTTAACGGCGCCACTGGCCGGCGGCTGCTGCTGTTCTTGAACCAGGGGAGGGACCACAGCAAACCAGAACTCTTGATAATTTTAAAAAGCTTTCTCCTTGCTCTTGCCAGTCTCTCCAAGTGTTTCCCGAGCACATTCAGAGTGAGGGAATGGCTGTGGCTGACTCCAAAGTGCTGCTAATGATGGCCAGGCACTGTTTCTCTACCAGTGGACAATTTCTGGGAAAAAAATTTCAAATAATTGGGAAACCTCTGCTGAATTTAAGATGTGTCTCTGGAGGCTCCCATCAACCTTGGCTAGAGGGCCTACAGGGGAGCTGGACAGGGACTTTGGACAGTGGCCTGGAGTGACAGAACAAGGGGGAATAAACTTAAGATGACTGAAGGCAGGGTTTGACTGGATATGGGGAAAAATTCTTGGCTGTGAGAGTGGTGAGGTTGCCCAGAGAAGCTGTGGCTGCCCCATCCCAGGAAGTGCCCAAGGTCAGGGAGTGAGACCAGATAAGTTTTAAAATGAAACCATTCTATGACTCATTTCCAACCCAACCATTCTATAATTTTTTGGAGTCGGGATGGGTCAGACCCATGGCAAAGGGATTGCACAAGGCACAGTTTCTGTGGAACTTCCTTGTGATGATGGGCTGCAGAAACACATTGGGCGTGCATCTCATAGGAGAGTCAAGGGGCATAAAAACCCAAAGTAAAATGCAAAAGGGCTTAAAATGACCCCTTTGATGATGCAAAACACTACACAGAACTGCCATTAGTTTTCTCACATCTCACATTTCTTTCCCCACCTTTCCCTTGCTCCCCAGTTTTGGTTTGCTCCTGATTCCCATTGCTCCTGAGGCTGGGACCAGACAGTGGCACCACCAACCTCCCATCAGCAAGCTTTGCCTTGGCCAATTTTCCAGCATTAACTGCCTCCCAAGGCCATTTGTTCTGAGGTATAAAGCCTTTTTTTTTTTCTGGAATTGATCTGGCAATGCTTTTGGGACTGCAGCCAGGGAAAGAGTGTCCCTATTGCTCCTTCATTACCATCACAGCTACCCGGACCTCTGCTGCCTGTCTCAGGATCTTGGCTGCAGTTCCTGAGCCTGAACAATCTTTCCAAATGCAGGGAATTCCCTTTGGATAAAGGCACAGGGACTGTCACAGGAGAGCTTTGACTGTCGTTCCTCAAACATATTCCTCTTCATGTCCTTGCAGGGAGCTGCCAACATGGCTGGAGCCAGCCAGCACCTCCAGGCTGGCTCCATCAGGCTCCAACCCAGTCCAGGGTACAAACAGCAATGAAACCCCAAGTGCAGATGCAGAAATCACTGTGCAGCAAAATTAAAATATAGAAAATTGTCACTTTTTTTCTCTTAACCCACTTAAAGGTCTTACACAGCAAAAAAATTTTAAAAAAGCATTACTGGAGAGAAAAAGGGATGTGCAAATACTGAGCATCATTAAAACCGGATCAACTCATACACATGTGGTAAGGAACTCCAACATTCCCACTCCTCTTAGGGCAGGGAGAAGCTGTGGTGATCCTACAGAGTTCTGCTGCCAGCAGCTCCTGTCCTGGTTTCTGGATGAGAGGAGCAGCATCCTTCTCTCATCTGCTCTGTCACCTCCCTGACCCTTTCCCAATCCCCTCCCATATCTCATCTGTTACTGCCTTATACTTTTCTCTCCAGACACTCTGGAGCAGTCATTACTCACAGATGTAATTGCTTAGGGCTCCCTCAAGTCACAAGCACAAGACATCAGAAGACATCTAAGAACAGTTTCTCCAAGGCCCTGAAGTAAGGAGACAAAGGATGCCTTTTCCCAGGAAAACTTAAGGCAAACCATAGTTATGATGTTTAAGCCACGAAGACGTCTTGATTTCTTATTTTAAACAGGGATGACTTTGCATTAACAATAGCATTGCCCTTTTGCTCAAGACCTTGAGTTTGGGTTTTCCAGAACCATTTAGGTTGGGAAAGACCTCCAAGATCACTGAGCCCAACCTTTAACCCTTGGTTTGGGAGCAGGGATGGTGTGCTAAGGAGCTCACGTGCTTCCTGATAACCACACTTGGCCACATGACTGAGCAGCACACATCCCACTCACAGCTCCTTGCCTCACACACTGATCTCTGCTTTCATCTCCCAAACATAACATGGGTGGGATTTGTTTACACTGGGTGGAAGGACAGCGAGAGCCAAGCCGGCGACCGCAAGTGTTAGGAACTGGCAGAAAGGGCAGCAGCTGCTATGATGCAAAACTACATATTTGCCTGAAGACTCTGGCTAGGAAACCATCAGAGAAATCCAGACTGATTCATGCTGTGCACCCTCCCCAGATGACTTCCGAGAGTCACGCCAGCCCTGCTGCCACAGCTGGAGCCGTGGTGGCTGCCCCAGGCCAGCTGCTGCCACCTGAGGCACCGGGCTGGGACCACCCAGCTGCCTCCTCTGCCAGTGCCACACATCAGATAGATTCCTCTTTAATCAAAGTTCTGAAGGAAGATATTAAATGCTGCTTTAACTACAGCATCAACAGCTGAATCACAGCGGCTGAGCAAGCAAGCAGTGCCAGCCAGTCCTGGTGCCTGGGGAGCGCCAGGGGAGCAGGTGAAACCAGGCAGGAATGCTCAAGGCTCCAGCACCTGCACGGCCAAATCCACCCAGCCACAGTCCCGTGGCAGGGCCAGGAGAGAAATGCACAGGGACTCCCTGTTTGCTACTGGGAGTAAAACACTCCGAGCCTCATCTGTGTGACTTGATGCAGAACAAATCTCCTCATTCGAGGGACAAAAGTCAGGCAAGTGGGAGAACAGACATGAAATCTTGGAAATGTGGATGGAAGTTTGAGCTTATCAGAAGAAGACTGCATAAGTTAATTTACAATCTCTAAGCACGTCTTCCTCAGCCAGAGCTTCCCATTCACCCTCTTGAGGATAAGACAGAGAAATACTTCTCTGGGGGTTTTCTGAGGTTCCAATTCAGGTTTCTACATTTGCATGTGATATTAAAGAAGCTTTCACCATCATATGTCCTGGTTTTGGCTGGGGTGGTGTTAACTCTTTTTCCCAGTAGCTGATACAGGGCTGTGCTTTGGATTTAGGATAAGACTAATGCTGATAACGCTCTGATGGTTTAATTGTTGCTGAGCAGTGTTTACATTAAGCCAAGGACTTTTTCAGCTTCTCACCCCAAAATAACTTCCCCTAAAAAGTTCATAAATATGACAGTTACCACAGATTGATGGGTGGTTCAAATTTCCCAAGACTGGCAATTGTGGTTGCCACATCTCAGCTATCAGTGGAGGAGTTTTCCCCCACTAGCCATATATCCCAGTATTCCATTGCTAGCAGCAACACTTTTGGGATCCTCTCCAAATTCTCTCCAGCAATATTCTCAGACTAAGTGCCAGTCCCAGATAAATCAGTACCAACCAGCAGTACCTTCCTCCACTTCCAAATGGCTTGATTTGTGCCCACAAGTCAGGACAGGAATCCTCAAGTGAAAAGGCCAATCCATCAGGCTTTGGGATTTGGGGCAGCCCACCCTGGAATGGGACAGGCTTTTCCCTGCCAGGTGACACAGCTGCAGATCATGGCCAGCATGGACAGACCTCAGCTCCTGGCAGGACAAACACCTTCATGGGCTGAACAGTGAGTGGTTACTGCAAAGGGGGAAAAATGGGCTGCTCTGCAGAGAAACAGCAGCAAACCCTCCTGAGTGTTCTCAGGAATGAATGAAGACTCCTTGGGAATATGTGGTTTGAGTAAGACCTGCTCCAGGGTGAGTTGCTCTGTTCTGCTGGGTGGCAGAATGGCCTGTGGAGCTCTGTGTGTGACAGCAGCAGGGTGAGCAATGCCACACCAGAGCCAGAGGTGGATTTTTTGCCTATATGGTACTCCCAAGATATCCTCCCTCCCTTCAGGTCATGAACAGAGTTTAGCTGCTATTTTTCTGGGGGGTTGCAGTCTATTTTTCCCTCCCAGTGCTTATAACAAGACCTCTATTCACAGTAATGCCACAAACTCTCTTACCCAGCCCCGAGCAAACGGCTGAGCACGTTGCTCAACCAGAGCACAGGCAAGAAAGCCATCAGCTGACAGCCCCAAACCCTCCAACACAGCCCTTGGAGTGGGATAGGACAGGCCCAAACACCAGCCCGTGGGCACACAACAGCCTTGGCAGCTGCTCTGCCCTCCCTGTCTGGTTTGCCTGTACAGCTGACACAGCCCAGGGACCCCTGTGCACAGGGAATCCCCTCACCCATGGGAGGGCTGCAGCACCAGCACTGGTGACAGAGGGGCTGAAAAGCTCTGGTTCTGTGCCTGGTTGTTTGAAGGGGCCCCTGGCACAGTGCCCTGGTGTTCTCCAGCCAGGGGAGCTCTGTGCCCCTCTGCCCAAGCAGCTGCTGGGGATTCACACTCTGAGGGTGTTACGTGCTGTTCCCCCCCAGCCACGTCCCTCTGGGTTACAGGTGAATTGCATTACAGAATCCAATGCATAATAAAGAAATGTGAGATATTTCCCTGCTTTTGTTTCCCTCCTCCTTTCCAGCCTTGCATCAGCCTTTTCCTCCTCTCCTGCATTAACTTCAAACTCCCTCCCTCACCCTGAGAAGAACCCTGCAGCAATGCAATGTCTCTGGGCTCTCCAGCTTGAAGAGTTTACTGCCCACACTGGATTTATGCTGTGTTTGTTTATTTAATATTCCAGTTAGGAAACTCAGAGTGGGATCTGTGCTTGGGATATGCACGGATCTCAGGAAGACCTGCCACAAGTGCCTGGGCAATCTCTGGCCTCCAAACCAGCACAGCATCAGGCCACACTGCATTCACAAGGAAAACAGGAGAACAACACTGCCCTTCTGTGTGAGAGAAATCACCCATTTCAGCAGGGCTGTGCTCAGAGCTGGGCACCCAGCACCTGGCCTTGGGCCATGGCAGCCAGTGGTTCCCAGCCCTGTGCTCTCCATGGGCTGGCATGCCACGGGCCTCAGCCCATAGGAACAGGCTGTGCCTCCTCAATTTCTGCCTCACTGCTGTGAAAACTGTGCCACAGAATGGTGGAATCAAAGAAGAGTTTAGGTTGGAAAGGACCCTGTCATGGGCAGGGACACCTTCCATTATCCCAGGTTGTTCCAAGCCCCATCCAAGCTTCCCTTGGACATTTCCAGGGATGGGGCAGACCCAGATGCTCTGGGCAAGCTGTGCCAGGCCCTAACCAGTCTCTGAGTAAAGAATTTCTTCCTAACACCCACTCTGAATCTTCAAGGATGCTGGTCCCACATCTCCATCCTTTGTAACCAGTCCATAGTTTGTCACATCCAACTCACAGGCTTTGTTAGTGCTGACAGCCCTGCTCCTCCACTTTCTGTCCCTTATGTCACAACAAACTGTTTGGACACTGCAGGAAGCATTGAGGACACTTGTCTCAGTTTTATATAAACAAAAATTTCTGTTCTGAACCCTCTGACTGGGTTAGCTTTGCCTTACACAACACAGAACACCACATCCAACACAGAAAATGACAGAACCTGGCCCATAAGCATGAAAATTCAACATGAAACAAGGACTCCATTAACCTTCCCTGCTCTGGATTCAGGTGGTGGCCAGGCAGGCCCAAGAAGAAGTTTCTCCTCTGGCTAGCAGCCAGCACTGAAGAAATGCCAAACCTGAGCACCTGGCTCCTGCCACACTCACACCAGCTCTGCTCCCACCTCCAAGGCTCACAACTTACTTTGATGCTATTCTGAAATCTCCTTCTCCCAGCTCCAAACCAAGACTTGAAATTATTAGAGGGAGTAATACCTCTCAGGGCAGAATGCAAATTTAAAACACTTGTCCCAAATAACAGGAGGTAGTAATTAGGCTCCAGTACTCCAAAGCAGCATCCCTCAGCTACACCCTTTCCTGACTGCTCCACTGATGTAGGACATGTGCCATGTGATGCTGTAAAAACCCTGGTTGCACAAGGCTGTTTTTCTTTATCTGTATATAAATCAGCTCCCTGCTTTTAATTTTCCTCCTTTACTCTGTGCTCTGGCCTATGAGTTTTGCTCCCTGCTTGTTTAAACCTTTTGCTTCTTGTTGCTCTCCCTTACCGTGGTCCCACTGTTTTGGGTTTTTTTGGTTTTATCTGCTCAAGGTGCCTCTTTCCTTAAATAGTTCTCTCTCTCTGTTTTATTCCTTCCTCCCTTTCCTTATCATCTTTTCTTTCCCACAGTTAACCAGAGCCTCCTTCCTCTTCCCCAGGCTTTCCTGTAAGGCCATTTGCATTCTTTCTCAATCACATCAAACAGGAGATTTCAATTTAGCAGCAATCAGGAAAACACCTCAGACATCCTCAGCATGGCATCAGAGCCTCCTGCCAGGTTCCCCAAATCCCACTGAACTCTGGCTCCGTGAAGCAGGAGCTCAGCTTCCCATGGCACCGAGGTGACAGCGTGTGTGAGGCACTGCCATGCCCCACTGCCACTGTGCCACCCCCAGAGCCACCGCTCTGCTCTGGGGAACCGTTGTGACAGTGGTCACAGGGGTTTTTTAGAGGATGGAAGAGTCAAGATCTTGATTCCATTATCAGAAGGCTTGATTTATTATATTATGATATATATATAACATTATAACTATACTACATAGAAATAGAAAAGGAAAGGAGCTTCTTCAGGAGCTGGCTAAACTAAGAATAGCAAAGAAAGAATAATAACAAGGGTCTGTCTCTCGGCAGAGAGCGAGAGCAGCTCCACCGTGAGTGGTCAGTAAATCCAAACATCTACAGAAGACCAGTCACAGGTGGACCTGTTGCATTCTACAGCAGCAGATAATAATTGTTTACATTTGTTACTGAGCTTCTCAGCTCTAGCAGGAAAAATCCCAAGAAAGGATTTTTCACAAAAGATGTCTGTGACAGACCGTGCCCTGCCCGACCAAACCACATCCTCCTGTGCATCTCTTCAGGCCTGCAAGGGCAGCTCTGCTGCTCCTGTGAGGCACAGAATGAAGTGAATGATGCTGACGGCCACAGGGTGAGGGCTGAGCTTGGGGCTCACAGGGATCGGATGCCCGAGGCAAAATAACCGGGTGGCAGCTACCTTGTACCGCTACTGCCCGTGCCCTCGGGGAGGAGCAGAAAGCTAAAGAAGACAAGTCTTCACGTGGCCTTTAGGAATTAGATATGTTCATTGTAATCTGATTAAAATTCCTTACAAATACACTTTAAAGTTAGCTCCGGAATCAGGGAATGGTCGTGGATCTCCTCACGCACAGGATTTGTGTTTTAGAAATTCTATTGTTATGGTAAATCCATGAAGAATGTGTCCAGTTGGGTTAGCGCTGCCACAAGAGCCTCTGGTTCACTGCTTATCCCGACTGCCAGGTTAAAGATGGGCTGAGACTGAAATTCCAGGGAAAATAAGGCAACCTAGAAATAAATGTTTTCAAAAAGGTCAGTGGAAGCACGTTTTTTTTTTTCACTCTCAAATTGTTTAAGGTAGAATTTGTAGGGGAAAACATCTCCAGCCTCTCTAAATGATTCTCAGCCAAAGATGCATGTGCTGAGAAAGCAGAGGGGAAGGGAAGCAGCCCGGTGCCAATTACACCAAGCCGAGGCTCCAGGACTTTTTCTTCAGGGCAGCCAGAAAATTCATTGGAGTGATCTATCAATTGCCAGAATATTTTTGAAGTTTTCTAATTCATCTGGAAGTTTACTTGCTCTGAGTATTGAGATGCTTGTCTGCAGTTTGGATCCTTCTGCAGCCACCAGGACAGCTTGAGAACTGCTTTGTTTTGAACTGGCAGCAGAGCTCTTGAGACATCCCCTACCAGGAGTGGGGGCTTTGCACATGTGAGCCTCGCAAAGCCGGGGCAGTGCTGCTACAGCAAAGGTGGGAAGATCCCTGTGCCGCGGAGGGGATGTTCTCGGATATTCTCTTCTCCTGGGAGAGATGAGCTGTCAGCCCTGTCCTGTGCTGGACCATTCCCAAAACGAGATGGGAGGGAGTGGGGGAGAGGGCTGGTTGCACCCCGGAGCGAGGGGGGGACATGGGGCAGCGCTCCGGTCTCAGCCGGGACTGCAGAGAGAGTTCTGAGGGAGCCTCGGTCCTGCAGCCCCGGTGCATCCCGACTCGGGGAGCAGCAACCTCCTCCCAGCCAGCCCGCGGCTGATTTCACATCCTCCAGCTCGGCGTCCCTTTCCAAAACTGCTGGCACGCAGCTCCTACAGCGCTGCTTCCCAACGTGTGGCCGCCCCGCTGCCCATCCCTCCCGGTGGCTCTCGCTGTCTGGAGCCAGGGGAAGCCCCCGGGCCGGAGGAAGCCCCCGGGCCGGAGGAAGGCGTTTGCCCATCCCTGCCGGTGGCTCTCGCTGTGTGGAGCAGGGGAAGCCCCCAGGCCGGAGGAAGGCGTTTGCCCATCCCTCCCCGGAGCGGGGCGAGCCCGGCGCACGGAGCGGGGCGCGCAGCCCCGGCAGGAAACACAGCGCACGGCGCGCTCTATTTTAATCCCGTCAAGGGTCTTCTCGGGAGCGAGGCAGAGCCCGGCTGTGCAGAGTTAAGAATGAATCCCTATTTTTAGCCTGTCCTGGGTGAGGTAAGTGCGCGTGAGTCAGACGCCGGCGTGGGATGTTGCATAAGCCGGGCCTGCGCCGCAGCTCCCGGCGCACGGGGGTGAGAGGAGGAGGATGGAGGGAGCCTTCCCTCGCCGCTTCCTGGCATTGTCATTTCAAGACAGACCCTTCACGGTATTTAAATGCAGGGTTCTTTCTTCCCTCCCCACCCTCCCCGAAAAATTTAATTAGAAACAGCAGTAGGCTGGTTATGTAATGTGATTAATTGCAGCATTAGAGTGAAAAAATATAGGGCATACAGGTCTTAAAGATTCACATGCAAAGTCATGTGTGGGAGTGAGAGAGGCAAGGGTGAAACGCAAGACTTATCTGTTTGATTAGGTGCTTTTCACGGGGCAGTGATTTATTCCCTGAGTAATTTAGTCGGAGGAATCTGCAGATAGCTAAAGCAAAAAAAAAAAAAAAAAAAAAAAGGGGCAAATAAACAGCCAGGAGACAACGAGCCAAAAGTGCTTTCACAGCACCTCTAAAGGTTAGTGTTGTACCTGGGAGCAGGATGTTCCCTCAGCTGCAGACCTGCCCCCTAAAGCACTCACTCACACCAATAAAAATGAGGTTTTCCCCTGACTCATGATGAAGGAGCTGCAGACACTGCAGCTAAACTTTCACTGTGCTGGAACGTTATTCCAGGGAACATGTGAAGCTTCAGATGAATTCTTTTCCCCCTGCCTTTTGTGAGCCTCTCGGCAGGGAAGCCCCGGATTCCGGGCTGGCATTCCTTCCCACCGCTGACCTCCAAGCACCCGGCGCTGAGGGCGCAGAGCTGGAAATGCTGTTGATTAAATCCAGCCCAGTTCAATAATGGCAAGAAGTCACCAGCATTGCTCCAGTGTCCCACATCCCCACGGCTCCACTGCAGAACAGCGGCTGTCGGGGGCTGAGTGAGCTCCTCTCTGCTGAGCTGGGCTCTGCCACGGCTGAGGAGGCACCGCTGGCTGGATTTGAGCACTGCAGCTCTTCACAGGGAAACAACTGCTGTTAATATTCATGCAAGGGGGGAGATGAAAAGGCACCGAAGAAGGGAGCTCGTGGCAGGGTACCAAGGATGTCTCAGCAGGTTTTATCCTGTGCTCTTGCTGGGAAGAGGAGGGTTCACAGCCTGAGTGCAGCTGTTCTCACACCACAGATATTCTCCAGCATTGCCTTTATGCCAGCTATGCCTCAGCTCAATTCTGAGGCTCCACTGAATCAAGTATTAATTTGAGGCAGCCTGAGCTCCCTCTGAAGTGAAGGCTCTTCCCTCTGTGAGCTCAGTCTAGTTCTAGAAAGCTTAATTCCTGGCAGCCTTAGCTGTAAAGCCATGGCTGGAAATACAAAAACCTCCAGACTTGTTCTCTTCTGAATAAAAACTTCATTTGTTACAGCTGTGCAATGATTTCAGAGGCTTCAGATTTGTCAAGCAGCTAAATGTCAAGATTAATTTAAAAACAGCTTTACAATTACCTTGAGTTTGCATCTTCTTTCTTGCTTTACTAATAAGCAAAACACTAAATGATTCATATTAGAAAAGAGATTTCAACAGTCTTCCCAGGGAGGCCAGGAGCTCACTCCAAGTGATAAATGCAGAAATTCCCTCCAAGGAGGTTTCCAGTCCTAACTGGAGCCATAATGTGAGGGAGAGTGAGTGGGCCAAGAAGTCCCAGGACATGAGCTGGGTTTGTGCAGCTACAGAGCCTTGCAATATTCCTCAGCTGCTTTCCTGCCTTTCTAAAGCCTTCCTCTCTCTGCACATGATAGCCAAGCATGAAACACATCCCTGGAGTCAGCATTTGACTTCACCTGTCCCAATGCATGTGTTCCATATCACTTGAGCACATTTCCTTCTGTAGAACCTATTTGGAGACAATTAGAGGGACAGATCCTGAAGATGCTGCTTTCCCCGGGGAAACTTTCCCTGGAACCATTTTCCAGTGGAAACTTTTTTCCTCTCTTAGAAACTGGACAAAGAAAATTTGTTCAGGTTTCTCAGTGCTAAGTGCACAGTAAAATATCTCTTGAAGAAATCAAGATCAAAGCTCGCACAATTAGAGACAAACCAAAATCAAGGGCACCTTTACTGAAGCTCATTAAAAATATCCTTTGTACTGCTCTCCTGTGTGGCACCCAAAGTCTCTTGAATACTGTGGTCTAATGAGAATGCAGTAGGGTTTTTTTCCCTCCAGTATTTTTCTTTTCCATAGTTAGCAACTGTCATAGTTTAATTAAGGGATGTCAGAGGCACGGAGCGCTGCCCCGAGATAATCAGACCCTGCTGGTAGATAACTGCTGAGGTGAAGACAAGCAGGAACAGCCACCGTGCAAGTGCCAAATCATCAAGGGAGGGCAAAGTTCAAAAATGGAACTGACAATCCTTCATTTATAGAGGTGGGAGATGCTTTTGCCAGCCTTTATGAATGGGCTCCTCCACCCAGGTCCACCTCACAACCCTTTCTGAGCTCCTGACTCCTCTCCGGCCTCTTTTTGCTCCCATGTTGTGCCTTGCAGGAAGATTCACTGTGAAGTATCTCTCACAGACGTGCTGCTGGCACAGCCCTTTCCTTGGAGCAGCCACTGACATGCCCTAAGGAAGGATCCCAGCTCCCACCCGGGCACCCCTCGGCCGTGAGTCCTGTGTAACCTCACGAAGAACTGACCCCCAGCCATTCAAATCCCTACAAAGGCTCCCACTGCCTTTAATTTAGTCTTTCAAAGCATGCACGTCTTTATTTGTTAATATTTACCAAAGCCCTTCCAGTCTTTGGCTCTTTGATTTTGCAACCTTTTATGATTCTCACTAGACAAAGTTTTCTTTTCCTGAAAAATAACCAAGCCCCAGCCCAGCCAGCTGCGTGCTCCTCTCTCCTGCTGTTGGTGCTTGCTTTCATGGGAAGGTTGGCTCCCTCTCCTTTCCCCTTTCCACCCAGGTCATTATTGATCTGATCATTCCAGCAGCAGTTTTGTGCTAACAGCTGTCTCTGTGCTGTGCCCTCCCATGAATCCATGACCTGCTAACCATCCTGATTTCTTGCTTGCCCTTGCCTGGGTTCATTCACAGATCACACAACAGTTTTTCAAAGGGGTGGTCTGTGCTCTATTTCACCAATTACTTTTATTTCTCAACTTCTGTAGCACAACACCTTACAGGTTCCCCAGGTTTTCAGAATTATCTTCCAAATAATGTACAGGTACTGTATTTCTAGCAAATATTTTCTTTTAATAGAAAATGTGCCCTAAAAATGGCATGCTGGAGTCCCTGAATAAGTTCATCAACACAAACTGCTCTGGAGATGGCTGGATGGGGCTTAGGTCCAGGCTCAATCCCTATTCCTGATGAGGAGCCCATCAGCCACTAAGAAATAAAAGAAAACCTCTCTTTGGAATTGTTACACCTTGTACAGTCTTCCCATGGCGCTGGAGACAATGCCAGCATGGGGCTACAGCATTTTCAGACTCCACAGGTCAAGCAATATGGATAATTTTTCTTGGATCCTGGTTGATCCCTTATTGCATTATTATCAAACAGCTGTATTTTGACTAGCCTTGATGTAAACTCTATCTGACCCAGTGATGAGGTTCTTCAAGTGAGACCACCCCACAGAGGTCCCTGGGTGAGGGGTTCAGAAAATAATTGTGAGTAACAAAGAGGAGCCAAATTAATTCCTTCACTCTGAAAAATGGTGTGTGTCTTCTGAGCCAGGAAACAAAAGGATTTCCATGGCATTCCTGTACAAAAGTATTAATGATTTAATTTCCATTAAACCAGCTGCATAAAAAATTCTGTGGCTTTCCCAATAAACTGTGATAAAACCAAGCCCCCATACTGCTTAATTGCACTTATTAGCAAGCCAATTGTCTGTCACATTTATTTTGTTATGCGGGCCATGTTTGTCAGAAAGAGTATGAGATTTTTAATCAAACTTGTAATAATCACCACAAGACAGATTTTTGAAGGGCACAACTTCACCCAAACAAGCACATTTATCATTGCTGAGGACACAGAAGAGGTGGCTGTATCTTGGTATATGGAAACAGCTGGTTGTACAAAGATTTATTTCTTCCATCCTATTGTGACTCTAATGCATTTGCAGATCTGCTTGATGGACCTTGGGGTGAGCCTGGGGCTCAGGTCCCTGCCCAGGTGAGGGGAGTCACAACGCACAGCACATAAATCATTGACAGACGCACAGATTTACGTGCTCAAACGCTGTCACGTTGCTTCTTCTCCAGCTGGGACAGCTGCATGTCTCTCTCCCTGTTCCACCAAAGTTCAGCCCCACAGCTCTTCTCTGTCCAGAGAGCCTGGTCCAGCACGGACGTGCTTGGCGAGCACACGGCCGCGGGCAGAGGTCGCGGTGGCGCTGCCTCCCTGGCAGACGTGGTGTTCCCAGTGGACTCTGGCCTCTCCTCGCTGCCACACCACCCCTGTCATTGCCCACAAGGTGCCTGGCACGAACATTTCCTAGGCTGCAGAAAGCACCGTGATTGAACTTGCCTTCCAGACGTTTATCTTAATAACCCACACACATCCTTAGCACGCCACCCTGTTCTTGTTTGTTCCATGAATATTCCAGACAATCGCAAATGTTGTCCAACACTCTCCACCATAAATCCTCTGTCTCAAGTTGATTACAATTTTGTAAAGGTTCACTGGCTCTCTCTGCCAAGGAAGCAAGGGGGCAGGGATATTTTATCCATGCTAAAATAATTCTAAAATATTTTTTTGTGGAAAGGTCTGATGCCAACATGCCAACAACACCTGGCAGTGGAGAGAAGAGTTAGTTCTGCCATCTTAACGAGCTCGTTGACCTGATAAGCTAATAACTGATAAGGTTCCGAGAAGCTGCAGTGGTTGCATTTCTCAGCAGAGGTTTGATAGATGGTCCCAGCTGAATTCCCCGAGAATCTCATCGATGTGAGGGCCAGTAGGCTCTCCTCTGCAACTGCAGATGTTATGGGCTCAGCCTGGGCACTTGGGCTGAGGATGGGATATTTAACTTCCTTGTTTTCCTAGGGATCTTTGGGGGTGGAAGCTGCCCCACTCAAGCACCAGGAGGGCAACACCTGCACTTGTGCTTGAGAAACTGCAGTTTGTTTCAGCTCAAACTATTTTTTTTCAGAAACTGGTAGAGAGCAGCAGGGCTGGAAGAGAGATTGGGGGCCAGGCAAGGATGTAAGCGCAAGCAGCCATGAGAGGGGAAGGCAGAGGAACAGGCTAAAGGACAAAGTCCTGATGGGCTCAAGCCCAATATCTGGCAGTTCCCTTTCAGACCTTCAACCAGATCCTAAATCTTCTAACTCCCACTGCACTTCCACCATTTGCAAGTGTCCATGAAACCTTCTGGCACTGTGCAAAAAGCTGTGAGAGCATGGCTGACTGCCCCAGAGCTGGCTTGGGGCATGTGGGTCTCCCAGCCACAGGCAACACCCCGAGTTACAAAGGTAAAGCAGCACACTGAGTTCTTGCTCGTTAAGAAACACCCTCCACTCTGCTCATCGGCTAGACAGGGCTCTGTACAAAAAGCAGGAGATGAATATCTAATAAGGCTTCTAATCCATGCCCAGAGATAAGCCAAATTAATTTTGCACAGGCATCTCTTTTCAGTCCTGGATTTGGCAGCCACAGAATTGGCCTTTGAGGAATGTTTCATGTCTGTGCTTTAATAATTTGGGGCTTCACTGTGCCAGCTGTGGTACAAGTGGGGACAATAATGACCTAGGAGATATTTATGTGTGGCAAAATAGACCCAGCAGCCACTTTTGTGTAGGAAAAAAAAGATCCAGGTGGGTATGAGCGGCAGGAGGACACTGAGGTAGCACACGTGGGTGAAGGATGGTCACTAATGACTCATGGAAGCAAGTCAGAGATTGCATGGGGACCCCAGAGCAACCTTCCAGTATCTGAAGTGGGCTACAGAGAAGCTGGAGAGGGACCCCACCATGACCTGTAGTGACAGGACAAGGAATAATGGGTACAAATTAAAAGAGGGAAAATTTAGTTTAGATATTACAAAGTACTTCTTCCCTGACGGTGAGGAGGCCCTGGCACAGGTTGCCCAGGGAAGCTGTGGCTGCCCCATCCCTGAAAGCATCCAAAGATGGATGCTTGGAGCAGCCTGGGGCAGTGGGAGGTGTCCCTACCCATGGCAGGGGAGAATGGACAGGATTTAAGGTCCCTCCTAACCCCTTAACATTCTATGATTCCATGAATTTGGAAAGGACAGTGAGTGTCCCTTGCGCGCAGCACACGCAGCGAGGCAGCGCTGAGGCCGCTCACACACACGCGTAGGTGCGAAGAAGGAAACGTCACATTCATTTTACACCGTTTCCCACGCTCTTCCATCAGCAGGATCGCTGCCCGGCCGGGACATCCACTGTGTCCCTGGGGAGCGGAATTCACACCATTTCTGAAGGGGGGTGAGGTGAGGGCTGAGCGGTGTGCGGCTGCCCGGGGCCGGGCGGGCTGTGAGGGCGCGTCCCCCGCGGCACGGTCCGTGAGAGGCGGGCGCCGTGTGACTGCCCCGGGGCCGGGCCGGCTGTGAAGGCACGTTTGCCCCGGCGCGGTCCGTGAGGGGCGGACCGGGCCGGCTCTGAGGGCACGTTGGCTCCGGTGCGGTCCGTGAGGGGCGGACCGGGCCGGCTGTGCGGGCACGTTGGCTCCGGCGCGGTCCGTGAGGGGCGGGCGCTGCACGGCCCCGAGCCGCCCCCGTGGCGGCCCCTGAGGGCGGGCCGGGCCATGCGGGGCGGGCTCGGCCGGGCCATGCGGAGCGGAACGTGACGGGGCCGTGCCGCCGGGGGAGCGGGGAAGCGCCGCCTCCCGCCCGGCCAAGCCCCGGCTCCGCACGGGGACGGGCGGGCGGCCAAGGCGTGTCGCGGGCGTGCGGGCAGCCGGCTCCCGTCCTGTTTCCCTCCCTCCCGTCAGCCCGGCCCCCGCGGGCACGGCCCGTGTCCGCCCGCCTTCCTGCCGCCCCCGCCGCCGCCTGGCAGCCGCCCCGCGGGGCTTTCCAGCGCCGCCGCCGCGCCCGGCACGGGGGGGCCAAAAGGCGAGAAAAGCCCCCAAAACCACGAGCTGCGCCAGCCGCGGGGCCAGGAGCGCCTTCGGCCGAGCCCTGGATGGGGCTGGGGACGGACGGGGTGCAGGTAGCGGCTGCCGCGCATCACCGCCCGTCCCCTGAGCCCGCCGCCGGCCCGGCTGTTTCTCAGCCATTCTAAGATAAAATAAAAACACAGCACTGCTGGATTTTTATCTCGGAGCTGCCTCATGGGCAGGAATGTCACCCGCAGCCCCGAGAGTGATCTCGGGCGGCCGCGTAGCCTTGGACGCGCCCGCTGTGCCGATCCGGCACATCGCCGATGCCCGAAATCCCCAATTCCCCAATTCCCCGCACAGTGGAGTGGCTCGGTGCCTTTGGAAATGTTGAGCTCACCTTTTGCTAAGCACACTCTCCGGGGATTTCGGGAGGTGCAGCAGGCATTTAAAATAGAAGAACATTTGAGACCTTGTTCTTTCCAAAAGGCCTAAGCATTCACTTGCATAATATTCAAGTATTATCCCTGTAATTACCTTAGGTTTTACTTTTCACAATATTAAAAAAAAAGAAGTTCAAACAGAACTTCACTCTGCAGAAACTAATATTTCTTCTTTTTAACTTCTAATTTTATACATTTTATAGATAATATTTTACTTTAAAAATTAAAAACACTGCTTGTCAAGCTGTTACCTTGCAGTTTATTATTTATCAGCGCAGAACTGCAGTTACTTGGGATCTGACTGATCCACTTGACTCGGGCTTGCAAGGACAATGTGATTTTCCAGATTTTATTATGTTGGGACTTAGATATCTGGAACCCAATGGGCAATTTATGGCTGCAACATCACGCCTGGTGTGCCAGTGCCATTAGTGGCATTCTGGGCTGGTCTTAAATGCTTCATCTGCCTCAGTCAATGCATTATAGTGGTTCAGCAGAAACTGGTAATTTAGCACAATCGATGTCTTGCTTCCTTGAAGAAAGAAACCTTTCAGAGTTTTTAATTCAATGTCTCCTAATCTTCTGGAGGTATTGTATTTCCCCAATATAATCCTGAAAAAAACCAGTTGTTCTTAAATAAAATATGCTTAATATATAAGTGATACCTTAAGTAAAAGTTGAGCCCTGATAGGGCACAGTGAGATACGATCTCTCTTTAAAACAATATGAAATGCAGTCCAAATGTGTTCGTGTTTGTTCCAGTAATGAGGGAAAGGTGGTGGTGGTTAACAAGAACCAAGAGAAAAACCCCCGGCACAGTCATTTTTGAAGTCAAACCGAGGTCGTGCCAAGCCAAGAGGGAAAATGTTTTCTGCTGTATTTTCACATGACATCGAGGGGGTTGGAGAGGCTGCTGCTGCCTCGCCCTGGCACCCAGAGCATCCGTGGGTTAAACCTGGGTGTTCCAGGGCGGGTGGCCTTGGCCAGCTGGATGCACGGAGGAGTCTGGGGTGTATATATGTACACACACCATTAAAAAGTGAGTTGACTACAACACAGGGATTCTTGCATTAAAATAAAATTTTTAAGTGCATCAGCAAATGGTTACTACAAGTACCAGTGACTTTCCCAAGCACGTTTTCATTTCATTGTACCAATTCTTCTGCTCTGTGGCCACTTTGTATAGCACGTGTGTATCTTTAGAAAGAGCAGGAAACTTTTTCCATAGTGCAAGAGATGGCAAATCCAAATCCCAGCGGGGCTGGTGCAGAGAGGTGATAGTAAAATGAAGAAACCTGGAACAATCTCTAACATCCCGTGCCAGGAATCACCCTTCTCATCAAACGTGTGGAAGAGAAATTGATAATGAAGGAATGGAGAAGGTCAAAGAAAGTCTATGAAATATTTGGCCATTTCGTATTTAAATCACTTCTCTGTAGCTTGTATGCAAAGTGCCAGCCCGATGCAAATCAACACTGCTGAGTCATGGCCAGAGTGGGGAAAAAAAAGGTAATTTAATGTGTGACCCGAGAACATTGTGAGGGAAAGAACATCTTTTGAGTTTGGCATTTGAACCACTCCTTCATGACAGTCACAGCATACAATTAGGGGACAGTATATCGAGATAAGAAATGCTTAGAATAACTTTAATCAAACATTTATAAAGCCCAAATTATTGTAAATATCAGGTAAGGAACTGCAAAAATATTTTTCATCTCAGCATTTTTCAACAGCTTATAAAAGAAGCCCTCAACTTCTTAAAGTCAAAGGTACAGCAGAGTAGATGGGTAAAATTCTGAATAGTAGCAAAACCTGCTATCATCTCTGGGGGTATTTTGTATAAAATAAAAATGTATCAATGAAAAGGACATGATTTTCTTAGTCATTCTGGGTTAATGTCTCTAAATATTTTGGGGTTCATTCTGCAGAGGTTCTGGAGTAAGGCTGCAGGGTTTATCTTAGCCCTGTTTTCCCAGCTGAGGATGCAGGGCAGTGCTGGAGGGAGTTTGTGTGAACACAGGGGAGAAAAGCTGCTTTGCTACTGCCGCAAAACAACTTCAGCATTCCGTGCCATTCCCCCTGCCCGCGGCTTTCTGAGAAGGGAGGCTGGAGCTGGCTCAGCGCAGGGGATGGATTTGGAGGGAGGGTTATCACTGTCCTGTGTCCCGCTGCTGCTCGCAGGCGGGGGACAAAGTCCTCCTCGTCACTTTGCCGTCACTCGGGCACTTATCTTCAAAGGCCCCGTCGTTAGGGAGCTGTACCGGGCAGAGGGAGAGAGGTGGGAACGAGGACTTTGGGCTGAACCGTGCCTGCAGCAGCAGGGCTGCAGCCCGCAGCGTTGAACTTGGGGTGTTCAGGGGCCTTTGCCAGCTCCCTTGAACTGTGTGAGGGTGCTGGCTCTCGGGCACAGCTCTTCGCTTGAATTCCCATTCCAATTGTTCTGGTGGATGATGTTTAGATATCTGTTAGGAGACAATTTTATCCCTGTTGTTTCCTGCCAGTCCCATCCTTCCACTCTGGCATTTTCCTACCTTTCCCTCTCAGTTCGGGTGAGGCCACCTGAGAAGATCCCTGGCCAGAGTTTGGGCAGGAGCTCTGCCTCTGAGTGGGTGTTACGAGAAAAACCCCATAGCATTCAAATGAAGGACAAGAGCAACAGCTGTAGTAGAGTTTATATTCCAGTGATCATGGGACTTTGGGTCGTTTCCTATCTGTTTTTCAGTAACGCGTCTGGTGGTTATAAAATGAGCAGTATTTATCTGACCCGGGAGGCAGAGACATTACCTCATTGTCACGGGGTCAGTGGCAATTAGACTGCAAAGCCCAGCCAAGCAGTGCCGCTGGGTACAATAGTCTGTGGCAGGCTTAACCTTTACGGTCACCGCAGCTGCGGGGGACAGCATCGGAATAGCCAGAGAGAAATGCCCTTTCCTCCCCAAACCCCTCCCAGGCAGCTCACACAAGCTCCTCCCTGGATATGTTAAAAGACTGCAATATATTAATTTAGGCAGGATGGATGGCTTAATGATTTGTATCAGTCTCGATTTTGAGTTAAAAATTAAGTTCGTCCCCAAAAAGGTGTAGTAAGGACTGAGTGTAACACAAGAGCAATAATTTTTAGATATCAGCCAGCTCGTGGTTACTGTAAACACGGTGTACAAAGGTGAGCAGCCAGGTCAGCAGCCGTGCCCAGTGTCACCAGCCCAATTTAACCTGCACCTGGAGACGGTGACAACGGCACTGGGGAACAGCAAAGGGCCCTACCCACTGCTGCCCACCAGCAGCTGAGCCTGTGCTCAAGGGCATTCAGAACTGAAACCAGGTGCTTTTCATCTCTGGAGGTGGCACTCTGATATTTCTTGTCTGTTCACACACAGTTGTACGTCACACACAGCTCCTGTCTGTGGGTGACAGGCTCGAATCACAAGGTAAACCCCAGCTGTGAATTTAGGGGCCATTCACTTTCAGAGAGCATCTTGAACAGTCACCCCAGAGGAGCCACTGACTGAGGGCTGCTGGTCACAGCTCCCCAGTGTTACTCACTGGTGCCTGCAGGGTTTGTCAGGGGTGGGCAGGATGCTGTGGGAATGCAGGAGCTGTGCCTCAGCCTGGCCGCCTGCCACCAGGGCTTTCCTGCTCCCTGGAGTCACCCGAACCTCTGATTCACGCTGGCTGCCCAGCCTGCTCCTGCACCACTTCATGCACCACCTCTGGGCTCTTGCCTCAGGAAAACTGAATGTTCTCCCTTTTCATTTTTTCACTGTATAAAATGTGGGGTTTGGCACAGGCTGAGGTAACCCTGGTCTCCCAGAGAGACAAGCTGGGAGAGAGGGGAGGGGGCAGCACTGTTGGTACTGTACAAGCATGTAATCTTCCCTCTTGCTTTACAATTCCAGTTACTCAGAATTAGGGTGAGGGTGTGGGTGAGGAGCAAGATTTTCTCCCATAGCCATGTCAGACTGAGTGCTAGACCCACAGAAAGACCAGGAACTAGGCTTAGAAAATACCTGAAAAGCAAAAATCCGAGAGTTTATGTTCTTACCTTGTAGGCACCAGCTTGGGCCCCGAGTTTGGGGTCTCGTTTCTAAGGCAATGGGGAGACAAGGGTGGGTGTATATGGGAGGCAGGAGAGCCTCTGGCACAGGGATGTGGCCTCTGGTCAGCACTGAACATGCTTCCAGCTGCTTTTCTCCATGCTGGAATCACAGCTGGGAGCTCTGCCCAGGGCGAGGTGGAGGCAAAGCACAGAATGCACTGGGCAGCAGCCTGGAGGAGACAGGTAAAAGCTTTAACTAGCAAGATGTCCCTGAGATAGGAGCTGCTCCATTCCTCCTTGGATACTTACTCCTTCAAACCCCTCCCAGGTGAAGGGATCCTGCAGCCCACAGCTTTGCCATCCATGCCTGCTCCAGGCAACAGCCAAGGATTTTTATTCACTCCACCCCTGCCCTGTGCATCTGTGCCAACATTGAGGAGCAGTTGTTGGTAGAGAATTCCCTTTATAAATGGATTGCTCTGTTTGGAGTGGTACAAGGTGGCTCCTTCAGGGCCATCCACTCATCCCAGACATCCTTTGCACTGATGCCCTTGGCTCTGTGCAGGAAATTTTCACAGGGCCAGGAAGAAACAGGAGCGGCCGTGACGGCACTGACATCAAAGGGCTGAGGGGAACCTGCCTTTCCATCTCTTCCCAGCATTTACATGGAGCAGGTTTTGGAGGCCACCGTTTCCTTCTATCCCTCCCACTTCCTAATTTTAGGGAAAAAAGGGAACAAGCTCTGGTTGCCAACCACAAACACACACCTTTGGGAGAGAGGCTCCTGACGCAGCAGGGCAGGATGTCTGGAGCACATTCAGGAGGAGCCCATCAGCAGCATTTCCCTGTGGGTGACTCACCCTGCCTGGCCAGCCCTGCCTGTTTGAGGTTTTCCATAGCCCTAGTCCTGGCTTCTTCCAGACTTGGAGCAGCTGTAGGTTTGGGGGTGTCTCCAGGGTGAGTCTGGATTTCCATGCGTTTTGGGTTAAATAGCTTCATTCTCTCATCAGCTCTAGATTAAGTGGACACAATCCAGGTTGCTCTCCTCAGAAGTCTGCTGTCTGTTGAGGTGACCTTTCGTGCCAGAATGAGATTCAGTGGCAGCAAAAATTCAAATTAAAGGCAATAAGTACATTTATCAGTATAGGCAGTCGGTCACAGGGCCACATTGCAGAGGTCTACACCAAATTTAGCATCACATGGAGATGTTCTTGAAGATGTGGGGCAGTTTTCCCACCACTTTGGGACTGGACATGGGGACATACTCTGTGATTTGAGTCCTGCAGGTAGTTGTGCTACTGCTCAACCACAAGTTGCACCAGGGAAGGTTTAAATTAGATGTTAAGGAAATTTTTTCACAGAAAGGGCTGTAAAGCATTAGAACATGCTGCCCAAGGAAGTGGAGGCATCATCATCCCTGCAAGTGTCCCAAAAACCTGTGGAAGTGGCATTGAGGACATGGTTTAGTGGTGAACATGGTGGCAGGGCTGGGCTGTCCATTGACCTCATGATCTTAAAGGTCTTTTCCAACCTTAACAATTCTATTATTCTACTTGATTATAATGGTTCTTTGGTTTGTGAATAATGAATGATCCTGTGATTAAATTGATGTGAAAATTCCCGTAGTGTGTAAATAGAGGCAAGCTGCAGTTTTTGTCTCCTTTTGGGGTTGCTAACACCGAGGGGATAGAATTTTCTTCTTGGAATGTGATTGTACATGATGTTTGCACCCATCATTCATAAGGAAAAGTTTCTTACAGACTTAACAGATTGTGTTTCCATCTCTGCTGCGTAAAAACAGTGTTATGGACACAAGCGAAATGGAAATCATAACACAGCATCTCCACTATTTTAAGAGTCATATTGGAACACATGGAACAGAGATGGAATTCCACTCTTCACTGCCTTCAGATTTGGTGTTCTGTGTATTTACTTAGCGCTAGAAAAGGAAAGTGAAAACAAACCCGTTGCCTCAATAAAGCCCAGGATGGGCTTTGCTCCTGTCCATTCCCTTGGGACCAGACACCTTTTCCAGGCAGTGGAAGGCCTCTGGGCAAGCAAGAGCTGCAAAGTCATTCCTGAGATGAGACAAGAAAGGGGAAAAAAAGGGCTGAGAGTCAGGGTGAGAAGAGCCATCTGAGGAGAACTAATGGGTGAGAAAGCCGAGAGCCAGGTCTGAGGGATGATAGTGCTTCTGGAGGGAAGGGCTGCCTGGAAATGGGGCTGGCTGTTCCTGCTCCGTGGGGCTCCTGGGGAAGCACCTGCCTCGAGGCAATTTATTCAGCTGTCAGCATGTTCTCACACAGACTCTGGATGCATCCCAGCGCTGGGAGTTGGGCTGCGCACAGGGTGCTTTTCCCATCTCCTGGTTATTGTTGAATTTCAGGCTTTTTTTCCCGTGTTGCACTGGCTCAAACTGCTCCTGTTTCTCCCGTGGAGACCTGAAACCAGGGAGAAGATTGGGCACTTCCACACCAGCAGCCAAGCTCTAAATCAATCAGATTTTTTGGGGGGATTTTTGTTATTTTGGTTTTTTTTTCCCCTGTGAACTTCTCCATGGAATTCCAGCGGCACTTCCTGAGTTACTCTGATTCGGTCCAGAGTTATTCTTTAATTTTTTTTCCTTACACAATTTCAATTCCAAGTGTCCCCCTCACACACGTAACTGCAGCACAGCAGCCAGGAGTGGGCAGGCTGCCCTGATCCAAGTGTCCGGCGTGGCACCTCCTGTGTGCACGTCACAATTTCGGGGTGACTAAGCACATTGGCAGTGGCTTTCAGTGGCATCTCTAGAGCACTGCTCTATATTTGTCTTTCCTTCCTCTGTTTGTGGCAGTTTAAAAGAAATAAAGTGGCTCCAAGCTACATGCTGACAAGATTTGGCAATTCTGGATGGCAGGAGGGGTACGAGGCTCAGCGCAGCGAGTACTGGAAAGATATTTGTCACTGCAGATTCTGCTTGTCATATGCAGAGATGACATGCAGATCTCCCTCTGACAGATTGATAGTCATTCCGAGATGCATCCACCCACAAAAACCACAGACATGCTGCTTGACTCAAATCTTGACTTTAACCACAACTTTGTGATGCAAAACTGGTGGAGTTTTTGGTACTTTTTGTTAAAAATGAAATCTTTATAGGGGTTTTCCAGCATCCTTGCTAGTTACTAAAAACAAACCAACATCAGCCTACTGGATGGGACAGCTCAGTTTACTCGTGGGTGGTTTTGACATTCAGCTCATTAACATGTTTAGTCTGAAAGAATGTTGGAAAGGTAGTAAATAAAAAACTGGATGGAGAAATACAGCATCTCTCCAGAAGTTACTCCTTATGTCGCAGTGACAATGCCAGTTTCACTTAGAAGGAATATTTGTCCTGATTTTACTCCAAATACCCACAGCTCACCCTGAGTGAGCTCAAAGCCTGGTCAGTGTGTTTGTGGAAGTGAACGCACCGTGCTGGGTGTAAAGGTTACACTCTGTGCTGGCCGGGGCCAGGAAGTTCACAGCTTGGCACGGAACTTCCAGCGTGGCGTGGGAGAACCTGGGCACGCTGGCCCACAGCCAGGGAGTCTCCCAGGGAAACAGGGAGCCTCCCCAGTGTGTCAGCACGAGCTTTGTGTCCCCAGGTGGGGAAGGCACTTGACATGGAACTGGCTGTTCTGGCTCGGGGTGGCTCCACAGACACCCCCTGGCACCTCCTGTGCGCTCCTGCCACAAGCTCTGGGATGGCCCCGATGGAGCAGGGATGTTGGACCAGGTGATCCTTCCCACCTGACTCATTCTGGGGTGGGATGTGTGCCTGGAATTGCAGCCAGGGGTCTGCAGAGCACGGAGAACACACGTGGCAGCGTCTTCAGCTGCTTATGTTGGAAACGGGAAAGGGAAAGTACTCCAAATAAGTTTCTCTTGTTCGGAAACACAATGGGCAATTTAAAACCCCTATTAGGCATGTGTGTAGGAGCATTTCCCATCCGGGGAGACCAGGGGGATTGCTGTGGAGCTGTATTATGACTTCCCTGATATCAATCAAGCCCCCATTATGTAACGAGGTCTCCATCACGCGCGCCCCAGCGCGAGGCCCCGCCGCGAGCACCGAGGCTGCAATCCCGGCTCCTTTGTCCTGTCCTCTGCCAATTTGCTGCAAAATTGAGGATGAGGCTTGAATTTGCCATTGTGGCGGTGCTGGGGCCGTAGCTGTGCTTTCAGAGCAGTTATTTGCATTGCCTTGATTAGCATGTCACCTGCTTCATTAGCGGAGAAAAGGCTCCTCCACACACTCAGCCAGTCATGCAAATTGAGGAATGCACGGAGATCCTTCCCCTCTAGGACTTTCCATTATTAGCAGAATTGGTAGATTCGGTTTGCTCCTTCCTCTTCAGAAGGTCACTTTTGATTTCCACCTCCAAATGGAAGGTCTTATTTAAGAGACAAAGTAATCGTGGTCCCAAACTTTTAACATCCAGCAATCCTGCTTAATGAAACCTGATGCCAGAGGAAAATCCAGGTGTGTGCAGGGCAGGTGGAACCTCCCTGGTTTCAATCTAATCCTTAAACCAACAGCCATCTCTCTGTCACCCAATCATTAATTTTACTGGATGTCAGCGATGTGTTTAGAGCCAACAAGCTCCCTCCTGTGCGGGACCAAAATTAAACTTAATTTATAGATGACTTTCTCAGGTTTTGGAGGATTTTTTTCACATGAGAGTCCAAAAATTGTGAATAAAGCTTTTTGTGATGTCAGAGATAATCAGCTTTTGTGGGAAAGAGTAGCCCAAATGGGGAAATTAAACAGATCCCTCACACAGCTTTTCTCTGAGATCAGGAAGTTGCCATGGGGCACCAGATCTCAGTCCAGAATGGGAAAGTCCTAACACAGATTTGACCTCAGAAGGGGCAGGGACAGAACCACTACCAGCCCCAGCAAGGTTTTCACCATTCCCTGTCTTTGCTGGCACAGCCATCATGGGCAGAGGAGTTCAGCCAGAAAGAAAAATTTCAAAAAGCTTAGAAAACCCAAGTGAAAGAAGAAAAAAGGAAAAATGTGATGGTCATGCATGAAATGTCACTGCAGAAATGAATCTGCAGACAGGAATGACCTGTTCGTGGGCTGAGGGGAGGAACAGAGTCACTTTCCTCTGCTGACCAGATGACACAGCCTCTGCTCAGGCTGGGGACACAGTGTGACCTCCTGAGCCATCTGTGCCACCCCTGGACCCACCCACCTGCCCCGCATCCCCACTGCCGGGCTGGTGCCTGCGCTCTGCTCCTCTTGCTGCAGCTGCACCCCAGAGAGAGAACCTCCCTTTTTGCATCTCCCCACAGCTCCTGGGAAGGCAGAGCCGCGGTGAGAGGCCCGGGTTCCACCCTGCTGCTTTCACACGGATCACAGAGCAGGGCTGTGCCAGTGCCCAGGCACTCGCTGCTTCTGCCTTTTTAAGGTAAAGATGAAGCAACAGCGCCCATCCTCAGGGGTGCCCTCTCAGGCTGTGCTCAGCCGCCTCCCTCTCACCTGACTGGCAGAGGCTCCGGGAAGCCTGACAAATTTGTGTGTCTGCAATCCCTGGATGGCAGGAGGGGAAGGAGTGAGTCAGGTACGTGTCTCTGCTGCTCAGGGAAAACGAAATCCTGCTCCTCCACCGCGCCGCGCCGGCGGCAGCCGCAGCGCTCCCTCTGCACACACCTTGCTGCAGAGGGGAAGACAGATTTGCCAGGAGATATTTATGGAAATACATGTGATTAAGGAGTCACAATCTCAGCGATAAATCTGGCTGGGAGACTGCTGGTCAGGCTGCCCTCCTTCCTCCCTCCCTCCCTCCCCTCGGGTGCCCTCCTGCTGAGCTTTGCTGATGACCTGAGCTAGGGGCACGCACCCACCTCAGACAGTTGTGTGCACTTACCAGATTAAAGATGATTAATTGTACCTGGTAGTTCCTGCTACATCTTAATCAAATACACATAATCAGCAACGCTCCTGTGCACACGATACTTGGAGCTGGAGGGGTTTTTAACTCTCACATGCTCCAATGACAGCCACAAATCTAAACTATCAGTGGGGATAGAGTGTGAAGTAACCCAGCCTGGAGTGACCGCAGGTGAAGTTCCCTGGGTGCCAGTGCCTCTCACTGCTCTGGTTTTAAAAAAAATCAACCTCTGGCCCTGTGGGCACTGGGAAAAGCCCCATCCTTACCTGCCAGGCCCCTGTGACACCACATCCCAGGACGCCTCTGTGTGTGACAGAAGTGCCACACACCACCTTGGAGGGACACAAACCACCAGCAGCCTCTGACCATAGAGTATTTTGCATCATTTATTTAAATACCTATATTTATGCATTTACAAATTTTCATAGCTCTTTCTGTAGCTTTTTTTCATTTTTTTTTCTTTTGTAGACAGTATTGCAGAGAAGTCAGCTTCTGTAAAATGAGGTCCATGTATAAAACTATGCAGCGGATTGGAGGAGAAAAACCAGCCAAACAACAACCCAACAAGTTTCCTTTCACACTCTGGAGAATCAGAAACCAAAGAAAGTGACCAAATGAAAGGGGGCAGGGAGAGGAAGGGGTGGGACAGAGCAGCCTCAAACCAGTGGCTCTCACACAAGCATTACACACATCAGTGCTCAGCTACAGGACACGTTTCAGTCGGTGCAGTGCCTGTTTGCTAAAGCTTTAGCAGGCACGTAGGTCTCTAATGAAAAAATAGAAGGAGAGGATCCTACACGCTGAGAATGCAAAGCCTGGACAGCCTCAGCTCGGTCCTGGGGGACTGCACCGACTCGCCAGCAGTGCATCCTCATTCCAAACTTCATTTTGCATAAAAAGTTCCCTTTAAGAAATCTTAGCATTTAAAAAACCCGGTGTCTGAGCTCTTCTAGCTTCAGTACTCTAAAGAAATCTCTTGAAAAATACCTCCTGCTTTCCTCACTCGGAAGCTTCAAAATAATGTTTTGCTTTAATCGATACCAATCGAACAGCTCACGGAGTCCCAGCATCATCCCTGGGAGGAAGAGGCAACAAATATGGCATTGCAAGATATTTACACACATGGTACAAAAATGTCCAAGGGTATGAAAAAATCACCAGTTACACAATTTTGCAGCAGCCTCATTTACACCTGTAATTTTATACCATTTATTACATTGTACTAACACACCAGATCCAAAGATGTGCACTCCCTTAGGACATTCAGGAGTTCCAAATATATTGTGATTGCATAATTCATATTGCACAATTGTATAAAAACATAAATACTAGCTATTCTATTCTTTTTTTTTTTTTAAATACAAAATACATGTCACATAGTCAAATAATCTTTTCAAGTGCAATTCAGGTGCTCTCTTAAGTCCTTCCAAGGAAAAGGCAATTTTGATAGTTTTGGCACAAAGTTTAACCTCTGTCCCGTGCCAACAGTTCTAATCACAATCCACGCGCCCCCAGCTTGATAAGAGTAGCAGTCATATACATCTAAGTATAAAACCAGGGTATTTACAGGATGCACAGGAGGTTCAGGGAGCAGCTCCGGGCCGGGGGTGTTGGGGGTGACCCTCCCAGCTCAGGCTGGTTGCTGCTGCAGGTTCACATTCATGGGCGGGGGGTGTCCAAGGAGACCGATGCGCTGCTTCTGCTTCCTCTGCTCTGTCATCTGGAAAATTAACAAGTTTGCTCATTAGGCCTCGGCGCTTCCTGTGCGTCAGCTCGCCCGAGGGGCTGCTGTGCTGGCGTTTGCTGCAGAGCCCTGGCTACAGCCAGCGCCTGCTCCGGGCCAGGGGTGACTCCAGCCCCAGCATGGCCATGAGTGTCTGTGTGCCAGGCACTGCCAGGGACAGCCTGTGTGCCTGGGCACTGCCAGGGACAACCTGTCTGTGTGCCTGGACACTGCTGTGCCAGGGACAGCTCATCCGTGTGCCTGGACACTGCTGTGCCAGGGACAGCCTGTCTGTGTGCCTGGGCACTGCTGTGGCAGGGACAGCCTGGCAGAGCCTAGGCACTGCTGTGCCAGGGACAGCTCATCCGTGTGTCTGGACACTGCTGTGCCAGGGACAGCCTGTCTGTGTGCCTGGGCACTGCCAGGGACAGTCTGTCTGTGTGCCTGGACACTGCTGTGCCAGGGACAGCCCAGCAGAGCCTGGGCATTGCTGTGCCAGGGACAGCCCGGCAGAGCCTGGACACTGCTGTGCCAGGGACAGCCTGTCTGTGTGCCCGGGCACTGCTGTGCCAGGGACAGCCTGTCTGTGTGCCTGGACATTGCTGTGCCACGGACAGCCCGGCAGAGCCCGGCAGACAGCAGGAATCAGAGCGGGGAGCAGCCTGCAGAAACCTCCCCTGTCAGGAATTCTCTGTAACCCGTCCAGCAGAGGGGGCGGAAAAAGGGGCGAGCCCTGCAGGCAGGCTGGGAATACCCTCGCCTTTGCTGGAAAACACTGAGCACTCCCTGCTCTCATCCCGAGGGAGCCAACAGCCCTCCCCATCTGCCAAGGCAGGGCTTAACCCCCTCACTGCCACACAGCCCAAACCTCGGCGTTCCCCATCTGCTTCCCACTCGTTACATGACGTTCTTGCAATCGGTGAATCGTGAACGGGAAATGATCACTGGTATTGCTGATATTGAGAAATGGACACAATCCAATGGCTCCACTCTGCTTTTAAAAACTTTGGGGAGGTTTCTGACAAGTTACATAAGCCACGTAAGGAATGACTCTGGCTGGGCAAGGTCTCGGGTGTGAACAGCAGGATCCCACAGCTGGATCCCACATCTGGATCCCACAGCTCCCGCCACGCTGTGGCTGCAGAGGAGCCACAACATGGGATGGCTCACAGGGAAGGCCAGGCCAGCCTCATACCTGCCCCACCGAGGGCACCTGGGCTCCCCCAAGAGCCCCCACACCCCCAGGGCACACCATGGCACGTGATCCACACTCCCATCCTGCTCCTGCTGCTCCTTCCAGCTCCAGCCACCATTTAACTTCTCCAGTTTTTGCTGTTTAATGACAAATGCCAGCCAGTGTCACTGCTTGTGGCAGCCACCCCAGCAGAAGGGAGGTGTTGTGTACCTTTTTGGTTCATTTGTAACACATTTGGGATCATGGAATTGGTAAAGTTGGAAAACACCTCCAGGATCAAATCCAACAGTCAACCCAGCCCCACCACCATGGTCACCAGAAAACCACTTGAGTGGGTCTGTTTAAAACCCCCAGTTTCAGCACTGGTGGAGTTTCCCAGCTGGGGCAGGGTATCCTGGAGCTCTCTGTGGGAATGGGACTGCTCCAGACAGGCAGTGCTGGACAGGTCTGCAAGGCTCCTCTGCTGCACACCCACAGCTCACCATGTGCCCACTGGCACTCCCTCAGCCACCAGGAAAAGGGCTGCAACACCAGCATTCCTCTTGAAACCATAATTAACCTTCACCTCAGCCCTTGCTCACTGCCTGGCCCAAGGGGAGGCAGAGCTGCTGTTTTCCCTTTCCCCAGGGCTGACTGCAGCCTCCCGAGGCCAGGGCATACCTCCTGGAATTCTCTCCACAAAAAGCTTCTAATGCTCCACAGGGAATGGGAGCAGGAGGAGAGGGGTTTCCCCCACACACACACACCCCCCACTCCCTGCTGAACCCCAATGTTAAACTGCTGCTAAGATAACCCACAAGTTATGGAAATGCAGAAAGGCCACAAGGACTTGGCTTAAAAATGCCCCTTGACATTAATTATCTTCACTGAGCAAACTGAGAGTCACAATTTTACACTGCAAATAAACTGATTCAGAGGATGCACGGAATAAAAATGGAAAGAAAGAGGAATAAAGAAAAGGGACTGTAGGAGATATTTTTCAGGTTGGGTAGAAAAGGGATTGTGCACCCTGGTGCAGGTGTTTGTAGAAGATGTGGCTTTAAAAAAAGGGAAGAATAAAGCAACCAACCATAAATAAGAGGGAGAAATGCAATTTTGGTGTCAATGCTGAACATTACTAATCCTGCACTATGCTTAATGCTGTGTGGAGGGCACAGGGCTGCAGGAGGGAGCAACTTCTTGCCATCACATTTACTGGAGAGTGAATCTCCTGCAAAAGCTTTCCAGTGACAGCACACCTGGGCTAACAGGCCATAAAAGCCAGGCACAGCAAACCCCAGGGAGCTGCCAGGCCCTGGAATTGTGCTGACAGGACCCAAACACTGCCCAGGGGGGCCGGGGTTCAGCTGAGCCAGGCTGGGCTCCCCAGTAACGCCTGGGCCTGCCAGAGGCAGCCTGGCTGCAAAGGTTGTGGTGAGCTGGAGTCACCTCCAGGAACAGGGCACCAGCTGGGGCAGGAGCAGGATCCCCACTGGACACGGCCCCTGCCTGTGCCCTGTCACCCTGAGCCACACCTGGAGCATCACCTGTGCCCTGTCACCCTGAGCCACACCTGGAGCCCAGGGGGCTGTCCCCAGGAGCATCACCTGTACCCTGTCACCCTGAGTCTCACCTGGAGCCCAGGGGGCTGTCCCCAGCCAGGCCTGGCTCCAGGAGCGATGCTCCAACTCTGGGAAGGATTTCTGGGTGATTACATCTAATCCCCTGCTGCTGCAGACAATTATGGTGTAATCTTTTCACACAGAATTAAAGTGATCAGGATTTTAATGGCTCTGGGTGAATTTTGGGGAAGCAGGCAGGCTGGAACTCGGCTTCTAATAATTAGAGTCTCCAGAAACCTACCAAGCTTGAAGAGCAAATGAATGAGAGGTTTTCCCTTTATTTAATTACAAGAAAATAAATACAAATAAAAATTCCCTGAGTTAGTTCCTTTCCTGGAGACAGTTCCTGATCAGGAGGAGGGATATACTGGCTTTGTCACATAATTGGAGCATCCTGCATCTTCAGCAGGGCTCTCAATAATGGTACTTAGGGGAATTCCTAAAAGCTATCACCACACTAATGAAGCTGGTTTCCTCTCTTGCTTTTACAGTCAAATAGCTCTCTAAAAGCTAAACCCTTCATTCTTATTGTCACAAAGAGCAAGGAAAGGTTTTAGTGCTTGGTCAGCCAAGAGGGCTGTGGGATTCAGAAGGAAGAAATGTGTCGTGAGGCTGAGGCCAGTGGGGAGGCTCCTGTGCCTGCACTTGGAGTCAGAGCCCTCAGCAGGGGCACACAGGACACACGGGGCAGGGTAATTGTTTCCAGGCAAAACAGCCAAACCACTGCCCGGCAAGAATTAAAGCCCAGACAAAAGAGCAACTGCCTCTGCCCTCCATCCTCAGACCAGCTGGAGCAAGGGGCTCTGTGGCACCGTGCCTGAGCACTAATTACAGCCCGGGGCAGCGAGGCTGTCAGTGCCCAGTCCCCACATGAATCCCTTCCTTGCCTCCACAGGGTGCTGGGGACAGGGCCCAGCCGCAGTGCAGTGTGATGGGAAGGCAGGAGCTGATCCCAGGCAGTGCTGGCTGCCAGGGCTCCTGACACAGGAGTGCTGCACAGAGACACCCAGGCAGCCCGGCAGAGCTGGGCAGCAGGGATGGCACTGGTCTGGGGGAGGAACTGACCCAGAGCTGCTGGGCCACTCCTGCCCGGGCAGCTCCATCCACCAGCCAGGTGCAAGTCAGCAATTCATCTCAGCCAGTGCCAATACCTACATCAATTCACTAATTGAACCACCTGGCTCAGGTTATTAATGCACAGAGATAAGCAGCCACCACAAGCAGCTCCTGCCAGCACAGGCAGCAGCAGTGCTTTCCCTGTTCCCTCCACTTAGGCTGGGATCCTCGGGGACAGCACCAGCTGAAGCCCTGCTGCCTCTGTCCTTCACAAAGCCATTGCTGGGGCTGGGCTGGCCACGACAACCTCGAGCCCAGCCAAGGCAGAAGCCACCCAGCTCTTGCTGCAGAGAAGCTGCTGCACCAGAAAACCCTGCGAGGTCTGTGGAGCGCTCGCTGGCTCTCAGCAGCAGCAGCAGCGTGTGGTGCAGAGCAAACCCTCCTGGGATGTGTGAGCTGCAGGCTGAGGGTGGCAGCAGCCAAATCACATCTGCTCAGCAGCACAGCCACAGCACAGAGCGACCAGCACCACCAGTAACCACTCGAGTTCTCCTCCAGTTTTCTCGGTGGGTTTTGAGGTGCGCAGGGTGACACAGCCCTGGTGTCAGTGTCACACCCTCTGGCTGACAGGATCACGCTCAGCTCTTGGGGTTAAAACCCCAAACAACAACAACAACAACACCCACAGGCTCCCTGCCCCAGCCAGGGCTGATTCAAGTTAACTCTGGTGACTTTTTTAACACAAGTTTTCCCTTTCTGATGTGGCTGCTCTGGAACTCGCCAGCTGGGCCAGCACCAGGCAGGTCAGCTGGAGCATGGGGCTCTGGAGGGACTCTGGTTTGTTCACTGCTTTCCTACCCACGAGTCACTCTGGGGTCTGGAGAAGCCATGAGCTGCAGAACCCCAGCTGCAGGAGGGGCTGGCAGGAGCCTGTGATGCCCATCACAGTGTGTGCGTGCTCCTTACCTGATCCTTGAGCTCTGACAGCTGCCCAGAGAGGTTGGTCACGAGCTTCATGGTGGACTCCAACTTCTCCTGCAGGTTCCTCAGCTCATTCTGCTCTCCCTCCGAGTCGCTGCTGACCAGTGACATGGCTCTCATGCGGGGGAACCAGTCCAGGTTTCTCTCCTGAGGATGACACAGCAGGGCACAATTAGCGTTTGCCACATGAAAACCTGTCCCCAGAGCACAGCACAGACACAGCTCTCCAGCCACTGGACGTTCCTCGGATGCAGCAGCTCTGTACTTATCTGCAGCTATCTGCAGTTATCTGCATTTGCATCTCACTGGAAAGTTTGCAAAGTGCCAGCCCGAGGCACTGCTGGGAATTGGGGCTGCTCATTTCAGGTTTCCTCTCCAGCTCCTCGCTGTCCCCAGCCCTTGCTCCCTCACATACACCTCAGCAGAAATGCACAACCACTGGACATTAAACCAGCCCAGAGTTCACGCCTGGAAAAGCATTTCCCAGTGCTAGAAATCTGCTGCCATCTCACTATCTCTTAATTTGTGTTTGAGGAAGATTTTCTGCTTTTTTGGTTGAGCGAAGCTTGGCTGCGCTCTCTGATAAAAGAAACCAAGTTCTGGAAATTCTTCCAGAGCTGAAATACTTCCTTTTTAATGAAAAAGAAAATCCTATTTTGACTGTCTGGTTCAGGCTAAAATGAGGGACAGACACATTACAATGCACTGCCTGTAGGGCTTTCCTGCAGCCATACAAAGTCTCTCATAGTCCATGTGTAAGTCAGGAGTGTCAGTGGACACAGGAATTCACTGGACACACACTCACTCAGGAGCCTGTACAGAGTCACACAGGCACTGGGTACTCGCCAGAGATGTTAAAAATAAAGGCAGGAGCGGAACAGAAAGCCACAAAAGAGGAGGAGGGGTGCACCCCACGTCCTGACACCTTACACTTCAACATCAAACTGGTTTCCCATCCAGTCTGGTTCTCCTCCCACGCTGGAGATCTGCTCTGAAATGGAAGCTGAACTCGGGCAGGCTGAGATAAGGTGTGTGTGCTCTCACAGGTGACACAGCTGGGGAGCTTTGAACACACCAGGCACGCTGAAGGGTGACTGCATTAACACCAAGGGATGCTGTTAATCAAAACTCAATCAGCACTGCTGATTAACAGTGACCAAAGCTCACCCCACTGGCTGGCCAGGCTCTTCCCTGGGCTCCCAGCTCATTTTTAAAGCAGCACTGCAAACTCCTGGCATTTTGTCATTCCCTGCCTGAATCTCCAGCTCCAACCTTTCCCTCCATGCTCCCCCTCATTCCCAGGAGCATCCATCCTGCTTAATCAGGGCTGTGCACCTCTACAGAGAGCTCCAGTCACATCCTCTCTGCAATTCAGATGCGATGCCAAGACTCATCAGCTTAAATTAGCTGCCTCTGATGTGCCTGGAGTTTCCTTTTGCCAGGATGAGAAGGCAGAAAGCAGAAAGCAGAAAGCAGGCCCTTTCCCATGCAGGCACCACAGCATTCCCACGTGATGCAGAACTGCCAGGAAGGCTGTTTGCTCCTGATCTCTGTTTACAGGGCAGATGGTTTCTGCTAATAAAAGGGGGAAAAAAAATCTATGTACAAAAAAAAATATGCCTTTACCAAGACAAGTGCCAAAATATTTTGGACTTTAGGGAACGGCAGTCCCACAATTAAGGTTTAATAGCAGGAACAGGCAGCACTGCTCTGTGTTCTTCCAGCTGTAGTAAAAGCCTCATTAGGGAGGAGGGGGCAGCTCAACATTTGTGCTCAGGTCCAGCATCTCCCACCCAGGGAAAACCAACGACACCAGCTGCACCTCCTCCTGTTCCTCCAGGGAAGAAACAAGGGCAGAGGACGAGCAAAATTAGACTAAAATGCAATTTATATTTGCAGGATTGCCTGGAGCCTCAGTCCACGTCCTGAGGTTTCTAGGCAGACACAGGAGCCCTGAAGCTCCTGCCTGCCCCATTCTGCTCCAGAAATACTCTCTTTATTCCCAAAAACGTTTCTAAGGCCATCCCCAGAGTGTTCCCAGGCCCCATCCCTGAGAAGGATGAAAGGGATGAGGGAAGCACCAACTTTCCCTACCTGCAGTGTTTCATAACAAATACCCCAAGCACTTTCCAACATTACTCTGCAATTTAAGCCAGCACTGCAGCTGTGACTTGATCCTTCCAGGCCCGGAAGATGAAATCAAGCAGCACCCAGAGCTTCTGCAGCCTGCTCAGAGCTCACAAACTCGCTGGGTTTCTGAAAGCCCCAGCCCTCAAAGCCAGGAAATCTTGGCTTTGATTTGAACAAAACCAACAAAGCACCTCTAGTTCTCATGTCAGGTTGAAAGATGAAAACCAAACTGCGAACTCCAGAGGCTGAGGACAAGGAGACACAGCCCTGTGAGCCAGGGCTCACACTTCAGCTGGAGCTGGCAGTGCCCTGTGGCACTGACCCACCTGGAAAGGGTTTAGGGGCACCTGGATATTCCTTGTGCAGGGACAGCCTCAGAAGGACCTGGACATCCCCTGCCCACCCTGACTGGGCTGCACTGATGTGCCTCCCCACTCCACAGCGGTTAGCACCACCCCAACCCAGCATTTCTCTGGGCATGTCCAACTGCCACCCAGCAAAAACAGGGGGTGCCCACCCAAACAGGCTGGGAAAGCACAGGAGAGGGGGCACAGATAAATCCCTGTGGATGCAGGTGGTGCAGGCAGCAGGCAATGCTGCTGGCCCAGGCTGGGCTGGCACTGTCCAGAGAGGACAGAGGGAAGCTGCCAGCAGGGCAGGACACAGCTGTGCCTTCTGCACACACTCTGGATTTCCCTGGAAACCTTGAGCCTGTTCTTCATCCCCCCCCAGCCCCACAGAGAGGAGCTGGATGTGACCAGGCTGCTGACACACAGCCCGTCCCTGTCCCTGTCCCTGTCCCTGCTGGGACTGTGGGGGTGTTTGCTTTCAAATAAATGAATATTTAAGCAGAGCCAGCACCAACGGAACGGAGCAGGAATGCTGAAAGGTCAGGGGATGGTGATCCTGCTGGGCCAGCCTGGCTCCCAGCACTGCCACGCAGGGGTCAATAAAAGATTTATATCTCCATGATCCAGTTTCTGCTGAACTTCAGCTCAGCCCTGGGGTGCCTTTAAAGGCACAGCTTTGTGTCCATCTTGGGGCTTTGGAGGTGCTGCAGAGGCACTGAGTGAGCCTGGAGAGGGGAGGCTGCCCGAGCTCCTGAGCAGCTGCTGGCACCCACAGACCAATGATGCCCTCTGCACCCTCTGCCCATTCCCAGGATCTTGGTGTACACTGTGTTCTTCTTCCCTTCCCAGAATCCAGGGTACCCTCAGTTCCCCATTCCCAGGATCCAGTGTACCCTCAGCTCCCCATTCCCAGTATCTCTGGGTATAATCAGCTCCCTATTCCCAGTATCCAGGGTACCCTCAGTTCCCCATTCCCAGTATCTCTGGGTACCCTCAGCTCCCCATTCCCAGTATCTCTGGGTATAATCAGCTCCCCATTCCCAGGATCCAGGGTACCCTCAGCTCCCCATTCCCAGTATCTCAGGGTGCCCTCAGCTCCCCATTCCCAGGATCCTGGGGTACTCTCAACTCCCCATTCCCAGGATCCTGGGGTACTCTCAGCTCCCCATTCCCAGTATCTCAGGGTGCCCTCAGCTCCCCATTCCCAGTATCCCAGGGTGCCCTCAGCTCCCCATTCCCAGGATCCTGGGGTACCCTCAGCTCCCCATTCCCACGATCCCAGGGTACTCTCAGCTCCCCATTCCCAGGATCCAGGATGCCCTCAGCTCCCCATTCCCAGTATCTCAGGGTATCCTCAGCTCCCCATTCCCAGGATCCAGGATGCCCTCAGCTCCCCATTCCCAGTATCCCAGGGTACCCTCAGCTCCCCGTTCCCAGCCCAGGCTCATCCCCTCTGCAGCAGCCGGAGCCACTGCAGCACTGCTGGAAGCTGGCTGACCACAAGGGCTGGGTTTCTGGGTTTTGGGCTGCAGCTCTTTTCTAGGTAAAGTTGGAAAAGTCCCTGCTGCAAGGCCAGCAGCAGCAGCAGCAGTGTCACAGCCGGGAGGGGCGCTGCCATGGCCCTGGGAAGGCAGAGGAAGCGCTGCTGCCATTCATTCTGAGAAGCGCCGGCTCCTCCCGCCTTCTGCCGAAGAGCTGCTTCTGAGAAAGGCTGGGAGGTGACCTCAGCACGGGCTGGGACAGGAGAGGCATCACCCTGCTCCTCCTGGGCAAGGGATGGCAGCTCACGGCAGGCAGCGGGGCTCTGCTCGCCCCAAGCACTCACCACTCCTCTCCAGGGTCCCTGTGCACCCTGTGCCTCAGAGTTATGGGTGCTGAAGGGCTAATTCAGCCCTCTCCAAAATAAATCCCCACAGCTACCACCAAAGGGCTGCCCAGCAGCATCATTTACAGCACCACGGAATTATTTTGCTTGGAAAAAACTTCCAAGATCACCAAGTCCAAGCTGTGCCCCATCCCCACCTTGTCACCCAGCCCAGAGCACTGAGTGCCACATCCAGTTGTTTCTTGAACACAAGCAGGGAAAGGCAGCAGCAGCAAATTTCAGTTTCTGTCATGGGAAGTTAAAAATCAGACCCACACAGCTACAAAAGAGCTCTGTGAAGCACTCTGAAAACGCATCTGTTTGTTTGTGGTGAGATGGGACTCCTCTTGGGTCTTTCTTGAGCTTCCTGGAAAAATCCCCACATCAGGTTCTGTGTCTGCTGCAAAGGGCTCACCATCACTTCTTCCACACGGAGCTGCACTTCTCCCCTCCATGAAAACCAGCACCTGATGGTGTCTCCCTCCCTCACACACAGAACATCCTCAAGTCCTCACATGCCCTGTGTTGTCCCACAGGAGGCTGACAACACAAGGTTCAGGGTGCAATAAGCTCCTTTTCTCTGTTCAATACCATGTGGCACTTGGGCTGGCACAGAGCAGGGAACCTGGAACACAAACACCACTCCCAAAGGTGCAGGATGACCACAGCTCTGCTGTGGGTGACTGACTGGAGCCCAGCTGAGCACACCCAGCCCCATGGACCACAGGGGCCAGGGCTCCTGAGGGCCATGTCCTGCCTGCCAAGAGGACAAGGCCAGCTCTCCTCAGCAGCCTCCTGTTGGGCTGTGTGATCCCTCTGCAGTGGGGCACGCTGCGCCCCCACAGCTGGGCAGGAGCAGCAATTCCCCAGCAGAGGCTGAGCTGCACAGCTGGTGGCAGTGGCTGCTGTCACCCACATCCTCTTGCACAAGGGCCAGCGGGGTCAGGGGATGACTCAGGGCTGGCCTGGCCCCAGCCCGGGGCCACCTCGGGCACGCTCGGCCCCGGGGGCTTTCTGGTCCCAGGGTTTGTGTTCCCAGTGCTGGTCTGTGTTCCCAGTGCTGGTCTGTGCTCCCAGGGCTGGTCTGTGCTCCCAGGGCTGGTCTGTGCTCCCAGGGCTGGTCTGTGCTCCCAGGGCTGTGTGTCACCCCACGGTTTCCAGGCAGGAGTCTTCCCCCTCTCTGACAGGCACCCACCCTGGCAGCTGTCTGGGATCCACCCAAACCCAGCACATTATGCAAACATCCATTCCCCAGAACTGCCCCCAAGCTTTTCCTTCTGCTTTCATCCACCCAGGCCTTGCTCATACACATGCTCAGCCCAAGGGGAACCTTTGCCTGGTCAGCTGGGATGCCAACCCGACATTCCCAGCATGGATACCAGGTGGTTTATCCAGGAAAATCAAGCACTGGGTTGGAAGGGATCCTAAAGCTCATCTTGTTCTACCCCCTGCCATGGCAGGGATACCTTCCACTGTCCCAGGGGGCTCCAAGCAGTGTCCAGCCTGGCCTTGGACACTTCCAGGGATAGGGAAGCCAGAGCTGCTCTGGGCACCCCGTGCCAGAGCTGGGGAAGATGGGGCTGACCATTCCTTTCTCCCAGTGCAGCTCCAAGGCTTGGCTTGCACCAAGGGTGGAACAAGTTCCTCCCCTGTGAGCACAAAGCTCAGCCCCTGCCTGTGACACAGTGTTTCCAGCAGCCCAGGGCCCGCTGCCAAACACTCCGGGCTCTCCCAAGCCTCTGCCACGATTTCTTCATTAACCCTGTAATTATATTGGCTAACTCTGGCCGGCTATCTCAAGATGCAGCTTGTTGGGAAGTTACCACCAAACAAAGCACTGTCAGCTGCAGGTCAGTCACATCCTGACCTCCTTGGTCTTCCTCCTCCTCCTCCTCTCCCAGCTTGCACCAGTAGCACAGGGACTGGTAGCCCCAAAACCCCAATTTCCTCATCTGTAACCCAGTCATTTGCATGGGCTGCTCACTCCTGTGTCTGCAGCTGGTTTGCTCAATATTGAGATGACAAATCTCTCCTATTTGACTCTGCCTGAAGTACAGGATTTCCAGGCACAAATGACAGATGAACATAACTACGTTTCCAACACTTTCTCAGACTGTAATTTCATGTCCATATGTCTTTCACCAGTGCTGGAATCATTAAAGGCCTTTTGGAATGCTTTGGGTTGGAAGTATCCTGGTGTGCCCTTGTCATTCCTGGGGTGCTGCAGGGCAAAGCCACTCTTGGCCATCTCCAGCTGAGCTGGGTTTCATGGAGAGCCTGGGACAGGCCACTCCTCAAAGCCATCACCACTGCTGAATGCCACCTTCCTGCTGGGTTCCAGAGCACAGTGACTGTCCCTGCTGGATAACTCCCTGGGAAAGGCTTCAAGTCACACTTGCACTTCTGAAAGGAGGCAATTTAAAAGCCTGACACTGATGGAATCTCGTCTTTGCTTACCAGGAGGCTGTGCCTTGGCAGCAGTCACTCAAACCCAGAATGAGAAACACTTTCCTTCACAGGACAGAGCTCAGGACACCAAGGAAAATGCCCAATAATATACTTAAATCCCCAGCTTTGTACACAGAGGTTAGCTAAGGTACAGAAGGAAATCTGTAGCCTTCATTCCTATTCCAAATTCCTTTAAGGCTACCTGTGCCATCACTCCTATTTGTAAATGGCTCCCTTTCAATGACAACACAATCCAGATTTGGAACTCAGTGCCCTCAATCCAGACATGGAGCTTGGGCAACCGTGACACCTCTGCCTCATTTCTGCAATAAAGGCTGCCAATGACACAGATCCTGCCTGGATTAACAACAAAGGGGAACTGCAGGAGCTAGTCAGGAAGATCCATGCTAACAACTTTTCCAGCAGTCTTTACTTTTTAATGAGCACATCTGCATGCACAACCCCTGACAGCCGACACTGACGCTCGAGGTGCAGAGCAGGGGATGCAGGAGTCGGGCATGCAAATATTTGTCTGTGCTGTGACAGCCCATGCAGCTGCCTGCAGACAGCTCAGGAATGCACACAAACCCCGGGTGCCTGTGTGGTTTTCTCCTTACCGAGCTGCAGAGTGAGAGATTTGACATATTCTAAATGCCTGCACACAGCTGGCTGTGGCAGAGCCCTGCCAAGGCCCCGGTGACAGCTGAGCTGGCAGGGCTGCTGTGCTGCCCAGGCTGCCACAGCAACTGCAGGCAAAGGCCAGAACTCCAGGAGGAATTCTCAAGACAGGATGGGAAGATAAGACATTTAAATGAACTAATCTGCAGGGAGTTGCACGGAGTTCACATGAGTCATCTGGGTGTGGATGTCAATGTCTGGCCAAGGCGATAAGTGGATCCCCCCCACCTCCCACACACAGGGTGTTATTCAGACATCACCTGATCCTCCTGGTGACTGCAGAGCCTCCAGAACCGGGGCCTTTGTTCCTGGGAATCACGGGAGGCACCCTCAGCATCCTTCCCCATGAGCCCTGCTCCAAGCCAGCCCCTGTCTGTGCAGGATGGAGCAGACACATCCCTGCTCCAGCCAGCAGAGCTGCACAAACAGCAGGAGCTGAGGATCATCTCTGCCACCAAGAGATGCTTCCCCACAGCCACAGCACTGTCTGGGCCATTAAAGTGGTATTAAGGAGGTGGCTCAGGATGCAGTGCCAAGGGCAGCTGCTCCATGCCAGCTGCTGAGATCCATTTGCCATCTCCAGGCACCACGAGGCTGCCAGGGCAGGGCCAGCAGGGCAGGGCCAGCAGGGCAGGGTGGTCAGGGCAGCAGTGACCCCACAGCCTCAGCTTCCCCCACCCCACCCCTGCAGCCCCATTTCCTGAGCATCTCTGGCCATTCCCAGCACAGATTCCTGAGATAGCCCGAGTTTGACATCATCTGTGGCAGCAGGCACAGCTCCCCTCCTGATGAAAGGGAATATTATCCCTGTTTACAGCAGCAGGAATTCCAGCCTCCATCAGCAGCCTGGACCTGCAGCTACAAGCCCAGGGCAGCCTGGCCCTGCATGGGACTGAACCAAACCAGTCCAGATCCAGGGCCACCAACAGCCCCAAAGTGGTGCCAGAACAGGGCTATGGCAGGGACAGTGACAGTGTCACAGCAGCACTGCCAGAACAGTTAACAGATTTGATTTTACAGAATTCCAGACTGGTTTGGGTTAGAAGGGACCTTAAAGCTCATCTCACTGGGCAGGGACACCTCCCACTAGCCCAGGCTGCTCAGGTCAGATCACTGCTGGGTTTTTTTAATTTTGATGTTTTTGATCAGTCTTCAGTGCCCTAAACTCAGCTCCATTTCCCAGTGTACCTGTTGATTTCTTTCCTCGTGATGTGTTTGAACTTAATGAGCTTCTGTCTGCAAAGAAATATAAAATTCACTAAGGAATTGTAGTTAATAATTGATTTTCAAGGCTACAATTTCTTTTAATGTGGGGCCAGGATCGTGAAGGGTGCAGGATGAATGCTATGGGCCAGATCCAGCTCTGCCATACCCAGTACAGTGGGAATCCTCAAAGCTGCCTTTCTACACACATTATTTTCAGACAAAAAAGCATCACAATTCAAGATCACTCTTAAAGGTGCCTGAATATTCACTAACTGCACAAATGAAATTGTCCAGGATTCTTTTGATACCACAGTGCTTAAAATATTCTTAAAGCACTGTACAAGCAGCACTGGAAGCAGCTCACAAACTGACAGTGGATATAATTTAAGTGTCCTAAATTCTTTCATTTTTTTCTTTACTGTTTTGTAGGGTCAGAACAACCCACAAATACTAAATGGCAAAGACAATTTTTAAAATTGTATTTTCTTAATTTTTTTTTCTTTCATTTACCAAGGGCCAGAAATCCAAGAGTATTCTGAAGGCATTTTGTTGGGAGCAGAGCACAGGTGAAACATCTGAGGTGTGTTCTGCCATCACAGGGGGACTTGGAGCACATGATGCTTCCTAGCCCAGATCCTAAAATTGGGTAGGAGCAGCAGCTGAACGCTGGTCCCACGCACAGGCAGCCCGGGGAGGACGTGCCCCATCTCTGTCGCCATCCAAGATGTTACAGTGCCACCTTCAGTCGGAAACTCGGGAGGAAAATCCCTTTACAAGCCAGCCATGCCCCAAGGAGGCTTCCCAGGAGAGGCTGGTGGCTGCTAAGGCAGCGCCTCCACCGTGAATCTCTGCCTTGGCACTCATGGAATTAATTTAATTTAAAGCTTTCCTCGGTCTGTCCCTCTGCATTCTCGGGATTTTGCCCAGAGAGGTTGGGGGGTCCCCATCCCTGGCAGTGCCCAAGGCCAGCCTGGAGCAGCCTGGGACAGTGGAAGTGTCCCTGCCATGGCAGGGGTGGCACTGGAGGGGCTTTGAGGTCCCTCTCAACCCAAACCAATCTGGGATTCTGTGAGCACAGAAAGCTTGAGGAACAGATGAACCAGACCTCACCCAAATTATCCCTAAAAACACCTTAAATGGGAAAAAACCCACTTCTGGCTCCTCCAGCAGCATCTAAAACAGGTCTGGTACAGAAACAGATTCATCATGTTTTACACCCAGATTTTAGGGCAGAAAAGGAAGTTCTAATGTTAAAGGACACTGGGAAGAAATTGATTTTCAGAGTAAGCTTTGCCAAATGGCTCCTCAGGAACCCATGGACTGCACAGGACTCCAGTGCTGAGCACACAGCCTGAGCCTGGGGCAGGATGGTGCCAGACACTGAGGTGAAATCCACATTTCCTGCCTGTCCCACACCCCTGCAGGTTCACCCCACACTCACCAGCCCTCACTGAGACCTGCTCTCAGATCTTCATTGAAAACTGGCTCATGAAATGCAAACCCCACCAGCTACAGACACACTCCAAGCCTCTACCTAGAGCACATGGTTACATAAAATTGCATCTGCATGAGACACTCTGGCTATGCATAATTTATCCCTACTCCCATGCACACACAGTAATTAGCCCTTGCTGACACTTAATGAATGGGAATTCTCATAAAAGTTCTCCAGTTTTTGTGCTTCATGCAAACATATTCAGTGACTAATTTCTGCTTCTTATCTAATCCAAGCCGTTCATCTGAAATAATGAATCGGTTGCCAACTGAAACTTTCTTTAAACTGGTTTTAACAACAACAAAAACACAGCACAAAATCATCTTTGAGAAGCAAAAGCACAACACAAAAATTGTCTTTTAGAAGCAAAAGCCCTTGAGAAGTGCAGTGCTCCCCCCTGAAGTCATGCGTGCTGCGGGGGGATAAAGGAAGGGAGCAAAATCATCAGGCAGGCTGGAAAGCAGCAGTGATGCACTTGGTTATCTCACTGTGCTAATCCTCCATCAGGTGACTGCTCACAAGATTGCTTTAAGCCCTCATTACTGAGGGAGAACTCCACAAGTAGGACGGACACTTTGGTGACCCCAGAGGAACACGTCTGACCTCGGGGGCATTGGCAGAGCCACCCCAGGGAGCTGCAACCTCCCAGCAGATGGGCAGGGAGGGGAGGCAGCAAAGGGCTCTGCTCTCAAGAAACCACACTGAAATTCTGTAAATCAAACAGCTTTTGCTCCCCAGCCAGAAGACACAAATTAGTGACTGGGGATGTAATTCCAGGAGCTCTGAACCTGCAGCTTGGCAGAGATGAGGCTTTTAATTCTCTCATTAAAAGCCCTTCCAATTGAGTAGACATTAATTGTAGATTTTCACAATAATAAGCTCAAATCATATGACAACAAATCCTCCAAGTCAGTTGGAGATATTTATACCAGGACAGGTTATAACCTGTTGGTTGTGCTTCAGATACTTCCACCAGCTTGAAAATACTCCCTCTAAATGTGAATTTAAGGCAGAACAGCTTCTCTTCCCCTGATTCAAGCCATGGGGAGTACCTGGCTGTCACCACTCACTGTCACCTACTCCAGCACACACAGAGAGGGCTCTGGAGGCTGGGAAGGCACAGGTACATTTACAAAATAAATTAAATACAATACAGAGCACTGCACCCAATATTCCACTGGATTGGCCTAATGTAGGGGGGAAAAAAAGCAAAACTCCAAACTCACCTTGATCATTTCTGCCACATAACTCTCTGGTCCTGTGTATTCTGTGGAATCTTTGACTTTCACTAAGACAATAAAGCACAAATAGTGCCACATGTTGTGCTCTTCCTTAATGTGCTCTTCAAAGGTCACTGTCTTGTTGTCAAACTTATCTCTCTCCAAACCTGTGAGAGGACACAGGGAGAAGAACCCTGAGTGTTTGCCAGCTGGGGACCAGCAAAATCAGCTCGAGGACAAAACTGGCTTCTATAGTCTGCTGCACTTCTGCAAGTCACAGTCATTCTGGAATGGACACTGAATAGCAGGATAAAATGTGACAAACACCCAGGGAGAGAAGGAAGGAGAGAAGGAAGGAGAAAGAAGAAGAGAAAGGAGAAATAAGAAAAAGAGGAAGGAGAAAGAAGAAGAAGAGGAAGAAGAAAGAAGAAAAAGAGAAAGGAGAAAGAAGAAGAGGAGAAAGGAGGAAGAAGAAGAGAAAAGAGAAAGAAGAAAAAGAGGAAGGAGAAAGAAGAAGAAGGAGAAAGAAGAAGAAGGAGAAAGAAGAAGAAGGAGAAAGAAGAAGAAGGAGAAAGAAGAAGAAGGAGAAAGAAGAAGAAGGAGAAAGAAGAAGAAGGAGAAAGAAGAAGAAGAGAAAGGAGAGGAAAAAAGGTCAGACAAGAAAGAGAAGAAGAGGAGGAAGAGAAGGAAGAGAGAGTAAAGTGTAGCAAGTACTGCTTATATTTATTATACATAACAGAAAAAAATTGGTTAAAAAAGGCAACAACCCTGTAGCAAGCAGTTAGTTGGATTTCATAACACATCTCCTATTTTTGGGCAAACTGATAGCAAAAGCAACGTTTGCTTTGCAGCAAATTTCCAAAGGTTACCCCGTCAGGCTGGGTGTTATGCAACATGGCAGGACCGTGTCAGTCAACCACAGCACCTCCACTCCCAACCTCCTGCTGGGAAAAGCTTCCACAGGCACGCTTGGAAAAAGTGACTGCTCATAAAAATCCCTCCTGCTCCCAGAGGAAAGTGTTCTTCGAGGCAGAGGGGAAGCAGGAGCTGAAATCTTGAGGAAAAATGGCATCCTGAGCATTCCCCATCTGCTCCTGCTGCCAAGCTGCAGGGCACGTGGTCCCCAGGAACATGAACTGGCTGAGGAATGCAAGGAGGAACAGCCAGCAATTCAAGGCTTCTTTCCTCTGAGCTTGCAGCTCTCCCTGGCTTACCCAGAGTAACCCCTTCTAGTTAAGTGTGTCTCCACACTTACCACAAATAAAGCAAGTTGTTTTTAAAATTTCTTCTTTCTTCTGTTTTTCACTCCTTAAGTCAGCAAAGGTGTCAATGATCACCCCAAAAATCAGGTTGAGGACAATGATGATGACCATGAAGAAGAACAACAGATCATAGATCACTCTAGCAGCAAAGAGAGGTTCCTGCAAGATACATTTTGGAATTATTAACAGCCCAATTAGGCACACATCTCACCCTTAATACCACCCTGCCCCACACCCCTTTGCCTGAGGTTCTCCCCTGCTGATGCTGTCCAAGGGGAACTCACAACTCAAAACATTAAATGAAATTAAAATGCAAAAATCACTGAAAGAAAAGCCAAATGAATCAGCTGCCAGTGTGGGATCTCTGCAGAGCTGCTCTTCCTGTGTCCAAGATTTTGGACTTCTCTCACTTTCACAAGAGAAAAAGCTCTTCTGTCACACACTGAAATTTGTTCTCACCCCTCCCTGAAGCCCTTCCAAATTATATCCTTGTATTAATCTGCAGTGTATCAACAGAGGATCAGTGTGGGCCATAAAGTTTTTAACTGGAATTTAATATCATTAATTGCATTAATAGCTGTGTAAGCTGGACTTCTCAGTGCACATTCCACATTTACTGCAGGCCTGAATATCACAAATATCCAACCCCCATTTTCACAATCATCCTGCCAGTCAAGTGTCAAATTTATTATTAAGAATTAAGTAAATTTGAAGGCTAAGTTTTAGAAAAAAACTTTGGAATGTCAGGTAAAACAAAAAAGCACTGCCCCCAGTGTGGCTTTGGTAGTGACAGCCTGAGCCTCAGATCACAGAACAGCACAGAGTGGCAGAATGGGTGGGAAGGGACCTTAAATCCCATCCAGGGACCCCTCCCACTGTCCCAGGTGCTCCAGCCCCAATGTCCAGCCTGGCCTTGGGCACTGCCAGGGATCCAGGGGCAGCCCCAGCTGCTCTGGGCACCTGTGCCAGGGCCTGCCCACCCTGCCAGGGAAGAATTTCTTCCTAAATGATGGACACAAAAGCTTCAACAGCAGTCACAGGGGGAGCCAGAGGGGTGCTATGGAAAATTCCTGCTGCTTAGGCTGGTGCTCAGTGTGATGACAGCTCCAAACCCCACCAGCCTTCCTCCCCCACACTCCACCAGCCCAGCCTGGTTCCTGTGCCCTCATCCCTCCCATCTCACACACTGCCTCTCCCTAGGGATGCTGCCACCACAGCTGGTGCCCCTGGCACCCAGCAGCCACCACAGCATCCCCTGAGCACCTCAGGCTGCCCCTCAGTGATCTGTGCTCAATCCTTCCCTCCCCTCAGCTCCTCAGCTCCAGCTCACACTGCTGGCTCAGTGCTGCTCCCTGGGCTACTCGGGACATCCCAGAAGTGATGGGAGCCTGGCAGGGGGGGCTGGAGCTCAGTGTGACCACAGGGATATTCCCCCAGGGATGTCACCCCAAAGGAAGTCTCCCCCAGGGATGTCCCCCCAGGGATGTCACCCCTAGGGATGTGCCCCCCGGGGATGTCACTCCCAGGGATGTCCCCCCCAGGGATATCCCCCCCAGGGATGTCCCCCTGAAGGAAGTCCTCCCCAGGGATGTCCCCCCCAGGGATGTCACCCCCAGGGATGTCACTGACAGTGATGTCCCCCCAGGGCTGTCCCCCCCAGGGCTGTCCCCCCCAGGGATGTCCCCCCCAGGGCTGTCCCCCCCAGGGCTGTCCCCCAGCAGCAGCGTGTCCCTCAGTGTGCTCGGGGCAGTGCACACACGCTCTCTGGCAGAGCAGATGCCAGCCCTGCTCACAGCACTGCTCCACCCCCAGCCCTGGTAATTTACCTCTTTGGAAGGTTTCCTGAGCACATCACCTACTCCACCCCCGCTCCTGAGCCCGTGACTCAGAACAGTAACAATGCACATCAGCAGCGTCTCGCACGTATGCTCCTTGTTCTCTTCCTCCAGCTCCTCGGTGAGCAGCTCTGGGAACACAGCAAGCAAAGACACGTTTCACAGCCAAGATTAGCTCAAAATCCTCCTCTCCATTCTTTGCTGGGCATGCTCTCTCCCCCCTCAGGGTGCCAGCCTGTGCTGCAAATCCCTGCAGGTTCATCCCCCAAATAATCAATCACAGAACAGTGGGCTGGGGGGACCTCACCCACCCAGCCCCTGCCCGGCAGGGTCACCTGGAGTAGTGACACAGAACACTTCCAGGTGGGTTGGGATGTCCCCAGAATGGGAAACTCCACAATTCCCTGGGCAGCTGCTCCAGGGCTCTGCCCTCTCCATGGAAAGAAGCTGTTCCTCGTGTTGAGGCAGAACCTGTTTGAGTTTATGGCCATTGCTCCCTATCCCACCACTGGGAACCACTGGGAGGGGTCTGAAACCATTCTCTGACACCCCCTGGGGATATTGTAAGGATTGATGGAATCCCCTCTCAGTCTTTCCTGGACTAACCAGGCCCTAAATAGTCTCTGCCAACAAGGGAGATGCTCCAGACCCCTCCTCATCCCATGGCCTTCCCTGGACCCTCTCCAGAGCCCCCTGGGAGCAGATCTCCTCCCTGCCCTCCTCTCCCCACCACCAGTTTTCCTTTGTGCCTCAACTGCTGCCTGTGACTCGGTGAAATCTCTCTCCATCCCTGCTCTCATGCACAGCTCAGCTCAGCAGATGCCTGTTTATACAGAACCCGAGCTTTTTGACAGCTCAGAGGACAAAGTGTTGCCTCTTCCACTCTCCCCTGGTGCCTGACAGATTGCACAGCCTTTGGGCTGCACTCAAAATGGCAACTTCCACTCAGAGCTTTCAAATGGCTAAAAGATCACTGCTTGTGGAAACAGCATTCTGCCAGGAAAGCAACACACCTCTTCTGACCTTCTCCTCGCTCAGCTCGAGGCTCCAACTTCACTGCTTCACTTGCAGAGCTGCTAAAATCCCCTCCCTAACCTCACACACTCCCCTGTACCCACTAAACATCTCACAAAAACGCTCCTGAGCAGATCCCACCCTCCCACAGGCAGCCCTGGAGGGGCCCCAGTCCCTGTGCAGCCCTGAAATTACCAAAACCCGAGAGCAGTGGCCAAATATGGGGCACCAGGAACATCCCTGAGCACAAGGACCCTGGCACTGCGCTGATTATTTGTGATATAAAAACATCCCTGAGCTTTCCTTCCTCCAGCCAGGGAGAAGGAGTTGAGAGAAGCAGCTTTTCCTGCAGCAAGGCTGAATTTTACTGCCTCAGAGAGGACCCCTGAGCCAAGCAGAGCCTCTCCTCCTGTGAGCAGGGCTGGTGGCCATCACTGACCTCTGATGGCCATGCAAGAACTGCCCTTCCCATAGAAATTGGGATGCTCTGTCTGCCCCTCCCAGCCAGAACCATAAATCTCCCACATGGAAATTACATTTTCTGGAAATAAAACTGAAATATTTCAATACCCAGGTAATATCTCACTTTCTTGATCTCCCAAAGCCCCCAAACCTATCCTTGTCTATTTAATCCATCGAGCACTTCCTGCCATGATATTAAAAGAGTTTCCTTAGTTTGAGACAGAACAATGCTGCCAATAAACCATATTTCACAGGGCATTATCCTCTGAGATCACATTTAATAGCCTCATGTTTTAAAATAATAAACTTTGTAAAGAGGCAAACTGCATCTCTTCCTTCTGCAATTGATGCAGAAAATTAAAGAGTATGGCAGTGTTTTATGAAGTCTGGTTTAGTTGTAAGTTTCTCTGCTTTAGTCACTTCATGTAACAGATGTTATTTATGCTGCTGGCCTAAATTAATCCTACCTCAAGTTAATCTCGTGATAGCTTTGTTCTAAAATTTATTGCATAGGTTTGTCTAAAGAAGTCGTTTTAATTGAAGGTGATTAAGTAAAGAAAGAGTGCAAACTCAGGGTGTGAGCTGGCAATCCCAGAGAGGTACTCACGGTCCGAGGGGATGATGGAGGAGCAGTTTTCACTGCTGCCTGCCTTGCACACATCTGAGTACAGGAACTCCCCAGTCATGGTCTCGCCGGGCTCTGTGCGGTCTGAAACCACAAAATGCTGCATCAAAGGATGCTCCAACACCTTGCAAGGTGACTCCTCAGGTGTTGGGGCTCCCCATCACACTCAGCGGGCAACTACAAGGCATTTAGAGCAGTATCTTACCCTAGAGTTTAGAAGGGCACAGTTACTTCCTGATTTACACATTCCATGGTTTTAAAATCAACCACAAAACCTTTTTTATTTCACAGAACCCCAGATTCACCGAGGTTGGACAAAACCTCCAAGATTCTTCATTCAGTGGCTGATGCCCCAGCCCAGAGCACTGAGTGCCACATCCAGGCCTTCCTTGGGCACCTGCAGGGATGGGCACTCCAAACCTCCCTGGGCAGCCCCTTCCAAGGCCTGAGCACCCTTCCATGAGGAAATTCCTGCTGCTGTCCTGTCGCTATCGGACACGAAGGAACACGAGCACACCGCTCTCAAGGTGAAGGAAAAAAGGGACGTTTATTTTTCTGACTCCTATATTTATAGTTTTACAAAGGTGACAGTGGATTGGAGGGTGACAGTGACACCTCTCCAATGACACTGGTTACACCAACAGTCTATCAACTTTCTCTTCTTCCATCGAAGGAATGTAAACAATAAGTTATTTACAAGAAAGTGCATGATAAAGTTCTTTACAAGAATGTCAACATCAGAAGGCTTAGAGAATCTTAAAAAACCAGGGTGACACTGTCCCACCTGGGCACCCCTGGCACAGCTGGAACCCATTCCCCAGGGAACAAGAACCCATTAACACAACCCAGGGGAAGGAGCTGCTGGCACTGACCTGGCAGCAGGGTCTCGTTGGGCAGCTTGTCCACTTCCAGGATGAAGTCATCCTTGAAGAAGAGGTAGCCCACGATGGAGAAGAGGTAGACCAGGATGAGGGCGAGCACGGCCGTCAGGATGATGGAGCGCCCGTTGCGCGTCACGCTCTTGATGACGTTGAGCAGCGTCTCCTCCCGGTACACCAGGTCAAAGAGCTGGGGACAGCCAACAGCAGCACATGGGGCACCAGCAGCGCTGCTGCCACCCTGCCCTGCTGCTGCCACCCTGCCCTGGCCCAAGCACTCGCAGCAGGGGGAACTGGGGCAGCTGTGCCTCCCTGCAGCAGCCTGGCCAGCAGCCCAGCATGCGGGCAGGTGTTCCTGCCTCAGTGCTAGACACACACCAAGCTGCCAGCACAGGCTGCTCCCTGGTTTAATTTATAGTATTATCTACCCCCTCACAGCCTCCAAACAGCTCACTGCAAATTGCAATTTGCTGGTTTCTTTAAATCTTAAATTACTGAGCATTTAATAAAACTTTTATTTCATAAAATAAGCGATATTTTCCCCCAAAATCTGTGTTTGGATTTCTCTGCTGGTGTTTCCTTCATTTTTCACTGGGTCTGGGATAACCCACAGCAGAGCCCAGGCAGGTTGTGGCTATGCTGCTGGATCACAGGACAGGCATTTGTTAAACTGGACCTCCATGAACACAGCAAATAACCAGCTCAGGTACCAGAGGATGTGGCAAGCAGCAACCAAAGCCACAGAAATAGCCTGTTCTGAATGGGATTCAGCTTTGCTTCAACACTGACACATCTTCTCCACCACCACCAGATCCCCTCCCTCAGTGTTATTCTAGAAGCACTGTGCTGTGCAAGGTGAACCCCAGCCCAGACAGAGGGAATGTGTGCCAGGATCCGTGTCCATCTGTGAGGGCTGGAGCCATGGAGACACTCCAGAGCCATCCAGCTGCTCAGACAGCACAGACACTGTGCTACAGTTATTGATAACAACACAGCAAAGCATCTCAGCCCATCTCATTCTGCCCCATGGCAGGGACACCTCCCACTGCCCCAGGTGTCCCCAAGCCCCAGTGTCCAACCTGGCCTTGGGCACTGCCAGGGATCCAGGGGCTGCTCTGGGCACCTGTGCCAGGGCTGCCCACCCTGCCAGGGAGAATTTCTCCCTCATATCTCATCTAGACCTCTCCTCTTTTGCTTAAATCGATCCCCCCCATGTCCTCTCCCTGTGTGTCTGTGTAAGAAGTCACACATCAGCAGAAGGGATGTGGCAGGAGTCCTGCTGTCTCCCTCAGTGACTTCTCCTTAAGAAAACCTCATCTGTGGCTCTTCCCAGTGTCTGTGCAACAGTTTCCCAGCAGAAAAGCAGAAATTTTCCCGGATATGCCCAAGATGGGACTTCACAAACAGGGCAGAAGATGTTCTGAGGGCCAAGCAAGCACCCACCAAGAGGCTGTAAAAGAACTCGTGCACGAAGAGCCCCAGGGCACAGATCAGCAGGTACAGCAGGTGATAGAGGAACTCCACGTCCATGATCATGGCCTTGTACCCTCGCGTGAAGGTTCCACAGTTACCCACAAAACTCATCAGGAAAATGATTTTATTACAAACCTAAGGGAAGATCAGCCATAAATTAGTTACAATATCAAGGAAAACAGACTGTTTTTTCAAGCTGAAGGTAACCAGGCACTTTGCTGGGCAATCCTTTCCAATGCCTGACCACCTTTCCATGAAGAAATTCCTGCTGCTGTCCCCCTGAGCCTCCCCAGCCCAGCCTGGGTCCATTCCCTCTCCTCCTGTCCCTGTTCCCTGGAGCAGAACCTGACCCCCCTGGCTGTCCCCTCCTGTCAGGAGCTGTGCAGAGCCACAAGGTTCCCCCTGAGCTCCTGTTCCCCAGGCTGAGCCCCCTCCCAGCTCCCCCCATCAGACTCACAGTGCATCATTTGTGAGCCTCACACAACCCCATAAACACGGAGGCACTTTGGGTAAATAACCTCATGCTTTAGGTCACAGACTCCTCCCCATGCCTGTCTGAAACTGGAGCTGTTCCTACACCGAGCAAAACCTCAGAGCTCTGTCTGCAGCCTGGAGAAGCAGGATTAAATGAACAACTCAGAGCCCTCGTGAGAGGAGCAGCCCAAGGAGGGCATGACTCCTTTCACCACCATGTCCCAGGCTATTTCTGCTCCACATCCTCACACAGAGGCAAGGAACGCTGCCACCAGGGGCAGAGGAGGTCAGAGAAGCCCCCAGGGTGCTTACATTGAAGGCTCCCAGCAGGAAGAGGGTGGGCTGCAGCCCCACGGAGAAGATGAGGCGCAGGATGGTGGAGGCGATGAGGGCGCGGATGCCGTGCGGCTTGGGCAGGGCGATGACGATGGCCAGGGAGATGAGCATGGCTGTCCACAGCAGCCCAGACAGGTGGGGCTCCAGCGTGCCTGGGCAGAGGCAGAACACACCATTGCTGCACAGCCAAACCCACCAGAGCACTGCCTGGGTGGGCATCACCCACCCTGCAGCAGCACCTGAGCCCTGCAGCAGCTGTAATCACAAACTCGTCACTAAATCATTATGCAGGTGATCAGTGCTACAGGATCTTCACCGTGGTGCTCACATCTGAGTGCTGAGGGCCCTCTGCAGCCCCTTTGCTGTGCAGAGGGAGAACACACCATTGCTGCACAGCCAAACCCACCAGGGCACTGCCCTGGCTCCTGCCTGGGTGGGCATCACCCACCCGTGTTCAGCCAGCCCTGGTGGCACAGCAGCACCTGAGCCCAGAGCCTGCAGCAGCTGTAATCACAAACTCAGCACTAAATCCTTATGAAGGTGGTAAGTGCTACAGGATCTTCACTGTGGTGCTCACATCTGAGTGCTGAGGGCCCTCTGCAGCCCCGTTGCTGTGCAGAGGTAGAACACACCATTGCTGCACAGCCAAACCCACCAGAGCACTGCCCTGGGTGGGCATCACCCACCTTGCAGAAGCACCTGAGCCTGCAGCAGCTTTAATCACAAACTCAGCACTAAATCCTTATGCAGCTCATAAGTGCTACAGGATCTTCACTGTGGTGCTCACACCTGAGTGCTGAGGGCCCTCTGCAGCCCCTTTGCTGTGCAGAGGCAGTGCCTGGGCAGGTGAGGACACTCCCTGACACTCCCCCTGATGTGCTTTTGGTCAGACCCTCACACCCATTTTTGGCATTTTTTGCTATTTCTGGGTCTATTTAGACTGTCCCCTGAGACTGGCTGCTTACACAACACCAAGCCTGTGTAGCTAAAAATACACTTCCCTGAAAGAGCCACAGAAAAGATCCAGCCCCAAACACCATTTACCCACTTTTATGCAGAAGGGCAGGCACCTCTTTCTCAAAGCTGACTTAAAAAATTTTTGTCTTCAAGCAACTGGTTCCTCAACAGACAAAAAAGTGAGATCCCCCAGATTTCACAGCACCCTGCAGCCCTCCTGCAAGCACATCCTCTCAGAACTCGTGTCTGACTGGCAAGATCCTCACCCAGGGCTTTTCCCCCCTGCTCCCAAATTCAGGCAGCTTAGGAAATATTACTCTCATCTGACTACCACGAGCAGCCATTTAATCTTGTTCCAAATCACTGCAGATTAATAAAGACAGCAGAGGATGGATGGAAATTAAAAGTTAATAAGCGTAAAGTTGAACAGCTGTTTTGGCTGCCTGGGGGCAGTCTGGGCTCCTGAGCTGTCACACAGCACGAGGTGCAGAGCTGGGAATGGACTCACTGGGTGGGAACAGTACCAGCATGAGCAGGGACAGAGGAAATGTGCAGCAGCTTATTTAGGAATGACTTATTGACAATTTGAATAAGATTTATTGGGAATTGATTTGCTTTCAGGAGTTGCAGCAGGCCTGAAGAGCACCTGGAGTGAGTGAGTGAGGCTCTCAGAGCTCCCTGGAACGCCCAGGCTGCCCAGCAGCACCAGGAGGGCAGTGCCAGGAGCTCTGGGGACCCAGCTGTGCCACCTCAGGGCAGGGCAGGGCCCCAGGCTCCCCTCTCCTGCCCAGGGACAGAGCTGGGACAGAGCTGTCCTGGTACACAGAGCTAAGGGTGGTCACTGCTCACCTGTGCACCCACCCTGACCCAGAGCCTGGCTGGGGCTCCCTGCACAGCCACAGGCAGGAGGAACACGCAGCCAGCAGGGAGTTCTGCCTGTCCCTGGAATTCTCACCATTCCAGCACCAAATTCCAGGCATCCAGTTTTGTTTCTGCTCCTCAAGTCAGAAGTTTTACAGCTTCTGCTACTGTCAGATGCTCATCAGCTGCTCAGTTCACCGTGTCTGAGCAATTCAAGACACTGACAACTTCCCCCAAACAGTCTGTTTGGAAGAGTCTTTTTTTTTTTTTAAGCTAAATATAAGATACACATGTATTTATTTATTTTACTTTTTGGATTCTTACTAGGAGAGGAAGAACTTTTATCAAAATGTTACCTGATAAATAAAGAATTTCAAATATGTAGAGTAGGGCACCTTCAAAATGCCAAACAAACCCCCACAGCCTTGCAGTTTGTGATCTCAGGGAACTCATTTAACCAGCAGCTTTCCTGGCAGCCATAAATTCAGAGCTTTTAACTCGGGATCTTTGCAGCTAGAAACAGAGATTCAGTTGCTCTTTGGGCTTCTCAGAACCTTCCAGCCAGGATCTGGGCTGTCCCCACCCTGGGTGTGATACTGAGGAGCAGCAGCTGCAGCCACAGCCTGGTGGTCCTGATGGCAGAAGGTGAAACTGCTCTGGAATTTGGTCTAAAATATCCCTCTGACAGGCTTTTCCAGGATGCAAACCCCCTACACACAAGGCAAAAGCTCCTAGCCAGACACTCCCATCACTGTGCAAGTGATGCATGTGACATGCTGAGAAATCCCTGTGGATTTCCCAACGCAGGGCCCAGCCCTGCCCTGCCCTGGGGAGAGGCTGGACCTGCTCAGTGCCACTGAGCTGGCTCTGAGAGCCACCAGGGGCCTGGCACTGTGCCATGCCAGGGTGCCAGCCCAGCACTGGTGGCAGGAATGTGGCACCCTGCTCCCTGTGGGAATGCCCTGGCAGTGCTGGGAATGGGCTCCTCTTCCTCATCCTCACTGCTCCCCCTGGCAAGGCAGGACAATGTCACCCACCCCCAGCACTCACAGCCCTCCTGGAGCACCAGGAAAAGTCTGTGGAAAATGCCATTAATAAACTGCAAGCTCAAGGAAAACAACACATTCAACATTTCACCTATTTTTAGCTCAGTCCTTAATTACAGGACTTTAAACTGAAGTAGAACAGTCAAGCAATTAAAGGAGGATGTTTGTCTCAGGTAATTTTTTCCCCTAGGAAAAAGTATGGCTCTACATTTTCCTTAAAAAATGTCTCAAGAAAGAGTAAGAGAACAGCAGAGTTTAAAATAAGGCAATTCTGTTGCCAAAAAGGCAAATTCTGTTCTCCTGCCCCCACTGATGTAAACAGCAGAGCACAGACACGAGTGGGGAGAGCAGAATTTGGCTCACTACACCTTATTTGTCCACATGATTTTTATTTTATATACCAGTACCTCCTCGAATTCCCTTGAATGGGTAGAAAAATGCCACGAGCAGGTTCATGAGGACAGCCAGGTTGAAGGAAATGCTGCTCCAGAAGGACATGTTCCGAGCACACCAGTACAGGAAAGGCTGAGCTGAAAGAGAGAAAATCATTTCTTTTTAATGGAGGGTTTGGTAAAAATAAGGGGTCTCTATTAAAAAAATATATTACCACCAAAACAAGTTTGTTTTCAGTTTGCCCAAAAGCACAGCATCAAAAGTAATAATATTCATGGTTTATTCAGATTTTTTTTTATTATTATCCTTTATCTTGGGGCCCTTCAAGTTTCCTAGATGGTGTTTTAAGGCAAAGGATCCCTGTTTCCAGCATGGTTTAGCAGCAGCAAGAGAACAAGCTGAGGAACTGCAGACATCAAGCACTTGAGGTCTCCCCTAATAACACACTTTGTACTCAGAGTCACAGCAAGAACAAGTTGGAGGAGGAAAATCAGCTCCAGCCCCATCCCTCTGTGTTCTGCTGCTGCCAGCAGCTCACCTGCACCAGGCAGTGCCACCTGCAAATTCACTTTCTGCTAGAACAGCCCAAAATAGCCCCAGAATAACCCAAGGGTGAAGCTCCCTGGCCTTCCCTCTGCCCTGGGGGCCAAGGACTCAGCACATCTGCCCAGAGCTCAATGTACAACCAACAGCACATTTAAATCCTTAATGTTACCCAGAAACACTTCTCAAAAAGACTCCTAATTTTAATAATCCCTGCAGCCAGAACCAAGAGGCAGAAAGCAGAAAGATTCCTTTGCTGAAGTGGTCATGAACCCAACAAAGCTGCCTTGCAGTAATTCCCTCTGCATCCAGGCAAAATCCCCCTGGTTTTGGCTCCTGCAGGCTTACTGCACAGCAAACTGAGTCCTCCTGAAATCCAGGGTAGTGAAAAAATCCATTTCAAATGCTCTCAAAGGGAAAGGACTGGTTTGCCCTGGTGGAAGGAGGCAGCTGGCTTAGATATCAGAGAGCAAAGAAAAAGCTCTCAGTAAAATTTAGGAACAAGCTGAAAATGCAGAATTTGGGGGGAATGATAAATTATAACATGCAGCAGTTCTGAGCCTTGCAGCAGCCACCAGCTCTCTCCAGAAAATCCCCTCCTCTAACACCCCCAGCTAACAAAGGGGTAAAGAATTCCACAATATCTCAATGTTCTCTGGAAGAATGTGTAACCAGGTTTAATTAATTTATATGGGATTATATAAAGGGTGATTATAAAGGTCCAGGTTTAACTTTAAACCTTCCCTTGGTGATGGACACTGACTCTCTGTCTGTGTGGTGCTTCTGCCTGGCTTTGGGAGCACATTTCCATTCTTAATAACAAATAAGAGACTCCTGGTGCTCAGATTGTGGGCCAGCACCATGAGGTGAAGGGAGAAGTACACGGGTCTTTATTTCTGAAGTCTTTTTGAGGGTTGAACAGACTCTAACTGGCATCATGTGAGCACACACAGTGCTGCCAGAGGTCACAGCTCCAACACAAACTACTCAAAAATGTGAGAAACAACTCTACAAATGCAAAAAAACCCAGAGGACGCAAGGCCTGGATAGAGACAGAATAAATGATCCCAGTTTCTTAAAGGAAAAAAAAAAAAAAAAGAAATATTCTCCACTTGTGCAGGTGGATCTTGGCTAATTTGTGGCCTGTTGGTAATGATGGATGCCTTCACAGCTTGCTTGGAGACAGCCTCGAAGACAAAGAGACTCAAACAACAAAATCTAACAGAATATATGGATGCTGCTGAAGCTGCAATTTGTTTAGGATGTCACACTCTGAGATTTCTTGCAGAGCTCTCAGATTTTTGGAAGCAGTCCCACACCTGCCCCATGGGGGGGTTCCAGAGCAGTCCTGCTCTTGCACTGGAGCTGAGAGGGGCTGGTGCAGGGGAGGGAGCAGCTGTCAGTGCTCTCAGGAGGGGCTGAGCCCAGCAGGAAGGAGCTGCCCTATCCCACATTCCACAGGGTCCCTGCTGCTCAGTGCCCAGCACTGCCCACTGAGCCTCAGCCACAGCATTCAGCCTTCAGCTGGACAACAACAAAAATATTAACCAGATGAACTAAAAGGTTTACTGGGGGATGTTGTGACACACTGTGAATTAAAATATAATTCTGAGGGATTTCCCAGCTGCCAGTGGGAACATCAGAGGGAAAATGCTTGAAAGCACCTGTGTTCAGACATTTCAGCATCACAGGGATGGAAGGGACTTATCCACCTGTCAGCCAGTCTACTTGCCAAAAAAGGATGAATTCTACTTTACAATTACTCAGAAATCCATCTTTAACTTGTTCTTGAACATCTCTATCCCTACAGATGCCCTAAGTCCACAGAATGTTTACAGATGGAAAAGACCTTTACAATCCAGCCTTTATCAAGTCCAACCTTGCTGCATTCCCCAGCTTTTCTCCCCCCTGCATCCAGCACAGGCCACTGCTCTCCTCAGCTGGGTCCTCCCTGAATCCTGAATTTGTTTTTACAAACAAGTTGTGTGTTTGCTGGCAGATAAAACTAGTACTGGGAGATAAAAGAAGTAATGGGAAGGATTTTACTGATTGATGAATGGAAAAAGATACTTGCTTTGACAAATAAACTTTAGGTTTGCTGATAAACGAAATTAGACATTGAAAGATGAAAGAAACAATGGGGAAGAATAATTCTTACAGAATTTAAGAGTTTAAAATTAAAAGAGAAGGTTATACATTAGAGGGAAGTTTTTGGTATCAGGTGTATTGAGGAGTTTGTATTTTTTAGGTCTTTTAGTTAATGGGGAAAGAGAAAAGGGAAATGCAGCCAGGAAATTGGGATAAAAGGAGGCTGTGTCTTCCCAAAACTGGAGAGATTTCAGGGGAATGTTTTACGGCTTCTCTCTTTATTGGAATAAATCCTCAGCGCTCCGCCCCACGTGGAGCAGCACTGACCCACCTCGCAGTTTCTTCTGCCAGTTCATCTCGTTGAAGAGGTCCTCAGACTTGAGGAAGAAGTCGTTGATCTTGCTGCCCTGCTCGTCCCTCTCCGTGGTGTAGTAGATGCGCAGCTTGGACTCCTTGGTGAGGAACTCGCAGATGCTGGGCACGGGGAACACGATCTGCTCCATGGTGCGGTCCGACCTGACAATCTGCACAGCAGCCCCGTCAGCCCTGCCCGCTTCTCAACACTCTCATTGCTTGCTTTTCTGCTTGCTTTGCTCCCCCTTTTCCACATTTCCAAGGAACAGCAGCTTGACACAGATTGCATTTAATTTACCCTTCAGAGCAGGTCTACAGTTAGCTCCAGAATTGTAATTTTTATGCTGTGGTCTTATCCTGGCAGTATTGGTCTTAGCTGGGATTTCCAAGGGGCCCAGAGAGTCCCACATCAAAGCTGGGATGGAGTTCAGAGCAATGTGGTCACCCAATTCAAGGAAGTTGCCAACTCTGAGCCATAGGCAAGTACAAGGAATAACAGTTCTATCTGCATTGCCTATTAGAGAGTTTTGGGAAGTCACACAACCATGGCCTGGTTTGGGTTGGAAGGACCTTAAAGCCCATCCAGGGCCAACCCCTGCCATGGGCAAGGACAACTTCCAGTGTCCCAGGCTGCTCCAAGCCCTGTTCAACCTGGCCTGGGACACTTCCAGGGATAGGGCAGCCACAGCTCCTCCAGGAAGCCTCCAGATCTGTGAACATTTTACATTTATAAAGCTCTTAGATGGCACACGAGGCCAAACTGTCATTTGAATCCAGAAAGAGTGGCAAAAAGCTATCACAAACTTTCTGGATTCAGCAACAGCACCGGCCAAAATGTAACAGAAGCGAAGCCACACTTGCTGCTGCCAAGAGAGCTCTGCTCAGCTCCATCCCCGAGCCCACACATGACAGCTCAGGAATAGCTCCCCCCGCCACTGCCAGGAATTAAATAAATAACTCTCCCTGCATGCTCTGTAGCAGAGACACCAGTCCACACACAGCCCTGGCAGCACCATGAATAATGCCCTGGGGCTGCCCTCCCTGTGGCTCAGCCCCGGGGTTCCCTACCTCGATCTGTGCCGTGTGCTTGGCGTAGAACTCCAGCGCCTCGTCCCCCTCGATCTGACCCCCTGGCTTCAGCATGTTCTGCAGCTCTTTGTTGTGACGAGCCAACTAAAATAAAGGAATGCACAGGGAGTGGGAGACACCAGATGTCTCTCTGTGATATTAAATTTCTGATTTTTGGCATAAAAAAAGAAATAGTACGCAGTCAGCTGCTAGGAAAGGGCAAAGTTGACAGAAGGCTTGTTCTGTTCCAACCAGACACCCTGCAGCTCTATTTTGGGAGCAAGTCAGAATGATTCAAATATGTATTTCTTTAATGCCAGTGTTGTACTCCTCTTTTCCCCATCCTCTCCCACCCTTTGCCTGGAATCTTTCTGATCACACAGAAATTCACATTCGCTCTGTCTTTCTATACCACCCCAACCCAAAGGTGTGCTCATCACCCAAAGATCCAGGCAGGGACAAAGAGAAGATCTGCATCAACTGAGCAGCAGATGTATAGAGCAATGCTCCAAAAATGCTGCTGGATGCTCCAAATTAATTTATGTCTGCTCAGATGCTGGAGGAACAAGAAGTCTCTAATGCAGCACCAATACATTAAGGAGATACAGTTTTCTCCCCTTTGGTTTTTTGCCTTTCAAACACACATTGTATCAATACAATGGCTCTGCTTGGCTCCAGCAGAGAGAGAATGTGGCAAGGACTGAGATTTCTGATTACACTTTAATTGATCTGTGAGTAGAATTTCTTTGGGAGTATAAAGTAACCTTTGATACAGCTGAAAAATAATACACTGCTGCTCAGTGCTGCCAAGAATTGATGAGCCACGTGTCCTCAGGAACTCAGTCCAGAGCCTGCCTGCTTCCCACGATAAAAGAAAATTCCCCAAATTTTCTTGTATTATACTATTTTTGTTTCTGATTAAAATTAGGATTTGCTCTGATAACAGGAGAATGTGCAGTGAGTCTGCCTCAGTGATGAGCCATGGAAACAGTTCCAGGGAAAAGCAGACTCTGGCTTTTCCCAGTTTGGGACCCGTGGTGGAACCCTACCTGATGAGCCAGGATATAAATGTTGTGTCCCACGTTCCTGGGAGATGCAGCGACATCCTCCCCATTCTCTCCATCCTCAAACTCCACCTCTCCCTGCAGATAAGCCTTCTTGATCACTTCCACCTGGAGAAGGAGACAGGCAAGGAGAGGAGGCTCAGGCAAAGGGGGGAAGCTGCTGAGGGCAGCACTCCCACGGACGGGAATGGAGCAGAGCAGGGACACTCAAAGGGAGCTCAGTGGACAGGTCAGGATAAACTGAACTGAGCTTCAGCCCAGCTCACGGGCTCCACAAACTGAACCTCACATTTCCCTGAAGGTGACATGTTCCAGGCCACCCTCTGTGCACCTGCATCACGTTCTGAGCTCCAACACAGCCCCAAGCACTGGGATGGGTCAATGGTGCTTGGGCTGTGCTTTGGATCTCCTGCTTGTGTTTCACCAGCTCACACGTGCACCAGCCCCAAAACCCTGCCAGGGCTCTCTGGGGCCACAAGGGATTGTCACTTCTCTGTCTCCTGTGCAAATGAAGAGCCAGGGGCTGGGGAAGGGCCCTGGGACTCACCAGCTCCTTGGGCCTCATGTTGTAGAGGATCCTCTCTGCGTTCTCACTGTCGTGCCTGCTCTCCATGATGGCCAGGAGCAGCTTGGAAGCATTGTTCTGAGGGCAGGGAAAAGCAATGCAATCACTGCCAGGAGCCAAAAAATGAGGGCACCCAGCCTGAGAGGCACCACTGTGCTGCCAGAGGGGCTTCAGGGACACGGGTCCCACAGGCAGCAGCCACTGCAGGCAGAGCGTGCCAGCCAGCCCAGGGCTCCACCTCACCAAGCCCTCCCTCTCCTCTCATTACTGACCTACACAACTTATCAGGATACTTGAGCAGTTTATTTCCCAAATCTTACTCACTGAAAGACATCAAATTAACCCCAGCCAAGGTTTAAATTTCTAAAAATGCTGCTGTTTTCATGCTCATGTTGTTTCATTTTGATTTAAGGATGCTGCAGCATCACCACAAGCTCTGAGCTCCCAAATGATGCAGCTCAGCCCTGCTGAAGATGCTGCTGATTAAATCAAGGGACAGCCAGGGCTGAAGACACAGATGTGCTTTGCTGCTTTTAACTAAAATCACTCTGCAGTCTGCTCACGCCAAGGAACACGGGGAGGAAATGGGAAACTACCACAAGGCACCAGACTACTTTAATACGAACAATTAAGATTAAAATCCATCATGCCTGACAATAAAACCCAATAAAAGTATTTAATTTTGAAGTATAACGCTAATCGAGTCTAAAAGCATTTTTTATTTACAATAATAAAAAACCCACATTACCCATAATAATGGTGTGAGTCGGCAACGGAAAACAAGGAGACACTGCAGTGTCAGGCAGGGCAATAAGTCAGAAAGGAAATATTTCTCAAGCACAGGCTGAGGCAAGAGTGCTCTAGGACTGCTGTTGCTAGAGGGGAACCTGCTCCTGTGTTTTTGTGTTTTGAAACCAGCAGCAGGGCTAATTATTTCAGCATTAATATGGACGGCCATAAAGAACTGTTGATTTAATGTCAACCCATTAAACAACACCATTAAAGTGTTAGGAAAGTAGTTGCAACATGAGAAATTTCACTTCCACTGTCCACGTAAAAGCTCAGCAACAACAGAAGAGTTTCCATCAGCTTTAGATTTTTTACAGGAAGTGATTTTAGGATTCCTCAGCATATTCTGACTGCCTGCATCCCCCATCTGAGAACTGGTGGCTCCATGTCATCATTTAAAAGATGAAATACCTGTGACAATCTTTGGGCAGTGCCTGCAGCTCACTGATGTGTATCGTTTTTGGGCACTTACGAATATTGGGATATAACAAACACCCACATAATTTTAACAGTAAAATCCCATTTTATCCCACTGTTAACGTGCCTCACACAGAGCATTCACTTGCCTTCAGCTCCAGCACGAGGTCCATCCTCTTCTTTCCCAGAGGGTTGATGTCATTGAGAATTAATGCTGTGATGATGTCAATGCCGTTGGACTCGTGGGTAGCAATGCAGTTCTGTCCAAAGAAAAGTCATCAGCCTTCACTAATTGCCTGCACTACAAACACAGCCCGGGCTGGTGACCCCTCAGAGCAGCAGAGTCCCCTCTGTCATCACCTCGTGGGCTGCCCGAGCTGGAAACTGCACACAGAGCTCCAGGCAGGGCAAGAACAAAAGACTGAAGGCATTTTGTTCCAAGCTTTTCCTCTCCTCAGCCATGGTCCTGCTGGAGCCCCCGGGCTCAGGAAGCAGGAGGACCACAGCTGATAAATGAAGCATTTCCATGCCAAAGCTGCAGGCTGGAGGAACAGTGCTTTACTGAGATTAGGGAGAGTTTTCTTTATTATAAACGTGCCAATCAACACCTACTTCAGAGCTGTCTACACAAAGAAAGGGAATTTCCATCACCTCCTGCCTACCCTTCAGCCCTGCTCTTGGAATGGCCTGTACCTAAAATGTACAAACAGCAGATTGCTGGCTTCAAAATCCAGAGAGAGATTCCTGCTCTATCCTTGAACTCCACACTAGAACACCTGAAGGGTTTTATTCCACCTGGTCCAGAGAGCAGAGGGACACTGACCATTCTCCCTGGCATGCACAGCCTCACACATTCTCTTGCAGAGACAAGAAAGACAGAATAAATCACATTTCAGTCTTTCAGGACAATATTATAGTTCAATTAATAAGGAAATGGAGAGAATAAGCAGAAAGTGGCACAGGGTGCCTAGAGCAGCTGTGGCTGCCCCTGGATCCCTGGCAGTGCCCAAGGCCAGGCTGGACATTGGGACAGGGGGAGGTGTCCCTGCCATGGCAGGGGTGGCACTGGAAGGGATTTAAGGTCCTCCCAACCCAAACCAGTCTGGGATGATATCAACTACAGCAATTCCCCACTCTCCCTGTCCAGTCTAATGAAAAAGATCTTAGCAAAGCAGAAACACTTCCACTGCTTGGAGTGCTTCAGCTCCTCAGAGGGAGCACTGAGAGAGAAAAGTTGATTAAGAGGAGTTTATAAACAAAAAAATCGTCCAGCTTGGGGGGGAAATGAAGTGGTCAGTGTTGTAAGACAGCAGCAGGCCAGCAGAGCTGGGGCCCAGGGAGAAGGGGGGATGCATTTGCCAGCTCTGGGTTCATTACCTGGTTCTCGTGGCAGGGCCCCTGGCAGTACTCAGTCAGACTTTCCAGGGTCTGGTTGATCAGTGCCACATTTTTCTCATTTATATACAGACCCAGCAGTCCAAGTCCCCCAGTTGTGCTCCCACAGATGCAGTCCAGGAACTGCAGAGTCTCACACACCAGGTTGTAGTTGGTCTTGTTGTTCTGGCAGCGGAGGAAATTCTGTAGGGAGAGTGTCAAAGCCATGAGGGAGGGGAAAAACCATGCAAGATGCTGTTTTAGGTGATAGTATTTATTAAGTTCACCCATCCCCAGTTCCACTGCATGGTGGATTGCTCTGGCTCACTGCACAAGCACTTTAAGCCTCTTTCCAGGGCTTATTTGCAACGTGCTGCTCTCCTGAGCAGCCTGTTGGCCTCATGCTGCACAGCAGAGAACAGAGTGCACCCCATAAACAGAGAGATCCATTAGGGCTGACACACCCAGCACAGAGCAGGCACTCTGGGAAGCTCTCTGGCTGCTGGAAGCCTCACTCCACCTGCTGCACTTCCCTGCCCAGCATCACTCAAGGCTCCCTCCCTCCTCTCTCCCAGACCTCTCTGGATTCCCTGGCTGGGGCCCCACAGCAGCTCCACCTGCACAAGAGGGACCTGAGTGCACACCTTGAAGGAAGGTGCCTTCCAATGGAATTCTCTCCACTGCACTTCTTTCCACGTAATTATTGTGATTCCTGCTTGAAGCTGCTGATTGGGAGCAGCTCCTCTAATGAAAAGCCAGATTTGCCACTGTGGATTTAACAGCTTTCTGCTGTTATTTCTCCTATATTCCAAATGAAGAAAAGCACCAAACCCACCCAAAACTGAAGGACAACTAATGAAAACCAATCTCCCAGTGACTCACATGCTGTTTGCCAGTGCAATCCCAGCAGTGCTGCAAAGATTAGCAGCCACTACCATTTGCTTTTCCTTCAAGTTTCAGCAGGAAAACTCTTACTTAGCTTAATTCTAACAGGTAACAACAATTCCAGGGTAAAAGCCCTCAGAGGAACAGGAGCCATGGAATATGGAACCAGCAGGGCCTTTCCTGCCAGCCCAGAGAGCAGCACTGTCCCTGGCTGTCTCTGCCTGAGTCAGACTAATGAGTCTTTTAAGGCAAACAGAGAGACAAATTGCAGATTCAATGGAAGGCGAAGCTAAAAAAGGAAAATGCTGTCTATGAATGCAGACTAAAGGTGACAGTGATTCAGCACATTTCTGCTGATTGCTCATTTAGTATCCTGACTTCTGATTAACTTGTCAGAATGTAAAAAAGGTTGATCCTACAGAAATTGGAACTCGTGCCTTCCCTCCAGGAAAAAAGGGAAAATGAAAGGATAATACCCAAAGTGAGGAGGTAAAAATGCTCCCTGGCTGCAGCACAGCATTTATTTTAATTGCAGCTAAGCTTGTACCTGAGTTGCTTGACCCACAGGCAGCAAGGAGAGAAGAGGAATGAGGCACAAGACATTGTTAGGCTGAAACAAGGGGAAGGAAAAAATTGTACAAAACACATCCCTGCTGCACTGTGAGAAACTGCCCCAGGGAGTGGCTGCTGCTGTCTCAGCCAGGACAGAGTGAACTCTTCATTCTCAGTCCCCCAGAGCACCCCAGAGTGGGAACACAGCTCTGCAGTGCTGAGTGTGCCAGCCCTCTGCTCCCTGTGGGACTGACCCCGGGGTGGGCAGCCTGGGACAGACCCTGCACCAGGGCAGCAGCCACAGCAGAGCCAGCCAGAACACCTGGGCAGCATCCACTGCTCATCCCAGTCCTTGCATTCATTGGGGAGGGCACTGCAGCTCCTCCAGCCCCACGGAGAGCCATGGAACAGCATCCACACTGAGCAAACTGGGGCTGTGCTGGGAAGGAAAGGGCTGCCTGATGCAGAGGGCACAGCACTGCAGCTGCCTGAGCACCCAGGGACCTCATCCTCCTTATCCTCCTCCTCAGCAGAGCAGCTCCTCCAGCACAACTGGCACTGCCCTGTGTTTGCCCATCAGCTCCCACAGCTGCCAACAGCCTGGAAAGGCTCGGGGTGCCCAGCACACACCTGCACCAGGCAGGTGATCCCAACTCCCTCATTCAAACGTAATGTGCAATTCCTGGAGAGCCCTTCCCTGGAACTTGAGGCAGCAAGTCCTCTGGCACTCCTGCAGGGAGCTCAGTTACATGTACCAGCTGCAGACACCGAGATTTTGGAGGATCAGACACTTGTGCCTTCCCTTTGGGGCTGAGGGACAAGGACAAACCTCGAGGCAGGCAGGCAGGCAGAAAGAGGATTACACTGGAAAAGCCGCTCTACCTTTTTTTTTTATTGTTGTTACAAAAAGAAATCCCTTTTTCTCTCAGAGCTGACTACAGCTACCTGCTGTTTGGGAAATGGAATTGTTCAGGCCGGGGAAGAGCTCAGGCCAAGTTTCTGCCCTGGCTGGGGTTCAGGAGTGCTCCTATAGCTGTGGCCAAGGGCACCGCGGATCCTGCGCGTGCGGTTTGGAGCCGCGCCACGGACGGCAGCGCCGGCGGCAGGAGAACCCTCTGACAAACACACATCAAAGGGCTCCCTTCCTTCAAAACCAGAGAAAGGCTGATGGATGTAACCTGGGCACGCAGAGATGCTCCCAGAAGGTTTCCATGCAGCTGGGATCCCACGCGCTGCCCTGCCGGGGCATTCCCGCTCAGAGGATGCGATCTGCAGCTCTGCAAAGCTCTCACGCTCCTGCCGGCCACGGAACAATGGGCAATCAAGGCAATTATTGCTCTTTCTGAGGGCATTTAGCACATTGTGCGGTGCCTCACCAGCTCCTCTATCCCAACCCGGCAGCACTGAACAAAAATCATCTGAATTAGAGCTCCTTTGTGAGGGGGAACCTGCTCTGCGCTCCCTAAATTCTACAAACACGTCCCAGGGCAGCACAGGACACCGAGGCTGCCAGGACCTTTGGACGCTGCCAACTCCAGCCCCTGTCACGAGGCAGCTGGAGCAGAGCCTGGCCCGTCCTCTCCACATCCCCCATCAGATGTTTGCACGCATGGGGAGAGATCCTGAGCCTGCTCCTCTCCAGCCTAACCTCTCCCAGCTGCCCCTGCTTCTCCTTGCCCATCAGATGCTCCAGTCCCATGGTCATCTCTGAGATTCCCTGCTGGACTCAGAACCCAGGACTGGAGCCAGAATTCCACATGGAACCTGGGGATCCAGCTTGCTTAGATGTTTCCCATCCCAATTCTCCACCAAGGCTAAGACTCCCTTGCTCCAGACCTCACCAGGGTCTCAGGGATGTAGAGTTGGTGAAGTCCAGTCCTACCAGTAAGGGGCAAGCTGAAGGTGGCACTGAGCTCCCTGACCTTCTCCAGGTCCTCTGTCACCAGGGTCTGTCCCCATCCCACAGCACACCCACCTCTGCCTATCTCCTCCTGGGTGGATAAAACCTAGAAATCCTTCTCATTGCCCTTCATGTCCCTCAGCAGATTCACCTCCAGCTGAGGCCTTCCTGACACCTTCACCATGTGTTCAACTCTAGCTAGGCACATAAACAGATCCAAGAAAATCCAGGAGAACCTGGTTACTGGAAAGTTAATCTTGAAGGCCGCTGGAACCAAAGTCCCAATGTCCTCTTCATTTTCCTACATGATTTTTCTTTCTTTCTTTCCCTCATCTCAAAAGCAAATCAGTAACTTCACAGTACAACACCTGCTTGCTTTCAACATATACTTTTTAAAAGCCCCAAGAAGTGTTGATCCCACCACCTTTAATGCATGCACCTTTCAAAGACCGCTGGATAACTGGATTTGCTCGTATCAGCCCAGCAAGGTCAAAGTACATTTTTTTGGGATTAACATCAAGACCAAAGAGAACAATTGGTCACATAATCCATTTAAAAAGGCCTGGGGTTAGGGATAATGGTGTGGCAGCAGTGAGTGCACGAGGCACCCTGAGCACAGCTGCCCAGAAGCAGGTGGTACCTGCAAGTCCCGGTTGTGGTTCTCACAGAGCAGCTGCAGGAAGCGCAGGATGGGCTGCATGATGGAGATGACAGCACTCATCTCCAGCTCATCTTTGCTCTTGTCTGCTGCAGCCTGGGCCCCCTCCCCTGCCGAGTAGTGCTCCTCGGGGTCGGCCTCTCTCCGGTAGGTGTTGTACGCCTTCCGCGTGGCCGCCGACGCCTCCAGCAGCTGGTCCCGCACCTCCTCTGTGATCTGGGACATGGGCTCCCTCACTGCAACACACCAGCACACATCCTCTTTGGGGAAGCTGGGTGGAAATCTGTCTCCTGGCAGCTTCACCCGCAGGCCCAGCTGATGAGCAGCAGCTTTTGGTGAGTACGTTTAGTGTAGGTGAGGGGCTCGTGCCACACTCTGCACCTCGTACACCAACCACAGTAGGGCTACAAATCTGGGGATTAATTGGTTAGGGCACACACATCTAGCACGAGCAGGAGTTATGGTAAAAGGACCTGCTTCAGAACAAAATTAGGATTTTTTCACTTATTGTTAGAGAAGGCACTGACCACAACCCACAGCCCGGGGTTGTTGCTATGGATCACATTTGGGCAGCTTGTCACGAGACAAGGCAGCAGAGTCCCAGCTCAGCTTTCCTCATTTCAATAGCACAACCTCACAAATGGATGAAGAGAGGATGAAGCTCTCGAAATCCTGAGCCAGGGCACCACTGATCTCTGAACTTTGCTCTGTGGGATCAGAGATCAGAGCATTATTGCATCAATTGAAATGAGTTCAAAACACACTCCCTGTCAGTTCAGAAGGGGAATGACTGGGGATTACCTCTTTTCCTGTTGGGGACATCTCTGTCTGAATCTTCATCTTTCTTTTTGTTTCCTAAGTCACTGGTGTTGACTGTGACAGTTGCCTTGATTTCTTGCTGTGCCACTTTCATGCGGTCATAAAAGACCTTGAAGAACTTCTCAGATTTCTTATCTTCCGTCAGTCGGCAGAAGAAGGAATGCTACGAGAGAAAAGGAACAGCATCTGTAGCTCCACACACACGTCTGAACCCAGACAATTCCACCTTTCTGCACTGTGTGGTATCCTGCAGGACTGGGAGCTTCATTACTGTTAGGGAGCTGAAACTCACAGCAATGGAAACGTGAAGTTTACTGTGAGGCAGCTCCAGTGTCTCAGCTTTGTTAAGTCCCTCATTAACAACTTTAATGTAGATTTAAAGAGAAGTGAGGGCAATAAATCACACCAGCCTGATACCGACAAGGGAGATAAGGTAAGTACCAGGAATTAAGGTAAGTAGAAGAGAATTCCCTATAATTTGATTACCAGTGCAGAAACAAAAGGGTATGGACAGAATATAGAAGAACTGTTCTGCCCTCCCACCCTCAAATCCAAGGGACTGTGACTCACAACAGGCAAAAGCCAGTGTTAATCACAGTCCAAAAATGTACAAACAGGGTGATGCCATGAAGGACATCTCGTGCTGAGTTCCCCTTGCCCTGCCTACAGCAGGCTCCTTAAAACTCCTTGTAGTTCCCACTCCAATATATCTTTTAAGTGACAGAAAAACTCAAAGCACTGACTACTTTTAAGAAGGTTTATTACTCTTCTTCTGCACATATGTGCACAGAGACAGAAAGTTCTCCCTAAAATCGAGGAGAATACAAATCATGCACAGGTCAAGAAGGAGCCAACACAGTGAGTGATCAGACAACTCTTGATGAAACCAATATGCTGTTACATAAATCAGGACCAGAGCTTAAACACGACTGAAGGATGAACTTGTAAGTGGGTCACCTTATGCAGAGCATTATGAAATTAGTTAGCATTCTGCAGCGGCTCGCCATCCAACAGCTTTACATGATGAATAGGAATGAAGGCTGATTTATTGAAAAAACAAATTAAAATGGGAACAGCAATATATCCTGCCCGCTCTGCTGTGGAGCACACGGGGCCGTGGCTGCTGCTGCCTTTGATCACTCCAGCAACTGCACGAAGAACACACAGAGTGACTTTGAACACTCCCAGGGCTGTGCCTTTGATTACAGGCTGAGCAGCACTGTGGCTATTTAAAGAACGTGGTCAATATTCAGGAGATATCCCTCCCACCACTGCAGTACCTCCCACCTGCCCTTAGCACCTCAGGTAAACTCTGAAGATTGTGTTCATTTCTGGTGATTAACAGAGAGGAGGGAAAGGAGAACAGCCCAGGAGAGACATCCCAAACCCAGTCACAGCAGTACCCGCTCCTGACACCCACCAGAGTCCAGCAAAGCAGAGCTGCCAGAGCACTGCAGGACTGTGTGCCCTCTGCCCAAACACTGCTGGGCCTGTGACGTGCCCAGGGTGATCTGGGTGCCCAGTTCATTTATTAGCATTGGTACAGTAAAAATAAAATATCCAATCCGAGACTTTGTATCAACAATTTTAATGTTTTCTCATAATGTTTTCCCATGGCTTTAAACTGACTTAGATTAGGTATATTCAAGAAATTCTCCCCTGTGAAGGAGGTGAGGCTGACCAATAACCCCTCAATAACTGGGGGTTGAGGCAGCCAAGCCTGAACTAACTGTGTGACTTGGTGGCTGCAAGGACAGAGAGAGGAAGAGTTTGTATCCAAGGAGCATCTTGGAAATTTCACTCTACAAAGATTACAATAGTAACAACAACAAAACCAAAAATATTTTACAGATAGACCAGCAGAAACCACAGGCTCTGAAAAGGCCAAACACTTTGTGAAAAATTTGGCTGTCAGGAAGCGATGGCCATGACCTGACTGTCACATCTGCAGAGCCCAGACAGGAGGAATTTCCCTGTGATGAAGCTGTGCTGAAGGAAAAGCCTTTTTCTAATGAACCACACCAAAGAAATACCTTTTATGAGAGTAATTACTTCTTGCTGACAGACTTGATTTTTGTCGTCTTTTCAAGCTTTTTAACTGAGTTTCCACTGCACTTCAGAGAAAACCCCCAAATGAAAGGAACATTTCCAGTAAAGCTTTTTGTGCATGCTGTGCATACACTGAAGGGGTGTCACCAAATGATTGTTTCAGTTTAGGTCAGGATGCCTAACACCTTCACACATATGAATCAACCACATGCCAGCTCCCAAAGATACTGTATTTTAAGAGGTGTGATCTTGCAAGTTGCGCTTGAGCAGGTAACGGGTGGTGATAATTATGACAGAAATCCTAAAATCTTATTTACAGATATAGCTTCCAAGCAGAAAGTGGAGAAATCTCCCTTTTTAAAATGGAAATTGAGTGGCCATTTTAGAGCACCGTCTGCTGGGGTCCTGGCTTGTGTACAGACACCATGGAACCACGGGCTGCTGAAAGAGCAAGCGTGGAGGAGCAGCCAACCTCCACACTCCTGTGGGATTTTGAGGAACAGAGCTTTAAACATAGCCCTGACACTGCAGCATCTGACACCAGCCATCCCTGAGGACCCACTCACCATCACACTGGGGTCTGGGAGCTCCTAACAACCTGCTGCAGGCAGGGAACTGTGCCCCACAAGGAACCAGTAGGGGCTGTGTCTGGCTGTCCCAGTAGGGAAAAGCTGCCTGAGAGGTGGTGGAGACACAGCACCACCTGGTACTGGAGACATGGACAGTGAAGGCCAGAGAGGGATTTGTGACAAGGACACAGGGAGTGGCTTCCCACTGTCAGAGGCCAGGGTTAGATGGGATTTTGGGAAGAAATTCTTCCCTGTGAGTGTGGGCAGGCCCTGGCACAGGGTGCCCAGAGCAGCTGCGGCTGCCCCTGGATCCCTGGCAGTGCCCAAGGCCAGGTTGGAGCACTCTGGGCTAGTGGAAGGTGTCCTTGCCCATGGCAGGGAATTGGAAGTAGATGATATTTAAGGTCCCTTCCAACCCAAAGCATTCTGGCATTCACAGACTGTGAAACTGCATTTTATTTCAACCTTGCATTGTTAATGTCTGTTAAGCCCTCAGCCCTGCACAGGAGCCATGGCAGGGCCACAGCAGCCCGGGAGGTTTGCCCCATGGACTCAGGCTCAGCAAAGAGCTTTACAAGTGCCCCCAGCCCAGGGAATCCCAGCTGATCCCCAGAGCACAGGAACCACTGATGGGTAATGGGATGGTGATTAATTACACAGCCTCAGGAGGAAACACAGACCCTCCCCACGTGACAAGAGTGTCTGACAGGACAGATACTCACTGTGAGCAAGGACATCAGCACAGAGCCCTCCATCATTTCTATGGAGGGAGCAACCAACCCCTTCCAGCACAGATGCAGTGATGCACATCACCACAGAGACGCCTGTGCTGGGTTCTCCTTCCATCCCCTTGAAACAGTGAAGCTTCCCCCTGAAACATTCACTGATGTTCACTGTTCCAAGGGGATGGAAGGAGAATCCATCTGCAAAGCAGCCACACCACTGCTCCTCCTGACACCCAGACTAAAGCACCACAGAGCAGATCAACTGATAACACCAGCTACCAGGAAACCTGGGGAATAACTTCCCTTCCTCTCCATCACCCAGCTCTGCTCCTAAGGGATTCCAGAAGCCTCATGCCCAGCAGGACACCCCCCTTGCACCTCTCCCCTCCAGTGCATCCCCCTGGGCCAGAGGAGGTCAGTAAATAAATCCCATCATCACCTATGACTTTATCTCCTGGTGCACACCACAAGTGGCAGAAGAAGAGCTGCAAATCCAGAGGTGGGTTTCTCTGGAAAAGAAAAACCAAAGGCCAAGTTCCAACTGCAGGACCTTGACCTGCTACAGCCCTGCCCACTCTGGAGCACAGCAGCCCCTCGAGCTTCCTCACTGACTCTGCCTCTGTTTCATGTGTTTTTTGAGAAAATAATCCTGTCTTTCTTGAGCAAGTGTCAGAGATGATGAACTACATCTCTCTATGGTCTGTTCCAGTGGTTAACAACTGTTAGAAACATGTGGTTAAGCTCTTCTTTATGCCCCTAACTTCCAGTCACTCATGTTTTTTTTAAGCCTGTGTCTCTTCCTTAGTTATTCCCAGGAACTTGGTCTCCTCTTCCCTTCTGACTATTTACATACTCTGTGAAATGTTTACCTAACGTTTCGTGCTAAACTGAAAATACCATTTTTGCTTGCTGACTTTTTATTCTGCATTAATATCATTTTCTGTGGTGGGTATTTTTTGGCATGTTCTTAAATATTGCAAATCATTAACAAGCTGGATTGTAGAACCACATTAAAAAAAAAAAAATCACCAAAGAATGAGCACATTTCCTGGCATTAACATTTAATTCTAAGACCTCTGACATATGCAATATATAAAATTTCTAATGATGAGTGGAAGAGCAGCTCAGCTAACTCCCCAGCAGTTCAGGGGGCAGGATTATGGAGGCAGGATAACCACAGGGCAGGGACAAATGCTCCTTAACGTGTCTCTCATACCAGCAGTGGGTAACAAATTGGATTTTAGCCAGCAGAACTGACATCTGTCCTGTGGAGAGTGAAACCACACAGCACAGCAGTCTGGTACCTTTGTGTAAATTGTACAGAGGACACACCCAGGTAACTAATCCACTCTAAATGTAACTAATCCACAGTAAATTCAATGATGAGTGAGCTTGTGCCCAGTGTAGGATTGTTAAATGGGAAAAAACCCAAAAAGAAGCAGAAGCTGAAGGCAGCTGATTTCCAGCTCGTGCCTCTGAAAGCCTTGCTAGTTTGGGCCGTGTGTGCTGCCCCTTTCCTGAGAACACCTTTCCCTACCCTGTCACCTGGCTGTGCCCCAGGTCAGGGCAGTTCTGCCAGCCCAGAAAAGGAACAGCACTGGGGCTGTTTCTCATGGAACAGCTCAACTTTCCACCGCGGCCTCGCTCCAGCCTGGCTGTCTGGCTGATCCTGGGAGCAGCAGCAGCAAAGCCCAGCAGTCTGAGCAAAGCCCAGCAGTTTGAGCAAAGCCCGGGTTTAGGCAGGCTCTGCTGAGCTGTGTTTGCTCCCCAGGAGCGGGGCCTGGCCTGAGCTGCCTTGGCTGCAGGAGCCACCCGAGGTTGCTGTCAGAGCGCTCCGGGGCCGCACCCTGCCCTGCATGTTTCATCAGCCACCAAGCCCTGCCAGACCATCCCAACGCATCCCAAAGAATTCCCCAGCAAAACAAGCTTCTGATTGCCGAGAAACCAGGGAAAGCAGAGCCCCAGCAAGCACCTCGGCAATTAAAGCAAACTGCTTTAGCTGCTGTCTCCTTCCCCGTTTCCCGAATGCCAGTGAGCAGAAAATACCCCGGGAACTTGGCGAGGCAGGGAGATTGCAGAGAGGAAAGTCCCTCCAGAAGGAGGAGAAAGCTCAGTGATCTGGCTTCCACTCAGGACATTTTATTCCAACACTAGAGAGAAATCATCTCAGGGACCTCAGCTCGCTCGGGTTATCCAGCCAGGCTGCCAGCACGAACTAATGCAAAACTTGTGTGCTACTTCATCTCTGCAGGAAGTTTGCCACCCCCAGACGACTTCTTAGAGCTGGACTACTTCAAACAAGCCACATTTTAAGGGGAACTGCACTAACACAAGCACTGAATTAAGCACAAGTGCCAACCCTCTACACTCTGCCTAAACATATTGCGAGGGCTTCCACTGCAGAGAATTCCAACCTAACTCTGCTTTTGGTCCCTCCTCATTTATTTATTTTAAATATCACTAATTTCTCTCTGTCTCAATCTCTCGTACGTCCTGGCTCACTGGAGATCCATCACTTTGGGCATGAGTGATGGATATCATTAGTCTTGCATAGCTTAAGGAAATGGCAGCTGAAATATTTCACACTGAACATACTTCACAGTTTGAAATAAACCCATAAGGAAAATCTGCCAGAACACCTCAATTGCCTGTTTTTTGCAAACTGTAAAATAAACTTTGTCCTGAAAGCAGAAGGAGGACTTCCCAGATCTGTTTTCCACAAATAAGACAAACTCTCCCTGCCATGGGCATCCACTCTCCACCCTGCACAGCTCTGCTCTTTGCTGAGGGTTCTGCCCACTTATGGGAGAATGTTTTTTTGGGGGTGATGAGTGTACAGAGCCTGACCTGTGGAAATGTTTGCCTGTCCCAGCCAGCTTTAAATGAGACCAGCAGCACAACTACACCAGGAAGAGCCCCTGTAACCCACTCGTTCTCCTACTGCAACACCCAAAATCTTGATGTAACCTGAAGTCGTCTCACAGAAGAAAGCAAGAACAAACCTCACACAGAGACAGTTCCCTCCCACCCTTCCAGAGCCAGCAGGAGCCCTTGGAAGGATGAGGTGACACTGGTGGAGACACAGTGAGGGAACAACAGCACAAACAGCACCGTGGGGTCTGGGCTCACAGCTGGCCTCGGGAGCTGGGGAGACTCAGGGTCTGTCCCGCTGATTTGGGTTCCTCCTGCATCCCTGGGGGAACACACAGGGCTGGGTCACCCAGCTCAGCCATAGCAGGAGCATGGAGCCCATGGCAGGAGCATGGAGCCCATATCCCATGGCAGGAGTGGGGAGCCCATGGCAGGAGTGGGGAGCCCATATCCCATGGAAGGAGTGTGGAGCCCATATTCCATGGCAGGAAGATGGAGCCCATTCCCCATAGCAGAATCATGGTCCCCATATCCCATGGCAGGAGCAAGGATCCCATATCCCATGGCAGGAAGATGGAGCCCATATCCCATGGCAGAATCGTGGAGCCCATATCCCATCGAAGGAGTGTGGAGAGCATATCCTATGGCAGGAGTGTGGAGCCCATTTCCTAGAGCAGAATCATGGAGCCCACATCCCATGGCAGGAAGATGGAGCCCATTCCCCATAGCATAATCATGGTTTCCATATCCCACAGCAGAATCATGGATCCCATATCCCATGGCAGAATCATGGAGCCCATTCCCCACCAAACCAGCAAGTGCTGTGTAGGTGTGAGAAACAAGGAAGTCTGCAGACTCCCCAAAAGAAAAAAAAAAAAAGTGTAAGATCTCCTTGAGAGACAGAGGAATTAAAGAAAACCATAGCAACAAGTCAGTCCACCTACCCAAACCACCCACCCACCACCAGTTTCATTTGCTGACGCACTTCAAAAACAAGCTGGCTCCTACCCGCTCTGGAAGGTGAGCAAGCCCTGAGAGCTCATTAAATTCCCTTCTCAGCTACTCTTGTGTGCCTGCAGCTAGTGAGCAAGTGGGATATAAATAGAAGTTATATAACAGCGCTTTGTTGATTCCTGTGCTTACCAAAAAAAAGGCAGCATGACCTTGTTTTGCTGAATAGCTTTGCCTCTGCCTGCTCCGGGAGGACTTTAATCCTGCTAGGGACTATCTTGAAAGTTTGTGTTGGACCTGGATCCCATGGAGAGGAACTGGGAGAATTCCTGATTTACCTCCCTGCTCGCTCCTTGCAGGACCAGGATCCCAGTGGAATGCTGAGAGCAGTGCCACACAGGAGGTGGTACCCAGCCATGAACACCACGAGGCCACCAAGGCACAGCTGAACCCTGAGGTAGAGCCTCTGCTCCTTTTTTGCCACCTACACTGCTCAGCCACACAGATGGGCACCTCAGAATCCAGCAGGAAACTTCTCTTTGGAAAAAAGACTGGAGGATGTTCTGCTCCAGGAACACTGATGGCCCAGACACACCTCAGAAGCAGCAGGAGCTGCAGCTCAGGAGCACAGACAAGGTGCTATCGTTACCATCTCACCTCATCCAGCCCCAGCCTCACCTGGGCATCCCAGTGCCCTGAATGAAAACAGAACCTCCCCTGCAGGAAGGATTCCTCACACTGCATTATCAGGAGAGCTGGGCTGTTTTGAACGTGGTGGTATCCAGCAGCTGAGGGACACTGAGACTGTGCTAAAAACATCAAAATACACGAGGAGGAGATGGGTGTGCTCCCACAGGCCTGGCAGCCCCATCTCCTTATTGCTGTGGAGCTGCAGAGCATCAGGACAGAGGTTCCTCATGGCTACTGCAGGGCCTGTGCCTTCTCTGGAAGGCAACTCCACTGTCAGGGAGGTCAGGATTTGTACAAGGTTTCCTTCTGGAGAGGGCTCTTTCAGAAAAGGACAAGATCTCTGCCCACAGTTGATGATGCAGGTCCTTATCAATAGGTTTTTTAATGTCATGTTCATGACATGATCAGATTTTTTTTTTTAATGCTGTATTTTATCTTGAGTAAAAGCACATTAAAACAGTGAAAGACACAGGCAGGTGATTGTTTAACATGTGCCAAGAGATTGCTGGCTGTGCACTGGTTTCGTAAACAGGTACCATTAAAACAATGTAAAAAAAGATACCACATCCTCTATCACAGAATTCTGTCTGTTAGAAGCAAACAGACAATTTAAGACTTGTTTTATCAATGATCAAAAGTTTTCAAGTGCTATTTACAGAAGTTTAGTGACCCAAAGACGTTCCTGCCTCTACAGCCTTTGCCATTGCATACAACTGCCTGTGCTCACTGATATCTATGACTGCTGCAAATCTTGCAAGAAATAAATCTGATTTTAGAAGTCCAAACCACAAATTAAAGCATTATTGTGTCACTAAGCCAACATCTCACCCCACCAGTACTCCTCTAATGTTTTGCAGAGTTTTCTCCCCATTCTGCAGGGCAGCTGCAGCCACATAAAGAAAGAAACAAAGTGTTCCTGCAATCAAACAGGCATTTTGGTCACAGTACTTCACAGCCGGTGCTACAATGAGCTCAAGGACATAAATTTGTCTTGAAGTTTCTGCTCTCTCAATCCCAAGGGCTGTGACTGACCAGCACCAGGGGCTGATACCCTGCTCTGGGATTCCCTGTGTCCCCCGAGTGCCAGAAACACAAAGAACTGGAGAGCTCTGGATTCAATTCCTTTTGTGCATCAATCCTGCAATTATATAATAACTATCAATCATCTCTGGACAGCTGGAGGCACAGAAAAGGAGACCACAATTCACTCTGGTGGAGTTTCCTCACTGGTGGCAACACATGAGGAGAAATGTTGAGAAACGTCAACTGAGTCCAAATATGGAGCAAGATTGGGGTGGGATGGGAGAGTTGTGTGAGTCCAGAATTCCCTACCAAACCTGACTGATGAGGAGCTGGCTGCTGAGATTTCTGTACCCATGGCACCTGCTCCAGGGACAGCACAGCCCCCAGCCCCAGGGGGAACTCAAGGGAGGGCACACGGACCCTCTCAACCAAAGAGCTCTGGAGTTCAAACAGCTCCAAGCCTGAAGCTTTTTGCACTGTCACATCTCCAAGGAGCCTCAGACACCCCAGTGAGCTCCAAGCCACCACTGCACACAGCACTGCTTCACTCCTGCCACGCTGTGATGGAGGCACCACCAGCAGCTCAGCAGTGCTGTCTCGAGCCAGGGTGGCCCCTGGTCCTCATCCCATCCTCAGCTGCTGGGGGACAGAGCTGTGCAGCACATCCCACCATCACCCTCTGCAAAGAGCAACTCTGCTCACATGCCTTAAAGCCAGGAGCAAATCCCACTTCCTGAAAAAAAATCAGCCTTTCCTTGTGTGCCAACTTCCATCACCTCACCCTCTGTGACTGCAGCCCACCTTGGGGACAGCAGTGGACAAAGGGGACTGAGGCAGCACCACTCTGAAGTGGCAGAGGTGCACTGTGTCACCTTGGGGCAGCACTTAAACACTGCCTGCAACAACCAATGTCATCAACCTCATTTTACCTTCCCCTGCTGAAAGCACCAACATGTGCGTGTGGGTAATTTGTCACGCAGGCTGACTTTTGAGAAGATCCCTAATTAAGGGAGCAGAGTCTCTATGGGGAGGTGTTATGTAAGGGGCTTTACTTGCCATTAACTTCCACCGAGCGAGGAAAGCCAAAACTCGGTGGAGGTGAGGCAGAGCAGCAGCACATGGGATCTTTATTCAGCAGAGGAGAGAGGAGCACTGCAGGATGAGTCCTCAGCAATTTCCTGCACTGTCACTCACTGGCTGTACCACAGGAGAGTCTGGCCCTGCAGCCATGCTGTGGGGAGGGACTGAGTGCTCATCCCTTCCCAAGGAGATGCAGCTCTGAGTGCCCATGAGCACCAGCACCCAGCAGAGCATTCCCTGCCCTGGAGAAGGGAGCCCAAGGCAGCACCAGGCACTGGCACCAGGGAGCAGGGCAGGCTGCTAACCCCAACCCCAACCCTGGAGCAGAGCGTGGGGCAGCCCCAGGGCTGCTCAGAAGCGCTGAGCCAGCGCTCCCCAGGGGGATGCTCAGGGTTATATAAATTAATAAAGGGGTTGATGTAATTTGCAGCTCAGTGAGTCGCAGCATTTGTCAAGTTAATTTGTTGTCTGGTGCTGACCCCGCGGTTCCACCTCTGCTTCTGTCTCTGTGCAAACGAGGGCAGGCTTCCCACTGAAACCCAGGGCTCCTGCTGAGCCGGAGTGACAGCCACCACAAGGTCACCACCACCCTGCTCCCAAAGAACCTGACAGTGTTCCTAAGTGAATTCCAAAAGCTAAAGCCCAGAAAGTTTCCTCCCAGAGAGCTGGAAGCGGGCAAACACCTTCCCAGAAGAGCTAATTTGCCCCATTCACATTCACCCCTGCAGCAAAACACGGAGCAGCGTGGGATCCAGGGTGCCACACACCACCACCAGCTCAGCCTCCTTCCTGAGGTGAACCAGGAGCCTCTTCTCTTGTCCTGCTTCTCCCCCACATTCATTTTCCTAACAATACAATAAAAATCCCTCCTACCAATTACAACAAGGAACGTTTCGAGATTTGCTTTTCTGCTGGAGTTGGCAACCACCTACTTTGCCTACCCTTAATACTGGCCCTGCCTGCACCTAATGAAACAGCAACACCTATTGCAGTTATCCCTTCCCAGCATCACGGGGATCTGCTCTCCCACTGAAGATCATGGGAGTTACCTGGGAACTCCCATTATTAACCATATTACAATCATCATGTGCAAGCTCCTGTGTGCTGGTACAAACCTTCTGCTGCACTCCAGGCAGAATCAACTTCCCGTGTGAAAACCTGGAGTTAAGAAAATGCCATGCAGGGGTGACATATTTCTGGCTTTGCTGCCAAAGAGCCTTTTTTACATAACCTGTCCCTATCCCACCACTTTCCTATTCTCAAAGGCCTGTAGATAGAGGCAATTGAAGTTCAGTAGAAATTATTCAAACTGAGCACAGAACAAACTGGTTTGGAACACTATCAATCAAAAGCTGCTAATAATAAAAAAAATTTGTGAAATGAAGATAAACTCTGTTAGACCTCAAAGACAAAGCTGGTTGGTTTGGCTAGGTCAACTTTCCCAAAGACAAATGCATCTGATGCAAAATGAACACAGTTACTATCCAGAGACTGGGGATGACTCTTCCACTGGCACTTACTGGAAACTGCAGAAGAACTGCAGAAAATCCACTCTGCAGGTTGCAGAGGTTGCCAAGCCCTACCTACCCACTCTGCAAAACTTATCAAAGAACATTAGAGAAAATGGGATAAAACACAAGGGAAGTATCAGGTTAATTTTCCCAAGTGCATCTTGTTTCCACAAGCAGCCAAATCTTGCAGCATGTTTTGTAAAAATGAATTCCTGCTAAGGGGAGACCATCACTTTGCTGCACTCAGTAAATCTTCACTGTGTCACAGCCAAAGGCTGCTGCACAAAACCAATCAGCTTTGCAGGTTAGCAAGTACCCACACAGCTCTCCTGAAGAGCTGGGCTGCACCAGGGCCCTCTCATTGTGAGCCATTCTTCCTGCGTGGGGACAGCAAAGCTTGGTGACGAGTTCCCTGTCTCAGGACACCAGTTTAACCCGGCCATCCCATCCCTCAGCAATTACCCTGGGAGACACAGCCCTGAACTCATGATTTTACTGAAGAGCAAGCCTCCACCTTCGCTTTGATTCCCAGTGTGGAGCCAGCTGTTCTGCACAAGTCAAGCTTTGTGGCTGGAGTTTTCCCCACTGGAGCTCTCCTGACTTGGCTCTCTCAAGCCCTCCTGAGAGCTCAGAGTGCTGAGGATGTGCTGTTCCCAGCTGCCACTGCCAGCGTCCCACGGGCCCCCATGTGCTGGAGCCACTGCAAGGCACCAGAAAACTCTCTCCCTAGCACCAGGGTTTAACCAGCGTGGAGGAAAGCCCCAGAACACGTCTGTGCACTGATCATGCTCCTTGTTTGCTGTTTGCTGTGCAGTCCATGGAGTGTTGCAGCACGGAGCACGCACATCCCAACGGCTCCACGGGGTATTTTCAATAACATCCCGTTTGTGCTTTGCATGCATGAGTAAGAGCTGCTGGGTGTGTCCGAGCCCTCAGAGCTCACAGCATTAGCTGTAGGCATCACAAATCATTTGGTTCCTAAAACATTCTGTACTTAAGAGCAGCCCACACTCCAGCAGAGCCCCCTCCCAGCCCATCCCGCCGGAGCACGCACCCAGGGACTGCTGGCTGCACTTATCCTGCCTGGGAAAGGATGGAAAATAGCCACTCTGGGCTCTGGAGGCACATCTGCAGAGGCTGGAGTGCAGCAGGACCTGGCAGCAGTGCACAGAGCGGGGTGGAAGTGCCACTGCCCTGAGAGCCATCCGTCACTCCTGACCGCAGGGTTATTCCACAGCCTGCCAGCTGCTGCTCACAGACAGCAAATGCAAACTGAACTGCCTCCCTTCTGGGCAAAAAGGTGTCTTTGGAGAGGGACTGCAGATTTTCCTGTTGGTTTGCAGTGGGTGAGCTAAGGAACCTGCTTCCAACACGGATTTGTGCACTGTGGGAGTGACTCTGCCCAATCCTTTAGCACTGAGGTCCAGCACAAGCAAAGGATCTCTCCATGTCAGGCTGGTGCAGTTTGTTTTTCCTTCCAGCATGACAGTGAGAGGTTACCTGAGGCTCCCTGAGAGCTGCAAGGATGAAAGCTCAGCTTCCTTCACATTAGAGAAGAGCAGGAAATTTAAGGGAGCGAGTGTCCCCCAGGAATGTTAATCCTGTCATTGCAGTTTAAGGTGACACAGGATTTTCAACACTCAATTCCCACTTTATCCATTGCAAAGAAGTTTCATTCCAGAGCTTATACACAGGGGATTAATGAGGGCACTGATTACGGAGAGAGAGTGAAGGAGCCCAGAGACATTCCCTGTCCTCTCTGGGGAAGTTTGCATGGACACAGGAGGTGCTGCTGTAGGGATGTAGTGTGTGTTTGAACCACAACAATCAGTTAGTTACAACTGGTCAGGACTCAGCCCCCACACACAAACTGCAAACACAACACGTGCAGAGCTAAACAAATAAGAAATCACAGATTCAATCATCTTTGTAAGCAAGTTCTGCTGTAATAAGGTTTTTTACTTTCCATTGGAAGAATGTAAGAGCTCGCTGGTGTGTGTTCATTAATCCACACCAGGGACAATTTTCTTTTAGGGGAGTCTAATCCTTACTAAAAACACAGAAAGGAAGAAGAGATTGAGATTGCTGGAGAGTGGTGGTGGTCTGGAGTTTACCAAACACTTATGTCAAATTCCAGTCTGAAATTGAACAGCTCATTGTAAAAGTCTCTGAGCACCTTACAGCTGCTTAAGTTATTTGTAAGAGCAGTCAATAACTTATCTACAAAGCTGTTTTATTACACATTCCTCTATACTGCCCTGGGAAAACACCTCATGTACTCAGTGCCCGTGCAAACATTCACTAAGTTCACTTTTGCATGGCAGACATTAATATTTCCCTTAATTACAGGTCAAAGATCAATCAGATAACTTCCCCTCCCGTCTCCTTAACCCTCTCAAATTTCCTGGATTTCATAAAAACATTTCCCTTCCCGACAGGGCTCAGTGACAAGATGGAGTTTTCCATTTCCCTACCTGTATCGTGGTGTTCCCACCTTCCAGCAGGGCAATGGCCAGCAGGATGCTCTCGTGGAAGACTCTGTCACTGGTGGCATTCATGATGAGATCTATGACCAGGTTGGAAGCACCTTCTTTATCCAGGTGGCACTGCACATCTGCCAGGCTCATCTCCCCTCGGCTCATGGAGCTCGACCCAGAGCTTCCTCCTGTAAGGTGACCAGGACAAACAGGATGGCACTGACCCCACGGGGATGGCAGGGCCAGGGGGACAGGGCTTGGAGCAACCTGAGATAGTGGAAGGGGACCCTGCTCATGGCAGGATGAATTTTGAACTCCCTGTCAACCCAACCCATTCTGCAATTCCATTAGTGATGTTTTCAGCAATGGCCTCAAATGAAATAAACTTCACTGTACAACTGGCTTCAAACGGAATTTTTGCCCATCCTATCCCACCATCTCTGCAATACCATGAAATAGTTTTCTTTCAGAAATGATTAATAATCTGACATCCTTATGGGCACATTTCCCAGATATTACTGCAAATATTAAAATGATCAGGATTTCTGAGCACATTTATTCAAAGCAATGTCACAAACATCAAGCAAACCCAAGGCAGTCACTGAAAAGCACAAAGAGCTCTGTCTGCTAGTTTTGCTCCCAAGTGCAGTCACCCACATGGACAGTTTTACTTTCTTGGGGAGTTCATAAACAAAACCAAGAGGGAAAAATCCCAATTTGAGCTGTAAGGTGCTGGCTGGTCAGGAAAACACATCTGTAACAGATGTATTTTATGAAAAATCCTTTTGCTAGGATCTTTTCTCCTGAGAAGCTGAGAGGCCTCAGAAACGAAATGTAAACAATGGTTATCTGCTGCTGTGGAATGCAACAGGTGCATCTGGGATTGGTCTGATGTGGTTATTTCTAATTAATGGCCAATCATGGTCAGCTGGCTCAGACTCTCTGGTCAGTCACAAGATTTCATTATAATTCCTTTTTCTTTCCTTGCCAGCCTTCTGATGAAATCCTTTCTTCTATTCTTTTATTATAGTTTTAAGAGAATAATTTTCTTTTAATATAATATATATAATAAAATAATAAATGAGCCCTCTGAAACATGGAGTCAAGATTCTCATCTCTTCCCTGTCGGAACTCAGGAAATTCCTCTGGCTGCCCTGGAGGACTCGAGCCCCTGGCCAGGGTGCTCAGAGACCTGGGCACAGAGCCCAAGACCCCTGTGCCTTTGATTTAGCCCTTAGGAAAAACAATTACCAACCTTATATGAAGAATTACAAGCCATGAAAGTTTAAGCAGAATGATAGTGAATTTATCATAAGGTGAAAAATTAATTTTTTAGAGTTTTTAGAATGGGGGTTCAGGGGGCAAGATGGAAGAATCTGGGCATGTCCAGCCTTTCTCCTTCTTCTCCCTGGCCTCAATCTTCTGCTGTGATGTTGGCACTTTTAGATTGGTTTAGAGTAGAAGCTCACTGTCTAACATAGGTGATGGGTATTGGGAAGTAATTGTAAATATTGTACATGTAGTTTTTAGTATAAAAAGATAACACTGCCCCAGGGGCAGGCAGAGTGCCTCAGACTGTCTTGCTGAGTGAACCTTGGCTGGACAGGAGAAAGAATTTTATAGATAAGATACAGAAAACAACCTTGAGAGCGAGAAATGAAGAGCTCTGACTCCTTCTTTGAGCGCTGAGCTAAGAAAAGAGACTGACCTAACTCAAAGTCACTCTCAGCGGCAGACCCCTCAAAATTCCCTCGTGCTGGGACCCCTGCAAACACCACCACCCAGATCCCAGAGAGGGAGGGAGGCAGAAGCCCAGGGGAGGCAGCCCGGGAGGGGCAGAGCGTGTCCTACCTGCCGTGGCAGCCTTGCCGGGCCCGCCGGCGGCCAGGGGCCCGTTGCCGAAGGCGGTGAGGCTCTCGCGCCGGCCGGCCGCGCGCACCGTGCCGTAGTAGCGGTTCACCAAAACCTGCCTCAGGGCCTCGCCCTGCACGCAAAGAGCACAGGGAAATCACCATGGCAGCTCCACGGACAAGACAACCACACACGGTCATTGGCAGCAGGGCTGCTGTTACCAGTACCCATCTTGTAGTGAGGGAGGGGCAGTGAAACCCTGGAGAGTTGGAGAAATCCATTGAGCAGCTCCTGATGGGCTGGGGCAGGCTGGGACATTGGAGGGGTCTCATGGGGCTCAGTAAGATTATGGGTTCCCCCATGCAGCACAGAGACAGCTGCATGTTCAGGTTTTGTGTACAGTTCTCTAGACAGATTTAATTTTCCAAGAATTTCGTTTTAATTAAGTTCTATTGTCTCGGTCTTAAATGCAAAGGAGTTGCATCTGTACAGCACCAACACAAAATCAAGAGGTGGATTAGAGGAACATCAGAAATGGTTTTAAGGAACAGTTTAATCTCCTCACACCCCTCCTGTTCTGCCACCCCACCAACCCTGCAGGGCTGTGCTCCACTGTCCCTCCACCAGCAGCTGACAGGACCCATCAGCTGCCAAAGGGAAACCTGAGCAATCCTGCTGGATCCTGGCTCTTTGTTCCCTTCTGGCAGCATCACACCAGCCCTCCCACCCCAGCCCCCAGCCCAGCACAGGGCAGGTCCTCACACAGCCCCAAATCCCAGAGCACCCGGAGCTCTGGCACGGCCCCAGCAGGAGCCAGTGGAGATCCAACACCTCCAGGTGGAACATCACCCCACTGCTGCCACTGCAGCCTCCACAGGAATTCCCTGGGATTTGGGGAGCTGGACAGAGCTGGAGGCACTGCCAGCACACAGACACTGCACAGGGATTAAGGGATTTTGGTAAGGATTGTTGTCACTGGGAGCTCCTGCCCTGCTAATGGCAGCGTGGTTACAGCAGCACCACCCCAGGACAGTGCTGCAGAGGGGAGGGAAGGGCTTTTCTGGAGATTCAGCAAAAAAAAATTCAAAATATTTAGCCAAAAATAATTTCATATTAAGAATATGTCCAATGAACTAAAGCATCTTATCTTTAATTCCATTCACAAAATGTTCTTGTTGCTGGTTTATTGATTTTCAGTTGTATTTCAAATGAAATTATTTGTCTGACTATAGATTCAAGATGTCATTTAATACATTAGCTGCCATAAAAAAGAAGTCTTACTCTTTAAAATTTCACAGGAGGCCTTTAAAACACAAGTAAATGGAAGAATATAAATGTGCATTAATTGGCTTGTACAGAACTCCAGCCCTGCTGCAGTCCCACTGACTTTATACACAGCTGGCACTCAAAAAGGTTATTTCAAAAGATCCTTATAACCCAAAAGAAAAAAAAAATACAAAAGCCTGTCTGATAATCAAGTTCTTTACCAGATTTCAGAGATCACTTCCACGGGGAGAAGCCCCACACATGTCTGAGCTGGTGAGGGATCTCTGCCCTCCCCACAGGACTGGGGCTCAAGCCAGGGCTCCCACTGCCACCCTGTCCCCACAATCCAGCAGCTTAGAAATGGTTCCTGGGGATTCTCAGTGTGAAAGCTGCAGCCCAGGAGCTGCATTTCATGGGATAGATGGGGAGGGAGCAAGTGTCAGGGAACAGGATGCAAAATAAACACAAAGTCAATGTTCCAACCAGCTCCTTCCAAAAGCTCCCAAACAGCAGAAAAAAAGGAAAACTCCTGTGGAAGCAACAGCAGGAGGAGATGAGCACTTCTCCAAGGGGCATACACTTCCCATCACTGCTTGGGCCAAAGAGTGAACACGTGGGAGAGGCAGGAGACAGCTCAGGAGCTCCAGCAATCTCTGTCCTGGAGCAGCTGCTGCCATCCCTGTCCTGGAGCAGCTGCTGCCATCCCTGTCCTGGAGCAGCTGCTGCCATCCCTGTCCTGGAGCAGCTCCTGCCATCCCTGTCCTGGAGCAGCTCCTGCCATCCCTGTCCTGGAGCAGCTCCTGCCATCCCTGTCCTGGAGCAGCTGCTGCCATCCCTGTCCTGGAGCAGCTGCTGCCATCCCTGTCCTGGAGCAGCTCCTGCCATCTCTGTCCTGGAGCAGCTGCTGCCACTGACAGCGGCATGAGAGCGTTCAGGGCACGAGGCAGGGCCTGATCCACCTCCCTGGCAGGTGAGGGGGGCTACGTGACAGAACAAGGCCAAGCCAGGCAAAAACCCCCTGAACTACATCTTCCTTGGACATGTGCACTGATTGGAAAGGCAGCCTGACACCCAGATGGGCCCTAGGACACAAATGGCTACAAGGGAGCTCTCACAGCTCCTTCTTCATCCTCTGCTGAGCTAGCTGGCAGTCATCCTGTCAAATGGCATTTAAACCAGGGATTTTTACTACTTACTACAAAGATAACACAATATCCAGTCTCGAGAACAGCTGCTCAGCAAACTCCACCTTGCCTGAATTCAAGAGGGCAACTAAAGCTCTTGGAGCTGCCCTCAAATTCTCCTTTTGGCCCCTTGTGGAGCAGGAGGTGACTTCTATTCTATGGTCAAAATAGTTGGGGTGAGTGGAGACCTGAGCAGGACAGGCACCTCTGGTGTCTGTAGGTGTTGTGTATCCAAAACAAGGCAAATCACCAGAAAATACAGCAGGAACAGGTATCAAGCAGTTGTTTCTAGTCAGTGTGCTGATCCAGGTCTGGCAATACAGTCACCAGCATTTCAAACTCTAACTGGGAAGAATAGCTTTGGTTCCTACAAATTTATCCAAACCCATGGTATCAGCTAACAAAATATGAGTATGCGATCAAAGCAGAAGGGAGAAAAAATAAGTGGTATTTAAGAAATGTTCCAATTAATTCAGCTGCAATGCTTGGCTCCAGAACAGTTCTATAACCATCCTGTTAGTGCTGTGCACCACTTGGACGAGGGCAGTGTGCAAACAAATATCAGATGTTTGGCACTAACCAGAAAAATCAAATATGGTACCTAGGGAAAAACCCAACAGCGTCCAGTTTGATCTGCATTCACACCAGGTAAAGTAAGAGTAAGTCACACAGAAACATCACTGCACCTGCATCACCAATGCAGATGCAACACACAACTCTAAGTGATATCAGAAACCTGTTAGAAGCTTTAAAGCAGAGCATCTTTCATATTTTAGAGTGAAGCAGTTATAAGTTGCTGCTGTTGTGTTCCCAGCTACAAAAGCAAAAGAAATGGAGAAAGGGACCAACGATGCTGATTTTGCAGCTTGGCTGGCTAGAAAGGGGTGGTGAGGCCAGAGGAGCCAGCTCCAGAGGCTCTGATGGATGTCACCTCACAGCAGAGTGATCAGCACCCACAGGGAAGGTTTGGACAGTGGGAATGGACCAGACCAGGACCTGAGTTCAATTTAGAGCAGCCAAGCAGTCATTTCCCTTCCATGTAACCCAGAGAAGGGGCTCCAGTACCTCACTGTCCATAGGGCTCATTTTTTGGATTTTCCAGCCAGCATTTAACCACACAAGTTTCTTACATGACTTAGGCTTCACTGTTTACAGGGAAAGGGAGAGATGAGTTCTGAATGTGCTCGACTGCTGTACATACCCTTCTATGATCCTCCAGTTGCCTCTGGGGTAGAGTTTGATCAAGCTCCTGCTGCACGTGCAGAAAGTTCATTTTAAAGCAGAACAACACTCAAGAGAGACCAACAGCTTGGCACTCATGGGAATACTGGGGAGTCACAGCTGGATGCGAGGGGGAGATGAGGGAGATGGACTGACAAACCACCAGAACAGGACACCTGCCCTCTGCCAGCCCTGGCCCCTCTGCTCTGCCACCCTCACACACCCCCTGGCATGCAGGAGTGCCAGCAGGGCCAGGAAACACGGCTCTGCCTGGTGCCACAGCCCCACACAGCTCGGGGGCTCAGCCCACGCATGCCCATGCACAGACACACAGAACACCCCCAGCCCCCTGGACACACACTCTGGGGGTGAGGGACCCCAACACATCCCACCGTGGTCACTGAAACTCATTTGAGACTGGGGAGGGCTTCTGGCCCAGCCTGGGGCTCCCTGCCCACGGCCAGGATGGCACTGGCGAGTCACTGAGCTGCCCCTGGGCACGGGCACGTCTCCAAATCAAACCCCTCTCACTTGAGATACTCATTTGCAGGAATGCAACTTCCTCTTTGCAAAGCTGAAGCACATTATGGTTTTGCTGCTTTAAGGCATCTGCAGAGGTGCAGAATAACAGCTCTGTACAGGGACCCATCAGAAACCAGGAGCCATCTCCCAGACATCTCAAATCCATTTGATGACCACTCAGAGTTTCAGGTTACATTTAAACACTATTCCACAAAATTTACAAATACCAAGGCCTAAACCATCACAAACACTTCTTTTTCTACATGATCTCACATTTATAAAAACTTCACAGCTCAGAGAATCAACACTCTCCCAGATTTAGACTTCCATGTTGTTTTCTTTAGATTTGCACTGATTTGGCACCCAGTTGTACAATCTACCAATGCCATGTCTGGATGTGCCATGAATTTCAAAGGAATTTAAGATTTGATAAATTTTCCTGCCTTCTATTTGGCAAATAATCTGCTTTATGCACATAAAGGACATGTTTCCACATATCCATTACCCTTACAAGCAGTGGCCTTGACAATGTGCAGTGATCCTGAGCTTGTCCACTGGGGCATTTTAAATGGGACACCAATTGCTCTGGAGTTATGAAGCTTCCATTAAGAACTTCCCTTTCCTTAAAGTATTGAAGTTTTTAAGTATGTGAGGCAAAGGGAAAACCAAGTTCTGCATTAGGGGCCAAAATGAAATCTCATTTTGCCAATGTAGGAAAATTTGAGAGGAGACTTTTCCCAGTGCCACCCTTAAAGAATAAAGGAAATGGCTGAAAGGAACAGACTTAGGATTACCTTACAATATATATTTTTTTTTTATTTTCAGAGTACCACACTGATGCTGTATTGGATTAAGGCACTTCAACAAATCTACTTATTTCCACTGTTTAATACCAGGCAGGAACACACACTTCACAGGGGTTTTTACCAACAAGACACTCCACTAGGACTAGTGAAACACCAATATTTGTGTGCTGTACAAATATAGGTGGCTGACACACCTCTACAGGGCTCTCCGTTTCTGGAGCTTGCGGCAGCTAGTTGAAAGTAAAATGCAGAAAAATTAGTCATTCCTCCAGAATCTTCCATCCCAACAGCAATCCAGTGGTCAACACTGAGGGAAAGGGAGCTGGCAAAGCACTTGACTTCAGCTGAATCATCACAAATGAACTGCAGCTGTAATTACTGGTTACACTCTCCCACCCTGCTCCAAAAGGGCCACATTTGGCAAATTTCACAGGGATCCTTTGAACACCCCAAACTGCTTTGCATGAACTCAGAGGCACAAGCAAAAAAAATGAAGTTGCAGGTGCCCAGAGCACTTTTGGGGACCACACCCCCAGGATCTGTCACTGGAATGCTGCACATCCACCCCAGTGGGGAGGAGAAGGAGGCCAGGGCTGCATATCACAAAGGTAGCAGCCTGATAATTCTAGCTGAAAAAAAAGGTATTCTGTGGATTCTCATCTCTAAACATACTTTGCTCAAGATAAAAGATACACGACACAGCACCAAACAGGAGCAACGAAATAAGGGCCTGAATGGTGACAGCTTTTCAAATTTAAAATGCTGATCTTCAACTGAAACAGATGAAGACAAGTAACTTTCATCTAGTCAAGCACAGACACACAACAGAGAACTGAACATTCACACTCAACTGCTGACTTAATTGTGGGGAAATTGCTGTAATTCTCAGGAGCAGACACCAGGAAACAACACTCACAATCCTGTAACCCCAACCTGAGCCAGCATTCCTGGCCATGGGTGCCACAGGCATGGACAGACCAAGGGAGCACAGACTGGGAGAGCAGCCCAGCACCTGCTGCAGCCTGGGGAGCCCCAGAGGGAGGCCACAGATGCAGCAGGAGGAAAAATGAGGCTCCACTTCCCAGGAAGGAGCCCCAGGAGCGAGCACTTCTCCTGCAGGGACTCCTTGGCCAGGAAAAAGACCCTTCTCCATTCTCCTCCCAAGGGACTCTGCCCCAGGCCAGCTCTCATGGCCTTTCCTGGTGGCTTCCTTGCATTGTCACCGCTCCTGGACACGTCTCAAGCACACTGATCCCTTGTGTGGCCAAGTGGAAGCAGGCAGGGGCTGACCCAGAGGAGGGAACGGGAAGCAGCAGGTTCCTGCAGAGGAACACACCGTCCTGCCCTGCCCTCTCCAGGCTGCAGCCCCTGAGCCTGGGCACATTGTCCCACTGCACAGCCTGCCTGGGGCACAGGAAACACCCCTGCCTTCCCCTCAGCCAACAGCAGCAAGGAAGCCAGGCCTGTTCCCTGCAGGGGAAATGAGCTCCCTTCCTCCTGGGGACCGAGACTCAAGCTCACAGGTCAAGTGGACACGACTGCTGGACTCAGGATTCCAAACAAAAGTTTCCTTTTGGGCACTGGGACAGGTTTCCCAGAGAAACTGTGGATTTTCCAGCCCTTCAAGCATCCAAGGCTAGGCTGGATGGAGCTCTGAGCAGCCTGGGACAGTGGAAGGTGTCCCTGTCATGGTAGGGGGTGGCACTGGATGTGCTTTAAGGTCCCTCTCAACCCAAACCATTCTGGGATTCCTGGGCTGATACCTTGACCCCATTTCAACCAAACATACATTTACATTTTGGGGCTGAAAAGCCCAAAAACACAGATGAAGAATCACATAAAATTGATAGTTTGCTCCTTCTCAAGCTAAAATTACAAATTCCAGCTCACAAATTCCTTGGTGACACAGCCAGCACGTCAGAGCCAGCCCCACACACTGACCTGGCAGCAAAACCACTGCCCTGGGCAATGCCCACGAGGATCACCCACAGCAGCACAGCCCTCAGCCATCTTCCAGTAAGAATATAAACTCAAAATCCTGAAACTGTTATCCTTTGAGTCAAAATGGGGTCAAATAGCAAAGAATTATTGAGCTCTTGTTACTGTGCTACACTTTGCACTCTCCTGTGTGTGCTGCAACAGCAAAATATCACCTTATGCTTTACAAGGATTGAACAGGATGGGAGAGCAGCCCAAAGCAGTCATTTTCCAAGATTTTTTTGTGCCTCCTATATTTCAGCTCTGCAGCTGTAAGAAAGGGATGGTCTGGGGGGCAGGGGCAGGTTTGTGGATCCCAAACACAGGCAGTGATTAGCAGGACACAGTGGACAGCTTTAAACTGGAACCCAGTGGGTGGCCGGGTCACAGTCCAACATCTGTGCTCTTTACAGGCAGGAGGGAAAGGTCCTTTCAGCTGAGCAGAACCCTCTCTGTTCCTTTGAAGTTTCCACTCCCCCAGGGCTGGCCAATAAAGCTCTCCCATGAGCCATGAGTGGAGATGCACAATCCCTGACCCCGCGGTGACCGCAGAGCTCCAGCAGCCACTTCCCCAGCACAGGCCACGTGTGCTTCCCAGAACAGACTGTCTGACTCAGGAGGGATGTGTGGCCCTCAAAAACCACCACAGCACGTGACAGCTCCAGGCTGAATTCAATGTCTGAGGTACAGATGAGCTTTCCGTCCTTTTCCTTTGCAGTTTGGAGGAATTCTTCAAAGTTTTGCTATAATTTGCTTTCAAAATAACAATCTCAATGGAAGCTGCTTAATCTTTCCTTCAGAGAAAATTCAAGCTACTGCTGGGATAGAGTGGAAAAGGTTTGAGGAAAAGCAGAATGATTTTCATTCCAGTTTGAAGCATCAGAATTGCTTTTCTCCACTTTTTTTACCCAACTCTGCAGTGAACACCCAGACCTCCAAGCAGTGAAAAGGCCTGAAGTGCATTTAAGAGGCTGGTGGAGATTCCAATTCACAGACTGGGGCTGCTCCAGAGAGTGGCTTCAGCAAAACAGGCTGGAAAACATCTCACATTGTAATTAATGAGAGGGAAATCATCTAATCAGAAAACACATTTGTGTGACCACACACAAACACCATTCAAAAACCTGGTCCTCTTCTCTTCGGCCTCACCAGACTTTGGAATTTTGCCAAAATAAAGGACAAACCAGCACAAATTCCAAGCACCAATCTCCTACACTTCAGGCTGCCCCAGAGTCCAAAGGACTGAGAGGTGACAAACCTCAGACTGCTGAACTGATGACATTTTCCAAACCTCCACACAATTCCTTCAGGTCTCTCCAAACATCCTCTCTCTCTGTTGTCTCTCTGCTGTCCTGGGAGGGCCCTGAGCTCAACACTGAGCCCTCTGAGGAAGCTGAGCCCAGCTCCATGGATTGGCTCTGTGGACAGACAGTGGTGAGGGGTGGGATGCCCTGGGCTGTGCAGGAAGTCAGGTTCAATCACTGAGAGGTCCCTCCTGGCCCCAAAATCTGTGAATTCAGGAACTGACCCAACTCCATGCATATGGCATCTCATTACTGGGGTGGCACGGGGAGACATTTGGCAGAGAGGAGGAAATAAAAAGGGAAAACACAACTGCAGAGTCAGCCAAATTGCACATTAAGCTTTTGATAGCCAGGTTTTACATCCAGATGCGAGGAACTAGAGTGAGGATCTCAGATAAATGTTATTCTGAAGCCTCTGCCTCAGCTCCTGCATTGCCATCTCCACCAGGAGCTGGAATTCCAGTGGGAATGGCTGCTCAGACTGAATCCTGCAAGTCCCTTTCCACTTTTTCCTCCCTTCTCTGAACTTTTCTGCTCTTCCCTTTGAAATGCCATCAGCTCTTCCTTGAAAGGCACACAGCAAAAGCATCACCTTGTCTGATTTGTGGCAACAGACTAGAGCACAAATTATGTTGCTGTCCTTCATAACTCTTTAAAAATACCACAAAACTCTGTGCAGCTTCCTTGCCAAGTCCCCTTTGTAAAGCCAACACTGTTACCTTGTGGAGCTGAGGAGAAATTTGGATAGGAAATTTCTAGCCCCTGCAGATGATCTGTAGGTGTTTGTCAAACAAGCATTTGACTTGTTATGGAGAAGTTTCAGGGCAGAGGGGAATAACTGGGACCCAGGAGCACTGAACTGCTTTGACAAACTTCCCACGTTGCGTTTTCAGGGATGGAGGATCTCAGCCCTGCCTAAATCAGGCAGCAGCAGGAGATGTGGGGCAGCACCATGTTCTGGCACAGGTCCCCCAGAAGGCACGTGGGATTTTGGGGCCAGGGGCAGCCCCCAGTTCCCAGCCCTGTCACACACCCAGGGCAGGGACACACCTGAACATCCTCCTGGTCTCAGGGAATGTGCAGAGATTTGTGCACTGCCAGCTGAGGAGGAGGCAGATCTGCCACAAGGGCTGCCAGTGCCTGCTCTGCAAGGGCACCAAGATCTACCTAGGGAATGCCTTCCCTCATTTTCCAGAGTTTTCAGTGGAGAAATCATGTTTTAACTTGGGCTGGGACTTTCCAGGAGCTGCAGACCTCAGTGTCTGCCCTCCACCAGGGGTGCAGGCACTTCCTCCTCTTTAAATCCTCTGTCTTGTAGGACTTCTGCTGAATACACTGAGAACTGCCCTCACAACACATTTTAATTAGCAGTAAGATGGAATAACTACTATTTTTTTGGTGACAACTAACTGCAAGAAATGTTCCAGCCTCCTTTTCCAAGGAGCTCACCAATTCCAGTCTGTGTCCAAAAAAGAAAAGCCCTGTCCAAAGATCGCAGGATTTCTCAAGGGGAAAAAAAATACAGAGGCAGCCCACAAAAATTTATGAGTGCCTGCATTTCCTCTGCTTGAGACATAACAAGTGAAGCACTGTCTAAGTGCAAAATACACAAGAGAAATGACTGCAGAGTAAGATCTCTACAAGGAAAATAATTCCCAAGTGCAGCTTTGCAGCTCTGAAGAGGTTAATAAACTTCCTAACTCCAATCAAAAATGCATAAAACAGCACATATTTTGCACCTCAGACATTGGAATTTTAGTTTCTCATAGTAAAGAGCAGGGAAAAGGTTAATTCAGGCAACCCCTCTGAACCAGGATTTTCAGTTCCCTTTCCACCTACTTGAAACCTCAAGACTAATGCAAAGAGGTGAAAAAACCCCAAACCTAAACTCTACTGAGTGGGTCTGCAAGTGCATTTTACTGGATAGAGCTGCCTATAGATAAATCAGCTGCATAAAGAAGTGTCACTACTGAAAAACAGATAAAACACCAACACAACCCTAACAAATAACTAAATAACTACAAGGGAAACTCCATGCTGGGTTTGGTTGGGTGGCTGCTGGCCCCCATCCCAGGAACAGCAGAACACCCCCATTTCAGTGGGGAAATGGAAACAGAGCTGCAGTGGAGTGGGAGCAGGCTGGGGAAGCAGAGCACCCCCATTTCAGTGGGGAAATGAAATATAGCTGCAGTGGAGTGGGGTCAGGCTTGGGGGAAGAAAAGCACCCCCATTTCACTCTGGAATTTGAGCCATAGCTGCAGTGGAGTGGGGTCAGCTGGGGAGCAGCAGAACACCCCATCTCAGTGTGAAATTTGAGATATAGCTGCAGTAGAGTGGGGTCAGGTTTGGGGGAAGAAAAGCACCCCCATTTCACTCTGTAATTTGAGATATTGCAGCAATGGAGTGGGGTGAGCTGGGGAGCAGCAGAACACCCCATTTCACCCTGGAATTTGGAATATTGCAGCAGTGGAGTGGGATCAGACTGGGGGGAACCAGAGCACCCCCATTTCAGTGTGGAAACTGGGATATAGTTGCAGTGGAGTGGGGTCAGCTGGGGAGCAGCAGAGCACCCCATTTCACCCTGGAATTTGAGATATTGCAGCAGTGGAGTGGGGCCAGGCTGGGGAGCAGCAGAACACCCCATTTCACCCTGGAATTTGGGATATTGCAGCAGTGGAGTGGGGTCAGCCGGGGAGCAGCAGTGCACCCCATTTCACCCTGGAATTTGGGATATAGCTGCAGTGGAGTGGGGTCAGCCGGGGAGCACAGCCCAGCCCCAGCTCGGCGCTACCGGCGCGGGCCGCGGGCCAGCGCGGTGCCTGTAAACATCCCCAGCGCCTTTATTGGCAATTACTGCTGAAGGTCACACATCAGCAGCGGGCCTAAATTCCAGGAAAAAAAGCTCTTCTTATGTAACTGCTGCCTGAATGTTGGCAGGTGCCCAGCGGAACAGCTCACTGCAATGTGGCTGGGAGGGGAAAAAGGAATATAAAAAAAAAAAAAAAAGCAAAGTAGGCCATCTCCCAGCGCGATCGGCATCCTGCGCGTGCCACCTGCAGGTCAGCACCGACGGGTCCTGCCTGCCAGGCCAGCAAAGATCCACGGCTCCTCCAGGATGGGGGTGTTTGAGCAGCCAGGACTCACACTGCAGGTGGAAACTGGGCCACGGTGTCCCCAAAGGGCAGCCCTGGCCGGGGAGGATGGACAGGAACCGTTCCCAGAGCTGGGCTGGAGCGCAGGGAGCCCACGGTGCAGCTCAGCATGCAACACCAGCAAATCTGCATTTGCATCACGCCCGCACTCCTCAGTGGGCTGAGGATTGCATTAACAGCACATTAAGCTGTTGTGTGTAATTACAAGCAGGGTTTAGTTCTTGCTGTTGTGTGAAGATTCTCACTCGGTGGAATAATTCACCTCGGCCCCAAAGCTCTACCCTGAGACAGCAGCACAGGCTCCACCAGGAACAGGATTAGAGCAGCTCCAGCCCAGGAAGGAGGCCACCAACAGAGACTCAGCCCAAGGGCTTCTAAGGACAATGCCCTGCCTTGGGGTTTTGGCTGTATCACCTGGGACACCTGCACAGAGCCCATGTCAAACACGCCCTGCTGAGCCCTCCAGCTGCTGCTCCCACCCCACGCTCCAGGAGAGGCACAGAGCAGGCACAGCACAACCCAAAGGCCAGCTCTGAGCTCACAACTGCCCAAAACCAGGAGAGAACCAACACAGTCATGGTGCCAGTGTGGTGGGACACAGTTCCTCATGGGTTGGGTTTTCTATCAATGCTCCACTGCTTCTCCTTGGAAAACTGCAGCTCCTCCCTGTCCCTCCCTTCCAGCACAAAGGGAATTGCACATAAACCCTCAATAAAAGTGTGTTAGGACAACAGCACCACCTCTGCTGCTCCCTTCCACTCCACTTCTCCAGCACCCAAAGCCCCCAAGCTCAGCCCAAAATTGTCAGGGCTGGTGCCAACCCCACACTCAGGGGATTTCCTACCACTGGGTGAATTCCAGCATTATTCACCCACTTCCAAAGGACACTCCCTTCACAAACACATTAAAGAGGGTCTGTCCTGACTTTCTGTCATGACTTTCTGTCCTGACTTTCACCAACAAACACAGATCTCCTGGTGGTTTTTATATCCTTTGTTTTTGGGACCCACTGCTGGCTGGGATTACCTTGCAGGACACAACTAAGATAACTCAACCTACATAAAAAGCCACCATGAAATCGTGCTATCAACATTACTCCAGTGGAGTATCCCCTGAGGGAACAAGGAGCATTTCAGCTCATCAGAACAATTAGAGTGTACATGGTCTCGACAGAAAAGCAAGTCAATAATTTTGCTAATATTGCAGAGTTTTGTATTCTTTGCCCTAAATGTTTACAGTTTCCAGGGCTGACAAGAGGGAAAAAAGGAAACCAGAAAAACCCAGGATTTCTGAGACTTGCCAGTGGTTCCTGCTCCATCTGAATCCCTTTCCCTGTGCAGCCAGTGCTCAGTGCTGATGGTTATACACACACCTGCTCCTTCCATGCACTTGTTCCATTAAGGAGCAATAAAATTCCTCCTTTGCAGCCTCCAGACCAAATCCTAAATTGTTCTGCACGCTCTGGCTGATTTACTGCAGGCAAAGACAGCACATCACAGCCAGAAACCAAAGGGGAAAGAGTTTCACATTATGACTTAATTTGCAATTAAACAATTCAACTTTCTCTCTGAAGTTTCTCCAAGCTAAAATTATACATATACACACGTGCTATTCTGGGAAGCTGCAGCAGCACATCATCCAAAGGACCTGGCCTGGTGGAAGCATTTCTGTGCTACAGGTTAACTTCTGGAAACCAGAGCAGGCTGCTGGTGTGTACCCCAGGTTAAAAGAGGAAAAAACTGGGTTTATTAATAAAAAAGGAGAGAAGCAGACAGCAGAGCACCTCTGTAATGCCAGGAGTGTGTGTGGAGCTTGGGGACACACCTGAGATCTCATCCCAGCACAGCTCAGAGGTGATGGCACGGCAGTAAATGAACTTGTGCAACAAGAAATTTGCCTTTCAGGTCAAAATCAGACTCTGGGCCAACAGCAGTGATGGGAAACCAGTTTCTTAGGGAAGGGACCTTCAGCTCCAGCCCTAAAAGCCCCCCTGAACAGAAAACACCCTCCAGGCCAGCCTTGGGTAATGTGCACATTATTTGTCCACTTTAGTGACAAATAGTTTGGCTTTCAAATCCATTTCACCAGGCAAGGTCTCCAAATATTTCATTTTCAGAATGAAGTGTAGCCAGTGAATTCAGGTGGTTAACATCAAAATCAACAAGTCACACTGTAAATTGCTTTCTGTAGATTTCATGACCTACTCCACTAAATAAAGGCCAGAAATGCTTTAGACATTTTAAGTGGTTGAGCTTTGTTCCAAATAAAAGGCTGGCTTGGGAGAGAACACAGGAAACAAAGCACTGAGAGGAAAATATTTCTTTTTTCCGTGGTATTTCAGTAAAATAAGGTGCCAGTCAATCACTTTCTCAGTATTATACATTTATGCAAATTCCACACCCACACCAGGGTTTTTTTGAGCTGATGAGGAAGTTGCAGAGCAGAGGCAGCTCAGCTCCCTCCGCCCTGCGCTGCTGCCCCGACCAGACACCAGGCTTGTCACCGTCCTTGGAAAGCTCCACGTCAGCTCAACTCTGAGTTTTCCCTCAAAGAGGGCTTTTCACCCAGAAACAGCCTCCCAAATCACTGATTCCTCAGGGTTCCACACCACCCACCCCACTGGGGCACAGCCAGGGCACTGCCATGCTCTCACGAGGGGCAGCACTGCCACTTTCCCTCCTTGGGAACAGCAGCAGCACCATTTCTGCACCATTCATGCACCATTCCTGCACCATTTCTGCCCCTCCCCAGTCCCACCTGCACCCACCTTCCTCCAGCTCCTGCATGGGCACCATTAAAGCTCACTATTGAGCTTTCCAAATAACAAGAAATAACCCCTTCACATATGACACAGGAATGGAGGCCAAGTGCTAAATGCTGACTGCTTAGAGCAGTTCACCCTCTAGATCTGATCCTAAACTTCACAGGATCTATCTACCGTGGCACCAGCTGACTGCAGACTACCAACAATGATAGCTCCATCTGGATTAATATTCCAAGAAATGACATGTGGAATTAGTTATGGTAACTATTCCCAGGATAGACACACAGCAGACTGAAAACTCCACTAATTCACTGACACAGGCACACAAATCAGAACGCTCAGTGCTGCAGAGACAGGACAGATCACAGGGCTACTGGTAAAACAAACACCATAGAAACAACACTGGAGAAGAGAAATAAAATTAAAACCTCAGCATTATCCAATTCAATGGTAATCTGCTGGGAAAGAAAGAAGGGGAAGAATTGAAAGCAAGGATTAGTAAAAGAAACATAAATTTCATGTAAGGATCTTATAAATCATTTAACACTTGAATGCTGCAATCCAACATTATTTCTGCAGTGGGCATGAGGAACATCTGCCAGCTCTGGGTTAGGGAACAGCCACTGCTGGGAGCGCTGTGCCAGGCAGCTTGGGAGGCAGGATGTACCCTGGCTTTGTTCCTGTGCCAGGGACACACCACGTGGGCCGCCTGACCCAGAGCCAAGGACTTCACCCTTGGGCACGGGAGTGTCACGAGCCCTGAGCAGAGCAGCAGCAGCTCAGGGGCTGCATTTCCACGCTGGGAGGGAAAATGGAGCTTCCCAATGCAGTCCTGCAGAGCTGAGGCGAGTCAGCTGGTAGGCACCCGGGGAGACGTGCATGAATGACATGTTTCAGCACAGTGAAAAACTTGGGTCTAGCCTACACTGTCAGCGTGGAGCAGTTTTGTGCCTATTAAATCCTGCACAGTATGCTCCCCGTCACCGAGCCATCCTGAGCGCGTGCCAAGCGAGGAGGCTTCAGCAATATGGAAAAATTTCAGCCTTCCCACAGGCTCCTGTACATCTGTGCTCTGCCCACGGGTTCTGCTGGCTGCTGAGGAGCCCCAGCTGTGGGAGCAGGGCTCGGGGGGACAGGGGCACTCCCCGTGTCCTCCTGCACTGCCCACCCTGCCCGGGGCCAGCAGCGTCAGGGGATCTGTGGGCTGGGAGAGCCATGGCACAGGAGGAGCCCTGCACATCCTAACAGCCTTGTGCAAGCCAGGCTGCTCCAGAGGGCTGCAGCAGGAACACAGGCACTGCCAGAACCTGCCCAGAGCTCTGGGGCTGGGCACGGGTGGGCAGGGACAGCTGAGAGCCCTGGCACAGGGCAGGACGGGGATGACGGCTCTGCACTGCCAGTGGTTGGTTCAAAGGGGCTCTCAGGAAGGAATGCTGCCCTGCCAGGGAGGGGAGGCCCTGGCACAGGCTGCCCACAGACAGGAGGGATGGCTGCCCCAGCCCTGCAAGGGTTCAAGGCCAGGCTGGGCTGGGGAAGGTGTCCCTGCCCAAACTGGGTCATCTTCAAGGTCCCTTCCAAGCCAAGCCTTTCCCTGGTTCTATGCTTGAGGTCAATAAACTGCTCACAAGGGTGAGCTCTGCACCTCCATGGATGGAAGCACCTCTAGAAAGGGACTCCAGGATCTACAGCAGGGTTTTTACAATATAAGAGGGGTTTTTCCTTCTCTTTTTTTTTTTTTTTTTGTTACACTACAGGATGATTTTAAAAACAAAAGGTGCTACCTTTTAGGTGGTGACTAAATTCAGTTCTCTGAGTCACAAGGGAGAATAAATCCCACTGCAGTGCTCACAGCCAGACAGCAAAAGCTGTTCTACTACTACTGACAGTCTATCTGTGAGCAATCAGCTGCTCCTTCCGACTCAGAAATCACTTCACAGGCAGGCATATCCTGACTCCTTATGTAACTGAGCCACTGCTTCAGAAATCAATGCTTCTGCCACACTTTCAAGATTTTTTAGCACCTTGTGGGGTTCTCCATGGTCTGAATGGTGCAAGGTATGTTAACTGCAGCTTCCAGAAATACTGCTTCATCCAAGTTAGCTGAATGAAGCCTAAGAAACTCCTAGAAATTAATTTCCATTTTGGAAAATCTCTCGGTGGCAAATTACATTTAAGGAAAACTCAAAGCTCTGATTTGGGTTTCACTGGTGTCTAGTATACACAACATGCATCACACACTGCTTTTATTGCTTAAGGTGACCTTGACAGTGGCTCCTGGCTGTTCTGACAGAAGAGGACACATTGATCTGCTGGAGAAGTGCAAGATGTGATCTATGGTTACCCTGAGCCTGTTCCAGCCCCAGTGCTGAGCATCAGGAAACACCAGCACTCATTAGGGGATCAGCAGTCCCTCCTTTCCCAGGAGCAGCCTGGCCACAGCCAGCTGGGATGTCTGAGAGAGGGGACCTTGAGGAGAGCACAGGAGGGGATGCTCCAAGCTGACACTGCAGCTGTGCCCTTCCCTGCTCCCTCCCATCCCACAGGGATGTGCTGCTTTCCCAGAGAATTCCCTCCAGCCCAGGAATTCCCTCCAGCCCCTGCTGCCGCACAGGGAGGCAGTGCCCAGCAGGAGCTGGGCTGGGCTGGCAGCTCTGGCAAGAGCCTTCCTGGCAGGGCAGGGAGCACAGCCCTGGCCATCCCTGCCCTCAGGGCATTTTCCTGGGAGTCTCCCCTCCCTGGCACTGCCTGTGCAGCCTGGGTGTGCTGGGAGCAGCCCACACGTGCACACCCACGTGTGCCAGGCTGAGCCCTGGCACCACGTCCTGCTCCTGCCTCCTGCTGACGTTCCCAGCTGCCCAGGATGCTGCAGGTTCCTCTGCCTGTGGAGCACCTCCATCCCTGGCAGCTGCTACAAACCATTCCTGCTGCTCTCAGACTCTGATCTCTGAAGTTTTTGCCCTTTCTGCTGAGAATTGAGCATGAGCAGCAGCTCCAAACCCATCTGTGGGGGAGAACAGGATGAGACAGCACCTGCTCCTGGGCACAGCTCCCAGGGGCACAGAGGGCCCTGCCACATCCCAGCTCCCCAGTCCCCACTCCCAGCTGCTCCCAACTCTGGGCTCCTCTGCTCCCACTGAGGAAGAACCTCAGCTGACCAGAATTCCAGGAGCTCCTCCAAATCCCAGTGTCAGCTGACTGTAAACACTTCTAGAAACACAAACATATGGGAGCATACACACTGTCCTGATGGAATAAAGAATAGGTCTGTACCTACAGAAAAATGCTCCTCTCAACCAGTCAAGAGTTGTATGTAGGAAAGGGAAAGAAGAAACATGGGTGGGTGTACAGAGAGTTTCCATCTATAAACCACAACAAGATTACTCAGTTGTACACAAATTCAAATTAGCTACAAAACACCCTCTTGTTGTAAGGTTACATGACCTGAAGAGTCACCTAAACCTGAGAATCAAATAAAGATGTTACAGCCTTCAGAAAAAGGTTACAAAATTGATATTTTAGAGTGCCAGCAACTGCAGGGATTAGACTTAAACTTGCCAGTCTCAAGAAGAAAATCAGCAGAAACAAGCTTAACTTCAAATATGATTTGAAAGGTATTAGTTGACTAAAAATGTTTTGTCCCTGCTCCAGCCTAGAAGTGCTTACACATACAAAACAGCTTGAAAAAGCAAGAGTTTTATTTTCCTTTACTGAATAAAGCCAGTGTTTAACAGAATGCTGGGCTGTACCTTACCTTTTCTCCATAGCCTCTATCTTTGGTCATCATTTCCCTGAGCGTCTGCAATACCTTAATACACAGTTTCTCCTCATTCTCCTCCAGCAGCTGCTTTGTGTGCTTAATTAACCTGAAAAAAGCCATCAATCAGGTTAGTCCAAATATTCTAAAAATGGGCTAAGATATATGTGCTTATCTGCACTGGTTTATGCTGCAAACAAGGTTTATCATCCTCCTGTTACACAACCATTTGGAGCCTCCTCTCCAGAGCAACACCTGACAGCTACCAGGGGAAGCTGTGGGCAGGAAAAGAACCAAAACCCCTCTGGCTGCAGGCAGCAAGGAATCAGTGGGATCCAGGACCTGGTGGTCCTCCAGAACAGCCAGTTAACAGTGAGAAACCTATTCCACCTGGTTCAAAACCAGACTGAGAGCTCTGGAGGGTGCAACCCCAAATCCATCCCACCCAGCACTTGGGACTGACTCAGTGCCCAGCTGCCACAACCTCTGCACAGAGCCCACCCTCCAGGACGGGAGGGGATCTGCTCTGAATTGCCCTCTAAATGCCCTTGTAATCTCCCCTTTCCTTCTCTCCAGCTGTGGCGATGCCCATGACAACAACTGATCCTGGTGTATTCGCCCAGCAGCTCAGGAACATTCCTGGGGTGAAGGCAGTATCAATAACTGCTCAGCTCAAAATGTAACTCATTTATACAACTGCTCAGGACATTTGCATCCTGCAGCAAACAGACATTTTAAGCATTAGTTAGGAGAACATATCAACTAGTCTTTCCCCATTCCCACAAGCAGTTTTTGTTCCCCACCAAGGACAAATTATGTTGACCATATCACAAAATACTGATTTTTATTTCAGGTATTTTAGAGGATATCAAGTATTCACCTAGCTGGGTAAGAGGGCTCCATTCCACAGGGCATGAGAAGACTGGGAAAAGCAAAAGAAGTCAGACTAAGACAACTTACTTGCAAATGAAACCTCCACTTTCACATTTCCTCCTGGCATCCGTGTTCTCTGGGAAGAGCAGCTCAGGCCTGTGCAGCACATCCACCAGCACTGACAGCTCTGCCTGCACCAGGGGCCGCAGGCGATCCTCCAAGGCTGACACGATGTCCTGGGGAACAACCACACCAGGCTCAGGCAAACACGAACAACACACATCCAGAGCTGAATTAATGTCACTAACAGAGGATGAAGGGCAGACAATGAGGTCTGTCCTGCCTGAATAAATTAAAAAACCTCAGGGTTTGGTCAGGTGAGATTTTCAGTCCTGCTGTGGCCCTGCAGGGGGAAGGGGGGCTGTGATGGTGTTTGCAGGGGTCCAAGGATGAGGGAAGAGATGAGGATCTGACTCCATGTTTCAGAAGGTTGATTTATTATTTTGTGATATATATTATATTAAAACTATAGTAAAAGAATAGAAGAAAGGATTTTATCAGAAGGCTGGCTAAGAATAGAATAGGAAAGAATTATAACAAAGGCTTGTGTCTTGGACAGAAAGTTTTAGCCAGCTGTGATTGGCCATTAATTAGAAACAACCACATGAGACCAATCACAGTATCCACCTGTTGCATTCCACAGCAGCAGATAATCAATGTTTATATTTTGTTCCTGATCCCTCTCAGCTTCTCAGGAGGAAAAATCCTAAGGAAAGGATTTTTCATAAAAGATGTCAGTGACAGGGGGCTGTGCAGTCACCTCAGGGTTTGGTCAGGTGAGGTTTTCAGCATGCTGTGGCCCTGCAGGGGAAGGGGGCTGTGCAGCCACCTCAGGGTTTGGTCAGGTGAGGTTTTCAGTGTGCTGTGGCCCTGCAGGGGAAGGGGGCTGTGCAGTCACCTGGAGCCTCTCGATGATGTTCCTGTAGTCCCTGGAGGCGGCGAGCACCGAGTCCCTGCGCGCGGCGTTGCGCGCCGTCATGCGCCAGTTCATGGCCGTCTTCTGCACGATGTTGTGTGACTTCAGGAACAGGTTGTTCACCTGGCTGTCCAAGTCCACAGGGATGGCAATCGCTCTGCTTTTGGCTGCAACGAGCAAAATCAGTGGGGACTGAGACCCTGAGCCCGTGAACCAGCACAAGAACAGGACCAAGGTCTATGCAGTCCCTTCTTCTACAAACTCTCCTTCCCAGGCTGAGAGGAAACAGCCTCAGGTTGCACCAGGGAAGGTTTAGATCAGACACTGGGAAATTAGGACATTAGAACTTTTTTTTCCCCACAGAAAGGTTGAAAAGCATTAGAAAGGGCTGCCCAGAGAGGTGGTAAAAAAACATTTGTATGTGGCACCTGAGTTCATGTTTTACTGGTGATCACAGGGGTGGTGCTGTGTTGTTGATAGCTGGACTTGACCACTTTAAGAGATCTATTCCAACCTTAACCATTCCATGGCTCTTTGAGTGCAATTCACACAGGGCAGGGTCAGGCCTGGGCAGGATTATGTTTAGAGGCTTCCACACCTCAGAGCTGTTACTGTTGTTTGAGGTGTGGGAGTAGGAATCCTTCCCTAAACACACAGCCCCAACAGCTCGTGCTGGCACACGTGGACACACAGCAGCAAAACCTGGCCCCATATCCAGTACAAGCTGCTCTTGTGGACACAAAGTGGAGCAAATTTATGGGCAGGAGTGGCACTCCCAGCTGCACCAGGGAACGGTCAGGCTGGACAGCAGGAGGAATTTCTCCATGGAAAGGGAGGTCAGGCTTTGGAACTGCCCAGGGAGGTTTGGAGTCCCCATCCCTGGGGGTGTCCAAGGAAGGGCTGGAGGTGCCACTCAGGGACAAGATGGGCATTGGGTTCAGCTTGGACTTGATGATCCTGGAGGGCTTTCCCAACCTCAGTGCTTCTATGAAAACCATCTCCCTGCTGCAGATCAACAGGACTGCAGGGAGTTTTGAGGTTAGACAGAGAAAGCACTTCAGGTGACAGTGGCAACACCCACTGCTCAACCATGATCTATCAGCACAAGCCTGGACTGGGAATATCCCAGGTGGCACCTGCAGGACACAACCCACAGTGTCCCTGTGGCAGGATGCCACCAGCACAGCCAGCCTGGAGCAGGCAGCTGAGCTCACCCCACTCCTTACCTACGTCGGAGAGCACGCGGATGCAGCTCTCCACTGAGGCCTTCTGGCTGGGCATGAGCCAGGTGCAGTGGTAGACCCTGAAGACGCCCTGCAGCAGCTGCACGAACACGGGCTGCCGGGTCTGCAAGGCAAGCACAGCACAGTCTCAGCCTCAGCCTCAGCCCAGCAGGGCTCGCTGCCCCCAGCCCGGCTGGCACTCGCCAGTCCCTTCAGGCTGGGCTGCAGCGCTTGCTGGGCAGCTCCCCGTGGAGGCAGGGCATCTACCACGGCATCAGCAGCTGCATGGGAAGGGTGGGAACCAATGCTGGAAGGGAAAATGAAACAGGAGCTTCTGCAGCAGAAAGCCCTGGTAATTGAGGCCTGACTAAGCAAAGGAAGTGAGCAGTCACCTTCATCTGTTTTATCAGGGCTATCAGCAACCCTAGCAGATAGATTCCTCTTTTAGTGTTGACCAGCAGCTGACTCAAGAGGCCACAGGTAAATGGGGCTTGGCTATGTGACAGCAGAGCTCCAGAGTTGGAAACTCATCATTGCAGGCATTATTAGCTGGTATCCAATTCACTAAGAAAGCAGCTGTGTGTCATTTGGAACACAGGCAGTGCTTAGTGGCAAACACTGCAGCTGCTGCAGGATCAGCCAAAATCAAGGTGTGGTTTTCACCCCTGAATTTCACAAGGTGATCACCCACTATAGACAGGTGAGCTGCTCCAACACACCCAAGCCCATGAGTTCTGTTCTTTCACCTTTGCAGCTGCCCAACAATAGTGACCAAAACTCCATTTGGTTTTGTACAGTGATTACTTTGTAGAACACCCTGTGTCCCTGTGCCCACTAGCTATGGAATGCTTCTATCAGCTACAGGAACTACACCACAGTGCAAACACCACAGGACTTAGGAACCAGGGGAAAAAATACCTCATTTATTCTGGCCAACAGTAAAGCCTGTTTGCAAGAAAAAAGTGCAGTTAGAGTAAAAAGCCAAATCTATTAGCTAATGAAATCTATTAGATCAATTAAATAAAACACCATTACAAAACGTACAAGAGCAGACCCAAAGTTTAAGCCCCCAGAATTGCTAAGAGGCAAATATCAATTTATCCTTTCTGGAAATAAGCCAAACACCAAAAACCATGGCAATCAACAGTATTCACCCAGGGCCCTGAAAATACCAGCATGTTTGGATTTAAACCACCCACATATTCCTTTCAGTTCATGTCTGAAGACTTTTTGGTCTCCAAAACCCTTTAAGATGTTTCATTTGCTTAAACAAGGTCAATAAATCAAATAGGAAATTTACTCCATGTCCCTCATGTCTCCAGCTGCACTTGGGAAGGGAAATTTTGGACAGCAACAGCTTTGGAGGCAAACAGGCTGAACAATGTTTGCTAAAGAGAAACTGTGGGCAGCTGTCCTTTGCCAAGAGATTTGTGTTCTCCTAATTTTATGTGATTTGAACCACATGATGGATGGACAAGGTGTTCCCTGAACTAGCAAGGCTGACTCAGGGCAGGAAGGATTTCAGTCAAACAAGCCCTGGCACGAAGGAGCAGGAGGCAAGAGGAGGCTGGCTGGGATGAGAAGGTGCAGCAGGAAGGGCAGGGAGGCACTGAACCCAGAGCACAGTGGCCACATCCCTTCCCTACAGACATCAGCCCACCTGCAGCACCTCAGAGGGGAGGAAATCCCACCTGGAGCAGGGATGGACACCAGGCAGGTGGGACACCAGGCTGTGCTCCTCAGGGGGAGAATCCCTGGGTATAGACAGGAGTATTGACAGGCAGGAAAAGGGAGAGAAACCACTTTTAACTTGGAGATGAGGAGGAAAGATGAATCTAGGACAAGGCAGATCTATCAACTGAGATGGGAAAAGAGGTGAACCAAGTGACTTCATCTTGCTAGACAGAGGGGGAGATTGAGAAACTAAAGAAAAACTGCTGATATAACATTAACAGATGGCTAAAATAGGATGGCAAGATGTGTATTCAAATGCTGCATCTCAGAGATAACAAGTGAGAGCAGGGCAGCTCAGGTACATGGCACAGAGGAAGGGCAGAGCCCAGGACAAGGCCACAGTCTCCATGTCTCACTTCTCTGAGGAGCACAGAAGGTGCAACAGCAACCAAAGTCACCTGAGCAGCAAATCAGCTGCTGCACTGCTCACTCAGCCGAGGTCAGACAGGCAGGGGTAGGGCTGGATGAGCTTTGAGGCCTGGAGATTGCACTGAAAGCACTTGTCCTTGGCACTACCAGGTTGCATCAAGTTTCAACAACTGCCCCTCTCAACCTCCTGCCAGAGCTGCCAGACACCTGACCACTCCACCCATACCCTCCCAGAAAGTTATTTATGCATAAAGAACAGCGTTATCTCTGTGCAAATAGAAATATTAGGGCAACATCCTGACTCTGCTGCTCTGCTGCACAACTCTCTGCCTTCTCCCCTTCTCAAGTGTTCCAAGCTCCTCCTTCACATTTCCCCAACTTCTGAACTAGGCAAAAATCTACTCAGTGAGACACATGAGAGCTTCTGGATTCTTGTTCTGAATCCTTTTTTTTTTAAGGGAAATTGAATCTTTCTGTAAAATATGCTGTGCTTAACCAACCACCCTTGCTCCCTCTGTGCTATCTGTGGCAGGTGTTGGATGAGATGGGCTTTAAGGTCCCTTCCAACACAAACCATTCTGGGATTCAATGACACACAAGAACTCCCCACAGAAGACCCTGGTGGTAGCACAGAGCTGAATGCACTGATGGATTAGTGTGACATTAGAGCTTTTCTAGAAGAACATTTGTACAGTGACCTACGTGTTTTTCCATTTCTACAGCAAAAAGACCAGTCTGGTCACCAAAAACTGAGATGCATTTGCTCCCCAGTTACACCAGCACTGCTCCCCTGTGTTTCCTTTGCACTGTCAATGGCACCAAGTGGAATGAACACGAGTGCCCTGGCAGTGCTGTCCCTGCTCTGTGTGCATTCCCCACCTGCAGGGTGGTGCTCTGGTCGGAGAAGGGGGAGCTGAAGAAGGTGGTGACGATGCTCATGACGATCTCGGTCACGTACTTCTCCAGGATGGAGTCTGCGTGCTTCCTGTCGCTGGTGTTGTTGCAGGCCTGCAGCACAAACCACAGCAGGGTCAGGGCAGCTCACCAGCTCACCAGAGACTGGAGTTCCTCATTTCACACTGTCCTGGTCCCAGCAATGCAGTGACACTGGGGCTCTGCATCTCCAGCCCACGCCGGAGCAGAGCCAGAGCTGCTCCTGCTTTGGTGTGCTGGCCCAGAGCACGGCTGGGGGAGGGAGAAAACCACAGTGTCTTGGAGGAAGGCAAGAGCAGGATGGGGAGCACTGAGGTGTAATGCTTTCGTATGGGGAAATACTTGGAATCCCAGGCAGAAAGCCATATGGCCAAATAAACACCAAGCCTGGAAAACAATCTGTCCTGACCGGCCAAAAAACACTGAGTGCTGCTCAGGAAGGAGCTCAGGGATGCTGCCAGAATAAGCAGGCCAGGTGGCAGGACAGAAAAGGCACTGGACAAAGGAGCAGGGTGTGGAGCTTCACTGAGCTTTGGTTTGGGCTTGGATTTTTCTTTTAAAAAGGAAAATATGAATGTGTTCCATGGAATATGACTAATGAAATCCACAGGCACAAGGAAAAGGAGGCACATATTTGCAGGAACACAGTATTCAGGGTATTTATTGCTTTGATGCACTGGGATGTCTTATCCTTACTGCTCTGGATTAAAGAGGTTTTAAAGCTGAATTCAGTTCCTTGGTGCAGATACATTACCCGACAGATGTCCACCAGGAAGTTCTCAAACAGCTTCCACATGTGATTACTGGTGTAAATCTCTTTCATTTCTACTTCTGTGTCCACATAGCAGTGATTCAAGAAGTTGATGTATGCTATTTTGACCTAAAAGTAGAGAAAATAGTTCATAAAGAGTAAGAACCTGAATGGTGGTGTGAATGAATATAATGTCACATTAAAAGTGCTACACAGATCATTTGGAATTCTGCTTCTTCCTTTCACTTAAACCCTGGTGAAATTTAATGCCATGAATAGCAAGACACCATCCAATAAAAAACCCCCAGGATTACTGCAGACAAAACGTCAGCATAATAATAATTTCCAGTTCTGCAGAACCATCTGTTCAAGGTTAGCAGCACATCCATAAACCTCTCTGCCTCAAGAACCCTATAAAATAACCAAGTAGAGCATCACATTCCCACTTGCAGGGGAAGGAGGAAGTATAAAAGGATTTAACTTGACTCTCCAGGCTGGCTGGGGGTGCCAACAGCAGCAGCAGGGAAGGGCTGCAGTTCCCAGCTCACTGCCCACCTGCACCAACCCCCTTGCCAGGCCAGACCCAGCAGGATCAGCCCTGTGTCACCCAAACCCAGCACGTTTCTAACACACACAGCCCAGCTCTCCTGCGAGCCCTCACCTCAGGTATGCAATCCTCGTGGGTCACCACCCTGACAATGTCATCCAGAGGGAGGAGGGAGTTGCACTTGATCTCTGTGTAGACGTTTTTGCCCTCTGTGCACACAGCCAGCAGCTCCACCAGGTGGATGTGGTACATCAGGGGGCTGTTCTCATCCATCCGGTCCCTCTCTGACCTCATCATCTGCACCAGGGTCTGGAAGGAGGCTCTGTCGTTGTAGAACACCAGCACATCCTCCCCTGCATTCACCAGCTGTGGGCAAGGAGAGCATTCCATCAGCAGAGCCAAGCCTGGCATCCCCCCACAGCATCCCTCTCATCTCATGGGGCTGTCCCACTGCTGCTGCCCAGCCCCTCAGGCACACAGGGCTCCAGGAGGACATTTCCCATTTATCTGACCCCTTCTGAACCACTGAGGCAATTCAAAGCCAGCCCAGCTGCCTGCTAGCCAGAAGCTTTGGCAAGAAGTTTGTGACTTTCCACTGTGCCTTTCCATGTCACCCCAGGTGACTTCCCAAGGCAGCTGTGGACAGCCCTGTGCTGCTGGAGAGCTGCCCAGGGATGGGAGCACTGCAGGGCTCACTCCTTCCACCCCTCCCAGCAAACACCAGCCATTTTCCAAGGCCAGTGACACGTGAAGTCACACACTGGAGATTCCATCAGCTTCACACTTGACACCTGGCTGGCCACGATTCCAGAGCAGCTCAGACCTCCTGGAACCCCAGGAAGGGGAGGAGATGGAGCAAACTGAGCCTTGGTTCACTGAGCCATCCAGGGCTGTCCTCACACAGGGTTTGGGAAAAACAGCAGGGTAGAGATGTACAAGGAAACCCTCAGGGCAGCTGCTGACCTTGGGGGAGGCCCTTGCTGAGCATCTCACACTCAGCTAAGTGCTGAGAAGCTCATGGAGCTGGTTTTGAGCTGAACAACAAAATATGAAATATTTTCCATCTACTCATCAGGACTGATGCTCAAAAGCCAGACTGGACAAATCTGATCCTGGGGCTCCCCCTGCTGAGGAGGCCAAAACATTCCATCAGATGTGCAGATCTGCCAAACAGATCCCATCCAATATCCCCCTTAAAGGCATTAATTCACCCTTCTGACCTCTCCCTTCCATCCTGGCTCCTCAGTTTCCAGTTACCCACACACCTAAAGCCCATCCTCATCTGCTTACCCTTCACACTTGAAAGCTGAGTAAGCACATCCTGCTAAGACTATCTGCAAGGGCTTGGGGAGACAGGACAAAGGGGGATGGCTTCAAATTGAGAGCAGGTTTAGATGGCAGAAAAATATGGGTGGTGATGGCCTGGCCTTCCAGAGAAGCTGGGGCTCCCCCATTCCTGGAAGTGCCCAAGGCCAGACTGGATGGAGCTTGGAGCACCCTGGGATAGTGGAAGGTGATTCTATGATGGTTCAAAAATTTCACTAAAAAACTCTCATCAAAATGCTATCATGGTGAAATTCTCCTTCTGCTTTAGTGATCTTGAAATTCAACTACTTCTCTTCAAGCCAATTTTGCTAGACAAAGGCACCCTTGCTTGATAACCCCACCTACATGCTGCTGGGTACAGGCCTGGGAAGTAACTCGTGCCATTAACAACCAACCCCTCGTTACACCTGTGAGTCAGGAGCTCAGAGAGCTTTTGGTCACAAAAAGCCTGAGCTTCCTGGGAGCTGTAATGCTCTTTTTGCACGGTGAGAGCTGTCAGCTTCTTGGCAGTCCCCGAAGCGAGAGGATCAATTTGTCATGTTCACCAACTGCTATGTGCAAACTTCTGTTCAGACCCTGCAAATCTCTGCAGCTCTCACCTCAGCCATTACCATATCTTGGCATTTCTTAATGAATTTCCCCTCTGCCTTGACGATGGTCTGCAGGAACTTGATGTACTGAACGTTCCTGCCGTGCGTCTCGATGCAGTGGACGAAGTGCTGAACCACGCGCTCGTTGATCTCGCTGCAGAGCTGGAAGTTGTTCATGAAAATGTGCTGCATTGTCACTGCTTCCAGGATCTGATGGAGGGGATGAAAGGGAGCAAAAAGTCAGAAAATCAACAACCCAACACATCCCCACTGGGGTTAGGGTAAAGCCAACACTCCTGCGAGCACAGGGCTGAAGGGAACTTTGCTGAGCACCTCAGCAAAGTTCTTACCACTGCTCCTCTTACCACTTATTCTTACCACTGCTCCTATCTCAGCCTATTTTTCACTCCACTTCAGCCTCTCGAACTTTCTACACTGAAACTGCCCTAAACAAACATCTTGCCAACTTTTGAGGCTTTAGCATGAAAACAAAATGTGACCTCTTCAACCAATCTTGCAACAGAACAGCCCCAGAGGTATCACCAAGGACAGTGCAGTCCCTTCTCTTGCTAGAACAAAAAAAAATAAATCATGGCCCGAGGTTATTCTTACCCCTGGGTTAAGGAACAGGTTTATGTGCTTGTGCAGCAAGGCTTGGTTCTGTTGGTTCCCAGCACAGAAGTTCTGCAGGAACTCGTGTGCAAGCTTCATTATCTCCTGCATCCTCGTGTCTTCAGCCTGGGATTGCATGACAAAGAAGAGGGGGTTAAAAAGAATCCAAAGGTTCACCTTGAGGTGAGCACAGGATGAACCACAGCTCCAGCAAGGGAACTGTCACGTCTCTCACACCCCGAAGGAAAACAAACCTCCACCCAGTTCACAGACGTTTGGGATGAGCTGGGCCAGCTCCACGCTTCCAAAGAGCATCAAAAATAAAGCCCATAATAGAAATTACAGTAGTTTATTCTCTAAAAGTGCCTATTCCACAGCCAGGCCTGCCAGCAACGTGCTTTAGTCACTTCTGCTCTTCTGAACATCCCGGCCCCTTGGCCAAACCACACATCATCACCTCGGGGCTGCCCAGGAGAGCTGCCACGTCCCACTGCAGCCACGCACGGGGACGCTCATGGCAAAGCAGCCATGGAAAGTTGCTGTTGCACCAGCCCAGCCCAATTTATCTTTACTGGAATCTCCCTGCAGCCTTCCAAGCCCTGCTGAGGAACCAGTGCCCTTCCTCTGACGTCAGCGTGGACTCCCAGCCCACCGACGGCAGGAGCTGCGCTTTGGAAAATTACTGCCTGTTCTTATTTTTAAGGGATTTTGTATCTTTCCAAGGGTGAAACCCCTTCCACACTGCCTGTCTGATGCACATTCACATGTATGGGACAGAAAGGTGATGAGAAGGCGTTGAAAGGTGTTTTTGCTGCTGCTTTTTTAGCAAAATATGACGCAAGAAACCACGAGAATTAACATTAATCAAAGCTCCTGTGTAGAATTACTAGTTCTCAGAAACCTGATGAGTTTGAAAGAGAGGACAGCAGAGTGACCAGGAAAATGTGCCTCACCTCAGTACTGATAAATACCTGACAGCTGTGATTAATGAGCAGCCAACGTGATGACCCTGGGGTGTGCTGTGTCAGCACAGCCTGGTGCTCTGCAGGCTCACAGGCACAACCCAGCCCCAGTGGGCTCCAGCCTGCACAGCTGCCAAGTGTTAGCCCTGATAAGGCTAATTAGGAGCAGCAGACCTCACCTGGAGAGCCAGTGGGTATTTATTCACCTCTAAGGGGGAGTTTAGGACTCTACAGCTGGGGGAGGGTCTGTATACACTGCTCACAGAACCCCTGGGGGATTGGGCACCCTCCCTTCCCTCCTTGTCCCCAGGATGGTGCTCACACAGCTGCCTCACAACGAGGGAGGGCCTTGCTTCCATCAACACAGCTTAACCTCAAGGCAGCACCTGCCTCACGTGAAAAGCTCAGAGCTGGGCCTTAATTCTGAAGTATGATGTGTGAATATTTCTTCAGGCAATCTGTACATTCACAGGCTTCAAATAAACAGGGTTTGTCTGAACTCCTTATTTCTGAGAGTGGGTATTCTATAGATTATGAGGCTACATAAACCAGCCTCTGTGCACCCAATCCACAGGGAGGAGGTTCAGGAAGATTCAGAGGAGGTATGGAGATCCTGTCAGCACGACACAAAGCCCCACCTTCTCATAAGGGATCTGCAGCAGCTCCAGCACCACGGCGTGAGCCCCCATGTTCCTCAGGAGTCGCTGCTGCTGCTTCCTGCTCTTCCTCACCGAGGCCCCCTCCTGCACGCAGAGCTTGCTGAGCCGCAGCAGGATCTGCAGGAGACACTGGCCTTAGAGCCCCGACTCTGGCTTTCCCTCCAGAGAACGCCAGGTCCCAGAGAGCAGCACCAGGGACCAACTCATCTGCAGGAGCAGAGCGGCTCCAGGCAGCCCCTCGTGGCCCAGGCTCCATCCGTGGCATCTCACTAGGGCTGCTGGACTTGGATGATCCTTGTGGGTCCCTTCCACCTCAGGACACTCTACAACTCTGAGATTCTACGCTCCTGCAGCCATGTCAAGTGAACCCAACATCAAGCTCCACAGCAGAGCCACAGACACACCTTCAGCTCACACCACACCAGCACCACAGCACGTTCTTCATCTGGTATTTTCTACATTAAACTTCAACAGCACAGTGGCTTTGAGTGCAAGGTACTCAGGACAGGGAGAATTACATGGATTCTCCACTTGCTTACTGCCTTTGTAGTCCTTAACAATAAAAATATTGTGTTACCATTGAAACAGCAGCAAACGTCACGTTTCTCACTAGTCCATTCTTAAGGAAAGAATACACACGTCGTGCTTATTCTATCCTGGCTTCCCATTCAAGTTGGGATTTGTTATTACTCAGCAAATAGTTTCCACAATGGCAGAGTGACTCAGACTTTCCTGGGTGCCTCCCTCTGACTGCAGCTCTCCAGAGCTCTGTTACTCATTTACACTTCCAGTGAACTATCAAGAAGCAAAGTTTTACCTCTTTTACTACCCGGTAGTTGTAGCTGCTAGTACTTTCAGGCTTTTGAGACTTGCTGTGACCTTCCTGAGGATAAAATCAGACAATTTATTAGTAGCTTATACTACTGTCTACATGAAGGCTAAAATTACCGTTCTAGGATAGCGCCCGCTCTCCTCCTGGGAAGGACTGTCATCCTCCAGCTCTGACAGCCTCAGAAAAACACATACAATTATCCTGTCAAGTCACATTGACCTCTAGGACACAAAACAAGGTGAGGGAGGGATGATTTCAGAGGCAGCAACCTCCCGTCCTTTGCCTGTCACATTCTGTCTCTAATCAAGTCTCCCCTCAGAAAAAACCCCTTCCTTTCTCTCCCTCCCTATTGTTATTAAACTGTCACTGCACAAATACCAAGAGATTCCTCACAGCAATGTGTACAAGAAAAGCAACAAGTGGATTACTTGTATTTACTTCCAACAATAAATGTTCCTAAAGCAGGGACTGCTTCTTGCATCCCCTCATCCAGTCTTTCCTGATTGCAAATTACATGGAAACAAGATACTAAAAGAGCTCTAAGCCAGATGTGCACGTGGGGAAAATCCTTTGTTATCAGGTAGAGATAAAGCACAGTTCTCTGCTATCACCTGAGCAGCTCACAGCTCTGCCCTTACCTTACTTGAGGTACTTTTGATTGCACAAATCCCATGCCACTGGTCAGTGCTGAAAGGGGAGCCAGAGCAAACCCAAACCAGCCCTGTCAGACCCTAAAGGTGACACCTCAGGGCTGCTACTGGGCATCACCTGGCTCAAGTTCTCCTCTCATTCCTGCCTCAACCTGAAAGCAGGAGAGAGAACCTCACCTAGGCAGTGTGCTGGGAAGAAGGGCCTTGTCACAGTTCTGACAGCAGCTACACCCTGCAAATACCCACCCAAATTCACACAAACACAACCCAATTACCTCTTTCTTCTTGTGCTCGTTTTCACCTGGCACACTGTCCATGGCCTCATCAGGACCCTGGCCTTTGTACACCCAGAGCTCAGATTTCTCCACTATTGACCTCAGCTGGTCCAAATCTTGTTTGATCTGCTTGTAGTTGTCAACATCTTGGCTGGTAACGAGCAGTTGAACCTTACAGGGAGGCAAAGCCGTGAGTCGCACAAAAAGGGCTGGGTTCAGCTGCCATAAATACATTCAGATGAGGAATAACTCTCTCCAGACACACAGGTACCTGCTTGAAAGCCTGAAGGACCTCTTGTCTCTGGCTGAAGTGCCTGAAGAGCAGCTGCAGTGCACCAGACACCAGGGGAGGGTAATCGTGCATCGTTAAATGCAGCAGGACCCGCAGGAAAGTCCTGCCCCCGTGATCATCCAAATCCAGAGGGGTGTTCTCCTCACTGCAAACACAACAGCAGTTAACCAGCACATTAGACTGAGGGTACCAGAAGGTTCTAAGTCCTCTCAGCAGTGGCAGAAAACCTTTTTTTTCTTACTTTTAAATAAGGGGGGAAATTGTACTGAGATTTTATTGCAGCATCAAGCTGGGATGCATTAATCCTGCACCTTGGCTTTCACCCACAGCACAGAGCCCTCCCCTGATGATCCTTCTGGCTGAAGAACCCCTGTTCCTTATCTCTGAATCCAAATGGACCCTACTCTGAGCTGCATCAAGGCCATTTTAGGAAAATGAAGCTGTTTTCCCAGTCCCCACTCCTTGGGAGCCCTCCAGCCTGGGGACTTCCCCTCCATTAGCATCAGTGAAGAGATACTTTCCTTCCACCAAAGATCCCCTCAGCTTGTTCTTCTATGTGTTCAAAGTCCAGGGCTCCTGAAAAAATAAACAAGACAAATACATGAGATCAGAGTGACAGCAAAGTATTTCTCCAGCTTAAAAACATTTCAAATGGCAAGTGGGAGCTGAAACAATCATCCCATCAGCCCCTTGAAGATTCCAGAGCCTTCCCTAGGCCACACAACCTCATTCCTTGTCAAATAACCCACCTGGTACATTAGCTGGCATTTCCTGACTACTGCTTCCAGTGGGGGATTCAGACATCTGGGCATTGCTTTCATCAAATTCATGTTTAAATATACAGAGCAGGCAGGAGATCCTGTAGTCCAACCGCACGTTCAGAATAAACTGACAACACAGAAGCAGGAGAAATGTTGGAATAATCTGTGTATTTCCACCACATCTACAATCCACACAAAGACATCAGCTGAGCAGGGATATGGATTTAACCTGGAAAAGTTACCCAGGGTGGAGAGGCCCTGGCACAGGGTGCCCAGAGCAGCTGTGGCTGCCCCTGGATCCCTGAAGTGTCCAAGGCCAGGATGGACAGAGCTTGGAGCACCTGGGAGGTGTCCCTGCTCATGGCAAGGAGTGGAACTGGATGAGCTTCAAGGTCCTTGTCAACACAAACCATTCTGGGATTCCATCTTTCCATGATATGTAAATATCACCTTCAAAACCCCCAGAACTCAGTAATATTTTCCAGGGATTTCAACAAGCATGATACACACACATAATAAATACTGATGAGTAAAACATTTTGGCAGGGGTTTGGTGCCTCACTCCTGTGTGATGCTGGCATCCTCACTCCCATCCCTCAGGAAAGGAAAGCAGCACTTCCATCTCCATCCTGAACACGTGGTGCTGCTGCTCTCCCGGGGTGCTGGGACACAGGAGCAGGACAGGAGCTGCCAGGAGCCAGGCTGTGCCACACAAGTCACCATTTCAGCAGGGCTGCACCAGCTGGTGCCACAGAAACCTCCAGCCTAGCAGAGACCACCTTCCCCACGGTCTTCCTCTTGAGGAAGAAGCTACAAAGCCAAGAACACTCAGAGTTCTTGCAGCTTCAAGGGAAAATGCTTAATGCCAGCTTGCATGGCCCTGGTAGCAGGGAACACTGGCACACTGAAATTCCCCCCTGCACATGCCAGGCCACGAGAGAAGCTCTGCCTTGAGCTGAAATTAGCAATGGTGCAAGGAAGGAATGGAGCCTCCCCTGTGCTGCACCTGGTGCTGAGGGAAGGGCAGAGCCTCCCACGGGGCACGGGGAAGGAACAGCAGGGCTCTCCTGCTGCTCTGCTGCCTTCACCCACCAGGCTCTGGCAGCATGCTGACCCCCAGGCCTGCCTGATGGAGCTACTGAGCACAAAAAGCACTCCCACACCCAGAGAGGGAAGATGCATCTCAGCTCAGTAATTCTGAGTCCATAACGAGGAAAAATGTGTGCATCCCAAAGACACTGGGGTGAGCAAGTGAGAAAGGCAGAGATGGGAGGGAGAGAGGCTGGCTGTGCATGCTGGAAATCCACAGCAGGCTGAGGGCTCTGCCAACAGGAGTCTCCAGATCTCCCCATCCCTCAGGGCACTTCTGATGGCCCTGCAGACCCAGAGAAATTGGGAAGACAACAGGGTGGAAAATGACAGCTCTGCCTCAAGTCAGACACTCACAAATCACTGCTAAATACACAAATGTCTACTGCAAACCCTTTTCTAACAAATTCTTCCAATAATGGCACAATATTGCCATAAACACCTTGGGAGCCCTGTGCCTGACAAGGTCACCCCTGCAATACTTCCCCAGTCTGAGGGCCAGGAGTACTTTAAGAGGCAGCAGGACACAATTAATTTTGGAGAACAGCACGAGGAGCTGCATCCATGTGGTACCTGGAGTATCTCGATGATCTTGAGCTTGGTGTCCATGACCAGGATGTCCTCCTTCTCTGGCTCACTCTGCTTGACATTGCCCTCGGGGGCAGCTGCCAGGGGAGTCATGGGCAGGAACCCCCCACCCCTGAGCACCACCTGGGTCATCAGCTCCCCCACGCCGTGGATGGACCTCATCACATTGCTCCCTTCAGAAAGGAAACACAAGGGTTAGTGTGCTGCAGTGGGGCTGCACTGACAGGGCAAGGACCAGCCACAGCCTGCAATGGGAAACTGTCCCAACATGACACATCCACACCCCAGGGACAGGGGAAGCCAACAGAAGCACTGCAGTGCCTGGAGAAGCCCCCGGCCCTCTCCCATCACAGGCAATATTCAGCTTTACAACCAAGCCATGGACAGAGAGGATTTCCAAGCACAGCACCACAGGTCAGGGAGGGAGGGGATTGTCCTGCTCTGCACTGGGGCAGCCTCACCTCCAGCCCTGGAGGCAGTTTTGGGGGCCAAAATGTAAGATCCAAAGATGTCAGAGAGCACCCAAAGGAGGGTACAAAGATGGGGAATGGACTAGAGAAGTGACAGAAGGAGCAGTGAGATCTCTTGGTCTGTTCAGATGGGGCAGAGCACACTGAGGTCAGACCTCACTGGGTCCCCTCCCGAGGGGCAGCTCCCAGTTCTGCTCACTGGGACAGGGACAGCTCCCAGGGAACAGCTGGAGCAGGGCAGGTCAGGCTGGATTTGGGGAAAGTTCATCCCCAAAGGGTGCTGGCACTGCCCAGGCTCCCCAGGGATGGGCACAGCCCCAGAGCTCCAGGAGCTGGCAGGGATGCCCAGGGTGGGATTGCTGGGGTGTCTGTAGGGCCAGGAGCTGGGCTGGGTGAGCCTGGTGGGTCCCTTCCAGCTCAGGATGCTGTGACTTCATTGTTCCACCCCACAGTGACATTTTGAGATGAACCAGAGCCACCCAAGAACTTTCTGTCCTGCACTTTCCAGCCTTACCTTTACTTTCCTCGCCTTTTGCCATCTTGGTAATAGGGAAGATGGTAGTGATGTGCACACAGTCTAATATAGCAAGGAGGATTTTGGTTAGTCTGAGGAGGTCACAGAAGTTGTAGAAACCAAAATATATCAGATTTCTGGCTAAGTTAACAACCTACCAAAATAACAATAAAAAGCCTGATTAATACTAAACATTTTGCTATCACAGTCAAGTTGTCTTAACACAGTGACATTTAAGATTTAAGAACCTGGCTGAGGGTCACATTTTATCACAATATCTGGGAATTCTGCAAGACTTTCTAGCTCTACATCACAGCAGAAAGTTTTCTACTTGCCTACAAATAGTGCAATGCTTGCAGTTCATGTCTGTATCTGCAACTGATATTCTATAACTACAAAATCAGACTGTATTTGTCTCATTACAAAACAGGGCAAGGCTAGAGGGAAGGTACACATCATTTTTATCACTGTCTTAGAAAAAAGATATTGCACCCATAAAGCTGAGCTTTGTAACTTCCAAGCTGTAAAGCTCCCCCAAAAGTCCACCCCATAAAAGCTCCACATAAAAATATCACATACAGGGCAAATATTTAATGTAGCCTCATTATTACAAGTATATGACATCAACTCTATTTTTTTCAGAATATCACAGCTTTTCTTAAATTAATAGTTATTTGTTGCATGGATTTGCAACAATTTATTTGATTAAACTATTTTAACAGCTCAGTAAGGCACAGGAAACTTTTCTCTTGGTGAACATCAGCTCTGGAGACTCTCTGTGTGTGCAAACAGTGTTTCATTTTTGAGATATTTATTCCAGTAAAGCCTTGCTTTGCAATAAAACTGAGAGCCCAGAGAGCAAACATGGCTGCTGCAAACCTCAGACAAACTGATGTGCATCAATTGTATTTCAAGAATCATCATTGCAAACTCACAAACTTCAGTGGAATTACTCGCACTAGGAGAAAGGAGCCAGCTGAGGCTCAGGATTCACTAATTACACTCATTAATTACTTGCCAAACTATCTGGTGCTGAAAAAATTACCAACATTCCACAAAAAAAAAAAGAAAAAGAATAGGATAAAATCAGAACTGGATAACTACCTCAAAAGTGAGCTTATTTTTCTCTTTATCAGAGAAAGGGAACCTCTGACACACCACATCTCTTAAATATTCCTCTACAAATTCCATTGTTTGTGCAAATCTCTCCTTAATTTCATCTTTGGAAGTTCCACTGCTATCATAGCTGAAGAGGGGAAAAAAAAGAACAAAACAAAAAAAGAAAACAAAACAAAACTTAGCATGCAAATACACAGGGCTCTTTTCCCCCCAGTACAATTTTTCATTGGTTTGTCAAAATCTAAGAAAAGCTAAAGGCTGGTAAATAATTTATCCAAACGAGGGAGTCAGGACACTGACACCAGAATTTCCTGGCTTTTGTTGGTTTATCCCATATGCTCATTAGGTACTATTTTGAAACATCTGAGGAAAACAAAAAAAAAAGATAATTTTGTCCCAAAAACCACAAAAAACAACCTCATTATTTGAGTGGAAACAATGACAAGTGATGTGCAGCACTCAGGAGAACGGGTGGCCAAGAGAGGCTGAGTGGGGATGGTATTTTTCCTCCAAATAAAACCAATATATATGCAAAGCAGATATTAATTTTTAATATAAATTCTAGGGTTTTTTCTCAGTATGTGCAGAGTGACTTTGAGAAGGACAATCCCACCACCTCCCACAAAATACTTTTGCTTCCTTTTTGATCACTTATTACTGGTGAGCTCCTGCCAGAGCTAAAACCATTTGGTTTTATATTTTGGCCTTGAAATTTGATTTATTATCTACTCAGCAGAGAAAACCAGGCTGGCAAGGAGGGATATACAAGAAACCACTGAATAATAACATTGCAATTGATAATTGACAAAATAAAAAGTAATGACATTGACAAAACTTAAATTCCTAAGACGTAACTTCAATTTTAGGTGTTTGTTTTCTCCAACTGAAAAAAAATTAGCTCTGAACAGTTGAGTACTATAAATTTGGAATTGTTAATTATAGAGTTAATACAAGTGGTCACCAGCTGTGGTTCTGTGTAGGTTTCTGAGCATTGTGCCAGAGGATTTTCCACTGGAAGTTCAGGAATGTGTCCTTGTTTGAGCATCTTCCCCCTGTTTCTGCTGGTGGTGGTGAGCTCCCATAAGGACAATCTGTCCTGAGGGGACCACACTCAGAGGAAATGGCCCCAGACTGGGGAGGTTTGGAGAGATTTTAGTGAAAATGTCTTCACTGGAACAGGGCTCAAGCCCTGGAACAGGGGCTCAGGGCAGTGGTGGAAGCACCATCCCTGAAGTGTCCCAAGGATGGGTGGATGTGGCACTTGGGGGCACAGCTCAGTGCTCAATGCTGGACTTGAGCTTGAAGGGCTTTCCCAGGCTTAACAATTCTGTGGTTCTCCAACCAAGTGAGGCAGGAGGAGAGAGGTCCAGGTCAGGACTTGGTCAGGTCCAGGTCACTCCATGGTCACATCGCCCAACACGCTGTGACCACTGAGCTCACCCCACACACAGGGAGCTTATTTCATTCTCAGCAACACCTTACAGGGTGTTTGATTCATTTACAAACAGCAACTCTATAAACAACACATGACTTCAGGACTGATGCTGCCTTAAAACCCCACAGCTGTTGCATATGGGTAAAACCTTGTGAAGTGATGGCTCAGGCCTGGTGCTTGGGCTGAGTACAGCTGATGGCTGGGCTGACAATGTGAGAATCAGCCTGCACATCAGAATCAATCCTGTCTGGATCAATCCTGCAGTCATCCCTGTCCCATGGGAACCAACCTGCCCCTGCAAGAGGAGGGACTGGTACCCATGGGAATCATCTTCTACCCAGGAGACATGAATGCAAACACCTTTAGAGAAGAAGGTCTTTGGCAAGCTCTAGCCACTACTAACCAATGACCTGAGTACCTGTGGGAATCTTTAAAATTAGAGGGTTTTAAGAAAGTTAGGATAAAGGCAGGCCTCTGACAGTAAAGACAGTGAAATGCTAAAGCAGCAGAAAAATTAGTAATGTAGATGTGAGAAATAGAACAATAGGCCTATGTTAGGTGCTGCCTTAGGTGGTAACAAGTTTACTTAATGTATATCTTTAGAAGGGTAAAAATGAATAGAGCTCTGTGCCTTGTTTCTTATGAACAAGCTGTTGTGTTTGAATCTAGGCCGTGGTTGTTTTAACCAAAGCTACGTGTGCTTTAAGTGATTGGATAGAAGTATTGTCAATGCTCTTGTGCTCTATGTGTGACTGGCTGAAACGCAGATGGAAATGGCTTTATGATATGGAAATGGCTTTATGATATGGAAATGGCTTTATGATATGCTGGAACACTAAGTCTCTTTGGCGTTCTGCTTGATTCAGTGAGTTGGTTGCATCTCTTGTCTCCATTGTTGTAACAATGTGTTGAGACTGATGCATGAATAAACCTCTCAGACGCTGACCAGTGTCCCGTCCTGTTCATGCTGTATATAGTTGCCAGGGCAAGTACCAACGGATCAGAAGGAAACAGGACACTGCCAGCAAACCACACAAACACCAGCAGCGAAGAGGAGAGCTGGGGGAGGAGGCCCCATGCCCACACCAGCCCTACACTCACTCGTCGATGGCGATCTCGGAGGGGATCTCGGACCACAGGCGGGCGTACTTGACGGGGGTCACCTGCTCCTGGGGGTCCCTGTCCACGTGCATGTGCAGCATCAGGCGGCAGAAGGAGGCGCGCAGGTCGTAGGGCAGGTTCTCGTCGGCCATGCAGCGCAGGATCAGGTCCACGTCCAGCTGCCCCGAGATCTCGTTGATGGCCAGGTACTGCCGGTCCAGGCACATGCGGGCAAAGAGGTTCAGCTGGTATCTGGGGGGGAAAAGGGGAAAAGGAAATTGTATGTGTTAATTTGTGTAGGTTTGAGGATTATGGTTCAATTTGGTGTGTAAAGTGTGTGTGTGTACATATATATATACACACACACATATAGGCTTTCCACAAAGTATACATATATATATACATATACATACACACTTGATATAAATACATATATACAATCTACTTTAACCATTAGAAACAAAGCATATAAAAATATATATAAAGAAGCATATAAAATATATAGGCATATATCAATATACAAAAAAAAGCATATAAAATGAATATAATAAGCATATATAAATACATATAAAGCATACTTTATACCCACAAAAATATATATAGTGCATATATAAAGCAAAGAGTTTCAGCTGGTATCTGCAGAGGGAACGGGGAAAAGGAAATTATATGTGAGGAAATCATATGTGTTAATCTATATGGGCTTAAGGATTATGGTTTAATTTTCTGTGTAAACTGTGTGTGTATATATATATATACACACACACATACACTTTACACAAGGTATATATATATACATACACACTTGATATAAATACATACATACAATCTACTTTAACCATTAGAAACAAAGCATATAAAAATATATATAAAGAAGCATATAAAATATATAGGCATATATCAATATACAAAAAAAGCATATAAAATGAATATAATAAGCATATATAAATACATATAAAGTATACTTTATATCCACAAAAATATGTATAGTGTATATATAAGCAATGTATATATAAATATATAAGCAATGTATATATATATAAAGCAAAGAGGTTCAGCTGGTATCTGCAGGGGGAAAGGGGAAAAGGAAATTATGTGTGTTAATCTATATGGGCTTGAGGATTATGGCTTTATTTTCTGTGTAAACTGTGTCTGTATATATATATACACACATATACACATACACTTTACACAAAGTATATATATACATACACACTTGATGTAAATACATATATACAATCTACTTTAACCATTAGGAACAAAGCATATAAAAATGTATATAAATAAGCATATAAAATATATAGGCATATATAAATATACAAAAATAAGCATATATAAAGATATATAAAGTATACTTTATATCCACAAAAATATATATAGTGTATATATAAAGCAAAGAGGTTCAGCTGGTATCTGCAGGGGGAAAGGGGAAAAGGAAATTATATGTGTTAATTTACGTGGGCTTGAGGATTATGGTTTCATTTCCTGTGTAAAATACATATAAATATGTATATACAATCTACTTTAACCCTTAGAAACAAAGCATATTTAATATATATAAATAAGCATATATAAATATATTTCAAGTATACTTTATATCCACAAAAAAAAACATAGAGTATATATAAAGCAACGAGGTTCAGCTGGTATCTTCAGGGGAAAAGGGAAAAACAAAAATTCTATGTGTTAGTCTATGTAGGCTTGAACATTATGGTTTAATTTGTTGTGTAAAATACATATAAATATGTATATACAATCTACTTTAACACTTAGAAACAAAGCATATATAAATATATATAAATAAGCATATATAAATATATTTCAAGTACACTTTATATCCACAAAAACATATATATAGTATATATATAAAGCAAAGAGGTTCAGCTGGTATCTTCAGGGGAAAAGGGAAAAAGAAAATTATGTGTGTTAATTGATGTAGGCTCTTGAGGATTATGGTTTAATTTCCTGTGTAAAGTACATATAAATATATATATATAAACTACTTTACTTTACAAACAAAATACCTACTTTGAAAGCAAGTATGTTTTAAAAAAACTTTTATCTAAGAGGTCTCCTTCTGAGCTCCAATGGGCTCAAATAAAACCAGGTATTAGGAATTTTCCTGCAAGAATCATTTGAATGAAAGAAACAATTCAAAACAAAATGGCTATTTAAACAAATAATCTAGTTGTGCTTTCTGCACTGCCACAATCGAGTCTGTCAAATGACTCTCAGGGGTTTATAACCCAGACACAGGAATTTGGTCTGGGCTGAAACCTGACCTTACACTATGCCAAGAACTCTGTGTCTTGTCAAGTCATCTGGAAACCTGGCCCGTGTCAGAGGTGCCCAAAGCACGGCCTGGGCAGTGCAAACAGCCCTGCACCCCTGCACACCCAGCCTGGGGCACCAGCACAGCTCCACGCTGGTGCTGCTGCCAGGGCACGACCACTAAGGGCCTGGGGAAAGCAGGAGGCACAGAGAACAGCAAACCAAACCTCCTGTAGACCAAAAGCAAAGCCAGCCACACACCCAAATACTGCAACCCCCAAGTGGACAGAGATCCCAGTGGTCACCTGCAGGGGATTTTCCAACACCCACCTGCAGGAAACCAAGCACAAAGTGCTTGGGAAATTCAACACACTCAAAGCCTGAACTATTGCTTAAAAATCAGTTTAAACTGGGTCATGTCAACACCTGGACTCCTCACCATGAGTAACTCTGTGCTTTCAGCTCTCACTCCTGAGAGCCTTCACCCTCCTCTCTGAAGGGTGTTTTGTGCATGAACAGGAGCTTTGCCCCCCAAGCACAGCCCTTGCATGCAGAGCTCCCCAGGCAGCCCTGCTGGGCCGGGAGCTGACGGGTTCGACGGGAGACATTGCTCATCAGGTGATGATGGACAAGTCTCAGGTTTATTGATTAATAGGCACACTTTTATAATCACAGTAATAAGGCTCATACATACTGCAAAAGTAGAGCTCACTATTGGTCAGCTATAAAAAGTCAGTCCCACCTCTCTCAGGATGTTTGTAGCTTCTTTTTACCTCCTGTTATCACAGATTTTCTTGAACAGCTTCTTGCTCAAGGAAACCGTGTCCTTGAATTAGGCAGCTGTTGCTTTCTCAGATGTATTTTCTCACGTCTCTTTTCCCATCAACTATGTCTCAATAAAACACTGTCCACAGGGAGCTGCTGGCTGCTGCTCACCTGTAGTAGCTGAGCACATCCCTGTCCTCCTTCTGCCCCTCCTTGGCGTCCTGGGCCAGCTCCCGGATGCTCTTGCTGCGGATCTCCTTGTTGCTGTCCCTCCAGAACAGCCACACTTCCTCCTCATCCTCCCCAACCTCCAGGGCATTTTCTCCACTCGACACCTCCTCAAATTCAAATCGAGAGAGCACCAGCCTGGGGGAGAAGGGGAGGTTACACATTGCAGACCCACATACATCCTTCACATCACTTCTAAGACGCTTGCCAAAACCTATCTTGCCCTTTCAGCAGTAGCATTTTACTACACCAAATCACTGGGGTGTATTATTGAAAGCATTAGATTATAAGCTTTCCATTCAACTTTAAGAAGATGAATATTTCAGCTCCTTTCAAGTGAAAAAGACGAAGAAACAAGGAAGTTAAAGACACATAATAATGGACTTTCAAAAGCTTCTTTACAGGAGAACTGATTCAAAGGTCAGTCAACAGACCAGGAAAAGAAAAAATTGATTCATTCTGTATCCCATAAATGCCAAATGGATCAGAACTTCTTTCTGTTTATGTGATCAAGTAACTAGAAATAAATCAGCTCCTGATACTAAAAACGCTTCCAGCAAAGAAAATATCAACACCTGAAAAAAATCAAATTAAATACTCAAGGACACATAAGTGATGTACCAACACTAAGAGTTCATGAAAATAAATACAGCCTTTATGATTTCATGACAAGAATTAAATGTGCAAGTACACTCTCAGCCATTTGTGTTTTAAACACTACCTGCTTGCCTTTTGCAGTATTTTAATAATGGCTATCTATTCCCTAGTACATATATTGAATAAAGCATTTTTACCAAAGCCAAATGGGATTTGGTGCTTGCTATGAGGCCTCAGCAATGGCAGAGCAGAGCTGGAGCCACAAACCCCACCTCAGTGGGAGGAAAGGTGAGCAGAGCTGGAGCAGCTCCTGCTCTGCTGCCAGCTGAGCTCCCTCAGAGCTGGGGGAGGATCAGCCCAGGAGCCTGCACACCCCCCTGCACACAAAGTCTGTGAGCTTTGGATCAAACAGGAGAGATCTGAGGGGTTTCTGCCTGCGGGGCTGAGGATGCACCTGGCAGACACCTGCTGTCCCCAGTCCTGCTCCCTGTGCTTGAAAAGGATCCCACACAATTCATTCCCTGCTTCCCTGGGACGTGCCAGCAGCATGCTCAGCTCTGAGCCACCTTCCTTCTGCTTCACACCAGGAGAACCATCTTGAAAAGGCACAAACTTACTTGGTTTCAATGAGAATGTCTGCATTGGCTGGGTTCAGCACGGCCTTACAAATCAGCTCCTGTGTCACGGGAATAGACTTGTTCATGGAGACACACAGATCTGAGAGGTAATCCAAAAACCTGTTGGAAAGCACGAGCCAAGAGGGTATCAATCACTGTTGAAGTCTACACTGAAGCAATCTACATTTCAGGAAGCAAACATTCAGAACTCCACTTGAACAGCGCAGAGCAAGACTTGCTGCCCGAGGGGACGGCAGGGCGAGTGCCAGAACACAGTGAACTGGCTGTGCCTCCTCCTGAGCAAGCTGGCAGGTACAGACTTTTCCCAGAAGGAGAAGGGTAATCACATATTCAGAAATGCAGCTCTCACCTGGGCTCCCTATTTTTCCTCACGAGACTCACAAAGGTGTCAATCTCAGCAGCTGTGATGTGCTTCTCCAGGAGCTTGCGGTTGTTATGGAGCAGGGCTGTGATGGTGTCCTCAGCCAAGACATCATAGCCAATCTGCTTCTGCATGAAGCCAAACTGCTTGGCAATGTATTCCTTCAAAACACACAGGCAAGGAGCAAGGGGGTGTAATTAGCCCTCAGAATTCGAAATAATAACAGAAAACAGGTGGATGTTTGTCAACACCAACATCCCAAGGAGCAAACTGGATTAGATCCAAATTGTTTGTGTGAAAGAAAGCAAATAATGACAGACAACCTTAATACCTCTATCCCTCCCCTCTCTCTCCTGAGCTAGACAGCAGCAAGGCATTTATACTTATCTGACAGGACCTTGTTTTTAATACATGGCAACAAAAACTGAACAACCTTAATTTACAGGGCAACTTTTAATGGAGCCTGTAGTCAGCAGGAGTGAACAGTCTTGTAATTCACCTGTGTGGGACAGTTGGAAATTCTGTTGTTTTCTAAATCTCACTTAGAACCAGTGCTAATTACATTATAGTCTCTGACAGATGAAAAATAGAATGAAACTGAGCAATCCCAAAACCTCCTGCTGACTGTGCAGCCACAGCAGAGCAGGGTTTACTTTATGGGATAAAGCTTTTTTTTCATTTGAGCAGAGGAACCGTGCTGGTGCCATTGATCATGGCAGAGGTATTTCCAACCTGATTTTTCCTGTAGTCCTGCTGGGAGTGCCTGAGCACCCTGTAGCAGAGCCTGCAGATGTGCCTGAAGGGTGCATGGCGCTGGTCCCCCAGCTCCTCCAGCCGCAGCATCGGCCCGTCCCCGCTGTCTGTGAAGGGCGCTTGCAACAGCTTGAAAATCTAGAGATTCAGTAAAAAACACAGACACAGCCCCATGAGGCACTGCCTTCTCCTGTTCATAACCAGTGCCAAAGCTCTGTGCCTTTGTATTTCAAAAGGTACATCAGAAATAGGCTGCAGTCACCATGGTTCTTGGCCATGGAGCAGCCTGGAGAGAACATGCTGATCACCTTTATTCAACATCTGCTGGAATTTTTAGTTCCAGCAATGGTGAGCCTACAGCCCACTGCCCAGAGCCTGCTGAAAGCTGGAAACTCAAAGGACCTTTTGGTCCCAATAATTTGAGACCAAAGTTTCAGAGAGGCACAGAAAGGACCTTGGGTTGGAAGGGAGCATGAAGATGATCTCGTTCCAACCCTCTGCCACATGCAGGGACACCTCCCACCAGGCCAGGCTGCTCCAAGCCCCATCCAGCCTGGTCAGCTTCTCTGTTAGCAGGTTCTTTTTTCCAAGAACTCTTCCCATAGGCAGAGCTCAGAGAAAACCCAGCCTACCTGCTTTAGAATATTCTGCTCTCTCATCAGCTTTTGCCGTTCTCTGTTAGGTTTAGAAAACACCACCTCAAGGACATCCTGGCCAGAATTAGTTCCACCAGTAACAAAGTAGACCAAATCCTCCAACAGTTTGGTAACAGATCTGTGGAAAAGCCAGAAGCTGTTAACACGAGAACACAAATTCTCTGCGCTAAAAGAGCAGTGCCAGGGTAAGTTTACACAGATTTCTAAATCTAAAGTGAAATACTAACAGCAATTAGAGACTGGATAAAGCTTAGAGGTTTGCACAGAACTTAAAATTAGAAACTAAAGCTTCCCCATTACTGCAGCCTCACTGTCCAGCAGCTAAACCAGAGCAGCAGCAAGGCAAGAAAATCCTTTTAGGACAAGTCTACACTTGCCAAGTTCTATTTGGCACTTGTTTCAATTGCCACAAACCATAAAGCAGGTGATAATCTCTCCCAAGGCCAAATAAAAGGCACTGGCTATGGAAGCCCACGGGCCCTGGTGTGACACAGCCACCCCTGTGCTCTCTTTGTGTGGCCCCATTTTCACAGACACGGTCAGAGGATTTGCAGCAAGTCACATGTTCAGTCCTCACAAGATGGATTAGGAATTCCCACACTCCATTTGCAGAGGAATGCTGGGGATTAGTCCCCCAAAGCTCACAACATTTCTCATGCTCTCACTTCATGGAGGACAAGGAGGGCTGGACAGGCCAGACCTGAGAACCTCCACCATGGACACAACAATATCAAATCCCATCAAGGAGGAAACCAAATCCCTCTTCTATCCCTTACTCTGATAAAACTGTCAAAGAAACAGTTACTGGCTACAGGAAACAACATTATCTGACCCCAATTCTGGCTTCCTTACCTTCTTTCATTCTGGGTTATTGTTCCCTTTTCCAGCTTGCCAGCAATGGAACCTAAGACTTTGCTTGCATCATTTGCAAAATCCAAGTCCCGAACCTCTGCAGGAGAGACTGGCACTATAGCAAAAGCTTCTTTGTCCTCCTTCACTGGAGAGGTCCCAATCTGAAAGGCAGAGAAGCTTTATCAGCAAACCCCAAGGCAGAACAAAGCAGTGGCTCACACTCAGTGACAATGAAAGAAAAGGCACCCTCTGCTTAGGCAGCATGGCAGCACTGCTGAGCCCACTGCTGAGAACACTCTGTGCAAGCTCAAAGCTGTCCCTAAATTCAAAGGAGCAGCAGGTGAGATGGCAAAATGTTGCTGTAGCCAGTGGAAAAAATATCCTGCTCCTGATGACTGTTATGGAGTAGAAGTTGAACAGTGTAACTACAAAAATACCAGGAATCTGAGCCATTAAGAGTAAATATTTTGCACAGGCACTGTTCACCACTGTCACATGCTCAGTTTGTGACAGGCTCAGGGAGTGAAACTCCTGCCAACACCACTTTTGTGGAAGTACAGGAATCAAGGGATGTGCTTACACAAAGTCACACAACTTACTTTCAGCATCACAGGTTTCTCCTCCTCTTTATCAATTGGGATGTTGGTGCTGTGAACCCAGGTGTTGGTGCAGAGGTGCCTGAGCCTCACGTAGGAGTTCCTGAAAGAAAGCCAGGAGTGCCCCAGCATGAGTCAGCCTCCCAGCTGGGAAACCTTTGCATTGTTGGGATTTTGAGATGCTGGCAGGAACAAGTGGGAAAGAAGCATCATGTCTGTCCACACTGCATACCACAGCTGGAACAGCATTCTTATTGCCTCAGCTCACTCTGTGAACTCACCTGAGGAAGGTTTCTTCTGTAGTGAAAGAGATTCTGCTCTAAAATAGAATCACTCTGAGCTGTTGTACTCAGCTGCTGCACAGCAACAATCTGAACCTCTTCCCATCCTCACTTTTCCACTGCCATGAGCTGCCAACTTCTCCCCTTACCTCGGGGGTTTTCAGCTCCCTGACACTCCAAAATATGGGTACCTGATGATTTAGGGAGCTGCTGAATAGATGGAACCAACTTGCTGTGCTTTCTCAGTGGGAACAGCAGCAAAGGGCTGTGTGCAGAGTGTGGCACTTGGAAGGGTGCAGCAGCTTTTCAACAGCAAGAGGTGCCACATGAACAGTGAAGAACACACAAACAACAGAAAATCCAGTGCTAAACAGTTGGTGTTACATCCTAACACAATCCAGACAGGCCAAAGGAAGGAATGCCTTGATAGGACACCCAAGGCTTTTAGTGCCAGGTCATTCCTGGCAAGGAAGTCACTTAGGAAGTCACTCAGTCTTAATTTCCCCTTCTGTAAAACGGAGTTCTCTTACTTATACTTCAATTGTAAAGCACTCAAGGCATTTTCTAATTATTTCTACATTCATTAGAGGAGGAACCTGATTCCAAAGGATATAAAGAAGACATTCTGGGGCAGCTTTGCTTTAACATCCCACAAAACCCCCCATGCTGTGTAGAGTCACAGTACCTGGGGACCAGGCTGTCTCCCCCTCGCAGCGTGGTGGGGTCCAGCTCGAAGATGGAGGAGATGTCGTTGCCCTCAGGCACAGACACCAGGGAATAGGCCATCTTCTCCTGGGGCCCCCGGCCCCGCCGCAGCGCCTCCTGCTCGGGGTCCAGCTGTGGAGAGAGCCCAGGGCCTCAGGGCAGCCCTGCAGGGCCCCCAGCCCCACACACAGGGGGAGCAGGGCAATGGTGCAGGGCACCAGGAACACTGACAGCACTGCTCTGGCCATGCACACATTGCTTCCCCTGAGTGCCAGACCAGCAACTCCCCTCCACACAGAATTCATCTCACAGACAGTGCCAGAAGGGACAAAGCCCCCCAGCCACTCACCCCACACACACTGGGAGCTCTGACTGCCTTCTGATAACACACATCAGCTGAGGTCCCCAGTCCTGACACTGCCAGCTCTCCAAACATACCCCACACACTGCAATTATCTCTCTAACCACATAATTAACAAGCTGAAAACATAAAAACCCAGCCACACCATGTACCAACAGCCTTGCTGGGAAATAATCAGCTCCAGCAGCAAAAATGGGAGCCACATCCATCAATCCCAGGCAAGAGAAACAAAAAGCCAATCAAGGAGTTGGAAGTCCTGCTGCTCACACTACAGCCTGTGCTGCTCTCAAGCACAAAAACGTGTTCCAAAGGCCATGGCACCAGAAGGATCTTTATTCCCAAGGTTCCAGTAAATCCCCAGCCTCCTCCAGCAAAGTAAAGATACATCAACTGGATAAAACCCTGGGGCTTCAGATGAAAGGACAAAAGGGCAGGAAAAAACAAACATGAACTGAGAAAAAGGAACAACAACTTTCTCCAAATCCTTTCCTAGGGAACTCCCAGCTGTCACAAGTCCCTGAAGAAGCTGCTCACTGTCCTGGCACACAGGAACCAGCTGTCCATGCATCTAAATCCTGGCTGCAATCTCCAGGGTGACCAAGACAGCAATTTCTCAGCTTCTCTGTGATGGTGGCACCCGAGGGAGTCAGCACTCAGGCACCTGCCTGTCAAAGCCCTGCTGCAAGGCACTGCCATCCTGCAGCAGATGGAAAAGGTATCCAGTGCTGCTTGTGCCTCAGGATACTCCCAAGTTAACATATTTGCAGTCAATGAACTTGGCTGCAAAGCAGTGACATTTAAAGTCTGATTTTGTAGATGGGAACAGGCAGTTATCTGTATGGAACAGAAATACACTTTGGGAGTGTGCCTTCAAGGGAAGGAGCAACTCTGCACTCAGAGTCCATCTGGAGAGAAATTCTGGGAGAAATTCGCTCACTTGGAATGAATTCTCTGAATTTCAGCTGTCTCCTTCATCCCCCCCAGCAAGGGGAGGGAACACAGTGAGGGACACAGCTGCTCTGCTGTCCTTTGGGAGACAATTGGTCACTTCTTCAAAATGGGGCAAAGCTGAACATGAGCAGTAAAGCAGAAAGCAGGAAATGGGGCAATTCAGGGAGCATCGAAATTCACCCCTAAAGGTGACAAGAGCTGCCCCCTTTGCTGCTGGAAGGTGGAGCTGGCACCTCACCCATGCCCATGGAAACTCCTCCTGCACAGCCCTCTGAGGGACAAGGAGAAAGCACCACCAAAAGCAGTGAGCTGTGCACAGAAACCCTGCAGACAGCTCGCACTTGGATCACAATGGAGTTTGGATAAAGTTGGATAAGGCAGCCTACACCCTCCTGTCACCAGGGAAGGATAAACGATGTGGCAATTTCCTGTCAGAGCTGAATTCTGCGCTCCTGGTCTCTTCTTGCTGGTCTATTTTTGCCATCTAGTGGTAAAGAGACAGAGCAGGGAAAAAGCAGAGAGCTGAGACAGTGCATGGATGTTACCCATGCACATTTCAGCAGGACACATCACAGGAGCAGGATGTCTACCTAAGCCCCTCAGCATTGATTAACTCTCAAAAAATTAAGCCAACAAAACACCTCAGTATTGGATTCCCTCCACACCCCAGGGAACAGCTGTGGGTGGGGTTTGTTCAGTTTTTTTGCCATGTTTACTGCAGTCAAGCTGCCAAATGCCACCAAGAAGTAATCAGGAAAACAGCTCAATATCTGAGGGCGAGGGAAGCATTTTAATGGCCAGGCTATAATGAAAAATCCTTTTAGGAGGAAAAACGCACCCTGCAGGGTTTCCAAGCATCACATCCATCTCTTAGGAATGGAAGGAATAGCTCTTTGTCATACCCAAATGGTGCAAATCCTCCATAATGCAGGATAAATGACCAAGAAAGCTGAATAAACCTGTCATCAAATCCAGCTAAATAAATAAAATCCACAATGCAAAGTGCTGTTCCAGTTCTCTCTGTTTTCAGCTCCTGGAGCAATGCTGGCTCCCTCTGACACCCAAGGGAAGCTTCTGCCAATACAGAGCACCACACACTCAATCTCTGACACAACAACATTTACTGACAACACAGACTGGCTCCCACAGAAAACCAGAGGAATGGCACTGGAACCACCCTCCCCCTGCCATTCCTGCTGTTATCCTGCTTTCCTGAGACAAGCTACAGTGACAGCAAATTTGCTGTTTCACACAGAGGTCAGACAGGCACAGCACTGGGGACATTCCCTCAGGGACCAGTCCCATCTGGTGTCACCTTGATCTCCAGCCCACAGCAGGACAGAGTTCCAAGGAAGGAGGCTGAGGAAAGGTTGAGGAAACAGGAAGACAGAAAAAGATGCCACAAAGGGAGGAGTTGAGGGGGGTTCAGGTAATGTGCTAATTCAGTTCCAAGTGGGTTGTTCTGCACTAAGGTGTCAACACCCACTCTTTGGACAGGCCATAAAAGCCTCCAGAGCATGGTCAGGTTTTTAGTTTCTTCACTAACAAGGAAGCCTGGGCCAGCTGGGCAGCCCTGGGCCTGTGCCAAGCCCTCCTGAGTCAGGGGCAGGACCATTCCCTTGCCTATACTTACTGAGGATTGACACTCCAGGTCATCTTCCTCATAGTCAGGGTTTACCTGATGGAACAGAATCACAGGCAGGTCAAAGTCCAGCACAGCTGCAAGGGGCACACAGCCTGAGCATCACCTCAACTCCATGGGCACCAGTGCCCTGCACTGCTCCAGGCAGGCAGAGCACACTGCCCACACCCAGCACGCCTCAGCAGGCTGCAAGTGTTAAATAAATAACCTGCAAACATGCAGGGAGAGTTATCTCATCCAGGGCAATCACTACAGGAGCAAGAGTACAGAGTTAACCAGTTAATGCTTTTTTGGTTGTTTAAATTCCAAGTGGAATTTCCAGCTAGAAACTACTGGCTTGGAGAAATCTTTTAGAACAAACATTATTCTAACCAGGGATCAGGTGAGCAATCTCCTCTAGGATATTCTTGCACGACCTTAGAGCATGTTTTTGTTTTGGCTGATTAGAAAACCCAAGATTTACTGGAAAAGCTCTACACTGGATCACTACTGAAAAGGATTTGCAGTGTGCATGTGACAAAGTGCTTCTGGTTTTCCAATCTGCTTATGAGAAGAATATAAAATGGGATATTTAATCTGGACTTTTCTCTATCTGCAGTTCTTACAGACTGGTCTGAAGTCAGTGTTTTCATTTTATACTCAGTTCTATGCTTCTGCTCAAAAATCAGTGATTCAAGAGAAATTACCAACACTTGAATTCATTTCCCCCCCAAGGCTCTCAGTCATTTACCATTTATTCATCAGTTAATAAAGTCACATTGAATCCAGTGCCCACATGACAGGATACTATTTAGTGCCTATTCTTTGCAGGAGAAGTTCTCGACTCGAGAATTCACACAAGAAGTGTAATCAGCTCATGCCTACCCCAAACCACGATATTCCTTCAGCTCTTTCATCTCATCTCCTACATTTAGCATCTCTTTCTGCACTAATCCAAATGACCACTCTCCTCCCCTCCCCGTGTCCAGTTTCAGGGTGGGAAATGACAGATTTTGAGAAGGTGCCAAAGGAGGAGAGCACAGTGTGAGGCAGGCAGAGGTGCCAGCCCAGCCCACGTACCTCTGCTGCCAGGTAGTGCCCCGTGGCCAGGTGCTTGAACCTGAAGAGGCTGTTCCAGTAGCCAGCTCCCCCCCGGCAGGGATCGTGCTGCACCACCTGAGGGACAGGAACACACCTGGAATGCAGCACAGAGCCCCCCCTCCCTGCAGGACCCCTCATCCCACGTGCAGGGAAGGGCAAACACAACCAGGGCTGAGAAATGACAAAAACCCCTTGATCTGTCCCCAGGACTGTGCAGGGAGTGCTCTGAGCTGGCTGGGAATAGTTCCCCCCAGTTTGTGAATGAATTAAGGAGGGGGCTCTCTATGTGCATGTGCTGCCAGGTCTTGAAACAAAGCCCTACAGAAGGCAACAAATCCATTACCCTATGGCTGTAGCTAAATTTTTAGCTGTTTAAAGTGGATGAGGGAAGACACCTGGAAATATTTCAAATATAACACTGCTGTACAAAAGAATTAATATTTATATTTACTGACAAAGTGGGGCAAGGAGTGCCTCCAACACCTGTAACCCCATATTGGCTACTCTGTGGGTACACCTGATTCCCAAAGAAAACTCATCACAGCTGACCTGTTCCTTTCAGGGAAGAGCTCTCACCTGTCCAGGTAACTGCACACACATGAGGAGTTACCACATACAGATAACATGCCAAAGTTATGCTAATTACAGGCAGATTTTCATCTAAAATACAGGAGAAGCTGAATGTCACAGCAGATACTTCTGGAAAAGGAATCTAAAAACACCTATCCATCCTCACAATTTATTTTTTTGATTGTTATATGCACTTCATAATTGAATCAGATTTAAAAATCATAAACCAATGCTAATAATACCAACAGACTGAGGCTATTTTCAGAAGCCAGTGATGGCCAAGGTGTTAGTCACTCTGTTTAAAAGCCAAGTGAATGTAAAAAGCCAATTCAGACAGGCTAGCAAGGGGCTGCAGCCTCCTATCAGATGAGGCTATACATAATCACATTATTCCACACCAAAAATAGAGCCTTCAGTACACTCAGCAGGCCAGTGGAAATTATAGGCTGTTGTTAAACTTCAGTGACTGGTAAGAAAATGACTTCATTGATGTTTCTCTGTGCCCTTTTCCTGAACTGTAAAGCACCTGGGCTGGAGAGCTCTGTGCTGCAGCATCAGAGAGCAGAGCCCCACTGTGACTGTGCACTGAAAGCACAGTAAATGAAGGAATTCTAATTTCAACTGCTAACACCAGGAAAATTTTACCTAAAGCGAGGAGCCCAGACAGAGTGCTTTAAACAGAAGGAGGAATTGTTCCTAGCAAGGCAGCCCCAGTCCTCACCTCCACCTCCCACAGGGCTTTGGAGCTGGTGGCAGACGTGGCCGACTGCCTGCCCGTGGTCCTGAGGAACACGTGCTGCTTCTTCCTGTGCTCGTCACACGTCAGGAACTTCTCCTGCTCGGCGTGGAACAGCCTCACCACGTCCCCCTGCCAAACAGCAGGCTCAGCAGGGGCAGTGCCCAGCAGGGCCCCAGCTGCAGCCAGGCACAGCTCTGCCTCTCACCCCTTTGAGGATGTCGTCCTTGTTGTCGCTCCATTTCATGAAGAGCACGATTTTCCAGCTGGTGTTGCAGTTCACTGAGTTCACCTGGAAGGAGAATGAGACCATCAGTCCCACTGTGCTGTGCCTGCACAAGATCCTGCCATGAGCCATGCCTGATTTTCTAGACTATTTTCACCAGAACACTGCAGGCCTGGCTGCATTGCTCTGGAGAAGCAAAGTCTTTTCTGTACCTGCTCCAGAACAAGTAATTCCAGAGCTGACTTGCTTGGAAGCCACTTGTTACACATCTGTGCTGGTGTATTTAATTTTCTTCACAGTGACTAATATGGGGCACAACTCCTGATTTTGAAGGAATAACTTGCTTTTAGCCTGTCATGCAAAAGAGATCAAACCCAAACCTCTGCCAGCACCCAAGAGAAAGCAGAGCTCCAAAACTTTTAAGTCACTGATTACCAGGATAACCACTCCAAATAAGCAGTGTCACAGGTACCAACCAACTTGCTGAATTCCAAGCCATGTAGGAAGAGCTAAGCTGAAGCACAGAGAGGTTTTACAGCTGCTCCAGCTGTGCCAGAGTCCCCTTACCTCATTGCATCCTGGATTATCCACAAGCTGATGGCTACTGGCATGGAGAGGCTGGCCAGCATTGACAGGATTCAGGACTACTTTGTCTCCAATGACAACCTGCAGAGAAGTGCAGCATCAGACAAATTTGCACCCTGAGAAAGCTCTTTTTCTTCATTTTTTGTTTTTTTTAATGGGAGCCATGGGAGGAAATCACCTTTTTGCAGGCTGGAGAGATGGCAGTCTGAGTGTTCCACCAGGATTCTGTCTGGTTCAGAATTTAGCTCACCAAACTCAGTGACTGAGGCAAAACCCCCTATGCTACTGGAATCACAGCCTTGCAGACAACGCAGACTGAGCTCTGGTACACATGGGGCTACAGGATAAATGATGGCTGATTGATAAATTCACCAAGTTACTTGCCAAATACACCTGGCCTGAACCCCAGAGCACACTGAAGCTTATGACCTCCTGGTTTTAGGAAGATTCCATACCCAAGTGACTCAGATGTTGCAGAAGAAGGGATTAAAATGGCAATGCATTTAAAGATTTCCCATGAGCAGGACATTTCACTTCCTTATTACCTCACTCCTCACATCCAAAGTGATGACGAATTTTGATTCTAAGCTGACAACACTGAAAACCAAGATGCTAATTATTCCTTCCAAACCTCCTGAAGGAGCTCAACACTTCCTACCATTTTGAATTGAGCAGGAATTGTGCAAGGCCAGCCTAATTAGGTCCCTTATTCCCTCCAATGTTAGATCATACCACGTTTCCAAAATACAAGTTACCATAGCAATTTTCCTCCCCCTCATGACAGCATAGCAAAAAGGTTGTTCCTGCATCATCATCACGCCCTGGGAGATGTGTGCATTGCATTAATTGCAAGGCAGGCCCCCCAAGGGCAGGCTGTGCCCCAGGGATGTGTGAGCAGCCTGCTCCCAGCACTTACACTGTCCCCGATGGAGCGCAGCTTGTAGAAGGGCTGGATGTAGAACCAGGAGCCTTCATTTCCAGCTTCATCCAAGGTCACCCTCATTGCATTCTTCTCTAGCAGAGCTGGAAGCCTCTTATTTACTGTTAAGTATTTGTTACTTTTTAAGTGAAGCAGCTAGAATAAGAATCAGAGTTCAGTTCTAAGAATGCTCCTGCTCTTCCCCTCAATAACCCGAGCGTGCATGAGACAACTGCAGTGCTACACAGGGAACAAACTGAAATCTGGGCAAATTCTGATGGACCCAGGCACAGCTCCACTCACACAGACACACCACAAAACACCTTCAGTTAATCCAGCTGCCCCTTGCCCAACTAGCACAAACACATGGAGATGCCCTCACCACTTTACAAAAATGTGTTCAAAAAAACCCAGGACCAAAACTTGTGAAATGCTGGGGTCTAAGTGGCTCTTCCTGGTAAGAGGTAAAGCTGCTCTTCTCTTGCTTTTCTTGGTCTCATCTAACAACAAAATGTAACTATTTCTATTGATTTTCCTTCTCTGTGTCAGTTTATTATTTCTATTTCTACTGATTTTCCTTCTCAGTGTCAGTTTATTGTTTAAGTGTCAACATTTCACTGTGAGAGGATATTTGGTGTTGTACACGTGCCACCTCCCAACAACTCTAATGAGGGCTCTAACAAGGATTTCTGAAGAAAACAATCAATGGTGACCTCAAAACCAAGCACAATTAACCCATAATAAAACACTGATCTCATCACAGATGTAACATCCAGGATCCCACTTCAGGGCACAATTACAGCATCAATCTTGTCATCAATTCCAGCAATCTGAAGTCCACTGAGCAGGGAATTTTCAACTAAATCCTCTCCAGCTTGCACAGATGCTCACAGCCTACCTGGATGACATTCCCATACTGGATGACTGTTCCCAGCAGTTTTCTGTTTTCAGTTTCGTTCTGTTTCTTTTCCAAATCTGCCGCATGCTGAAATTAAAGGAGAGCAGTTCAATTGCTGAGTGTTTTAGAAAAGGGGGTTTTACAAAACTCCCTTTTCTTCAAGATTATTTCAAAGGACTGGAAAAACAGCAAGCATCTGAAAGAGCCTAATTTCCTCTTTTTCCAGCTTCCAACAGTGTAATTTCCAATTCCCTTTTTCAACTGTTTGAGGAGATAGACACACATCATTTAAGTAACCCGTAATTTGGGTACAATTGGACAAAATTCTGGAATAAAACATGAGATGAAAAGCTCAGACAAGACAGAAGGCAGCTACCTAGGGAGGAGAAGGTGAAAAAGGGATGGGTAACAACTCCAGCCAGGAATTCTATTTTCCTTTCTACTGACTTCTACACAAATTGAATGAAAGAACCTCAATGTTGATTCTTTATTTTCCTTTGCTATTACAGGCTCCAGCTGCCCTCCAGGCTGTGTTTCTCTGGAGACTCCAGTGCCCCTTCCTTGCTGAATTATTATAAGGACACAAAGCCCTAATTAATAATTTACAATGAGCCTCTTGCCACTGCTGTTTTAAAAGTGAGCTATTTGGCCCAGGCTGTTTTTAAACAATTTCATTTGGTAAAGAACTTCTTCACTTCACAGGAAAGATGATGTTTGGAATTAAAAACATAAATCTGTATTTGCTTTAACTGCTACCTGGAGGTGGAGAGCAATTTAAAATTGGACTTTTTAGGAGGCTGAGCACCAAGGATTATGGTTTAGGTCTCAAGGACTGTGGTGGGCCCAGGTTTCTCTTGGAGAAGAAAAGTGCCCACAGTTGAGGTGAAGTACCAGGAAAGGAGCAGATGTTTGGACACTGCTAGAGAATTTCACCAGCTCCAGCTCACTCAAAATGTGCTGTTTTCAGATGCTGTGCTAGGTATGAAAACTGGCTTCTTACTCCAGGAGAACCTGCAATACAGCTGCTCTTTCAAATCCAAAATTTTATTCAGTCGTGCAATGCAACACCATTGTCTCTGTATTACTAAACTACAACTTTTTTGCTTGCTTTGCAAGTATTCTGTCAAGAAAAGACACCAGAGCCCTCCCAAACAACAGCAACCACAGCCAGGACTGCCCTGCCACACTGGGTGCCACATTTATCATAAATACAAAACCCAATTTTGTATTGTGAAAGCACAACTAGGACTTAGGATGTTCTACAAAAGCACTCCCCAGAGCTGACAGTCACTCCAGGAGAAGCACTTTTGTGGCCACTAGATGTCAGCTCCTCAAGCAGCTCAGATGCTGCGACCACAGAGAGAGACAAGTGTCCCAGATTTGAAATCCCTTAAATGGCATTAACTTAAAATAACCTGACCTCAGCATGGAGCACTCCATGGCAGACAATAAATTCCACCAGCAGACAAACAGAAGCCAAAAAAGGCAAGTGATGATGATGAACACATCTTGCATCATCAGCTGCGTTGGAAATGCAACGTTCTGATAAAGAAATCTCATCCTGGGCAGAGCTCACAGCTGTGAGCACAGGGGTTCAGAGCTCTCCGTGAGCCAGCAAGTGGCAAAGGTGACACATGGACACACAGGACTGGCAGGAGGAAGGTCTGATATGAGTGATGTCCATGGGACACAGCTATTTTCAAGCCCTGGGTCACTGCAGACCTGATCCAGCCCATCAGAGTTCACATCCAAGTGAGGCAGATTGAATAAACCCCAATAAAACTGTAAGGCACTCAAACCCTTCCTCCAAATCAAGCAGGTCTTGGTGGGACATTCCTGTGAAAGCATTGCTAGGCTCAGACTCATCCTGGAACAATCTCATCCTGGAAAAACCTCATCCTGCATTTCCAGGAGCCTGGCACAAAAGGGTCAAGTGTCAGATGAGCAGGGACAGGTCCCAGACACCCACACTGGGATGTACTGAAAGGGAGACAACACCACATGAGAATGTAATCCAGGGCAATGCCAAAGCCTTTTCCTTCTACATGTTGCAATATTTAGACTCTAATTTCCATGAAAATCCATGAACTCTGCCTTTTCCTGATGCACCAGGCAGCCAACCCCAGAGACCCCTCACTCTAAACCTGCTGCCACAGCCTCCTTCCCTTATCAGCATGAGAAACACGGCCCAGGTGAGGGAGCTTTGTGCTACCAAAATAGCTTTGTCCCTGCCAAGCTGGTACTTTTGGGTTATAAATACATTTCTTGAAGCAGAAGGAGTCCACCAGTGGGTCTTTGTGAAGTGCAGAGCGAGGCAGCCATATGGCAATCAGCAAGTGACACTCTCCTACGGGGCCATTTCGTATTCCAGGCTACAATGAGCTTAATATAGGCTCAAAGAACCTAAAAATATTCAGAATTGTAATTTTGACATGAAGTACTCCAGCTATGTAATTTTAACATAAACACTGAGTTTATTTAACTCTAAAGTCAACAGATGGTATTTAAGTTAAGTTGGCTTTTTTTTTATATAGGAGCTCTAAAAACAGCAATCAACTGCCTTACTGAGTTTTCAGCTGCTGAATGTCAACATTTTACCCAGAAAATATTAAATACTGCAAGCTAATAAGGAAGGAGAGGCTGTCTGGCCTTATAATTACTCATAATTACCCATCAACTTTTCCACGTATCAACAGCAGCAATGTTTGTTTGAGCAGTCCCAATAGATTGATCAGACCAGCAGCTCCTGGTTTCCCATGCTGGGATGCAGGGCCTCAGAATCCTCTGTGCAATTGTCTCAAGGGGCCCTTTTTTATGCCTTTAACACCCAAAATGCTCCCCTGGAGCATTTTATCTCTACCACAGGTTAAAGACAAGAGCTCGCAGGGCTACTCCAGTATCATGGACACAGCACTGGGGGACACAGACATTGAGCAGGAGCAGGAGGGGGTTCTGTCCACTTTCTGTGACTCAGACAGAATCCAGGGAATGGCTGGAGCTGTGCCAGGGCAGGTTTAGGATGGATTTTTGGGAAAGGCTCTTCCCCCAGAGTGTGCTGGGCACTGCCCAGGGAATGGGCACAGCCCCAAGGCTGCCAGAGCATTGAACAACACTCCTGGCAACAGGGTGGGACTGTTGGGGTGTCTGTGCAGGGCCAGGAGCTGGGATGATCCCTGTGGGTCCCTTCTGTGATTTTGCCATAAATCAGAGAATTGAAGACTTGGACTGAACATCTCCAAAGGAATCTCGCATGCTGATTTATTTCTACATACACTCAGTGTCTCCTCCACAGCTGTGCCAAGCTGGCTGGAAATGCTCGTTTGGAGCAGGAGGGGTGTGAGGAGGGCCCTGCAGAGGGATACTCACGTGCAGTTTGTTGAGCAGCACAGCATCCGTGGTGCTGTTGGCCCCGGGCTTTGCTGCCTTCCAGAACTGCTTCTGCGCTGAGTAGCGGTTCATGGGACACAGCTTGAACAGGCAATCTAGAAAAGCAGGGAACAAACACAGCCATGGCTTCAGCCTCTCATCATCATCTGGATTCCTGCTGCTAACGCTCTCCAACTATTCCAGCAGCAAGGAAAGCTTTATAAACAAATTCCAAAAAGCTCTTGATCAGACGAATGCTTTTCTGAGCAACAGGAATGTCGCCCCGTGCATGATAAAAACGAACTGCTGCTGCCAACATCTGATGCAAGATCAGAAAATTTATAACTTGTCCCAGTCAAAAACGGTACCAGACTAAAATGGGAACACGTTCCAGTGCTTTCCCAGGCAAACAGACTTGGTTTCTGCACTTTCAGCTTGGAGTTTTTGTACTTCAGCAGGTAAACTCTATCTGCCTAGGGGCTTTTTGCTTTGGATTTTTTCACTGCTGTTGTCAGTTTGGTTTTTAAATCAAATCCTTTCTAGTGCTAGGGAAAACTGGGCAAAAAGAATAGGACAAAGTCCTCACCTAATGAAGTGGCAGCAGCATAAAATACCCTCAAACAACAGCCTGCACAAGCACAGACATTCAAGGCATGGCTTGAGGTAACATCAAACCCCTCAGGGTGTCAGGTTCTATAGCCAGTGCAGCAACACAGTTTATTTAACATTCTGCCTGGCTAAAGCCAGGAATCACAGCTCATTAGTCTTATTAAAAATACATTTCTGTATCAGAGATGCTAACTTATCAGTAATAAACCCACATGAGCTGCAGTGACTGTTTTTCCTCCTGTCGTCGCTAAGCAACGGAACACGCAAAAAAATAAATTCAGCTATTCAAAGGCAGCGCCTAAAGTAGCAGCTCAGAAGTTCAAACAAAGTGCCAGAAGAGCCAGGAGGCTGTTCCCAGCCTCTCTGGCAGCAGGGTGGATGTCAGGCTTCAGGCTCCTTGTTCACACAGCCTTTGTCCAGGCTCCTGGTGCATCCCTACAGACCAGCACTGCGATTTGGGGAGCAGCAAGGTGAGGAGAAACCCACCTGGGGTTTATCCTCTGTGCCTGAAAAGCAGAGCTGCTTGTTCATGGACACTCTGGATGCACATCAAGCAGAAAGGGAGACACCCCATGCTGGAGACAGGTCATGGCAGCTCTGCCAGAGGGTGAAGCTGCTGAAGGGGCTGAGAGAGACTTTAGTGATTTCAGCTGTGGATGCTGTTTGAGATGGACACTGCCACTCTTCTCATGCCTTTCCTCCAATCCATCCCCAGAGCCCACCAGGCAACACCAAACACCTTTCACAGAAGGGCAAAGAATCCCAGAATGGTTTGGGTTGGAAGGACCTTAGACATGATCCCATTCCACCCTGCTTTACCAGCCCAGGACCCCAAAAACAGATCCAGCAGGAGCTGGGCACGGCACCGGGGCCCTCTGACAGAGTGACACTGGGGAAGGACAGCTCAGGGCATGAGGAGGGACACTGAGCTGCATCTCTGCAGAAACACTCAGCTCCACTTCATCCCCACTGCCAGCCTGGGGCTGCTGAAGCACCAGGAGAAGTGCAAACCACACTTCCCAGGTTTGCTCCTCACCCTTTTCTCCATTTCCACCAGGATGATTCACAGAGATTGACAGCACAGCACAGACTCAAAAAGCCACTGCGGGCTGGCACTTGGAGCTAAGACTCTGCATTGTAAGCAACACACCAGTTATAAAATTTTCTATTTTTGCTTAAACCATCAGTTCACACAATGACAGCAATTAACACACAGAACTGCAGAGAAGAATTAATTGTATGCTAGATTTAGTCACAGTGCACTTCTTTCCATCCTTTTTACAGTCAAGAAAGTTGTCAAGTTAGGCTAAACTTCCAAATTGTTAACTGCAAGTAACCCCTCTCCTGCCTGAAGCACCCAGAGAGGGCTACAAGAGTTTGACCTTGTCCAGTGCAAGAAGGGAAGGCATAACATGTTTTCCTTTCATTTTCTCCCTAGTAACAAAGCTACAGATCTAAAACAAACAATGAAAAGCACCCAATATATTTAATTTCTAGTATTTGTTCTATGAAATCTGGTTCTGAAGTGGTTGAGAAGTTCAACTTTGCCTTATTCACCTTCATATGGCCACCAAATGTATTTCGCCACAGGTCAAACTACACGAACTTTCTGGCCAGAAGACTTTTAGATCTCCAGAGCCCACTGCCTTGGATGTTTACAAAGTCAAGGATGTGCTGGCTGAGCACCATCGTGGTCATTGATCTGTAACCCACAGTCCTGATGACTGTGCAAGATAAACCCGTGCTTGTCAGACACCATCCTTCTGGAATTTAGGTCTAGTTCTACAACAGGAGCCAAAAAACCAAAGCCAAAAATTAAAAGTGAAGCCAAAGGAGCCCAAAGCATCACAGCTCCCTGCTCCACTCAGTGATTCAAGCAGCTTGAGCCACATAGGAAAGGTGATAAATAAAGCAATTACTGCACAGTAACGACATCTTTTTATAGACTGTTTGTTGCATATTAACCAGGAAGGAATGCATTTTCCTTTCAGATCTTCATGATACACAGTGAAAAATGGCAGAATTGCACAATGAGGTAGTATAAAAATAAAACACTACGTCACTGTTGATGAAATGATGATACATCAAGACTGAGCACCCATCAAAGGCCCTGCAGGAAAAAGGGATTGCATAATCCTACACTACCCCTTCAGGAAGAGGAATGCTCCACGGGCACGTCTTAAATGTGCATTTCAGTTCTTCCCAGCTAAATCCTGCTCTGCACGGAATACAGCGAGGCTGCGAGTGCTCCACGTGAGGGATGAATGCTCTCCCTGGTGGGACACTCACAGCCCCCGTGGGCCTCTGCCACCTGCAGCTCCTGAAATATCGCTGCGAGGATTGGCTCCCCTCTGCGTGCGCCGCAGCACAGAGGAGTGTGCAAAGCAAGGATCCTGGGGAGGGCAGAAACCCCCGTGTTCCAAAGTATTTTGGGGTTCAAGGAAGAGGGAAACTTGCCAGCAACGTTATTCCAACTGCCATTCCTTCCCATCCCATGCTTTTCATTTGCTCTTCTCTCTTCTATATTCTCTTCTTGACTAGACTGTGTTTCTTCCCAAGCCAGCAGAGATTCCAAACTTCCAACCCTTCCCTCCAGTCCAAGCCCAAGCAACCACATCTCAAATGCCCAACTTTTGCTCTCACAGCACAATGAAAAACCTGACAAAACCAGCTTTTTCTTTTTCTTACCACGGATTCCACCACATGCGATTTTAAGTCACATTTAGGTAGCACATTAATAAGATTATTTGGAAATATAATGCAAGACTTCTCCAAAATTGCAAATTTGTGAAAAGGTTAGAGAGGCTGAAATGACAGGAGAAGGGAGTTGAGTAATTCAGAGCCCACCCAAGACATCATCACCTTTTTCACACAAAACTGCCTAGAAATACCTAAGCCAAACATTCCCATGCAACTCCAGTCTCCCCTTCAGATGTTTCTCCCACTGTTTTGGGCATCAAGTGTTGCCACTGTGTCAGTCCCACCCTTGGTCTATGGGACAGCTCAGAAAGCTCCTGAACACACACTGCTGCCACCCAAATCCACCAGACAACACCAAACACCTTTCAGAGCATGGCAAAGGTTCATGGAATCATGGAATGTCTTAGACTGGAAGGGACCTCAGAGCTCACCCAGTGCCATGGCAGGGACACCTCCCACTGTCCCAGGTGCTCCAGCCCCAATGTCCAGCCTGGCCTTGGGCACTGCCAGGGATGCAGGGGCAGCCCCAGCTGCTCTGGGCACCTGTGCCAGGCCTGCCCACCCTGCCAGGGAAGGATTTCATCCCAATCTCCCCTCCATCCCTGCCCTCTGGCAGTGGGAGCCATTCCCTGTCCCCCCTTGCTTTTTCAGTCTCTCCCCTCTCGTTTTTGCAGCCCCTTGAGGCACCATCCTGGCTGCTGCCAGAGCCCAGCTCAGTTTTGGGGCCCCAGCCCATTTCCCTCCCCCTGCCCTCCTCCAGCACAACCATTCCAGAAAGATCTGGAAGCAGTTTCAGCTCCAGCCAGGCTGGTTGTGCAATCCACCACTCATCATTTTTTCCAAATCTCCACTGCCTATTTTAAGCACTTAGGAGAAGGTCCTCACCAACTTTTCTGCAGTTGGAGAGAGCAGGAATCAAATACTTTGCTGGCAACAAAAAGGTGTGTCGTTATTTCGGGTTTTAAACCCAGATTCTCCAAAATGCCAAGTGGAGAAAGGTAAGAACTAAGAGAAATTACTCCCCCTCACAAAAATCATACTTTAGGGTGCTTTCAAATGAGGGAAATCTTATAAAGATGAAGATATTTAAATAAGTCACTTACAAATCCACTGAATATTTAACACCAACACAGCTGTTTCTTCATTACTTGGAAAAACCAAACTCATTTTTGCACAGCAAAACTAAAATTAAAAGAAAACCAGCAATTCCCTGCTGAAATTTAGCATTTTCTCTTCAGCCTTTTCTATACTTAGATACCTGATATTTTCCCTAGGCCAAAGCCTGCTCACAGGAGAGAATAAACACACAGATAGTATCTTTTCTTTTTATTTTAAATATGAAAGAATAGCTGCAATGAAGAAGTAACGTAGCTGGCAATGATGGACATACTGTAAATAGAAGTTGTTGACTTTGTATTTATGAAATTGCACAGCTTTAATACACTCACAAGGATGGTAATGCTCTACAAGATGAGTTTATTTAAAGACAAAATGAAGACCTCTCTTGTGCTCAAATGCAGTATTTTCACACAGGAGACTTGGAGAATAACACAAAATGCACATATTCAGTCGCAGACAAGTTTCACCTTTTCACAAACCCTTGGATTACTCCATCATCTATTTTATACTTGTTCCCTCTGAGATTTAAAATTAATAGATGACAGCCTAAGAGGTTCAAAGAATATAGAACAAAAGCAGCTACAGAAATGTGTTGATTATTAATCATTCCTGCATTTCCATGAGGAGGGAGAAAAAAGAACCTGATCCTACTGCAGTGATCTCTTTGTGATGAGAAGACATCTCTTCATTCTCAGCTCTCGGGGATGAAGCTTTGCTGGGAGCACAGCAGCTCAGATCAGAGCAGGGTTCTGAGGTCCCAAAGGAGCTCCAGCCACCCACAGCTCCACCTCAGCAAGAAACCAAACCTGGGCCCTGCACATTCAGCCTGGGGGAAGAGCTCCACTGAATTCCAACCTCCAGAGTTGTGCCATTCCACAAGAGGGGGAACTGAAGCACAGGTGAGCAGGGTTGGTGTGGAACAGGGAAATCTGGGGCTGCCCCTGCATCCCTGGCAGTGCCCAAGGCCAGGCTGGATGGGACTCTGAGCACCCTGGGATGGTGGAAGGTGTCCCTGCCATGGTCCTTCCAACCCAACCCATTCTGGGATTCTATCCCAGGCCCAAAGATCACACAGCAATCACCTCCCTCTGCAAAGGGCCCAATCACTCAGGATTCAAGCCCTGAACTAATTACAGGACAGAATTTATTAGTGGTTTCTGCTGTGGTGATGTCTGCTACCTCCCTGCTTTGTGCTGCTGCATCTTGTGTTTCAAGGGCTTTCAACACTTTGCTTTTTAAAGCAGAATAAAGGGGGCAAAAAAATCACCCTTGCAACCAACATTTAAATTGAGAGCATGCACGATTTGTGATCTAAATATATTTTAATTTCTATGTTAAAATAACCACCCTCAACTCCTATCTGCAAGACACGAGGGTAACCACCCTCTTGTATTATATTCATTTATGCAAAGCTCTACCAGTGGGAATTGCTGCTTCATTTGTTCAAGCTGTAACAACACAGGAAATAATGTAATTGTTATTAACTTGGAGCTGAGGTATCAAAGCAAAAGGAGAAGACTGAGCAGAGATTTTAAAAACAGAAAAATTATCCACCTGAGAGCTGGACACTGAACACCAATGTCTGCTAAAGCTGACCTGAGAAATGCACCTTTAAGTAAACACCTTGTGTTCCAAAGAGTTCAGAACACACCAGTGTTTGTTTTATTTCTACACGTAACCTCTTTGGTCTCCTTCAAAAAGAAAACTGCTACTCGAAAAGAGAGAAATATTTAGACACTGGATATACAGGCAGTTCCAAAAGGAAACATTTGCAGGAAAGACCAGATGCTTTTTTCTATCTCTGGTACTGAGGGAAGATGCTGGGTGAAAACACAGAGCCAGAAGGGAGAGCAGCACAAGTAGAAAGGAAAAAACCCAAAACCCCACTGATTTAACTACACCATATCCCATCTGACAGCCATTCAGGGTAAAAAAGCAAGAAAACCATTCCTAAAACCATTCCTCTCCTTGCCATCACAATGGATAACGTGTTCCTGGATGGGTAACACTGGTTGCAAGAGATCTGAGATGGCAAAGCAGAGCAAATCCCTCAGAGAAAGCTGCTAAGGACACACTGAGTGCACCAGGATCCCTGCAAGCACTAAGGCACAGCCTCATTTATGGACACAATGGGTAACTTCAACCAGGAGAAGCTTACTTTAGAATAATGTCTTTAAAAATCAAAGCACCTTCATGGCTCCTGGCTAATAACAGAACCAAGTCAGGAAAAAATCTCTCCATGTTGAGGAGAGAGGAAAAGAGAGAAAAAACCCCTCAAGTGAGGGGTTCAGAGCTGCACACATTAATGAGAGCTAACCCAGGATCCCAAGGAAGCTGCTGGTCCTACTGAGGGTTTCTGTCTTACCTCAGCTCCATCTCTGGTCCAGCATGAAAAGAAACCCTGAACAAGAGGCCATCTGGACAAATTGAAATGCCATCCTTTTCTCTCCTTCACAAGAACTGAAAATGAATTTTGACACACAAGGAGAAGGATTTGTACTTTATATGAAGGGAATTCAGCACACTAATGTCATAGGAGTTGCAGAAACCACATTGTTGTGGCTCCAGCCTTTGTCCCAGCCTGAGAGCTGGATCCTTGACCCAGGAAGCCATTCCCAATCTCCATTTCAATAGTTTCCATGACAAACCTCCCTGTGAGACACCAACACAATTCTCAGGACAGGAACCCTGTGACATTCCCTCCTCAAAATCTTTGGGTCTTTTCAGTCTACATCGCACCCTGGCAGTAAGCCAAAGCATATTTATTTTCTGGCTGAATTTCATTTCGTTTTGGCTGCTCACCCCTTGGGTTTCACTCTCACATTTGCTTCTTCACTTGCTGCTGCTTTTCCGGATGAAAGTTCCTGCTGAAAACAGGGCAGGAAGTGGGGGCAGGAGGCAGGGAAAGCTTGGACAGTCTGAGCACAGGAAGAACAAGGAAGATCAAATTTCAAACCCCCTCTGGAAGCGTCACTGTTGACCAGCATGGAAAGAATACTGTTCTGCTATTAGACAGAGCTGACTGAACAGCATAATAAAAGTCACTTCTATTTAAAAACATTTCGTGTGTGTTTCTCAAGGAATGAACTGCCACAGCATCACGCAAGAGAAAAGGCAAATTTTTCAGCTGTTCAATAAAGCAACTCCATTTTCAGCTCTTAAATGGATTTGGCTTGAAGAAAAACTGCATTGCCAAAAAAATATGGAGGGAGATTAAATAAATATTTGATAATATTATTGAGGTCTTGCTTGGAAGAATGGAAGAAATAATAAAATTGAATTTAGTGCTTCAATTTTTCTTAAGCTAATGAAGCGCTTGGGATCCTTTGCCTGAATTGCTTTATTTGTTTCTTTCCCTCTGCACCAGGGGTTGCCCTCCTGAACTGCCAGCCCATTGCCTCCTGAGAATTCCAAATGCAGGTTCACAGGTCTGGGAGCCCCCCGGAGAGACTCCTCAGCTCAGCCCTCCCTTCCAAGGGCAGAACCAGCTCCACTCCTGACACAAAACCTGAAGGGATCCCTTCCAGCACTCCACTATTTCTGTATCTAACCCATTCATTTTTACAGATCCCTGCCATGATTTTCCTCCCTCTCCACATGGACATGGCAGAAGAGAACTTCTCCCTCTCCCTGCAGTACCTGCAGGCTCCTCTGTCCCACAGCTACTGAGATGCAAGACTGGTCAGGGGCCTTCCTCCCCACTTCCCTCCTGGATTTTCTCTCATACCTTTTTGGAAGTACAAGAAACTTCACTTGAGGCTCTGCCAGAAAGAAAAACTGGAAAAAATAATTACTGGTTTTTAGCAATGCTTCTTTTTCTGTATTTTCCAAGGCAGCAACTGCACTTTTTGTCACAACACAGCACTGACACTTTCTTTTCTAACCACAGTTCCCACACCACGGATCCTTCCCTATCGCACTGCCACGTGCCCACCCTCCTCCTCTCTGGATGAGCCAACTTAGAGCAGTCTTTGACAGATTCTGAGTGAATTCTGAGCTGGTGTCTCCTCTGCAGAGCTCACAGAGCACAGCCAGCTGTGACCAACACTGTGGGCAGACATGGACAGCACCCAGCAGCTTTGAGCTGCCACAGATGCTCAGCCTTCCAGAAACTGGTTTAATAAAGCAAAGATAAACGCAAAAAAAAAAACACCAGGCCTGCCTTAACGGTAGGAAACAACACCCAGGAGCTGAGCAGAGCAGAGTCCTCCTGCCCAGCTGTGCTGCAAACCCAGCATAACACCCCTGCCCACATCTGCTCTGAATCTCCAAGTCTGATTCCTTCCTTTCTGTAGCTGGGCTTGAGTCCTTCACCTCCCGAAGGCCTCTCCCTTCTCTCCACTTTAAACAGTCCCATCCTCTCTGGCAGGGGCCCAGAGATGCTCTGCTGAGCCCTAGCAAGAGATGCAGCTCAATCTGTCCAAGCTCGCTCCGGCGCTGGGCGCCGCTTCCCCTCCCGGGAACACAGCACGGAAAACGCCAACAAATCATACAGCTAATTAAAACCTGGCCTCCAGAACGCAATCCCAGCACTGAAGGATGCACTCTGGAAGTCATTTTAATAAGCAGGTTATGCTGACAAGGTGTATATAGCCCGTAAACACAAGTGCTGCCATATATTGCCTCTGCAGCAGCAAAGCAGAAAGTAAAAGAGCCAAGCACTTCTGAAAAGCACAATATTCCAGTCTGACAGCACTTAGGAGTTAAACTGTGCCAGCACCGCTGCTGAAACACAATCTACGGCTTTAGAGATCAAAAATGAAAGTGGAAAACCGTCCCTAAAGCAGTAAAACAGCCCCTTGCAGGCAGAGCTCGGAGCTGTGCGTTACCAAATAAGGGCAGCGAGCGGCGGCAGCCAAGGCAGCGGAGCCGCGCTGGATCCGCAGCCCAGCGCAGCAGGGATGGAGGCAGCCAGCCCCGCTGGGCTGCACTGCAGATGGGAACAGCAAATGCTCCCCAGCCCTGGGAGCGAGCAGAGCCTGCCAGGATGGGCCTGCAGGCGGTACCCCCCTGGCAGCACGGCCTGGGGTCCGTGGGGCTGGCACTGCAGGGCTGGCACTGCAAACACCAACCCCAGAGGCTGTGAGAGACACCCATGGGGCACCTGCCTTCTCCTGAAGCACCTGAGGGACACAGAATGACCAGGCTGGAAGAGACCTTCAAGAGCATCAGGTCCAACCCAGCCCCAACACCTCAACTCAACCCTGGCACCCAGTGCCACATCCAGGCTTTGTTCAACACACCCAGGGATGGGGACTCCACCACCTCACCAGGCAGGCACCCCAGAACTTTATCACCATTTCTGTAAAAACCTTTTTGCTAACATCTAACCCAAATTTCCCTGGTGCAGCTTAAGACAAAGCCTGCAAGGAAAATCCCAGATACTGGGGATGCTCCACATGTCCCACAGGGATGTAATTCACCTGCTGCGTGGAGCTGCCCAAGTGCTTCCACACAAGCACAAACACAGAGCTGCTGAGGAGAAACTGCTCCTTTCTCAACTTCAGCTGAGCTGTTGCTTTCCTCTCCCTTTTTTAAACGCATGGATGTAATTCAATTTATTTCTGCCTGCTCTACTAGCTCATTGTCTTCCAGCAAAAGAAGCGGAACACGCTATCATCCATCTCAGGGATGTTTCATCCACGCTCCCAGCGTGAGCCTTCTGCAGAAATAAACACTCTGTTAACTTGGTGTCTCTTTTCCAACAGACAGAGCAGCTTCTCTGGCTCCTTGGTTTATCACAGCTGAGGAGAACAGGCTGTAAGAGCCCCCTGGAACACCAAAACTTCCCAGGATGCGCCAAGGAGTTAAAACACACCTGCAAGGAAAACCACAAGATTCACTTCTTTAACTCCATGTGCAACTACAAAGCAAAGAAGTCTTGGTTTAGGTGCTGACAATGCCTCCCTTATTGCCCTGAAATCCTGGAGACAAAGACACTCAGTAAAAAGAATATCCTGTGTGTGTGTGAAAACAACACAGAAAGTAAATGTATTCAGACTGCTTTCTGCTACAGCTATTTAAAAACTTCCTTTTCCACAAAGAACAATAATTAGGTATTTTCACTGTTTTCAGCCATTTTCAGGCTGCCTTACTGACACAATGATCACACATGAATCAGGGAGGGAGAATGCTGGATTCAGAAGTGATGGATGGGCTGGGAGAACTATTAAATAACACCAGCTGCAGCACTGAGAGCATCCTACACTCACATCCACCCCGAGTCAGCAAAGAGTCGTCCTGGCTCACAAACACCACCCCTGCCAGCAGCCTCCAAGCAGAAATAACCTTCCAAGTTCACAAAAATGAACTGAAATCTTCTTTTAGCACTGTCTGCTCCTTCCCGTTCTCTTCCTCCATTTGTTTCAATTACTGTCTTTATTTCCAATTATTAATTGGATCATAATTGCATTAGAACTGTTTTCTGGTTGTGTCAGGTGGTCCAGTCTCTACTTCCAGATCTACACCAGTTCTGAGCCTTGATTTGCAGAATTTAAGGTTTCAGACTAACTTAATCAGGTTTCAGAAGAATTTTCCTTTTCTGCACAAAATCCTGGCACTCAGAAACAGCAGAAGCAACCAAAAAAAAATCTGATTCTATGCCACAGATTTGATAATATCAATTTACAGCTGAGGCTCTGCAGAGCAGGAGGTGAAAGCCTCTGCTGGGACAGCCTGAAATGGTGACACATGGCCAAGGCAGCCACACTCCAATTTAGCCCCACAGAAGGACCCAGCCCTGCTGGTTCCACAGCCAGGTTGGAGCATCCCAAAGCTCCTGGAGCCCTCTTTGGTTCTGCTGTAAATTGAGGGGAGTTCTCAGAACTGCAGCACACCTGAGCAGGGTCACTTCACCCCTATGGTGCCACTGTCCCAGCCCCTAAAATCCAGCCCTGGCACCCTCAGTGCCTCTGCCAGCCTCCCCCAGAGGAGGTTTCAAACAATGCTTCCCAGGTTGATGACTCCAGAGGAAAACTGCAGCAGCACGAGGCAGCACTGGACTGTTACTCACCTGATGACCACAGGAATCATTTTTACCCACAATTCCAGCCTTTGGAAAAAACAAGATTCTCAGTCTCTCAATCCAACAAGCAACTCCCACATGATAAACCAGACACAAGTTATGAAATCTGGATTGCAAGTGTCCTTGGTATTAGAGATGTTAAAAAAAAAAAATAGATTCAGAAATAAGTGTTTCAGCAAATCCCAAATGAAACCAGACAATTGATGTTATCCAAAGGCTCCATCGCGCAAAGTGCAAACTGTCCTGATGAAATATCTGAACCTTATTCCAAGATAAATGGCACAAACAGAACACAAATTCCCCTCAAAACATCTGAGGATAAGGAAGTTACATAAAAAACAAAAAAACCCAACTACATGAAAAAGATGTGAAAGCTGATTATCTGCAGTTTCCTGAGCTTTTCAATCTGGATAAGCACTTGGGACTTTCCACATGTATTTCCCATTTTACTGAGCTGCTGTGAAGAGGACACCACTAGGAACAACAAGGTAAAATTGTCTGCCAAGTCTCTGGACTTTTAAAGGTGAACTTCATGATCCCAACTGTGCCTCCTCTTTGTTCACTGAAAACATTCCAGCAGTCTGCCACTTCCCATCAAATACACAAACTGCACGACAGGGATTTGCAGAACAAATCCATTCTTTTTTATTAAGGAGCACTTATGATACTACACATAAGTGAGATGAAAAACTTCTTCAGGAAAGGATTAAGGGTCTAAACAAAAGATATTGGCTGGCACCAACTCAGTGAATTGTATTTCCATGATCTCCAGCTTTTGCAGAAACAGAGAACCATTAATGAACACAAGTGTCACTGGTGCCCTGTGGCAGCACTTCCACTGTGCAGATTTCTCCTGTGGCTCATTCCAAAAGCTTTGAAAACTTTTTTTACAAGGTGAAGCCACTGCAAGCACGGCTAAAAATGTGACAAAAACTCTGTATTTGAGGAGAACCAGATGAGCTGCTAGAGAATCACGTGCACTGCAGAGCAGTTGCTGAGCCAAATCTCCTCCATGACACGTGAGAACAATCCTGTATTTTTCACAGGACAATGCTGAGGCTGAAGTGTGACAGCAGCTCCGAGCAGGGACAGAACAGCACACAGGGATGGAACAGGTCTGCTACTCCAGCCCTGAGCTGCTCTACTACAGACACTGCCAAGTGTGACAGTTTGCATGCACATTATCTCCGTTTCTTTGATGTAACATGTCTGGAGAGTTGTCATCAGCTTGCCCACACTCGCAGACACTGTGTCCCACGTCTGGGGCACCAATGACCGCTGAGCTGAGAAAGCTCCCAGCCTGCACTCCTGGGCTGCTCCTGGGTTCTCAGTGACTTCACACACCCCAGCCTCACCCCAGAGAACAAGATTTTCTTACCAAACACCCTGCGTGGTGCTTTTCCTAATAAATACACCCAAACAGCTGCTGAGTACAAGCCTTCAGCCATATGCCTGTTACATACACAAATCAACTTTTCCACTAAAAATATTTAAACTGAAACTGTTGATAAACCCACTGTGATGGAGCAGATGGATCTGTCAATTCCCCATCAGAAAACCCTTTTGCTAGATTAAAAACTTTGCTAGATTAAAAAGAGGACTTTCAAAGTAACAGATTAAAAATCTGCAGAGGACTTCAAAGAAGTACCAGAGTTGTTCTGCACATCCCTGAAGGGGCAGAATCACAGAATGAACCAGGCTGGAAAACACCTTTGAGATCAAGTCCAACTATGAGCAGACATCTCATCAACTACACCACGGCACTGAGTGCCATGTCCAGTCTCTTTTAAAATGGGTTTAAGTAGTGCAGAAATGCACACAGGATGGAGAAGGAACTTGACTAAACCCAAAGGTCCATGAAGGCCACCACGAGGCTGTCACCTCCTCCCTCCCAAGCAGTGCAGGGAAAGCCACTTTGCTCACACCCTTGGGGCTCTCCCCAAGGGACGCACAGGGGTGGACAGCACACATTCCCAGGACTGCCTGCAGGAGCAGCCTTGCTGCAGGAGCCTCCCCCAGGGCCCCAGGCAGCTGCTCCTGCCTACTCCCACCCCACGCTCTCCTCTCCTCCATGGCAACCCTTCCTGCACAGGGGAAATTCAGGAGAGGAGCAGGGATGAGTGCTGAGAGCTCAGCACAGCAGGCACCAGCAGTGGCTGCACAGCCAGGGCAGCACCTCAGCCCTTGGTAAACTCCAGCCAGAGGTGGGACTGGCCCCAAAAGCCACAGCTGGCAGCTGGAGGTGGCACCCAAGCCCTCCCAGGAGCCTGCGAGAGCTCCATCAGATGGATGAAGAATTCCTGTGGAGCCACGTCTGGGGAAAAGGTTATTCCACTGCACACCTTTTCCCAACCATCACAAATATCCAGTCCTATCATCTACTCCTGCCATCTTCAGGAGTGTTAAACAGGGATAAAAAGGTTACTGCAGCCTGACCACAGCCACGTGGTTCCTTCCTGTACACTCCACTAGCTCTGGTTTGTGTGTATTTACTCAAGATCTGCTCTGGTTTGTGTGTATTTACTCAGGATCTGCTCTGGTTTGTGTATTTACTCAAGATCTGCTCTGGTTTGTGTGTATTTACTCAGGATCTGCTCTGGTTTGTGTGTATTTACTTAAGATCTGTCCTGGTTTGTGTATTTACTCAGGATCTGCCCTGGTTTGTGTGTATTTACTCAGGATCTGCCCTGGTTTGTGTATTTACTCAGGATCTGCCCTGGTTTGTGTGTATTTACTCAGGATCTGCCCTGGTTTGTGTATTTACTCAGGATCTGCCCTGGTTTGTGTGTATTTACTCAGGATCTGCTCTGGTTTGTGTGCATTTACTCAGGATCTGCCCTGGTTTGTGTGTATTTACTCAGGATCTGCTCTGGTTTGTGTATTTACTCAGGATCTGCTCAAGAATTCCCTCTGACACATTGAGGAACTCTCACTAGGTCCCCTGACTGCTTCAGCAGGAGCTCTGTCCAGAACCAACTCTCTCCACACCATTCCCAAAGAGCTTGAGGACACAAAACAGCACAAGGCAAATCTCACCCTCGAGGACATTTAGTGTTGGACAGAGGAACTCAGCACTTAACTGGAACAAAAATCCGGGTAAGCTTACCTTTACACTTGCAAAATAATAAACATCTATAAACAAACACTCTCCTTTCTACTCACCAGTATCAGGGCACTATGCCTTTACACTTTAAAAATCCAAATATTGGAAGCGTGGTTTAAATTAGCACAGAGCACAAGATACTGCCAGGGGATTATCCACCAATAAAATCCACATTTGGAGGAGGGAGAAACTCTGGGAGCTTCCAACGCGCCACACAACAGATATTCAAAGTAGCTGAGTCACTGTGGGTTTCTGAAATGAGCCTCTACCAGCACTGAAGGAAGGAACATTAAGTGACAGGCACTTCAAAATCTCTGACAGATAAAAGTTTTTCTTTTAAAGTTCCTGAGTTTTTCAGTCTAAGGCTGCAGCTTCTTTACTTCGCACTTTTTTCCCCTTTTATTTTTGGTTTTTGAAGACTTTGATATCGAGCTCCCAACACAATGTTTAACTTCAATCCTGCATTAAACATCAGAGCAAGGACCAGGCTGAGCAGACTTCTAAAAAGCCAGAGCAGACAGACAAATCCAGCAAAGGTACAAGAGAACAGCAAATGCAAACAGTGCAAACACCTGGAGGGAACACAAGGTACAGCAAGATGGAATTAATTCAGTGTGAGATGCACAGGGCTCCCCCAACCCCTCCTGGTTTTAGGCAGGAGCAAACCTTGGGGAAGGATCCTCAGTACAGCACAAATCTATGCAGCCATCAGGTAGGAAAATAACACAGAAAGCTCAAAGAAAAGAATTTCTGCTCAGAAAAATCACCTGTCCCTGGAAATGGCCTGAAAACAAGAACCCATTTTTATGGGTTTTTATCCCCCAAAGAACTTTACTTTTTCTCTAAGGTTTTGGGATGTGTTTCTGAATTTCAAAAAATGAAAAACTCGGATATTTTCATATTTTTTCTCAGTAAGGGATTCATGGAGAAGCTGGGAGAACAGAATATTTTCTCCTGTTCAATTCTGAACATTGTTTTACTCATTAGTGAGAAGAATAAGAACTCCACGTGGACCCCACATCTCAAAACCTTGCTAAGATTTCTCTTCCCAGCCCTCCACAACCCCCTCTCTCCATTTAGTGGGTGCAGAGGCAGCCCAGGGGATTGTGACACCCCTCTGGAAACACATCCTGGAACAGCTCAGCACAGCTGCAGGGCTTCCCTCTCAATCAAACACTGCATAAAGGCACAGATTAAATCACATTTCTTCCCCTTCCAGCTCTCCCTGCTACTCCTGTGCCTTCAAGGTCCTCCCAGTATTGCTCAGCACTGAGGACTGGGAACACTGAGCAGCTGTGGTGATGCCTTCTGATTTTTCAAGGTAACTGCACCTAAATACTAAAAAAGAAAGATGAAAACACCTCCTTCTCAGGTATTTTTGCATCAGATAAAAACTACAAATTAAATGTCACCCGTGATATTAAGATTAAAAGGAGCTGCTGTGAAGTATTAGTGGATATTCATAGCATAAGCTGCTACAATTAAACATAAAATCACCTCTATATGTTGTACTCCTTTCTCCTACAATGTTTATTTGTTTATATATACATACAGAAACACACACATGAACCTGTAAGGAGATTGCAATACAAATAAGCTGTTAAAACCCAGAGTTCTCTGCAAGCAAATTCTGGTCCCAGTGCAGAATTATCATCTGTCAAGTTGCCCAAATCATCTCAGAACACAAAAACTTGCAGCACATGACAGGCTGCATATGGAAAAAATTATATTTGGGATTAAATCTTATAGATCATATTTGAAGGATCTTCTCCTCATTGTCATTTTTCATGACCAAGGCCATCTGCCTGACAGGGAGTGGGAGGAAAAATTCTTCACTTATTTTAAAGCCTGTCAATGCCAACCAAGAACGTTATTTGTAAAATCTATATTGCCTTCAGATTTACCCCCAGTCCCCAAGGCAGGAGCTCGGGGTGCTGCCATTCCTGTTCACTGAGGATGCACTTTGCACCAGGGGAGGATCACTCTCACTACAGAGCCACCATCCCATAATAGTGCCCAGTGCTCCTGGAGCAAACACACAATTCTCATTGCCCAGGAAAATGTGGTGATTGAGTCACAGAACCTCAATTTCTGAGGAGTTTTTGTGGCAATCACCTAAATAGGGGACATGATTTGCTTTTCAATCAACAAGGAAAATGCACTTCTGAAGGGCAGAACAAAGTGAGTCAACACCACCCTCAATAAAGTTGCACCAAAGGCTCCAAAAAGCCTCTTTGCTCAATCCTGGGGTTAAGACATGAGCAAGAAGTCAAAGGCACGTGGATGCCATAAAAGTTTTGCCACACAAACCCAGTTAAATGCCCCTGGAAATGCTGTGGCACAGCAAGGCTCTGTGCTGAAGCCATTTGTGCCCAGGCAGCAGCACAGATCCAGCACTGGGTGCTGCAAATCAAAGCTGGCAGTGGAGCTTTTGCCAGATCAGCTCTGCAATTGCTGCTGTTGGGAGGGGTTTGGGAAAACACCCAAGGGAACACCCAGCTCAGCCCTCCCTGCTCCTGTGCTGCCCTTCAGAGGGGGCTGAACCCTCCCAATCCCCACACTGCTGCTGTCACACTCTGATGATGCTGAGATTCATTCCTCCTGCTCACACTCTAATAATGCTGGGATTCATTCCTCTTTCTCTGACAATACAGCACAGCTTTAGGGCAGCAGGAGCAGCTGAGGGCTGGAATCCCCAGCCCAAACCAGCCCCTTTGGACTGGCTCCCAGAGGTTTGGGCCACCACCAGCCCAAAGCTCTGCCCCTGGGGCTGCTCAAAGCCAGCTGGTGCTGCCTGGAGATGACGTGCAGCTCCAAAGGGAGGGAAGGCATTTTTGCAGCTCTAGCTCAGATTTTTTCCTTTTCAGGATGGCTGCTCCCTCATCCAGCTCCCTCACTTCCTCATGCCTGCAAGTTCTGTGTTTATTTTTTCCCTGTATAATTTTTAACCTCGACAAATACAAGGGTTGACATTCACTAAATGCAAGGTCTAAGTGCTACCAGATTGCTCCTGCATAGCACAGCTCTGTATCCTCACTAAAACCCAGCCCAGGCATCATTTGCTCTGGTTCAGGCACGGGAGGATCCTGTGGCAGTGTTTGCAGCACTGTCATGGTTTCTCTGCTTGCAGGAGATTTCTTCCTCTGAACATCTCACTGAGAGCTACACAAAGGCTCTTCAACCACAACACAAGGAGTTATGTTTCCACTGAACTTCTGTACATTACATAACCAAAACAGATGATTATTGCCAACACTGAGGGCTCAGTGCTGACTATTTTCACAAATTAGGAATGAAGAAGTGTTAGCCCTAACACACAAGTCCCTCGAGCTCCTCTCTGACTGAACAGTTGTTCATCAGAATAAAATTTTCAGTGCACACTGCAGTCAGTGTCAATCTGTAATGGCTGTTCTGGTGTTTCCATGCTCATGTGAGACATAAGGCTGCTTCTACACATTTGCCAGGGGTCACTAAAACTAGTCTAGGATTTTTTCAGCTCCCAATCCCCAGCCAGCTAGTTGCCAAGCAAGCAAACAAACAGTTTATTCCTAAAGATCCAGTCAGGTGCTTTTCAAGACTGACCTCAAAGCAGCAAACTCCTCTCAGGATGGCAAAAACATACAAAGCAGTTTTCAGAGACAAGAACCTTCAGCAACAGCTCACTTGTTTCCCGGAGTTTGGATCACAAACTTTGGAGTCAGGCAGAAAAGACTGGAGGTTTTTATACCCCCAGGCCCCAAATGAGCAGGAGCTTGACAGATCAGCACTGGCAGCTGGCTGTGCAGGCAGCAATGTGAGGAATGCAGCTGGAGCTGCTGAGCTGCAGTGGGAGCTGGAGGACAGGGACCCCACTCAGGGGCTGACACATGAGGCACCACCCTTCGTGCTGAGGGATGAATGCAGATCCTGCAAGAGAAGGGCAGAATATTCCATCCCCAGCAGGGTGGGAAGGGAGGGAGGGGGCTGTGAGTGGCACAGGGTGTTTGCTGAGGACACCTGGCAAGCCCTGCAGTCCCTCACAGCACATTGCACAGCTGGCTCTGCCAGCAGCATCACCCCTTCCTCCTGACTGCTCTCAAACACAAGCACCCACAGCTTCACCTCCCTGACACACCACCACTGCAGCCAGGGCTCCTGCTCAGTGAGGAACAGGCTGCCCAGAAAATCAGAAACGAAATTATTTAACTTCTGGGTTGGGTTCCTCTTGGACTAATGACTTCCATGTGGCACTTGGACACAGCACCTGCAGGGCCTCCTTGATATGGGCACTTGGCACATTTATCTCTGGTCTTTGCAAGTAAACAACCTGAACTGAAAATACTTATGAACTGTAACTCATTTTGAGTATAAAGCCTTATTTTCTAAGTAAAATAATGGAGGTTTTTAGTATAATTTCCAGCTTCTGCAAGCATCACAGAACTTCATTGTGCCCTAAAAGCAAGAGAAGGGAGATGAGACAGAACAGACTGAGGAGTTTGGCACAGGTGAGCTTCCCAGGGGTGTCCCAGGGCATTCACCTGCTCCCTCTGAACAGCCAAACACCTCACAACCACAGCAAGGCACGGGATGAGAGGAAATCAAACCTGGCCACAGAGAAATGTCAAGGGGAGAAAGCTTGAGAGGTCAGATGTGGCTCCCTAAAGCTTACAGGGGAAGGCAGGCCTAAAAACCAAACTCCTGCAGCATCAATGTGCAAATCTAGGTGTGAATGGAGGCTCCAGGAGCACAGATCACACCTCCCCTGGGTGCTCATCAGGAGCCACCAAGCCAAGGGGAGCCAGGAGGCTGTGCTGAGGCTCAGCCCTGCAAGTGTCAGCACTTCCAAGCTGCAAATGCTGTTCTGAACCAAACCTGAGAGTGTTTGGCACCGAATGTTTGTGCTCCCACACACCCAGCACAGCCCACAGCCAGGCCCTGGGAATGTCTTCAAGGGAACTACAGCTGCTTTAGACTGAACACAAGCACTTCTGACCTCAGCTACAGAGCTGGTGATCCACTGGTAACTTGAACCCACTGGCCATCAAATTCCAAAAGCTCCCACCAAAGTGGGAAGCATCGTTTAGATGATCCTTGCCTAAAAAACCTTTCCCTGTGTATTTTGGTGTCCCAAGCACACAACAGCAGGTGAACACAGCTCCAAAAAAACTCCAAACAGAAGTGAAGAACACACAGCCCACCCAGCCTCCCACCCCAGCCTTGCCTATTTTGTATTTTTTATATTTATGCCCAAATAACCAGCTTGCACGTAAGAAAACAGTAATTCATCACAGCTCCTGTACTGCAAAGAAACAAATCTTTGGCTCTAGGTTACCACAGTGGGATAAAACCTCACCCAGGGCCAGGTCAGTGATCCTGGGCACAATAAATGCATCTCAGAGGTGCCATGGACTGCCAGCAGGATTTCACACCCCACAGCTCACCTGAGGCTCTCAGCACTTTAGATAATGAATGCACAGCTCAGGATGTTCCCAGTACTTGGGGGACTCCTGCCCTCATACAGAGGGTTTTTCCACACAATTGATGCCATTTTCCATCTGTCTGCATCCTCCTAAAGGAGTGAGAGTCCTTCCCCTGCAGAGCAGAGCCCGTGCTGGCAGCAAACACAGCACCCACCCTGAGCTTTACCTGAAGGTCCTCTGGAGTGCCTGGGATTGCTGAGGCTCCCCAGCACCTCAGTCCTGCCAGCTCACAGAACTGACTGAGAGCCTCTCCAAAGGACAGAGCAGAACTGATGGGGTGCGCAGAAGAACACACTTGACTACTCTAAATATTAAGCAAGCCACAAATTTTAATAACTTTGCTATATTAAAAGATAGGCACCAATGTCACCCCACCCCCACAATTCATCAAGGCATTTCACTCCCTTGGGCTCTTGTGACTAAGTATAATATTTCATTAAATATCCTGTTCATACTGGCTTATGTACTAGGGAACACACTAATTTTAGAAAACTGATTAGCTAGTTCTTTCTAACCGAATGTTATTGTAGCTAAGGTCAGATTTTGCACTGAAACTATGGCAACAAAGCCACAGTATTCTTTTGTCTACAAGGTTGGGACCAGGTTTATTAACACAACTGCTCTACTTAATAGCTCAGCACTGCTTTTTGGCAATCCCTTCCTCGATCCTACCTGAAATACCCTGAGCTTTCCCCAGGGAAAAGCCTCAGACCTGCAAGAGCTGAGAAAGAATAAATGTTCAAAAGAGCATTTTGTTTATTTCTTCAGTTTTGGGCACAGCCAGCTCCCCTTGTCACAGGGACACGTCAGGATGGAACTGCCACCCCCATTTGCAGAGGGGCAGATCAAACTTCTCCCCAGGAGACAGATAATAATAAATTAAATCCCCATCCTTCCTCTGCTGTACCTGAACCAACAGATTGGGTTTCACACAGTGTTCCAGTTATGCACATTAATGGTACTTTCTGTTTCAAAGGGGCTTTGCTCTGCCTTCACCTCCATGCAGACATCTCAGATGAAAGCTCTTAAGGCCACAAGCTGGCAGACAGCTGTTTGGGAACAGAATTCCAGGCAGAGAGCAGGGACATGCAGCCCAGCCAGTGCCTGTGCCCTACACACAGCCCAGCCAGTGCCTGTGCCCCATAGAGCAGGGACACACAGCCCAGCCAGTGCCTGTGCCACACCAGGGACACACAGGACACACAGCCCAGCCAGGGTCTGTGCCCCACAGGGCAGGGACACACAGCCCAGCCAGGGTCTGGCCCCAGAGCAGCCCCTCCTCTGTCCCCAGCTGTCACACCAAGCTGGACAGAGCCAGACCCTCTTGATCTGTGCCCACAGACCCTTCCCACCCATCTGAGCTCCCATCAGTGGGACACAGACAAAATCACCAGCAATTATTCAGACAGTCATTTATCCCTGCTAAGCACATCAGCACAGAATCCCCGCAGGGTTTGGGGTGGAAGGGACCTTAAAGCTCATCCCATTGCATGGCAGGGACACCTCCCAGGGTCCCAGGAACCACCCAGCCTGGCCTGGGACACTGCCAGGGCAGCCACAGCTGCCCTGGGGATCAGAGCACCACGGGGTCAGGATGTCTTTGGGATAGCCTGGCACTCCATCACAAATAATTAAATCTCCCACAACTTGCCTGGCCAGTAAGGAACCACTGCAAGAAATGTGAGAGATGAAACAAAACCCAACTTCCCAATTGATTCTCCATGATAAAAAACCCAACCAACCTTCCCTTGGATTCCTGCTCCCCCCTGCACAGGGCACCCCAAGCCTTAGCAGATATAAAACCAACTTGTCTCGTGGAAAAGCAACACTTCCAACTTCCCAGCTTTTTTAAAATATCTAAATGCTGCAGTGACAATTGTCCCCAACATCTGCTTGCACGTAGGCTGCAGTGGGCTAAAGTTTCACAATTCAGAGATAGGATTCAGGATTTCTTCATCTTATAAAGGGCAGCAAATTCAAATGCATACAAGCAGTTGGCAGTTCTCTAGTGCAGCTCTATAAATACTGAAAGATTCCTCATCAAGGCAGCAAAATGTATTTTAGATTCAACTACATCCTAATTCAGCAAGACTGAAAGATTTTTTTTAACTCAAAATGCTCAATGCTTCAATTTTGAATAAAAAAATATAGGCACAACAACAGACTGTATTTTTATCATTTTTCTTTTCCATCAAACAACTTAAAACAACTTCTTTTGATTTTACACTTCTTATTTTGATTTTTACTCATTCTGAAAGGGAGGTAAGAGGCATCTTTTTTCTTTTTATGGTGTTTGGCTATAAAACAGAAGTTGGTTTAAGTGGATATTCACTATTATGCTCCACTTTCTACTTCTGGTATTCAGCACAGGCATTTTAATCTGACTTGGACATCTCAAAATTGGGAAGGAGTTTCTATTGCAAGTGATGGATGTCTCTGCAAGAAGGCTTTGGCCTCAGCACCCAGGCACTCCCCAAAGTTCTGCTTCCTGCACGAAAAACAAATCCTGCTATTTGAACTGCTACTATCAGAGGGAGAAAAAGAAGCCATATTTAGACTCCAGCTTAAATATTCCTTAAAGGAACCCAGGCACTTTAATACTGAATGCAGCCAAGCATTTCAGCAGCATTAGAAACTCCATCTCAGAAAGAGAGGAAGCCCAGGCTTGGCTGTGCAGCTCAGATCCATCCCATCCTGTTCCAGCTCAAACCCCTGCAGAACACCCACTCCAACTCAGCTGAGAGAGTCAAACAGCTCAGGCTACTTCACAGCAAAGTTGAAAAAGCTGCTGTCATCCCTTTCCCCACAGCAGAGCAGGAAAGTGTGTGTGGACAGCACCAGGATTGGAGGCTGCCCACAGGAGCCTCAGGCTGACCCTGATCCCACAGAAAACTCCTGATGAGCACAGGGGTGCCACTGAAGCACCCCAAGGGCACTATTGGCTCTCATACTCCTCCAAAACCAACAGGCAGAGGGACCTGGGTATTTGTTTCAGCTTGTTTTTGAATTTTCAGAAGTGTTTGGGACAATTAACTATGTGACCCTCCAGCAAGAATCCCCAATCCCAGCCCTAATGCCAAAGCATCAACAAGCTTGCCCTGGCTAAATAAGGGTAAATAATGTGTATGTGTGCAACAGAACTGCAGAGCCTCCAGCAGACCTGCATGAATCACAGATTTCCTTCATATTTTTCCTTCATATGGAGTTTCCTTCATTCAGCACAAAGCAGGAGTGGGGAGGCTTCATATCAGTGATGGCAAAGCTGTGAAGGACAAAATAGAAAACATTTCTGCCAGGGAGAAGCAGATGGACTTCATCAGGGCTGAGCACAGGGATAACTCAAGAACATCCATCACAACTGTGGATATTGAAAGGAATTGTTGCCTGGCAGGGTGGGCAGCCCTGGCACAGGTGCCCAGAGCAGCTGGGGCTGCCCCTGCATCCCTGGCAGTGCCCAAGGCCAGGCTGGACATTGAGGCTTGGGGACACCTGGGACAGTGGGAGGTGTCCCTGCCATGGCAGGGGTGGCACTGGGTGGGATTTAAGGTCCCTTCCATCCCAAACCATTCCACGATCCACAGTAAATCCAGTTTTTATGGCCATATCATTATAAATTAAAGCAGCCTGGGGAGCTCCTCCTGCTGCAGCTCTGAGGCTGAGCCCCCAGGGCTGGCCCCCAACACCTGCACAGGCAGCAGCCACAGGAGCACAGCGTGGATTAGGATCAAAAGAACAAACAGAATTTGAACTGCTCCTCTTCTGCTCCGCCATGAGGGTATTTTAAGTCTAAGATATGGGTTCGTTCCTTGAACATCTTGCCAAAAAAAGAGTGTTGCCCAGCAACTACTAAAACAATGTTCTGGAAGGAGGGAGCTGCTGGACAAATTAACCCAGTGAGTGCCCTTTCTGCCAGAGTTTCCAGCAGCCAGGGCAGAGCTGCTGGAAGGCTGGCAGACAGCTCTGCATCCCAAATAAAGAGCTGTAAGGAATTTCCTGAGAAGCCTGTCAGCCAGACTGTTGTGCTGTAGTAGCAGTGTCTTGCATTAAACAAACACGTTTGGCTCAGTGCAGGGCTGTGCTACAGCACCAATAACACAAATAAACCCCTGCAAATGCCTGGTCCAGGTCCCACAGAGCACAGAGCAGCAGCTCCAGCACCAATAACACAAATAAACCCCTGAAAATGCAGAATCCAGCTCCCTGAGAGCACAAGAGCAGCAGCTCCAGCACCAGTGAACACAAATAAACCCCTGAAAATGCCTGGTCCAGGTCCCACAGAGCAGCAGCACCAATGAACACAAATAAACCCCTGAAAATGCCCAGCCCAGCTCACTGAGAGCACAGAGCAGCAGCTCCAGCACCAATAACACAAATAAACCCCTGCAAATGCCTGGTCCAGGTCCCTGAGAGCAAACAACAGCAGCTCCAGCACCAAAGAACACAAATAAACCCCTGCAAATGCAGAGTCCAGCTCACTGAGTGCACAGAGCAGCAGATCCAGCACCAATGAACACAAATAAACCCCTGAAAATGCCCAATCCAGGTCCCACAGAGCACAGAGCAGCAGCTCCAGCACCAATAACACAAATAAACCCCTGAAAATGCCCAGCCCAGCTCACTGAGAGCACAGAGCAGCAGCTCCAGCACCAATAACACAAATAAATCCCTGCAAATGCCTGGTCCAGCTCCCAGAGAGCAGAGAGCAGCAGCTCCACACCAAACTCCAGCCCTGGGCTCTGCTGCAGCTCCTGCACCAGGGCAGGGCTGAGTGGCACCTGCAGAATAAAGATCTGTGTGTGTGTTTCAGCAGGAATGATTTCCAGTGGAAATTGCAGCTCCAGCCCAGCTGAGGGTCAGCTCCAGTTCACACTTCCCACATCAATCCATGCACGTTCAAAGGAAATTCATTTATAGGCCTTCTTCAGCTATGGCAATTGGAGCTTAATAAAAACATTAAATGTCTTTTCTGTTTAAAGAAGTGCAGATAAGTAAGGGAATGTCACACTCTTTCTTTTCTTGGAGACTCACACAATTAGGATTTCTTCCAGGAATCTCATCTGTACACAGTACATTTACAACAGTTCAGTAAAAAAACCCTTCTTTTGCATATTAACATTATTAAAAAGAAACACGAATCAATGCACTCTTCAGTCTTCACACTTTGAAAAGCAGTTTTAGAGGACTTTTGAATTGTCTGGAGCTGGAGGCACAAAGGGCCAGAGAAATGCTGTACTTGAAAAAAAACCCAAACACACCCAAACCACTGTATTTAAAGTGGACACAGAAAGCCAGAATAAAAAAAAGAATTCACTGAAATCTTAGACCATAATTGCCATCCAACCTCAAACCACTGACCTGAGGTGCTAAATAACTCTGCTTGGGATGGAAAACAGCAAGAAAAAGAATCAGCCCTCACACCTTCCACTGAGCAAATGAATATTTTAATGACCTAGAGGCCCCACAGCATTTAACATGTGAAATAACTGCAGGTAAACACTCACAGGAATTTGAGTGTGCTGCACTACCTTCCTCTGGAGCTCTTCCCAACTCCAGCACTGCACTTTTTTCCATCTAATAACGCTGGAATTCTTCTTTTTTTTTTTTTTTTAAGCCATCTCCTTTCCACTTTTTTAAGCCATCTCCTTTGCACTCTTTTAAACCCATCTCCTTTGCACTCTTTTAAACCCACCTCCTTTGCACTTTTCAAACCCATCTCCTTTGCACTTTATTTTAAAGCCATCTCCTTTGCACTTTATTTTAAAGCCATCTCCTTTGCACTTTATTTTAAAGCCATCTCCTTTGCACTTTATTTTAAAGCCATCTCCTTTGCACTTTATTTTAAAGCCATCTCCTTTGCACTTTTTTTAAGCCATCTCTTTTGCACCTTTTTAAAGCCATCCCCTTTGCACTTTTACTCCACACTCCACCCCTGAGCATCACCCCCCTCTGCCTCTCAGCTGCCTCTTGCCCCTCACCCTTTGCCAGGCAGCTTCTCCCACCCCTTCTGTCAGCAAAGGCAGTGCTGGTGTCCCCAGGATGCCCCTGCTCCTCCTGTCCCACCACACTCACCCCCAGATTGCCCCTGTGCCTCCAAGCCAGTCCATCTCCAGGCAGTGATTTCCCAGCTCACAGAGCCCAGCTCAGCTGGGAAGGGGCTGTTTTTAGGAGCACACTCCTCAGGCAGGGCTGTTTTCACACCAGCAGCAGGCTGGCAGTGTTTAGTGACAGAACACACTCACATCTGGGCACAGGGGTGGTGCACACACCCCCCCTTTGTGCACAGCAGCTCTGCTCCATTTCAAGGGTCTGAAGCAGAAAGAAAATCCCCCACCCTCCAGAGCAGGGCCTTGCAAGGGATTAAATGTAGCCTTGGCAACGTGACTTTTTACAACCTGAAGCACCTGTGGTTAGGGAAAAAGCAGGGTGGATTCATTCTGCCACTGGCCAGACAGGCTTGAGTTTCACACTGAATTTTCTTGGAGTCATCTATGCATATCTAAGCTGTCCATCTTGCTTCTAGAGATCTCTCCTCACGTTGATTAAGCATGAAATTTGTATTTACAACAGTTTTACATCTGCCCACAGAGGACAGAGATGCTCTAAGAAGCTCAGAATGACTTCTCAAAAAATGGTGCCCAAAGGGAGATCCCCAAGCCTGGCCAAAGGTGACAGGCTCAGGGTCCCTCCCAGAGGGGACTGACCTGCCCCTGGACACCTCGGAGCACAGGGACATAAGGCAGGTCACAGAACCACAGCAGTGTTTCCCAGCCCTCTGTAAGGGTACAATCCAAGTCACTGCCACCTGATTCATTTTCTTCTTGTTCCAAGAAGATCTCTGAGCATTCCTTCAGATCACCAGTGCCTGACTGCTCAGGCCTGCAGCTGCTGTGCTGACCAGCATGATTCCCAGGGTGGTCTGGGCTGGAAGGGACCTCAAAACTCACCCCATGCCACCCCCTGCCATGGCAGGGACACCCTCCCCTACCCCAGGCTGCTCCAAGCCCCACCCTGCTGCACAAAAATGGAGAATTTTCCATTTCTGGTGAGGACGAGGTGATAAACTCCACAATTACTTCTTCTTCTTCTTATTTATCACAGAAAGCATTTTATCTCAGACTACACTTCCAAAGTATGTGTATAAATAAGAGAAAAGCCTGCTAAAATTTTATGACTTTTGTTGCCATTTACCATTAAGCATAAACCTCCCCATGAAAGCTTCACTGAAGTAACTACAAAGGTTGGAAAAGGCTCACACCATTCTTTCTCCCTGTATAAATTATAAGTAATATGAGAACATTTACAATGTCTAACCACGGTGTTTTATGTCAGACAAATGTCTCTCTGTACTTGCAGTTCCTAAACTGTGCTAGCAAGAATTGCCTTTTTCTCATTCTTTCCCCTCTCTCTGTCTCTCCCTCCACCTCCCTCTGCACCCAGCAGTCTCAGTCAAATCTGCTTTTATTCTTCCACACAATTTTAACATCAAGAATGCCTCAAAAGTCAAGGCTCTGCTTCACATAACAACATTGTTCTTTCTTGGAGGGCTTACCACTGAATGCTGAACCTTCCCCAGGCTGCCTCTTTAGTGTTTCAATTATCAGCTCTTCAGTTTTCCAGGAAAAAGGGAGAGAAACCAACAAGAGCTCACAGACTTCAGCAATATTTTAAAAGGAGAGCTTCATTATATGTGACATTATGTCATGGCAAAAAAACCCCAAAGCCACCCAAATAACAGCAGGCAAAACCAGCAGAACAGACTGTACATGATGTTCAAGGGCAATCACCTGCAGCTCTGGCCAGACCTGCAGAGAATTATGGTGATTCTGAGACCCTGATAAAGGCAAAGCATAACAAAGGAAACAGATTCATCCAAAGAAACAAGGCACAGGTGCTGCTACACCTGGAACAATAAAATCCAGACCAAAATTGTAGAATCTTTGGCTGAGTTATCCTCTGGGTGAAAGATGCAACCCAGGGGTGAGAAAAAGAATTCGAGGTCTTTGCAAACAAAATCCCAGTGAGTGCTTCTCTTCCTGTCTGAGGCCTTTCTTGAACAAGTCAGCCCTTGCCAAACTGAAAAGCAGAGCACTAATTCCTTATCACTGAGCATAAGTTTCCTGGCAGAATGAAAGCAAAGCCCAAGGTAGCTCATATCAAATTAGGTCAGATAACAATAGCTGTGGCTAACACTTGCTCCTTTTTATTTTCCTCCTCCCTGAGGTTTGGTACTGGGTAATTAGAAAGAAGGTGTGATAGAATGGAGAAAAAGAAATTAAATTCCTAGGGACTGTGAAGATTTCAATAGATCTGAAAAGCAAACAACTGACAACCTCAACCCCATCCCCTCACACAGCTTTCTTCATTCCTTGGTTTGGCTGGGACAAAGTTAATTTTCCTTGCAGGAGCTGGCAGAGCCACGTTTTGGATTTGTGCTGGAAGCTGTTGCCAACACAGGGGTGTCTGAGTTACTGCAGAGCAGATCTCTGCTCCCACCTCCCCCTGAGGGCTGGGGGTGCACAGGAGCTGGGGGCACAGCCAGGCCCAGGGCAGTCCCAGCCCATCCCAGCAGGACACAGAGCTGGGGGTGCCTGCAGAGGTGGCACTGGTCATGGCCCAACACCTGCCTCCCATGGGAAATGGGAATCAATTCACTCTTCTGCTTTGCTGCTGGTGAAGCTGTTCCTTTATCTACTGAACTGCTTTATCTGAACACTCTTCCTCTCCCAGTTCTCTCCCCCATCCCACTGGGTGGGGCTGACTCAGGCTAAGCCACCACAGACATTCAACACACACATTTTTCCTCATGGGTTGCCATCCATGGAAGAAGATGACACTAAAATATGCCAGGTCAGAAATTGTTACACATCACTGCAGAAAACGAAGAACCATCTCTAGGCAGAAGGGTAAGGAGCTGTCTGACCAACTTACCTCTGAATTTTTTGGGTGGGTTGTTAAGATCACCTGCTTCTGGCTGTACCACACACCGATCATCCACAAGGCTGCAAAGAAATGAGCAGTGAAGTGAGATCCCATCCCCTGCAGCCCCCTCCATCCTCACCAACAAAACCAAAGTCGTTCACTTGCAATATTTCATCCGAGTGGCCACTTCAGCAGAAGACATTCCCCAAATGCCAGTTTATGCCAGATCTTTCTAAGAAGCATGCAGCTAGTTTTTGCTGTTGCCCAGAGCTTTGCTCCTGGTAGGTGGGACAATAAATAAGTCATTGCTCCTGTGTTCTGCATCATCCTTATGTGGCCTGCTCGAGGTGCAGACAGAACAGCCCATATTCTAGGGAGGTGACACCCAGCCTCAGGACAGCTCCTGCCTCTTGGACAGATTTGAATAGAGAACAGGAAAATATGACAGCTATGCAAACTGGACACTGACCCTGTGAGCCCTCAAGTATTAAGAAATGGCAGGAAGTGTCACTGCCACAATAAAAATTGACTCCTGAGAGAAAGGAAGGCACAAATGTACCCTCCTGCTCACGAGGTGAGCTGAGGGATTGAGCCAACCTCCTCCTGTTCTGCCAGGAAGAAGGGGAGCTGGACAAGCAAACCCAAGAGATTCCAAGAGGGAATGGCAGGACAGAGCTGTCTGTCCCTGCACAACCTCCACAGGGTCAGCTGAAATCCCACAGAATAAAGGGAATAGGTAGGAATAGGAAGCCCCATTGCTCTGCCTGAGCAGCTTTGGATCAAGGTGGAATTGGGCTTTTCCCAAACTGGAAAATTGCACCTGTAACCAAACACTTTGGGGCTTGATTTGATCCTAAATGACTCAATTTGGGTCCTTACAACCAATCTGTCAAAGAGGCTTTCTACACAAACGTAGAAAGTAAAACTCCGAGGTCACAGGTTTGAGAGGTCCATTCTCATGCAGAATCAACTGGAGGAAGACTGAGACCTAGAATATGAGAGTTGTTCCTTGCAGAGGCTGCTCACATGCAGGGAGCATCTTCAGACAACACTTAGAGAAAATAAGGAAGTGCACGAAAATTAAGAGATCAGAGAAACTAAGAGGGCTCAACAGTTTTATGCATCTAAGATTTGCATATGCAAACATTCAGAGTGAATTGCTTTTTCCCCATGGATTTTCTCCCTACTCAGTACTATATATATATATATATATATTTATATATAGGTGCTCCAGCGTGAATGGTATTAACATTTGAGCTGAAGCACCTGCTTCTGGTGAACAAAGGGCCAAAAATATCCAGGAAATAGGTTACTCTGATCATCCCATACAGATCATCTCAGTGCAATGCATCCCTCTCATCTGAGATTAAGTTGAAAACAAAGAGGAACTTCCCAAACTAGTAAGAGGAAAATTTTACAGGGTGAGAAACACGAAAGAGGATAGATTGTACACCAGTAATCATCATGATGACAGCACTGAGACTGGGAAACAGCAAGAGTCAAGCTCTGATTAAGCAACATGTCATAGGAATATTCAATAGGAACACTCTTCAGAGATTTAGGACAGCATTAGAATGTAGAGTAAGTGGTATCTGCTCCTCAACCTTCAGGAACCACATAACAAGTCATTACACATCCTTATGACATCAGACTGTCAAAACTCCACATGGGCTGGAGGACAATTACACCAAATCTTTCCTTTGCTGCTTTAATTTTCTCCAGGACAAAGACTAAATTAAATATGGGACAAAACTAATTTGATTACAGAGGCTTATTAAGATGATAATGCATTTCATGTTTCACATAGCAATTAGGATTTCTGGCTTAAATTAGGCTCAGAGATATGTGGCCATTATATAATGCAGTTACCTTAAAACAGCACTAACAAATCAAAGAGGAGGCCTGAACACGGAGGGGTCTTTAGGCCTGCCATGAGAACATCTCATCAAGCCTAGGAAATAACACGTGCTTGGGGCCTGTCATGTCCACAAGGCCACCCATGGTGAAAAACATCTGCTCAGCAATGCCCTCAGAAGCCACAGCCACTGCATACTGCTCATGCATGGGATCCACATGGCAGAACAACTTTCTACTTGGCCTGCAGTTATTCACTGCCAAACTCGCTTCAGGACTGGGAAGAGAAACAATAGGCAGCTGTAGAGGAGAACTCATGTTGCCAGTGTTCAGCAGATAGTATTTGGCCCGTCACACAGCTGATCCAGGGCTGCACAGTGCACGTGGCATATTTGACCAGGACCTGGGAAATTTGTCAAATACATTTGCCAAATACTATTCGACCAACCCTACTTACTACATCCCTTGCTTTTATCATACCTTCTCTCCTTTCTGGCAGCATCCCATATTTTCTTCTCTTTCCTATAATAGATCATGGTGCATCTTCAGTGTCTGCTTCCTTCTCTGCCCCCTTATTTTCCAGAATCCTAATAGCTAGAGGACTAAACCTACAAGTTAGTTTGGAGTCACTCAGGTGAGACTGCAGCCCCTCGTTTCCTGCCGAGGCACTTACCAGGATGCTGGCTCTGTACCCTGCTTGGGAGCTCCATTTATCAGCTGCATCTGGGCTGTAGGCATCAAAAAATGTGCAGTGACTGTACCCACCCTGAGGCCCTTAGGGCTACTGGAAATGAGAGAGATCAGATTGTGTGTGTGCCCCTCACTGCTCCTGCCCTCGGGAACAGGGGCCAGAGGTGCTCCTGGAGCTTCTCACCCTGCAAGGGCTCCTCCCCAGGCAGCACCCAGCTCCTGATGCTTGCAGGATCAAACACTCCCTGGCCCTCCTCAGAGCTGTGTTACAACCCCACGGCTCTGCTCTTGCCAGCTCGTGCTTTTCCCACGTGAAAAGTTATTTTTGTGGTTGACTGATGGAGCAGCATTCCCCTCTCCTGCTGCAGAGCACCTGCCCCTGGCCTGGTGGAGGGCAGCACAAAGGGGCTCTGTGGGAAGCACAGGGGGCAGAAGCTGGCACAACACAGCTCCCACTGCAGCTCCAGAGCTCTGGCAAAGCACAAGGGTCAAAACATCTTCTCCTTTGATAGGAGGAAAACAATTTTGTTTGTAGGAGAAACCTCAAATTAAACCTCAGTTTTAAAGCCAGACTAGCTGTAGTGGCGAGTTACTGGTATTTAAACCACTTGGCTCAGGGATTTATTTTTTTGTTAGATAAATATGTTTTTACACTACTACTTGCATTGCCTGTGCTACATCCTTTGTGCAGGCAGCAGAGTGCAGGGTCTGCTCATCCCTGACTGGGAAAAGGGGCAGGGAGGGACAGGACGGGACACACGGACGGACACGGGACAGACAACAACATGAAAATCATTGGATTGCATTCATTCCCCTCTACCCCTTCACCTGACAAGGTTCTTCCTCCCCACCAAGGACATTAAACTGCACCACAGCCATGGATACACTTTCCAGCCTCCCAAAATTTACCTGGCCATATTCACTTTAGGCTATTTTTAAATTTAGGGCCAAGTCTACCCATAAAGCTCCCTTGCTTTAGCCAGTATTCCCTGGGATCAGGCTCAGGAGAGCTAGCTGAGCTCTGCTAGTCCTTCCTACAGGGTTTTAAACACAAGAGAACAGCTGTTCTTACCCCAAAGTGCTAATAAATCCATTTGTTGAGCCCTCTGCATAGAGAGAACAAATATCTCCAATATGAAGGAAGCTCGACATCTTGTCAGTCATCTCTGGCTTATTGCCCCTGGAAGAAAGAAGAAAGAAGAAAGCACAACATGAATCAGGCAGAATTCCTTGGAGCAGCTACCAGAGGTTACAGCAACAGGAGCCTTTGCCTTTGATTGTTGGTTTGTTTGAAAAACCGAGCAAGTTCTCGCAGTGGAACTTCAGGTATCAAAGGAAGCCCAGCAGGCCAGAGTGCTTGCTTGGAAAAATAAACCAGGAAAAACAAGCAGCTCCTGGCATCTCATTGCACGTGGGACTGCTTCACAGGCAGGCATTCATCCCAGAGGATGCTGGATTTCAGTGCAGCTGCAGCAACCCATTCCATCCCACCTGCCAGAGGGAAAAGGGGAGAGGGGACTGCTGCAATTCCTGCCTTATTTGTATCTAAATCACATTTCTTTGCCAGAATTAAAGGTAGGTTTAAGTGTCCTTTAAAGGTTCTCCTTTGTGCTGGTATTGACCTGATTCACAGCAATGATTTTTGACAAAATTTTGACATGACACCAGCAGCCTCCAGCTTACACCCATATGCCCAAAACCAGAATTAGGTGAAGACCCCATCAGCGTGCCTGACAAGAGATTCTGCATGTAAAAACAAAGATTAAGATTTTTCCAAAGTCAAATGCTTTATCAGACAACCAAATCCCTGTGAAATCAGTAATTCTTCAATCCTGGGTTTAATACAGATGGTTTAAATGTAACACTGAGGAGCCAGACACTGAGTATGGCCAACTTCAGCTGTATTAAGAACTTGATTTTCTCTAAAGCCCCAAGTCCAAATGACACAGAATCCACCTGTCATTTCAATAAATATAGAAAAAAAAATTGAGTTTCAATCTGTCACAGCAACAAAGAGCCAACACGAGCCCAGATAAAAAACCCAACAGAACAGATTTTCAAAGACATCTTTCCCAAGCCCATTTACTGGTTTCCTGGAGATCTTCCCAAGCCCTGCTTTTTGATCAGGGAGTTCAAAAGGCCCAAGCAGCTCCTGTGCTTGAGGTTTCAAACAGCAGGAGCACCAAGGCTGCTGGAAGCTGCTCCTCCTGGCAGGCTGTGAGCCCAGGGCTGCTGGGGCAGAAAAACCCCAAACACCTCCTCCCTCTCCCTCCATCACACCCAGAGGTGCTCTCAATGCTCCAAGAGCAGAAGAAGGGAGCAGCAGGAAATTCTGCTTATTCTAGAGCACAGCCCTGCCCATCCAGGGATAAATATCCCCTTTCCCTGGGTATTTTCTTGTTTACCAAAAGAAGCAGGTTGTTAGGCAAGCTTGGAGCTCAACAAGGACAAGCTCATGGAGATCTAAAAGGTGATGTTTGCTGCTATGAAAGGGCAATAAAAACCTAAAGTTACACTTTCCTTCTGAAAAGCTCCAAGCAGCTCTCCCTCCTCACTCCCAAAAGATCTGTGCTGCTGGGAATAACAATAACAACTTTCATTATTATAATTAAATCCAAGCACACCACGGACATTCTATCCCTGCAAATCTGTGTCACTGGTACAACGAAAAACAAATCCAGGAAAACCAAGAGATAACAGGCCAGGCTGGTATGCAGGTAAAGGGGTCTCAGCTCCCCTGGAATCAAATCTGGGTGCACACAACACCAAACCCTTTGGCTCCAGGCTGCCTGGTAAATGCCAAGTCCTTCAGCCACTGCATGTTACACAGTCTGTTCCCATTCTTTCTTGATAAGTGGACAGAAAAACACTGCTACCTATTTTAAGCTATATGCCAAGAAACATACAGAAATATGCAGAGTGACTGAATTAGCAGCACTGGAAATACAACTTTCCCCATTTCCTGACTTGGATGTTAAACTACTGACTTCAGACTAAAAAACTTTTCATCTCTCAAAATTAGGCTCAGCCCTGAATTAATACAGCCCAAAGCAAAAGCTGTCTAAGTCAACAAAAACCACAGATAATCCCAAATTAACCCTTTCTACCTGGCAATAAGGTTTCCTTTCCAGGCTGTGGGGTGGGGATTACTTTTCCTCACAAGAGGCAGATGTTCACCACAGCTGTTCCCAAGGGAATGTGAAGGTCAAAGTTATTGACTTCCATTAGAGATTTTTTTCTTGGACAAAAAAATAGAAAAAAAGAATCTCAGACAACTGCCCAAAACTAGGCTCAGGGATGGACAAGCAAATTCCTGCATCACTTTCCAGGACACAGCCTCAATTTTCTCACATTTTCTTCATCAAGGAGGACCCCACCACACCATGAAATTGTAACTCTGATATATCAAGATAGTTCAAACCCCCACAAAAAAAACCTCTTCTGCAATTTACTGACAATTCCACTAATAAAATGTTTATCAGCTTTACCCAGAACCATCACAGAGCTCTGGATATCAGAAAGGTGGTGTTAAGCCTGGCACAGTTCAGTGAATTGAAGAGCTGAGCTCTTCCCAGATCATCCCTGGAATTCCTGGTTGAGCTGGCAGGGCTGGGTTTGGGGTGCAGCCTGGAACCCCAGCCTGGGCTGCTCCCACCCCAGAGAGCTGTGCTGGAGTTTGGCTCCACCAAGGGCTGATCTGGCTCCAATGACCTTGTTTCCCAAGCTTAGGCAGGGATTAATCACCCTGTAAGTCCTCACTGCCCCTTCTCCTGGATCCTGAATGCTGTTCCAGCACCCATCAGTGCAATGCCATCCCCAACACACCAGGAGATGCTCCAGCACCTGGGGGAGCAGGGAGCCAATGCCCACAGGGGTGAGCCTCTTCTAAAACACTGATTTATCCTCAGGCTTTCTCACAGTCCTGGCTACCTCCATTCTTTAAGAGCCAAAAGCAGTCCCACTGACACCTCTCCCTGCAAATGCTCAGCTTGGCCGGGGCTCAGGACCACGCTGGACTGGCAGATGGAGAAGGGGCTCAGTGACCCCCCAGGCCTCCCCACACAGGAGGGAACAGAGTCATTGCTACACTAATTCTGCTTCAAAGGTTTTTACAGTATCCTCACAAGGGACTGATAAAAACACTCCAGTTACTAGCACCAAACACTAAATGATCAGCCACCTCAAATGGAGGCTTTTCCTACCTCTGACATATGAAATGTGAAGCAAAAACTGCAAAGTTTTTAAGAGCAAAGTTCCCAGGTACCCAGTTTGAAAACCTTTTTCTAAAACATGCTGTCAACAACAGCTGGCCACAGTAATCCTCCCAAAACCAGACCTCTGTGGGGGTCATCTTTGATTATTTTCTTCAGCAGGACAAGCCAGAAGCAGAGGCAGTAAAAACCTGTCAGCCTTGGCACATTTACCCAAGTTCACAGCACAGGGAGAGCACAGGGACTGAGGAGAACAGGTTTGCTCCTGGACATGTCACTCAGAGCATCCATGTGTGTCCCCCTGGCTGTGAGGGGACACTGCCCTCCCCAGGGCACTGACCACAGCCAGGATGACCAGCAGAACTCCCTGGAAGGGCAGGACAGGGGGATTTTCACAGCCTCCCAGGACCTGGCTCTCGTGGGTACAGCACAGTCACGCTGCTGCAAAGGCAATTGTGCTCCATGGACAAATACAACCATTTCCCCACTATTTATTTATTTTAGATATGCCAGTGCCAAGAGCAACTGATTTATGCTAGATGAGGGGATGGCCCTAAGAGAACATTTGCAGTTATTCTGTGCATAATCCCAGTTTTAATGGCTCTTTCATAGCACTGCAAGAAGGGATTCCTGAAGGAAATTCATCCTGTTGCAGCTGAAACACGGCAGTGTTACCCAGGGAGCACTGTCCTCCTCCTCCCCTTAAACACTGCAGGAAAACAAGATTCCCTCTAGGTAAACTCACTTGGAAAAATCAAAGATGAAGCACTGATAAGCACAGCATTATCTAGCAAAAATGAAGTCAGGTTTCTCCAAGCAGCTTAACTCAGGTGGTAGCAACGTCAACAGCAGCAACCCAAGCTGTAAAAATAATGTTCTTTTCTCACTAAGCTAAAGGTTCACATTTTAAGAAACAGAAGGACTTGCCAGGATACAAAAGAAAGATGAACTGAAAGTGGACCGTATGTTGAGAAGTTAACTGGATCTGCCCACAGACATCAAAAAATTCCTGAGCTATGAACACATTCTACAGTACTTTTTTTAAATACTGAAAGATGAATCTTTGTAATTCTGTTGGTGACCGTTTCCTCGTGTCTGTATCAAAGTCAGTGGCTCAGTATGTTTTATATACAGTTTAACTGCACAGGAAAACAAAAATCAATTTCTGTTGAAGAAACTGACCAAAATAAATAAACAAAGAAAAATCTGCTCAATTTCATGTGAATTTCAAGAAACTGACCTACAAGTTTTTCTGCCAGCTCTGCTCTATGGGGCTGGATCTGAACATGCAATAGCTAATTTCAGGCAGGGAATTAAAGCCAGGAAAACCTGTTATTCAGCCCAGGAGTTTCAGCACTTTTCCCCCAGCTCTGGTGAGCACAAATGTGCAGCACACCACCACGAGTGTGATCTTCTGACAGAACAAAGTGACACAGCTCCAGGGTTCAATTCTGATTATTTCTTACTACAGATTATCTTGTGTGGATCTCCAACACAAGCTGCTCTTCCTACAGTGAAAAGGACTGAACAGAAGCAGTTCTGAAAGGCAGAGGAAGGGTTTGTACAAACCCTTGGCCACGGTTTGTCCCCAAAGCCAAGGAGAAGCTCTGCAGACCCAGAATGGTTCCCACCAGCTCTGAGGACTCTGTTGGATTTTAGGGCACAAGCAGAGCATATGCTCAGCCTAATGGCCTTGAATAAGCCAGGATAAGCTTAATATAGTCCCTGCAATGCAATCCTTTTCCTCATGAAAACACATTTCACACGGGCAGTTAAAGCAGGATTACCAGTGAAAACACCACGACATCAAACTGACTGCTCAATATCAAACACCTCCGTGAGACAGCTGCCTTTTGAAACGCTCTGAACGGGAAATGCAACTGCTTTGTAAACATTTCACACTAATTTCTCCCATCACTCATCTCACTCCCGATGATGCTAAGTCAGAAAAAACAGGTTTCAAGAGCTGGGAGTTTGCTTTCCTTGAAGAGCCGAGTCAAGGCCCCTTTTGAAGTCCCTTCTCGCAGGGACGGTTTGTGACAACATCCCTGCCCTGCCATTCCTCATCTCCAGCATTTCTGAAAAAGCTTTTTCAAAGAAATCAAAGCTACTTCTCTGATTTCATGTCTCACACGTCTGCTTTGTGTGGGATTTTAATTCTTTACCCCGCAACTGCAAATCCTGTTTGTAAAATAAACGAGCCCAAATGTGTCTTATTGCAAACTGCCTGATTCCCAGCTACTGGGATACGAATTGCTGTGTCTTTCTAAGATGCTTTAATAATGTTAGAAAAAAGCTCCTTGCTGTGCCCTGCAGTCCCAGGATGCACCCAGGTCTCTCCTGGCAGATTTGCACTGTGGTTTAGTGCTCAATTCAATAAACACTGGCAATTTTATATGTACTGGTACCAAAACTGGAGCAGCACTTCATCAAAGTCTTTTTCACTATCTCGGTTGTTTAAGAATAGAATCTCCAACTGTACTTAAGTGTTTCAACTTCATTACTGCCGACAGGAAATTCCAGAGGGAAAGTTTAATTCTGTTTCAGTTTTTGACAGAAGCAAGACCAGACTTTAAGGGCAGAGAGACAACAAAGAAGCAAACACAAAGAACTGCTTAATGGCATAAGCAGAACCAGCCAGAAATTAACAGATCTGAGAGCCCCCAAGACCAGGTAAGTCTGTGTTTGAATTAAATGGAATCAGGTCATTAATATTGGTAAATCAGGCCAAGCAAGTTAACACTTTTAAATGCACCCAAACACTGTATTATCCTGAAAACCCAGTGCTTAGATAATCTGGTAAATCCAATTTTTACAAGATTACTCGGCTGAAAATTTGGCCCTACAGACTAAACAAGATTTCATCTGTTTTTCTGGATAACACCCACAGAGCATTCTGTATTTTCAGATACAGCTAAGTTGAAAATCTGAATCCAAACCTGATGTTTCTCATTCAGTAAAAAAAGGAAGGTTTCCTCCCTGAGGATGCTAGGAAAGATTCCTAAGAATCCCATTAGAACAGCCAAGGAAGGGAGGAAGTGCTTTATTTAAAAGCTCACCCAGTGAATAATCACCGTGCTGGGGCTGAGGACAGAGCTCTGTCATCTGCAAAGCTTCTGACTTTGCAAATCTGAAAGGAGCTCTTTGCACTCTCCAGGGAAAGGCAAATAAAGAGATTTTGGGAGAGGATCCTGAACACCAGGACCTCTCACAGCTGCAGTGGGACCCAGCTCAGGGACAGCGCTGGGAGGGCTCAGCACCGCTCGTTTTGTGCACATGGAGCTCCATTTCAGAGATTGCACCTTAAAAAACCCTATCAGTGCATTGCATTTATCTACCACAGGATCTTGTTTTCCCCTCAGCTGCAACCTTTCATGTCCAGGAGGCTGCTCTGCCACCCATGGGTGGCTGATGAACCGTTAGATTAAGGGGGAGAAATGCTCTTTCTCAGACCAAGTCTTTTTCCTCCTGACACTTCAAATGCAGCAGATTTTTTTCTCCAATTTCCAGGCTGAACAGGCAAGATGGAGGCTGGGGAAGAGGGGAAGGAGGGAGCAGCACAGCACTGTGACTTTCTCAAGGACGTGCAGCAGGTCAGACTCGGGGCCCAGATCTGAATCCAGGTCTCCCAAATCCCCATCCACCACCCCACACTCCCCTCTGCTCCCAGGGGAGAGATCAGACTCACTGCTCATCTAATCAAGCACACACTTCCCCTTCCTCTAAAAATAAGTAGGAAGAGCAGTGTAAATTCACACAGCAAGATGAGGGCCGAGTTAATTACATTCTATTCATACTATTTGCCACTCCACAGATAAAAAGATTTATCAAATCAGTGACAAAGTTATTCCAAAGTTACTATTTCATAGGTGCAACTGCAGTTTAAGAAAACAGATAAAGCAACTCATTTTGGCAACTTTAACCTCAATAAAACCTCAGTACAGGAAAGCAAATGTGCACAATGTTCTCTTCTCCTTAGAAAGGGCGCCTGCTTTTTTTTTTTTTTTAATTATTTGCCCAGTGCAACCAGACAAGCTAGTTACAGAAAATTCAAGTCAAAAGCATGGAACTTTCACTCTGACAGCAATCCCTTACACAGCAGCCACTGACTGAGGTAAGAAACATGACTGACAGGTCCTATTGACAGGCATCTGCAGGCAGCTGGAAAAAGAAACTCTATTAGAGAGACACTGTCAGGAGAAAAATATCATTTCTTTGTTCCAAACTAAGTACGACCTGACAGCATCTTCTCAATCCCATTAAAAGGAAGGAGCACTTGCTGAAGCTGATACTTCCTGAAGCCCATCCTGGCTGGCTCCAGCCCTGCTGGGAGAAGGCAGCCTGCACATCAGCCTCTGGACGAGGCCCCAGTGAGCACACAATGTTTTCCAGCATATTTCTATCAGGAGAGAGCTGGAACACGCCAAAAGGACCAGGACAACCAATGTCATGGGGAAAGAGAGCAAGCTTGGTTTATTGCACCAGCTGGAGCTTGGCCAAGGAACAAAGATGGCCAGGGAAGAGGAGGGTACAGAACAGTCCCAATGTCACCTGCACGGCCAGGTACCTGCTGAGGGCTCACCACAGCAGGGGCTGGTTCCTGCACCCCACATCACCCCTCGGCAAACCCAACACTCCCTGAACTCAGCAGTTTCCTCACCTGTCCCAAGGGCAGCCTCCATGCCCTTGCAGCTGCCCATGCCCTGTGTCCCCAGTGCCTGTCCCCTTCCCCAGCATGGCCCCAGTGCATGTCACCAGTGCCTGACCCCTTCCGCAGCATGTCCCCAGTGCCTGACCCCTTCCCCAGCATGTCCCCAGTGCCTGACCCCTTCCCCAGCATGTCCCCAGCCCTGTCCCCTTCCCCAGCATGTCCCCAGTGCCTGACCTCTTCCCCACCATGTCCCCAGTGCCTGTCCCCTTCCCCAGCATGTCCCCAGCCCTGTCCCCTCTCTCTGCAGCTCCGCACCTGGGCGGGGGCTCCCTCTCCTCCATGGCGGGCGCGCTGTCGGTCTCCAGGGCTGGGCTTGGCAGGGTGCCCCCGGCACAGCTGGGTCCCCTCGGGCAGAGAAGCCAAGGCCTGTGTCCCTCTGGCCAGCCCCTGCTCCCGCAGGCTGCGAGGGCTGCGCTGTCCCCAAGGCAGGACCTTCCCTTCCCTTCCCGTGCGCCGCTCTCGGCTCGTCCCTCCCGGACACCTCCGCCGGCTCCCGGCTCTTGGATAAAACCTCAGCCCCGGGACAACCAGCCCAAGAGGAGGAGCCACTGCCAGCACATGATGAGCACGTGTGGAGAGCCACTGGTGGCCAGGGGACCTACTTTGAGCTCCAAGGCCCCGATGGGCCGGGCTGCGTTACAGATGAAGGCTCCAGTTCCCAGGCTGGCTTGTACCTGTTGGCCTCCCAACTGTAATTTTCCAGAAGGCAAAGGTTCAAAATGCTGAACCACCCACGAGCATCAGCATCTGAATCTACTGAACACTTAAGAGAGGAGCAGCCAAGGACTGCAGAGTTATTTTAATCAGAATTTCTCGATTAACCCTTCGGATCAGGCAGCATCAGCCAGCTGAGGTCGGTGTCTGCATCTGTGGCCATTGTTTCTCCTTGGAGTGGGATGCAGATGGGACAGAGCTGGACTGCAAACAAAGCTTTCTTCTTCACAACTTCTTGGCAGATTTCTGAATTTCTGAAGAAGTGGACAGGATGGGCCAAGGCACAAAGAAATGTTTATACAAGTTTCATGCAAAACTGCTACTAAACAAAGGCATAAAATAAAAAACAAAGTGCAGCAGCCATTTTTTGGCCTACTACGATCAGAAATTTCTTCCACGTGCATGTTCAGAGATTATCATGCTTTGACCACAGAAGATCATGCACCAGATGAGGAGAGGATGAACTGCCTGTGTCCATTGTGACACTGGGTTCAACCAACCGAGCCTCTTTCCTTAGAGCTCAGCACCACGTTACTCCAAAGCAGAGGCATTACCCAACATCCCAACCCAGAAACATCTGCCATTTCCATTTCTCAGAGCTATTACCCCTCCTTTGATCACCTCTGCTGCCAAATGATCAGAGAGTCACAGAATGGTTTGGCTTGAAAAGGACCTGAAAGATCATCTCATTCCACTTCCTTCCACTAGACCAGCTCCAAACCCTGTCCAGCCTGGCCTTGGACACTTCCAGGGAAGATCATCAGTGAGATATGAACACTCAGCTTCCTGCAGCACTCTCCATGTTGGTGTTCTGGCACATGAGGCTGCAGTTACATTGCCACAAGCCACAAATCCAAAACCAAGGAACACAGACTTCCGTGCACGTTTCCAACCCATTTTCTCTCCAGAGGGTTAACTTGCTCAGATATCAACTGACATTTTATTCTCCATAGAATGCTGGTAGGAAGTTCTGATCCAAGTTTTGACAAGCTTAACCAAAACCACAAGCATGAAAATGAAACTCCTCTGAGTTCAGAATCCGCAGCTGAATGTTGCAGCTTTCCTTGCTTGAATTACAGTTCCTGTAATTTCCATGTCATCTTTTTCAAAGAATACAATCCCAGAATGGTTTGGGTTAGAAGGAACCTTGAAGATCATCTCATTGCACCCCCTGCCATGGGCAGGGACACCTTCCACTACCCTCATGCTGTTCCAAGCCCTGTCCAGCCTGGCCTTGGACACTTCCAGGGATGAAGCAGCCATGGCTTTCCTCAGCAAATTTGATCCCATAAACCACAAATGCCCTGAAGACCTGGAAATGTACATTCTCAACAGGTACAGCACAGGCAAGAGCCACACAGGAGCCTCTGGATGCCTCTGCCAATCTAACAAGTACTTGCAGCACCCTGGAAAGAGGGATCTGCCTCCATCCCCAGCCACTGCCTGCTCATGCCAAGAGAGAACGAGGCAATAATTGCTGTAGTCCTTCTGTAGTGTCCGTGGGGAGCAGAAATTAGACAGGAATATTGAGCCAGATCAAAGCCCATGCAGTTTTGGCATCCTGCCTCCTGCAGCAGCCTCCAGGAGAGGCTGGGCTGCACAGGAATCACTTGGAACAGCCATGGACACAGCCTTTCTCCTCCAGGAGAGGCTGGGCTGCACAGGAATCACCTGGACACAGCCAGCACCCAGCCCTGCAGCACAGGACACTCACTACTGCTCTCCCAGCCTGCAAAGCAGCTCCTGTCCCCACCCAGCACAGGCCACTGGATGAAACTGGGCAGCTTTTAACACCCCTTGTGCATTATCCCACACAAACAGCACAAAAAAAGGCTCCAGGCCACCCAAGCACCTTCAGTTTCTGCTGCTATCTTAGCAGAAGAAACTAATTTGGGACATAAAGTAATGCAGATCTTTAAGAACCAGGATTTACACCACAGTCTCATTGTGACAGAGATGTTACATTTACATAACCTTCTAGCAGCACATGATTTTCTGCCTCTAAACCCTTTGGTCTCCATAAGCTGCTTTGCTGAGGTTGCCTTCCCTCACACTCACCCACGGGCGAGCCAGCAGCTCGTCTACCAGCTACTACAGAGCCATACCCTCATCCCACCTCCCACGGGAGCCTCACATTCCTCCTGGCTTTAAGACAATCCTACAACTACAACTGTCTTGTATTTATGGGGTAATAATGTCTCAAAGACTCCCAGTACACCCTGCACGTTGACACATCAGATATTCCAACGCAGCGTGCTGAGCACTGAGCAGCCAGCACAGCCACCACACCAGGCAGGACCACAGGACCATGGAAGCTGGGAAAGAGCTTCCAGGCATGGAGCTGAACTGAGGGCACTGTGCCCACCCTGCCATGGCAGGAACAGCCACATCCGCTCAATCCTTGAACACCTGCAGGGATGGAGACCCTGCTGCTTCCCTGGGCAGCCCATTTCAGCGCTTGACCACTCTTTCAAGTGAAGTTCTTTTTCCTAATATTTACCCTGAGCATCCCCAGCCCAGACTGGGGATGTTCCCTCTCCTCCTGTCCCTGTTCCCTGGAGCAGAGCTTGATCCCTCAGCTGCCCCTCCTGTCAGGAGCTGTGCAGAGCCAGAATTTCCTGCTGAGCTCCTTTTCCCCAGTCTGAGCCCCTTCCCAGCTGCTCCTGACCCTTCCCCAGCTCCATTCCCATCTCTGGACATGCTCCACCCCCCATGCTTTTCTGGCACCGAGGGTCCAGCAGTGCCTACTGCAGGGACAGGCACTGCCCTGCTCCTGATGCCACCCCAGCCCTGGGGCAGCTCAGGTGGCTCTGGTCTCTTGCCTGATGGGGCACAAATGAGCCCAGGTGGCCAAGAGCAGCCACACCTGCTCCAAGAGCTCCTCAGGACAAGCAGCACCTGCTCTTCTGATGGCTCCAGTTCAAGGGCAGGTACCAGACAAGGGCTCAGGGTATCTGGGATCTGCTTTAATCCTGCCTGACAGCACTGAACAAACAGTCCCACCTCAATGCTGTCCATTTCAGCAATTTACAAAAAGAGACCAGCTCATCTGACGAGGAGCAGCCAAAAGCAGCCTCTGCCTCCAGAACAGCATCTGGACCACCCCAATTTGACCAACCCCTGGGGCTGTTCCCTTTTCTCTGGTGCACATCCAGTATGGAGGAGCTGGATCCCCAAAATTCACCCCAAACTTGCCACCCCTGCAGGTTCTCATGCTTGCCACACTATCAGGGACATTCAGGGCTGTCTTCAGCAGAGCAGTTACTACAAAGTCAGAGTAAGAGCTCAGACCACACAACAGCAGCACATCGTGGTTTGCAGCTCTCCCTCACTCATGAGCTGCCAGGACTTGAGATTATTTCTTCACTTTAGCTCAATTTGTGCATTTTCTAGACTACAAACAGGTTTATTGAGGGAACATGAGAGGGTTGATGGTGCTGTGGATAAGATCATGTTACAGAACCACTGAGGCTGGAAGAGACTCCCAGGATCACCGAGCCCCAGCTGTGCCCAAGCCTCCCCTTGTCCCCAGCCCAGAGCACTGAGTGCCACATCCAAGTGTTGCTTGGACATCTCCAGGGATGGGGATTCCACAACCTCCCTGGGCAGCCCTTTCAGTGAAGGATTCCTCCCAAAATTACACTTCTCATTAATAACCAAAGATCACAACTGTCCCTTATACCCCCTCCACCCTGCTCATCAGTCCCAGGACAGCTCCATTCATACAAACCTGCAGCTCCACCAACCACCATCAGAAATAAACCAGATGCTTTCCCTCCTGTGCTCTTCCAAGGCCTCCTCCACCCTCCAACGATGGTGTTCAGGATTAGCACATCTCATAAAAACCATTTCCCCGAGCTAAGCTCCACCCCATGATTGCAAAGGCAAACCAAAGTTACTCCTGTTTGTTTACTTCCTAATTTATGAAACCTGGTAAGAGAAAACTATTTCCAAGGCTTAATCAACACTGCAAAACAAGCAGATGGGAGAAAAAACCCTCATCTAAGCAAACACTTTAATCTTGGGGAAATAAGGTATTTTAACAAGAAAAAACCCTGTTATTGACAAACAAGAGGCAGCTTAAAGAAAACATTAGAAATAATCAGCTCAGCATCAGCTTGTTTTGAAACACGCTGCCACTGTGGTTTTGTTTTCACAGTGATTCCTTCTTTTGGTTTAGGCACACTGAGCCCTACAGCTCCACACCAGCTCAGGCTGCTGGCTCCCACAGTGGTCAATTCCCACGTTTGTGTCACCACGTGTCCCCTTAACCCTGCATTTCTGGCCTGATGGATGCCACCAGCTTCCTGCACTCACTGAGCAGCCAAAGCTCTGCTCCAGCCTGCAGTGCTGTCATTGCTCCAGGCACTCAGACCATGGAATACTTGCTGTGTGAGGAAATGGGTGTAAATTAAGGCACAGAAAAGAAAACCAGCGCCTGGTAGCCCATTAAGGTGGCCACAGAGGAAGCACTGAGGGGAAGGAAGGGATATTGGCCTCACATGGCATCACAGCTGAGCCCTGCAAGGAAAACAGCTCCACCTCGGGCCTCTGGCCTGGGCTCAGAGTCAGCCAAGCCTCCGGCTCAACCCGTCTGAAGTCCTGGGATACCGGGCTAATTCCTGAGCCCAGCAAAACAGCCTCAAAGCAAATAACTAAACTCGCACTGAGAAATAAAACACATGCACAGGTACCGAGCCTCGCTAATAAATAAAACCAGCGGCTCCCACACACGCTACTCCCCGCACGACTCGCAGTCACTAAATCTTCATCAGGCAAAGATCTGGATTGTATTAGCCACGTTCTCCCTTCCTGATTTGTGAGCAGCAGGAGCGCAGCCCGATCCATCTGCGGCTGAGCAGGCACAGAACCTCTGCACGGCAATAAATTCAACTCAAGCCTTTCACCTGTTGGAGTCTGTTCAGCCAAACTCCGGGCGGCCAGAGCGAACCCACCTGGGGCCGGGAGGGGAAGGGCTGAGGCAGCCCCGGCTGGTCCCGCTGCATGGAGCGTGTTCCCTGCGGGAAAGGCCCGCACAAAAAGGGGCACAGGGAGCCCGTGCCCCCCGAGGAGCCCCCCAAGAACCCGCAGGGCTCGGGCGCTCGGCACGAAGCCCTGGAGCCGCTCGGGACTGTGGCACATCCCACGTACACGCATGGGGAATGCATATGTGCCCCCACCCCTTCCCCCGCCGAAGTCCAGTTATTGTAGTCCAGGAAACAGCCAAATATTTGGCCTGTCAGGCCAGTCAGCGGGACCCTCCGAAACATCCACCCACAGCTGCCCGCTTTTTGACCATTTAAGAGGAAGATCGCCCATGGCCAAGTCCCCATCGGCGCTCACAAGTGTTTACATAACGCCAAACATCGCTCGCAGCCGAGCCCCGAGCACGGGGGCAAAAACACGGGGAAAGTTGGAGCGGGGGCGCAGCTCCGCTGCCGGGCCCGAGGTGCTCCGGGGGCCGGGACCCCGCTCCGGCAGCGCTGCGGGACCGCCGGGACAGCGCAGGGGGCTCAGCCCGGTCCTGCGAGGGCGGCGGCGGCCGGGCATCCCCGCCAAGCACGGGAACGCATCCCTGCGCAGCAGCGGGCGGCATTCCCGGGTATCCCCGCCTAGCAACGGGCTGCATCCCCGGGTGTCTCCACCCAGTACCGAGCTGCATCCCTCGGGCTGCGGGACGGGGCTGCCCCGACGGCCACTCACCGCCTGCCCGCCTCCCTCCCTACCCAGCCGTGCCCGCTCTGTCCCGGCCGTACCTGGCTGCGGAGGCGGCGGGGCGGGCTATGGACGGCTCGGCAGCTCCATACCGGCGGTGGTCCCGGTCCCGCTCCCGGAGGCTGCGCCCGCCGCCGCCTTAACTGCGCGTCCACATGGTCACTGCGCTCCGCGCCCGCCGCCGTGCCTTAAATAACCGGGAGAGCACGCTGGGTAACCGAGTCCTGCCGCCGCCGCGCCGCCGCGGGGGCGCGGCCCACGGGACTACAGCTCCCAGCGTGCCCCGCGCCGCGCACCGGGCGGGGGCAGCGGACAGCAGAGACCCTCCGGGTCCGTGCGGTCAGGGACGGGGAGAGACCCCCGGGTCCGTGAGGTCAAAGACGGAGAGGGACCCCCGGGTCCGTGCGGTCAGAGACGCGGAGGGACACCTGGGTCCGTGCGGTCAGTGATGGGGATGGACCCCCGGGTCCCTGTGGTCAGGGATGGGGATGGACCCCCAGGTCCGTGTGGTCAGTGATGGGGATGGACCCTCTCGGTCCCTGCGGTGATGAGACGGGGATGGACTCCCGGCTCCGTGCGGCAACTGATGGGGATGGACCCCCGGCTCCGTGCGGTCAGGGACGGGGATGGACCCTCGGGTCCGTGCGGTCAGTGATGGGGACGAACCCCCCCGGTTGGGAACGCGGATGTGTTTTGTTCCGAGGGGGTCCGCTCAGAGCTCGGGAGCGAGCGTACCGGGAGTACCGGGCACAGAGGTTGCGAGAGTAAACCCTGAGTAAACACTGAGTAAACCAGGTGTCAGGGCTGTTTGGGGAGCGCAGAATAGCGGGAAGCGAGGGCTGAGGTGAGCACCTGCCTGCACAGGTGCTGTCACCTCTGCTGTGACCCAGGTGCGAGCCCTTGGCTGAGCAGAGTCCCGGCCGTTCTGCAGGAACAACTCCAAACTCTGGAAATAGCGAGTGTCACTAGAGATCCTCTTCACTAAAATTACTGCACGGGGGTATCACTAACAAAACATCAGAACTTCAGCCAGAATGACCAGCAGTGAATAAAAAATAGTAATATTTCATTTATTTTTTTGTATTATGTAATTATTTGTCCTTAAATATTAGCCAAGGTTATTCCCCACAGTTACACCCTGATTTTCCTGCCCTCTGTGGCTGCCTGGCAGCGCCCAGAGCCTTGCAGGGTGGTACAATGTTTGCCTGCAGAACAACTGTATCGCTTTAACTGGGATTTAGGTGAAGGAAACAGTTTTCTCATTCATTCACTGTCACCCGCAGCCACGTGCTGCCGTGGGTAACAGGTAGGAATGATGTTCTTGTTTGTTTCCCTCTTGGGAAACAAAAGAGCTATCCTCGCTTGTTTCCCTCTCTACAGCAGCAGGAGAACGTTGGTGAATGGGAACAAGCCCAGATGAGCCAGTTTGAAATCAACATGACTTCCCCTGCACTGGCTCTCCATTAAAAATAGCTCCAGAGGAGTTGGAGCTGGAGCTCTGGAGCAAGGATATGCAGAAGCTGAAGCCTGTGACTCAGGAACTGAAGCGAAGGTCAGAGAACAGAGTTTTATGGGTTTCCTACGTGGCTGCAATACTACAAGCCATTACTCATAAGGAATTTGGCAGAGTAGTGGTGCCTAATATCATTAGATAATCCTAATGAATTCTTGTGTAATCAAATCTAATCTCTGGATGGGTTCAGCAGGCGGAGGCTGCAGCGGCTCCAGGGCAGTGACAGAAGGGCTGTCACCAGAGCCAGGGGCAGAGCTGTGCCTGCTGAGCACCTTGAGCAGCTCTGCAAACAGCATGCCTTAAAATAGCTCCAGCACTGAGGGATAAATCTGAGCAGCAGCACTGGGGGAGAGCAGGGCAACGGGCTGCCCAGGGAGGGACTGGATCTGCCCCTCTGGAGACATTCCTCCCCCCACATACCAAAGCCCTCATTTTTGTTTGTGGACTACCTTTGATTCTGGGTCTTGGTCAGTTCTTCAAAGGCTGAGGAGCTCATAGCATCCCAGAATGGTCTGAGTTGCTGCCAGCCCCATCCAACCTGGTCTTGGACGCTTCCAGGGATGGGGCAGCCACAGCTGCTGTCCCTGGCACCCTGTGCCAGGGTCTCCCCACCTCACAGGCAGCGATTTCTTTCTAATATCCAACCTAAACCTATTCTCTGTCAGCTAGAATCCATTCCCCCTTGTCCTGTCATTACATGCCTTGATGGCCCCTCACCAATTTTTGGGCATTCAGCCAAAAATAGTGACCAAGCTCTGCGAAGAACTTGCTAGATTTGAATGGGTGCTGGCAAAGACAAGATCATCATGGAAGTTTCCAATGCAGGAGAACGTTTCCATTTGTCTTTAGGAGCTCAATCTGGGCTGCTGCTGCAGGCACTGTGAGTTCATGGGGGTCCTATAGTCTTACTGCACTGAAAAGTAAAATTGTAGGGCAGCGTGGGAGTGGGAAAGGTCACCTTGGGAAGGACCAGAGTATTCCCTTAGAGGAATTTTCCCTGATAATGGGACCTACAGGAGGCAGCCCTGAGATGGGAACAGTCCTGTTCAAATGAGGGCTGGGCTCAGAGCCCACACACCCCCAGAGGGTCGAGGGAACGAACTCAAGAATTCAGAGAGGAAATAGTGAAAAAACACTACTTGGTAGGTATCACTTCAGCCCTGGGAGCTGCACTGTGAATGTTTGGCCCAATTTCACATGTGGTTTCAGTCACAGGAAAACAACTTGTGAGGGATTTTTATTTTTTGCTATTGGAGTACTTTGTTCTTTTTCTCCTTTTCAAACCTTGTTCTGCTCCACTCCTACTTTATTTTTAGCAATTATGGAAATTCAGCACTGATGAAAGATGTTAAAATGAAATTTGAAGTCTTTTATTTGCTTTTGTATTTCTATTGTCTTGTTTTATGTTGACAAATTTGCAACTAACCATTGGCTGCTTTGGAAACATTGCACCTCCAGCCTGCTGGGTGGCTTTGCAAGGGTTTTGTCTCTGCTGTTTTGGTTTTGCCTCTTTTGTCAGTTGCAGCTCAACAGCCCTGGAAGAAAAATGAGAGCAGAAGATATTCCAGGACTGTGAGGATCAATCTGTTTCCTCTTGCTCGTGGCTGGTCTTCACAATGGGGAGGATGATCCCAGAAGTTCCCTGTCCTCAGGGAGATCCATGCAGGCACTCAGGGATGAAAAGCATTCCTAGAACAACTCAGCCTCTCATGAAGTGCTGGAAAATCTCTCATTCCCATCACATTTTAATAACAGCAAGATCAGGAATCGGGGTGAGGAGAGAGAAAAACTAAAGCCTGCATGGCTGAGCACAAAAGGATCCACAGCAGCAAAAGTTCTCCAAGTCCTCAGGATCTCAGAGTGGAAGTTGCTCAGAAGAAAACTGTAATTATTTCATCTGTTCTCTGGGGAGAGTAAGGAATATAAGCCCTCCTGATGGAGCCACACAAATGATGCACATAAGAATTCCAGGAAAACGAGCCATGAGAACGAGGGGGCAGGATACACCAGAGAGCTGTCCCAGCTCATTGGAAATCAGCTGATTTTCCTGAATTCCAGCACCCCATGGCCAGAATCCCAGGGCTTTATTGAGGGGAGGTTATCCTGGCAGACTGTGTTCAGTTCTAGAAGTCTGTAGAATTTGGATGCCTACCTTCTGCTCTCGCTTCAGTGAACTGTGTTGGGAAATATTTAGCAGGAGAAAATAAGTTGGATTTAACTCTCATTTTCATGGCCATTCATTCCTTAACAAAGGGCAAAGATCACCATGCCAATGCAAAAGGAATATTTTCATTTTCTGACTCCAAAGCAGCAAGGATTAGTTGTATAATTAAGTTTGCACTCATTTGTTTTCCTGCACTCTGATGCTTTTCTGGAGCACAAGGCAAAAGGGACTAATGATGGATAATTGGAATTCATCCCTGTGAAGCCTCCTGTCACATTCACATTTTCTGGAAAAATCCCTTTGCCCAGGATTTTCTCCTGGGACACTGAGAAGCCTCAGAGAAAAAGGAAAACAAATTCTTTTCTCATTTGCTTCTCCTGTGCTGTGCTCACATGTGGAATGTGTTTGGGGATTGTTTACCCACAGGTGATTGTTTCATTGGATTCTGCTGTGAATTATTTTGACTTATTGGCCAATTGGGGCCAAGCTGTGTTGGGATGCTGGAGAGAGTCACAAGTTTTCATGATTATCTTTTTAGCCTTCTGTAAGTATCCTTCCTGTATTCTTTTGTATAGTTTAGTTTAGTATTCTTTAATATAATATAGTATCATAAAATAATGAATTAACCTTCTGAGAACATGGAGTCAGATTCATCATTCCTTCCTGCCACAGGGGCACCCCACAAATACAATATGCTCCAGCACTGCCCTTTTACACAGCAAAACTTCACAAAGCAGTGCAGCTCCTTTCAGCACTCACACACACCAAACCCCTCCGTCACTCGTGCTTCTCTTTGCTGCAAGTATAAACCAAAATTACATTGAGTGTTTTGAATTAATATCCCGCAGGATGAGTAAAGATTTATTTCAGTGTAGGGGATGATGCAGAAGATCCGTTCTGTTGACAGCTCTGAAGAGAAGCTCCCACAGGGAAGTAAAGATTTTACAGAATCTCCAACAACTTCAGTGAACTGCGGGAGAAATGGAGGAGAACCCAGGAATTGTGATTCCCTGCTGGAGAGGGGAATCCCACTGCACCTTTCCAGGACAGGCCTGGGAACACAACCTTGGAATTGTGATTCCCTGCTGGAGAGGGGAATCCCACTGCACCTTTCCAGGACAGGCCTGGGAGCACAACCTTGGTGCCCCTTATGAGATACCTGTGGGGACACTGGAGGTGTTTTATGGACACGTGGAATTCCCCTGGGCATTTGAGATCTTTGAGTGGATTTGGGATCCATTTGAATGGATTGCTGAGCTCCCCTCTCGGGGTGCTCTGCACCAGGGAGGGCTCAGCAGAGCAGGAACTGCTGTGGATGGCGACACAGGGGGACAGGGGGGGTCAGGAGAGGATGGGGGGACACGAGGGACAGGGAAGGGCAGTGGGGTCAGGAGGGGACAGAGAGAGACACAGAGGGGACAGGTAGGGACACTGGGGAAGGAGGGGACAGAGAGGGGCAGTGGGGTCAAGTGGGAGGACAGGGAGGTACAGTGGGGTCAGAAGGGGACAGGGAGGACACGGAGGGACAGTGAGGACAGGAGGGGACAGGGAGAGACACGAGGGGTCAGTCGGTGACTGGGGAGGGGACAGGGAGGACCAGTGGGGTCAGGAGGGGACAGAGAGTGGGACACGAGGGGTCAGAGAAGGACACAGAGGGCACAACCCTGATCCTGCCCTTCAGGGCGCGACGCGGCCCCTTTAAGACGCTCCCGATCACGTGACGGCGCGCGGCACGTGGCCCCGCCGCCAAGATGGCGGCGCCCGCCCGGCTGTGCCGCTGCCTCTTCCCGCTGCTGCTGCTGGCGATGGGAGCGGCGGCCGGGACCCCTGGGACCCCCGGCACCCCTGGGACCCCCAGCACCGCGGGCTGCGGCTGCAGCGCCAGCCGGGCCGCCGGGGATGGGAGGGAGGAGGCGGCGCGGCGCTACTCGGCGGCAGCGGCGGCGGGCAGCGGGCGGAGCGGCGGGCAGGGGCCGGTGAGCGGCGGGGCCGGGCCGGGCCGGGGCTCGGCCACCTGAGGGGCCGGGCTGGGCCGTGAGGCGGCCCCGGCGGAGCACGGCCTCCTCCGGGACAACGGAGCGGGCGGGGAACTGCTGTGGGGAAAGTGAAATTAAATTATAGGCGGGTGGGGCGAGCCCCTGAGGAACTGGGCTTGGGCGAGGGTGCTGCTTCGGGCCCCACCTCGCTCTTGCCTCAGGGAGAGAACGGGAAACATGAGGGAGTTTATGTCCTGCTGCCTCTGTTCGGGTGCTGGGAAGCTGCATCAGCCTGGAAAAGCCTGTGTGCAACAGGCAGTGGGGGAACTCGCTTCACAAATTGGAGAATATTTAAAGAGTATGAATTGAATAATTCTGTGTTGTGCCTGGGATCCATGTCACCGATGGATATTTTGTGTGGCAAACCTGAGCAGTTCACTTTAGGTCTGGAGGATGAAAAAATCCTCTGACCCTTCATGCAGCTGGCAGCTCCAGCAGTGGGTAATGAAAGCTAATTACTAATTAGGCTCACAGCATAACTTGATGATGCTCAGCTGGAAAAGACCTTTACCAGCAGAGAAGAATTGGTATCTGCATCACCCACAAACAGGTTTATTTATTTCCAGCATGGTTTTAGAACTGGGGAGCCAGCAAGAGTTAATTTGGCACATGGTTTTAGCCCAGTGAGCTCTGAGCCTGGCTTGGAAACCTCTTGAGGGAGTTGTGTCAGCTACCGAGGCTTGAAGAGAGATTGGGAGGGAGGAAGTGGTGCAACTTTGTGTTGTCATTTCCTAAGTCCTAAAAAATGTAAGCAAATTTATCCTGAAGCCCTTTTATGGAGTCAGTTTCAGCCTGTCTGTAAGAGCTCAGATTCTTCTCAGTGGAGATAGTTACGAGGACACAGCCAGCTTCAGGTGGGGGTACTCTGAAGGAGAAGCTGCTTGTAGCATTTTTTATGGGCCAGTTACAAGTTGTGTGAATTTTAGGTGAGGCTGGGAGAGACCTGAGTGGGAGAGTGGAGAAGAACCAAGAAATGGATGAGAAAGGTGATGATAAATACTCATTCCCCTACCCTGAAGAGGCAGGAGAGGTGCTGGGGAGCTGCTGTGAACTCATTTTCTGCTCCTTTGCTGCCCTGGCAGTGATGTAACTGCAGAAATAACAGCAAAGTGTAACATAGGAAACACAGCATGCTTCTCCTCATGGGAGCACAGGCATGACCCAGACTTCTGTGAAAAATGGAGATTTGTTCCCCACTGCAGTTCTGTCTGCTGTTTCCTCAAATGGGCTGCCCAAAATGCTGTTTCCAAATCAGCTGCAGAGGTGAGGAGCAGGAGCAGCCTGGGCTCCTCAGTGTCTCACTGTGCCTCCCTGGGGGTGTTTGCTGTGCAGATGGTGCTGATCCCAGCAGGGGTGTTCACCATGGGCACCCAGGAGCCCCAGATCCAGCAGGATGGGGAGGGCCCAGCCCGCAGAGTGCACCTTGGCAGCTTCTACATGGACCAGTACGAGGTCAGCAACCTGGACTTTGAGACCTTTGTCAACTCCACGGGCTACATCACTGAGGTGAGGCACCAGGGCTCCCCTCAGCCTGGGACACTCCCAGCTGGAACCAGGCTTGTCTTGTTGAAGCATATCACAACATTGTTTGGGAATTGCACACTCCTGGAGGGAGTGGGGAGAGGGAATTGCCCTGCTGTCCTGGGCTGAAAGGGCAGTCAGGGTTTGTTGCTGTGTTCAGTAATTGTCACCTGAGCTCACATCTGTCCTGCAGCCTGGGTGAGGCCAGCAGGTGTCTGCAGGGGGTTTTGGGGTGGTTTGCTTGGGGTTTTTTGGTATTTGGGTTCTGGAGTACAGGAGTGTGCCTCCTGTTAACAGAGTGACAAAACTCTCCTTTGTCCCCTCAAAAAGGAAAGAAGCCCAGAAGTTTCTCTCCTTGGTTAGGTGCCAAAGCCACCTCACAGGCCTGGGGAACTTCACCTCAAACTTAGGGACAGCCAATTGGACAGGAGCCAAAAATCCCACCTGGGCGATTTACTAGAAAAAGAAGTGAACAGAGAAGCTCATGGCTTTTGTGAGGTGTTTTACCAGGAGCAAGGACCTCCTGCACCTGGCTCGGTTTTCTCTGTTTGTTATTTTGCCTTTTATTAAACCTTTTTGTTTCCAACACTGCACCAGAGACCATCCTGCTGATTTTTATGCCTCCAAGGGTAGCTGAGCTATCTTGGGTGTGTTATAGACCTCCAAGAGCTTATGAGACCTAGCTCAAAGAGGCTGCTATAACACTGGAGATTTGTACCAGGTTAGATTTTCCTAATTTTAGAGAAACCTGAAGAAGGGATTTAACAAACTGATATAACCAGGGACTCTGCAGGCTGGCTCAGCACAGCTCCTGCTGGTGACAGGGAGCCCTGTGCCTCAGGAGGAGACAACAGCAGCTGCAGTGACAATGGTGTGCCTGTTCCTGGGAACAATGGATAGGAATGTGTTGAGGTTGCTCCCAGGAAGGAGCCCCTGTGCCTGAAGCTCAGATCCCTCCTGACAGGTGACTGTTCCTACACAGCTGTGACAATCCCTGACAGCCCTTCCAGGGAAATGAAACCTGGGGAAGGAGCAGGTCTCCAAGGAGGCACTTTGCTGAATTCACTTGATGAACTGGCTCTCATTTGGAAGGCAGGATCCTCTGGTTGGATGAAGAGCTGCTTTTGTCTGCTATTTCTGTTTCTTAGCTCCATAATTATGAAAAAAGGGAGGTTTAGCTATTTTGAGTTGGAACAAAGCTTGCTTGTAGCAAACAGCTTCTGGGATGAGCACGTGTGTGGTAGGTTCAGTGTGGAATCACAGAATATCCTCAGCTGGAAGAGACCCCAAGGATCATCAATCCAACCCCTGGCTCTGCACAGACACCCCAACAGTCCCACCCTGTGCCTGAGAGTGTCACCCAAATGTTCCTGGAGCCCTGGCAGGCAGAACTGCATCAGGTGGGGGCTGCTGCAGACCCCATGGCTCAGCTGCTGTCATTGACAGCTCCACTTATTCCTCCTCCCTTTTTTTCTCTTGGTATGATGTACTGTGATTGATGGAAATTATTTGTAATTTTTTATTCTTTTGGATTGATACAGTGTTAGATATAATGATTGAGTTACTTTTAACTCTTTAATGTTGTAGCAGCACTTTTAAACATGGTACTAGTGATGGTGGAGCCATAAGTAACAAGGCTCAAGTCTTTTATTGTGCTTCCCAAACAAGAGGAATGAAACATGCCCTTTCATATTAGACTGATGACTGTAGCATCTGAAAGCAGTTGGGACAATCAGAACTGCATTTTTAATTAATAAAAGTAAAAACATGTGCAGAAGCTCAGTGAGCTACCATCTGCCCAGTGGCTGCTGAACAAAAACAACATCCAGAGAAAAAATCCTGTATTTTCTGTTACAAAACAGCTTCCTTGAAAGAGAACTCAGATTCACTATTAGAATTTGTTTGGTCAAAGGTTGGACTTGATGGCCTTGGAGGTTTTTTCCACCTTAATGATTCTCTGAATTTTCTTATCCTTGATGAAACAAAGCTGTAATTGTTGAGTGTGGTTCCAAGAATAGCACTCCTTTGATGACATAATGGTTGAATCCTTTGTTCTTTCCACAGGCAGAGAAGTTTGGTGACTCTTTTGTGTTTGAGGGGATGCTGAGTGAGGCAGTGAAGGCTGACATCCACCAAGCAGTGAGTAGCACAGCAGGGGGAAGCTCCCTGAGCAATTCCTGGGCTCTGCTGGCAATCACAGCAGGGAAACCTGAACTCTGTGATGTCCCCAAAGCCAGGTGCAAAAATGGGGATGATGGAGAGGTGTTTGGCCAGGAATCATGGACTGAAGTGGGGAGGATTTGCAATCTGTTCTGTCCTTTTTCTTTAAAAAACAATTAAAGGCATCCATTCCTGATGAACAAAAATTAGTATTAACCCCTTGTTGTCTTTCTTTGCCCCCTACCTGAGAAGTTCAGGCTGAGTCTGTCAGATTCCCTATGTTGTGAATGCAGGGTTTTTTGATGTTTCCTCCTGTCTAGAGGATCCTGTGTTCATTTGCTACTTTTCCAGCTCCCCTCATCCCCCTGGGCAGCACAGTGATCCTGGGAGGGGCAGTGCTGACTCCTCTGGAGCTGATCCAGTTTTCCTTTCGAGTGAAAGTGAATATTGGTGTAAAAAGAAAGAAATTTCTGTACTAAATCTTCCCTGCCCTCCCTTTCCTCGTTTTCTGTTGTGAATGTGTTGCTGAGCCTTCCTTAGGCTTCCTTTACCTCCTCCTTAGCAGGTCAGGTTCCCTTTGCAGCCCTGGCAGATAAGCAGATTGTGTCCTGTCATCTCCTGGATGAGCTGATCTGCTCTGAGCACAGGTTTGGACAAAATCACCTCCTGAGCTCCCCTCCTGTCAGAATTCTCCTCAGCTCTGAAGGGCACAGTTTGATTTTTGTTTTCAAGGGGCAGCCTGAGGGAGGGGAGGTTTCAGGAAGCCCTGTGTGAGGGTGTGCTCTGAGGGCCTGGCAGAGAACATGGGGTTTGGGTTCCTGCTGCCCGGGAAGGAAGATTACAAGTGCAGTTTGTAATCTTTTAATTCAGGACTAGCATTTGTGCACTGGGAGAGATAAGGCTAAATTGCAGTTCCCACCACCAGCATAACTGATGCTAAATCCATCCATGGGTTTGTTCTGCTTTCATAAAAATAATAATAATAAAAAAAAAACAAATTAAAAAAAAAGAATGGCTAATCCCATCTTCCCAACAGTCAGTATTGGAGAAATTCCTTTTCCTGTGTAGCTCTGTGTTGCAGAAATCCCTAAATCAGTTTGTGTTTTAAAACAAACAAACAAACCCCAAGAATGCTGCTGTAAGCTCAGCCTCGGCAATTTTGTAAACACAGAGTGTTGGGAGCCACTTTCCTGAGCGTGTCAGCCAAATTTCCAAGTGCTGGCTGCAGTGCTCACAGGACAAGTGTTATGCCAGGGGCCTGGGATGGAGCCCAAACTGGTCTTTTTGCCTGCTGCTTTCTGAAGGTTTTCTGGAGCTGTTAAAAGTAAACTTGCTGTTAAAAGTCACCTTCTTCAATCAGAACTATCAGATGAAAAGCAGAAATAAGATACAAATATTGGTGTGTTACTGGCACTGCAAATCCCTCCAGTGGGAGAAAGGACTGTGGTTTTCCTTTGCCTCAGTGGCTCAGCAGTGTTTTGACAAGGATTTTCTCCAGGTGAAGCCCAGGCATGTGAAATGTAAATGTGAATATAGAGGAAGAGCAACAGGAATGTAACTTTTTAAAGCAGTATTTCACATGCAGTGAAATAACTGGGGAAAGGTGCAAGTGGAGGTCCCAAACAAAATAATTTAGAAATGATGAGCTGTGTGTGTCTATTGGGGATTTTGCTCTGTTTGGCCACTTTGTGTTCTCCAATTCTTAAAGCAGATTTATCAGAGAGCCTCAAAGCCACTGAGGCAGAGCTGGGGCTGGTGGAGGAGTGACCCAGCTGAGCTGCAGGGTGATTGTTGGAGCTCTGGGTGTGCCTTTCCTGGAGGTGAGGTGGGCTCCCAGACAGCCCCTGACAGGAATGTGGGCTGGCCTCAGCTCTGGAAGGGAAGCAGTAAAAAGGGGTGGAGCAGCCAAGGATGGAATTGTTGCAAATTTCTGGGAACTCCGGTTTGAGTTTTGGCCTCCAAGTTTGTGGTGGTCACGTTGCAGAGGGAGGATTTGGTGCTGTGCCAGGTGAGTGAGTTACTGGTGGAACTGGGGAGGGCTCCTTCAAATGGAAAAGGATTTTGTGGGGTGAGGAGGGAAGGTCCTTTGAAGCTGAAATTATTTGTGTGGCCTTAAAAAATTATGAGAGCTTCACATCTTAAATTCTTCACGTGCAGCTTGGAGAAGAGAAGGTTCTGGGGAGACCTTGGAGCCCCTTCCAGGGCCTAAAGGAGCTCCAGGAGAGGTGCAAGAGGACTTTGGAAAGGGACAGGACACAGGGAATGGCTCCCCTGCCAGAGAGCAGGGTTAGGTGGGGAATTGGGAATTGTTCCCTGGCAGGGTGGGCAGGCCCTGGCACAGGTGCCCAGAGCAGCTGGGGCTGCCCCTGGATCCCTGGCAGTGCCCAAGGCCAGGCTGGAGCACCTGGGACAGTGGGAGGTGTCCCTGCCATGGCAGGGATGGCACTGGATGGGATTTAGGGTCCCTTCCAACCCAAACCATTCCATAATTCCATTTTATTCTGAGGGATTTGGGAACTCTTGCCAATCCCTGCAGGTACCATGATGGCACAACAGGAGTGCAGCCTCAGTCTTTGCTCACTGGAAAGTAGTGGGCACATTGTTCTTGGCTCATGGAAAGCATAAAAATTAATTTTTGCTTCAACACTAGATAAATTCTGCACTGAAGAGCCTGGGAGCATACAAATGTGTGTGCTGCCTTTGTGAGGGTTTGGAATTTTGGGTCTGGAATGCAGTGGAATTGGCTCAGTGGCAGCTCAAGCCAACACTAAGTTCTGGCCAATCCAGAACTGTGGGATGCTGCTTCCATCCCTGTCTGTATGGAAATCTCTGCAGTGGCCTGCAGCTGTGCAATTTGCCTATTTCACAATAACCCCAAACTGAAACATTCTGCATTTCAGCTGAACATCCCAGGCTGCTGCTGAGAGGAGCCCTGGCTGCAGGTGGGACAGCAGTGCCAGTGTGGGCAGGGTGAGCTGTTCTTGCAGCCCCCACTGCTTCAGCTCCTCCCTGCAAGGAGCTGGAAGATGGAGCTGCTCCTCTGTGGGTTTTTGTGCTCTACTCCCACTGCTAAGAGGATGTGCAGGAATTCTCCCTGGGAATTGCCAGGAACATCAGCCTGTGTTATCAGAGCTGCAGTTTAAAGCAGGCCATGGTTTGTGCCTCAGGATAAATCCGTGCACATCTCCTCTCCTTACAGCTCATGTGCACTTGGTTAGTGGAAAAAATGACCAGTTGGAGTGCAGATTTAGATGTTGGCTGGAAATTAGACTTCCAGAGGTGTCTGCCTTCACCAGGAATATCAGTTCCTCAAAAGAAGCTTCTTCTGATTCCAAGACTTGCACTTAATGAATCTGACTGGATTTGAGCATCACGTATTTGTGGTTATTTTTCTTGGAGGATTGACAGGGCTGTGAAGTTTTATACTGTCTGAACTGAAGTTCAATGACCTTTCCTTTTGTAAAGAAAAGGTCCCTTCATAGAAGTGCTTGTTTCCAATCAAGTCTGAAATATTTTTTGTAGTTGATGACTTACAAAGTAAAATTAAGTATATTTTAAAGCTGCTGCCTTTCCTTGGTGTGCAGTTTCAAACTGCTGTAAAATACTGGATATAAGGCAGATAATATTCAATATTAAACAAACCCCCTTGTTGCTTCTGTTCCCGAGCTCATGAGGGAGGTCATTAACATTAGAAATTAAGAGTGAGAACAGATTCTTCTGTAATTAGAGCTTTGAGGGAGCTGGGACTTTTAATTGATAGAATAAATAGCATGGGAATTGTAGGAGCTGGCAAAATCAGGTATTCACAGAATCCTGGAAGGGACCTCTGGAGATGCTAGTCCAGCCCTGATGCAGGTGTGTGAGCTGCCTGCTGGACAAATCCTCTGCTCACTGTGGGTTTTGTTTGTGTGGGGCAGGATTTCCCAATCCTGGCTCAGTCCTTGTGCATGATTACAGCAGGTTTGTTCTCTGTGGGGCCACTGCAGTGGATCCATTGTACAGTAATTATTTTCATTTCTTAAACTTCTCACCCTACTAAAAATGTTCTGTTTTCTGTCCGCCTCTTTCTTCAGTAGTTCATTAATCAGTGCTCAAGGTTTAGGATCTGGCTTAGAGCAGGAAGAACTGTCAGAGATTTATGTGTATCTGCCTTACATGAATAAAATAAAACCTCATCCAAAAATTATGTTCTTTACTGAATAACAAATTTTTCCTCACATCCTACCAATGTTAACAAGATCCTTTTGCATATTAAAGATGTACAGAGCTCAACACCATCTGATTGAAACAAGTGGTAACCTATTAAGTCAGCTTCTGAACTGGAGTGGTTTTTAAGAACCCACCACTTAATAAATGATTCTTAAAGTGGCTTCCAGACTTGGGCTGGTTTTCACTCAAAATCTCTTTTAACACAGTTAATTCTGAAGTTCTTGCTCTGCAGTCACTTTTGGTTTTTTCCAGCTGTTTATCCTGACCTGGAGTAAGGCTTTTAAAATACTTTTTTAAAATAGCATTAGAATGCTGTAGCACAAAAAAGCTGATGTTTGGTGCAGTATGACTGGACAGCAGCATGAATTTGTCATATCTTGTGGGCCTGCCTTAAAGTTCAAATCCACAGCTTTGTTATTTCAGGGGACTTGCTACTTGATGGAAATGTTGGAGCCTGAGCCAAGATGAGCTCCTCTGTTGAGTTTATTTTTGGTAATTTTTGGGATACATAAATCTGATTTGAATTTGAGATGTGCTCCTCAAGTGGGGGTTGTTTTTCTCTCGAACGTGGCCTGTGACAGGTTAGTGCAAGAATAATAAATGCTTTTATGGCTTTGGGCTGGGTGCCTTTGGGGTGGTTTTTAGGGGTATTCCCCTACTGCAGCAGCAGCCAAAGGGTAATGCTGACAATGAAACTCACATGGTGATGTTCCCCACTCTAATTTTCTTTTCTACATAGATTTAGGAAGGAATTTTCTTCAAGCTACTTGTGAAGTAGTTTAAAAATCTTGACATTGTGAGGTAATGGAGCAATTAAAGTTAGGCTGTCCCAGCCCACTTGGAAAGGAAAATGGAATACTTAGGAGGAGAGTTTTCTGCAGGCTGTAAGTGGGAGCTCAGGCTCCAGCTCTGCAAATTGCTCTGCCCCAGTGCAGAGCTCGTGGGCTGGAATTAATTGTTTGAGCTCTTCCCAGTGTTAGCACACTGGGCTCTCTTTTCACAGTTCTCTGGGCCTGCAAGAAGCAGAACAGGGAGTTCTTAAGGTTTAATCCTGCAGGAGAGAGCTGGATAATCCCTGTTTCAGACCAAACCAAGCCTTTGTGCCTCTGCTTTGCTCTGGGAGTGTTTCCCTGTGCACCAGGCTTGCAGGGCAGGTGTGGGTAACCTGGCACAGGTGACATGCTGCAAGAATTAACCACAAGGAAGGGGATTTTCCTCTGATCCAGGATCTGTTCAGCAGCATCTGCTGCTGTTTGGACAGCAGGAATCTGTTGCCAGTGCACAGAACGTGTTTCGGAGGGAAGTGTTATGAAAGTAACTAAGCTCATTATTGGCAGGGGAGGACTTGGCTGTATTAACTGTGATGTTGTAATATCTCTGTCTAATTAGCTCTTCTGCTAATTAGATTTAGAGCAATTAAAAGCTTTAAGGACTTGTGAGAAGTTCTGGGAGAGAACTGTGTGTTTCAGGTAGGAGGTTTCTGGAAGGAGCAGCTCGGGGGGTGTTCACTGGAGCCAGGGGCTGCCTTGGATGAGTCTCCAGGTAATTCTTGCAGGCTGTCTGTGCTCCCCCTGTTATCCCTGGCCCAGCCCTGCATGTGTGACTGCTCTGGGTGCTCTGCAGAGCCTGGCAGCCATTTGGGGCTCAGCTCAGCAGAGCCACAGCCGGGAGCTGTGCACACGCGGTGCTTTCCTGTGCAGAGACATTTTTCTTGGGTTAAAATAAACCAGCCTGATTGAAAGCATCTGCTTTTTCTTTTGCATCACAAAAATGTTTTCCAAAATTAAAGTCGTCTAAAGTGTAAATCTTTGCAGTCTCCTGCAGAGATGTTTTTATCCAAAACCCAGCAGTTTAATTTACAGAAATATGTTGTGCTTAGAAACTGTCGAAATCTTGCTTGTGATCTTTCAGATTTTAGCTTTAGCAAGTGGTTCTGCTGCTCTTTTATTTTCCTAAAATAGCTGTAAAATGCTAATTTTGGATTTCTGTCCTATTTTCAATGTAGTTTAAAGGTCAAACCTCAATATGGGCAAGGAATTGGTTAAATGGGATTAGTTTTAAACCTCTTGACTGTTGTATCAGTTTAGCAGCCCCATCACTCTGAGGCTTTAGTGCTCGGAGAGTTGAGCAGAGTATCTGCAGGAAGGTCTCACTCTGGAGTTTGAAGCTTTAGTCCAGGATTGCTGATTGTTGATTTCCAGGGAGCTTTTTCCATACCCAGATGTGCTGTAGGCAGTGCTGGGAGGGGAGGAGGGAAAGGCTGTCAGGGCACAGCCTGATGAGCTCTGAACCCAGGATAATGTGTGTTTGGGCATTTGCTATAGAAATATCCACATGAATGATTTGATGTGTAGCTTGGACCAGAGTTTTCTCAGCAATCTCTGTGTGACACAGATAATCTCTTGTCCCACACACATGTAATTACATGTTCTGTTGAAGGATGCAGCTTCCCCCTAGAAGCTGCTGTTAGAATTGTTTGACCAGACTGATTCTGGATCTCCTCAATACCAGCTTGCAGTGATGTTTTGGCCTTTGCTATAAAGGTTTGGTGAGTTAAAGGGTAACACTCTTGGCACCTTTCCTAACTCAACCTCTGGTTTACCTCCTAAAGCATTCCAGGCTTATTTTCTCTGATTTTTGTTCTTTGTAGACATTATCTCTGTAATAGGAGTAGTTTGGAAGCTGCTGCAATAAGCCTACTGTTAATGGGTGGCATAAATGTTCCTTTCTTTGCCTCAGTGAAGGCCCCATTATTAAAATAATTATTTGTAAGTGAATATGAATCAGAACAGTTAAGCATTGCTTTGAAGTAAGCCTTATAGAAGAAATCCCTAAAGAATGTCTTCCAGGAAAAACTCCTTGGCATTGAAGCACCAAATTTGGGACTTCTGGTTTGAGAGAGCTACTCAATGTCTGCATTGCTACAGATGATTTTGCCTTTGCAATGTTTCCCAGCAAACCAGCTGGAGAAAAAAAATAAAAGAGAAAGGCTTCATGCTTCACTTCCCTTGTGTGGTTCTTCTGTCTCCACCTTCTGGAAGCTGAGAGCAAATAGTTTAAAATCAGCTGAGTGGGTTAATGACCTGGAAAGCAAATGTGTTGCAAGATGAGTGTTTGACCCCCAGCTAAAGGGCATCATCAGGGGTTGTTTCAGTGATGTCAAAACACTGAGTCCAGGGAGTAAATAATTAGGGTGAAAATGCTCTTTAGGCCAGAACTGTAATTTATTTTTTCCTCTCTGCAGATTGTATCAGACTGAAGTCAGGCAGGAGGTGAAATTCACACAGGCACTGGCTGGTTTGGGTTGGAAGGGATCTGGGGGTTTTTCAGCAAATCCCTCAGCTGGGAGCTGAAGTGTCCTTCCCTGCTGCTCTTGTCCCTTTTCAGGTGGCAGCTGCTCCCTGGTGGTTGCCTGTGAAAGGAGCCAGCTGGAGGCACCCTGAGGGCCCTGACTCCAGCATCTCCAGCAGGTGAGCCATGGTTGGGGTGGATGAAACAAGAAAGCCTTATAAATATGATTGCCTGGCAAAAGATGTTGAGAATATAGAAACTATAAGCGAGATTGAAATGAAAGCAAGTTTTGTGATCCCTTAATTACTGAACAACTGGAAAACAATGGTGTGGCCAGCTGAAGGTGATCCCCTTTTGATGGAACAAGACCCTCTGCTTGCAGACAGCTCCAAGGGTCAGAGCAGACCCTACAGCTGGGCAGAAGGGTCCAAAGAGGAGTTTTTAGGGTTTAAAATGTAACACAGTATGGTAATGTAGTGATTCTTATAGGTTGTATGGAAATGCTATAGGATTTGTATATTGTACTAGATTGGTTAGTGAGAATCAGAATATTCAACACAGAAGATGATTTATGGTATTGTAACGGGAACTTCGACTTCTCTTCTCATCTCTTCTCATCTTCCACTTCTTCTTACCTTATTTCCTACACTCTTCGTTCTCACCCCTTTACTCTCTTACATTCTCCCCCTCTCTTCTCTCATCCTGCTCCGAGCTGTGGCTGCAGCTCCCAGCAGGGCCCTGCCCCCAGGCCCTTTGCAATAAACCCCAAATCCCAGCAGGGCCCTGCACCCAGGCCCTTTGCAATAAACCCCAAATCCCAGCAGGGCCCTGCACCCAGGCCCTTTGCAATAAACCCCAAATCCCAGCAGGGCCCTGCTCCCAGGCCCTTTGCAATAAACCCCAAATCCCAGCAGGGCCCTGCTCCCAGGCCCTTTGCAATAAACCCCAAATCCCAGCAGGGCCCTGCACCCAGGCCCTTTGCAATAAACCCCAAATCCCAGCAGGGCCCTGCTCCCAGGCCCTTTGCAATAAACCCCAAATCCCAGCAGGGCCCTGCACCCAGGCCCTTTGCAATAAACCCCAAGTTCCAGCCCTGGCTGCAGAGATCTCTGCTCTCTGTCCGTCCCGCCCCCGTTCTGACAAGCCATGAGCACCCATTCCATCCCAAAACACAGGGGACATCCCTGGCTCCCACAGCAATGGGAGCTTTTATTCAGTCACCTGCTGGCTGCTGCTTCTGGGAGTGTTTCCCACCTTCTGATGAGCTGCATGCAGCATTCCATGGCCATGGTCAGTGATGGAGAGCACCAAGGTCTGTCAGGACTGTGCTGACTGAGCCTCAGTGTTTGCTGTTTGTGTGCCAGCAGGGAACACAGCAGATCTTCCAGGGTCACAAACTCCAGACCTGGGTTTGCAGAGGAGGGATCAATCCTCCCTGTGTGCACACTCTGGAGTCTGGGCACTCTGAACTCTTCCATGTGGGATTTGGAAGCCTCTTTCTCTGGCAGCAGAAGACTGAGGAGTTTTGTGCTTTTTTTCTCTGTATTCTGACTCTGTGAAAAGCAGTTGTGACTGTGTAGAACCTCTGAAGGCTTTGGAAAATTCTGCTTTTTCTTACAGTTTGTGCCACCCTTTACCTGCACAAACCCTGAAACTTGCTGATCCATGTCTTCATACAACTGCTTTCCATTCTGAAGTGGGATGAATTTTAGGCTGAGAAAATCAAATTACTGTCTTCATTTGGGGCCTCTTACATTGCAACTGCTCCTCTGACTAGGCAGGTGCCAATGAAGTTAGGACTTCATCAGCTAGTGAAAGTTTCTAACAGCATTTTGAAATCAAATCAGACTCTCTAGCCTAGATCTAGTAGGTTTTTGAGTCCTCTAAGGACAGGACTTTGTTAGTGCACCATCATCTGATGGCTGAACTGCTCAGTAACGAGTTATCTGCTCTCCAAGGGCAAGGAAAGAATTATCTGAGGCAAAAATAGAGATAATAGCTGGAGGCATTGTTAGGGGGAGCCAGGAATTGAGGTCAGAGGCAGCAGACAGGAGCTGGAAACCTGCCATGAAATTCTGGGCTGGTGCAGACCTGGCCTGGCACAGCTGCTGGGAGCCTGGAAATGACCCCAGGGGTTAACTGGGATGCACTGGATTCCTAAATGGGGCAGGAAGAGAAGTTTGTAGGAAGTTCCTCTCTCTCCTGAACCCTCAGCTCTGGGAGCATCTTGGTCTATTGGAGGCTTGGCTAGGGAGGATCCTTCTGCAAGAATACCTGGGCATTTTTTTCTGTCTTTTTCTGGAAAAAGGGACAAGGATTTTGGTGTCAGTCCTGGAACCAAACCCCATTAAAGATGGGAGCTCTTGTGTAAACTGTGACTGCTTAAAGCACCCAAGGAAAGTCACTTCCCAGCTAAATTTCTGCAGTTCAGTTTCCTGGACAGGGTGCTGCAAAAGCTGATAAGAGTTGGTGAGACTCTTCCTCGTGTCACCTCTCCCTCAAAGCCCCATAGCTGACAGCAAGGACAGCACCCAGAGCAGGAGAGGAGCCACAGGGGAGGGAAGGACAGTCACCATTAAATTACAGAGTGCATTTTCCTGTGGAGCATCCTGCCTGCTGACTGAGGTGGCCCTGTGCCAGGCTGGTTTGATGCAGGATGCCCTGTGCCAGGCTGGTTTGATGGAGGATGCCCTGTGCCAGGCTGGTTTGATGCAGGATGCCCTGTGCCAGGCTGGTTTGGTGCAGGATGCCCTGGCCAGGCTGGTTTGATGCAGGATGCCCTGTGCCAGGCTGGTTTGATGCAGTATGCCCTGTGCCAGGCTGGTTTGATGCAGGATGCCCTGTGCCAGGCTGGTTTGATGCAGTATGCCCTGTGCCAGGCTGGTTTGATGCAGGATGCCCTGGCCAGGCTGGTTTGATGCAGGATGCCCTGTGCCAGGCTGGTTTGATGCAGGATGCCCTGTGCCAGGCTGGTTTGGTGCAGGATGCCCTGTGCCAGGCTGGTTTGATGCAGGATGCCCTGTGCCAGGCTGGTTTGCTGCAGGATGCCCTGTGCCAGGCTGGTTTGATGCAGGATGCCCTGTGCCAGGCGGGTTTGGCAGTGCTGGTGCTGCAGGTTCCCAGTGCTTTCCTGTGGCTCTGCAAACCCAGGCTCCCCCAGAGGGCAGGGTGTGGACAGTTCTGGGTGCTGCACTTGAGAAACCACAACCCATAAATAACTGCAGAGCTGGAGGTGGCAGCAGCTCGAGACAAACAGAAGTTAATTATTTCTCCTCCTGTTTCCCTCTGATGGCTGCATTTCCCTTCCAGCATTTTGCTGCCTTTCCTTAAGTAACTTTGCTGTAAAGTCACCTGGTGCAGCTGTAACTCATCAGTCCTGTGTGCCCCTGTCTGGCTGTCACATGGTGCAGCCCTGAGTCTGCCTGGTGCCCTGAGGAGCCTGTCCTGCTCATTTTGTTCCCAGAATGGACCATCCAGTCCTTCATGTTTCCTGGAATGATGCCCTGGCCTTCTGCAGGTGGGCAGGGAAGCGGCTGCCGACGGAGGCTGAGTGGGAGTACGGCTGTCGAGGGGGGCTGGAGAACAGGTACCTGTGCAGGGCTGGGCTGGGAGCACAGGGAGGGCTTCTCAGGGGTTTGTACCCCAGAACTGCTCTGCAGCCAGCCTGGGCGTGCTCGCCTGGAGAGGAGAAGGCTCCAGGGAGAGCTCAGAGCCCCTGGCAGGGCCTGGAGGGGCTCCAGGAGAGCTGGAGGGGGACTGGGGACAAGGGATGGAGGGACAGGACACAGGGAATGGCTTTAAGCTTAAGGAGGGGAGGTTTAGATGGAGTATTAGGAAAAAGGTATTTATTGCAAGGGTGGGCAGCCCTGGCACAGGTGCCCAGAGCAGCTGGGGCTGCCCCTGGATCCCTCAGGCTGGACATTGGGGCTTGGGGACACCTGGGACAGTGGGAGGTGTCCCTGCCATGGCAGGGGTGGCACTGGATGGATTTAAGGTCTCTCCCAGCCCAAACCTTTCTGGGATTCTATAAACTGACTTAATTTAATTAACAGTGTTTGACAGCTGCTCTGTTTGTCTTTCCTCAGGCTTTTCCCGTGGGGCAACAAACTGCAGCCCAAAGGGCAGCACTATGCCAATATCTGGCAGGGAGAATTCCCCACCAATAACACAGCAGAGGATGGGTACAAGGGGACTGCACCTGTAAGTGTGTCTCAAAGACAATCCAGCATGTGGAAATGATCTTAATCTTCCTAAAATTAAGGTCTGTCTTCAGGAGCATGAGCCATGGCTGTTTTCCATCCCTGCACTCTTTCATTTTAGTTTTTAAGTTGCATTAAATTTCACTGCAGGCTTGAGCATTATCAAGGGACTCTTTTACAAGCTAATTGAAAAGTAAAGATTACTTTCATTTTAACTTCTAGTTCCTCTCAAACTGACCTCTTTTCCCCCCTCCCAGTCAGTTTGTAGTCAGAAGCTGAAATTACTTTCTGCTTGCTCTTCTGGCCTTGCAGTTTTGTGAACTCAAAGATCACACAATAGTTTAAAAGAAATTACACTTCCCTTATGGGGAAGTTTATGGGTTGGGCCTGTCTAGTATAACAACCAGAGTGGGATTTTGAAGGCAATTAAGAATGTGAATGAATGGTGTTTAAGTCCAAAAGTTTCATTGGAAGAGGAGTGGCAGGCAGGCCGTGGCAGACAGGAGCTGGCTTTTCCTTGGTGGGAGGGGAGTCTGGGACCTGTGAGTGGGGTCAAGTCCCTGATGCCAGGTGTGTTTGCTGCTCAGACAGTGCCTTCCTGGAGAGGCTCAGTCTCCAAAGCCAGCGAGGGGATGCTGTGTCACCCTGGAGCAGGGTGCTGGGGACACTGGGGACCACAGCCTCCCATCCTGCTGGATTGACATGCAGGATGTGGAAGTGTTCCAGGTCTGCACTGCTGGTCTGCTGCCTGCTTTTGGGGCTCCTCCACGAGCACCTTGTGCAGGCTGGTGTGAGGATTCCAGCCTGTTCAGAGTGTCACAGAGCTGTGTTCCCTTCCTGTGCAGGTCTCTGCCTTTCCCCCCAATGGGTACGGCCTCTACAACATGGTGGGGAACGCCTGGGAGTGGACATCAGACTGGTGGGCTGTGCACCACTCCCCCCAGGACCTCCACAACCCTGTGAGTGTTTGCTTGGCACATCTGCAGAGTGCCCTGTGGGACCAGGGGCTCCTTGCTGTTCTGTGCTCCTGGGGTGGGGGATTTGGATAATCCCAGCACAGCTCATCCACGCTGCAATTGCAGTGCTCTGCTGCAGTTGTGGTGTTGTTTGGTTAGTTGTTCACACCTGGTTAGAATACCCATTGAATACTTCCCAACTGGCCTTATATTACAAAAGTCAAGAATTTATGGAATGACTTCTTTAAAAGGGTTTTAGTTCATTTATATTGCTACAAGCTGTACTTACTTTCCCCTCCCAGGCAGAGAACAAACCGTCGTGAATTATCTTTCTGACTTTTGGCAGCTTGTTTTAAACTGAACATGTGATAAAACTGAGTTTCAGGAGAAGTCACCAGGCTCTGAGAGGTGAATCTTTGTTTTCTTCGTGGCAGGCAGATGGAGGTTCCTGCAGGGTGAGATGTGTGAGGTCACTGATACTCTGTCTCAGCAGATTCCAGTTCCAGTGTTAGATCTGCTCCTCTCCCAGTCATCCAGGATGAGTAAATCCCATGATTTATGAATATGACAAGTAAGGCCACATAGTTTGTCACTCAAAACCCCAACAAATACAGTGGCTTTTATTTGCTAACAGCTTACAAAGCACTTTCAGGTTTATTTTTATTCCTGGTAATTACTTGTGAAGGCAAGACAATTATAGAACCCTCCCAACAATCTGTGTGCAGAATTCCATCCATTCCTTTTAACCAATCCTCAGCATAGCCCAGATCTTTCTTCTAGAAAGCTGCTTTGAAGATTTTGGGTGTTAAACTTATTATGTTAAAAAACTTTGCCTGAGCTCTGACCCTCTGAAAGAATTGAGAGTCTTTTGAGCCCAGAGAACACATCCTATATTTAGGTTACACTGCCCTGTGCTCTGCAGAGACTGAAGAGCTGGGCTCTGATAGATCTGGTGCTAATCAGTTCTAATGTCTCAGAAGATAACTGCAGCCTGGCTATTTTGGGACACCTTTGCACATGAGGAGATGCAGTTTCTTTACCCATTTAACCAGAAAAACCCTTTGGAATTCACTTTGACGTGCTCTGCTTCAGACACTGGATTCTGACAGTCAGTTTGCATATGAAAAACCCCTAAAAGCCTCATTGTTAACACCTGATTTTTAAATACTTCCTGAAGTGTCTGGGTTTAAAACTTCAGCAAACTCTTGGAGTTGAGCAGAGCAAAGTTCACAGGATAGTTGTTCCCCACCATCACCTTACTCCAGCAGGGAAGTGCTGCTGCCTTGGCATCATCAACACCGAAGTGTCTCAAATAAATAATTCTGACGAGGGTGCCTCACTGCAGTCACAGAATCCCAGAAAGGTTTGGGTTAGGAGGGACCCTAAATCCCACCCAGTGCCACCCCTGCCATGGCAGGGACCCCTCCCACTGTCCCAGGTGCTCCAACCCCAATGTCCAGCCTGGCCTTGGGCACTGCCAGGGATCCAGGGGCAGCCACAGCTGCTCTGGGCACCTGTGCCAGGGCCTGCCCACCCTCACAGGGAACAATTTCCTCCCCAAAAATGTAACTGATCCTTTAGCAGAGAGAGCAAATTGTGTGTGTGAGGTCCAATCAAACCAGAGTCCTTTTAGGGGTTATTTTGTGGTGACTTCTGGCTCTGGTTTTTTTGTATGAGCTGCAGTTCTCTGTTTGACAACTGATTTCTCTCCAAACAGAGTAACCATGTGGCTGTGCACTGGAAATCACCATGCACCATCAGAAAGCATTTGCTTGATGTAATCAAAGAAGTACAACTTTATTTTCATTAACAAAAAAAGCTTCTGGGATTTTTTAGTAACTTTTAAAAGAACAATCCTACTTTTATGAGCTTTGGTAATGGAATGCACAAGCACTTATGTAATCAGACTGGAATATGACTGTTGCAGTATTCTAGTACAGAATAACCTTGTTAATTTACAGTAAACTCTGGGGTTTAATTCTGGGATCAAAGTCTGGACAGCTCTGGCCTTTTGCACCAATGTCCTTCCCCTTCAGTACCAGCTGGTGCATTCCTTCAGGTCAGGCCATAAAACAATGGTGCTTGATAGAACAGAGATTTGCTTGTTTTAATCAAATGTGACCTTAATTGCTGGGCTGAGATTAGCTTTTATGAGGGGAAGCACAGCCAAGGCAGTTTCCTTCATCTGTCAGTGAGATATGTGCACCAGCAAATATTAACTGCAAATGCTGCTGCTGCTGTCTGTTGGTTTTCTGACATCTTTGCCAGTTGTCTTATGATAAACTCTTTACTTCAGTGATTTTAAATAAGAGAATGATGTTTTATAATGGAACAGATTGATGGAGCACAGTACAGCATTTTTCTGCAGGTGAGGTATTTCAGTGCTGTAATTCTCCTTCAGAGGCTGTAGGGGTCAATTTGAGTTGGTTTTTCTGTTACCAAATAACCTTTGATGCTCAATTTTGGCCTGGTGGAAGGTCTCTGTAGTTAATAAAAAGATGCACCCCTGAGCCTTTGGTTCACACACTGCTCAGTACAGGTCAGCCCTTTGTAATTGCTGACACATGATAGATTTAGCTTTAGAGCTTTCTAACCATGACCAAAAATGTTCCTCTTCGTTTATAGAAGTGTCTTTGGAGCCAGTTGCACAGATTGCTGCTCAGCCCTGCAGCATTTAGGGGAAATCCACAGCCCCATTGTTCTGCTTTGTCTTGTTCCCATAGAACCTTTTTTAGGTCAGTTTTCTCTTGGCTTCCCTTGAAATGAGATTTCCAGGCTGGGTGATGACTGTGCTGGCTGGAGGCTTATCTCAGAGCAGGGACTGTGCATGCACCTGCAGGTGTTTGGGGACAGTTCCAGAGGCCTCAGTAGGAGCAGGGCTGGGCTGTGGAGCAGCACCCAGGCTTGGAAGGAGCGGATGCTGCCTCAGGGTGTGCCTTTCCTTGAGTATTTGTGTGCCATTAAATGCCAAATTCTTTTTCACACATAGAAATTTTGGCAGTAAACATAAAGCTGCTGCAGTTTGTGTGGTGAACTTTCACACAAAGCTGTGAAACTCAGGGGGTGCAGGCAGGAGTTTGTAGAGTACCAACATCACCTCTCAAGGTTTTCTGACAGTCCCTGGGATTTATATTCAGTTACAAATGCTCATCTGGGGTAGATTCTTCTAGGACATCACCCCTGGTAATGCAGACCTGGGTAGGAGACAACTGTACCCCTTGAGACAGGGTAGGAGAGTGGGATCCATGGCAGGTGTGACCAGACTGGTCACAGGGTGGTCACTGAGCATAGCTGGAGCTCATTTCCTTCCTGGTGAAGCCTCTTTAGGAACCTGTGACGGTGGTCACAGGGGTTTTTAGAGGAAGGAAGAGATGAGGAATCTTGATTCCATGATCAGAAGGCTTGATTTATTATGATATATATATATATATAACATTATAACTATGCTACATAGGAATAGAAAGGAAAGGAGCTTCTTCAGAAGCTGGCTAAGCTAAGAACAGAATAGAAAGAATAATAACAAAGGTCTGTGTCTCAGCAGAGAGTGAGAGCAGCTCCACCATGAGTGGTCAGTAAATCCAAACATCTACAGAAGAGCATCACAGGTGGACCTGTTGCATTCCACAGCAGCAGATAATAATTGTTTACATTTGTTACTGAGCTTCTCAGCTCTAGCAGGAAACATCCTAAGAAAGGATTTTTCACAAAAGATGTCAGTGACAGGAACCCCCCTGTTCCCAGGCATTATCATGAGCAGCACCTGCAATGTTAAACATTTGCAGCACTGGGGAGGGAGCACAGTTACTGTCACCTGCAAATCCTGTAGGGCAGAATTATTTCAAGCTGTCTGCTTCAGACACTGCTGAGATCTGTGTCTGGAATATTTCTGATTGCTCCTTCCCCATCCCCTCCCTGCCTGTAATCAGCAGTTATTCCTGAGTACTGACCAGTGTCCTCCCTCCCCAGCAAGGGCCGTCCTCGGGCACGGACAGAGTGAAGAAGGGTGGATCCTACATGTGCCATAAGGTAACTTATCTGCTCTTCTCCTGTTCCTCTTCCCTCTGAAAGCACTTGACCATGATCCTCTGACAGTTTCCTGGCATCCTGGATGCTTGTCAAGGGGTTTCATGGCATTTATGAAGAGCAACACCTGATGTTCCTAAGGACCTCTTTTTGCTTAGCTTGGAGTTAAAACAAGTAAGTTTTTTTTAATCAGTATGGGGTTTAAATGCAGAACTTAAAATTGATGTAGGCTTCTAATGGTGTTTTCATGATAAAGCTTGAGGGATACTTGTCAGAGTGGAAAGTAGGGATGTGACTTTTTTTTTTAAGTTTTAGAATGGCTTTTGATCCAGAAAGGGTATGGAGCTCTGAGTAACCAGGGAAAGGTGTTTCTGCACAGGGCAGGGGGTTGGGACTGGATAAGCTTTAAGGGCCCTTCAGTCCCAAATCCTTTTATAATTCCATGGTTCAGTGATATCAGGTGTTTGCAGAGCTGGCTGGGAGATGAAGTGTTTGTTGGTGGCATACCTGAAAATCCTTCAGAACTGCCAGAGTGATGGCTGTTCATGACATAAAATAGTGTTTTAAACTCTGCTCATGCAGTGCTTAAAAGCCCTCATTGTACATCTCCTGTTTCATTAAAGCTGTCCTGTTCTTCCCTTGCAAAGCCTATGGCTGGCAAATCACTCTCATAATTAGATTACATTTTCTACAGTGAGATCCCATTTTCTACACTGATTTCCTTTTTAGGTGAAATCAATGTCAGATGTTAATTAGCAGTTTTGATTAAATTAACACTGGAATAGGCTCTTCAGTGATGAATAACATGACCCATTTTGAAGGTTTGTGAAGATTCTAGTCTGCCCTAGTCTTTTTTTGTAGGTGATAAAACTAGGCTGTGTATCAAGACAAAACCACTGACTACTGTTAGTACAAGGGCTCTTTATTAGGTGCCTGACATCAGCTCAGACTGATCTTTGTGTGCTGGTGCTCCTCTCCCTCTCAGAGCTGACAGAGCCTGAAGCTGCACCTTTTTACATCCCATCCCAAAAGTCTGGCACCTCACTCAGGGAAATGTTCAGTACCTGTCCAGTCCAGTGGGGCATTAGCACATGGATACACAGCTCAGCCTCTGAGGGGAGGCTGAATGGCTGTTTTGGCTTTTTCCCAGGGCAGGAGAGATTCTTGGCTGACACTTTATCAGACACTTTGCCATTCAGTCTAGTTTTTGTGTCAGCTGGTGTCTGTTTAGGATTCCCTCATTTCTAACTCAGCGATTTCCATCCGTAGCACTTCATCGATCTGTCCCACAGCGATGGCAACATTCTGCTGTATTAATCTAACTAATTAATCTGTTAATCTAACAAGCTGTTGCCTGAGGAGCCCCAGCTGTGCTAAGAAGTTCCTTTTCTGTGTTGCTGTGCAGTCCTACTGCTACAGGTACCGCTGTGCAGCCCGGAGCCAGAACACCCCCGACAGCTCCGCGTCCAACCTGGGCTTCCGCTGCGCCAGGGCCGCCCCGGGGCCACGCTGAGCCCTCTCAGGGCATGGCAGGGCACAGGAAGGGCTGCATCCCACCCCAGGGACAACAACCTGAGCACAGTCCCTTGCTGATGGCACACCATGGAAAAACCTTGCTTGAAGTTCCTGCTGAGGGAAGAACAACCAGCACGACTCGAGAGCGCTTGGAGAGCCTTCGTGTTCACGAGCAGCCTGGTCTGGGTGTTTTGGGTTCAACTGGAACAAAACTGAGCAGAAACGTGGCAATCATGTTTTCAAAGATTACTTAATCCCAGAATTAGGCTGGAAAAAACCTCCAGAATTATTGAGTCCAGCGCTTGACTGATCACCACCTTGTCAATTACAACAGCTCCTCTTTAGACAGAATCTTTATTAATTAGTTTTATTTATGTAGAACTTCTACACTCAAATGCAATAAGCAAAGACTTTATAAACTTTTAGACAGCTTTAAAAGAAATTCCAGGCAATTAGGAAACTCTAGGCAGCTTTGAGAGACAATGAAGGAGTCAAGAATGAGGGCTGGGAGATGACAGCCCTCCCCACAGGCAGCTTGCCCTTTGTTACATTCCATTGCAGTGAAAATCATGTCCAGAAATGGGCTTCTCCTGCTGCTCTTTAGGAAGTGCCTTCTGCAGCTGAGGGAGATGATCCTCAGGGTGATGATGATTAGAAATCTTGTACATGTTTGAATAAAATATCAAGCATTTGTTTATGCCAAAGACTTTTATTGATGGAAAAACACAACTTCCTTTGAATTTCTTGGACGCAGTGTAGGCTTATTTTAGGGACTTGGAAAATGCAATACTGGCCTCATTAGAAACTGAAGCTAATGAGTGATTCCACTTGAATAAGAGTCATGGAAGTGATGGCAGATGGAACTGTGAGCCCTCAGACCTAATAGGGTAAATTTCTAAACTGTTTTGTTGAAAATAAAATTCCTCACTGGAAGGAGAAGAATTTTAGCAATTGAGAAGGGAAATGGGAGCAAATGAAAGCAACCTCGCTTTGGGATCTGAATGTGACTGTGGATTAGCAAAAGCCTTGGCACTGATGCTGGTCCTTGCCAGTGCTGTCTTTGCTGTAGAAAATGGGTTTGAGTTTAATGCAAATCCATCACCTGGCAGCTCCTTCTGCAGTGGTTTCATGTTGAAAAGATGACCCAGGAGAATGCCTGGGCAGCCCTTCACCGAACACCAGCCTCCAGTGGGGTCCAGGTAAGCCCAGCAAGCAGAAAAATCTATCCCAGGACACAACATGAGGTGGCATAACATGGAGATATTGATAATAATTTTTGCATTCAGAGAAGAAAGGAGGAGGGAGGATGAAGGGAAGCTCAGAGCCTTCTGAGCTGTTTGACTGGATTCATTGTGGAAGTGCACAATGAGCTGTGAGGAACGGACTGGGGCTCTGAAGCTGAAAGGAGTCTGAAGGAGAAAGTGAACAGAAATTCAGCAGCTACAACAAAGAGTCTATTTCTTTCCTAGTTTCTTGACAGGGAATTTTTTTTGTAATATTTTGGTGCACTCCCCCAGGCAGCTGCAGTGCCAAGGCATGGTGGAGTATAGTGCTGTATGGAAAACAGCCATTAACAACTGTCAGGATGGTTCAGAACTCAATTATTATTTTGTTTTCGCAAGGCCCTCAGTGTGGCTGTTTTGAGCAGTCCAGCACTGTTCCTGTTCTGGGAAGTTTGCTCCAAGCAGATAACTGGGATCAGGTCACTCCCAGGAGCTGCAGCACTGGCGTGGGCTGAGAGCTCAAATTGCAGGGACAGAGGGCTCAGCTGTGCTCCTGCTGTGGGGCTGTGATCAAGGACCAGATACTGCTCAAGGTGCTTGGGGTTTTTTTTTATCTGCACTTCCTTAACTACTCAGAATCATGCCAAGTGCACAGTCATAACAGGAAGGTAACAAACCCTGCTGTCATCCTGAAAACGAGGAGTGCAGATGCTGTAACACTCATCTTGGAACTGCTCAGGAGGGAAAGAGGAAGTGCATTGGATCATCTGCTCCCAGCCCCGTGGTCTGAAAGTGGCTGGCATGATGCCTTTTCAGGGAGAAAACCAGATAAAACTCCCTTCTGCACAGGAGACCTTGCAGTCCAGGCTGTGCCCTGGAATCCTGTGCATTCCAGGGTATGGGATCCAGGGAATTTCCCTCCTGTAACAGCAGGAACCCTGATTGAGGCAAGGACTGAAGTTAATGTCCACTCAGCCTGTAAACTACTTCTGCCAGCTGCTGAAATCCTTTGGAGGGTTCTGCACTGACAGAAATGATGCTTAATGATTAACCCTAAGAGAAATGACGTGGTAATGTTTATTTTAACATAAACCCACAGCTGTGTCTAAACCCCAGCAGCAGCAGGAAGGCTCTTAACAGGGAGAGGTTAACACTGCATCTTATCAAGGAAGCAAACATAAACACCAAGTAGGATTTTGTTTAGTAAATAGCAAAATGTCCTTTATCCCTGGTCAGTATCAGGTTAATCAGAGTGGTTTGGGTTGGAAGGGACCTTAAAGCTCATCTTGTTCCAACCCCCCTCCCCAGAGCAGGGGACCTTCAGTTGGTTCACAGCTGCATCCTTGAATTATTCTGATCATATTTCAATAGGAAACTAAATCTGCCAATGAATATTGAAATATTGATAATCATTACTGCTCTTTGAGAGTAAACAGGATTACAGAAAGTTCCCAGTTTTTAGCTGTTTGCCTGGATTGCTTGTGAAAGAGCACACTGAGTTGGGAGTGACAGCTCAGTCCTTCAGTGGCACCAATCCTTCAGGTCCAAATCAAAGTTGGCTGTAATTTAAAAATGAAGTTACTGATCACCTGCAGAACAGCTGATCCCCAAGAGATGCACTCTCTTGTGTGTGTTATGTCAAAGGGTATGGAAACAGGGAATATCCAACTGTCCAGAGCAAATAATTGACAGTTTGTGCTGATGATGGCACAGTGTGACATGAATAAAAAACTGCATTGCAGTTTATCCATCTCAAATATCAAAACCAGCCTATGTCAAGCTGCCTTAACTTGATCTTTGCAGAAAGGGAAGTGAAGGGACCTGCAGTTACAGAACGTGCCCATGTGGCAGTGCATCCCTGGGGGAAGGAGGTGCTCAGAAAAGCCCTGCACAGCTGCTGCAGCCAGACAGGGATGATGCAAAGATGATGGAATGATCTTCTCCCTATGCTGGGAAAGGCCAGGCCTTGCTTAGTGCTGCCTGGCCCTGGAGCAGTGAAAACATGGATCAGTTAGCAGCTGAAAGAGCCCTCGTGCATCTGTCAGCTGTTCAGCACAAAACACAGATCTGTTGCTGTTCAGATGCACTTCTGTATTTCTCCTTTCACTCAGCTGTCAGCACCATCCTGCTTCATGCTGCAGGGGCTGCATTTGCTTCCTGAGCAGGAACTGAGTGCTGGGGAGTAACAGATTGCAGAGATCTGATGGGAGCAGCCTCGAGGCTGAGGTGATTAGAAAAGATGGGATGTGGTGCTCCTCAGAGGCTGCTGTCCTTCACCACTTCAGCCCAGCTAAATGGCAGTGAAACAGCCACTCAGTCACAGCTGCTTTGGGCATGCAGCTGGAGAAGGGACACACCAAGTACTACAGCTACTCTTTCCTTTTACATCAGTAATTAGTTACTATGCTTTGTGGAACAAAAAAAAATACAGCAAGTAATTTAAAAGCAATAATTTAATGGATTTTAAGAACCTAATGCCTTTCTTGTAAGAGTAATGGTTCATGGTGTCACTTTCTTGTGCCACTGTCAGTGACTTTTCTTGCTATTATCACGTCCTGTCCACGTACAAGTGCCAGAGTCACAAATTCTTTCTGAAGGGTACAGACTGAGAGAGCTGCTTTAACATACAGCAAGCTGTCAGAGGAAAACCAGACAAAAACACCAGGCCTGACTTAGTCACTGATTTTGGAACATCTCAAAGCTCCAATAAGCCCTTGTACTATCCACCTTGAAAAGGTTTTTCCATAAAATTAGTTCTTGACACTGTGTCTCTTTGCTGCTCCTCAAACCCCATGTCTGCTTCCTTGTTGGAGCAGAATGAGTTTAACTGCTGGAGAAAAGAGTATTTTTAGGTGTGTTGAAGGCTGAAAGGCTACAGAGAACTCGCTGGTGTGGAAAAGAGGGAGCTGTCCCAAGGTAAGAAGGAAGCACACGTGCGGGAACCACAGTAGCAAGGTTTCCTCAGGCTGTTCTCTTCCTCCAGAGCTTTGTGTTCTCTGCTGGCTCCTGGGAAATTCCGGAATCTTCCAGAGTAATCATAGGTGAGTTCCTCTCCAGCAGCAATATCAGCAGCAGCAAAAAGCGCCAGTTTGGGCACCATGGAGTCAACTCTGACGGGCACCATGAAGAGGTTGGGCTCGCAGGAGTGGTTCAGGAACCTGCCCACGTTCCCGATGCGCGTGGGATCCACGAAGGTCTCCATGACCCGCCCGTCGTGCAGGTGCTCCCTCACTGCTATGATGTAGTTTGGCTCCTGTGGGCCCTGGGCCCGGATTCTCCTCTGAGCCTCGGCAAAGCCCAGCACCTCCCCAGCGTACTCACACACGAAGCTGCCCTCGGGCACGGGCTGCAGGGCGCGCACGCCCCAGCCCTTGCGCTGCGTGCGGAACACCTGCAGCCGCAGCCGCAGCCCCCGCTGCACCAGGCGGTTCTGGCAGCCCTCCCCGCAGCAGCACAGGCTGTTGCACTCAAACACGGGCCTGGAGAAGGGCTGCTGCTGCTGCTGCTGCTGCTGCTGCTGCTGCTGCTGCTCGGCCAGCAGGAGCCCCAGGCTGCTGTAGCTGTGCCCGCGGCTCAGGCAGGGGCACTCGGGAGCGGCGCAGGAGCGGCTGCGGCAGGAGCAGCCCGGGAAGGTCACCTCGGTGGGGTCCAGCTCTCCATCTGCTCCAGGCACGCTCTCGGGGCTGTACTGCAGAGAGAACAGCAGTCAGAGCCTTGCAGCACTGCTGGAAACCAGAATGGTAAACAAATGTGTGTCTGTAAACAGCTGATCCCAGAACAAAAATCACAAACGCTTTGCTGTTCTGTAAACTTCCAACTCAAACTTGTCTGAAATGTTTAAAAGAATACAAATCAGATATTCCTTACAGACCAAAACCCAACTGATTGCTCTTCTCAGGGAGTTGCTAGAATCACCATCGCTGGATGTGTTTATAAAAAGACTGGAATGGCACTTGGTGCTATAGTTTAGTTGAGGTGTTAGGGCATAGGTTGGACTCGATCTTAGAGGCCTCTTCCAACCTCATTATTCTGTGATTAGTGTCTGAATTTCTCAAATCAGCCCCAGGCCACAAAAATGCTTGGCAGAAAAAAAAAATCAGCTCATTAGACCCTACTATGTACGATTTTCATTTCTAGCGATAATCAAGATCTTTATTTATGGATTATTTATATGCAGAATTATCAAGGTATTGCTAAAGTAATTCTCCTCACACTTCAAAATGCTCAGTAAGTTACTTCTAAGGTTAATCTATAGCTCTGCAAGCCACAGAATTTAAAACACACAATTATGTTGAAAATGAAGATACTTTCAATTTATCTCTCCAACTTGTTCTATTCACACTTCCCCCTAATCCCGGTAGAAAATCAGGTTCTCAAAATTGCACTGATGCCCCCAGCAGGTGAATGGCAAGAGAACCACGGAGAGTTGCAATACAAAACCCGATACAAACTGCTGCATTTTGACACCAAGGTGTAAGGACTGCCAGAGGGTATTTCCACTCCCTCCTCAGCATTCGGCTTTATTTAGAAGCCTGGAGGATGTGCTATCACTAAATATTACATTTCACAGCAGCTTGTACCTGGCAATTCTGGCTGTTGTGAAAGATGACAGTGCATTTGCAAATTCCCTTTTTTAATAAGCACCAGATTCTCAGGCACTCTGCTTTACTCAAAACCAAATTTCATGTTCCTCAACCAGCATTTTGGTAAAAATACGAGCACACCACACAATTCAGGGAGATCTGGCTCTACAGGGATCACAGCTTAATTTCTCCTCAAGGCTTATTAGAAGCTTCTCCAATCTGGTTTGTATAGACTCTCTAAACACCACTAAAGCAATTTCCGAGGCATCCTGGAGTGCCAGGACAAGCAGGAACAGATCCAGACTAGAAGACAGCAGATTTAGATGCGATATTAGGGATAAATCCCTCCCTGTGAGGATGGAGAGGCCCTGGCACAGGCTGCCCGGAGAAGCAGCGGCTGCCGCACCGCCGGCGGTGTCCGAGGCCCGGCCGGAGGAGCCTGCAGAGGGAGGTGTCCCTGCAGAGGAGGGTGCCCCTGCAAAGGGAGGTGCCCCTGTCCCGCTCTCCTCCCCGGTGTCCCCACCCGGTACCTGGAAGGCCGGCGGGGCCTCCCCGGGCGGCCACAGCGCCACGGGCACGGCCTCGCTGCCGCCGCTCAGCTCCGCCATGCCCGCGCCCCGCCCCCGCCGCCAAAGCACCGCGCCCATTGGCTGGGCGGGAGCGATGCCGCTCACTGATTGGGCAGAAACGGTGATTGACAGCGCCAGGAGGGGGCGGTGCCGTGTTGCGCGGTCCCGTCCCCATCGGGGCGGGCACTGAGAGGGAACCCCGGCCCCGGTCCCGCTCCTGCTCCGGTCCTGCTCCGCTCCCGTTCAACACCGGCCCGGCCCGCTCCGGGGATGCAGCCACTCTCGGCAGGGTACGGGGAAATGCCGCCGCACCCCCTCCGGTCCCTTCCTCCCTTCCCGAGGCTGCGCCTCCAAACCGCGCTGCGCTTCGCGCGACCTGTACGAAGTGCTCGCATCAATGGTCAGTGTTAATGGCAAACCACAGAGTTGTGTCAATTCCTCACGTGCCTGTCAATCCCTGCTTATTTTGAAGTGTTCAGTTTTTTTTGTTGTTTTTTTTTTCTTTTTCTTTTTTTTAACAAGTTGCTGTGTCTGAAGAGCGGCTGGGGCTCCGAGCTGGGGCTCCGAGCCCCCGTGCAGGGCAGGCAGTGCCCCATGCTCCTGACCTGGGGATGGGAACTGCGATGGCCGTTGTCAAAAATGGCTCAGAAACTGTTGTAAAATAGTTAATAACTGTTGAGCGTGTACTGTTAAAAAGTTTGGTTCTAATATTGTAAAAGGGGACAAAGGGTAGTTATAAGAAATATGGTACTCACCGTTGTACACTTAAATAAAGTGCACTGCTCCAAGGGAAACGAGCCAGCCTGGACAGAGCTGTAATGGCCAATCAAGCACCTTAAACCTTCATACAAATGAAGGATCCCAACAGAAACCAATCCAAAGGGACAAAAAACAAGATAAAAGGGGACATCCGAGCCAGTGAATGTGTGCTGCTCCATCTGGGACATCGGGGACATTGCTGCTCAAGGAAGGAAGCAGATCCAGCGCTGCAGCATCCTCGATGGATGGGAACGCTCCTGCTGGACCCATGGCCCCCCTAAGCTTTATGCCTTGTTATAATAAATACTGAAATGCCTGTAGTACTGGGAGTGTGTTCCTGTTTTTTACAGCTGGGGGTTATGGCTTTTGGCAGGATATAATCCAGCCAAATCAGTGCTCTGCATGATGGGAGACACGAATCCATGGAAACAACTTGTGGCTTGGGATCACACACTGTTTTGGGTTGGAAGGGTCCCTAAATCCCACCCAGTGCCACCCCTGCCATGGCAGGGACACCTCCCACTGTCCCAGGCTGCTCCAAGTCATGTCCAGCCTGGCCTGGGACACTGCCAGGGATCCAGGGACAGCCAGGGCCTCCTCTCCTCACAACCAAGAATTTATTCCAATCTCTCATCTAAACATGGCTCAGGAAAATCCTGCCTGTGCAGTGTATGACATTCTTCTAAAGCATCTCACACGATTTCTTTCAGAGCTGGAAACTGCCCCGTGTCTTGGGGAAACAAAGCCAGGTGTGCTCCCCTGCTGGGGGTTCCATTAGCTTTAGTATTTACCCCAGCTCAGGTGTTTTGGGTTTGAGGTTGATTGGGAAAGCAAAGCCAGGTGTGCTCCCCTGCTGGGGTGGTCCAACGGCTTTAGTATTGAGCTCAGGTGTTTTGCATTTGAGGTTGATGAAGCTGAGGCTGTTAAATCATTTCACCTGAAGCTGTTAAATCATTTCACCTGCATGAGCCAGGTGTTTCCATTTGGGACTTAATTAGCACTCCTACAAATAAGCCCCTGCCTCAGAGCTGGCAGTTAGAAGTTTCTGGAGTGTGCTTTGTGCTCCTCCAGGGGGATGTTTCTTCTGGCTGCCTTTCCCTGGGATGGTTACTGGCCTGGCTTTTCTGGTCCCTCTTTCTGCAATCTTCAAGAAGTGGAAAGTTGCATTTGTTGTCTCCTTCGTCCTGCCTGGAAAAAAGAGCTGAGCAGCAGCAGGGGAGTTGCTGGTGAGTTTGGACAATGAAATCTGTGTTTATGGGGGGTAATGGGGATAGAGTTAATGTGAAGGTAATTAAATTGTTGTTTGTTGGATATTTGAAAGGGTTGTTTTTGTGCTGGACCTGTAAGAGGAGGGGAGGTACAAAAGAGGCACTCCTGGAGGTCTGTGCTTCTCAATGTCTGGCCTGTCTAATTTTGGGGAAGAGTTTAATCAGTTTAAATTTGTGCTGTTAGTGCTTTATTATTGAATGTTCGTGGTGGAAGGGTCTAAGCACAGCCTGTGGTCCTGGGTTTCTCCACCCACAGCTGCTCGTGGTGCCTCCAAGCCCTCCCTCCTTGGGGTGGCTGCTCTCACCCTGTGAGTGTGGGGAAGGCAGATCAGCTTCAGGAGAGCTGCTGCAATGCTGAGTGGCTGGAGATGCTAAAATGTGCCTCAGTTCAGGGCTCTCTGTTATTAACAAGCTGACCTTTAGATCAAGACACTGATTTGGCTGCTGATCCCTCGTGTCAGATGGAATTCCCTACCTTTTTGAAATGATTGCAGTAACAAGTCATTACTCTGTTGTAGAAGAAACAGGTTGCTTGTATGTGCAGGGGAGGGGTTTGGGAATCTGCAAAAGGTCATAAAAAATCCAGTGTTTTCCTCCTCCTCATCTCATCTAGAGCTCTGTTGTGTTGAACTGTGACTGGCTTAAAGTGTTGGGAGGTCCAGGGTGGGTGAAAAATGGAGGGAAGCTCATTTTCATTTATTATGTAAAATTGTTGTGGAAGGACAGCTTAAAATGGAGCTGGAAGAGTGAATTGGAGGTGAACTTTGTGATGCTGATCTGAGGCACCTGGGAATTTCTTTTGCAGTCTCTGGGATGAGACTGCAAATCCCCTTTTGTTACATTATATGTATTAAGGTGTTGAATTTTCCCCCTATATAAATAATACTTTTTTCTCATAAGTAATTTTTTTTGATCCCTCTTTACACTCTTTTGGATTTCTTGATATTCTTTTGAACATTGGTATTTGGGAGGTTTGCCCTGCCTGAACTGTAAGTTTGTGTCTTTATCTCACTCAGAATTTTGGTGGCTGAGGCTGTGCCATGCTGGGGGAGCTCAGGGGTGTGAACCTGTCCCTCATCAGCTGCACTCCAGGCAGGTGTGCTCAGAAACCTGGCACAATCCTGGCCTAGAGGAACCTGGATGTGAAACTTTCCTGTCTTTCTGGTAGGCAAAATGCCCAGGAATCAAAGGTTCCAAATTGGTGTGATGGAAGCTAAACCAGCCTGAGTGATACACATGGAATTCCAGGTGTTTGTGGTGTCCCCATCAGTGCTCCTGGGGATATGCTGCAGCCCTTTCTCCAGCTGGGAGCGTTGCCAGCTCTTCATCAGCTCAGCTGTGTCATCCTTGTGCTGATTTTGGCTCCAAATCCTGGTTTTAGGGCCCTCCCAGGGAGGGTGACCAGAGCCTTTTGCTCAGGAGCCTGTTTGGAGGCTCCCTTTGGCTCCCTGCTTTCCTGTGGGACCAATCTCTGAAAGAACAAGGTAAAACAAAGGGATCACGTTCAGGGAATGTGAATGCCACAGAGGGGCTCATTCCCCAGCCCGGGCTCCTGCTGTGTGCTAATGAGCTGCTGAAGCCCTCCCCAGGAAATGCAGGCTGCAGTGAGAGCTCTGGCCATGGAGTGTGTAAATCCTGGGAGGAGAAGTTGAAGATCAGTTTATTTAAGCGTGCCTTAGCTGCTCAGAGAGGGCTGACCTTGGAAAATGCTGTGTTTGAATAATGCAGTTTATCAAAATATCTCCAAGTGCTTTTGCAGAGAGAGATGAACTTTGTTTCCTTTCTTGTTCAGATAAGAAAACTGATGCAGGGCACATGGAGGAAATTCAGCAGTGGTTGAGCTCTTGGTTATCCCAGGGCTCTGCATTTCATCCCTTCCATGTGCTGCTCTTGCAGCATTGATTGGGTTACAGGAACCATAAATCTCTTTGCCAATACACTCAGAAAGTCTTGACTTTGAGATGAGTAACAAAGTTTTATCACTCAACATTTTGTCACATCCTTGGGTATAAGCAAAACAAGTTAGAGTAGTGAGAACAATTCAGCTCTCCCCATGCAAATGGATTCCTCGTTAATAGTAATTTTGTGAAAATTAGTCTGGATATATTTCAGGTGATTAAACTCACCCCTATTTTGGCCTGGCAGCTGCAGGTGAGCCACTTAGAAAGACTGGATGCACCCCTCATGTGCTGGTGTTTGGCAGGGAATGTTTCCTGATATTTTTGTTACTAGGGAAAGCCACAGAACAGCCTTTCAGTTAAACAGGCTTCTGTGTAACAGTATTTCTTCAAAAGAACCTCATTACCAAGTGAGACACAGAACTGCCTGCCAGCCTGGACAAATTCCCTCCCTTTGAAGTGCACATCAAATTCCTCCTGTGCTCCCCATCTGCCTTGTATGAACAAACCTCCTCTGACACGGGTGACCTCTGGCATTTCCCTCTGCCTCGGGGAGCTCTGTTTGCACAGCACTCAAATCTTTTATGGGCTACACGTGTGCTGGGCAGTCCAGGGGTGGAGTGGATGTGTCAGGGATGCAGCAGGCTCAGCAAACTCCTGCTGCCAGCCTGGCTGGTGGGTTGTCTTAGTGTGCTGCTTGCCAGAGGCAGATCTGCCCCTTCTGCCACAGGAAATGGAGCTGAGAGAGGATCCCTGTGGGGTGCCCAGATAAAGGGAGGGATGATGATGTTCTTGAAGGATAATTTATTATTTTTTATGGTAGTGTATTATCTTAAAGAATGCTATACTAAACTATACTAAAGAATACAGAAAGGATACTCACAGAAGGCTAAAAAGATAATAATGAAAACTCGTGACCCCTTCCATGGTCCTGACACAGCTTGGCCCTAATTTGATTGCTCATTGAAAATAATGAAAACTTGTGACCCCTTCCAGAGTCCTGACACAGCTTGGCCCTAATTTGATTGCTCATTAAGGCAAAACAATTCACAGAAACCAATGAAACAATCACCAAACACATTCCAAAGCAGCAAAACACAGGAGAAGCAAATCAGATAATTACTGTTTTCATTTTTCTCTGAGGCCTCTCAGCTTCTCAGGAGAAAAATCCTGGGTGAAGGGTTTTTTTCGGAGAATGTGAATGCTGCACCTTCTTAAAGTTTTAAACCTGCTTTACCTTTCTCCTAATCCTATCTCACTACAAAAAGTGATTGTATTAGTGATGAGCCAACACCAAACCCACCACATTCTCCAGTACATTAACCAAAAAAATCTCAAAATGTAAGAAAATCTTAAATTAGCAAACCACAACCACTACAATGTTTTCATCTCAATTGGCCCCAAAGGAGTCTATTGATTCAAGTTCTCTTCTCAATGAATCTAGATGTTTCCTTTTCCCAGGTCTCATCTCTATAGCTTATAAAACAGGGTGTAATGAAAATTTCTTATGATCTTTTTTAAGCTTCCTTTTAAAAAGTAAATAATTTAGTTTCCTGCTCTTGATTTCTCATCACTAGCGTGGCCTGGTGCCTGGAAATACTCTGATTGGGGGGTTCTTTTTGGTGGATTGCTGTCAGTTGTGTTTCATCTTGCTGGTTAAAGTTTCTCCAGAACTGCTGGAATGCAAGTCCTGCAAATGCACAGGAGCTGTGATGGAAAATTGTAATGCTTGGTGAATAAATGGAAGGTTGAGTGAGGAATAACCACATTTATCTTGAGTCAATGTTGGGTGAGGCTGGAAAAAGTCCTTCTAGTTCTCATCACAGGTAGCATCTTTGTCTGAGCCTTTCCTTTATTAAATGATTAAACAGTAATAAAAATGGGTTTGGGTTTTTTCCCCACAAGCAACATTTGCTTAGTATTTTACAAATCTTTCATTGTGATGTTCTGTGCTGTTTATGCTTTCAAAAGATTTCACGTTGCATTTTTTTCCCATTTGCATTGTTGGAAAAGATCTGTTTTGAGAATAAAAATGTTGCTGATCTTGTCTTGCTGCTCCATAACTGTACTCTGGCTTATATGAAATCCATAATTTTTCCTTGTTGGTAGGACAACAGAAAACATAAAGGTGAAACTAGAATAGGAATATAGATTAATGTTAACTGTGTGTGCTGTGGTTAAATAAATCACTTAATGATTGCAGAATAATAATTCAGTGTGGCCTGCAGTCAGACAGGATGCTTTTAAGGGGGGAGGAGCTGGATGAAGAATGAATTATGTGTGTTTAATGTAGTATTTCACTGTGATAGTAAATCAATTCCTCTCATCAAATTACCCAAACAAATTTATGTGTGTGTATCCAGGGCAATTAATAACCCATCTTGCATAGGGCTGAGAGATGTAGTTTTGTGCTGTAACCTTTAAATACAATTTATCTCAAAGGCATAATGCTTAAATGCTGAATGTTCCCTCTCAAAGAAAATTTAGGAAGGGGAAAAAAAAGAAATAACAAAGTTAACTTATGTAGGATTTCAGTTTTTTCAAAATTAATAGCTCTGAAAGGTAATTAATTTTGATGTAATCCCTCAATTTTTATCTTAATGCTCTATGCAACACTGGTTTTGGGAGGCTTTAAACTGACAGAGTAGGTTTAGATTAGATCTTAGGTAGGAATTGGTGCTGGTGAGGCCCTGGCACAGGTGCCCAGAGCAGCTGGGGCTGCCCCTGGATCCCTGGCAGTGCCCAAGGCCAGGCTGGACATTGGGGCTGGAGCACCTGGGACAGTGGGAGGTGTGGATGGGGTGGGATGGGATGGATGGAACCAATCTGGGGTTCTGTGCAAACCTCTCAGTGCTGGGAGGGCTCCCAGGGCAGGGCAGGTGAGTAACTGGGCAGTGTCACAGACAACTTTTATGGAAAATCCTTTCCTTGGGATCTTTTCTGCTGAGAAGCTGAGAGGCCTCAGGAACAAAATGTAACCAATGATTATCTGCTGCTGTGAATGCAACAGGTGCACCTGGGATTGGCTCATGTGGTTGTTTCTAATTAATGGCCAATCACTGTCCAGCTCTCTTGGGCTCTCTGTCTGACCCTCAAGCCTTTTTTGTCATTCTTGTTTTTCCTATTTTTATCGAGCTTTCTGATGAAATCCTTTCTTCTATTCTTTTAGTATAGTTTTAATGTAATATATATCATAAAATAATAAATCAGCCTTCTGAAACATGGAGTCAGATCCTCATCTCTTCCCTCACCCTCAGACCCCTGTGAGCAGGGTCCCAGGAGGGCTCCCAGTGCTGGGCAGGTGGAAGCTGGGAGGGCTCCCAGTGCAGGTAACTGGGACCTGGGGCAAAGGGCTCTCTGTGCCCCGGGCAGGGCAGGGCTCAGTCAGTGCCAGCACTCACAGCTGCTGCTCCTGAATGCACAAATCAAACCTAAAACCACCAATGGGAGGGTCCAGGGATGCTTCTGGGCAGCCTCCAGGTGGGAAGGGAACTTTTTAGGAATATATTATCCCTGGGATGATCAGCCCTGCTCTGACCTCCAGGAGTGTCCTTTGCATCCAGCCCCCATCACCCAGTGCTGAGCAGGCAGATGTGGAGTGAAGGCTGTTCCTGTTTGGAAAACATCTGCAGCTCTGGTTTCAGGGCAGCATTGGCTGGGTTTGAAAAGTGTTGCATGGCAAGGACTTGAGTTCCTGTCCCCATTACCAGAGTGAGAATAGTGATAGAACTCCTGTAATACAAAGCAGCAAATGAATCCTTTGTGCCAGCAGTCTCACTGATGATTGTGATGTGATTTTGGTGATGAGCCCTCGAGGGAGGGCTGGGCAGCTGCTTGGCCAGGCAGCTGTGCTCCTGCTCGTGTGGGTTACTCAGCTCTGACCACATTACACAAAACGTGGACTCAGTGAAAAGCAATCTTGCTTTCAGAGGATTGTTGGTGACCTTTAAATTAGGGCTGGGAGTCTCATCATGAAGTGCCAGGGCAGGAGACATGACTTACTCCCCTTTCCCTTGGAACTGAAAGGTTATTTTCACTGAAATTACCACTTTTTACAGAAAGGTCAGATCCATATAGCTGCATCTCGAGGAGCTACGCAGTGACCTTGTTTATCTCCCAGTGTTTGCAACTTCATAATTCTGGGAGGTTTTTTACAGCTCTTGCTGTTGTCATCCTTTTATAACATTGCAGAGAGCCACATTTGATGGGCTCAGTGTTGAACTGCTGCAGATTGTTTCTGTTCACTCAGCTGGAATAATGGTAAATGGCCCTGGAGCCTGGCTTGGTGCTCTGTAGGAGCTGTTGTTTAACTGCTCCTGGCTGCTGCCCCCTAAAAACCACTGCTGGGAGCCTCTGCTCTGGGCTGTGAACTCTGCTGGGCCTGCCAAGACTTTGTGTTGTGTTTCAGTTGCTGACTCGCACACAGTTACAGAAATCACAAATAAAATTTATAAGAGTCCCCCATGTGCCACTGGATTTCACTAGGACTAAATCCTCAAATTGTTTTAGGGGCTTGTTCTTAAATTAGGTTTCACAGCTCTGTGCTGAATAAAGAATCTCTTTTCCAAAGGCTTGACAAAGGTTTTTAGAAAGTAAAGAAACCCAACTCCCTGCAATTTAGGTTATTTGCCACTTTATATACTTGAAAGAACCAAGAACTTTGAGCCATATTTTTGCCCATAAGTCTGATTGTAATTTGATACTCTTTTAATCAAGTGGGTAAAATCTTGAATTCAGAGGAGTGGTTATGTGCTGCTTATGTAAGTTGGCTTTAAAAATTACTCTCTTTTGTACAAAAATGGAAAAAAAGGGGGGAGAGGGCTAGTGGACTAGACTGTGTTTAATTTCTCAGTTGTTTGTTTTTTAAAGTGTGCCTAACATTAGGTACAGGTATTGGGAGTCAGGAAAATGAAGTGGATATTGACTCCTCAGCTAGACTTTCTGTTGTCGTTTGGCTTGTCAGAGAAACATGTCTCTGTTTACAGCTCCAATGTTTGCTCCTGTTAATTCCGTGTATAGCTGGGTTGTTCTCCAGCCATCTGCCAAGAGATGGCGATGCGAGGCTGCTCCATGAGCTGGGTGAGACAGAGAGGGGACAGCTCTGAGAGCTGGGAACACCTGAGCCTTCCTCCTGGAGCAGGGCAGCCTTTATCAGTTCGTGTCATACAAGCTGTGGGTTGAGAAAATAAGCAAAATTAAAATTTGTCTAAAATCTGCTTTGCGGTGCTCTGTCAGCTCTGGGAAGTTCATTTCCATCCTTACATTCCTCAACGTGTGCTTTGGCTGGGATGGAGTTCATTTTGGGCTGGTTCTGGGCAGTGTTTCATTCGAGAGAAATCCAAAGGCAGCTCTGAGGCTGGCATCGTGTCCATCCCCTGACAGCAGTGGTGCAACTCTGATTTCTGCTGCAGGGAACACTAAAAGGGATAATTCTTACCAAAAACAAGTAATGGGATGATTCCCCCAAACCAAACCCCCTGCATTCCTGCTAGGTGCTGTGTGGGTTCAGGCCAGGCTGCAGGGACAGGTAATCCCCCTTGTTTGTCAGAGCTAGAGGGCAGCTGGTGTGAAAGCTTTTCTCCTGTTCTCCTGATCTTTTGTACAGCCCCGTGTTCTGTGCACAGAGCTGTTAATGCTGAAAAACTCCCTTTTGTCTGCTGGATAGCAGAGTGTTCCTTGGAGGAGGTGGGTGGGAGGTCAGAGGGGTCCAGCTGCAGTTTCCCTGTTCATCTGGGGGGGCTGCAGGAGGCTTTGCTCCCTCCTGGCACTGCTGGCACCTTCCTGTGCCTCTGAGGGCAGTGTGGTTCCTGCTGGCAGGGCTGGAAATGTTACAGATGTGGGATGTGAGTGGGGAGAGGAGCCCCTCAGCACTGCAAACAGCCCCCTGGGCTGAGCCTCCCTGTGCCAGTGTCTGTGGGATTCTCCTGGGCTGTGCTGGGGCTCTGGGCACTGCTGGTGTGCTGCACCCACCTGCTGCTACTGATGGGGAGAGGATTCCATTCAGGCTGGGAATGTGTTCTTGGTGTCCCTTTGCAAACAGGTATTAGTAGGGAAAACTCTTCAGTTGGTGCAGTTTGTTGCTGAAATCTGAGGCTGCTCCTGTGACACTGGCACTGAACTGAGTTCCCTCTGTTCACATGGGATGTTTAGCACAGCACTGTATCAGGACAGCTTTGTAATATTCAGGCTTAATCTTTTGTCTTAATACAGCCCAATACTGCTTGCTAATGTCTCCATTACTAAAATAAATATTTCATAGTCTTATTCCAATTTTAAAGCTTTTTCTAATTTTAATTGACTGAATGTGAGGCTTCTTACCTGTGCACATCTTTCTATTTTTTAATTTACTCAGTCTGAAAGTTTTACTGTATATTTCAGTCATTCTAAAGACATTCTTCACTTGAGGAAAATGAAAGAATAACCTGTGTTATAAGTGAACAAAATTCATAACCATTTGAAAACTGAACCTGAACTCGTGTGTCCTTCCTGGTGTCTGTTCAAAGCCAAGGCTGGAATCCTGCTCTCCGTGGGTTTGTGTCTCTGTTCAGCTCTAGTGCAGATGGCTGGCAGGAAACCAAGCTCTGGTTCTTGGCCAGCAGGACATGAAAGTGGGGAGCCAAGCTCTGGGCACAGTCCAGGGAGGCCTGGCCCTGATCTGTGTCACAGAGGCCAGCACAGCCTCAGCGTGCTGTGCTGTCACTGCAGAGCCACACGGGGAGGGTTTCAGCAAGGAGATGAGCCAAGGGCAGGGAAGAGAGGGCCAGAGGACAAATGACTCATCAAAGGTTCCCCAGCAGGATGTGGCAGAGGATTCAGGTCCTTGGAGTGCATCCTGAGCTCGCTGCCAGAGGGGCACAGCCAGAGCAGAGCACCCAGAGCTGCTGCTGCTGCTGCTGCCCTGGCTCTGCTCACCCCTGGCTCCCTCCAGCTGGGCTCTCCTTCCCCTGTGCTCCAGCCCAGCCCCACAAAAGGCTCTGGGACAGCTTCCCCTGGCAGCAGCAGCCCTTGGGTTACACCTGGTGTTGTATTTGCTGGGAAATGTCCTGACAAAGGCAGGAGTGATGAGTCTGACTTCATGTTCTCAGCAGGCTAATTTATTACTTTATAATAGTATATTAAATAATACTATACTATTTTAAATAATATAGGAAGGGTACTTAGAGAATGCTAAAAAGTCAATAATGAGAACTTGTGACTCTTTCTGGAGTCTTGACACAGCTTGGCACCAATTGGCCTAAAAGTCAAAACAATTCACACCAGAACCTGATGAAACAATCACCTGTGGGTAAACAATCTCCATGTTCCACATGTGAGCACAACACAGGAGAAACAAATGAGATAAGAATTGTTTTCCTTTTCTCTGAGACTTCTCAACTTCCCTGGGGTGAAGGGATTTTTCCAGAGAATGTGAATGTCACAGCCTGGTTTTACAGTGGAGCCAGCATCATCTTCATCACTGAACACCTTTGTCATTTCTGTGCTGTTCTGGGGGTGTCAGAGCAAACATTCCCTGAATCCCTGTTCCCTGGGGGTGATGGCCATGTGCTGTGGCAGGCTGTGAGGGTGCAGTGCCTCGTGCCCTGGGGCACAGTGGGCACAGTGGGCAGTCTGTGCTCCCCCCCCAGCCCAGAGCCCTCGTGCTCAGCGTTTGGGACCCTCCCTGCTGGGATTATCTGCACATGCCAGGGTGGCAGCTCTGAATCACTGCAGGGCAGGGGGACAGGAGCCTTTGTTGGGTTGTCTGGGCAGGGATGGATCATTCTGTGGGCTGAGTTTTGTGCACGTGGCTGGACAGCCCCTGGGGTTGCTCCTGAGTTTTCAGTTGATCCCTTCATAAACCTGTGCTGCTGGGATTCTAATGAAGGAAGTATGTTATTGTTGCCACCACAAATTTAGTTTGAGTATTGAGAAACTCTTGAGACTAAGGGGGAAAATTAATTCCTGATGATAAGAAAACTGAATGCAGTTACCAAGGGGTTTTTGCCATCTGTCAGCATCGTTCCTACATATATATATATAAATATATGTATATATTTATATCTCCAGCCACTTTGAAAATCACTTTGTGTTTTATCCCCTTCCATATATTTTCATGGAGTGCTCTGTTCTGTACCCACTTAAGTCTTAGGCTAAAATCTGATTTGTTAACATTGCATATTGTATATTAATGCATTGCTTTATTTTCCATATATGCTCAGAATATTTTTGGGTTTTTTAGGATCCATTCTCACTTGAGAACTTTTCACTTCAGGCAGCAGTTAAGGGGTAAAGAAAAAACAATCCCTTGACCTAGTTCTGCAACTAAAGCCTGCAGTGTCCACTGGTGGGGAGCCTCCTTGCTGGAGCTGTGCATTTTGATTCCTGATTGCCTTTGTCTTTCCATCTGTTCATCTCATCTGCAGCTCCTGCTCTGTCTCTCACTGAAGCTGTGGTTGCTGGTGTGTTTTATTGTGTGCCAGACTGTTGGGGACTGGCTGCTGACTTCTTTCTACTCTGCTGCTCTGCTTTTGTTCCCCTGGCTCAGATGTGCCGCTCTCAGCTCCTCTCTCCTGCTCTGACAGACGCTTTCCTTCCAGGGAAAAGGCTCTGACAAGATTCTTAGAGAAAGTAACAAAGCCAGAGTACTTTTTTTGCATAGGATCTGCTTTTTCCTGTGGCCTTTTATCTGAGTTTGCTCTTGTCTTCTACCTTCACAATGTCATTTCAAAACTTTGTGTTTCCTGTAGTTCTGGTGCATAATCTTAGTGTGATGTAGGATGTTTTCTGTTAGGGCTGAAATACTGAAATGCCTTTTTCTCTGCTGGCTGTGATAATGAGCTGAGCAGTGCTTTGAGCTGTTTGTTGCATTTATTCCCCCACCCCTGCCTTCCATCAGGGTTGTTCTCTCCCCTTTGTTGTGGCAGTGTGAGTGCAGGGCAGCCCTGCTGGTTTGTGCTGGGTTTCACTGGGCACCAGCCTGAGCCCAGACCTGGCTCTGGGGCTCTTCCACTGGAAACAGAGTGAGGGGCTCTGTGCCCCTGTGCTCTGAGGGAGATCTGCTCTGGGGGTGCTCCCAAAGTGTCTCAGGATCTAATACAGGCACAAGCGTGGGATCACAAAATGCTCTTGTGCTTGTTTTTCATTCCAGTCACCTGAGAAGGATGTACACGTGGTAAAGGACTTGGACTAAGTAATTCATGTCCAAGACTCACTTTTTTTAAAAAAAGGAGCTTAGAACTTTCCACTCTGACAACGCTTCCCTCTTCTCACACTCCCACTTTCCACTGTTTTCCCAGGGGCTTCTGAAACATAATTAAGCTCAAAGTAAATTTTTCTATCCCTATTGGCACCCAGTGCTATTGACAATATAAACAAAGCTCACAAATTGTTTCATGCAGGAGAGAGAGATAACAAAGAGGGGGAAATAAGACCTGCCTTGCTCACAGGAGCTGCAGGCAGAAGTTTTGCATTTCCTTTAGTGCAGACCCAGCAGTTTTGGGCAGGTTCAGTTTGAGTTTCCCTCAGCATCAGTCACAAATGCAGCTCTCCCTGAGGGAGCAGACTGTGGGGTGGGATGAACTCTGGCTCTTGGGAGGCCAGAATGCAGGAGCTGTGGCACTTCTTGGCCTTAAAGGCTGCAAATTGGGTCTGTGGCTATTTAATGGATCCCAGCTATGTTTTTAGAAGGGAAAATTGATTGCCTTTATCTCTGGGGTGCCCAGGGAAAGCAGCAGGAGCTGCCCCATGGCAGTCAGGCTCTGGTGGCAGCTTCTGCTGTGCTGGCAGTGTCTATGTGTGTTACAGCATGGGGAAAAGAGCCATATTTCATAATATATACAAGTTTCAATAAAATAAAAACAATTTTATAATAAAAACAGTTTCAATACAATAAAAACATTTATTTTCAAGCACTTGGACTCTTTACAAATGACAAAATAGTTGTTGGACCAGTTTAATTGCTTAATTACCATTGATTCTGTTAACAGAAATGGATCTCAGGTGATCCAAATATTCCTCACTGAGATCCAGAAGATTGTGGCAGTTGATACCAGTGGAGAGTCTGCCACTGAGGGACATCAGGCTGGCTGTTTAATTACAGGAATTAAAATATGTTCATATAAATGTGTTTGTGAATGAGTTCCCATAATTCACTGGTTTTGTTTCACTAAATTTTGAGTGGAATAATAAACGAATATTTTACTTTAATCAAGTAAGATTTGTAGCCCAGTGCTCAGTACTGTAACGTGCAAAAGACTGTTCAGCATTTAAACAAAATAGGAATTGAATTAGTGAGACACTGAGCTTTAAAAAAGGCATTTTCTGTGTGTGAGGTATCTCTGCTTGCATGAAGACATCTGGAATTTCAGCTTACTCTGCATATTTGGTGGTGTGGAACAATTCAAAGCATGTTATTTTTGAAATTTGTCAGCTTGCAGTGGCATAGGAGAACATGATGACATTGCCTGTGACATGCTTTGCAGGCTGAAATTCTGCAGCCAGCCTTGCTCTGCTGGTGGAGCAGCACCTGTACTTTGGGATGTTTTTAAATCCTTTTAATTAGGGCTGCTCTGTAGATGGAATCGTTTCCCTGTGGTGTCAGTGGGTGAGATGGGGATGGTGCTGGACATTTCCTGTCATTTCTGAGGAAAAGCTGATTTTTTCCCTTGTTGGATCTAAGTCCAGCTTGCTCAGACTTGGGGTGTTTGATGGAATTTGAAGCCAAATCACCTTCCATCAGCTGAAAGAATGAGAAATGTAAAACTGCTTTGAGTCTGACAATTCCATCTCTGCCAGGCTGTTGTGCCTCTGAAGGAGGGCAGCTGCTGGGATTGCAGGTTCTGGGGCAGGCTGGGCAGTGGTACCAGCAGAAATTCCCATCTCACATCCCCTGTTTGGGGTGTTCCATGGAGTGTGCCCTCAGCTGCAGCTCCTTGGGGGAATCACCCAGGGGACAGGCAAGGGAGGGATCAGTGATGGGATTGATGGGAGACAGGCACATCCAATGATCAGCAAGTCTCAGATTTATTGATTAACAGGCTTTTATAATCACAGTAATAAGGCTCATACATATTGCAAAAGTAAAGCTCATTATTGGTCAGCTATAAAAAGTCAGTCCCACCTCTCTCAGGATGTTTGTGGCTTCTTTTTACCTCCTGTTATCACAGATTTTCTTGAACAGCTTCTTGCTCAAGGAGGCTGTGTCCTTGCACAAGGCAGCTGTTGCTTTGCCAGCTGGATATTCTCACGTCTCTTTCCCACCAGCTATGTCTCAACAAAACTCTCCACAGATCACCAGGGCATCATTCCCAGTGTCCTGGAGGGGATCATTCCCTGGGAATCACCCAGTGCTTGTAGGAGTGACCCAGACCCTGCAGTGGGGCTCTGCAGGTGGCTGCACCAAGTTTTATTCCCCCTTTCCTCTTGGGAGGGAGGTGACCTCGAGCTTGGCTGTTCCTCCAGTCCAGGTTGCTTTGTAGTGTTGCTTCCAAGCCCTCCTATGAGATTTTGCCTCCCTTGTGCCTTTAAGAGGTGAGGGAAAAGCAGCAGCTGAAAAGCTGCTGAGCAGAACATTCCCTAAATTGCTGTTCCAGAGGCTATAAAGGAAAAAAGACCCTGAGGTGACCTACCTGTGTTTGGCTCCTGCTTGTACAACTGACTGCGTGGTGCTGGGGTAGCAGGAACAGCAGCATCCTGTGCTTTTCCTGGAAAAGCAGAGTTGAGAACAACAGAGGCAGTATTTACAGCAAAGTCAAAACGTGACCTGGGCTGCTTGTGGAAAAATTCCAATGGACTTTAAACCTGGAGGTGTTTCCTGACAAATTGTACTGGTGTGTTCTAGGGTGGGAGTGTTTTCATAATTGTGAGTTACTAAAATGTCTGGAAACTGTGAAAAGCCAGCTTGGAAGTTTGAGGGATGTGTTTAAAAGAAACCTAGACCTGAAGGGAAAAAAATATAACTGTGGCATTGTCTGTCTATGATAAAGTCTCTGAGATTTTTCTCAAATAATTAGCAGGATATAAATATATCAGTTCAAAGAAATGTGCAAATCTCTTCTGACAAACATTATTATCTAGAGGCTTTCTTTTTATCTGCAGGCATTGTTTCTTGTGCATCCATGGTTACTTACTCTCCCAGAAGGGGAAAAAAAGAGATTTATCTGTTCCTAGGTATCGTGTTTTACCTCTGGCTAGAGCTGTGCTATGGGTGAAAGAGTTTTTCTGCATAATCTATCCTGGGAAACGGTCGATAACTAAACCAGAGTAAAAGTTAATTACCAGCTACTTGGTAAGGCCATTAAAAACATGCCCGGGGGAAGAAGAGGTTCTGGAGATGAAAAGGAGGTGAGGAAGTGAACACTTGTCAGTGTGTGAAAGGGAAGAGAGGAGTTCATGTACATGAAATAAAAGAAGGCAGAAGTTGGTAACTCGGTGGTTAAATGTTATCTGCTAGAGACCTTTTAGTTGAAAAAAACAAGCAAGGTTTTATCTCAGATAATCAGTGTGGTTTGGGTTGGAAGGTGGTGTGTTTGCAGGGAGCCCTGAGGAAGGTAGGAGTGATGAATCTGACTCCATGGTCTCAGAAGGCTAATTTATTACTTTATTATACTGTATAAAATTAAAGAATGCTATCCTATGCTAAAGAATACAGGAAGGGTACTTAAGAATGCTGAGAAGATAATAATGAGAACTTGTGACTCCTTGAAGGCCTCTTTGGCCTTGATTGGCCAAAGAGTGAAAACAACTCACTCCAAAATCCAATAAAACAATCCCCAAACACATTCCAAAGCAGCAAAACACAGGAGAAGCAAATGAGATAATTATTGTTTTCCTTTTCTCTGAGGCCTCTCGGCTTCCCAGGAGAAAAACCCAGGGTGAAGGGATTTTTCCAGAAAATGTGAATGCCACAGGAAGGGACCTGAAAGGTCACCTCATTCCACAGCCCTGCCATGGCAGGGACAGCCCCCAGCCCAGGGAGCTCCCAGCCCTGTCCAAGCTGCCCTTGGGGCCACAGAAGGAGCACACTTGGTATTTACTGAGCAGCTGCTGGGGATGTCTGAGAAAATCCCAATTCCAGCTTTTCCTGGTGTCCCTCAGGAATCCCTGCAGCACACAAAGCAGCAAACTTTGCTGTTCTCCTTGGGGGCTCCTGTGTCCCCTTGGTTTGGTCACAGTGGGGATGTCCCTGGGCTGGCAATGGCCAGGGTGGCCCTGGGGACAGGAGCAGCCTGGGCAGCTGGGGACACTGGGCTGTGGGACAGGGGACACTGGGCTGTGGGACAGGGGACACTGGGCTGTGGGACAGGGAGTGGGGACACTGGGCTGTGGGATAGGGGCTGGGGACACTGGGCTGCCACTGGGGACCTGGGCACATTGGGATTTTTGCTGTGTTTAGCAGCAAAAAAGGGATGATGGGGCAAAACCTGGCCTCTGAGATGCTTTGCTTAATTTCAGTGTTTTGCTAATGTGCTTTTTAGTATGAGTGGAATTGAAGTGCTTGAGAAGGATGCCTGGATCTTGCTCAGCCTAGGTAAGAGCTAGCCCCATTCTGTCACACAGTCTGTGTTTTAATAAGGCTTGTGCAAGGAGTCTGTGAGCTCCACAGCAGAGCAGGGCTGACCTAAGAGACTTGTGGGTAATAATTCATATTCTGTAATAATGAGTTTGCTCTAACTCTCCTTCCTGCTCCCCATCTGCCTTAGATTTTTCAGGGAGTAGAAATTAAAGATTTTATGGATCAGAATTTGCATTCTGCTTGGTGTCACAAAGGACAAACATTTGCTGTGGGATGGGACACTTGACCTGCTGTCACACTGAAGGTGTGCAGGGACCTCCAGGGAGCTGAGGGCTTCCTGAACAGGAGCAAAAATGCTGAATTTAATCCTGAGTGTTTAGGTAGGTCCTCATCAGTGCACAGGCTGATTGCAGTCTCAGCCTGGGGTCTGTGGGCAGCCTTTTCCTGCAAAGGGAGATGTCTCACCCTGCAGCTCCAGTGGGATGAGACACATGGAAATAACAAGCACAGTGAGCTCTGACTGCTGATGGTGCTGCTGGGGTGGTACAGGGGGAGCACAAAGCACTGGGGGCCTTGGAATGGGCTGTGTCCCTGTGGCAGCTTTCCCAGACCCTTCCTGCTGCCAGAGCCTGAAGGGTGAGGAGGAGACAGAACCCTGGGAAAACTGGGATTTCCTCAGGCAAGAGTTTTTAGGAGCCTGGAAAGCAAATTCTGGGAAGGGCTGCAGAGCCAGAGCTGGGCTGCTGTGGGACCTTGGGGGACAAAGGGCAGAACTCACTCCAGCATCTGCATGGGAAGGGCTCTGGGGGTTATTTCACTAATTCTGTATTCCAAAACCAAGCTAAATATGGCACTTTGTGATGTGGTTTGGTGTCCCTGGTGGGATTCAAACATTGGCCTTGGGTTTGGTGTCCCTGGTGGGGTTCAGCCAAACATTGAACTTGATCTCGGGGGCTTTTCCCAGCATCAATGAGTCTGTAATTTAAATTATTGGGAAATAATCTATCAGCCGGTTGACAATTTGGACCTGAGCTTTCTGGCTGTGACAAAAAGAGAACTGGAGCCTGGAAGGCAGCAAGGGTTTTGTGATGAAGGAGATTTCCCTGCACCAGCTGATGGGAAGCAAGGGACAAGTGTAGCTGAGACACGGCATCAGGGAACAAACATAACTTTTTTTAAAGCATTCTCTAATACAAATGAGTCCAAAGAAGTAATTTTAGTTGCAAGAGCCTAATTAAGCCCTGTGATGTGAACAGAAATAGGCAGCACAGAGCAGTAAATGAGGCCATTCTGGTCCTGAGAAGTGCATTTGGCAGAGGGAGCTGACTGCAGACAGCAGAGCCCTGGCACAGGGGCTCTCAGCCTGGATGTGCCACTGCCCTGGGCTGCAGCAGGGCCTCCAACCCTGCCCACGAGCTGAGCAAAGGGCACAGTTGGAGCTGGTGAGGACTGTGCTGGAACCACTTTTAAGTAATGCTGTCAGCAAGGATGAGAGCAACCAAGCAGCTTTTGGGTGTACAGGTGCAGCAATGGGTGTTTCTTCAGGGTTTAACACTTCAAAGTTTATTATTTCTACCCCATCACAGTTTCATCATTTGATTTTATTAAAAGATAGTTCAGGGACCATAACAGAAGTGAGATTTGTGGGCAGAGGCTATCACCTTAGCACTAGAGAATGTGGAATTTTTTTATAACTGTTTTCCCCTGCTTGCCCTTGATGCACTGTGGGGCTGGAGCTGGGTGAGTTTCACCCAGCATTTGGGATTGCAGGTTTGTTTCCCTGTGTGATCCATTGCTGTTAGGGCAGTGACTGGGTTGAGAGGTCTCCTATGAAATAATGAACCTGGTGGTTGAAGGTGGCAGCACCTGGGGGCTGAGTGGAGCTCTGGGAGCTGCTCCAGGGCTGGGCAGGAGGGGGACCCTGCCTGGGCTGGGCTGGCAGCTCCTGTGGCCCAGGAGCTCTGATCTGATTTCTGCTGCCTCTTCACTTCCACGTGTTTATGGCAAAGCCAGCAGCAGGTGCTGTAAACATTTCAAACAGGCTGTTGAGCTCTGTGTGGGTATCAGTGTCTGCTAGAGTGACAGTCAGCAAATTCTTTATTGACAGAATAATTTTTTGTGCTCTGGCGATGAGCGGGTTCTGTTGTTATGCTTCAGATGCAAAAATCACCATGTAAAAGTCCTTTTCACGTCCTTCCTGTGCTGAATTATCTGAGTAAGGCTGGGGCCCAGCTGAGCCCCACTCTGAGCTCTGGCCCATGTTTAGTGCTGTCCTTTGAGGAAGCAAAGCACAGTGCAGGATGTTCCCAGCCTTTGTCTCCTGGTCTTTAGTTTTTCTGTCTTACGTGGAAACTCTCATTCTGGAATATACAAAAATTAATTTCATTTATGATAATGCATGCCCAGCACTCCAAACCCCAAGGGAGGGATTATTAAACTTGCATTTCTTGGTTGTTAATGATTCTCCAAAGGTGATGAGATTAGTTGTCTTAGGAGCATGAGGTAACTGTTGTTTTTATTAGTTCCTGGCAGATGGCAGCTGGGTAATGAATGTGGAGGGAGTGACAATTCACAATCCCAGGAGTTCAAAAGAGAATTTTTGGTCTCCAGAGAGTGGAAATGGGCCTGTTCAGCATCTGTGAGATAAGTTTCTGCTATCCATTGGAAATTCTTGTAGCCAGGAAACCACTGAGTGATGAAAATTACTACTTTATTCTGCATTTCTCTGACTGTTCTGGGCTTCACAGAAAATCTTTCTTAAAAAGGGAAAATTGTATTTATTAACTGGAAAATTCAGTGTGAGTTTCTTTTAGCTTTATACCAGTGGAGTTTCTCTGGACAATGTCTGGAGTGACCAGCAATAGTGGGGTTTTTCCCAGTCAAGTACTGAATTGGAGAAACTTCCACATATGGGAGGAAAATATCTGTACTTGTTTTATGTAAATAGGAAAAAATAATTTACCTCTTCCCTTCCTCAGCCTGTGTTATTAATTTAATATTAATTTAATTAATGTGTTTTCTACATGGGGGCACAAAGAAGGGAGCCACACACAACCTCTCCATGGTTTGCAGTGTGTTCCATACTTCACAGGAATTCCAGACACAGCTTTTTTCCAATCACTTGCTGTAATTAAGGTGGAGCACTCTATTTTCTTGGTGAATGGGAATTCATTTTAAAAAGATATTTCTGGATCTCCCAGCATTGTTTTTGGGGCAGCATTATGGTTTGGGAGAGTTTATGGTCACTGAATGCCAGTTCCACTTCTTCCAGGGATTTTCTCTGTGTTATAGTCTGAATCTGTAAAAAGATGATGCAGATTTGCATTTATAAAGTACAATAAAGTCCTTTTAGAAGAGCAATGTGTGTTGCAAAGCAGCATTATGATGATTAAAAAAGAAAGATGATAATCTTGAAAATGCCCATCTAGAAATAAAATTGAAAATAAACCCTTTGTGTGTGGCTTTAGAGAAGAGGATTTTTTTTTTTTTTTTTTTTTTTTTTTGCTTAGTCGGGTGACTCCATTAGTTTAAAGACCACTTCCATGTAGCCAGCAAAGATTATGCCCCCAGAGCAGATGTAGAGTTTGGAGTCCTGCTGAGGTGAATCATCTCTTCAGAGCTTGGGTTTGCTGGCAACAAAGAGAAGGAAACAGCTGGAGAAAGCTGTGAGGGGCTTTTGGGGGTAGGCTTCCTATAGATTATTCTCTTAATTGCTCTAGCTGAGCACACAAGAAGAAAGGCAGAGCCAGGGGAGGGGTCTTGATGAAAACCAGGTCCTTTCTGGCAGCTGATTATTGCCCTCCTGACTGGGGTGCTGTTAAGGGTGAACTTGGCTTCTGCATTGCGTCCTTTAACAAATAAAAAATCACAGCAATGTCCCCTTGCCACCTTCCACTGTCTCGAGGTATATGGTGCTCTAATTGCTGCTGGGGAGGGGAAAATGTTAATCCAAACCCTAGGTGTAAGAGACTCGTTACAGATTTAGGTTTTCCCTCTCTTTCAGTGGGACTGGCAGCAGTTTTTTGTCAGGCCAGAGGGCCTGAAGCTGGCCTGGTTTGTGCTTGGTGTCCATAGCCCCCAAAGGCAGGAGGACTAATCAGATGTGGCTCATTATCACTGAGCCCCTGGGAGATAATGAAGGGCAGGGACTCTGTGGCTGCAGTTGTTGAGGGTGCTTGTTGCAAATAACAGAAGACAACAATAATTCTCTGGGATGAAACCCCTGTGATTTATCAGATGCATTTCTGCCTGATGCAAAGCTCTCTCCTCCAGGCTCAGCTCCCTTTTGTGCTTGCTGCTTCCTGGGATTTAAAGCCCTCTTAGGTAATTAACTAATAAACTAATTGCATTCCAGCCAGGGTTCCTAGGGGCAATATACTAGATATTAGTTATTGATACAGGCAATATACTAATATCTAGTATTAGTAGATACAGGCAAATAGGTGCCAATGGAGTCATGAGCTGTGGGCACCTGACCTGTGCCAGAGTTTCTCAGGCTGTCATGGGATGGTTTGGGGTGGACCCTGCTGGGCATCTCCAGCCCTCTCCTGACCCTGCTGGGCATCTCCAGCCCTCTCCTGACCCTGCTGGGCATCTCCAGCCCTCTCCTGACCCTGCTGGGCCTTTCCAGCCCTCTCCTGACCCTGCTGGGCCTTTCCAGCCCTCTCCTGACCCTGCTGGGCCTTTCCAGCCCTCTCCTGACCCTGCTGGGCATCTCCAGCCCTCTCCTGACCCTGCTGGGCATCTCCAGCCCTTTCCTGACCCTGCTGGGCATCTCCAGCCCTTTCCTGACCCTGCTGGGCATCTCCAGCCCTTTCCTGACCCTGCTGGGCATCTCCAGCCCTCTCCTGACCCTGCTGGGCATCTCCAGCCCTTTCCTGACCCTACTGGGCATCTCCAGCCCTCTCCTGACCCTGCTGGGCATTTCCAGTTTTCCTCCTGGCTGCTGCCCTCTCTCCTGGGTGCTGTGTGTCCCTGGCAGCCCTGCCTTGAGGCGCTGCCAGCTGGAAATCAGGAGAGAGGCACCAAACAAAGCACTTGCACAGAATCTGTGTTTTCACGGTCTCTGTGTTTTACTGTAGCAAAGGTGTCCAATTTGGAATAAACAGCAGTGGCTGTTGGCTCTGTGACACAGCTGAGCCAAGCCCGTGTGTTTTCAGCACTGGTTCAGGCTGTTGTCACAAATAAATCCAGCCCTCAAGAGGCACTTCAGTGAAAATCCAGTACAGAGCTCTGGAAGCTGTTACTGCCCTCAGACACAGGGAAGTTTAGGGATATTCTAAGAGATGCAGTTATAAATCTGAGCACATCTGAGGTTTTTTCCTTTCTCTCTGCTTTTTAAGTCATGAAATCACGTAAATGGCTTTATGCTTTTTCAGCATAAGAGGCTATTGCAGGAAATGAGTGGTGTTTTGGGAACTGCTGAGTATTTGCTGCTCCCCTTTTTGCCTCTTACTGAAGTTACAATGCCAGGAAGGACAGACTAAACATGGCCCTTGCCAGGGGAGAATCCCAAGGAAGACTTGGAAGTGTTTTAGCTGGACTAAAAGAGGAAATCCAAGATGGCAGCAGAGAATTTCAGGTTTATCTGAGTACTGAATTTTTCTGAGAAAATGGTAGGAAAAAAAAAATCAATTTATCCATCGACTACAGTACTGAAACAGAAATGGAGGGAATCCATGAGTGTCCCAGAGTTTGGTGGATGACAGCACACTTCATCAGGGATGGGTGCAGTGCTCTGGGAAGCTCACAATGGTTCTGGAGGGAGGGGATTTTCAGTGATTTACTGTTTGCCTGGAAGCTCCTTTAGAGATTATTATTACCCCTTAAAAATTCCTTTATAGGTGATTAAAATACGTATCTGGTAGTTTTGATAGCAGCTTTAATTGCCTCCACTGAAGGAGAAAAGCTCCCAGGAACGTGAGTGGGGCTGGGTTTGTGTGAGCTCCTTCCCTTTGCTGTGGGGCAGGGCTGCCAATTCCCAGGGCAGGGCAGGATCCTTTGTGGCTTGGGAAGGGGCTGGGCTGGGCTCCCCCTCTCAGCAGTGCCTCCCTGCCTGGATTTGCTCATTTGGGATGGGGTTCAGCCTCCTGTGCTGCTCTGTCTCATGGCAATGCTCAGAAATCTGGTTTTGGGAGCAGGGCATCAGGGATAGGTTTCTGTGTGTGAAAATCCCTCTTCTCCTCCACTCTGCGTGGTGCCTTTGCTGTGGGACTGCTTTGTACAAATAGTTTACTCAGTGCTCAAGTCCTGTACACACATCATTAATTTCTTCTAGTATGGGATTTGAGCTTGATTCTTTATTTTCCTATAATAGCCAATAAATATTCTAAGCACTGTGCTAAGGAGTATTCTACCCAGTGAATTCTCAACCTTTTCCACTGAAGTTGTTCTGCTTATTAGGGAAAACTCAGCCTTTGAGAGAGAAGTGGTGGAAAAGAGTGATTATAGCCAGTGGGGTAGAGGACTCCTGGGATGGACAAAGTGAGATGGAGGGAGCATTTTAATTGTGTGCCTCCTGAATATTTATTTGTGCAAAAAAGGGCAGGTTCAGTGGGAGAAACAGAACAAGGTCTTCCTCTCAGGTATTCTGGAGATCATCTCCATGCTTCCCTGCACAGCCAGCTTTCCTGGGGTTTGTAGGAGTGTGGCCAAAAGGTGCCTCTGGACAAAATACGTTTTTTTTTGACGTAAGAGTTCTGGTTTCATCCAAACGAGAATTCCAGTGGGATGTGAATTGTGGTTTTTAATCTGCAGTCATTCAATTTAGGTTTCAAAACATTTGGCAAACTAAAATAACCTTGTTCTCCACCTGACCTGAGCTCAGAGGTTGTGTCCTGTACGGACCAAGATGTTTCTGGGTGTTTCTCTTGGTGTTTGGTCCCTTTGGGAGCTCTGTGTGTGTGTGGGAAGGCCAGCAGGAGCTGTAAATCCTGGAGCTGCCTGTGCAGGTGTGAGGGCTGCTTGCAGGAGCACAGAGCAGGGCCGAGTGTTTCTGTGCTGAGACAGAAATATGGCAGCCTGAGGGAAAGCAACAACAGGTTTTTTAAATCCCAGGCTTTATTTAGAAGAGCCTGTAAGTATTCTCAGTTTGTCTGAAACCCTAAATCTGTGCCTCACTTAGCCCCAGCCCCCAGTGGGGGAATGGAGATCAGTTTACATAAGCTTTTGTCACTGAAACCTTAGATTTATGCACTGTAGTTAAATCAGATTTACGGGACGCCATTAACTCTGAGAGAATGACCCAGAGGATATGAAGAAACTTCAGCTGAGGAAATATTTTATTTTAGTGTCTGGAGGAGTTTTACACCTGACAGACACTTGCACCCTTGTGCTGCTGAGAGTTACAGCAGTGTATTTCTGGCTGTGGAGTTAATGAGGTTGCTGGAGTGCATTTGAAATTCTCTGGCTGGAATTTGGCTGCAGACAGCCCCACAGCTGGGGCTCCAGAGCTGGCAGGACTTGTTCCCTGGGCTGGGAACACCAGTGTGTCTGCTGTCCTGCTCCTGGCACAGGTGGCAGCTTCACAGCCTGGATTTCAGAGCAGCAGGCTGGTTTTAACAGCAGGTTTTATCACCAGCAGATACCAAATAGTCTCCAAGTGTCCCTGCTCCTCGTATTGATGTGTGCAATCAAGGGAACCTGGTGTGATTTAACAATGGAATTCTTGTAAGCTGCAAGGGAGGAAAAGATCTGGATGTGTCCCTGTAAACCTGGAGCTTGATGGATCCCATCATCTTTCCTTCTGTGACATCTCAAGCTGTGGGGGTTGATGAAAACTGTGATTATTTAAAGATAAGTCAGGAAAGGGCCTTTTTTCTTTCTCTCTTCTTGCAGGCCAGGGAGCTGCTGGTGATTGCCCTGTGCCAGCCTGGGCTGTGCAAAGGGAATTCCCTGATCCCTGTGGGTTTGCAGGGCTGAACTGTGATGTGCACGATAACTGCCAATTAATTATTGCATATCATGCAATTCCCTGTTTAGGCAAATTTATCCTTGTATTTATTCTTCAAATTACAAAGGAAGTTACTTAGAGGGATGTTCTTCTTCTAAAGAAAAAATTACATAGAATTAGTAGAGCAGAACATACTATGGAGGAACTGTGATATATATATATATATATGTATGTGTGTATATATATATATATATATATATGTATGTGTGTATATATATATGTGTGTGCATATATGTATGTATGTGTATATATATGTATGTATATGTGTATATATATGTATATATATATGTATATATTCAAGACAATTCTAAGTCAAATAAGGTAAATTATTAAATTGCATCAAAAGAAGCTGTGAAATTTTATGAAGAAAAAAATCACTGTAGAATGATTATAATCATGAGACAATGACAGAAGCTTTTGTCATGATATGCTGGTAGTGTCCATGAAAGGCTAAGAGAGATTAGAAAAGTTGCCACAGCAGAAATTAGACAGCAATTATTGGTATATTGGCTGAGTTTGGGGCTGAAGATAAGATTTTAAATCTTAGAAACCTCTGGTATTTGCAGCAAAATAAATAGCCTCATCTGAAAAGGCAAAGCAAATCTTGATTAATCCTGCATAGTGAACAGGACATGACTCAAGATGCTGCTATGAGGTTTGTCATCATTTTATTCAAATGTGACCTCCTGGGAGAAGCAATAAATCTAGCACAGTGGAGCATTTAACTTCAAAAAGCACCTAGGAGGCTGTTTAGACATAATTTTAAAGGAACACTGAGAGTATAACATGTTCAAGCACAATGATTTGGAAAGGACACCGACAGCATCGTTAGAAAATAAATGGGGAGAGAAGAGAAGGAAAATGTAAAGAACACATGTTGTGATTAATTTCAATTTAAAACCACAAGAAAAGCTGAAAAAATGGAGGAATTGACAATCTTAACGAGGAAAAGCAAAGAACACTCTGAAAATGAGGCTTTGCCAGCCTGGCACTCCTGATTTGAGTGAACAGGTAATGGATGGTAAAGTACCAAACAATCATCCAAGCCACACTCAAGGGAAGGAATGTGCCAGCAGAAAAGTGAGTGCAGGATTTGCCTTGGCCCACGGAGCAGGGAAGCCTGGGGAGGCTCCCTCCCAGCTCCTTTCCTGTGGGAATAGTCTCAGGAACTGTCACAAATTGATGTGTCAGGAGGAGATGGTCAAAGCAGTCAATAAAGGGACCAAATGACAGGAACAGATGGCAGCATCCTTGGTGAAAAAGGAACTTAAAAGTGGGCTATTAACTGTGGAGTAACCTGTCACTTAAATCAGCCTCCGTGCTCTGGAGACAAAGAGGACATCCTTCATGGCAGGGAGGAGGAGAGGTGGTGTGGGAGCCACAGGTGTGGCTGAGAGAATAGAGATTATCAGACACACACAGAAGCACAAAATAGCAGAAAAAATAAAACTTTCTAAGGGATTCATGGCTGGCAAATCAGATTTGTCTCAAGGAGCTAATGCATGTATACATGTGAGTGCTTTTATCAGTATGTGTACATCAATTTTTTCACAGCGTTTTCAACAAGGTCCCTTCACTAAAAAAACCCCTTTTATTTGTAGTGTAAAATGGATTAGTAACTTGCTATTGGGTGGGGAAAGAGAAGGTAAGAATAAAAGTGTGAATTTGAATTGAGGAGGGTTTCCATGAGTCAGACAGATCAGTTTTGTTTGACCAGGTTCGTGCTGGTCACTTTATTTGTGGCTTGATCAGCTTCCTCCCTTACCTGCTGTCAGTTCCCAGGTGTTCATTTTAAGATCTGGTGATGATACTTGGAAAACATCTATGGGTGAGATGATGCTAATTTTGAAGTGTATTTTTGTCACAATGAGTTGCCAACTTAAAACTATTTTTAAATTGTATTTGTGGGCAGAGGGTGAACTGCTTCCCACCATTTGAGGGGATGAGCAGCTCTGGATTTCTGGTGTGGCAGCTCTTGTCCTGCACTTGTCAAGTGTGTGTTTATTTGTGCTGTAGACAGACATGGTCACGCCTGCTGCAGTGTCACTGACCTATGAGACAGCTCCACAAAGGTTTTCTTATTTGAGCACAAAGTATTTGAAGCAGCCAAACCAGTCCAAGTATTTTCAGCTGTGCTGGAAGAACACAAATGAGAAATTTGCTTCTATTAAAGGAAACTGTGCTCTTTGTAGGAACAAGACATGTCCCAGCTGCTCCTGTTCCTTCCAGCTTTCTCCTTCACCTCAGAGTGACACTGTCCTGGTTTGGAAAGCCAGGTGTCTGCCAAGGAAGGCAGGAGCCTCCTCTGAAATGGAAAATGTAAACCCTCCCCATCCCTCTGAATTGCTGTAAATTTTAATTAAGAGGGTCTCAGGCAAAAACTATGGGAGCAGGAGTAACAGTTCTTTATTAGGGAAGAAAATAAAAAGATAAATAATGCAGTAAACCAAACCAACACTGCCAGAGTCAGAACACAGACTGACACCCTGTGGGTCAGGCTGTTGGCAGCAGTCCCATTGGAATTGTGGCTCAGCCCTCCTGCAGTGTCAGGGCTGGTTCTGCTGGAGCAGGGATCCTGGAGAAAGGTGCAGTCTCTGCCTCTGAAGATCCAGGGGCAGAGGCAGCTGCTGTTCCTCTGGGAAATCCAGTGGAGAACCGTGCTGGTGTTCCAGAATCCCCAGATTATACCCAGGTAGGAATGCTTGGCTGGTGTTCCAGAATCCCCAGATTATATCCAGGCAGGAATGCTTGGCTGGTGTTCCAGAATCCCCAGATTATACCCAGGTAGGAATGCTTGGCTGGTGTTCCAGAAGAATCTCAGATTATACCCAGGCAGGAATGCTTGGCTGGTGTTCCAGAATCTCAGATTCTATCCGGGTAGAAATGCTTGGCTGGTGCTCCAGAATCCCCAGATTATATCCAGGTAGGAATGCTTGGCTGGTGTTGCAGAATCTCAGATTATATCCAGGTAGGAATGCTTGGCTGGTGTTCCAGAATCCCCAGATTCTATCCAGGTAGGAATGCTTGGCTGGTGTTCCAGAATCTCCAGATTATATCCAGGTAGGAATGCTTGGCTGGTGTTCCAGAATCTCAGATTATATCCAGGTAGGAATGCTTGGCTGGTGTTCCAGAATCTCAGATTATATCTGGGTAGGAATGCTTGGCTGATGTTCCAGAATCTCCAGATTATATCCAGGTAGGAATGCTTGGCTCCTCCCTCTGGGCTCACATCTCCCAATGGGATGCTGTAGTTCTTATCAGCCATGCAGGGACATTCAATGCCTCTTATCAGCAGATGGCTCCCCAGAGGGAGGAGTGGGTGTGGGAGAGATAAGGAAATCTGCCCACTGACCAGAAGCCAGCTGCCATGCAGATGGCAAACAGAATACAATTTGCTTGGCGATGCAGGACAGACACACATGGGGCAGGGCTCAGGGCCAGAATTCCCACTCAGGATGAATTCCCTGGTTATGGTGGTGTTCACAGGGGTCTCAGGACCAGGGAAGAGATGAGAATCTTGACTCCATGTTTCAGAAGGCTGATTTATTATTTTATGATATATATTATATTAAAAGAAAATTATATATTAAAACTATAGTAAAAGAATAAAAGAAAAGATTCATTGGAAGGCTAACAAGGAATAGAAAGGAATGGAATGATGATAAAATCTTGTGACTGACCAGAGAGTCTGAGCCAGCTGGACTGTGATTGGCCATTCATTAAAAACAACCACATGAGACCAATCCCAGATGCACCTGTTGCATTCCACAGCAGCAGATAATCATTGTTTGCATTTCATTTCTGAGGCCTCTCAGCTTCTCAGGAGAAAAAATCCTAACAAAAGGATTTTTCATACAATATGTCTGTGACACGTGGTGGTGCTGGCTGTGCCCTTTCCCACCCCCTGGGCAGGGAGGGTGGCAGTGCCACGCTGACAGTGCTGGGTGCCACTCTGAGCTGGGGCAGTGCTGTCCCTTCTGCCACCCTGCTGACAGCCAGGGCTGCCCCCTGAGCAGGGAGCTGGTTCTGCCCAGGTCGTGCCCAGGCTGAGGCATTTCCATGTGCACCAACAGCACTGGGGGTGTCAGAGCAGCAGAACTGGGCAGTCAGACATGGAACACACACACAGCTCCTTCCCTGGGTCACTGCACTGTGCAGCCATCACCAAACCTGCAGTGCTGCTGTCTGCTGTCACCTCCTGGCCCTGGAAATGGGAATGTTGTGACAAACTCTGTGTTAAGGCGTGAAGAGTTATTTTTAGCTTTCCACCTGGAATAAAACACCTCGTTTGAGCGTGGAGGGATAAATATTTTCTGACACTGTAATGAACAGCCTGGTTGACAGAAGGGTTGTGGTGCTATTAATAGACCTGTACCTCTGTCTCAGTGAGTTTTAGGCACCTTTGTTTGGAGCTGTGGGAGTTCATAACTGAAAGGCAGGAGGTTCAGATGGGATATTGGACAGGAATTGTTTCCTGGCAAGGTGGGCAGCCCTGGCACAGGTGCCCAGAGCAGCTGGGGCTGCCCCTGGATCCCTGGCAGTGCCCAAGACCAGGCTGGATGGGGTTTGGGGACACCTTGGACAGTGAAAGGTGTCCCTGCCATGGCAGGGATGGCACTGGATGGATCTTTAAGGTCCTTTCCAACCCAAGCCACCCTGGGATTCTGTGGTTGATTCTAAGGGATGCCACATCTGACAGCTCTGAAGTGGGCTCTGTTTAATCCCCCTGGGTTTGCTGGCAGGATGGGCAGGCCCTGGTGGGCAGGGCAGGCCCCCAGCCCGGGCAGGCAGGGCTGGGCAGGCAGGGATGCTCTGGCTCAGCTGGGAGCAGCAGCAGCAGTGCCAGCAGCAGCAGGAGGAGGCACTGAGTGCTGCACGCTGGGGCTGGCAGGGAAGGCACAGGGACACAAAATCACCAGCTCTGGCCCAACTCATGGAGTCTGTCAAAGGTTTGTCCTTGAACATTTACATCTCCTCGGAGAGGAAGACATCATTGTGTTTGCTGGCTTTCAGGGTTTGTCCTTGGGTTTTCAGCAGCATGTTGAACAGGAATGTGGAAAATCTTGATTATCAGCAGTGTCCCTTGGTCCTGCTGCTGTCTTTATATAACTTTCTTTTCCTAATATTTGTTGCTAAAATACGCTTTGGTTTAATTAAAAAACATCTGTTATTTTTTGTTCTTGACCAGCTCAGTCACTAAATCCTACCTTTTATTCTAGTTCATTGCTATGTTATCTCCATGCCTACTCTTTTTCACCATTAAAAGAATTAGAAAATGGAAGAGATCTGTATTTTTTTAGCTGAAGTAACGTGTCAATTCTTTTTTTCTATGATAAAAAGTTGATAGTTAATCCTGTAACATTTCCAGCTTTGCTGGACCCCTGCTCTGAAGCAGTGTATGTCTGTACATGCATGGAATTAAATTTAGAGTTGGGAAGCTTGGTGTTAAGTGGAGGAGACTCAAGCAGTGTAAAAGCTCCAGTGTTCTCTGGAGTGATGGATTTTGTGTACAATCACTGCAAGCTGTCTCATTTTGTATTCCTGTTCTTTATTAAAATAATTTTCCATGCTTGCTTAGGGCTAAATTTGACTGTCCCCACTTCATGGGGACACGCTTCCAGAGCAGGCTAAGCAGGGGAAAAAACCTGATGGCACATGCTAGAAATTGGATATTAAGCCATATGACTAATTCTAGTTCTGAAACATTCTTTTTTTTTATTGCTTTTGTGGCATAAGAGGCTTATTTTACCTGACTTCAGGCTTCCCACACAAAGCCAAGCGAGCACAGTGTGGAACAGCTTATTTTAAGGTGGAAAAAGTCATTAGCTGTCTCCTGCTGAGACCTTGTATTGAGAAAGCCAAATTACAACTCACTGAAGTTTAGCATGAAGGAGAGGTAAATTATTGTTTATGATTTTCCTGTTTCCTGCTCAGAGCTCTCAGCCTTGTTAGCTGAGCATGGTCCATGACCTTCTGGGGCTGTCAGGGATGGGGCAGGAGCTGGGCTCACAGAAGGAACCTGTTAGAGCACTCAAATTAAGCACTGGCTTCTCATTCCCTTGCACCAGCTGAGCATCCTTTGCAGAAATCCCTTGCAGGCAGCTTTAGACTGAGAGCACCAAATGCCAAGAATTTCAGGATGTCTGAGAGGGTCTGTGCCTGCCTGAGCAAAGGAGGGGCTCCCTGGGGCCTGAGGAAACAGCTCAGGATGCAGTTTCTGGGATAACATCCCACTAAAATTAATGGCTCTTTGGTTTTTTTACCATCTCCCTCTGGTTATAAATGTTTCAGGGCTATTGGGAACATTTCATAGGAGTAGTTTCCATAGATTTTATTAGGTTAAATGTATATTTGTCCAGCACAGCAGAAGTAGTTAGATAGAAAAGGGTGTTCAAAAAATGACTTGTGGCTCTTGAAGTTTTCATGCAAGAAGGAAGATTTTATTCATAATTTCAATTGCAGCCATGAATTTTTTCCACTGTCACTTGTTATGCTAATGGTCTGTCACTGAGTAAGGGCTCCTCACTGCCCTGAGGGCAGGATTCAGAGTGCAGTTATTTCTCCTCAGAGCCTCTGCATTTGTGTCAGGGGGAGTGCAAGTCCTGTGCTGCTCTCCCAGGCATCCCTGTCTGCCCTGATGCAGAGGAAGGGGACATCCCTCTTCTGTGGGGCAGAAAAGGAGCTCTAGGATGTGAAGGGAACTCAAGAATCACAGAACTCATCGTGCATGTGAAGTGTTGGAGGAAATGTCAGAGCCCATCCAGTGCCACCCCATGCCAGGGACACCTTCCCCAGTCCCACATGGCCTCATCCAGCCTGGCCTGGTATAGTCTGGAGCTGCCCTGAGAGGGAATTTGGGGTCCTGTTCCTGTTGAAACCTGGTGGAAACCAAACTAAAAATGCAGGCAGAGCTGTAACTAAGCACTAGTTTTGAAATGATACTGAATTCAACTGTGTGCTCTCCCTGCTTGGAGGACAGGCAGGAGTGCTGCTGGTGTTTCATCTGTTCAGGACAGACAGATGCATCTCCAGTTGGAAGAACAGCCAAGCATCTTTTTGTTGAGTTAGCACTTGTTATTTAAGTGGGAAACAGAAGAGCTTTTGTTCACAAGGGGCTCTGTGCCTTGTACAGCACTAAGACTGTAACCAGCATGCTGTAATGCACAGTAAGTGTTGAGTATATTTTCATAAAATAAATTCTTGGCTTCTTTAACCGTAACCTGAATAGGAACAATATATGATTATGCCTTTTAAGCATTTCTTAACAAGACTTTTTTTGAGCAGTCACTGGAGCAGCAATTGGTGATATAAACGAGGGCATTAGCACTCAGACCACAGTAACAGCATCATTAAAATGCAGCTTCTGAGGTGCACTACTTTAAATTTGCCTCATTATATGTGCAATTAGGGAACAAACAATAAAATGGCCATAATTTTTCTGCAATTTCTTATCCTAACTGCCTTTTTTAAAGCTTAATTAATGTTAAAGAAAAAAAGGAGGAAGTGGTGGGCTGAGCCCAAGTTTAACAAGCAGAGCCATCCTTTGGAGTGATGGATGAGCAGTGCCTGCACACAGCCCTGAGCTCCCGTTTGCTGTGGCAGGGAAAAATGGGCTCCTGCTTTAGATCCTGCCTCACTGGAGAAGGAAAGGCTGGTGGGGTAAGGAGGGAGAGCTCCTGCCCTCTCCAAGGCAGCATTCCCTCTCCTCCAGGGAAATGCTCTGGAGCTGGGCTGCACGCTGCTTCTGCTCAGATAAGATGTTAATTAAGATAGCAATCAGACTGAGGGGCTGATTGTAATGTATACACACTGCTGCTGGTGTGGGAATTTGTCATCCATCATTTTGGGTTCAGCCAGATGAGCTGTGGGTTTGGCACGAAGGAAAACCAGCAGGAGGGTGTGGTTTGGAGCCAGAGCTGTTCAAGCAAGGATGGATGGGGAAAGTGGCTTTCTTTCCATCCAGATCTGCTAATCCTCTTCAATATTCACTTGGAATGCCACTGCAGATGCTCCATTATAGATATTTTCATGTTATTTATTGCTGGTAACTGTTATTTGAATAGATAATGGATTTGTGTTGCTGGAGGAGCACCTGGAAAGAACAGGACCAGGATAACTGTGGCACCTACCAAGGAGAAATCCATGTGGGAAGTGGGATGTTACCTAAAAGTGGCTCTGGAAATCGTGTGGAGTGATGCTGTGGTTTGGGACAGGAAGCAAATGATACTGGGATAATTGGAACTGCAGAAAGGAATTTAAAGTAGAGCACAAACAATTGCCAAAGGTAAAACCAGGCCACAGGATGGTCAGTGCTGCTGATGGAAAGGCCTGAGGAAGATTGGATAGTTGGAAATACTTGAGGAATGTTCTCTGTGTAATTAAAAAGATGACCCAGGTACATTCTTTTGAAGTGATGGAGAAACTTGGGTGATTTCTTTGCAGATAGCAAGGTAAATTTATTTTTCCAGCTAGTCATGTTTCCAGGAGATTTTTATCTGGTAATTGTGTTTGTCTGCAGTGAGCAGATTGATGGGGAACTGATCCTGCTTTTCCTGTGAGCTCTGGCAGGGTCAGGGTGTTGGAAGGTGTGACTGACACTGATTTTCCAGGGGTTGCCTTCAGGAACTGCCCCTCCCCAAAACAAAGTGAGAGAGATGAAACAGGTGAGCTCACAAAGACTGTCAAATCCTGAGAGCTGAGTATCAAATATCAGAGTATCAAGCAGTGGGGATGTGATGAGATATTTTCTGTGCTTGGTTAAATATCCAGACATCTCCAAATCTTCAGGAATGGATGCACTGAGCTGTCTCTGTAACCCTTCAAGTACAGGATGAGGAGAAGGAGCCATTAAAATGGCACAGACAAAAGCACCTCCCTGCCATGGAAAGGGTTTGATAATTTTGTTTTTTTGCTAAAGGGGAAAGAAATCAGCCAGCGGATGGAGGCTCAGGTACTAACTTTAAATTAGCTTAACTTGCTGATGCCTTAAGACTGGGGATTAGTGAATTTAATTATGGGAGCCAGGAAGCACATTAAGATAACATTGGGCCTCCAACTAAAACCCACAAAGCAATGAAATTAAAGCTGGTGGTTTGTGTTCCATCTTTGTGATGTCCTTTTCTCACTGTGCTGTGTCACAGGAGGCTCCCTGCCCCACTGCCCCTTGGTGAGAGCTTTGGGGGTGTTTTTCTAATGAACAGGTGACATTTGTGAGCTCTTGGTGTCTTTGACTGTCACAGTGTCCATGGACTAAAATCTGGTTTGCCAGTGGTGGTGCAGCTGCCATGGTCAGGTCATCTTCTCATTCTGTTCTTGCTGTTGCAGCCCAAGGCAAACTGGAGCAGTTTTGTGAGGGCTTCAGCAAAGGATATTTGACTTTCTGGTGGAGACAGGTTGTTGGTGTGATGCTGACAGAGTGAGGAAAATCAGATTTCATTGCTGCTTTGCTTCTACCCTCCTGCTCAACCTGGTCTGCCATTCATGATTGGGGTTTTATCTGGGCTTTGTATTGACTTTGTTTTTTAGGAGAGACTCAAGATTAAACCACTTCAAGCCACTTTTACAGGAAGTTCCAATTCTGAGTCTATTTGCTGATGAATTATGCAGTATTGACCTTCCTCTCTCCAACACAGGATGTTTTTCCTTTCACTTGTCTGTATTGAAGGCACACACCCCTAAGTCACACTTAGAGATCTTTCAAGTCTCACAAGGCTTCTGGTTGAGTGGTGACATTACAAATTAGAGGCTTTAGTTGACACTTGGGACTGTCCCAATTTCTGGGAAATGGGAAATGGGACATCACCTGGGTATTGTCTGACTTCTGAGCTGTTACAGGGCCTCACAGAGCTTCAGAGCCAAAGTTGGTTTCCTTTTGTCTTCCAATGAGAAATTATTCAAAAACCTCATTTCCCCATGTTGTTTGCTAAAGTTCTCTTTTTACTCTCTGCTTAACATCCATCTCTTTTTTTAAATGTGTTTAAAAGAACTTCTTATTCCAATAAACATTTTATTCCCTTTCTGGCTGGTGGCTTTTCAAGGACCTCATGGAAACTACAAAATATGGGACTTGATTCTCTGGGTATGCAAATTTATTCTGGTTTTGCTGTGTATTTCAGGGAAACTCACTTAATTTTTGTTTCATTTTGTTCCAGATAATTAAAATTGTAGAATCATTTAGGTGGATGGGACAAAAACACTTGGGTCATTCAAAAAACTAATTAGTCAGCCTGGCAGGGAGTGCAGGAGAGCAAAGGGATCATCCCCTGCTGGGCCAAAGGCTTTGATCCTTCCAGAAGCACTCCTGGTCCTCCCTGTGTGTCAAACAGTGCAGCTCCAGACTGAGCTTTGTGTTTCAGCCTTGCTTTGGGATGCTCCTGCTTCTGGGACAGTGTGATTTCGAATTAAAACATTTTACTTTCTAATTAACAAGTAATAATAATAATAAAAAAATAGGAATTAGCATTCAAAGCATAATTTCCTCTATTTTACAGCCTTTTTTACCCTTTGAGTGCTGGCTGCCCAAGCAGGTTTGGTGCTCAAGCTCTTACCTGGCCCCATTCACCTCCTGCTGGCCCATTTGTGTCAGGATCTTTTTGTGTCTTGGGTTTGGGGACGTTTGTCGTTGTTTGGCTGAGGGGATCTCATTTTGAACACTGCAGACATTGCCTTGCACTGTGCTGGTGGCTGTTTTGGGATTTGGTTTTTAGCTGTATCCCTTGGAATTCTGCTGGTTAAAAACCTGGAAATGAGTCCCAGAATCCCAGAGTGGTCTGGCTTGGAAAGGATCTCAGAGCCAATCTTGTTCCAGCTCCTGACACGGGCAGGGACCCCTTCCTCTAGCCCAGAGTGCCCAAAGCCTGTTCCCTGCTGCTGTGGGGACTGAGGGATCATCCTGGGCACCAGAAATCATTCAAAACTGCTTCCTTAAATTAGAATTCCTACGTATGTCTCCTGTACTATCTTTTTAGCATTCTGTAAGTATTTCTGTATTCTTTAGTATAGCTTAGTCTAGTATTCTTTAATATAATACAGTATCATAAAATAATGAATTAGCCTTCTGAGAACATGGAGTCAGGTTGATCATTCCTTCCTTCATCTGGACCCCCAGCAAATACAAAACCTGAGCAGCTCAGAGCCAGGCAGGCACCTCCAGCTGTGTCCTCAAACACCCCTTCCCAGGATGGCCACTGTTGTCCTGTTTTAAGGTTTTTCTAAACTTCTTAATGTTTACATTCTTGTAACAAACTTTCTCACGCACTTTCTGTAAATAACTTCTTGTTTTGCTTTCTTTTGTAGAAGAAGAGAACATTTGATGGACTGCTGGTTTGTCCAGTGTCGTGGGAGAGGTGGCACTGTCACCCTCCAATCCACTGTCACTTTTGAAAACCCCTAAATGTGAGAGTCAGAAGTTAAACAGCCTCTTTTTCACCTTAAAAAGCCCAGTGTCCATGTTGTTTTATTTCATTTCTAGAGCAACAGCCACTGCCAGGAGGCCAGGTGGGGTGTGCTGTCACCTGCAGGGACAGCCCAGGACCCTGCTTGTCCTGGGGGTAGGGACCCCTCCTCCTGCCAGTGCATCCCTGTCACCCCCCCTGTGCCTCTGCTGTCCCTCTCACACATCCCTCAGCCTCCCTGCATCCCTGTCACCTCCCCTGTGCCTCTGCTGTCCTCCTCACACATCCCTCAGCCTCCCTGCATCCCTGTCACCCCCCCTGTGCCTCTGCTGTCCTCCTCACACATCCCTCAGCCTCCCTGCATCCCTGTCACCCCCCCTGTGCCTCTGCTGTCCCTCCTCACACATCCCTCAGCCTCCCTGCATCCCTGTCACCCCCCCTGTGCCTCTGCTGTCCTCCTCACACATCCCTCAGCCTCCCTGCATCCCTGTCACCTCCCCTGTGCCTCTGCTGTCCCTCTCACACATCCCTCAGCCTCCCTGCTCCACTTTGAGGTGCTTATTTATTGATCTGCTCTTGGCACTTGGTAAAATGCCAGGTTTTAGTATTAGCTACTGGCCTCCTTTTACTGCAGCCTTATAAAAATTTATTGTTCCTCTTCAATGCTGAGGATGTGTCAATGTTTCCCCTAGATTGGCTTGGATATTTTTGATATTTTCTGGTTGGATATTTTGATATTTTCTGCTTTAACCTGTAAAACTCTCATTGTGAGAGAGTCTCTCTTGCATCCCTCTTGTAGTGTTGGAAATGTTTTAAAAACCTGTGGCCTGTTTGGAACAGGGCATGGAATCCAGAATTCCTGCAGATAAAAGTTTAATAATAAATATAATAAATATGAATATAATAAAATAAATATAAATAAATTAATAATAAAATAAAACAAATGAAATAGTAATTATAATAAATAAATAAGTATCAGTCCCAATAACTCTTACCTTGCTCTTCTTTTTTAAAGTATTGCAACAAAACATAATGATTTAGAAAGAGTATTTTTCTAATTAATATCTTCCTACTAATTAGCCTTGTAGTGAGGAGAAAGGTGCAGGAGAACATCTGGCCTGGGGATTGTTTTGCTGCCACAGAAGTGCTGGAGAGCACTGCAGGGTTTTGGACCACCAGGGGAAATGGAGCCAGATCATTAATAATTAATGGAGCCAGGACCCATTAATAATCAATATTCCTGGGATATTGGTGTGCCATTGCCACGTGCAGCTGGCTGGGTGCTGATGAAGGCAATCTGTACAGAATGTTCTGGTAGCTTTGCAGACCCTCATTGCTGTTAAAAAGGTTTGTTCTTAAGGAATCTCTTGGAAGAATTCCAGCAGGATCACCTTCAGAGCTGGTACATGACTCAACAGTTCTTCCAGATGAGAGCTGTGAGAATATTTTGTGATTAGTTAAATATCATGTAATTTTAATTAGCCCAGCTATTCTCTATCTGTTTTCTTGGTATTTAGTTTTCATTTTCTTTAGCATGGAATTGTCATTTACTTTTGTGTTGTCTCCTGGTGACCCAGTGATGTTGATTAATCCCTATTCTGGTGAGAACATTCCAGCAGAGCTCTATAGAATTTTTCCTGTTGCAGCTTAGTCCTTTTGCTGCCAACTTCCCCCTCTTTAGCCTGACCTGTTCCTTGATGAAAGGAAATATTTATGCTTTTAAGACCATAGAAAGCAGTGGTGGTAATGGTGTGTGACCTCAGTGTCACAAAAGCTGTTACCTTTTACTGGGTGGAATAATTGCTTTGCTTATGTCCTGCTGGAAAACTGCCACATTGTGTGGATCAAAAATTACTAAAGAAATGAAAAATAAAGGGCTTGAAAACAGCTCTTTGGATAATGTAAGCTGCTATTTGTTATTTAAACTTTGGGTTTGAATTTTCTGTCATTATATATGGAATAGTTGACTTTCCTAATGCCAAATTGGGTAATAAAAGATTAATCAGTTGGAAAGAGCATCAACTCTAGGAGACAGAAGTGGGTTGTGACAATGCTGAGAGGAAATGGTGTGCTTGAATTCGGTTCTGATTGTGACTGACAACTTTTTGTACTCAGTTCCAAGGTTTTGGTGCCAGTTTAACTCAGAGCTGGGTTTTATTTAGCTCCATGTGGGTAACAGAGAGACCTGGCTGCAATATCCAGAAATTCTCCAGAGTGTGGGTCATCCCAAAGGGTTAAAGAAACTAATGGCATAACCTCATCCATATCCTTTCTGCCCTTGCAGTGGAGATAATGTGGAGGATTTCACTTCAATAAACGATGTAATTACTATTTGTGGTGAGTTGCAGCTGCTATTAAAATTCCAGCCTAATTCAGCTTCCATATATCAGCCAGCAGAGAAAGCCAGCAGACTCTGCCCATTCCTCTGCCTTGTGGTGCTCCTCGTTTCTGCTGGTGCAGTTAATTGTGGATTTCACGTGGGTTTCCCTGCTGAAGGCTGGCACTGCCTCCCCTGCACAGAGCAGCCTCAGCAGCACTTTGGGAAAAAGGAGCTTTCTGCTTTAGTGTTGTTTTGGGCATTTCCCTTCTCTCCAGCCCCTGCCTGCTGCCACAATGGCTCTGGGATTCTTTGTGTGGCAAATCCTGGCAGCAGATCCAACATCAGCCTTCTCATGGGTCACCACTGTGGCACAGTCAGGGAGCCCCAGAGCAGAGGGCTCTGCCTGATGCACAGCAGAGCTTTCAGCTGCCTCTGAGCAGATGGGAGCAGCAAATGAGGAGCAGTGACAAAGATTGCATGTGTTGGGTTCTCTGTCATAAATTCATCTGAGTGCTGAGTTGCTGTGTGGATGCACAGCATCAGCCCTCATCTCATTTTAGGAGCACAATTTGTTTTATGTTTGGCATCTCTATAGGCTTTGGCTTGTCCCCTGTGGCAGCAGGAATAGAATGTAATTTTTTTCTACAGCTTAGTTTGCTTTTGTGTATTTCTTTGCAGCAATTAGGTGCTTTAATTTCTTATCTCCTAAGAAGTTGTTCCTGCTCTTAGTTCTCTCTTGTTTAATCCATGCTGCTCTGCTGCAAGTGTTATCTCTGCTATTCAGAGGCAAGAAAGGAGTTTCACTGGCACTGTGATATGAAGGGTCAGGGATCAAACTATTTAATTCACTTTTGCATGGTGTTACACCAGGATCAGGTAGAACAGGAGTCTCAGGACCAGTGCTGCTGGGTGTCCTCCATCACTGCCCTGGATGTAACACAGAACCATTCAAAAATTCTTGTGGCTTCCACAACTGCTTATGGGAGATGGAACAACTGGAATTGTGCTAATCAAGGCCAGGAGAAAAGAGCTCTCACTCTGTATTGCAAGCAGTGAAATATTAGAGTTGGAAAGCAAAGTTGGGACCACAGGGGAAAACAAGAGAATGTGAATTGGGGGGGATGTCTGCTGGCAGCTTTGGATTGAGAGGGCAGGCACTGGAACAAGGTGCCTGGGGAGCCTCTGCAAGTGTTTAGGATGGATGTGGCACTTGGGGACATGGTTTAGGGCTGGTGATGGTGGCTCTGCATGATCCTGGAGTTCTCCTCCAACACTGCTGGTTCTGATCATTACATAAAAGCATTTTGCCCAATTTCATCCAATTCAAAGCAGCTCCTCTGTGTTGGGCTCTACTGGGGCTGGCACTGATGGGGCACCTCTCAAATGTCCCTTCTGTGACTTCTGGCAAAGCCCTTGGGGGGTTGCAAAGCCAGGAATTGACACTGAGAGGCTCTTCAGGGCCCTGGGGACAGCAGTGACCATCTGGGCAAGGCTCTGTGGCTGCCTCAGGAAACCCAGCTGCTAAACAGGCACAGTTTGTTCAGAACCTGCTAATTCTCCATTTGCTCGGTACAAAGTGAAGAATATTACACAATGTGACCAAATATTCATACCAGTAAGGTCTTAAATTGTTTTTCTCCTTATGCCACCTGTTCTAGCAGCGAAGCTAACACAGAATTGGATCTTGTATTATTAGTTGCAAGTGGAAACAAATGAGATGGGGCTGTGTGGCAGTGCTTTCATTGCACACCCTCCATCCCACAGCAGGTCTCTATTAGGCAGGGCTGCTGCTTCTCCTGCTTGTGGGCAAACATTTGCCTTGGAGCCCATTGATCCTGGGAAATGGCAGAGGAGCTGAGGCTGTGCCTATTCCTGTGAATATTTACTTCCTTTAGGTTTGCAGAGGCTGATTGAACCTGAAGATAAACAGCATCATATTTCCAGCAGAACTATTGGATTCATAAATCCTCGGTTATTTTCTCTCTTAAATTTTCATGTTCTGTAAAGAAAAGGTGGTAGATGGGGTAGCCAAAATGTGGAACAACTTGTTCAATCATCAGCAACTTGTTCAATCAGTTTCCACTGATTTTTCCTGGGATGGAATAATCCTTTCTCCCAGTAATTTATGTGCCTCCATTGTGTGATTCCCACCTACCAGCCTGGGGATATTACTTTGAGGTGCAGAATTATTGTCAGAATCACCTCAGATACAAACAAGACATTTCTTTTCCAATACAAAAATCAAGGCAGTTCCTTGCACTGAGGGTTACTGGAGGTTTCATTGTGGATTTAATTACCAAGATGATAATTTTCATGTCACTTGTTGACTTGCTGTTACATTCCTGACTCAGCACTCTGGCAGCTGCTGCCTGTACTGGGTGCAAAGTTATTGAAAGTTTGGGGTTGGAAAAGCCCTGCAAACATACACCTGTGTGTAACTGCTGAGTACTGAAGCATCATATTCCACAAACCCCTGTCACTGAGGGTTTGTGTTTTAACAGGAGTTAGATACCCAAATCTTGGAGATTGGAGAGCTGGAAATGAACTCAGTGACTGATGATTATAAAATTCAGCAATGAATTCCTGTAGAACCACGAGGAGAGAGATGAGAGCAGCTCTGTGTGAGAGGCTGAAGCTGGGTCACATTTCCAGGCCAATTTTTTGGAGGGGAACTTATGAGCACAACCAGGCTGGTTTAGAAATCCCCAGCCTGGTGTGGAGTGAGGTTTGAATTTCTGTGCTGGCTTTTATATATAGGAAGAACCATAAATGTGAAATATTTAGAGAAGAATGTGACAAGCAGCTTCATCATCCTGCCTGCTGAAAGGGAGCTGGACTAACAGTTCAGTAATACATCCAGTTTTGTAGTTATTAATGCTGTAATTACTCATGGTGGGAACTGTTTTCTTCTCCGTGGGTACAAGGAGAAGGACTGATGGTGTTCAGATGTTTTTGTTAAAAATGCAGTGTGCTGAGCATCATCTTGTACCTTCTTAAATCACTGCACTATCCTGGCAGTGTTTGTACTGGGATTTGTGTAAAACTGGAGATTTATCAGTGCTCTGTGAATACTTAATAATAATAATGGTCCTGCCTGTACCTGTTTGGTGTCTTGGTCTGAAAAGTTCCTTGCAGAAGAAGACAAGTCCAAGACCAATATTTCTTGGAAATGTTCACACATATCCCTTTAGGCTGTGTTTTTATTGCCCCTTGTTAATACACTGAAATGGAAATGCTCTCCTGTCTGTGGCAGACATCCTGCTCAGAAGAGCTGCAGCTGAGTTTTGTGGATGATTAATAAAGGAACAGACTTGACTCATGTTTCACTCAGACTGTACAAGAGGGGATGGTGTGGAAGGATAAAAATCAGTGCTTAATTATCAGTAGTTTCCAAAGAAGATGTATATATTGAATATAAGGCTGAACTGCTGATTTACCATCAGCACCGTGTGTTGGTGCAGGATCTGTGTGTGAGCCCTGACCTGCAGGTGTTGGGTGGCACACGGGGGTGCCCAGCAGTGGGGAGGCTGCAAATGCTGCCAGGTTTCCCATCCCACCCCTGGGTGTCACATCTCACACTCTGGGGGTTTGCAAAGCTGCCAGCACTGGGCAAACCTTTTGTCCTGCCTGCTCTGGCCCTGCCTGAGCCAGCACAGCACAAACTTGCTTTGTGCCAGCTCCCAGGGAGCAGCAGGGAACTCCTCAGGTGTTTGTTTGTTGGGCTGTGTTTTCTTGGAGGAACAATCTCCCTGACATGGCTGTGAAAATGTGGAGCTCTTTCTGTGCTGCAGTGCTGTGTTAAACTGCATGAAGAGGAGGGTATTGCATTAAAATCAATCCTTCATCTCCCTGAGAAGATTGTCAGCACTGCAGCCTTGCTCAATCTCCCATCAGATGATATCAAATGTTCTGGCTCTGTTGTTTTTGAGAGATTCAGAGAGAACATCCCTGAGTCTGCAGGGGAGGGGGGGATAGGATTGTCCATGTGGGATGTGGAGTTTGCCAGAAGGAAGAGCAGTTTCTCTTGAAAATATTCTACCTGAGAATAAACACTCTTCTTTTTCTGTTTCCCATGTTGAAGCAGTTGCTCACCAAACCCCAGTGTGCTCCATGGAAATATCTGGCTGACTTAAGGAACTCAGTCCAAGGTGCCTATAAAGATTGTCAAATGTTGTATTTTAACTTTTCCAACCTTAGGGTTTAAGCCAACTATAATGCAGATGGTTTGGAATGCTTTCATGGGAATATGAATTATTTTGACTCCTCTCCATACCTTTGGTTTTAATATTTTTTTTCCCCTGGCAGTTTGGTAAAAATGAGAAAAGCTTTGTCTTTTTTTTTTCATTTTTTCATTTTTTGTCAGGGGTTCTTTTTAATACTCCTGCTGTAAATGATTTAGTGGAGAAAGTCATCTCACTGTAGAGAAGGAAGATTCTCTCAGAACTTCACTGAATAAAGGTCAGGAATTGGTGCTGTTAATGGAAAAAAGAAAGGAATTGTGAAATCTCTTCTAATATCTGTGCTTGGTCTCCAAAAGGAAAGGTTTGAGCTACATATAATTACCATTTCCAGGTTTTTGAATGTGCTTCTCTTGGCACTTTTCTGCCTTGTGCTCTTTCCCTACTTATTTATCTTCATTTGAGCATCCACCAGTTGTTTTTGTGCCTGGTGCTGAGGGTGGGATGGGCATCTGTACAAAGCCCAGGACAAGGGGGGGGCAAAGGAAATAAAGTGACTTTCTGAGAAGAAATAACACACAAAATCACTGTTTTTTGATTCAGGACAGTCAGGCCATGTCAGAACACATGAGGCTCGTGGGAATAATCAGCATTTCCCACACGAGCACTGCTATGTTAACAGCAGTTATAATTTAACGTGAAAAATAATTTCCTCGAACAATTTCTTAATTATCTTCAGGACAAGATGCTGGTTACAGGTGATGATTTTTATTGAGCAGTAGGTGCAAAGTATGAAATTACAGAAATACTGATGCTGTTTGATCTGTTCACTTTGTGCATCTCGTTATGGACCAAGTTCAATGAGTAGGGAAAAATTAGAGTGTGTTTAAGACATTTTGGGCACTGTATGTTTAATAAGGAAGAATATGCCTAAGGAAAGCCTTTGTTCAATTATTAATTTGAATTTAGAATCCAACTAGAAATCCAGCAGAACAGTAAATACTGGATTTGGAACTTTGGTGTACTTAATATTCTTGATAAACCTTTTTCTTTGAAAATCATCTAATTTTAAGAACAAAATTACTTTAAATTTCACTGCCAGCTCTCTTTTGCTGCCTCACTCACAGTCTGCTGTTGCTTTCAAACAGAAAATTGTTTTGACAGTGTCAAATACCGGGGTTGGTGCTGGAGTTAAATCGGATTTTAATTCCTCACTCTGCTGAAAGTGAGCAGATTTGTTTGTTCACCAGCCACTTAGCACATGACCTTGAGCAAGGCTGGGCAAGGGCTGCACTTTTGGAATAGTTGCCTCTAATTAGAGGAATTTTATTCTGCTCTGTGTGCCTTGCAGGGGCTCGAATCAGGAAAAACACATTGCTTGGGCCCTGTGTCTGAGAGGAGAGCCAGGAGCTCGTGGATAAAAACCCTGGCTGACCTTGGCCATCACTTGGCAAGAGGCACAGATAGAAATTCCACAGATGAACTTGTGCTCCATCCCAGAGCTCCCCCAGGGCTGGCAGGGCAGGGGGAACCTTCAGGAGCTTCAGGGCTGGTGGAAATGTCTCTGAGGGGTTTGTGGTGTGTGACGGTGGTCACAGGGGTTTTTAGAGGATGGAAGAGGCAGGATCTTGATTCCATGATCAGAAGGCTTGATTTATTATATTATGATATATATATAGCATTATAACTATTCTACATAGGAATAGAAAAGGAAAGGAGCTTCTTCAGAAGCTGGCTAAGCTAAGAAAGAGATAGAAAGAAGAATAACAAAGGTCTGTATCTCTGCAGAGAGCGAGAGCAGCTCCACTGTGAGTGGTCAGTGAATCCAAACATCTACAGGGGACCAATCACAGGTGGACCTGTTGCATTACACAGCAGCTGATAATAATTGTTTACATTTGTTACTGAGCTTCTCAGCTCCAGCAGGAAAAATCCTAAGAAAGGATTTTTCACAAAGAATGTCTGTGACAGTGGTGTGCTCCTTCCGGCACATCAAGAAGTTCCAGAGCTCCTGGGGAAAGCCATCATCAGTCATCCATAGCAATCTGTGCTTTATTGCTTCATTTTTCCACCCTCTTAACTTTTTTCTTTTACTAGCCAGAGACTTGAATATATCTTACAAATTTTAGTCTTGTCATCAGGCCATCTCCACAGGCAATCAAGATAATCTTGAATTATCTTGAGGAATTATCTTGAATTATCCTGAGGAAAGGTGTGAGGAAAGGAAACCTTTCCTTTTTCCTTGTTTGTGAAGAAATCTCCTGACGAAGTCTGAGAGAGGTAACTGGGGCTGACAAATCAATAGCAGAACATTGTAAGGACATAATAGAATATGGCACAAAAAAGAGCCCTTCCTCCAGGGCTTCCCAACCTAATTATGGAGCAAACATGTAACTGTATCAGAGACTGCTGGGGAGCTTCTAAAATTCTAGAGAAAAGGTACAATTTGCTGTTCAATTAATTAATAGCAGATTTGGGGCTCTGTATGGTTGCCTCTTTTATTGACAGGTTTATTAACTTCCTTGCTACCATAGTCATGGCTTTAATAGACCTTATATTTTTAACTCTTCAATGTGATTTTTGTTATTGTTGGGGAATTTTTCTTTTTAATCAGTTTAACTTAATTATAACTGTAGCACCTCAGCATTGTGATGGAGGCCAGCACCCTGTTACAGCCTGTTAGTGCTGTGCATTAAAGGAACAATGTGATATATAATAAATGAACCTGTTTTGGGCATTCACAGAACTGAAACTTTTGGGTTCAGGCTCCATCTCTTGCATATATGTTTTGCTGTCTGTTCAGTGAGCAAATTTTAGACCTGGTTCAGTTACAGACAAATTAAGTAGGTGAAAAATTCCACTGATATTTGAGTTAGGTGCTGATACAGAATTCCTGGTGTACAAACCAGGCACGAGCTGGTTTTGCAGGTAAATCTCATTTAGGATGCTCAGTCTGTGCTCTCAGTGTTCCCATTCCCAGTGGAATCCTGTGGACCTGGGGTTGCCAAGGATGTGGTTTGGGGTTTTTGGTGGCTTTAGCAGTGGCTGTGCAGGGCTCTGCTCACAAGCAGCAGGAGCAGTGGGTGCCTGGCCCATCTGACAGCTCAATGATGAAGATATTCCCAGTGGGAGCCAGTGTGTTCTGAGAAACTGGCTGTGGTTCCACCTAAGGAAAGTTTAGCCATTTTTAGGAGGTACAAACAGTTTCAGTACCCTTGAAACAAGAGCAGGGAACAGCAGGAGCTGCCTGCCAGGCCTCCAGGAGGCTGCTGGATTGTTTGCAATACAGAGTTTGTTTTGTGGGATGGGAGCAGAGGTCTGGCAGGAGGCAAAGGCACAGATGGCAGAGGCAGTTATCACCCAGACCAAGCCATGTCTCTGCAGCCTGTCCCATCTCTAAACCCTGCCTGTCCTGTGCCACACAGAGCAGGGCTTTCAGGAGGGACACCCTGAGCCCCCCACCTTCACTCCCAATAAGCCACATGTGCTTCTCTCACCTGGTTGCTCCAACTGCACAATAAAATAAATTTTTCCTTACGTAACACTCTGCCTTCCACAGGAGTGAGGGTGGATTTTCTTTTCCCCTCTTTTTTAAGCTTCTCTAGAGCCTTTGTAGGGAGAGGAGCAGGGGAGCAGCATTTTAGCAGGAAAAGAGCTGAGCAGGATGGAGGGGCTGTGGTTCAAGAGCTGCAATTCTGGCTCTGCTTCCCAACTCGTGGGAGCTGGGCTGCAGCACTGTTAGAGGGACTGGTTCTCTATGCAAATACTCTCAAGTTAATCATGATTTCTGGGATCAGTAACCACTGCAGGCAGTGGTAGCTCATTCTTTGCTTCTGAGAAGGATTGTACAGTCTTTTGTTACTGGCATTATGTGATTGGAACGTGGCAATTCATCTCCTGACAAACACGGCAGTGCTTGGAAATATTGCTTGTATGAGTGTTTGTACATGTAATTGTTTTCCATTATTAATACATAAGCTTTTTTTCAGCAGCTTTTAGTGAATTACTGAGTCTTGACAGCAATAATCATATTTACTTGGCAAATCGCTTTTTTGTTTTTGAATCCTGCAATGTCCTTCAGAGTTTTTGAGCTCTCATCTCTTTCAGTGCTGTTATATTTGTAGCTGCTCTTTAAAAATGCTGAGGTCTGAACTTCATCCTCCAAATGTGGAGGACACCACCCAAGGGTTGGTTATTTTCTTTGTGAACTGTGGATAGAGTAAAAGCAGTGAGGTGATTGCTGTGCCCTCCTCCTGGAGTGCTCACAGGTGTTCATCTGTAACCCAGCTGCTGCCAGGGGGGATGTGGAGGGATGAAGTCACACCCTTGTGCTTTTCCCACTGCTCTGGCTCTGCTGGCTCCTGTTTCCCTCTCCAAGCCAAAGCAGACCATTTCCAGGTGGTTGATGATCTCTTTTTTCCTTGCATTAACCACTAATGAGTGGGGTCACTGCTGAAACTGTCTGAGCATCCTTGGTCAGATGGGATAAAATGGATCAGGAGAGCTGGAGCCCATCAAACACATTTCTGCACTAGACTGAGAGAGGAGCAAATTAGGTACTTCAAAAAGCAATTCTTGGCAATCAGAGTGGTGTTTTGAGTTATTTGGTAATTGATCAGCCAATAGCTGAACTCTTGTTTGAGGATACTGAATTGTCAGTAAGGATCTGTCTGAGGCTCCTTGACACTCTCATCAGATTCCCATAAAATACACCAATTAATCTGCAAAACATGGAGTGTGCAGGTATTGACTGCCTGCCTATACATCCCCTCAAGAAGGTGTCACCAATTCAGGTATTTCCAATTTATCTGTGACCTGTGCAGCACTGCAGGTGTGTCACCCCAGGAAGGGTTGGTGTGGCACTGCTGGGTGTCTGGGGGATCCCTCACCTTCCTGCCCCAATCCCTCTTGTACAATGAGCAAAAGGAAATGTTCCTGTGTGGAGAAAGCTCAGGAGCAATGTGGGCACCTCCTGCTCTGCTCTGGAATGAGCCAGCTCTTCCCCCTCAGTGTGGAGGGGGCACAGAGGAGCCAATCTCATCACTTGAGCACCTAAAACTGCCTCCCCTAAAGTTCCTAATTAGAGATCTGATCTTTCATAAGATCTACAAATGCCTTATTCTTCTGGAAACCCAAAAGCTCACTTGCTGTTCACAAGGGTATGTCAGGAGCAGCCCCAGCCCCTCCATCATTTGTCTTTGCCCAAATGTGGTTTGAGCTCCTACAACTGCAGAGCTCTTGAAAAGCAAATTTCCACACTAGAATCTGATTTCAGACACTCTAGGCTCTCACCTTCACCATTTAGATGTGCTGCTCATTGTGGTTTTGGAGACGTTTTTAGGTCAGGTAAGGTAAAAGATTTGCTGGGAATTCATTGGGAATTCCTTGGAAAATTGTGATGTTTGGGAAAGGGATGGTTCATCCTCTTCTGTGCAGAACAAGGTCACAATACTTAGGTCATAATGTAGAATATGGTCATAAATTCATTGTTTATGGTGAGTTTCTTTTGAACTCTCATCATTATTATCAGGCCCTTTTGCAAATCTCATTTTCCAAGGGCTTCCAGAAGTTTTGTCCCTGTATTTTTGGTTTTGTGCAGTTCTGGCAGTTGGCAAACACCACAGAAGAAGATCCAGTAAAGAGACAGCTGCTGACTTAGTGGGTTACACAGTTTGAATGACAAACCAAGATCAACAGATCATTATTTTTCACAGCAAGCAGAGAGAGATGGCTGATTTTAGTGCCAACCTGTGCTGATAGGATCTCTTGTGCTCCAGAATGCAGCACAACAGGAGCAGCTTTCCTGCACTATTCCAGGCTTTGCTCTGTTTGATTGCAATTACATTTTTGATATTCAGGCCACTTCCAGTTTGCCACTGCAGAAAGGAGGCTGATGACCTCATCTGCTCTCCCTCAAATGAGAATAAGTTGTTCCATGTTGTCAAATAATTATTTTGATTTTCTCCATTTCTACTGATTTCTGGCTTTATTCCCAGCTTATTTAGCTGTTCAGGGCAGGTGAATTAAGTGTAGGCAAGGTTGTATTTTGCTCTCTCTTGTTATGTCTTATTGTTAACTCCACGCTAAATCTTGATATAATTTAGGGCATTCTGCAGCATTTGGTGTCTTCAGAAATCCCACTGTGTCCTCAGCTTCTTAAGGGAAAAAAGTGTTTATTCCTTAAGAATATGTAATTCACAACCAATCCAGGGGTTGTGGAGAGCACCTTTGGAGACTTTTCCCAACATTCCAGGGCTCATGGATGTATCAGATGCTTTCCATTCACCATCTTGTACATATGAACACAGTGATGGTGTAGTTCAAAATTCTTTGTGATTATGAGATGGATTCAAGAACCATGTGGAAACGCCAGATAATATTTATTTAACATTTCTGTTTGACTTGTAAGGATTGGGTGGTAATTGGCTGAAGGAAATCCTTATTTCTGTTTCATTCATCATCTGTTATCATCATCAAATCTGTTCCTGTGAGTGTTTTTCACATCTCTCAGCCTGGTTTTCCCTTTGCTGGCCAGCTGATGAAATGCACACACTGGCTTGATTTTAAACCCAGTTTTTGACTTAATTCTTGCAGACAGGAGCTGGGGGTTTTGGGGCTGGTGGAAGCTCTTGGAAAGCACAGCCACAACCTGCCAGTGACTCAGAGCTGCAGGAGCTGCTGCCTGTAAATCTGTGCTCTCCAGGAGCTGCTTTACTGCTCTCCTGGACAGCAGGCACTGCCCTGTAAATTCTGTCACCCAGGAAGGGCTCGTGGACCTGGCTGCTCTCGTGTTCTGCTCATAAATACTCAGCCCTCGGGGTTCTGATAAACCAGGCTGTGCCATGGCACTGTGTAAATCCAGCAGGTTTGGCTGGGACTGCCTGTTGTCTTCCCAGCACCTTCCCTGGCCTTGGCCTTGGGTGTTTCCTCTGTAAATGATGTACAGGACATTAATGTGGCTGTGACAGGGCACTGGAAATGCCCCAGCAGCTCCCAAGTGCTGTGAGCACAGGAATTGTCCTGCCCTGGCAGTGACACCAGAGTCATTTACTGGTGGTAACAGAGGATTGGAACAGGAGCCATTTCAGCACAGGTACAGGTGGTTTTCAGGCACAGGCAATCAATTGTGTTGGCAGGTGGGGGATTTGGGCCCACACTTTGCTGTGCTGTGCCATGAGATGATCCTTGGCAAAATAAACCAGGATGAGGGGGTGTCAAGGCTCTGACTGGGGGCCAGAGCTCCTGACACCTGAGGAATGTCCCTCACATCACAGCCCTGTGCCAGTGGAGGCTGCATCCATGTGATCCAGCTGAGGTTTTTCCTCAATCTCTTCTTACTTTTATTCCTTGTAAGTAAATGGCATTTAACTTAAACATCCTTAATACTTGGAATTAGCCACTAATTGGGTGAGCTAGTTAGGTGTGTTCAGCACCAATCCCCCCTAAAGTGAATGAGCAGTCACTCACCTTCTGTCTGCTGACCTCATGCCATTGCTCTCAGAAGAAAATTTCTTCTAAAAAATGGTTTTCAAGTAGAAAAATGTGTTTATTGTGGTCTTGATAGTGTAAGTAAGCAGCAGCATGCAGGAGGATGGCCAGCCAAGCTGCTGAATCACTGCAGCCATCTTCAGAATGCTTAATTACACCCCAGGAAAATGATTGAAACAATTAATTCCCTATTGTAGTTTAGATGACAGCTTATTGAAGATGCCATAAATCTGGTGCTGATAATGAGACCTTTGAACCAGAGGGTTGGGTTACATCAATATTGATCAATGGCCAGCTGGATAAACCATAAACATCAAAAGCCTTGGAACTGGGAGGTGAAACTCCTGAGCAGCTCCTGACCTGTGTGTGCTCACATCAAATCATCCCCAAGTCTGAGGCAGGAGGTCAGCCCAGCATGGCAGGTGCATCTTTCCCTTTGTGGATCAAATCTTGTCCTCCTGCTGCTGCTCTTCCTCCTGCCTGGGATCAGCCTTTCCCAGGCACAGCTCAGAGCCTCCTCACTTGCCTTCCAAATCTCCTTTGTGCTGTTGGAGCAGCTCTGAGCACAGCTCTGTTTGCTGAAAGGAGAAACCAGGGTGTTATTGATGGCTCAGATGTGGTGACTTCAGGCCAAGACAGGGTAAGAAGGGCTCTCTTCCTGTAGTTTGTGAGAGGAGAACTTGTCTGCTTGTACCTGTTTGTGGAACTCCCCAGGGAATTTTCCTGATAGATCTGACAGCCTGTGCATCCATGGCATTAGTGCCAAATCATTCTGGTGACCTTCCTGCACCTTCCCAGATTTCAGTGGGGAATAACCAGCAGGGCTTCCACAGGCTGTGAGGGCTGGAAATGGCTTTGTGCCAGTAATCAGTTCCACAACTGCACGTTCTTTTGAGAGATCACAGGGTTCTTTAATAAGAAATAGTTGTATGATAATGCAGTATTTCCAAAGAGAAGTTGTTTTGTCGTGTCTGAAATAATGTGACAAGTGGCCCAGGGACCTTTCAGTGGAAGGGGTTGGGAAGGGAGCTGGAACAACATGAGCTTCAAGGTCCCTCCCAGCCCATACCATTTATGATTCTCTGAAATACTCTAAAGGTGATGAAGAAACCAGGCTGGGGCTTTTGGCAGAAATCTTATTTGTTGTTGTGGATTTCAAGATCAGGAGAACCCTAATGCAAAATGAAGAGATGACTTCAAATGGTGTAGTGGGAAGGAGGTGTTTTCCAGTCTTTTGATTATGGTGCTGATCTGAATAGAAACACCCAAATCTATTTTGACATGATGATTGGAAACAAAGCTAACTCACTTTCCAGAAGTGACAATCATACCCAAGGCAAATTTATTTCCCTCTGTCATAAAACTGTACCACCCACTGAAATTAAGCCTTTTCCTTTGGTGTGTCAGGTAGGAGCATTCTTGAGCTGAATTTCAAGCGATCTCTGTCCCTTTCAGCATTCAGGCTGAATTTTGGGGGTATTAAGATGCACCAGGAGTTTGGCAGTGACTCCTCATTATAAATCTGAGCTCGGGAGCCCTGGCGTGCACAGCGAGGGTCGCTGCTTGCAGAGCATATTTGTTTTCTATTTTCTAACCTGCTCAGATTCAAATGTAGCTCTGTTCTTCTTGCTGTTTAACTTGATTTCTAACAGTGGGAACAATCAAGCTGAAGGTGCCTGTTGTACCAGAGAATGCAAAGCGTGGCTGGAATTTGCTAGAGGAAAACCCCACTTGGTGCTTGTCCTTTAAAAGCAAAACTTTTAAAAAGTTTCCAAAAGTTTGCTCTGATCTCAGGTTACAGAATTTCAGGGGCACTAAGGTTGGAAAAGTCCTCACCAGGGAGTCCAGGCTCAGTCCCCACCTTGTCCCCAGCCCAGAGTGCCACATCCTTGGGCACCTCCAGGGATGGGCACTCCAAACCTCCCTTTCCAGTGCCTGAGCACCCTTTCCATGGAGAAATTCCTCCTGATGTCCAACCTGAGCTCCCCTGACACAGCCTGAGGCCATTTCCTCTGGTCCTGTCCCTTGTTCTTCGGCACATCTGAGTTTTCCCCCCAAATCCCAGAATAATTTGGGTCAGAAGGGACATTAAAGATCAACTCATTCCAACACCCTGCCCTGAACAAGGACACCTTCCATGCCTTTGAACCAACTGGACTTTTATTCACTATTTAGTGAGAGCTGAAGGGTTTTAGGCCCTGCTCAGTCGATAGCCAGGCTAAGCCCTGACAGCAGAGGGATTGTGGTGACCATCAGTGGCTCAGCCGTGTGTGGAGAAGGATTTGCAGGGTGCCAGTGTGCTGGGAGAGAGAATCTGCCTGCTTACAGTGGCTGTTCCTGCATGTCAGCCTAATAGAATCAGGAGACATGGCAGGAAAATAATTGCATTCTCTTTACTAATGAAAGAGCCCTTCAAGTCACCGATGGTTTTACTGCCCTAATTACTTTGCAATGGCAATATTCAGTGCCTTTGATTTGAGTTTTGTAATAACAGTTACTTGGACTTATTAGTTCCTGTGTGAACCAGGCAATCTTTTATGCAATTACATTTGAAATGTGTTTAAGTACATAAGGAAAAGTAGAGAAAAAAGAGGGAGGGGAAGTAATTAGTGAGCAGGATGGGTGTGCTGGGGGGAGATCCCAAAGGAGCCCAGGGCTGGGGTTTCAGCTCCTGCTTGTTCCTCTCGTGGTTTCAGTCCCACGGTGGCTTCAGCACCTTGAGGTCTTCTGAAAATACATCCATTTACTTAAATCAAAGATGATGTAGAAATAAGCTCCTACTGGGTGAATAGAGGCAAATTAAAGAGTAATAAGAAGTCGCAGCATTTTTAAACTTTGCTTTTTCAAACCCTTCTCTTGGTTTCTGAAGCACGATCCTTGAACTGCTGCTCCCGTTCCATCGCTGAATTCTCAGCAGTCAGTGCTAAGCCCGAGGTGTATGTTCAGCTTAACAACCTGTGTAGTGTGTCTCACTAGGCTCTACCTTTCTGCCTTGGCCAGCTTGTAATTACATATTCCCACTGAGCCTGTTTTCCCATCCATCAGCAAGGCTTTTATTCCTCTGGATTTTGTTAAACTCTGTGCAGAACCCGGGAACAACTGCTGGCTGTGCATTTCCAATTGTTTCTTCTTCTTTCTCTGAGTCTCTAGCCCTTTGAGATATCCATGGGGTGGTACTGTGCCAGGAGTGAACTGCTGGGTTCAAAACCAAAGGCAGGCATTCCAGAACATTTTTATTTTTAGATCCTCCTTTTCTTACTCTTGGATGCTGTTCCTGCCCTCCTTCAGCGCGGTTGCCTGCCAAGCCTTGCGAGGCAGCTTCAAACTGACATCCAACCACAGCTTGAAATGTGCCTTGAAATCTGTTTTAATTAGATATGAGCCATAATAATTTAATTACAGATCCACCCACTAAATTGTCTGTTTTGAATTGGAGCAGCCACTTTGTGTACAGAAACAGAAATGTTTGGAATCGACACTTCGCTGACTCCTATCAAGGGCATTCAAGCTTGGAATAAAGTCCCAGAGTTGTGTGGCTGTTTAACCTCCAGCCACTAATTATCCACAGCACTTGGAAAATCTGCCAGATTTCTCTCCATACGAGCCAGCTCTGGCTGCTCCTGGGGGATGAGATGTCTGGGACATCTTGCTCTGAGGATGCTCCCAAGTGCAGCATCGCTGCTGAGGAATAATGGCTGGAGCTGGACAAGTGTCTCATTGCTTTCTGGACCTTTCCAATAAGTATTTCCCGTTAATTTGACTGAAATATCCGTTTAAGAAGGAATTCCACCCCTCAGTGTGGGTGCATGGAGGCTGCTGTCCATGAGGATTCCCTGCTGGGAATGGTGGCTGGGTGGTGTTCAGCTCCTGCTATTGAGCTGAGTTATTGCTGGCACATGGGCCATCCACAGAAAGAATGATAGAGGAATTATTGCATGCATATTAATTCCACAGAGTGGGTTAGGCCACTTGGAAACACAGGATCACCAGTGCTGTGTGCTGGCATCAGCAAGGAGTGCAGTCCTCAGGTGTCACAGCCACAATTTGTGAAAAATCCTTTCTTAGGATTTTTATTTTTAGATCCTCCTTTTCTTTATTTTTAGATCTTTCCTTTTCACAATTTGTGAAAAATCCTTTCTTAGGATTTTTAGTTTGGTGATTTTTTTACTTCTGTCAAAATCCTTGAGATGTTTTGTGGCTAGTTTTTCCAAAACTGTTGGACAGTTACTGTAATGAAGTCCCATTGATGGAATTTAAGGGTTAGCAGTTAGAGGGAAAACCATAAAATCTAAAAATCCTTTCTTAGGTTTTTTCCTGCTGGAGCTGAGAAGAAGCTCAGTAACAAATGTTAACAATTATTATCTGCTGCTGTGGAATGCAACAGGTCCACCTGTGATGGTCTTCTGTAGATGTTTGGATTTACTGACCACTCATGGTGGAGCTGCTCTTGCTCTCTGCCAAGAGACAGACCTTTGTTATTCTTTCTTTCTATTCTATCCTTAGCTTAGCCAGCTTCTGAAGAAGCCTTTTATTTTCTGTTTCTTTTTAGCATAGTCATAATGTTATATATATATATCATAAAATAATAAATCAAGCCTTCTGATCATGGAATCAATATTTCTGTCTCTTCCTTCACTTGAAAGCCCCTGTGACCACTGTCACACTCAGGGAGTTCAGAGCCAGGAGAACAAGGTGGGAGCAGCCAGGTCAGTTCATGGGAACCTGTGAGATTCTGCTGCAAAACCCCATTCAGAACCCTGAGATTGATTGAATCAATCACTCAGTCAGTCTCTCTATTACAGACACAAACAGGGCTTGTTCAGTTAGTGAGAGAGCAGTGCAATGCCTTGGGGAAAATACCTGCAAGCAGGCCAAAGTGACTGTGTGAATGTTCCTAAATTAAAGCAGCACAGTCAGACAGGAAATATTAATTTAATTTCTTCTGATTTATGTAAAATAAGACTTTGGGTGAATTCTTGAAAGGCTTTGTATGTTGAAAGTAGTGTCTGATGCATAGAAAATATTGTGGTTGATAGCACAAATTTTCTTTACTTATTCTGGTTCCTACCTGTCATCTTGCCAGCTTTATGGTGTGGGTTCCTCTCACCTTGAATGTAAAATAGTAAAGATAATCTGAAGATTTGGAATGTTTTTTTATCTTCATATTTACAGATGAATGGGCTTTAGTTTGGGGATTTTTTTACTTCTGTCGAAATCTTTGAGATGTTTTGTGGCTAGTTTTTCCAAAACTGTTGGACAGTCACTGTCATGAAATCCCATTGATGGAGTGTAAGGGTTAGCAGTTAGAGGGAAAACCATAAAATCTAAAAAACCCCAAATCTCTGCCAGATACAAGCTCCAAAAGGAGATCACAGAATCCCAGAATGGTTTGGGTTGGGAGGGACCTTAAATCCCACCCAGTGCCACCCCTGCCATGGCAGGGACACCTCCCACTGTCCCAGGTGCTCCAGCCCCAATGTCCAGCCTGGCACTGCCAGGATCCAAGGGCAGCCACAGCTGCTCTGGGCAGGATGCTTTGGGATGTTTTGGGATGTTTTGGGATGTTTTGGGATGTTTTGTGTTCTTTCAGATGGTGGCTGGAAAGAAATCATTTGGCTTTTTTCATCACTTCTTGTTTTGAACAATTCCTATTAAATGCTCCTTGCTGGCCAGCACCATGGTTGGAAATCAGGATGATTTCATGATTCAATTGGCCCAAAGTGCTCATCTCTGCTGCCTCTGAAGGAGAAGGCTGGGGGATCACATCTGTCAGGTGCTCCTCTGTTTCCTTGGCTACCACATCATTGAAATGCCATCTCTTTTATTGGCATTAATGAAAATCTGCTGGGATACACAACTTTGCATGATCTGCAGCGATGTCTTTGGAATCATGAGCTGTGTTCAACATTAGCTGGGGGGATTTTACATTTTGGGTGCCAACTGTGTGCATACACCTCTCCAACAAGATGAAAATTAAAAACAATATTCTTAAAATAAATAAAAATAATAAATAAATATAATCTTCATGAAAGAAGATGAAAATATTAATAATATCTATTTCTATTAATAATCCTTGAGTGACATCTTTTACTTTTTGAATCTTTCCTTCCATGACACTAATGTGGCACCAAGGAATTTTTTTCTCTGAGAACTCAAGTGTGAGTTTCTTAGCAAACACCTATAATTAGGTCAGAATTTTATAAAAGGCTTTCTATTTGCATAGAATAGCATTAATTTTGCATTCTTCTATCAGATGAAACATGGAGAAGGAACAAATCATTTATTCATGCAAAACCAACCCACATGAATCATTTATTTACCTCTTCTGGTAATTTCACAAGCTTACTTTTTATGCATCAAGCTGCAAATTAATCAACATTTTCTAGGAGTTGATTTTGTCCAGGAAAAAAAAAAAGATGATAATGGCATAAATACTTCTTATGTAATGGAAATCATCCAGTGAATTTGGGCAAAAAGTCTGTGCAAGTTTGGGAATTTTTTGTTGCTGTTTTTTGTGGGGTTTGGGCTTTTTGTGGGTGTTTTTGTTATTCCTTAAGGACAATTTGGACTCCAACCCCTGTTGAATTTTCTTTTCCAAATGTGCATGAAATTTATAAAATCTCTGGGTGGATTTGGCACCTGCAGGTGCCCCTGTTTAGACATTTTGTGCTGTTGCAGAGCTCTTGGTTTGTGTTGAAGATAATGCTGCACAGCCTGGGGTGTGTGAGATGCAGCCCTGCTCTCCTCCCCACTGTCAGCTGGCACCAGGGATTTGTGCTGGCAGCTGAATTTTGGCCCTGGAGGGTGGTGGAGGCCCTGGTTCCATCACTGCTGGGCTGCCCTGCAGAGTTTCAGGGTTCAGGTGAAGCATTTTTGCTCAGTGCTTTGCCTTGTTAGACACTAGGGAACTATTTCAGATATTCTGCAGTTTACCAAGCTTTTCTTGTCTCTTCTTAGGGTTTGGGCTGAGCTTTTCTAGCAGAGACTTCTGTAACATTCTCCACTATTAATGTCAGAATCATTTCCTTGCTCTGCTGTCCCAACTCCTGGGCCCTGGTTCCAGGGCAATGCAAACAGTCTGATGTTCTGTATGATGGATAATTGGATTGGTAACAAAAGCACTTTAAAGTTTATTGGCTCTTCACAAGGCCTAGTTTCAAGGGTAATTAAGCATCTCATTATATCTGCTAATGTTAATTGCAGTTTTAATTTTATTTGTACACTGACATTTGCTTTGGCTAAAAATAGTGTTTGTAATTGGGACTGAAAGGGGAAATGGAGAGAGATTTATGAGCTTTTTTATTGGGAAGGGGAAGTGGGGAGATACCTGTGGCAGAGCAAAGCTGCCTGTTCTGATCAGTCCAAAGTGTTGATTATTCAAAAAAAGGGCATTTTAAACTGATCCAAGGCACACTGGGGTTAGTCAGACTGCAATGTGGTTAACACCTTGTTTGTGTAGCTTTAAATACACCATGTTTAAATATCATATTTACATCCATCCATGTGCCTAAAACTGACATCAGCAGGTTCTTTTTCCTCCTCTGCAAAGGTGTTGTTTGTGTCACTGAAGCCTTAGGGCTTTAGGTTTTACAAGTTTGTCTAAAATCTTGCAGCTCTTAGAAATGATACAGGGATTTCTGTTCCCATCCCATGCTTCCATGGAAGGAGAAAACCAAGCTGAGCCACCAGGGCTTGGTAGACTTGAATTGAGAATGGGAAAAATGTTAATATGTATTTAAAAACCACAAGGACAACACAAAACAGAGGAAAGTGCAAGTCTGGAAATAATTTATTTGCTCTCTGAATAATTAAAAAGTTATTGTGAGGTATGTGATAATGCATGTAAGGCCTCAGCTTGTTGACTATGCTAATTTATTCAGTGTATTAGAGTTGCCAATTAATGTTCTCCTAACAATGTGCCAATTAAACATTCTTGCATTTAATTAGTGATTCCTCTTAGTCAGTTTGCCTTGAGATAAACATTACAGAGCACTTTTCCCACGTGGTAACCCAGGCCAGGTTCATCTGGGGGCAGTGCTGGGCTGGGGCTGCCCCTGGGTCCCTGGCAGTGCCCAAGGCCAGGCTGGACACTGGGACAGGGGGAGGTGTCCCTGCCATGGCAGGGGTGGCACTGGGGTGGCTTTAGGGTCCCTCCAACCCAACCCAGTCTGGGGTTCTGTGGCTGCTTTTGGAAGGTGAATCCTGATAAACCCCAGAGGAAATTGCAAATGGCCCAAGACATCACCCCGTGTGTTCATTTGCATATATGTAAATAGCCTGCCTGCCATCAGTGCAGCCACAGCAGCTGTGGCTGTGCCACAGAGCCTTGGGGAGGCTGCTCTTGCTTTTGGGGAGTTATCCCAACCTCTGACACAGCCAGACCCAGGATCTGGTCAGATGGCACAGCCATTCCTTCTCAGACGTGTTCTGGAGAGCAGCATCAGCCTTTGCTGCTCTCTGGGGGCACATTAAAGCCTCGGAGAGGTGGGAAGGTCTCATCTGTGGAGGCACTAACAAAGAGAGCTGCAGCGGGTTTCTTAACGAGGCGCCTGTAGCAGGAACAACAAGGTGATTTTAATGATGCCTTTTCTGCCTTCACTTGCAAAATGATTCATCAATTGCCAGAAATACTCCTGAAGAGGTGCCTGTTGGGTGAAGGATGCATCAGCAGCTCTCTCAGCAGCAAGCAGCACAGTTTGTGCCTGCTGTCATCATCTGTGCCCTGTGCTGGGTGCAGGGGCGCGGGGAGCAGCCCAGCCCTGCACCCCTCACACCTGGGTCACCGGGAGAGTTCCTGAAAAATCCTTCACAGGGGCTTTTCTGCTGAGAAACCTCAGAAAGGAAATGCAAACAGTAATTATCTGATTGCCTGGAATGTGGTCTGGAGGTTGCTGACCAACAGGTGCATCTTTGATTGGTTCCATGTGAATTGTTTTTAATTAATGACCAATCACAGTCCAGCTGTGTTGGGACTGAGACTCTGCTCATGGGTTTTTATTATCATTCTTTCTAGCCTTCTGATGTCTCCTTTTTCTTTCTTTAGTACAGTTTTAGTATATAATTTTCACATAATATATTATATGATATATGTAATACATATAATATATAATAAATATAATATATTATACATATAATATATAATGTATAAACATATAATATGTATTATATATATTGTGTATATATATTGTGTATATATATACATATATATACACATATATATACACACATAGATATATACATATATATACTCATATATATACACATATATATACATATATATATATATACACACACACATATATATAATATCAGTCTTCTAAGAAATCTGGAGTCAGATTAATCTCTCACCTCATCCTGGGGACTCTCACAACACCAAAACAGTTGGTGACCCCACACCTGCACTTTTAAGGCTCCATCTCTGCACTTCTCTAGGCTCCCATGAAAAATGGCTTTTCTCCTCTTGCTGCTTTGCAGCTTTGCTTTTTTTGAAGCAGCGTTGAATGTAATACACTGTTCACTGGATAGACTTCAAATCAGGTTTTTCCTTTGTGGGAAATGGAGTTATGTGGCTCTGGGGTAGTGTCCTCCTCTTGTGAAGTGATGGAGGGAGAGGTGGTTTCATGAGAGCACAGGAATTATCTTAATTGACATAAATCATTTGAGGGACTGTCAACAGAATATTGCTCCTAATCTGCTTTTTCTGTTTCGTGTAGGGATTTCTATTTCTTTCTAAGGATTAATGCAAATCACACATAATTACAGATTTTGGAGGTGGAGGCGAGTCCTTTTGAGACATTAAGCAGTGTCAGATTTACTCCTTCACATAATCCTTGGGCTCCCTTCTATGGAGTTGTGTGAAACAGACTCAGGGAGCTCGTTCAAAACGAGTTTCAAAGTTCTTGCTCAATTTCTACCACTGAGTGTATTCCCATTGTAACTGGGAGTGTGGCTCTCAATGGTGAGAGTCACTAATCTCCTTAAATAACCCAAAGCTTAATTGTGATTGTGTGAAAGAAATCCAGGAAAGCGAGCAGCAATTAAAGCTGAAATACATAAAATCAGCTTTGTCCTCAGAAGTCAATTAAAACATCACCAGGACAAAGGGAAATGCCTGGCTGGGAGATTTATTATCCCAACAAATCCTGTATTAAACACAAGCAGTTGATCTGCTATCAAACATGGCCAAGGTGACAGGTGAGATGATTGAAGCACAGATGAATTCAATGAGTTTTAGCCACTCCATCCACTGTAACTGCTCAGCACAAACCCCCAGGGATGGAGCTCACCCAGGAGCCCTGCAGGGTTTGTGGGGTCAGGACACCTTGCTGAGGAGCCTCTGCTGAAATTGGGGCACCTCAGATGTTCAGTAATTCACAGGCTTGTGCAGAGGATAAACTGCACCCTGCCATAGCTCCTGGCTATGTCTGTCTCCAGCACTCCTATTTATAGCTGCAACTTTGAAGCTGATGTGGACTTAAAAAAAAATTAAAACCCAGCTTTTTCACTGATTCTGAAAACTGCATTAATATTAAACAGCAATTAAAAATCTTTATGTGGAGGCAGAGGAACACCATGAAGACATTTAAAGAACAAAAAGTGTCATCCAGAAGAGGGGAGTGCTCAGTCAAGGAGTGGGATCTGCTGGCTTGGGGCCATGGCAGGCAGCACATTCCACTGCAGAAATTCAGCTGCAAACCCAAAAAATGCATCTTGGGCCTTGTGGTTCAGTGTAGCACCACTGCTTTTTAACCTGCTTTTTTAATTTTTTTTTTCCTAATGTGGAACAAGCTGTCTCCTAACACCATCCTTCAACTTTTTTTAAACTAGATATGGAAGGATGGAGCTCATCCTGCACATTCTTTAAGAGATGTTCCCTATTCCTGTGATGGAAATTTAGAATATATTCAGTAAATAAATAGATAGAATAGCATTTAAAGGCTGTGATCTCTCAGCTAATTTATGGGAAACAGTGGAATGCGGTGTAGCTTAAAGGGCTGATTGTTCTAATTGCTCTGCAGCAGTGATGCCTTGAGCTGAAGCCAGGGAATTCTGTCTCTCTCCAGAGTGTGAGAACTGCAGGAGTCACAGTGAGCTTCTTGGAGCAGCAAAATCTGCTTTTATTTCCAAGTGGCAAACACACAGCTGAGTGTGTCACTTCCCGGGGGTCTCATTTTATATCCAAAAGCATCATCAGTGTGCAGTTACCACATTTAGTGCCCTTGATACTGCCCTGAAAAAGAGAGCAGGGTTAGGTGGGATATTGGGAATTGTTCCCTGGCAGGGTGGGCAGGCCTGGCACAGGTGCCCAGAGCAGCTGGGGCTGCCCCTGGATCCCTGGCAGTGCCCAAGGCCAGGCTGGACAGGACTGGGAGCACCTGGGACAGTGGGAGGTGTCCCTGCCATGGCAGGGGTGGCACTGGAGGGGATTTAGGGTCCCTCCAACCCCAACCTTTCTGATTCTGTGGTTCTTTGAATGCACAACTGCTTTGCATTGTTAAATAGAGAAAATAGTTCTGTTCAGGAAGGATTTTGAAGGAAATGAAGGAATTATGCTGCTTTAGTACCAATTCATTGAGCCACAATTGGCAGCTTTTAGTGTGAGGTTAAACTGTAGGCAAGAAAAACTAAGTTCACTCTAAAACTTGAGTTAAGACTAATTTCTCACCCTGAACTGGAACAATGTACTAAATACTATATAAATATAACTAAATGAAAGATTTTATAGAGCATTAAATATTTATAGCACATCAGTTGCCTTTAAAAGTGCATTTCCTTTCTCTTCCTGGGCATTTTAGTCAGCTTTTCATTGCCTGTGACTGGTTTATTATGGGCTCTGATTTCTGAGCTGGCATTACAGATGCCCTTAAGTTTAAGTGAATGCATTTGTGGTGGTTGCTGTGTGATGACTGTTTTACTCTGTAAATAGACTATAAATTATGTATGGAGAATTTATGAATTAATCTATGGTATATATCTTGCACTCATAAATATTGTAGAGTACCTTGTAGCCTCTTTAGAGCTCTCTGGTGGAGATCTTTAAGTGCAGGGTTTTCCTGCTGTTCTCTTGTATCAGAAATAAGTAGTTTTGATTTTCTTCAGGACTATTTTTGTTCCTCTTTCCCTTCTGCACCTTGCCAAGTGCACAGCAGAATTGTCCAGTGTGTATAATGGAGCAAGGGACATGCCTTGCTTCACCTTTCTGTTTTGAAAGGGAAATAAATCATGAGGTTCAGACCTCTGGAGCTGTTTTTCCATTCACCTGGCTCCACTGAATAATCACACGTTTTCCCCAGGCAGCTAATTAGGGGGTGAGATTAATATGGCAGCAGATTGTAACCACAGCTGAAGAGCTCAGTAACTAACCACTAACACACCCTTCATGTCTGTGGAGTACAACCTGCTGTTCACTGCAAATCAGCCTTTCCTGCAGTGCTGTGCATGGAGCAGGGTCCAGTTTGAGGCATTCAAATCCCCCAACCACTGGGTGCCTCTGTGTCACTTCATTTTCTCTGCAGTTATGGGGCTAAGAGAATTGGGGGGCTGTGATGTTTGGGGTGGGATCAGTGAGTCCTGAATGAATTTCCACACAGGGGAGTTGGGAGCTGTGATCTGTGGGGTGGGATCAGTGAGTCCTGAATGAATTTCCAGACAGGGGGCTGTGATTTTTGGGGTGGGATCAAGTGAGCTCCTGGGTTTCCACACAGGGGGCTGTGATTTGTGGGGTGGGATCAGTGAGCTCCAGAAGGAATTTCCACACAGAGGGCTGTGATCTTTGAGGTGGGATCAGTGAGTCCTGAATGAATTTCTGCACAGGGGAGTTGAGGGCTGTGATCTTTGGGGTGGGATCAGTGAGCTCCAGAAGGAATTTCTACACAGGAGAGTTGGGGGCTGTGACCTTTGGGGTGTGATCAGTGAGTCCTGAATGAATTTCTACACAGGAGAATTGGGGGCTATGATTTTTGGGGTGGGATCAGTGAGTCCTGAATGAATTTCTACACAGGAGAATTGAGGGCTGTGATTTTTGGGGTGGGATCAGTGAGTCCTGAATGAATTTCTACACAGGAGAACTGGGGGCTGTGATTTTTGGGGTAGAATCAGTGAGTTCTGAATGAATTTCTACACAGGAGAATTGGGGGCTGTGATTTTTGGGGTAGAATCAGTGAGTCCTGAATGAATTTCTACACAGGGGAGCTGGGGGCTGGGGTCTTTGGGGTGGGATCAGTGAGCTCCAGAAGGAATTTACACCTGTGGAACAGCCTGGGTAGGTGACTGCTGTGCCTGGTGTGTGGCTCTGCAGGTGCAGGCAGTGCCTGGGCTGGGAGCTTGTCCAGCTGCCCTGAGAGAAGCCAGCAGGAGGATGCTGTCCCTGGAGCTCCCAGCTTTGTGTGACATGGGGAGCTGGGCCTGGGCTCAGAGTGTCCAAGGGGGCTCCAGGACTGGGGTGTGAGGCTCTGCAGGGACGTTCTGCTGTGCTGGTGTTTCCTCTCAGTGCTGCTGATAACAGGAGGGAGGGGTGGTGGACAGGTGATGGTAACAGGAGGGATGGGTGCTGGACAGGTGATGGTAACAGGAGGGATGGGTGCTGGACAGGTGATGGTAACAGGAGGGATGGGTGCTGGACAGGTGATGGTAATAGGAGGGATGGGTGTGATGGTGTTCACAGGGGTCTTATGTTGAGGGAAGAGATGATGATCTGATTCCATGTTTCAGAAGGTTTGATTTATTATTTTATGATATATATTACATTAAAAACTATACTAAAAGAACAGAAGAAAAGGTTTCATCAGAAGGCTGGCTAAGAATAGAATCAGAAAGAATGAGAACAAAACTTCTGTCTCGGACAGAGAGTCCAAGCCAGCTGACTGTGACTGGCCATTAATTACAAACCAACATGAGCCAATCCCAGATGCACCTGTTGCATTCTACAGCAGCAGATAATCAATGTTTACATTTTGTTCCTGAGGCCTCTCAGCTTCTCAGGAGGTGAAATCCTAAAGAAAGGATTTTTCATGAAAAGATGTCTGTGACAGATGGGTGATGATAACAGGAGGGATGGGTGGTGTTCCCTGATGGATGCCTGGAGCTCCCTGGATGTGTTTCTCTCATTCCATCTCCTCCTCCACCCTGTGCTTTCCTGTCTCCCTCCTCTGCTGCTCCAGCTCCGTGGGGCTCTGCTGATGCTTCCCACTCTGGAATTTGTCACCAGCCTGGCTGTGCTGTGTTAGAAGGGGTTCATTTATCCCCTGTTCCACACAGGGGGGTGCCAGGAGCCAGGGAGGGCACCCCAGCACCCAGCAGGAGCTTCCCTGGGCTCACCACAGGGACAGGCAGGGCAGGAGGTTTGTTTGGGGGGGCTGGATACAGAAAACCCCAATTTTGGGTGTCCCTGTGCTCCTCCCCTCATCCCAGCCATCATGTTCAGAATCCCCAGGGATGCATGTCAGAGCCAGTCTATTGATCCTGCTGGGTTATAAATTCAGGAGGATCACTGCAGAGATTTATCACACCCTTGACTTACTCACAAAGATAGTTGAAAATGGAGCAAGGCAAGTATTAGCAGTAGCATAGATTATTCTTTTTGTATTGTAGTCCTAGGTGATTTATGTAGGAACAATGGGCATTGGAACAATAATTAGGTTCCAGATGGATTTGGCTTGTCATATTGCCAGGAAAAGGGGATCATTTGATTTATCTGTAGTGGTTGATGAGCACAGAGGAAGGTGCAAAGTGGAATTCTAGCTCCAGATTTCCTCAGAAAATGAGGGATTGGGAGGCAATTGAAGCAAGGCAGGTGCCAGCAGGAGGAACCCCCAAACTCAGACAGCAGCTCTGAGCTCTCTCTGCTCCTTTGCTGCCTTTGCACTGGGCTCCAGGAGCCCGTGGTGGGTTTTATTTGGTTTTATTTTATTTATTTGGTGCAGCTGTGCAGCACTGAGCCTGTCAGAAGGCAGTGCTGTGAGCAAGGTCTGAGCTTTGGAGTCCAGGTAGCTCAGAACAGGATTCCTTGGGTGCCCAGAATGGGGAGCTTCTCTGGCCATTGATGATGATCTTTGGAATTTGGGGCTTTGCCAAATCCAACTCCTCATTCTGCAGCAATGCCTTGACTACAGCAATTGTTCTTCATCCTGTTTATCAATTCCAGCTATAGAACTGATCCTTAAGTAGTGGCTTTTTTAGTGCATAATGAAGGAAAGTGCTTCCTGAAATGCAGGATTTTTTAAAATGGCCATTAAACAAGAAAAGAAAGTGCAAAATGCATTTTTTTGTGCTTTGGGGATGGATCTGCAGTTCTGAAAAGGAGATGGGGTTTGCAGGAGCTCAGCCATTGTCAGGAGCTCTGCTCTCCTGGCTGAGCAGTGAAGGGTGTGGGATTCACCAAGGACCCAGGTGAACTTCCACAGAAACCCACATTTGTCTGTTTTGCTGTGAGTTTACTAAACAAACCCTCTGTTATTTGCACAAAGCAGTAATTTTGCTTCTAGCTGTCTGTTTACTAAGGAATAGCAAACACTCCTGGGTAGATTTATCTCACCACACAATTCTGCAGGTGCCCTTGTTTTCACATCTTTGGGATCTTCTGAGATCATTACCTAATTTCTAGAGTATTTCTCTTTATGCATCCTGAAAATAGGTGTCTGCAATGGGTTGCATCACCAGCAGTGGAAGGTAGGAAGAAATCAGTGGTTGTTTTTCCAGACCCAGGAGGGGCTGGATGCATCCTGGACAGATTTTCCTTGGGAGACATGAAATCTGATGGATGTGGGAAGGTGAGGGTCTGTTTGCAGCTTTGTGCCTACAAGGTTTGGGGAAAAGATGGCTGGATAAATGCATAGCCTCAAGCTAAAACATGGTTTTCTGTTATTTCCTTCAGTCAAGCTTAAAGTACATTTCCATCCTCCAAGATAAAAATCCATTTCATCTTTAAAAAAAACTTCAAGTAAATACTCTAAAAATGATGCATCTTCTTAGAGACCTGTGCTGAGTAAAAATCAGGAATTCATTTGGATTTGGGACTCCAATTCTCACTGATTTTAATTGAACTGTTGCTCTTTTCCAGAGTATGAGACAAAACAGAGCCATCAGCTCTGTGTGCTGATTTTAGAGAGGCTAAAAAGGCAGAGTAGAAGACAGGGATTAGCTGGGAAGAACATGAATCTGGATTTCCATCTCACACCTAGGAATTTTCAGGAGTTCTTCCACTATTAAAAAATCTGTGGGATGGAAAGGGTCCATAGATACTGCAAGAGGGTTTATCCCCTGGGATTAGTGCACAAAGCTCTGCACATCAGCCAGGATGGGGCACTTGGGTCTGTTCCTGGTCTGTGAGAAAAACGATTGCTGAGCCTTGAAATAAAGCTTGATCAAACTCAAGGAACGTTGAATAAGGAAGATCTGAAAAGGAAAATTATTGGTCTAGTAGTGGTGAAATAGTTGAGTCTGTTTTTTGTGATTATTAAAATAATCACAAAATCCCAGGGTGGGTCCCTACACAAGGGACACCCAGGGCTCCTCTCCAGGCTGAGCAGCCCCAGCTCCTTCAGCCTTTTCTGGGCATGGAGGAGCTCCAGGCCTTCAGCATCTCCCCTGCTCTGCTCAGGAGCCCCATGTCCCTGTTCTCCTGAGCTTCAGCATCTCCACTGATCTGCTCAGCAGCTCCATGTCCTTTTTCTCCTGATCTTCTTCAGCATCTCCCCTGCCCTGCTCAGCAGCTCCATGTCCTTGTTCTCCTGAGCTTCTTCAGCATCTCCCCTGCCCTGCTCAGCAGCTCCTTGTTCTCCTGAGTGTCACAACAGGACACAAAATGCACAACGTGCACAGCTGAGTTGTCCAAGGTAAGAAGAGGGCAGTTTACTTCTGAACTCCAATATTTATAGACTTTAAAAAGTGACCACGGGTTGGAGGATGGAATTGCCACCTCTCCAGCCACACTGGTCCAACCAACAGCCCATTAATTCTCTCCTCCTCCAGAAAGGAATGCAGAACAATCATTATTTATGTGAAAAGTGTGTGAGAAGCTCCATTACAAAAATATAAACATCTGAGGGCTTAGAAGAGCTTAGAAGAAGAGGGTGACACCTGAGTTGCTGGTCCAGAGCCCTGCTCTGTGCTGGGCCTGGAGACCACCATGGCTTGGTTCCAGAGCCACCTCAGTGGCACAGACACCTGTGCTCAGTGAAGGTTTCAGCTCTGCCTTTCCTGCTCTTTTCTGTTTCCTTGGCACCTTCAGAAGCCAATCTCAGAGGAGCACCTTTCCATGAGCTGTGCCCAGAGGGGAATACTGAGCTTGCTCTCATTCCCCCCTCACTCCATCAGTCTCCTCCTGCCCTGCAGCTGGAGAGGGCTGGAATTAAACCACAGGTGCACATTGGGGGAATACAATTGGGAAAATAGCAGATGGGATGTTCTCAGGCTCTTTTCTGACCCCAGACTGAAGCAAAAGCAGCAATAAAATACAATTAAATCATGTATTGATTTGTGTATTGGAGAAGAGTTTTCTCTTGAGCTACAAGTGGGATTTCAGCTTCATTTCTCTTGTAATTCAGCACAGGCTAAAGGACGCTGATGTTTTACAAACCGTGGCATTCTGGCTTTAGTGCAATCAGACTTTAAAATGTTATTTCATTAAATGGCGCTTTGACTTTTAATAATAATAATGTCATGAATAATTTAAAAAGAGAGTCTTTCTCATTTGCAGGGAATATGAAGGAGAAGTTATTCATATCCCAGGCTCTTGAGAAAATGCAGGGGATTACTGTGGGGGTGACACATTGCAGACAGCTCTGGAGGCTGAGCTTTCCTCTGTTTTTACAGAAGAAAAGTGTCAGTGCAGAGGGGCTCAGGATTCCCCAGGAGTGTCCTGGGAGGGTGGGAGAGGGATCCCCTTCCCCTGTGTGCCTGGGCTGAGCTCAGCCTGCGATGTCACAGCTGGAACTGCAAATTGGCAGTGCCTGCCCAGCCAGTCTGGGTGAAAGTGCTCCCTGTGCAGGGCAGGGGCTCTGTAGTAAATGCCACAAGCCTTCCCAAGGCACCATGGAGGCTGTAATGATAAGAATGCTGACACAGCAGCAGAGAAATGTTCCGACCCCAGACTCACAACGTATCTTTGTACCCTTATAAGGAAAAAGCCTTGTTAACCCTACTATTGGTCACTTGTAAACCCTCTAACCTTTGCCCATTGGTCCAGTTTGGAGCCTGGCCAAGGGTATAAATGTAGCTTACTACTAACTCAGAAGAAGAACCGGGTCCTTTCACGTCCCCCCGAATAAACCATCTCCGTGGAACAGCCGGTGTCTCCCTTCTCCTCTCTCTGTCTGCCTGAAGCCATGCCCGGGGAAGCCAAGCCTGGCAGCAGCTGAAATCCTAAGAGCTGAAATCCCAAAGAGCTGATATCACTATAAGAGCTGTTATCACCCTGCAGGCTAGAGGCTCCCCGTGGCTCGGGTCCGAGCAGGCTGGACCCTGGGGCTCTGTCCCTTCCTGGGATAGAGGTCCCGGCCAACGCCGGCTACTGAGACCCCCCGAGGCTGCAATGGGACTCCTCACCCACCCATGCCCCTGCTCCTCGTGCAGCAGGACTCACCTCCTGCCACAGCCTGGCAGCCACACGAGCCCCCTGAGCTGCAGGAGCTGTTTCTGGAGGTGGAGCCCAGCCCCAAACTCAGTGCCAGTGATGGAGTCAAACTCCTTCAGCTGGCCTTGGTGCATCTGTGCCAGGAGCTGGTGCAGCAGGGAAGGCCTGAGTGGAGGATTCCTGGCTGTGCTCCAGTGTCACAGGCTCTGCTGGTGGCTCCAAAGCTGGGAACCCAGCCTGGCCTGGGCAGGGTTGGACTCTGAATGGTGCTGAAAGGCTCAGGGGCTGCACTGGGGTGATGCAGGGAGGTGCCAGCCCAGGGCATCCTGACTGCTGCAAAAACAGCTGCACTGGGGCTGGATGGGGTGCAGGACACACATCCCTGATCTGTGAGAGAGCTGGACACAAGGGAGCTCCTTTTCCTTCTGATAAAGCCTTTGAAAGAAGTTATCTCTGAGTGGAGAGATTTATACCCTGCTGCTGAGGAGAAGGCAGCAGTGGCTTTTATTGTTTCCCCACTTACACAGAAATTGAAACTCTTGATCTCTGCTTGCTGGGGGACCTGGTCCAGAGCTGTGCTCCCTGTCCTGGGGCTGGGCTGCATCCCTGCTGCCATCCCAGCCTGGTCCTGGGATGCTGCTGTTCCCTGCTCCCATCCCAGCCCATTCCCTGCTGCCGTCCCAGCCCATTCCTGGGATGCTGCTGTTCCCTGCTCCCATCCCAGCCCATTCCTGGGATGCTGCTGTGAAAAGTGCACATTCTATGGCTCTATGCAGATATTTACTTTGTGTATTTTGTTGTATTGGTTAGTAGTGCTGTATAAACATTTTAATAGTATGGCAAATGTAGTTTTGTAGTTCAAATGTAACTTTTGTAGTTAAAATAGGAGCTATGTACGTGGGATGTTTTTTGTTTTTAAGAAAGGAATGAGGTACTTGCACCAGATAGCAGCTGCAGGACACCTCAATCTTTCAGAGAAAGAATTTATTGCTCCCTTATCAGAAGAAATTAACATCTTCCCACCTTGCTCAGCCATGCAGATGCTGTTAGGATTCAGAGGAGGAAGCTGACACTGCCCAGACAGAATCCTGTGTTTGAATGGAATTTAGGCATCATGAGGTGTATGAATATGTAACAGGCTGTTGTTTTTAAGGGTTAATCCTCTGTTAATGTGGGTCCTTTTCCAGGCTTATTTTGCCCAGAAAAGGTACCCAGACTGTCTGTAAGTCTTTGTTTCTATTGTCTCATATTGTCCTAATCCTAATTGTCTAAATTATTACTCTAATTGTGGAACAAAGCCAAAGTGTTTCATTCTCTTTTGGAACCTCATGCTTTGGACAAACCCAGCCTATTCCATCTTTGGCACGATGAATTCCCAGATTATCAAGTTTTCCATGATAACATTTCCCAGCTCTGTTTGGCAGCACAAAAATCCAAGGATCAGTAGTGACTGTGTGTTTTTCAGGCTGCATTTAGACCTTTTTTTGCTTTGAAGGACATCAGTGTAATGAGGCTTGATGTGTTCCCCCTGTGAGGGAAGGGTTGGGTTTATAGCCTGTAAAATGAAGGCTCTTTCAGGTGTGCTTTTAATCCACATCCCCCTGCTCCAGGGAGTGGATTCCACGAGGGTTTTACCAGCACTCTTGTTGCTGTTTTGCATATTATTTTCTGTAGCTCAGAAAGGGAAATCTGAAGGTGGCAGACAGAGAGGTTGAAGCATATGGTATCCAAATAAAATACAATTTAAGGTGGTGTGAAACTGAGAGGACAGACATCTGTCCTGGGATTCTAGCACTTGTCTGTGCTGGAAATTCTATAAAACCCCATCCTTTTGGAGGAATATAAAATACAAATTGATTACACAGGAATTCCTTTGTCTATTTTAATATATAATTTATGCTTTTGAATGACTTACTGAGTATGAAATATGGTTTGGTAGGATATTGTCATATCTTACTGGTGATCTGCACTAGTACAAAAATTGATGGAATGGAAACACTGGAACTGAGAAGATTTTTAGTCAGTTTATAATCACCCATTAAATTTTGTCCATATTTGTTTCTAATCATCCTTAATGAACTTTGAGAAGCTCTCCACTGTAGCCCTGTGGAAAGTATGAGAAGGAATCCATAGGGTCTTTCCTTACTAAGTTCTGTCAGGATATTTTTGCTGCAGGTGCTACTGATTCGGCCTTCAGCCCCTGACATTTTGTAACTAATAAATAAGTAAATAGTTATTAGTTAATAGTTATTTAATAGTTAAATTGAGTGGAACTGTGGGAGAAGTCCCAGGCAGATGCCATCAGCTGGCCTGAGCTGTTGCACAGACAACAAGTGTTCATCTCTTCGTGATGGGAAATTATTCCAGGTGCCCCCAGGGAGCACCAATGAGAGGAAGAGTGGCTGCTCATGCAGATAATACTGAAATTATGAAGATATTAAAATGCATGTGATAAAATCTGGGTGAGAGATAAAAGCATCCAGTACAATGCTGGGCCTGTTCAGCTCCTCCAGAACCCATTTTTTATTACCCATTACCCATTTTTTATTACCATTACCCATTTTTATTGTCACAAAGGAAAGGCAATAGTAGCACTTGGATTCCACTTGTGTTTATTTGGAAATGGCACATTGTTCCATCCTTTTCTTCTAATATTTTTCTGTCTGCTCATTCAAGAGCTCTTCTCCTCTGATCTGGAGTAACCTTCTATTTCTCAGCTTCATTAACTGTATTTCACATAGAATCTTAAGAGAAATAACTCTCTTGCTTTATATTTCAGATTCTTCCATGACTTCTTTACACTTGAAATTAGCTGTAGCTTGTTGTAATCTATTTGCAGATTGCTCCATGTGAAAGATGCTATTGCAGTAACTGTGTGTCCAGCCTGTTTCAGCTGCTGTTTTATGAGGATGATGCTGAATTAAATTCCAGCCTGGGCAAATTCCTTGCTTGGAGCAAATTGGGACAGTGGAAGGTGTCCCTGCCCTTGGCAGGGGTGGAACAAGATGAGTTTTAGGGTCCTCCCAGCCCAGCCCAGGCTGGGATGCTGTTTGATGATTTCCTGCTGCTTTGGGCTGTGTTTCCCTTCCTGCAGCACAGAGCCCAGCTCAGCACCCACAAGCACAACTCTGCTCTTTCCAGAATCACTGATTGTGCTTCATTCCATTGGTTTGACCCATTGCAAAATAGTCTGATCTTTGAATAAATCTCAATTAACTGGAAGCCTTATAGTCTTTGATCAAGATCTCAATCTCTTTTAATTGGCAGGAATATATTTTTTTGCAAATTTCTTTTTTGTCTCCTTTTTTATTAAATATACCTTTTCCCCCTTCTTTTGGCTGCTCTGCTGTATGGTGGAGGAAGATTAAGCTTCCAGTCCTCATCCTGACATTTGACCTTTACTTATCTCTTGCTAATTCTGTCAGCTTTAACAAAATTGTCTTATTTCCCCCCCATGCTGATAGACAGTGGAGGTCCTTCAAATTATTTAAAAAAGGGAGGGGGTGAAGAGGAAAAACCAATGACCTTTAATTAACTTTCTCTAGATTTTCCATTGAAATGATTCATGGGTGCCACAGGATTTCACTAGCTAGAGACGTGGGAACTGGCTGTGTTAAATGTATTTCTGCATCATCAAACAAAGCAACTTAAACAGATAAAACAGAGCAGAGGTGTGAGGTGGGTCTCACAATGTTATGATGAAAATATGGGTGGTATTTCCTGCTTCACTTTCTGTGGGGTAAATACACTGAGTGTTATAAAATACATTAAAAACTCTTATTATAAATATGCAAGGTTATTAAAAGATAAAAACGCTGCTGTTCCACCCAGCAGAGGAATGGTTTGATGGAAGAGCAATCGAGAGCTAAAAGATGGAAGGGAGGGATGCATTTACCAGTGGAATTGGTTGCTGTGCTGAGATGGGAAGGGAGCAGCAGGGAATTCAGAGCAGGGCCTGTCCAGGGGCTGCTGTGCAGCTCTGCCTGGCAATATTGTGCACCATTAACTTGAACAAAGAAAGAGCTTCTGGAAAAACATTGGGTTTGTTAATTAAGTGCTTTGCACCCTAGGAGTGGGGAGTCATTAGCTGCTCTGTTCCCCCAAGGACACCGAGCTGTCTGTGAGCTCAGGGATGCTGCCCATCAAGGGCTGTTTGTTTTCCAGGGTTAGATTCATCTGCTTCTTTCAAGTAAAAATAAAAAGATTAAACAATCACGACCGAGCTCTGAGGTCAAACAGACAAACGAAGGCGCTGCGTTGCCCGTGGTAATGAGGAGGATTAAATTTGCACAGAGCCTTCCCTGGGCGTTCATTGTGAGCATGGCCAGATGTTCCCAGAGCTGGGAGCTCCATTGTGAGCAGCAGAGGCAGAGGAGCTGCCGTGTGCTGTGCTGGGAAGGCTGGCCCTGCTCTGCTGATTGACTTGGAGCCTTCTCTGGAGCTCGTTTGGGGCAGCAGCAGCTGAGAGCAGAGCCCAGCCTGGTGAACACTGAGCTGCTTCCTTTCACACTCTGCTGAGCCCAGGCACCAGCTGCTCGTTTTCATCTGCCTCTCTCTTTTGTTCTGTGCTTGCTGTGCATTGGGAGTGACTTTGGTATCGACCACATCAGCTCAGGGTGAAATTTTTGCTTTAAATTCCGGCTAAAAGTCTGAGATGACTTCACTGGTTTTTAATGGGCTTCTTGTCAATTATGCTGAATTATTTATAGAACTGTTCGGGCTAGCAAGAATTCCCTGTGGAAATTTCGAGTGTTTTCAGCAGATTTCCAATCTGCTGTTTTATCAAGGATCCACTGGACAAACAAAAGGCTGTTGCTCCTTCATTAGGGTGCCACTTGTTTAATGAAGCTTTGCCTTCACTTCCCATGGCCTGCTTTGCTGAACTCCACGAGGCAGTGAGTGAGCACCAAGTGCTGTGTCTTCTGTTTCCTTTAGGCCTTTAATCACTGAAAGGTGCCTGATTTGAGCATAATTCTCCCTTAATCCCATTTGATCTGAAAACAGATGTCTCAGAGTCCTGATCCTGTAAGGTCGTGAGCTAAAGAAGTGGTGATAAATCTGTTATAAAAAATACCCAAATTGTGCCACATCTCCCATGGCAGCACATCCCAGCTGGATCAGCACTCATTGGTGTCCACTCACTTCCTGGGAATCATAAAATAAAACCACAAAATTATCCAGGCTGGCAAAGCCCTCCCAGTGCCAGCTGTGCCCGATGCCCGCCTTGTCCCCAGCCCAGGGCTCTGAGTGCCCCATCCAGGGGACACCTGCAGGGATGGGCACTGCAGAGCTCCCTGGGCAGTGCCAAGGCCTGAGCACCCTTTCCATGGGGAAATTCCTGCTGTGCCCACCCTGAGGCCATTCCCTCTGCTCCTGTCCCTGCTCCCTGGAGCACAGCCCGACCCCCCTGGCTGTCCCCTGTCACACACACATTTTATGGAAAATCCTTTCCTTAGGATTTTTCCTCCTGAGAAGCTGAGAGGCCTCAGAAATGAAATGTAAATAGTAATTATCTGCTGCTGTGGAATGCAGCAGGTGCATCTTTGATTGGTCTCATGTGGTTGTTTTTAATTAATGGCCAATCACAGCTGTGTCAGACTCTCTTGTCAGTCACAAGATTTTATTATCATTCCTTTTTCTTTCCTTTCAAGCGTTCTGATGAAATCCTTTCTTCTATTCTTTTAGTGCAGTTTAAGTATATAATTTTTAAAAAATATAATATATATCATAAATAACAGATCAGCTTTCTGAAACATGGAGTCAAGATTCTCATCTCATGGAGTCAAGATTCTCATCTCTTCCCCGATTCTGGGACTCCTGTGAGCACCACCACAGTCCCCTCCTGTCAGGAGCTGTGCAGAGCCACAAGGTCCCCCCTGAGCTCCTTTTGCCACAGCTGAGCCCCTTCCAGCTGCCCCAGCCCCTCGTGCCAGGACCCAGCACTGTTATTTCAGAGCCATTTTCCATGGGTGTTCCTGAGCTCACACCCTGCCTGGCTGCACAGCTCCGTGAGGAATAATAATAATAATAATAAAATGATAAGGATGTGCAAATGGAGTGATGAAAGCAAACAGATGAAGGCAATGACAGCACGGTGGTGCAAGGTTGTGTCTCTGAGGTGTGAGATAATGGGAGAGCTCTGAAATACAGAAGGGTTTGGAGGCTGGAGGAGAGAAAACGTCAGGGAAAATGTTCATTCAGAACAGGGGCTGGCAGGATCTGTGATCTGGAGGTGTTTTACTCTGGCTTCCAGCAGCCTGTCCAAGCCAGTCCCAGCATCTCTCCAGACCCAAAGCTGAGCTTTTCTCCAGGGCTGCAGGATCAAACTCCTGAGCTGGGGCTGCTCTGACACGGGGCAGGGCTCTGCTCAGCCTGGGTAACTCTTGTGCATTTCATTGGAGCTGCTTTGCAGGGACCTGTGGGCTTCATTTATCTCACACTGGGGTTTTGAACTCTTATTACTCTTCATGCAACTTCTATAAATTACTAATGGTATTTTCTTTAGCATGAGAATGTCAATGAACTAATTATTCAAAAGAATAATATTTAGGAGTAAGGTTTTTTTTCAGAAAATATGGGCTGTAAGAAATACCATGTGTCAGTTTGGCTGCATTGATGAGTAGTCAGAATTTATTATTAATTTGGATGGTAAAAGTTGCAGGAATCTGCTACAGGAGTGAAGCTGTACGTTGAAATAATAAAAATGTAATATTGTGTATTTTTGAATATATAGATTAAGCCCTCAGTTGTAAAGGGCTGTTTTTCTTATGCAGCTGATCTTCTGCTGGGGTAGGTCTGGATGATTTCTGCAATATTATATTCCTGAATTTAAAATGTCTGGAAAAATTGAGGCCAGCAAAAGATGAGATTTGCACTGTTTTTCTGTGGGGATTATTGCTTCACTGGACTATGGAAATAATATCCATAAATCCTTTGGTTTCATGAAGAGCAATGTACAGAATAACTGTGCTGCAGATGGGGAAGAAAGGAGGAGATGAAATACTGAAATCCTGGTAGATTTTGCTGTTGTATTTATAATTTTAAAAATAATTTATAAAAAAACCTTATTTTTTTAAGATTTATTGCCATTCCTTTTAAAATGGAGCTTGAAAAGGTTCTAGCCCCAAGACTGCAATACTTAAATTGCATTAAAATGGATACAATTAATTAACATTAATTAAAATAAGGACTTTGAAATACAGAATTCATGTATTGTCCTGCTCCCATAACACTTGGATCATCTCTTTAGAACTCCCACAGGTTCCAGGATTCTGTCCCATAAATCAGCAAATCTTGGGCTAAGTCTTGCTACTCTGTTATGAAATCTGTAAATTTTTTTTTTATTTTCACTTACCTTAAGCCTACAAAGACTCATTAAATGCACAATAACCTTTAGAGGCAGCAGGGGAGTCTCTCAGGCATCCAGAAACTGCACAGTTACCAGTTGGAAGGTGAATTTCCCAGATGATCCCAATCCATGCTAGTCACTTTTATTCCCAATTACTGCTAAAAACAAATCTCTTCATAGGAGGTTGTTCCCAGTGAGGGGAAGAGCTGAAAAGTCAGAGGATGTAAAGAGTGGAGGAGAACAGTGGAGCCTCTGCTAATTAATGCCTGGAGGGAGAGCAATTCCTGTATTCAACCAAGAATATCCAAAAAATATCCCAAATACTGAACCCTGCACCCAGGGCAGCTACAGAGCACAGCCAGGTGCAGTTTTGCCAGGCTTTTATAAAAAAATAGGATCATACAAGACTGTCCCACCTAAATCCAGGCTGTACAATAAATGTCTCATGAAAACACCTGGGAAGGTTTGGTGTTTAAATGCTCAGGTAGTGGGAGCTTTGAGGTCATCACTGGGAAAAGGAGGTTTCCTTTTAAAATAAAAAAAAAAGCCAAATTAGGCCATTTCACACACACCAAAAGCAATATTGCTTTGGTGGTGCTGAACACTTTGTGTTTTCTTATCCACAAGGTACAATATATTAAATATATTTAATTGGTGGAAAACAAACAATGTTGGTGAAGGTGCCTCTGTGTTTCTGCTTCTGTGCTTCATCCCAGCATCACTAAATTCCTGCCTCTTATCTGCTTATTTACACCCAATTTTGGAGGTCTGTGCCATTTTCTTACCTGGTTTTATTTGAAGCTAATGAATAATTTGAATAGTTTGAAGTCTGGAGACATTTTGAAGAGCTCAGTTTTCAGGATTCCACTTCATTCGTTCATATTGTCCTAAAAACATTTTCCCACTGCAGCCAGCCCCCAAGATTCAATATGCATTTGAGCCAAGCAAGTGATGTTTCCCATTTATATTCAATAGCAAGTTGAATTTAGATGTTGAGAGATGATTCAGGGCAGATTGAAGGTGTGGCAGCGTGACTGCAGGCAGAGCAGGGTTTTGTTGTGCTGGCCCAAAAGCAGCTTAGGGAAAGAGCTGGAAATTGCCCCCTGGTTTTGTCTAAAAAAATCCCCCCAGACCATGGTGGATGCTGTTTCCAGAAGGGAATAATTAATTTCCCTGTGTGTGTTAATTACCCCGAGCCTGCTGGGGAGGGCTGCAGGTCCCCCTTCCATGGGAACCCCACTCATGGTCCGTGGGGAGCCCAGGAACCTCCATCCCCCCCTGACCCAGGCTGGGATTCCAGAACCAGGGAAAAGATGGGAGAATTTGGGTTTTGGGGTTCAGCACTCACAGCACAGCTGGGATCCCTGTGCTCCCCACACCAGGGCTGGCTGCTGGCTGCAAGAGGAACATTCTTTGCCCTTTCTTTTCTGTTTGGAAGCTCAGGAGCATTAAAGGAGGCTGAGTGTGGGGTTTTTAGTGGCCTTGGTGCTGCAGGCAGTGCTGCCTGGGCTGACACAGCTGTGCAATCTGCTCTGCAGCCCTGGGGCACTGAAACCAGCTCTGCTTACCCCTGGAATGTTCCAGACCAGGCTGGACAGGGCTTGGAGCAGCCTGGGACAGTGGGAGGTGTCACTACAGGACATGAAATAACACAACGTGGACATGCAGCTCTCTCAAGGTAAAAAAGAGAATTTTTAATTTCTGACTCCAGCATTTCTAGATTTCCAGAAGTGGCAGTGGATTGGAGGATGACAGTGCCACCTCTCCAATGACACTGGACAAACCAACAGCCCATCAAGTTTTTCCTCCTCCATAAAAGAATGCAAAACAATGAGTTATTTACAGAAAGTGTGCAAGAAAGTTCCTTACAAGAATATAAACATCAGAAGGCTTAGAAAATGTAAAAAATGAGGGTGACAGGAAGATGTCCCTGCCATGGCAGGGGTGGGATTTAAGGTCCCTCCATCCCACCCCTCCAGGGGTTATTGCAGGGCTGTCCCTGGTGTGCTGGGGCAGAGGCAGCCAGAGCTCAGGAGGGGCTGGGGCTGCTCCCCTGTGCCCAGCAGTGCCTCCCCTCCACGAGTGCCCAGCTCTGGGCTCTGTGTGTGCAGCTCTGGGGGCTCTGTTTGTCACAGAGCCCTGGGACCTTGCACTGCATTGCTGCTGCACCAGGGGCACCTGGAGCTGTGCACATCCCCTGAGTGTCTGTGCCCTGTTTGCTTTCTCCATGGCACAGACAAAGCTTTTATCTCTTCTTTTGTGGAGCAGCAATGACAACTGCTGTCAGCTGGGCTGACCCCAGTGCCACAGGAAAAGAGAGAAAGGGTGGAAATCCTCCCCCAGAGCTTTTACAGCAAGTGGTGTTTGCTTTCCTCCCCAGCTCTCCCCTCCTGCACGGGGCACGCAGCCACTGCATTTTGCTAATTAATGCCTCACTTCTTTTATACTTTTTATCTAATTGGTACAGAAGATGGAGGTGGTTCACCATGAAAGAGCATGCAGTGTTTTGTTGAGCTGCTCCTGACAGTGACTGTTCTGGTGCAGTGATGGTGCTAATGACAGATCCTTGTTCACTGACATTCTTCCCAGGAGAGGATGCCAGGGGATGGATAATTGGACATACTGGAACCACCTAGAAACTTTTATATCATTTTATATTGAAAAGATAATGGCCATTTCTGTCTTGAAGTGACCTAAAACCTGTAGAAAGGCAATCTGCCAAAGCACATGGAAGCTGGATCCTGTCTGCCTCCTGACAGACATTTGTCAGAGGATTCCATATCAATTTGGGATAAATTTAAATGTACTCCTAGCTGCATACTAATTCTGGGTATTAGTGCCTGTCAGCCTGGCTTGCATGCAGAATGAGAGCTTGTGTTTTATATCTGAACAGCAGCATCGCATTTCACCAAAAATGGAATTAAAAAATCAAAGATTTTAAAAAGTTGGGATCTGGAGAGGCTCAAGAGAGATCAGTGCAAGCCCCACTGTCTGTGGGCACATGGACATGGGACAGTGAGGACAATCCTGGCTGTCACTGGGTTGTGTTGAACAGTCAGTTATCCCTTTCTCCCAGCTGTGTTCAGGTGGGACATGGAATTCCAGAGTGTTTTTGTAGAGAGTTTTTGTTGAGACTTAGCTGGTGGGAAAAGAGATGTGAAGCTAAGAAAGCAACAGCTGCCTAATTCAAGGACACAGTTTCCTTGAGCAAGAAGCTGTTCAAGAAAATCTGTGATAACAGGAGGTAAAAAGAAGCCACAAACACCCTGAGAGAGGTGGGACTGACTTTTTATAGCTGACCAACAATGAGCTTTACTTTTGCAATATGTGTGAGCCTTATTACTGTGATTATAAAAGTGTGCCTGTTAATCAATAAACCTGAGACTTGTTGATCATCACCAGATGTGCCTGTCTCCCGTTGAACCCATCATGTTTTGGGTTGGGAGGTTCCTCACAGCCCACCCAGCCCCTGGCAGGGACAGGGGCAGCCACAGCCCAGGCTGCTCCTTCCCCTCTGCTGGGGCTGCAGTTTCTCATCAGGAGTTGTTTCCCTCTGGTAGGTTTTCAATCCATTTTCTTGTACCATGAATATTTTTATCAGCCCAAAGCAGAATGATTTTTCTGTTGTCAGTGGGAAATGAAGAAGTTGGTGCTGCAGGAGAGGGGATGCTGAGGAAATGGGAGCAGAGGAGATCCCAGGGGATCTGCTCCATCCAGCACATTGGACACAGGGCTTTGGTTTGCCTGCAGGTTTTTGGACAGGTGCAAGTGGGACCTTCCAGGGGCAGGGGCTGGGTGTTCCTCAAGGTCCACACAACCCAACAAACCCTGCTGAGATCCCATGGAGTGTCCTTCCAGGCAGCAGCAGTGCCCTGCATTCCCCCAGCCCCAGGGAATGCTGTGTCTGTGTGTCCAGAGGGACATTTGTCAGCAGGGCTGGTCTGTGCAGGGTGTGGCTGTGACCCCGGGCAGCTCACACAGCTCAGCCCAGGCTGCCCCTGCACCACGCTGGCGTTTGGCAGCCTGGGCTCCTGCCTGGCTCCAGAGATCCCACAATTCCAGCAGACTGCAAACCTGCCAGGGAGGTGTTCCTCACAGATCCATCACAGTCACAATGTCCTGCCGTTGTACCTCTGGCAGGAAAATCTTGCAGGCAGTTCTGGTGTATAAATCCCAGTTTTGGTGTTTCCAGAGCAGTGCAGCTCTGCCAGCCCTGGTGTGGAAGTGTAGCACACCCAGCACCGGTTCCAGCAGGAATTTTTTTTATTTATCTCCAGGGTTTTTTACTTACATCTTTAGGAGGATGTAAATATTTTCTATTTATGTGTAGTTAAATGTCTTGTAGTGGTGTAATGAAGCTTTCTCACTCCAGCCAAGGGTTTACTGCTCCTTGTCCCCAGGAGGTGTTAATTACTGAAGGGATTTTCACTCCAGTGAGATCCTGTCCATGTGTCCCAGTTCCAGCGTTGGCTCATTTTTATTCCCTGTTTTTCTGTGTAATTGTAATGGATTTTTTTGTTTTCATAAAAAGTCATTTCATACCTGGGGCGCTGAAGCTTGATGGTATTTACACATGCTAGCTGTTTTTTAAATGGCAACTCCATAGACAGAGTTTAATTCTTTTTGTTAGATTGGAGATCAGGGCAAGGTTCTTCCCTCAGAGGGTGCTGGCACTGCCCAGGCTCCCCAGGGCATGGGCACAGCCCCAAAGCAGCTTTGGAAAACCCTCCCAGGGATGCCCAGGTGGGATTTGGGGATAACCCCCCCAGGGATGCCCAGGTGGGATTTGGGGATAACCCCCCCAGGGATGCCCAGGTGGGATTTGGGGTGTCTGTGCAGGACCAGGGGCTGCCCTGGATGATCCTTGTGGGTCCCTTCCAGCTGATGATTTTCCATGGTCCAAACTTCCTCAATTTTTCACTTGACTTCTGTCAGAGTGTAAATGGCACTAAAAGAGAGGAGAGATGGAAATATATGCAAAGTCAAACCAGAATTATTGTACTGAGAGCACTTTTCCACCTGCCTCACATGACAGGAATATGTATATGTGATTTATTGCTATTTTCCATGGAAGGACACCATTTTCCTGGGTAGAATTACAATTGAAGCAGCAAGAATCTCATCAGTCACCCAGCCATGTTTCTGTGACATGTACAACTTGCAAGTCAAACACTGAAATCTTTATTTGAGCAAGACTGTCCTTTGTCACAGTGCAAATTGTGTTTGAGTAAGGAGTTAATTGCAGAATTGCTGGTTCTAACGAGGAGCCATGTTAGGGTAGAAGCTGTCACAGGAGGACTGGAATCAGCAAGAATTTAGATTTTGGTGGGTGTTTGGTTAATTCATAGCAAACACTTTGGGATTCTGCACATCCAGGTGTGCAGCCCTCTCCACCAGGAGTTCATCAGGGTGAATTCTGAATTAATGAAAGTCTGAGCAGTGGGTAGACTTAGGAACATCCAAATTACAAAGGAGATTTATCACTTCTGGGCATTAAACACAAACCACCGTGACTGGAGCTGCTTCACGTTCCTGGCCTGGAATCCCCAGCATTCCCAGCAGCTTCTCTCAAATGCTGGGATCTTTTCAAGGTCTGTCACCCTGGAAATTGGCCCTGGCTTTTCCTAAGATGCAGCTTTGCTCCCTAGCAGCAGTTGGACTCCTGTCTTTCATCCCCAGTGAGGTTTTTTGGGAGTCTCTGTCCCAGCTGAAGGGAGAGGAGCCATCATTCCAACAAATCCTCACTTGGGATGGTTGCTGACCCTGCTGCTGCCCCAGCCATCAGTCACTCACCTCCTCAAATGAAATAAGAATTCTCTTTAGCTCTGAGGAGCTGGAGTAAATCAGGGACATGCATGTGCTGACTGAGAGGCTGGAGGTTTTCCAGACTTCATCTGCAGGATGAACTGGGGACGATTTATTTACCCTTTCATTCCTTGACAGCTTTGCTTTCACTCATGGCAGAGGTTACAACAATCACACAGGCTATTGGCAAAGTATTAAGATTAATGATTTTGGGTGTAAACTGTTTCTCCCCACTCAGAAGGTTCAGGGATAAGAAAGGGAAGCAGCTCTTGGCTTTGGGATGGGATCTGGAAGGTGCTGGCTCTTCAGAGGAGGGGTGGAGGTGCTCTCCAGAGGGACTCAGGGGCTGAAGCAGCTGCTGCTGGGAGACTTGTAAATGTTGGGCTTCAGGAACTTCACAAGGCCAAGGAATGTGCAGCAGAAGGAACCTTTGGCTTATAAGTGCTGGAGAATATTTAGATGAAAAGACCTGAAATATTATTAACCCTTTAATTCTGTTTATCCGGTGGCTTCTGCCACCCAGCACTGATGGTTTCTATGCTGATTTCCCTATAGAGATAAGAAAACTTGATATTAAATACTACAGTATCTTGTTTTGCATATGATTTGAATTATTAAATGGCTTTTAAAATATTTGCTGCAGGCAAAATAGTCGCAGTATCTATTTTATCTGTTATCTGTGCTGATCATTTGAGCTCATGCTATTAGGCTCGTGTTTGCTGACTGGATAAATGTGAGGGGAGAATCCAGTGAGAAATTGGGAGGCTGCTCTGTTTTCAGTGTGTCAGAGGGAGGGAAAGGCTCCTTGCCTGTGTTGACCCAGGTGCTGTTCTTTATGCTGGGGTAACTGAGTGTTTGTGCTGCTGTGGAGCTTTAATAGAAATATGAACAATCCTTCTTACCTCAGCAGAGCTGTGCGTAGAATTTCTTTGCTCAGAGAATGAATTTTTCCTGTAACTACATTTAAAAAGTAGGCTATAGGCATGAATGGGTTATAGGGGATGTTTGGAATTTGTTTTTACTTGGTAGCTTTTGTTTTCTGCTTGGTAGCCAAAGGGCAGAAGATTTCGACAGATCAGAAATTTGGCAGGGGTTCATCCCAGGAAAAACAAAGTAAATAAAGTTTGGTTAAAAATGTGAAAATGGGAGAAATAAACAGGAAAGGCCTAGAAAGAAAGAACATGCCCTTGTACATGGTTTGTGACATCTCTTTTGGTCCATTTTTTGTTGCCTTTTTCCTGATCTCTGTCTCTCAAGGCAGTCTCCTAAATAAACTCAGAGGCAGTTGAAGAAGGCTGAGGAAATGAGCTGGTACCTATAGCAGTAGTGCAGCCCTTATTGACTTTGGGAAGATAAGGATCAGGGCCCCTGTGTAAGTTCAATTCATACAATTACATGGAGGAGAATGAATCACTGGGGAAAGCAAACTAACTGAGAACTCTTTTGAGATGGGATTTTCAAATTGGGCCAAAAGGAAATGAGGTGTCCAGATTCCATTAAAATAGAGCTGAAAGCTGGAGCATAACTCTCCCAGTCCCTTCTGATAAACAGCTCAGGAAAAGTTCAATGTGGTTGATAACCTTGAAGGTTTGTAGCTCCACTATCAGCATCAGCCCTGACATGACAGAAGGTGGAAGGCACAGAATCCACTTGTCTGGCATTGGTCCTGAGGGATGTGTGGCAGCAGAACTTCCCCTGGGGGAGCAGAGGGAGCACTTCAGTAACTGCTAACAGCATCATTTCCCACAAAACCTGTTTGAAGCTGCTGCTCAGGGACTTGCAAACAGCCCTAAACAGCTCCTGCCATTGCAGGATCTCCTTGGCAGTGCTGTTAGTGGGCACTTAAACACCTGCACCTTCCTTTCACTGCTCTCCAAGGCAGGCTGGGGCCAACCTGGTGCTTGTGCTTCTCCTGGGCAGAGGAGGAGTAGGGGCAGGAGCAGCCAGGGCTCTCTGGGCTGTGCTCTCAGACTAAACCTGAACCTGAGGCTCCTCCTGTGATCTTCCTCCTCCTCTGAGTATTTGGATCAGCAGAATTTGCTTTGCTCTGCAGTTTGTATAGATCATGGCACTGTATAGATCCTCACAAAACAAACTCCTCTCTCAAACTTCCCCACATCCTTAGGATACTTTAACCCTTTAATCCACTGCCTAAGCATGACCAGCTTCCTCAACAGAGGACAAACCATTGCCTCCCACCTCACTGACCTCTCCTGACACAAAACACCAGGCCCTGAAGGACGAGCCAACCTGCAGCTAACAGCAACCAAAACTGCCACCACCCTCCACTCCAGCCTAATCAAAGCTTACTTAGGATCATTGGCTTTATCCATCCTCATCATCCTCACATCCACATACAGAAACAACCAATGGCCCTCAACCTTTGTAAAAACCACCAAATCCTGAAAATCATCAGTGACGCCCTAATCGACTTTCCAGCACTGGGGTTCAGGTGGTTCCTGTGAGAACTGGCTGAGGTTTTGCCAACAGCCACCCCTGGTGCCCTGAGGGGTTGGAGATGGCTCCATCCCACATTCCTGTGCTTTTCCTGCTGGGCACACCCTACTGATGCTCTGTAGGATGGGGACATGGGCACAGCTGTGCCCAAGGACTCACCCTGTGCCCATGCAGGGCACAGCTCTGGTAGAGACTGGCCAGAACAGCCCTCACTTGTTTGTGCCAGTGATTTCAGGAATTCCCTTGCAGTGGTTTGTCCTCAGCCTGATTTTCAAGGTTGCCAGCACAAAGCAAAAGGAGTTGCCTGATTTGAACTCAAATTCTCCTTTATTGCTCCTGTCCCAGATTGTCAGAGGTAATGGGGCAAGTATATACCCTTCTCTCTGGATCCCAGATTCCCTGAAATATTTCCAGTTTCACCCCTTCATAAAATCAGTCCCAAACTGCTGCTCTCTTCATGGCCACCTTTTAGTGACCCAGGAGTAATCCTGGGCAGGGCTGGAGGTTGTGTGAAAGTATTGGTGACTCTGTACCCTCTCAATCCAATAAAATATGATTTAGGTGAGGAGATGAAAAGTGGGTCTAGCTAAAATCCTGCATCCCACACTTGAGTGGGTTATTTATTCTTCAGGGGACTGAAATATTTTACTATTGGGCAACCAAGGGGAAGTAACAGTGCAGAAGTTTAGTTGGGTATGAAATATCTGCTCTTACACAGCCTCTCTGAAGCAGAAGCCAAATGAAAGCTAGCAGTGGTTTTCCCCTCCTGTTTTCCAAGTGGCCAGTCTCAATCCCTGATTCTGAGCAAACTGGGGAGGTTTTTGTCTTCAGTGCAGAGTAGATGCAAATACATTTTGAAGGCAATTAGAGTATTTTTATTTTTGCTCACAATAAACTGCAAGCACAATGAAATTGCCAGCACAAGGTTGAAGGTTATTTACTACGATTATATGCCACATGTGATTAATCTCTTCCCCTCTTTTTATTCTTTTGTTAGCAAGATTTTAAATATCCAGGGGATCTCTGCAGAAATCTGCAGGGTCAGATTAAAAAGCTGGAAGTACTTAGCACAGGTGGCTGTGTGTGCAGAATGCACTGCCTTAACAAGGTGATTTTTGCTGCTCTCTGGTGACCTGCAGCTCCCTCCAGGCCTCAGCAGCAGCAGCTTCCCTGCAATCCTGCAGGTCAGCACATCCCAAGAAGTGTGTGCCTCTTATCAGGCCATTTCCCCTGCAGTCCTCCCACAGCACTGCTCTAAAAAGATGATAAACGACAGAAAAGAGAGGGAACACAGGGCCTGTTATTCCCCAGTGGAAAGGGACGTGTTAAACATTGCTTTTCTTGCTGGCTGCTGTTGGAGGTTGCTGAGCTCCCTGGGGAATGTGGCTCTGTCCTCCCCCATGGCCCTGTGTCCCTGTCACCTCCACTTTCACCAGTGGCTGTGCTTGTGCAGCTGCCCACATCTGCCAGGACAGCCAGGTGAGAGCAGAACAGGCCACACACACACACCCAGAGCAGCTGGTGAGCCCTGGGTCCACCAGCACACAGTGGTCAACCCAAGCCTGCTCAGAGGGCACCCAGAGCCCCAGAGTGTCTGGAGCCACGGATGGGAGGAGGGGGCAGAGGGAGGAAGAGCAGCATGGCTGTTCTGGAGGGCAGCCCCATGCACAGGTCAGCTTGTGGTCCCTGAGGAACCAACACCTTGCACCCAAAGTGCTGTGTCCTCTACCTGAACCTGCCCCTGTGTTCCTTACCTGAACCTCTGCCTGTGTTCTCTACCTGAACCTCTGCCTGTGTTCCTTACCTGAACCTCTACTTGTGTTCTCCCCGTGTTCTTTACCCACACCTCTACCTCTCTTCTCTACCTGAACCTGTCCCTGTGTTCCTTACCTGAACCTCTCCCTGGGTTCTCTCCCTGTGTTCTCTACCTGCACCTCTACCTGTGTTTGTTCCTTACCTGCACCTCTCCCTGTGTTCCTTACCTGAACCTCTCCCTATATCCTCTGCCTGTGTTCCTTACCTGAACCTGTCCCTGTGTTCTCTACCTGAACCTCTCCCAGTGTTCCTTACCTGAACCTCTCCCTGTGTTCCTTACCTGCACCTCTACCTGTCCTTCTCTACCTGTGTGGGAGGTTGAGGTAGAGCTGTGTGTTCCTGGGAAAATGCTGCAGGAAGCAGAGGAGATGATGCAAAAGGGGCTTTGCTTTGCACCTTCTGACACCTGCTCAAGGAATTATTTTCCAAAGGCAATTTTATGATGTCATGCAAGCTGGAAGCCAACATTCTGTGTGTGGCCAGCCTTGTCCTCAGTGTCCTTTTCTCTGGCTGAAGCAGAGTGAATCTTTGCTGCAGAAGAGATCTTGGTTTAATTCACTGTGCCTGTAGCTTTAAGGTTAAAACAGAATATAGACCAGATGATAATTATTGCTCTGAAGCTTTTCTGGAGAAGGCAGCATGAGGGAATGCCCCATTTACATTAAAATCAAATCCAGGAGAAGGTGATGAAGAAATGCTTTCACCATGCTTCTTCTCTATGATCAAAAGACACTTGCCTAACCTCAACATCTAATTGTCACATGATTAAAAATGTATGAGATCTCCTGAACATAGAAAAGCTTGCGTGTAGCAGCACAAATACTTGATTGAAATGCATAATTAATACTTTCACTCAGCCTCACGTGGAAGCACAGGTTGTCCAAGGGATGGATGGATAAGTTTTTGTACCAAAAACTGCAGCTGATTAGTGAAACAATGCTGGCAACTTTTCACTTTTAGACAAGGAATAGCAAGTTTGAAGCTTATCTGTAAATTTTAAGGGGACTTGGATATATTTGAGAAGCCAATGAGTTAAAAAACTTCACACAGCCCCAGGCACATCCATGATTTGAACAATTAACTTTTACTTACCAAGAACTCATTTGGTGTGTAAAAATATGCAAAAATTGCACATTGAAAGTGGTGATAAAGTGTAGAACCTGCTGTGCTTGTTCTGAGGGGTGTTGTGTGATGTGACCTCGTGTTCCCCAGAGCCCACCCTGCTCTTGACTCACGTGCAGAACTTCCAAGGATTCAGAAAAGACAACGCACAACATTTCCATAGGTTCAACTGTAAATGATGCCTTTATATTGTACCCAGTGCACACAGATCACTGCTGCTCTCCTTTACCACAGCAATTCAAGAAAATACCCAGAATACGGATTCATTTTAAGCCTGTAAAAAATACAGTTCAGTATTGGACCAAATGTAACTGCCTTGGTAGTTTTAATTTCTGCTTTTGGAGGAACATTAATCCAAATAAGTTTCTTTTCAAGTATATTCCAAGATTCAACTGGTTTATTTCAGTTTGGTAGCACTGAGTTTTTTTTGTCCTAACTGATGGTAATGACAGCTAAATGTCAGCTTCATTTCTATCTTAGCTCAAAATATAAACAGAAAAGTATACAAAAAGGAAAATGTCCTGTTACACACTCTGTGAGTTCTTCTTGCTGTGTACCCTATGCCAAACAGTTTTGATTCTGCATGTGACTCTCAGTCCAAAAGCCATGCTGAGACATTTTTCTCAATAAATTATTCCCACATTTTGCCTCTAGTGCAGAGAAAACACTGCTATTAACATAAATGCATAAAAAACCTGAACCTGGAACTTCATTTCATCAAGAAAAAAAAACCCATGATATTTTTTATATAACATTTTGGATATATTTTATGTCAAAACATGATCACCAGTCAAACTAGTGACGTCTAAACCCAATACATTATTGTGATTTCTAAATTAAAAACATCAGAACAAAACTAAATTTATTATAGCTCTGCCTTCATTAAACACCGTGTGTTGGTGATTTAAACACAACAAAACTCTAGTAATTCTTCAAAAGTGTCTACTAAATAGAATAAAAAGAATAAGAACAATTAACATTTAGTCTGTTACATTAAAAAATTGGATGTACTTATCCCTATTGCCTGTTAGCTTTACCTAAGCCTTCAACTACTACAAAAATAATAATAAAAAAGAAAACTCATTGCTGAAAGTCAAAAACATTCAGATCAGTTGATACAACATTACAGTACAGTCAACTAACATCATTCAGGGTCTCCTTTTCTCAGGGTGGAGTCCTCAGCCCAGGGTCACAAACCTAGTTCACTGCAGGTCCAAAACTGAGGCTGAGCTCGGTGTGATCCTGCTCCAGGGAACGCGGGCTCACCCAGCCCCTCCTTCTCTTTATTCAGCACTGCAGTTAGGACAGTGTTAAGTTTAGCACAATAACTAAAAAAAAAAAAAAAAAAAATTAAAAAAAGGAAAAAAAAAGAATAAAATAAACAGAGGAGTGGAAGCTAGGTGAAGCTGCCATTTGTGTCAACCCATTGCGATACGCTATACTAAAAAATCCTGAAATATCCACCTGTCCTCACCGCTCTGCCACGGGCTAGCAAAGTCAAAAATACAAAAGTCTTCAACTCGTCGTTTTTGCAGAATAAAGCAAAAAAGTCTTTGTGCTCCTTACTACCAGAAGCAAAATATCCTCTGAGTTACCACATGTAATAGCTTCTGGATGTGTCGACTTGGGTCGGCTTGGTCTCTGCAGAGCCATCCTTGTCTTTTTCACTGTCACCTTCCCAGAGATTAATAAGTGGAGGGTAGAGCTCGTTCAGGGGGATTGAAGAGGTCTTTTGCATATATTTTTTCAATGAGTGGTGGTAGTTTTTCCTCTTAAACCTTTTTGCAATATAAACAGAGACGGAGGCGAGGCTGATGACGGCAAACATGGATCCCATCACCGCTGCCAGGGCCGTGCTGGTTTCCTGGTCGGAAATATCCAGCGCAAAAGCCGCGTTTTTGGTTGTGACATTGACACAGGACCTCTGTGTTTGCTGGTGGATGTTGGACACTGTCAGACACACTTCATAATCTGTAGAGGGCTGTAGATGTGTGAGGTTGTACTCGTGGACATCCACCGGGACCCGGGCGGTGTAGGTGATGTGAGGGTTGTCAATCTTCATCGTGGCTGATGACCATTTTAAGTTGGATGTCATGACGTTGGAGTTGACTTTCCATGAAACCAGGATGGAGTGGGACTCAGCTTGTTTAACGTAGATCTTCAGCACCTGGGTGCCATCCAGGAGCGTTCCGTTCACCCGGATGGTAGCGACCCTCGTGTCAGCCCCCTCTATGTTCTGGGCAACACAGGTGTATCTCCCAGAGTCCTCTACCTGGATGTTGGAGATTTCCAAGGTGCCCTCACTGCTCAGCTTGTACTTGTCAGAGAGGCTTTCCACAGTGACCTTATTGCCCAGAGGGGTGACCCAGTAGATTTCTGGCTCAGGTTCTGCCATGGCCCGGCAATCTAGAAACACCGTCATGCCGATGTCCAGGTTCAGGTGGTTGGGAAAGGTCTCGTGAGAGATCATTGGAAGACATTGCTCATTTGAATCCTGTACCAGCACTTCCTTCACCTGCTGTCCCCGGTACTCTGGGGGCATGGCACAGAACATGGACAGAGGCTCCATGAAGCGGATGTTGGTTTTGTTGGAGTTGATCCAGTGGATGACGCAGTCGCACCTGAGCGGGTTGCTGTGGATGCTGATCTCCCGCAGGTTTGGGAGGGATTCCACTGTCTTTTGGTAGACTGCATTCAAGGCATTGTTGTTGAGCATCAGGCTCTCCAGGGCGGGGACGTTGCGGAACGCCAGGCGATGGATGTAGGACAGCTTTGGGTTGTTGGTGGCCTCCAGCTTTGTGAGCTCAGGCAGGTTGTCCAGCGCGTACCTGTCGACAGACACGAGTTCTCCCATGTTGTTGATCCCAAGCTCTTTCAATCTGAGCATGTTTTTAAAATCCCCTTCTTGAATTTTATGAATTGGATTTTTGTTGAGATCCAGGAATTTTAAATTGGGAACTTTCTCAAGCGCAAGCTGAGGAACTTTTACCAATTTGTTGTCATAAAAAGAAAGACTTTCAAGACTATCCAAGCCTACCAAGGCGTTGCCAGGAATGTCTGTGAGGTACATACCTGCCAAAACCAGACTCCTTAAGTTTGAGAGTGGTTTGAAATTCATATCAAGTATTCCAATCACTGGGTTTTCTCCAATCATGAGAATTTCTAGGTTGGGAGTAGAATCAAACCAACGGCTGTCAATAACCTTTAATTTGTTGGAGTTGAGATGTAATCTCAGAAGATTTTTGAGGCCGGAGAACGCGTTTGCAGAAATGCTGCTGATCTGGTTGTGATTTATGTAGAGCTCCTGCAGATTGCAGAGGTCTTGCAGGCAGTAGTCAGTCATCTCCGTGATCTGGTTCTCCTCCAGGTGCAAAGTCGTGAGCTGAGTGAGGTTGGAGAGCCCCACATCTCTGATACTCGTGAAGTTATTTTGTGAAAAATCCAGTTCTGTTAAATTAAAGAGCTGTTGGAGTTCGTCTGTGGTCTTTGCAATGTTGTTGCTCTGTAACAGGAGGACTTGGGTGTCACTGGAGAGGTTGCTGGGGATTTTTGTCAACCGGAGGTCGTTGCAGTCAACCGTGGTGGCTTCCCTGTAGGTTGACTGTGGTGTAAACCAGGGCCTGATTTCACAGACACAAAGCTGTGGACATTCACTGCTCTGTATGGAAGACTCAGTTAATGAATTCATTAACAATTCTAGCACCAACTGGCACACAGTTAAAACAACTCTAACCCTTGCCATGCTGGCCAGCGAGGGGGTTCAGCTCCCCAGCACCCTAAAATCCCCACAGAGGAAGAGGGTGATCCCCTGTCAGGCAGAAAAAGTGAAGCTTGACGTGTGAGGTGAAAGGCTTGGACATCCAGAAAGGTGAAAGATGATTTTCTGAGTTTAGTGAAGTTAAGAAATGCTCTGAAGACTCTCAGCTGCTCCTCAGTGTTTTAGATTCTTCTGTAAATCAGTGTCTGAAGACGGTCCTGAAAGCAGATTAGGGTATATGTTATGCTCAGCTCATATACAGTTCATCTATTATTTAGTTTCTTCAACCTTTGAAAGAAAATATCTGAAAACAATCCTTATTTTAACAGTAATCTCTTCCAAAAATCCCAACCTGGTGTAGGTAAATTACGTAGGGTTTGGAACTCTCTCCTTCTTAGGGTTTACATGAGAAATCTCTGAGTGAATTATCTAAAAATAAAACTTTGGGATGGATACCTTTCAGATTCACCCTGAGGAGCAGTTTGAATGGCTTGGGAATGCTGAGGGTGGAGGATGTGCTGGTGAGCACAGTGGGGTCTCAGAGTGTCAACAGCCAACCCCTGTCCCCAAGGCTGGGACTTCAGCCGGGTGGAATTGAGGCTCAGGAAGCTGCTGGTTTGGAAGTTTGAAGCTAAATGCTCATGAACTTTGCCAAAATTTATCCCAGTTAATCAAATCAGTTCCAGATAACAGCTTAGATTTAATCCAGCTCAGCACCAAACAATAACAGTAAATTTGATTAAATGAATGTACTGCCCTTATTTCAGCTGTTTGTAGTGCATTGTGATGGTATGAACTGTTCACCACAATTCCAATTTGCTGTGTAAGCCCCACATTTGTATCTGCTTAGCCTGAAGCTGTTCATGCAAGAGTGCCTTTAAATTAACCCAGCTGTGTCCAGGCACCTCAGAACATCTGGTGTACCGTGGGGCTCTGAACACATATTCCAGGAAAATCTCCTGGTAAAATCCTTCTCCTTCCCCCTTCATTGAAAAATCACTGGTGAGTGCAGTTGAGACTTTACAAACAAAAGGTTTGGGGTTTTCTGTAACTAAAATAATCAGGTTTGTGCTGTGTGGACTCCCCATCCCTGGAAGTGTCCAAGGCCAGGCTGGATGGGGCTTGGAGACACCTGGGACATTGGAAGGTGGCAGGGGAGGCACTGGATGGGCTTTGAGATCCCTCCCAACCCAAACCACTCTGTGACTCTGTGATATCTGAGAGAACTCAGTGATGAAATCCCATATTTTTCAATCAGAATGTAGCAAAGCTTCAACCAAGTCACAGCCCACAAAAGATAGTAGTATATAAAATATTAAAACTAAATACAGCTTCTAAAATAGGTTTAAAATACTCCTCTGGATAGTGGGGACAGGAATCCCATTTGTATAACACTTAATTCTAAATCTGATCATAATAAATAATGAAATTACTGTGGTTTTTTTTAGATTACAATGTAGTGCTGTAGGTAGAACACACCCAACAGCAATTTTATTATTTATTTTTATATTGTTCTTCTGTGGTTGTGCTTTGGGGGAAGGGGAAGAGGACTGGGACCCAGAACACATTTGAACCTGTTGAGTCAGATTTTCTGACTGGTAGCTGAGACTTGAATGAGAGCTGAGCAGGCTCTGCTGGAGCAGGGAAAACCAACATTCCTTCCCAAATAACTCCCCACTGATGGAAGAATTGACTAAGAATGTATTAAAAATAAATCCTAAAGGCACTGTGGTGGTGGGGAATGTGTTATTGTGGAGTGATGGGGAGCTGGGGTAGCTGAGCTGGGCTGACTCTGATGGATGCTTCCCTCCACAGCCACACATTTGTAGCTGACCCAAGCCAGCCAATTCTAGGAAAATGGATGGAACCTGAAGTTTAATTGATTTAATTGCAGATTTTCAAATGGCAGTGTTTTGCAGTGAATAATGCAGGTGGAGTGTCGTTGTCGAGGCGGTCACGACACAAAGCAGAGACTACAAGCAGTCTTAGTTGGCAACAACTTTATTCTCTAACATGGCTAACTTTTATACACTTTTCAATTGTTGATACTTCTTCTACCTGATCTATTGGCCACAATAAATCAACATAATGCTATTGGTTAAAGTTACAGTGACTCCACCTATCTTTCTAACATTCCTTCATCCAGCTGCAAGGTATTCTTATCTTTCTTCTCTCCATCTCCTTGGTTACAGCCTTGGAGAGAGCTCCTTATCAGCTTCTTCTTACTTCTCGGCTTCTTCTCGCTGCTTTAGCTAACAGGCCTGCTGTTAGCCCTTTCCACAATTCCCCCTTTTTGTTTTTGACCTGTAAATACAGCTGCTATGGATTTTTGCAGGGCCCTTTGCAAAAATCCAAGCAGAGAGGGGACACACAAAACCAACAATCACAACTATCAACAAAGTTGCCATTCTTAATACAATCATTCATGTCCTTCATCCATCTTTAAGTACTGATATATGGTCTTAGCCAGTGTCATCTGCACGTTCTGCTTCAGCTGCGGAACCATCCATCCTGTCCTTTCCTGCGCGCTCTAGGTAAGGTTTAACACAGCGAGCAGGAACCCATCGAGGACCATTATCTGTCAAAACACAAGCATAACTTCTCCCCCAGGTTACTAGTTCCACTGGACCAGACTACATACCAGTAATTAAATCCTTAACCTATACCTTGACATTCCTACGGAAATCTGGTTGCTTAGAATTCAAAGAAGAAAAATGGCAAAAGATTGGAGATAACTGTGAGTCAGGTAGGGGACGCAAAAAGTTTAACACATAAACAGCTTTATCTAATCTCACTTGAGCTGACTCCTGTTGCATTCCCCCTTTTTGTTTTTGAACCTGACGTTTAAGAAGTCCGTGAGTTCTTTCAACAATTGCTTGGCTTGTGGGGAGAAAATTGCAACTGCAATTCTCCAAGCCTTGTCTCATTGTGTGTATATTACTGTCACAATTTGAACTGTATTGTTCTATTGATCTTTTCTCTTTATGTGTTTACTCTTTCAAAAATTCTCCAATCGGATGTTAGCAATGAAACTCTTACAATGCTGCATGGACTATCTTTGACATTTGCAGGGATAGTAGGCCAAGTTTTGTCTCCATAAATAAAAAAATTCCTGTGGTAATTGTACTGAAACTTGGAGGGATGCTTTGGTTGTCACCTTGCTGTATTTGCACCAAGCAGATGCGTTTCTATAAAAATGATGATTTTGGAGTGACATTGTCTTATTTTCTGTTTGTGTCACTTTCAAAAGTTCAAAACTTTATACAAAAATTCATTAATTCATTTTTGCTGACTTAAGAATTTCCAGCTCCTCAGGTTCAAAAGGAGCCACAGGGAGGAACTGTGTCCAAAGATGTTACTCATTCACAGGATTTGAAATGACCTGTGAAATCTTTATAGAAGTATTTTTTGGAATTGGCCATTCATTCACTGGCAAACCCACCAGATACATTGAGAACGATCTCCCTGGCCCCGAACATGCCAAGCAGACACCATCCAAACCTGCTGCACTGGCCAAAGCCCCCCAGACATTTTGTTTTGGCTGGACCATGGACAAATCTGCTCCATTGCCTAAGGCAATAGATGGAAGAATGAGGCACATGAGCAATACCTGATCGAATCTCAAGCTCATGGCTTCACTCCTTGTGAGAAATTTTTCCATGCCATGACACCCAAGCCCCTGAGAGAAACCCCAAGTCTTTGAACTCTTTATGTGCTGTTCGAGGAGATATTCACGGTCTTGTCTTCTGCGTTTGTTTGTGTGCCTCTTCGGTTCCGGGATCCGTGTTTTCCTGTGTCCGAGTCCTGTAGGGCTCTACGAGTCTCACCAACACTTTCTTTGGACTTCATCCTGTAGAAACACAAGCTAAACCTTTGCTCTACATGATTAGTTTGAGAGGACCTTCAACTTGTTCTACTTCTGGACTTCTGATCAAAACTAAAGGATTCTCCCTTAGTTTTGCCTGGGTAGTGTTATAAAAATGCCTAAGAATTGGTGGATTGGGTTTTGAAAAAGGAGCTGTTGAGAATGTATCAATTGAGACTTGGATATTTCTGAGCTTCCCAAAGATGGATATTGTGTGACATCACTTGCCACAGCTGGAGGCCCTGCAATCCTCCTGGACTGACTGGTCCTGTGGATGCAGGTGGCTGCCCAAGCTGACAGTTTGGGCAAGCACTAATGATTTCCTTTGCCTGGCTTTTTAAGATATGAAAGGATTCTATCAGTGCTTATGCATTTTGATGAAAAAACACATAGCTCAACCTTGCTTGCTCAAAAATATCTAGTAAAGTCTGTAAAATGAGCATGGTTAGTTTGTCTGCCTGGGTTTTCCCTTCTGCTAAAAAATCCTGGAAAGGATGAGTATGCCTTAATGTGAATGATGAAACACTTGCGCTCCCTGCTTTCCAGCAGTGCCCCCATACATGATAAGTATGAATTTAAAATGTCATTGCTTGTTTCTTTCAAAAATGAACCTTCCAATCACCTGTCCATATTTATATCATATGCTGAATCTGTGATCAAATTTGAGAGATTGGTAGAACAATTGAAAGACCTTGACCACTGCTGCCAATTCCACAATCTATGGTGAACCTTGGACTATTTTTACATCTGAGTCCCATTCCCCTGTGACTGAATTCTGCCACATGATTACTGATTTGTAAGTTTTTCTAGAACCATTAGTGAATACTGTTAGCTTGACTAATAAGTAAGTTCCTCACTTATTCTTTGTTTTTCCCCAAGCTATTTCTCTACACTACACCTGTAGCAGTTCTTCAGCCTTGCTTTTAAATCTCTAGCACAGCATGATTTCAACTACAAAAACATTAGACCAGAGCCTGCTTGCTTTATTCAGCTGGCTCTAACATCTACTGAGAAGGTGGCAAGCAAGGCCTGACCTCTCACACATCTTGCTGTATGGAGACATATTTCTGTTTTGGAGCTGCCATTTCCATTGTTTTAGCTACAGCACTCATGCCAATTTGCTGAGCTTGCGCCAAAATCGAAGGATCCCACCTTGCCTGTAAATCTGGATTGGCGAAAGGGGTCCTGGAGCTGTTTTCCGAGACTTCTGCACCTGCTAAAACACAAACAAATCCACATCCCCGCAGGGACTGGAGGATTATCTCAAAATCTTGAAGGTGAAAAATGTGCCCTTATATGAAAGTAAAACATTCACCTGCTCTGTTTCAATCTCTATACCATATTACATAGGGAAATGTAAGATAACAGCAAACAAAAATCAATCAGATAATACACATAACCAATAACACATCTGAAATCACACAATTATCAATCACTACAATACTGAACTGTCATCCCAGAGTCTGCGACAGCTGATGAACCTTAAAACAACAGAGAACTGGAGAACTCATGTCCGGATTCATGTTTCTCCAAACTCCCCTTGAAGGCAGGCTCAGCTATCATATATGTTCAAATTGCCAAGCCAAAAGGACTTGAATAGTTTTTGATGCAGAAAACATCTGGGCTGATTGTCAATCATTCCATTCAAGTAGAGCTAGAACTTGGCCAGAGTTCGAACTCTAATTAATGGATATCACTTAATACATTTTAAAACAAGACTCTTAAAAACAGCAATTATGAATAGGAAACCTTAGGATTGAAAATCAATCAAACCATTAAATAGATGAATCCCTTCCGAAACTTCTGTCAGGATAGAAATTCTTCAAACACAGCAAAACTCTTGAATTTTTGGCATGCAGTACCTCTATAAAAACTGAAGATATAATAACTGAAGAAAACCACAAAAATGGCAATCTAGATTTAAAAGAAACCCAAAAACCATGAGTAGTCAAGAAATATAAGACAAGATTCTGAAGACATACATCTTGTAGATGATCACACAAAGAGATAGTGAAACACATAAAAGCTGGCTGTAAATATTACAATACCTTGCTAATAATTCTTATCATAAATTCTGAGAATTCTCATTATATAATCAACTTATCAACAAAAAATGTTTGAAGGGCTTATGACAATCTTTTAAAAGTATTTATGCAGTATTAATAACAATCCTTATTTATCAGTGTCACCTATAAAATTCAAACCAACAAAGGTTACAAACTCAATACCAACAAAACTCTGAACCATTGAAGAATCAACTGATGACCCCACAAATAAGATCTGACTGATATTTCTTAAATACTCTGTCTTCAGAGACATTTCAGGTACTTGAATCAAGACTAACACTTCTATCTTTATATGGTCATTTCATTCCCTGAGAGGCATTATTCACAATAGATTTCCATCTACATCATATTTGTAACAACATTGATTTGCACTTCTAACTTGATATTTTGTTGGAGGCTGAAACTGTGTACTGGCTGCGTGCCTGTTCCAGGAACTGCTTTAAAAACTGGAAAAGCCATAGGATTATCACAAGCAACATTTGCATTAGCACTGTCCTCCTGAGGTACTCTTGGAGTACCTAATCTTTCTATGATGTCCCAATTCTTTTCTTCAGCTGCTTTTCTCCTGACAAATTCCCAAAACTCCCGAGGGTGTCGAGGAAGCACAGTTACTTGACATGGAGGCAAAGTCCATGGGGCAGTAAGGCTAGAGCTCTTAGAAGATGAAAGGACCCGAGCTCCTTGCCCCAGCTCAGGTGTTACTGCAGGCGACTCATCACTTGATTCGCTGTTGCTGTCACTGTCAGGTAACGGAGGATAGGGCCTGGCAGGTTGCTCAAGCCGCTCAGAGGGGAGCGGGGGGGCAGACGGCTGGACTAAAGTGGAGGGAAGAGGGGGGGCAGATAGCTGGGTTTCTCCCTCTGCTAGAGACATTTCAGCTAACTGGCGTAGCGGTGTAGCATATACAGGCACCATCGCGAGCTGCTGTGCAGGTGTGAGATAAAGAGGTTTAGAGGTCTGATAAGAAGATGTTATGGCAGGTTGCCCAGAAGTTTTGGCAGCCTTCCCGGAAGCTTTGGCAGCTTGCCAAGTAACTTGCATGGCACTCGGACTTTCTTCCCCATTAGAGGCCCCCTCTGCCTCATCCCCCCCGTAAGGTTCTGTTAACAGCCCCAACTCTTCATCCTCATCCCACTCTGTTTGTTCTTGTTCTGTTTTCCATTCCTTTAAAGCCTCGAAGAGCGAGTTCCAGGTAACTGCTAGATCGACAGCCGTTTTATCTCCTGCTCGGATAACTTCCCACAGTCTGTCCCCGACCTTTTTCCATGCCTTAACACTAAATGCTATGTCGGGATCAGTGCCAAAATCCTGTGATTTAGCCCACAGCAGTATACTACGACGTGCATAGTCTGACGTATTAATTCCCTTATTTCTTAACAAAACTTTCCATGTAGCCAGAACATTCTCTTCCTCTTAAATAAATTATGTCCCATTATTACTAGTTGGTGGCTCACCTATTTCCAGGTGTCTTGAAGGATATCAGGTCCGGACCTTCCTGTGGCTTCCACCTGCCACTCTCAGCTGCACCAACGCCGCCTCCCCCACTCCGTCCCAGTGGGTCACGGTTGCCAACTGTTAGGACCCCGTCCGGGCCCCCACCGCCTATGTCCTTATCACGTCGGCGGTCACCAAATGTCGTTGTCGAGGCGGTCACGACACAAAGCAGAGACTACAAGCAGTCTTAGTTGGCAACAACTTTATTCTCTAACATGGCTAACTTTTATACACTTTTCAATTGTTGATACTTCTTCTACCTGATCTATTGGCCACAATAAATCAACATAATGCTATTGGTTAAAGTTACAGTGACTCCACCTATCTTTCTAACATTCCTTCATCCAGCTGCAAGGTATTCTTATCTTTCTTCTCTCCATCTCCTTGGTTACAGCCTTGGAGAGAGCTCCTTATCAGCTTCTTCTTACTTCTCGGCTTCTTCTCGCTGCTTTAGCTAACAGGCCTGCTGTTAGCCCTTTCCACAGTGGAGCTTTCCCCCAGGCACAGGAGGTGCCCTGAGCTGCTGTGCCCATCATGGGCTGTCCCTCACACAGGGACATGTCCCTGCTCCAGCTCTGGAGCAAAGAGGGAGCACTGCTCCCCAAATTCCTGCCTGTGGGATTTCTCCTGCAGGGGATGAAGAGAAAGGAGCTGGAGCCTTACAAAGCTGAGGGCCCAAATGATGTTTTACTACTGCTTTAGCCCTGATGTAGCTGTATAAATCATGTAATGCTTTAAAAACCAAACTGCCTGAAAAACACTTCAAAGGTTCTTTGAAAATATGTAGGAGCGTGTCTAGATGTTGCAAAAAAAAAATCAAATTTGATCTTTCTTTGTTGAATATTTATATCCTCTTACTTGCACGTTACAGTTATTGTTCATCCTTGCTAAGAAGGCATTTGAGGGTTTATTGACCAGAGTTCTGGGTTTATGATCACTGTAAATATATGATTTTACAAGTTCCTAGTGGCTTGTTCTCTTCTGTAGCTATTTTCTACTGCAAACGGATTTAATTTTCTTTGACTGCAAATTTAGAAACAACCCACACATTGCTTTCCTCAGTCTCTCCCAGCCCAGGGCAGCTTGGAAATGCAATTCCAGGGTAACCAAAGAGTGAATTCTGAGCAGCAGGAGGGGCAAGCCAAGTCATGGCCTTTGTTTTTAGCTACCTGTGCTGTGTAAAACCCCATGCACAGCCCTGCCCAAAGCTACAGAGGCAGCAGAGCAGCCACCAAACCCCAGCCCTTTGCTGCCCAGGATCCCCAGCCTTTGCAGCACTGATCCCAGACACCTCTGCAGTGTTTGGAGTCACTGAGGGTGTGAAGGAAAGCTTTCAGCATTCCCTGCCTTCCCTCTCATCTGTTAGATTCATATTTTCTGCTGTTCCAACCCACAACAGCAGTTGTAACAGCTGGTAACTTGATATCAGCAGAAATAATGGCTAATTTTATGTGAGAGATGTGGAGGGAATTATTTTACTCCGAGCTAATTAAATGCATTTTCCATGGCACTGCTCAGTACCCAGTGCAGAAAAAAGGCACATTTCTGTCAGCAGCAAAGCCACAGCAGCTGCCTGGGCCATGGGCTTGTTCCTGTTCCCTGAGGGCAGAAACAGGAGCATCATTCCTGCCTCCCACCCTGGAACTGCCACGGGGAGGTCTGACCCTTCCCTTCCCACCAAAGTACTGAAAAATGGTTAAAACTGAGAATTTGTCTGGCCCGTGAGGGTGGGTGTTTGGTTATGGAGTAGAAGGTTCTTCATTTCAGTTCTCCTTGGGAAGAGGTGTGTCCTGCCACCCACAGCCTTTTACTGGTGGCTCTAAAGAGTGAGGTTGGGTGGGTGATTGGAATAAAAAATACATTTAAATCTCCAGTGCAGGAAGAGGAAAGTATGAAGGGACAAGCACGAAGTAAACTGTTCATTAAAAGTGTTCACACTTAACCTGCCAACTAAAAAGAACAGATATTGCACATTTTTGCTTGGTAATAGGAAAACAAAGCGTTGTCACTTCCCTGACAACTGTATTAATGGTCACTATTAAAATTCGCTGAAAAGAGCAACAATCTTGTTTGCACATGGATCTCTGGGTGCAGTTTGGAGCACTGATGCTGCCACAGCAAATCCTCCCTGTGCTCAGCTACGTGGCTCATTCTTGCAGAATTTCTTTTCTATTGCAGTAGCATCAGCCCAGATTTTGGCAGGCACTGAGCCACCTGCACTGAGTGTGCCCAGGTAAAAGTTGGAAGGATCAGACACATGAAAAAATTACCTCAGGCTAAGACAAGCAATTTATTCTGCAGTTGCTGGGAGCCAGGAGCACACGCTGATCCCACATTCCTCCCCTTTCCCAGGCTGAGCTGTGTGCTGGAAAATTGTCTGCTGTGCCAAGGGCTCGTGCAGCTCCTACATCCCCATCCCTCACAGATGCTGTGCAGCTCCTGCATCCCCATCCCTCAGATGCTGTGCAGCTCCTGCATCCCCATCCCTCAGGAAATCCTGTCCTGGGTGGGACAGCCCTGCCCAGGGAGCTGGAGCAGGGTCAGTGCCAGCCAGGGGAACTGGGCCATGGAATCCAGACTGGAGCAGGGCAGCTCCAGCCCCTGCTGTGTCCCTCAGCAAAGGGACAGGAGGAATGATGAGGTAGATGAGAGACCTGCTCACCCTCTGATGATCGACAAGTCTCAGATTTATTGATTAACAGGCACACTTTTATAATCACAGTAATAAGGCTCATACATATTGCAAAAGTAGAGCTCACTATTGGTCAGCTATAAAAAGTCAGTCCCACCTTTCTCAGGATGTTTGTGGCTTCTTTTTTACCTCCTGTTATCACATATTTTATTAAACAACTTCTTGCTCAAAGAAACCCTGTCCTTGAATGAGGCAGCTGTTGCTTTCTCAGATGTATTTTCTCACATCTCTTTTCCCATCGACCATGTCTCAGTAAAAAACTGTCCACAGAGGAACTGGCAGAAGTGATGCCCAGAGGCTCCAGGTGAGCACAAGGCAGAACTCCCCTGTGCAGTGACCACTCGCTGACCACACTGCCCTGAAGGACACAGCCCTGTGCTCTGGGATGGCCCTGCTGGAGCAGGGAGCTGGCACCAGATGTCCCTTCCAGCCTGGCCCATTCTGGCACTCTGTGAGGAGCCTCTGGGGAGAGGGGACACCCAGCTGGAGGCTGGGCTGGAGCTCTGGGGGTGCTGGAAGCAGCACTGGAGCACAGGGGGCTCAGGCTGGCATCACTGCAGGCTGTAAGGGCCAATGGGCAAGGCTAAGGAAAGGCTTTTGTCACAGATATATTTTATGAAAAATCCTTTTGTTAGGATTTTTTCACCTCAGAAGCTGAGAGGCCTCAGAAATGAAATGTAAGCAATGGTTATCTGCTGCTGTGGAATGCAACAGGTGCATCTGGGATTGGTCTCATGTGGTTGTTTTTAATTAATGGCCAATCACAGTCCAGCTGTCTCAGACTCTCTGGTCAGTCACAAGATTTTATCATCATTCCATTCCTTTCTGATGAAATCCTTTCTTCTATTCTTTTAGTATAGTTTTAATATATATTTTTCTTTTAATATAATACATATAATAAAAGAATAAATCAGCCTTCTGAAACATGGAGTCAGGATTCTCATCCCCTCCCTCATCCTGGGACCCCTGTGAACACCACCAGAGGCTTTTGTGTGTGCTGGAGGTAAAACCTGCCCTGCCCTGCCCTTCAGCAGCTGTGCATCCCCTTTTTTCCATGGATAAACCAGGGATTTATGGATAAAACAGGGATTGGTGCCGTGCTCAGCTGAGCCACAGCCCCTGACCAGGCTTTAGGAGGGAGAGGCACTGAAATAGGAGCAGCCTCTAAGTCCCAGCAGTAAGCTCAGCACTAAGCCCAGTCTAAAAGCAGGTTACTAAAGTCACTCCAGTCAAGAGCATCAGTGACCTTGTGCATCCTAGAGAAGGAGAAGTTGGACTTTAATTTCCAGCCATGGAATGGGCTCCTTTCCCAGGAGTTAAATTTACAAGTGCAATCCTGTGTATTTAGAAAAATATTGAGGAATAATGCTTGGTAATAAGCCTTTTATAGTGAGGTTTTTAAAGTCTCCAGTGTCATCAGGAAATAAGCTATTTACAGGTTTGAATTGTGGAAAATACAGAAAAAATCAAGCTGAAAATGATGACAGTTGAAGGAGCTTGCAAAAATCTGAACGTGGGAGCTGGGTATTAAAAGGAAATACAGAAACAAGGGCCCGTAGGACATGTAATAATGACATAAAGCCTCAAAACACATCTTCAGGGATTTATAATATTAAAGTTTTGAGGGTTTTTTCCCTTGCAAATAATGCCTACTTTTTCTTCTCATCTGTACACACATTCCATCAAAATAAAGTCTGTGTTTAATTTCGGGGAAAGCTCTGGTGAGAAGGTGATTTGCTGTATCTCAAGACAACCTTAGCATGCTTTATCTGTGTTCCTTTGAAAAATACCACTCTTATCTCCACCAAAGAACTGCAAAGAGCATCCTATTCATAACGCCTGTGCTGCAGACCCAGCATATTACAGCTTGAAAATTGGTAATTTATTGGAGCTTATTCTTAAGACTCGCATCTGATACAGTATTTTTCATTAAAATACTGAAGTAAATTTACAGGAGAGGGAAAAATGGTTTTCATTCACAGACTGCTGTGGAGTGCAAGGGGCTGGATCCCCTGCAGGGAGCAGCCACTGGGTATTGATGGCCCATCAAATCCAGCAGAGAATTGCAACCCAGCTTCTGGCCACTGATGGAGAATCTCTCCCAGATTACCATTAACCAGTCATGTTAGAAATATCAGCAATAACAGGGGCTTGCCAAACAGTGGGCTGTCAAATTATAGAGGCTGTTTGCCTGAGGAAAGGAAAAAACCTCATAAAGCACTTGATAGCCTTGAAACCTGAAAGGTGAGATGTGCTTGTGCAGCAGGAATATTCTTATGCTAGGAACACAAACTATTATCAGCTTTTTACTACATTTCTCTCCATGAATGAGTTTGGGACAATATGGGCTGTTCTGTTGTCCAGGACTTGTTTTCATGCCCTGCTGAGAGAGCTCAAGGTGAAGTCAAAGCTTTGATTCTGTTTGATGCAGAGGAATCCCACCTGTGACCTCTGTTCTGGTTCCACATCCTCAGCAGAGCATCACTAATTTGGGAAGACCTCTTCCATCTCTTTGTGCATGTTCTGTATCTGCTGGCTGATGAATCCCACCTGTGACCTCTGTTCTGGCTCCACCTCCTCACCAGAGGAAGTTTCTTGGTTGGATCAGCATTTCTGAGAGCCAGCCCATTCCACTGCCAGCTTAGGATGCACTGAGCCCTTCCTTGCAGCTCTTGCCTCCTGCCTGCCCTGCAGGTGATGGAGCAAACCCCTGGGCTGTGCTTTCCTCCCCCTCTCACATGGCCTAACCCTTCCCCAGCCCTCTCTCCACCTTAAATCCAAGGGACAATTGAAACCTGATTGGTTTCAGTACAGTATCTGGAATTTTCAGAGCATAGCTAATTTGGGAAGACCTCTTTCAACTCTTTTTGCATGTTGTGTATCTGCTGGCTGATGAATGAAAGGGGACCAAAGGTGCAGAAATTCTGCTTTGGCTTCTTACCATGTTTAAAGAGTAGAAATGATTGAGTCATGGCATATTTGGGATCTCAGAACCACGTGGAAGGATCTGAGCATCTTTGTAACCCTTGGGGGCACCTCCTCCCCAAGGATTTCATATAGAGCAGCTCAGAAAATCTCTGCCTCTTACTATCAAAATCAGCATGATTCAAACAAAAAACTAAAAAAAATAATGGAAGAGGACAAAGGGCATGCAGAGATTGGGTTGGATTGTGGAATGGAATTCCCTTTTTGTGTTTTGACCACTCTGAGAGCCAAAGAACTTGGCCAGTGGAAGCAAAGTGTTAAAAAGGAGCACATGAGGAATATTTTTAACCAGGAGAAAGAGGGCTGCCAGAACTCCAGAGGATTTTCCTGCAGGAACAGAAAATCCTTTCCCTCCCGTTTTGCTGACTGGCTCCTGGCAGTGTGATTATTTTGCTTCCTACACAGTTCTAGATCAAGCTCTGGTTTCGTGAGTCACTCAGGATCCCCCACAGTTGGGAAAGACCCCGGTGTGTACGTGGTTGTTACTACCACAGAGGATGCCAAAAAAACCCTGTGCAGCAAACAGTGCCTGATAAATCCCAACCAGAATGAGTCAGGAGCTCTGGAGGTATTTATAAATCAACACAATGGTGCTGGCTGTAGGGAATGCATAAGGCTTGTTATTAAAAATTATATGTGCATGGAGCTTCAATTGCTTATCTTCAATTCTTCAATCAAGGAAAAAAGTTCTTTTTCTGGGCCTTGTTACACTCTGTTTTGATAATTCTGTTTCCTGTGGCTGTAATATGTGTTAGCATTGCAATTATTAGTGATTAAGTATTAAACTGTATTTTACTATTAGCCTAGATCTGTATCTACACAGTTTGTGCATGTAGTGTGCTGACACAGATTTCAGCCCTTAGAATAAAACAGACTTTTATTGATTTTTTTCCTGAGTTTTATGCTTACAAAATCCAATTCTCTGTTTCTGAGCTATATATATTTAAATGCTAATAGACCCATGTATTGAGCTGGCTGATATGGGAAGATCTGATAGGAAAGATCGTGAGCATGGCACTAACAAAATAAATGGATTTAGCATGGGAGGTGCTGAGATGTAATAGAAAGGCTGTTAGCACCAAGACAAAGATCTGGAACTCAACCAAGCTGGGAAGGGACAGAACTAATTCCATTAAGTGGCCACAGATTTGGGTTTGGAACTGCTCTGAACCAAGGCTTGACTCTGGCCTGAGCAAAAAGCACTTTTCTCTCTCCAGTTCCTCTGCTGTACCCCATGACCCTCCCATTTCCCATCAGTCTTTCTGCACTTCTGCTACATGAAATATGTGTTCCCCAGCCCTGTTCCATTCCAAAACCATTTAGGGAGCACTGCCAAGTGATCAGGGCAGGAAACTCAATCAGCTGAGAGTGTGGAACCCCCACAGCCTGGCTTTAACCATTTCTCTGAATCTCAAGAATCACCTGGATGCTGATGCTCCATGCAGGAAACAGGCTTGCTGTGAGACCTTCATGAGATTCAGAAAAACAGAAAATACATCTTATTCAATGTACAGTGTGTGTAGGAGCAGGCTATGAACTGTCCCTTAGCTTCAGTCCTCAGGCTGCTCAGGGCCACATCCCAGGTTTTCCATGGATTGTTTCTTTCATCAGTGCTTGCAAAACACAGAGGTACTACAGTTTCTGCCTGTTGCAGAAAGGAAGTTTTTCCTCTCAAAATTTTAAGTTATTGGTGCTTTATAGATAAAATCTTTACCTAATTACAGTGATTCATTTGGGCATGATAATGTTTAATTGGTATTAACCAGATTTGTTGCACTTAAAGGGGGCAGAAAGAGAAAGAGAAAACAGATTTGTCAATGAACTTAGGAAAAAACACTGACCTGGTTTTACTTGGTGCCTTCTACTACAATGAACCCATTTTAAAGACCTGTTTTCAAGCAGCAATTAAAAAACTTCATTTTTGCAATGGCTTGTTCACCTATGGCTAAGATAAGTTATTTTTCAATGCATTTACAAGTCACTGGTGGCTCTCTGGAACTATCAATATTTACTCTATTTCTGTTAGAATGATGGATCATTTGTAATTTAAAAATTTAACAAGGCCAATCAGTAGCTCATCTGCATCCCAGTAATTGTATGCAGCACATTAGCAAGGTATGAATTTATTAGATAGTTTTGGACTTGCTTAATCATATAAATGATATGATGCATGAAATAACAGAAAATGAAGGATTCATTATATAAATGATAAACATTTTCAAATTTTCAGAAGACAATCCAAGCTTTGATTGATATTTTATTAAAGCAATGTAAAATGTTATTTTACCAAACTTTGGACAAGCTCAGGGATTCTCTCTGAATAACTCTGAGGTGTTTTGTGGAAGTTCCTTAGGATGTGATGTGCCAGACTCCAGGGTGGAGGAGGAAGCCAGGGAATGTCTCCCATGAACTTAAGCAGCTTCTCCAGGCAGGAGTGTTCTCTTTAGAGCAGGATTAAAAAGGAAACTCTCAGCTGAAACTCTCCAGTGGCAGGGCTGGAGCTCTGGGTTATCAGCATTGCCACGGGTGGAGCTGCTTTCACTTGGAAAAGTGTTTGTGGAGCATGGAGGAACCTGGTTGGGGTCTCAGCCCCACCCTGTAAGGTGTGTGGTGCTGAAATGTGTGAGTTTGTGGCAGGTGATCCCCAATCCACCCCAATCCAGGTGCCAGACCCATCCCTGCACCTTCCCCATGCCAGGCTGAGCTGTGCTGCTCTGACATCCCACACCTGCCTGGACACCCCTGCTCATCACAAACCAACCCCTTGGGGTGAAACCAGAGCCTCCCAGCTGACCCCGGGGTGGGATGGGCCCCTCAGAGCCAGGAGTCCTTTGGGGTCCCCTCTGGAGTCCCCTGGGATGCTGGGCTGCACTGGGACAGCCCTGGCTCCAGTACCATGCTGGGAATGGGCTCTGGGTGCCTCTGGAAGAAAGAGACCCCAACACCTGCCTGGGGGTGCTCTGGAGTGGACAGACCCCCACCCCAGCACCTGCCTGGGGGTGCTCTGGAGTGGACAGACCCCCACCCCAGCACCTGCCTTTGACCACACCTTGAGTGCTGTGCCCAGCTCTGGCCCCTCAGGTTGGGAAGGATGTTGAGATGCTTGAGCACATCCAGAGGAGGCAACAGGGCTGGAGAGGGGCTGGGAACACAAACCCTGTGAGGAACCCCTGAGGGAGCTGGGGCTGTTTGGCCTGGAGAAGAGGAGGCTCAGGGGTGCTCTCGTTGCTCTCTGCACCTTCCTGCAGGAGGCTGCACACAGGTGGGGTCAGTCTCTGACAGAACCAGAGCACACAGCCTGCAGCTACAGCAGGGAAGGCACAGGTTGGATATCAGGAAGAAATTTTTCACTGAAAGAATAATAAAGCACTGGAATGCTCTTCCCAGGGAGGTGGTACAATCACCATCTCTGGATGTGTTTATAAAAAGGCTGGACATGGCACTGGGTGCTACAGTCTGGGTGAGCTGTGAGGGCACAGGTTGGACTCGATGATCTTGGAGATCTCTTCCAAGCTCATCATTGTGTGACTGTGTGTGACTGTGTGTGTGATTGTGTGTGTGACTGTGTGATTGTGTGTGATTGTGTGTGTGACTGTGTGTGACTGTGTGTGATTGTGACTGTGTGATTGTGTGTGAGACTGTGTGTGACTGTCTGATTGTGTGTGTGATTTTGTGTGTGATCTTTTGTGTGACTCTGTGTGATTGTGTGTGATTCTGTGTGTGACTGTGTGATTCTGTGTGTGACTGTGTGATTGTGTGTGACTGTGTGTGATTCTGTGTGATTCTGTGTGTGCCGGTGTGTGACTGTGTGTGACTGTGTGTAATTCTGTGTGACTGTGTGTGATTCTGTGTGACTGTGTGTGATTCTGTGTGTGATTTTGTGTGATTTTGTGTGCGATCTTGTGTGTGACTGTGTGTGATTGTGTGTGATTCTGTGTGTGACTGTGTGTGATTGCGTGTGACTGTGTGTGATTGTATGTGACTGTGTGTAATTCTGTGTGATTCTGTGTGTAATTCTGTGATTCTGTATAATTCTGTGTAATTCTGTGTGTGCCTGGGCTCTGCTCCCTTCCCCAGGAGCAGGCTGGGGGCAGCACTTCCCCAGGGCTGAGCCACCAGCCAGGCAAACCCTGCCAGGTACCTCAGGGGGGCTTGGCTTCCAAAAGCCCTTGGTTCTCCTGCTCTAATCCAAGCTGACAGATGCCCAAATTGCTGGAATCACCAGAGTTAGTTAAATTAAATACCTGGAAATGAGATGCTGACTGACAACTTCTGAAATTCCTAACTGAAACCCCCGAGTTAGGTTTGCCTCCGTGTTCAGCTGCTTTGGTTTGGGATTTGTTCAGGGAAATACTGCCCTGTGTGACCACTGAGGAGTAAAGGGCAGCGCCTCAGGAGGGAAAATTATGTAGTAAGGCAGCTGTACCCAATAAAATAAGGGAAAAGCTGTTTCTCCTGGCACTTTTATAACTTCAGTGCATTCTCACTACAGCAGCCTGTTCAATATTTCAGGCCTGTTACTTAAACCTGCTTTGCCTTGTTGTTCTGTTAGTTAAAAAGGGAAGAAAAAGGCAATACTCCACTGCAAACACTCGATCTTTAGAAACTGTGCTCCAGGTAAAAACCAGCTCCTGTTCTTTTCATAATTCAGCCAGATGGAATGCCAAGGAAACACTGCCTTGTAACACCAAATTAAGGTCTTATGACACAGAAGATGAAGTTATAAACATATTTTACAGGGGAAGTTAAGAGCAGAGACTAATTCCTGTCTCACTGATAGCACAGACTTGTCCTGCCTTCACCAGGGGGAGAATTAGGCCAATCCAAAATAGGCCAATCCAGTATTTTTCTTCAGTGCCCTAAGTAGAAGAAGGAAAGATGACATCTAAAGAGCAAAACAAAATTTGAATAAAGTTGCAGGGTTTGAAGCAGCAAAGGATGGGAGAGTGGGGCTCTGAAGAACTTTCAGCTCTCAGCCCTCCATGTGTTCAGCTCTGACCTCACAGGGTCCATTAGTGAAGAACTTAATTACTCAGCTGCAGGAAAAGAATGAGGCTGGTAAAGTCTGAGAACTCAAGCACATCTGCAGGGACTGTTTCTTATCAGAGTGGTCCTGTGAGGTCCCTGTGCAGAACTCAGGCCCTCCAAATCTTGGAGAAACACCATTATTTAATAATTAATTACAAACCAACAAAAGCAGTTCCTTAGCCAGCTCTTTGATTTTCTCTGCTCTTGCCCATCTTTCTTCCCACGTTAATTGCAGAGACAAAACAGAGTATGGGAATATTTGCAGTGGATTTCCTTGGATTTCTGCTCTGGCTGCTTCCCACCTCTCCCCTCTCCCAGGAGCCCTGCAGGCACTGCCAACCCTCCCAACAGAGTCAGCAGAAAATCCATCCCAGCTCCAAAGTCCCTTTGGTGTGGAACTCGCTTTTCTGTAGAACTCACAAATGTTTTTTTGGGAAAGATGTGTTTAAGGCCTGACTCTGTTAATGACCAAACTGCTCTGGAGCACAACCTGGGATTCTGGGCTCCTGGGAGCACCACGGGGCCCCAGGCTGGAAGGGGCTGCAGGAATCAGCCCTGGTGGGGCTGAAACTCAGGCTCACTGTCCCTGAGCCTTACACAAACACAGAGGAGGAGGGCTGCATTTATGTGCTTCCAAAAACTTTACATAGATTTTCTTCAGTTCTGTGTCTACAAAATGTCTGCCAGGAAAAAATCTGGAGCTTGGCAGGATGAAGCCTCACACGTGTATTGTTCGTGTAGCTATGGTAACCTACAAATGCCACCAGTGTTTCCATTTCATACACAAATGAGGGGACAGCTGTGGGGACCACATGTCTGCCAATGGAATAATATATGTGAACTAGGATGGCTTGGTCAGAAAATTACAACTCATCTATATTAATCAGGGCTTCAAAGAACAGGCACCTCCGTGGCGACAAAGTGCACAGGAAGACAGAGGGATTTTTATTTTGGAGAATTTTGGCTGCTCTGTAAATATTTGCAGCATCTTGCTACTTTTTGCTGGTTGGAAAATAAACTAAGATAAATATTGTTCAACCAGAGCTGTTCTATAAACATCACTTAACTCCTCTCCTTGGGTTTTGTTTGTTTGGGGTTTTTTTCCTGATGCTTGAGCCTGACACAAAACCAGACCTGGGACCAGGCAAGTCACTCACCTGGGGGAGGAGCAGCTCAGAAAGAGACAGAAATAATGTAGCTCAGAGCTTTGTAAGCAAAGTCCCCATTTTTACTCATTATTACAATTAACAGAAATAAGAGCTTCAAAAGACTCATAAGAGAAACTAAAAAAAGATTTAAAAATATTTTTTAAATGTGGATGAGTCTCTATCAGCCCTAACAACAAGAAGAAGAAATCTGCAGACCCAAAAATGCAAACAAATCCCCTTTCCAGTGAACATTCAGCTGAGCAGGCTGCAGCAGCAGCAATACTTGACCGCTGCTATGATTCATCCGAGGTGTTTGAAGTGTCCCTACAAGAGGAGCGGCGGAGCAGGGCTGTGCCGCCCTCCTTGGCAGCAGCCGGCTGCAGCAGCAATCCAGCACGCCGATTAGGAAAAGTTTTCCCTGCCTTCTGCAGTGCCACGCTACTGTATCGGTGTGAAACAAAGGCTGCAGCATCCCCTCCTCCGCCCGCGGCAGCGAGCCGGGCTCGGGCACCGGGAGGATTAGGAATGAGTGATGGTGATGGTGATGAGAGCTTAACCACTGCTCCTTGAAATTATCCCATTTGCTCCACGAGCTGGAACCAAATACACACAGAGAACCTTGGAATCACAGACTGGTTTGGGTTGGGAGGGACCCTAAACCTCATCCAGGTCCATTCTGACCATGGCAGGGACAATTCCCACGTCCCAGGGTGTTCCAAGCCCTGCCCAGCCTGGCCTTGGGCACTGCCAGGGATCCACGGATCTCTGGGCACCCTGTGCCAGGGCTGTTCCCTGTGAGGTCAGGCTGAACAGAAGTTTCTTTTTTCAGCCTGAATTTGGACGGGCTCAGCATTATTTATGGCAGTAGAAAAGGTCCTTCACAGTTCACGTGGAAAGTTGTTATCCTTCTATAATTGTCCAACTTAATGCAAAATCCTATTTTCCTTCAATGATCAGTAGTGTTATCGTGTCTGTTAGAGGTAAACGGAAAAGGCTTTATGGTCATCAAAGTAACTGGTCTAATAATGTCCAAAATGCCTACTGGGAGAGATAATTTTATATGGGCTACATAAAATGTTGTGCAGATAACTTTTAACTGCCGAGGTAGAAGTTAAACTGGAGCTCTTGTCCTGGAGCAGTGGCACAACAGAGGCTGCAGAGCAGGGGGACAGGGACACCAGGGGCTGTGTCCTGGCCTAGAGGTGAGAGCAGAACCATCCTGGCTCTCCTCACTTTCCATCTGGGAAGCTTCCTGCACTGCTTTGTCCCTCTCAGTGTGTGTCTTTAATTTAAACTTTGACTTGCAAGACTTTGGGACTCAAGTTTGGTCAGATCCTTTGGACAACAGCGGGACTGATGCTGGGTGTGCCTTTGGTCATTCAAAGCTCTGGGATCTCCCTGTGGGTACATCTGAGCTGTTGGCCAGAACAGGTTTATGATCTCCAGAAATACGGGGTTCCTTTAATAGGGACCCTTCAAGTCTGGTAGGAAAAGACTTGAAGGTTTCCAAACTAGTTTTCATGGCAGGGACTCGTTCCTTGGGAGCCCTCGCACAGCTCCAGGACAAGAACAGAAGTGCCCTGTGTGTGATCTCTCACCTTTGGACAACATTATCGCCTACTTTGAGTTTAATTCTGCTCCTTTCCCTTCCATCGCCTGAAATGGTGGGAGATGCGCCCCGAGCCAGCACTGGGGGAGAGAATAACTTGGGGGAGAGCGAAAATCGCAGGCGAACATCTGTCGTGCGGCCCCGGCAGGGCTGAGCCGGCGGCACAATGCGCCTCGCTGCTGTCCCTCCTCCGGCAGGGACCGGGGGCCGGCCCCGCGCTCAAAGGGCCCTTTGACAGCGGCGACAAAGGGGCGGCAGCGGGGCCGGTCCCTTTGTCCGCCAGACCCACGGGCAGGGACCCGCGGTGCGGGGCGAGGAGCCGCCGCCGCCCCGCGCTCCTCCCGCACCTCTCGGGCAGCGGAGTTCCCAAAGAGCCCCCGAAGGGCAGGTGCGTGCGGCAGGGAGCGGCGGAGCATCCCCCGGCCGCTGCGCCCAGGCCGGTCCCGCAGCCCCCGGGACCGAGCGGCCGCTCCGCCCGCAGCGCACAAAGCCGCGGCCGCGGGAGGAGGGCGGCGGAGCCGCGGCCCCGCTCACACTGCGCCTTTATGCCGCTTTCTGAAGGGCCATTGTCACACTGAAGGCTCCTTGTCTCCTCGCATTCCTGCGGGTGAATGGATGAGGCAGGACATCTGCCGGGATCCGCTCCCATTCGCATGCAAATGGGGGACGCGGGCAGCGCTGCCGCACCGCCGGCCCCGCGCCCACCGCCGGCTCCCGGCACCGCCGATCCCCCCCGAACCCCCCATTTACCGCAAGCCGGCCCGGGGAGCAGCGGAGCACCCGACAGGGAGGAGGAGGACGAGGAGGAGGAGAGCGATGCTGCAGCCGAACCCCCGCAGCCCCGGAGGTGCGAGGCGGCCGCAGCCCCGGGGCGGTCCCGGCGCGGTGCGGAGCCACCGAAACCCCGCGGGGACTCTCCCGGGGGGCACCGGGGGCGCGTCCGCCACCGCAAACTTTGCTCGGTGCCCGGGCCGCAGCGCACGTCGCTGCACCGCGGCGCACATCCCCGCAGCCCGGAGCGCAGCCCTCGCACCGCGGCGCTCCCGCAGCCTCCGCTCGCTCGCTCCCCCGAGCCCGGCGGACGCACTCACCGCCGGCCGGGCGCTGGCGCGGTTGTCCCCCGGGGCTGCACATCCGCTGCTGCCGCCGCGGTCCCAGCGCGCCGGGATGCGGGGATGCGGGGGGCGATGGAGGAATGGATGAATGTGTGGATGGATGAGTGAGTGGATGGATGGATGGACGGACGAACGGACGGACCGGTCGCTCTGTGCCGGCTGCCCGCCCCCAGCACGGCGGAGCGGCGGTGCCGGTGCGCGGTGCCGCCCGCTCTGAGGCGCCGCCGGCGCGCACCTGGGAAGGCGCCGCGGGTCAGCTGACGGGCCGCGCTCCCATTGGCTGCTGCGCGCGCGGCACCGGCTGCGGGGGCGGGGCGAGACCTGGCCCCGCCCCCGAGCGACCCCGCCCCCGGCCTCGGTGCGCGCCCGGGGCTGCCGCGGGCACCGCTCGGGACCCGGGGAGCAGCCCTGGCTTTGGATCTTGGGGAGCATCCCTGCCTTCCTTCCTCTGGATCCTGGGGAGCATCCCTGCCTTCGTTCCCTTGGATCCTGGGGAGCATCCCTGCCTTCCTCTGGATCCTGGGCAGCATCCCTGCCTTCGTTCCCTTGGATCCTGGGGAGCATCCCTCCCTTCCTCCCTTCCTTTGGATCTCGGGGAGCATCCCTGCCTTCTTTCCTTTGGATCCAGGGTGATCATACCTCCCTTTCTTTGGATCCAGGGTGAGCATCCCTCCCTCCCTTCCTTTGGATCCAGGGGTACATCCCTTCTTTCCTCCCTTCCTTTGGATCCTGGGGAGCATCCCTCCCTTCCTTCCTTCCTTTAGATCCAGGGCTATCATCCCTCCCATTGTTCAAATCCAGGGTTAGCTTCCCATCTTTCCATCCTTCAGATCCAGGGGAACATTCCTTCCTTTCTTTGGATCCAGGGGAACATCCCTTCTTGCCATCCTTTGGCTCCAGGGTTAACAGCACCTTCCATTGTTCAGCTGCAGGGTTAACAACCCTTCCATCCTTAGACTTTAGTTAACACCCTTCCATCCCTGGGCTCGGTCGTTAGCAGCCCCCCCAGTGGCACACACGTCGCTGTCCCTGTCCCTGGCACGCTCTGCAGGTCACTGGGGCTGGCATCAGCAGTGTCACCCTCAGGATACACAACCTGTGTCTAAGATACATGAGCCTGCTGAGTAACTTCCCAGCTGCCGTTTGAATCCAGGTTCTAAATGTTTTCAAACTTCATTCAAAGTGGCACAAAGATGTAGTGAGGAAGTTCTGCAGCCTGTCAGGACTCAAACGTTTGGGGCTCTGTGCTCTGTGGAGAGGCAAACCTCGAGCCAAGGGGATGGGGACTCACACCCCCAGAGGGTGCTGGCACTGCCCAGGCTGCCCAGGGAATGGGCACAGCCCTGAGGCTGCCAGAGCTCCAGGAGCCTTTGGAAAACCCTCCCAGGGATGCCCAGGTGGGATTTGGGGTGTCTGGGCAGGGCCAGGGACTGGGCTGGATGATCCCTGTAGGTTCTTTCCCACTCAGGATATTCCATGGTTCTGTGAGCCATAAGAGTCATTTGAGCCTGAAACTCAAGGATTTAACGCTGTCTGTGTCAGCCCTCGGAGATGTTCTGTTTCCTGTTCTCTCCCATTTTCTGTCCTGTCTCCATTTCCACTTACCTTAGTGTGCAATTATTGACTGACACACTCCCCCACCTCTCCTTCTCCTGACCTTGGGCTTCACCCACTTCCCTGGCCGAGTTCCCAGGGTGTCCTGGCTGAATCCTCACACTGGATCTCAGGTACAATTTTAGTCTGTGCTACACAAGGATCTTGTGGCTGAAGCTATGGCAGTGATACAAAAATCAGCTTTTTTTCAGACCGTAAAATCTTCATTTCCTGATTTTTTATTATTCACTTAACCAACAGAAAGGAAACCTGTGGCAGGGTGGTGCTGTGCTGCCTCATCCCTGTGCCCTTTATTAAGGTCATGGAAATTCTGGGATGCTTTTATGGACAGACCCATAAAAGCACACGGGATATTCTTCACCCTCCTGCTCTGCACAAAGTGTTGCAACCCCGTGGGCAGAGTTTGCTGAGCACAACCTGGCTGAAAAGGCCCTGCTGTCCATGTCTGGCAGAGCTCAGCACCTCCTCCAGGCATGTCCTGAGGTGGTACCTTCTCAGGAAATTATTTTAAAGATTGGTTTAACACTTTTTAATACGAGTTAACAATAAGTTAAATACGTAGCAAATACGGTTTGCTGTTAATGCTTCAGATTTCCTCCTGAGGCAGTGATTTTTTTTCTGAGAGCCCAGAAGGTCCCTTGGGTAACAGTGAAAGTGACGTTTTTCATACATAAGGAAATTGAATTTTCTGAAGGAACTCATCAATGTTGTCCAAAAAGACACTTTTCCTTTCTCAGGGGCTGTTCTCATCCGTCCGGATGCTCCTTCCCCATCTATCACTTACCCCTGATGAGGAAATAATGCAACAGCAGATGCCTCTTGGAAAACCCAGTGTTTTGAACAGCTTCAGGGCTTTGTTTCAGGGCAGGGAATTTATTTTCACGTTCTTAGCAGAGTAGCTTCATCCTTGAAAGGCATAAACCTGATGGACCTAAAACCTCCCTGCAAACAAAAAAAGGAGGAGAAATACAGCAAGCATTAAAATTTTACAGCCTTAAGCTGGTGTCTTCATTTCCTGGCAGTTTTCACAACATCAAAACACCAGGAATGAGAATAATGTTGAGATGGGAGTTAAAACATCTTTCATTCCTGCAGGCTGCAGATGAGTGTTTTGGTGCAGGAAGGAGCCAGGTGGGCTGATGGCTTAGCCAGGGCTCCTCCCCAGGCTGAGAGGTCCCAGCAGCTCGGGAGGAGCTGCTGCAGCACCTCCTGCAGCTAGGAGGGTTTGCACTGAGCAGAAGGGCAGTGCATTTGCCTCTCTGTGTCATCTTTCATTAACTGCTTGAGGAACAACCTCTGCCAGTACTTTCCTGTCAGAAAGTCCAGGCAAAACTGAGTATTCCAAACCATTCCTGCTCAAGCAGCCTTAAAAGAGAAGGTCCCAGGAAAACAGGAGGTTTCCCACTGTATGGGCTTTCTGTTTGCCTCTTTGTTCTCATCTTCTCTCCTCCTGTGCCCTCTGGCTTCATCCCCTTATTCCCCATTGTCTTTACACTCAGCTGCTGTCCTGGTTCATCTCTGTCCCAAAGTGCTGTGATAGGAGGGTGACATTTGCTGCTGTTCCTGCCCTGGCCATGGCTTGGGACTGTACAGTGCCTGGCATTTTGGGGAGCAGGCCTTTAAACCTTTAAGAGGGTCTAAATAACTTCAATAATAAAACAATGGAGCCCTGGGTGCCCTGTCACGCACGTCCCTGCCTTTTCTCCCTGGAGCAGACATCCTGCCATTAAGCTGCTTAACATCCTGAGTGTGTGCATAATCCATCTCCCTGAGCTGTGCCTGGGGATCCTCGTGTGCCATCCACCCAGAAACACAAACTGGGGAGTGGGGGCAAGTGGGAATGCCAGGTAGAAGGGGCACCACTGGAAATTAAAGAGACCTGCTACTGGAGAGGTACAAATCCTGCTCTGTCCACACAGCAGCAGCTCCTGAGGGTTGGGAGATTGGAGTGAGACTGTGGGCTCAGCTTGGAACAGTCAGAATTTTTGGAGGAGAAGGATGATGCTTGCTGAGGTGTGAGACAGAGAAGGAGGAATTGCAGTCTGTGTGCTGTGCCAGCAGGTTCTTAGTGTGGCCCACGTTTTTTGGCAGCCAGGTGAGCCAGGTGAGGTTTCTCCTCACTCAGGTTTTGGATGTGGACCCTGATTGTCAGAGCTGCCTGGGTTTATTCAGAAAGGTACCAGCACAGCACAAATTACCCACAGTAACTCTGCAAGCCAATGACCAATTACCTCAGTAAGTGGCTATTTGCATAATGCACTCCCAATTACACATGGGGGTGCAATAATTGCATGCACAACTGCTGGGAGGGTTGCAGGTGCAGCACTGGGGCTGTGCCCACGAGTGCATGGGCTGCACAAAGGTCTGGGTGGGAGCAGCACTCTCAGGCTGCTCCAGGGGCAGAGGTTTCTGCCTTGGTTGTGTTCTGGAAGGTTCCCCCCCATGGATGGCTCCCTGGAATTCCATGAGTGTCCCATGGGAAATGGACCAGCCTGCCGTGGGTCTCCCTTCCTGTTAGGGACAGTGTGGAGGCCGTGGGAACATCTGGGGGGTTTTATGTGGGGAATTGTACAATAAGGAGCTAAAATGACACCCAGCAGTGTTTCTAAAGCAGGTCAGTCGTTTCACACTCCATTCCATCCCACTTCTCTCATGCATTATGAATTGGGAAGCTTTTCCTTGTGGTTGATGTATCTTTCCCCAGATGATCTGTCGTGTGAATGTTTCATTAGGAGGGACTCTAATCTCATTTCATCACTTTGCAAGGAACCCCCCAAAGCTTCTTAGAAAGCCAAAGCTCCTTAAAGACAATTGAGGAGTTTCGTTGTGAGCACATCATTTGTGTTTATTGCAAGATAAATGTGGTGGCACACGGAGCATGAAACTCCTGTCCAGCCCAGTCCTGTCATGTGCTGATGCATGAACAGCCACGGGAACATTTCTAACATTTCCCTGCATCTCCTGCTGGCACAAGTGATGCTGCCCTGGCTCCAGTCAAGCCCCTGCTGTTCCCAGCCACCCTGGGGCAGAGGAGCTGCACAGACAGGGCAGCTCTGCCAGGGTAGGCTTAGCTCAGGATGTGAAGGAGCCTCTCTGGGCAGCAGAGAATTCTTTCTTGCCACCCCCTCAGCTGCTGCTTCCCATATGCCCAGCTCAAAAACCAGCTCTGGCCCCCTTTTCTCACCCTTAGCTCTCCACTGTATTTTAGCCATGTCAAAGAATTCAATATTTAGGTATTTTTCTTTTTAAGAATTTTAAGAGTTGCCTTTTCAAGTATATTTATTTCTTTTTAAGTATTTTTTTCCTGTGGCTGGTTTGTTGAAACCTTCTTAGTGTGAAATTAACTTGGGAATTCCTGGACCTGATGAGGAATTGAGCTGACATCTGTAGCTCTACAGATCTGCTCTGCAGAGAGAAATCCCTAATTGGGTGTTCCTTGGGCAAACCAAGAGTTTTCTAGCTCAGTATTTCTGTGCATTAACATTGGATTTTACATCCCAGTGATTGTGGTTTGAGGATTGTTTCCTGATTTGGTGCAAAATAAATGAAATTCCTCTGCAGTATGTAAACTTACATATTGAATATCTTGGCTGTGTGTTTGCTGCATAGTGACAGGTTTGAAAAACCAAACACAACAACCTCATCCTTCACTGCCTCTGAGGCTGGGCTCAGCAAAGAGCAGCCTGAAGGTCAAAGGTTTGTGCTCAGGAAAAAGCAGCATGAAGGTGAAGCAGGTAAAGCAGCTGCCCTGTCCTTCCCCCACGTGGGGAGGGATCAGAGGCTGCTGAAAAATCCATTTCACTCAAGGAACCAGTGATGTGCAACAAAAACCTGGTGCTCATGGTCAATGGGTGCAGTGAGGATTTGGAGACTTGTGTGTGTTAATGAATATTTGTGTGTGTGTGTTAATGAATATATTGTGTGTGTGTGTGTGTTAATGAATATATTGTGTGTGTGTATGAATATATTGTGTGTGTGCTGGGGGCTGGGGGCAGCTACAGTGCTAAACCTGTTCTAACAGAAATAATTTCATTTGTAAGCTTGTCCCCTGTGTGTAGGGGGTTGACAGTTCCTGGAGCTCACAGGAGCATCCCTGGGCTGGGATGGACACAGAGGGAGCTGTCACAGGAGGAACCTGGGGTTTTCTCTCTCTGGAGGGTTGGTTTGGTTCAGTTGTTGGGTCTGTCACACACATGGGCACAGCCTCAGTGTGGTGGTGTTCACAGATCTCAGATGAGGATCTGACTCCATGTTTCAGAAGGCTTGATTTATTATTTTATTATATATATTACATTAAAACTAACAGATGATAAATAATATTCAGGATGCAAATCCTGAAATCCTTTCTTCTATTCTTTTAATATAATAGAATAAAATAATAAATCAGAAGGCTGATTTATTATTTTATTCTATTATATTAAAAGAATAGAAGAAAGGATTTCATCAGAAGGCTGGCTAAGAATAGAATAGAAAGGAATGATAACAAAAGCTTTGGTCTCGGACAGAGAGTCCAAGCCAGCTGACTGTGATTGGCCATTAATTAGAAACAACCACATGAGACAAATTACAGATTTACTTGTTGCATCCCACAGCAGCAGATAACCATTGTTTATATTTTGTTCCTGAGGCCTCTCAACTTTTCAGGAGGAAAAATCCTAAAGAAAGGAAATTCCACAAAATTGTGACACCTCTGCTGAGCTGTGAGCTGCTCCTCTCTGTGAAATGAGGGCTCCCAGCCTTTGAATTTCCCTCCCTGGCCTGGATGAAGTCCCTCAGTCCCCAGAGCCCCCATGGCCTTTCTCCCTGGCAGGAAGCACAGCCCCTGCTCTGAGAACTGTATTTCACACGAGCTGCAGCTCTATTAATACAAAGATAAACAGAATTGAAATTCAGTTTGACCTTGTGTGGCAGCTGTGACAAAGCCTGGCGTGTTTGAAGTCTGGATACAATTATTTGGAATTGCTAAACACCACACTTCAATCCTGACCTTTAGCTGGCACCGAGGCCAGAGGAGGGCCCTGATTTTAACTTCTGAACTGCAAATCACCCCCTTGGAAAGAGACTTCAGAAGCCATTATAATCACAGGGAATGTCTGAAAGGGTGTGGAAGCTATAAGCAAAATATTTATTTCACACACTTGTCTGCATTTAAGCCATAAATCTGTCTACTACAAGAGTGTTTTAGTGGTGTAGAGAAGACAAGTAAGCTGAGATCATAGCAGACATGTCCTATAAGGCTTTACTGAAAATCATTGCTTTTTAATCCCTTTATCCCTGTTATTTCCTACCACTGTGAAAATCCAGCAGCAGGGAAAGCTGGCACAGTGTAGGACAGATGCATAATGTGTAATGCTAAGCAGGCAAAAATCCCTCTGTTTGTCTAATGCTCCAAACACATTGGAAATGTCAATGTTACTGCTGGGTGTCCTACATAAACACAAATAAATTATCAATACTCAGCTGAGTATTGCAAACCTTGTTGGATGGGGTGTTTTGATACCAATGAATAATCTTGTAATTAGTCAGAGGAGAAAATCTTCATATTAGTCAGAGGAAAATGGCAGGGGGCGTGGAATGAGATGATCTGAGAGGTCCAACCCAAACCATTCTCCACGATAATTGAAATCACCCAGAAAAGTTGACCAGGATTGTTTCTGTGAAGAGCAGGTACCACATGAGTGCTATAAAATCAAATTGTGTACTTCATCTGTACAACACCTGATCTCACATCTTTGCTGTGCTATTTTCCTTGCCTTGTTTTTTTCCCTGCATAAACCCCGAGAACCTGCTTGGCCAGGAGGATGGAGCCAGAACATCCCAAGGGCCCCTGGAAAGGTTCAGGTGCAGGATTGCTTCAGTGAGCTCCACACCACAGCCTGCTCCAGGCCCCAGTCCATCAGCTGAGCTGCATCCTCCATGGCTGGGGCACAGGGAGCCCCCAGGGTGGCTGGGCAGGGCACGGGGGAGGCTCTTGCACCCAGGGGTGAGGATGGAGGGGTGGGAGAGCCCAGGGAGGCTCCTGGCACTGGTGACCCTGCTGTGCTCCCTGCATGGAAGAGCTTGTTCCTTTGCAGGAACTTTATTCCTTGTTTCATTGTAGGAATTTTCTTCCTTGCTTCTTTGTAGGAATTTTTTTTTCTTGTTCCATTGTAGGAATTTTCTTCCTTGATCCTTTGTAGGAATCTTTTTCCTTGCTCCGTTGTAGGAATTTTCTTCCTTGCTCCTTTGTAGGAATTTTCTTCCTTGCTCCTTTGTAGGAATTTTCTTCCTTGCTCCTTTGTAGGAATTTTTTCCTCGTTCCTTTGTAGAAATTTTCTTCCTTATTCCTTTGGAGAATTTTTCTTCCTTGTTCCATTGTAGGAATTTTCTTCCTTGCTCCATTGTAGGAATTTTCTTCCTTGCTCCTTTGTAGGAAATTTTTTCCTTGCACCTTTGTAGGAATTTTCTTCCCTTGCTCCTTTGTAGGAATTTTCTTCCTTGCTCCTTTGGAGAAATTTTTTCCCTTGTTCCTTTGTAGGAATTTTCTTCCTTGCTCCATTGTAGGAACTTTCCCTTCCTCACACGCCTGTTTTGAGAGGGAATGTTTGAGGATGCACTCAGCAGTGAGTGCAGAGCTGTGTGTGAGATTGCCATGAGCAGCAGATTTCCTGCCAAAGGGAATCTCAGCGACTCCAGCTCATCCCACCTGGCTGGGACAGAGCCTCAGCCCAACACCCACTGCCCTCCATGGCCCTGGGTGGCTTCAGGGGCACCCTGAAGTGTGGAGTGTGGAATCAGAAAGGTCAGAAAGTGTTTCTCTCTTGCTGCCCAGAGCAGCTGTGGCTGCCCCTGGGTGTTGTGGTGGTGTTGGGAGGGTCCCCAGGATGAGGTGAGAGGTGAGAATTGACCCCAAGTTCTCAGAAGGCTGATTTATTATTTTATGGTATTATATTATAAGAAAATGATATACTAAAACCATACTGAAGAAAGAGAAAGGAGACATCAGAAGACTGGACAAGAATGAATAATGAAAACCTGTGACTGACCAGAGTCTGACACAGCTGTCTGTGATTGGGCATTAATTAAAAACAATTCACATGCTGGGTGAACAATTCTCCAAATCACATTCCAGAGAAGCAAAACATGGAGAAGCTGAAGCTTCCCAGGTGAAGAAATCCTGGTGAAGGGATTTTTATAAAATATCACAGTGACACCTGGATCCTGGCAGTGCCCAAGGCCAGGCTGGACACTGAGGCTGGAGCACTGGGACAGTGGGAGGTGTCCCTGCCATGGCAGGGGCGGCACTGGGTGGGATTTAAGGTCCTTCCAATCCAACCATTCTAGGATTTTATGTTTCTCCTGCTCTCTCAGGGAGGAGGTTGGGTTGATGGGCTCTCCTGCCATGCTGAGCATAACTCAGCTCCTGCTGGAACCAGAGGTCTCATGGCCCAGGCAGCAGAAGGGCAGCAGGGCCTGAGCTTTGCCCATGTGGCAGCACCTGGGGCAGCACAGACTGGTCCCAGCACCCCCATCCCCCTGCTCCCACCACCTCTCAGCAGCCAAGGTTATTAAACTGCTATTTATACAGCTCAGGCTTCAAATTGGAGCTAATTACCATGTGCACAGCCTCTTCCCACGTTATTGACCATGGAGGACAAAGCCTTGGAGCCACCCCTTCCTCTGTCACCCTGCTCTGTGTGATGTCCTGGCAGCTCTGCCACAGCAGCTCCCAGGCTGCAGCACAGCTCTTCCAAAAGGGCAGCTGGAGGGACACAACCCCAGCTGGAGAAATTAGAATTTATCTGAGCTTTTAATCTAGGGCAACAGAACATATGGAGTGTTGTGGCAGAGTCAATTTAAGATTTTGACAACAAAAATATGGGTTCTTTCAGCCATAGTAATTTAAAACAATGGTTCATTTTTGTGCTGCTCCTGACACAGTAGAAACTGTGAGAGACAGACAGGTTCTGGGGCTGTTCTCATCCCATTTTAAAAACATGGGCCTTAGGAAATGCCTTTGTACCCAACCAACAAACAGATTTCCAATAATTTTACTGAATAAATACAAGTATTTATTTTCTGCTTTCTGTAAAAGCAGCAGGGACTCCTGGAAGATATTTTTCCATGAGGTGAAGTCAATCAAAGGGAGTGTGCTGGTTTCAGATAATGTTCCAGGAATGGCTGCAGAGCAGGGCTGTGCTGCTGAATCCCAGAGCAGAGGAGCCCTCAGAGCCCCTGGCTGCTCCCACAGCCCCCTCTGCCCCTCCAGCACTGCTCCAGCTTTTACTGAGGTTTTTATGGTTTTATTCCAGGGGACAGAGACACTTCACAGCCCATCAGTGATGGTTGTGCTGTGTTTCAGCCTCTCCCCATCCATGGCAGAGGCTGATATTGGGTTATGGAGTGGTTTGGGATGGGAGGGATTATTGCATTTACAGGGGCCCCCTTGGCAGGGAGGAGTGATGAATCTGACTCCATGTTCTCAGAAGGCTGATTTATCATTTTATGGTACTATAATTTTTCATTTTATGATACTATATTATATTAAAGAATACTAAACTAAACTATACTAAAGAATACAGAAAAGATCATTACAGAAGGCTAAAAAGATAATAATGAAAACTCCTGACATTCTCCAGAGTCCTGACACAGCTTGGCCCTGGTTGGCCATTAAGCCAAAATAATTCACAGCAGAATCCAATGAAACAATCACCTGTGGGTAAACAATGTCCAAACACATTCCACATGAGCAAAACACAGGAGAAGCAAATCTGACAATTATTGTTTTCCTTTTTCTCTGAGGCTTCCCAGGAGAAAAACCCTGTGCAAAGGGATTTTTCCAGGGAATGTGGATGCCACAAGGGACCTTAAAACCATCCCATTCCATCCCCTGCCATGGCAGGGACACCTCCCACTGTCCCAGGGTGCTCCAAGCCCTGCCCAGCCTGGCCTTGGGCACTGCCAGGGATGGAGCAGCTGCTCTGGGCACCTGGTCCATGGAGAACAGAGCAGAAAATGAATTTTGCCAACTTCAGAAGTTTGTGGCAGGGCTGAGAGCTGAACCCAAAGATTTGGAGTTACCAACCCAAGCCTGGCTGATCACCCAATGCTGGGAGTCACTAAAATACCTTCAAGGGTTTTTATGGGTGGGACTGACCCGTGCCCACTGCTGCTGGTGCTCGTGGGGTGGCTGGGCAGAGCTGCCTCCCCTGGCCTGCCTGCCTGGGGATTCCACATGGAACCTCCTGCTGGCCAAGGACCCTCTGTGTGTGTGCTGGGCCTGGGGGGGCTGCCCACCATCCCTGCAGGGTCACTGGGCACCCACACATCAGGTTCCTGCCAAAATCCCACCCCAACCCCTCTGCTTTTGGCCTGGCAGTCCATGCCAGGAAGCCAACAGTGGCCCTGGTTGTACATGAGGGATGCCAGAGCACTGGCCAAGGTGAAACCCAACAGAATGGTAAAATATCTGTGAGTTTCCTGTGTATTTTAAAGCATTTACAAGAACTTAACAGGGCATCATCCCTCTTTAAAGCATTTACTAGAACTTAACAGGGCATTATCCCTCGCTGAGGAATGATAAGATGGCTGCAAGAGCAGCTCCTATACACCCTGCTCCTATAAAATTGAATTGGTTTCATATATACTAAATTTTAAAGGCCTTTTAGGCTTATGGATTTATTAAAAAAAAAAAAAAAAAAAGAAAAGGTTTATTCTTGATGTCCTGAGCACATTATTGCAGTAACCTCACTGCTGGACCACAGCTTTGGCACAACACACACATCCATAATGAGGGACTGCCTGTTCCAGGGAGGTTTTATTACAAAAGAAAGTGCACAAGTATATTAGGAAGAGGGGGGAAAACAGAGAAGTCTATTTTTTTGGCAAAGCCTTGTATTATAGATCTTATTTCTCTGGTTGCAGCTGCCTTTAGGCTCCCATTTCAGTGAGCTGCTCTGTTCTGCTTAGCTGTAGATGCTTCCCAAATTTCCTCTTTGGTGAAACAGGCATTTGTGCAGGTTCCCCATAAAAATGACTGATTTGGGTTTTACCAGGAGCTCTGGCACTTCTCCACTACGAGCAAGAATTGCATTTGTAGAGAGGTTTATCAAGATGGGAATAGTGACACAAACATTTTCAATGTCCTGCAGAATCCTCTGCCTTCCCCCCAAGAAGCCTCCCTGGGCAGGAATTTCAGCCATTCTGGAATTTCAGCCTCCTGAAAGGAACCTGCTTCCCTGTGGGACTGCCCAGCTCTCAGCCCTGCTAATGGGGGAAGGTAAGAGAGCTCTGTTTTCATTTACTATTTATGAGATGCTCCTATTGCCAAGTGACCACAGCACTCGGTGCTTTTAAGAATCTGCAAATGAGATGAAGCTCATTATTTTTTAATGTGAAAGGGATTATTGCAATGGGAGTGCAGGGATCTGTAACCTCAGAGATGGCTCTTGCTGGGGGATAGATTTGGAGGCTTTTGCTTTAGGAAGTCAATAAAGAACACTGAGTGTTTCCCAGTCATTCTGCTCAGCAGCTAAAAGCAGTATTTATTAGGAATAACACTAAAAGGGATTTTTTTTTTTTTAATTGCAGACTGGGACCTGTAGGAAATTGCCTTCCTTGTGTGTGCATTTTATTGTGCAGTGTTGAGAGAAATGCAGGGGCACGTTTCCCAAAGAAATGTTTTTCTTAAAAAACAAAAATTCCTCATTATCCATTGCTGCCCCCACCCTTCAGAGCTGATCTCAGGGTCCTGAGGGGCAGCAAAGGCTGGAGGCAGAAATGCAGCTTTTCCTTGGATTTTGGGGCGCCCTGAGCCCCTGCCCAGCCCTCCCTGCAGGATTTAAGCATAACCTGAGCATTTTTCAGAGGTGTCTGTGTGAGCCAGAGCTCTCAACAAGTGGCAGAGGCAGGAGGGGGCACCTGGTTGAGCAGAGTGGCTGAGGCAGCTCAAGCTGTGACAGAAAAGAGTAAATTCAAGGGAAATCTCAGAGCTGTGCTGCATGTGGGAAGGATCAAGGGGCACTGAGCAGCTGCTGAGCACTTGGTGGGGGCCTGGCAGTGCCAGCCCTGCTCCCAGCAGCTGGGCAGGGAGCGGGCACAGGTCAGTGCCAGCACAGCACCCACGGGGGGTTGCTGCCCAGTGTCGCTATCAGACACAGAGGAACACGAGCACACACCTCTCTCAAGGTGAAGGGAAAAAGGGAAGGTTTATTTTCTGACTCCTATATTTATAGTTTTACAAAGGTGACAGAGGATTGGAGGGTGACAGTGCCACCTCTCCAGTGACACTGGTTACACCAACAGTCCATCAACTCTCTCCTCCTCCATCAAAGGAATGTGAACAATAAGTTATTTACAAGAAAGTGCGTGATAAAGTTCCTTACAAGAATGTCAACATCAGAAGGCCTTGAGAATCTTAAAAAACCAGGGTGACAGCCCAGCTGCCAGGGAGCTGCACTCACAGTCCTCAGGTGCCTTTTCAGACCCCAGACTAATTTCCTTGCCCGTGTTCCTGCTCTGCTGAGCTCCTGCTCCACAAATGCAGTAATTGCAGGCATTTGTTCTGAGCCACACCAGCCCCAGCTCCACAGCGAGTTTTATTTACTGCAATTATATCTGGCAGGTAATTTCTAGTAAACCCAGGGAAATGATTAACCTCCCACTAAATTCATGAACAGAAAAAATGGGGCAAATTGATCAAATAAGCTGTTTCCTACAGAATAAAAAAATATTACAAATATAACATCCTGGAACAGAAATAGCTCTGATGAAACCATAAAGACAGGCAGGAACCTGCTAGAGGCATCTGTGCAGAGTTTTTAAATTTCTAGATTTTCTCCTAACCATGAGTTATTATTATTTTGCCCATTGCTGGTGGTGGAGCTGCTTCAGCTGTGCCCATACCTTGTGTCACAGATGAGTGGCTCTTGTTGCCTGAAGAATCACAGGCAAAAGTATGAGCAGAAGGAGATTTAATTTAAATTTGTCAGAGTGTGATTGAGCAAAGTTTGATGGCTAGTTTTACTCTAATTTATTACTGCATGGATGAATTCTGCAAAGGAAAATGGAACTAGAATTGATTTAAAGTGATTTACAGAGAGACTAAAGAGCCAAAAGGGTCAGGGAGACCCTCCTGTTGGGTCAGGAGGTGCAGAGTGGGATTTCTTTCTCATCTGAGTTTGGATAAGAGGCAGAGACAGCCTGGGATGTGAGAGCATCCATTTGGACAGGTTAGAGAATGCTGGAAGCAGAACTTTTTGATTTCCACAGCAATATCTGTCTGTGGGTGTTTGAGAACCATCCCAGGGGCTGAAGGAGCTGCACAGGGCTGGGGCCCTTGTACAGCAACGCCCAGAATTGGCATTTTCCAGCCCAAAGCTCTGCTCTGTGACCTTGTGTCACTTTAACATTCATTATCCATCTCCCCCTGGGGCTGGGGGCAGCTCCATCCCAGCCTGGCTTGGGAAACGTGTGGGAATCCATAAAATCAGAGGGTTTGGGGAAAGCTGCAAAGGGCAGAAACAGCAGAACTGTGATTGCAGCTATGCAGTAGCCATGAGACTGGTCAGCAGAAAAATTATATAAAAAGTAGAAAAGCAAGGACAAATAGAACAATGGTCTATTTCTGTATTAACACTTGTCTAGAGTAACTCCCTAAGCTACAGAAAAGTTTATCTAGAGAGATGTTAGGAAGTTCTAAGCTTAATAATGGAGCTCTGTGCATTGTGTTTGAAGGCTCACAAGCAAATATTGTATTTAAAATAAGCCAGCATTGTTTAACCAAAGGTACCTGTGCCTACAGTGGCTGGATAGAACTGCTGTCAATATAGAATATATACTGTACAGATATAAATACTGTCAATGTGCTTGTGCTTTGTGGGATTGGTCAAAAAACTTCTCAAGTGAGTTGTGCCATTGAGTTCTGTGTCTGCTGCCTGGGATGTGAGCTGGGGGCATCTTCCCATTGTCACCACCATGGAATGAGGCTGATGCTGGAAAATCCAACAGCTCAGGGCAGTTCCCAGCAGTCCTGTCCTGTTTGGGATTTGTGCACAGACCCCAGCAGCAAACAGGAGATGAGGAAGAGCTGCTCATCACTCGTGCAACAGGAGCTTCTCAGCCTCATCCCTGGTGCTGCCCAGACCCCAGACACAGCACAGTGTCACTCTGAGGCCTGGATTTGCCTCCTCCTCTGGTGTGATGGTGAGCAGGAGTGACAGCTGTGAGCTGGAGCTGATCCATCCTGTGGCACCTCTGTCCTGCTCCCGTGCTCTGCTGGGCACAGAGGGGCTCCAGCTGCTCTCTGCTTGCCTGGGGCTGGGCAAAACCAGGAGATGTGTCATCTGGGGAGGGTTTTTCCTTTTCTCCAGGGCTGCTGGGTTTGCTGTGCCCACCCAGCCTCAGCCTTGCTGGGAAAAGTGGGTACAAAGTGGGTACAAAGTGGGTACAAAGTGGGTATGTGATGGGTGGGTGGCAGCAAGGGCTTTCCAGGCTGGCAGGGTGCAGGTTTGAGGGTTTCTTCCTCCTCCTTGTCCTCTCCCAAGCAGTTTCATCTCTGATCCTGACTGGTGGTTGATGCCCTCGAGTTTCCCACACAAACAGTGGCAATTGTTCCCTGATGGAGCCCTGGGCAGGCTGTGCCCATGGAGTTACCCTCCAAGCTGAGGGCAGGCTGTGTCCCATCCCACAGGACCCCTGGCACCTTGGGAAGGGAACCCAGCTGGGATGGATTGCCAGGGACACCCTGGCACAACCCTGGGCTGGCAGCATTGCTGTCAGGAGCTGGGCTGCTCCTTCCTTGGGCACTGGAATAAATTGGATTTGAGGTTCAGGTTGGGTATCAGGAAAAAAATTCTTCACTCTAAGAGTGGTTGAGCATTGGAATGGCTGCTCAGGGCAGGGCTGGAGTCTCCTCACTGGAAGTGCTCAGAAAGTGGATGCAGCACTCTGAGATGTGGTGTGAAGGTTGGGTTTGATGACCCTGAATGTCTTTTTCATCTTTAATGATTCTGTGGCCTTGGGTGATAAATACCACACTGAAGGAAGCTTCCAGAACCTCCACTTTAGATCTGTCTTTCATGACTTTTAGGTACATTGCCTATTTCCCAGTATTTCCACATCACACAGAGTTGCTTTGTTTGTATCTCTTCCCTCTCTTCCAGGCTCCATCCTTTTGAATGCTTGACCAAATTCATGATGAAATAAATTCTGTGTATATTGCTAAAGTTTATTCTGCTGCTGAAACATGGCACAGAAGTCTTTTGTCTGTCCTGAAACTTCAGACAAATCTTTGCTTCTTTTAAAATAACCTTTGAAATGTTTTTCATCCAAACGAGTGAAATAGCAAGAATAATAGATGTTGAAGGATTTGTAGCCACTATAGTTTCCTGCTTCTCCAAATGCTTTTGGAAATGCTGATTGATTTGTAACAAAGCTTGAAATGTCACCAGGAGGAATGAATGAAAAATACACTGCTCTAATGTATGTAGAAGCTGAAATTGGCTCAAAGTTTTAACCTTTAGAGGTGCTTTTTTCCTTTTCTTCCCTTTTTTAACTTTTCACAGCAGTCAAGGAGTTGGAAAGATAACCAGGAACAAAATGCACATAGAGGAAATGAATAAATTATGCTCTTATTTTTGGCACATTTACAAGAGAGACATTTTAAAACTCCACTTCAGTGACAAAAGAAAGGATTGCTCTACTTAAAATAAAGCCTGTTCCCTCTGCTGCAGAGGGATGCTGTGCTGCTGAGCTCTGATGGGTTCCTGGCCTGGCTCAGCTCTTCAGGGCCTGAGAGGGGGAAAGAGCCCTGGCTGTGCCCACGAACACCCCAGGGCTGCAGGAAGGGCTCTGGGGGCTGTTTGGGGCTGTTTGGGGCAGGAGGGATCATTCCTGCCTTGGGCAGGGGTGGGGATGTGCTGGGAGAGCAGGAGCCCCGTCCTGGCAGGGTGTCCTGGTTTGGTGGGTCAGTGGCAGGGCTGGGTGAGCTGGGGTGGGTTTGGGCAGCAAGGATAACAAGGGTCTGTCTGCTCTAGAATTTGCAGCAATTGGGCTGCAGAATGAGGCAAACATGGTTTGAAACCCATCCAGTTTCAGACCCAGCACAAAGACCCTTCAGGGATGCTGAGGCTGCTCCAGGGCCACCAGCCCCCCTGTGTTTGTCACTGGCTGTGTTCAGGTCCCCATGGTGCTCAGTGCTTGTCACTCAGGTTAGAAATGTCTGGTGCTTTCCAGAGTTTGCTGCTTTTCTTGTCCCTGATGAATTCACTCTCTGGAGTATAAAACAGAATAACAAAAGCCTCAGGACCTGCCTCACTGCAGCCAGTCTGTGCTGGAAGATGTGCAGGACCTGCCTCACTGCAATCATTGCTGGAAGATGTGCAGGACCTGCCTCACTGCAATCATTCTGTGCTGGAGGATGTGCAGGACCTGCCTCACTGCAATCCTTGCTAGAGGATGTGCAGGACCTGCCCCACTGCAATCCTTGCTGGAAGATGTGCAGGACCTGCCTCACTACAATCATTCTGTTCTGGAAGATGTGCAGGACCTGCCCCACTGCAATCATTCTGTTCTGGAAGATGTGCAGGACCTGCCTCACTGCAATCATTGCTGGAAGATGTGCAGGACCTGCCTCACTGCAATCATTCTGTGCTGGAAGATGTGCAGGACCTGCCTCACTACAATCATTCTGTTCTGGAAGATGTGCAGGACCTGCCCCACTGCAATCAGTCTGTTCTGGAAGATGTGCAGGACCTGCCTCACTGCAATCTGTGCTGGAAGATGTGCAGGACCTGCCTCACTGCCATCATTCTGTGCTGAAGATGTGCAGGACCTGCCCCACTGCAATCAATCTGTGCTGGAAGATGTGCAGGACCTGCCTCACTGCCATCATTCTGTGCTGAAGATGTGCAGGACCTGCCCCACTGCAATCATTCTGTGCTGAAGATGTGCAGGACCTGCCTCACTGCAATCATTGCTGGAAGATGTGCAGGACCTGCCTCACTGCCATCATTCTATGCTGAAGATGTGCAGGACCTGCCTCACTGCAATCATTGCTGGAAGATGTGCAGGACCTGCCTCACTGCAATCATTCTATGCTGAAGATGTGCAGGACCTGCCTCACTGCAATCCTTGCTGGAAGATGTGCAGGACCTGCCTCACTGCAATCAATCTGTGCTGAAGATGTGCAGGACCTGCCCCACTGCCATCATTGCTGGAAGATGTGCAGGACCTGCCTCACTGCCATCATTCTGTTCTGGAAGATGTGCAGGACCTGCCTCACTACAATCTGTGCTGGAAGATGTGCAGGACCTGCCTCACTGCCATCATTGCTGGAGGATGTGCAGGACCTGCCCCACTGCCATCATTGCTGGAAGATTTGCAGGACCTGCCTCACTGCCATCATTGCTGAAAGATGTGCAGGACCTGCCCCACTGCCATCATTGCTGGAGGATGTGCAGGACCTGCCTCACTGCCACCATTCTGTTCTGGGAGCTGTCAGCAGCTGCAGCTGCAGTGCTGGGAGGATGGGACTCCACTGTCCCCATCCTCTTCCTCAGTAATTGCTGATATTTGGGCAGTTTGAGAGCCAAACAGGAGCTGAGCAGTGAGTGGGACCCGAGTGCATTTTGTTGTCACTGAGGACCAGCGAGTGGCTCATCCTCCCTGCCCTGCCAGGACCTGTGAGCTGCAGCTCAGTGCTGCAGAACTGCAGACAAATGTGGTGTTCCAGCTTTCCCCCAGGATTCTGTGGGTGGAAACCAGGGCCCCTTCCTTCCTGCAGCTCCCTCTGCCCTGTACCAAGAGCTGTTTCTGGGGTGATGCTGTGGGGAAAGATGAGAGGCAAGAGATACTGAGCAAAAGCAGGTAACAGCAGCAATAAAAACTGCAGCTTCTCAAGGTTCTCAAGGTTCTCAAGCTCCAGTTCACTCCAGTACCCTGAAACTTGCTGCCCCACTGGAGGAGGAGTAAGCCAGGCTGGTGCTGTGGTGTGTCTGGAGGAAGGTCAGGAGGGAGCTGCATTGCAAATGAATGAAATGAATCCTGGAGCAGTAATTACAGGGCTCTCTCACCTTGTTCCTAGACTTTTTTTTTTTCTTTAGCAGAAAAAAGGCTCAAGATGAATCCACCTATCTCATTTCAGCCTCATGATGTGTTTGTTCAACATTAAAAAATCAATGTTGAACTAAAATGTAGTGGGGAAGGAGAAGGTCCGTGGGGATTACATTCCTGTTCAGTGCAATTTTGTGTTTTACTGCTGCATAGCCCACCTGGTTAATAAGGGCTCCTTGGATGGGAGTCTGCATTATTGCTGTGCTGGGATGTGAAAATCAATCCTTGTAAATTTATTGGTGGCCACGTGCTCCCTTTGCTGTCGTTGTAATCGGGGCTGTCATTGATTGACAGCAGCCAATAACCAAAAGCACTTTTGCAATTCTGATCCCCATCAAACACCAAGGGCAGGGAGTGTCCTTGTGCCTCACACTCTTCCCCCAGCTCGGGTCACTCCACAGGTCACTGGGATGAAGAAATTTGTCTGGAATTGAGGGGAAGCAGCTGGGATGGCAGTGGAAGGGCCATGCCTTTGGTCAGAACACCAGGATAAAACCCAAACTCCTCCTTTTGGGTTAATAAATCCTTTCTCCCTGCATCTAACAGGAGCCCATTGAAGCACCTGGCAGGGATTCCTCCTCTGACTTTGTGCTGGGATAATGGGCAGTTAATGAGAGTTTTGTACTTGGCTGGGGAAGGGTGATAAGGAGAGGGAAATTTGCATCCTCTGGAAGCAGCACATCCTTTTTATCTGATCTGGAGAATGGAAAGGAGGTGGCTTCAGAGAAATCTGAGTGTGATAATCTGCTGGGAAGGCTGGGTGAGGCAGAAGCAGCCTGCTGCAAGGGGATCACTCCTGGGCTCCCCAGAGAGCTGGTGAGGGATTTGGGGAGCAGCAGGGAGCTCCTCCATCAGGCACCAGGCTGGCTCCAGCAGGGCTCCATCCCCATGGATCCAAACCCCAGTCAAGCCACTTATGGCTCTTGATTACCTCTTTAGCTCCCAGCATCTGATTGAAAAGGTTTGATTGCTGCTTGTGAACTGGGATTAATTTGGTTAGGGCACCAAAACTAAAGGAATTTACAGGAATTAGCTTTGGATATCAAAATGGAGATAAAACCTCCACCTTTCTTCTTGGAAGAAACACCTGCTGTGGATTTGACCTATAGGAACTCAGTTCATTGGTGCTAACCAAAAACAAATTTGCCTTTACCTGCATACATTAAACTTCTCTTCCCTTGGCTGATAATCCTCTGCATGTTGGCATCCTGACTGCTCTAAAGAGTTTTGAATTAATGTTGAAATTATTCATTTGGGTGGTAGGAGCATCTGTTCCAGTGTTATATCCATGTCTGGTGTTCCTTCATTCTACATGGCAGGATGCACCAGAAAGGCACTTGAGATGCAGGTTATAAAAATACCACAGAGGCAGGGAAGGCATTTGTTGAGGAGTGCTCTGTGAATTTGGGTGCATTTAGGGACAATCACCCTCAGATGTGGGGGCTCAGCACATCGCTCCCAATGTCCAGAATCACCAGGAGAACCCTTGGGGGGCTCGGGGGTCCTGGAATGTTGCCAGGCATTCTTGGTGGCTGGACTGTGACCCTTCTGGGGATGTGTGTGAGGACATGAGAATGACTAGAGTTTGAGTGGTGGAGGGATCACACATCCACAGGGTGAAATATGGATTTTGGGATTTTGGTACAGGCGGGTTATATCTCGGTACAGGGGGGTCATGGAGACAAGATGGAGCAATCGGGGCGTGTCTCAGCTTCTTCTTTCTTCTTCTTGTTGTCCATCTTCTGTGGTGGTGCTGGCACTTGGGGATTGGTTTGTGGTGAAGGTGCACTTGTTAACAAGGGTGAAAGGTATTGGGGATAAAAAGTAAATCTGATGTACGGAGTTTTTATTATAAAAAGCCACGACCGCCCCGGGGGTGGTCAGAGTGCCCTTGGCTGCCTTGCTGGTCAGATCCCGGCTGGCAGAGAGGAAAACTCTGTAAGATAAGAAATAATAAACAATCTGAAGAAATAATAAACAATCTGAAGTGTTGCCTTCTGGTTCCGAAGGCGGGCGACCTGGTTCAGAGAACAGCACGGTGACCCCAAATCATCCTTGGGTCACTTGGACCAAATGACAACGCTGACACCAACGTGGTGGACGGTCCAAAGGCCTTTATTAACTGATCTCTAGGGGTTTTATAGTTTGGGGGTTTCCTACGTCAGAGAAGGGGCTGGGGGTTAGTACAGGGGTGGAAAGTTACTGGTATCTCTTATGTTAGGGGGGCTACAGGTCTGGCTGCATTCCAAGGGTGATCTTTATCTCTGGGGAAGAGGGGGGAGAGGGTTTCTGCAGCTCTCCGTGACATCCCGAAGTCTTCCGAAACGCCTGTCCCTGTCACACTGAAGAAATAATAAACAATCTGAAGAAATAATAAACAATCTGAAGAAATAATAAACAATCTGCAGAGCGGAATGTCGAGGATCCAGACTCGTCCTTTGACCCCGGCTGCCCCGAACCCTCCTGCAGAGCACAGACAGCAGCCGGGTGGGACACTCAGGTGAGGATGTTCAGTGCTGGGGCCACAGGGGTTCATCTGGGGAGGTCTGCAGAGGGAGCAGCAGCTGTGGGCCAGGGAATCACAGCTTTGGGTTCAAAATGGGGATTGGGGACCCCAAACTGGGCTGAGGGGGCCTGGGGAGCCCCAGGGAGGAAGGGCTGGGTCAGGGTGTGACACTGGGACAGGGCAGGGACCAGGAGGGGATGGAAGGGGTGGACCTGGAGCTGCCGGGGGTCCTGCAGGGCTGGGGGACACCTCAAGGAGCAGAGCCACCTCTGCTGGCTGGGATCTGCACCTTGGAGGGGCTGGGGGTGGGTTGAGCCATGCAGAACAAGGGCTGATGTCCCTGGGCTGTGTCACCCCCTGGGACAATGTGACCATCACAGCTCCAGGTTTAGGAGCCATTTCCAGGGCTGAGCACAGAACTCTGCAGTTGAGATTAAACCCTGTCCCTCTGAAGACAAAAGGCTCGTCCTGAGTGCTGTGAGCTGTAAATCACCAGGCTCTCCTCAGCTCTGGGGTCAGCTCTCAGGTTAGGGTTCAAATCAGCATCCTCAGAACCCATCTCACTCCTGATCCTCTCAATCCCTGCTGGGATAAAGGGCTTATCATCAGTTATCAAATGATAGCAATGGCTCCCTTGGCTGTGCTCAAGCCCAGGTTTGTGCAGATATTGGATAAATTTTCAGAGGAACAAAGTGCTCAAGAACTTGATTCATGGGTGGATTTTGGCCTGTGTTTTATAGGTCTTCAAGGAACCACCAAAAACCATTTTTTCCTGCTCTGTGTTTTGAAGTTTAACCCTGTGGTACAGGAGCTGTTGGCAGAAACTCAACTCTGAAGGAAATATGAACCATTTGTCAAGGGCAGGAGCAGCACATATTTTAGCCCTCCAGCCCTGCAGGCTTTCAGATATTACCCAATAAAACAAGCTCATCCACTCCTTCTTGAAACCCCAAACCTAATTTGAAGTCTGTTTTCTCTCTAGACTTCACCCTGTAACTTTTCTCTCCTGGAGGGCATCCCAAGCCCAGGAGGCCTGGCTGGGTGATAACCCTGCCCCAAAATCCCCACCAGGATCAGCCCTCTGCCCCCTCCCCAGGGCTCCTCATCCTCAGGGGTGGCTCCTTCCAGGAGAGGCACAGGGGGTGGGAAATGGGAAAGAGGAGAACAAGGAGGTGACAGGTTCAACAGGAGACATTGCTCATCCAATGATGATCAGCAAGTCTCAGGTTTATTGATTAACAGGCTTTTATAATCACAGTAATAAGGCTCATACATATTGCAAAAGTAGAGCTCATTATTGGTCAGCTATAAAAAGTCAGTACCACCTCTCTCAGGATGTTTGTGGCTTCTTTTTACCTCCTGTTATCACAGATTTTCTTGAACAGCTTCTTGCTCAAGGAAACTGTGTCCTTGAATTAGGCAGCTGTTGCTTCCTCACGTCTCTTTTCCCACCAGCAATATCTCAACAAAAACTCTCTACAAGGAGGGAGTGGAAGAGGCCTGAGAATGAAGACTGGGAGGAATTTTGAGGGAGGGTTTCTCATCTTGCTCGACCTCCATCCCATCTCCTGCAGGATGCAAAATGCACAGCTGAGAGCCACTGAGCTCCAGAGCCTGAGGTTTTCTTGGCTTGGAATCCTGGTCTGGGCCAAATTCCAAGCGTTTGCTCATTTAGATGAGTAAATCTAAGAGAAATTAAAGATGAAGATGTATTATCAGTCTTAACTTCTGTGTAATGCTGGTGCATGCCTATGATTTTGTCATTACATCAGCTCTTGAGATGTAGAAATTGCTTGCAGTAATTTAATTCTTGCTCTATTTTATTGCATTCTTGTGTTGCTTCCTTGACCCTGGGTCTCTTTGCTGAGTTGTAATACATTTTTGCAATTTTCCCTTGAATATCTGTGTCCTCAGGAATATCAGACATGGCATATCCACTCCCTTTCACGTGGAACCAACCACGAGAAGCCAAGACAGGGGCAGTGCCTGGGCTGAGGCACAGGCAGGGTGGCTCTGGGGGTCACACTTTGAAAGCATCTTTTCAATTAAATGGGATTTTTTTACCCAGCAAGCTCTAACTTTGATTCATTTGTTTTAGCCCAAGCCAGTCTGGGTTGATTCAGAGAAAAATACTCTCACTTTTTCTTTTTTTTGGGGTGTTGAGAGTTGGTTTCTGTGTCAGGAAGTGGCAGAGTCCCCATTCCTGGAGGGATTTAAAAGCTGTGTGGATGTGGCACTTGGGGACAGGAGTGAGGGGTGGCCTTGGCTGTGCTGGGGGATGGTTGTGCTCACTGCTTGTGGATGGATTTTTGTGGTTCTCTATAATGGGTCTGGCTCTCATGATATCCTTGAACACCCCTCCAGTTGCCAGTGCCAAAGGCAGGACAGGCTGCTGGGCTAATCCAGAAGAACTTTCCATTTGTTCTTATTTCATCTAAAACTTGCTTTAATAACTCTTCAGCAGTGCCTTGTCCCCCTCCCCAGCAGGGTGTCCCAAGGACTGTGACATTTGCTCAAGGTTGTTTTGCATCCTGCCTTTCATCAATGATGCACTTCATTAAAGCCTGCACTCCACTGGCAGTGGTGGAGCAGAGCTGAGTTCACATCCTGAGTTCTGCTCCAAAGGGACACATGCTGGGAAATTGTGTATTTTATACCACTGGCCTTTATGGGGTGGTTAATAACCGTGGTTAATAATATTGCAGAGCAGCAAAACATCTCTGATAGTCTGTCCTTTAAACAACAGGATTTAAAAATCACCAGGCCATTAGGAACCCCCTCTCTTTTAGAGAATAAATGCAGGCTCACAGCTCTGTGCAGTTCAGAACGGGATATTTGACACTCCAGAGTTTCCAGGCAGTGTTAATGTGTCACTGGGCACCTCCCCATCAGGAGGGAGAGCAGCACGGATGTGCACAACACCCAGGGGCTGCCTGCAGTGCCCAGGGTCACTGTGAGCACAGCCCCAGCCCCTGGGCACAGCTCCAGTCCCTGAGCACAGCCCCAGCCAGGGGAAAGGTACTGCTGAAGGGAGGAGGTGTGTGGAATGCAATCAGGATTCCATGGATTGTGTGGAATGCACTGGGATCAGGATTTCATGGATTTGTGGAATGCACTGGGATCAGGATTCCATGGAAGGTGTGGAATGCACTGCAATCAGGATTTCATGGATTGTGTGGAATGCACTGGGATCAGGATTTCATGGAAGGTGTGGAATGCACTGCAATCAGGATTTCATGGATTGTGTGGAATGCACTGGGATCAGGATTCCATGGATTGTGTGGAAGGCACTGGGATCAGGATTCCATGGATTGTGTGGAATGCACTGGGATCAGGATTCCATGGATTGTGTGGAATGCACTGGGATCAGGATTCCATGGCATGAGAGCCCAGCTGGCTGCTGGAAGCCTGGCCCAGAGTTTGTGTTCCTGGAGAGCCAGACCTGCCCCCAGAGCCCCCAGAGCCCCTCACTGGGTCACCCAGGGCTCCCTGCACTGGACAGGCACATGTCCCCGTGATGGCTCTGCCCTCTGTCCATTTTTGTCCCCAAACACTGTGTGGGCAATGTCCCACTGGCACCACAGCAAAAACCATCCTGGATTTGCTTCTGGGATGTGCCTGGTCCTCTGTGAGCAGCTGTGCAGGGTGAGCATCCTCAGCATCCCCTTCCTGACCCTGCTGTCCTTGGGGTGCACAGGGAGCAGCCCAGGAGCAGCAGGGACGTGGCAGTGCCATCCCTGGGTGAGTCAGGGTCCCCAGGGGCTGTCAGTGGCTGTGTGTCTGTGAAAATGAACTTGATCCTGGCTCTTCCCAGCTGATCTTTAGATTATAACAATCCTTGGTGTGTTTAGATGCAATTTGTGAACCTGCTCCTGTGGCACCTGCATTGAGGCTGTCTGGGAGGTTCCTCCCAGGGGCTCTGACTGAAATCTGGGTTGGTTTTGTTTTTAGCCCAAAATTTCTGAGGGCCGGGTGGATTCTTTATTTCTCTCACCTGGCTGGGATTGAGCCAAGGCTGAGAGAAATAATAATGGAGAAATAATAATGAAGAAATAATAATGGAGAAATAATAATGGAGAAATAATAAAGGAGCTGCTGGGCAGGGCAGGCACCCAGCTGGGGCAGAACCCCAGACATTATTTCTTCATCCTCAGCCTCAGCTGGGCCTGGGAGGGGCTTGGCTTTGCTGTTTGCTGGTTCTGGCAATGCTGGTGCATTTGAGGGGCACCCTGGAGCCCCCTGCCCCTCCTGGGGGTGCTGCCTGTGCAGGAGCAGGGAGCTGCTGGTGCAGCCAGGTAAGGCTTGGAGCACTGAAGGTCGCTGGGATTCCCCTGCTGATCCTGAGTTTAAAACAAGTTTATCTTTCTGCTGGCACCGAGGGGGATGCCTGGAAAGACATTAAAAATAGCTCCAGGGAATCTGCTGTGCTCCTTGCAGCTTCTGAATTGTTGTGCTATTAATAATGTGCTGCAGACATCCACGGAGCTCCCAGCCCTCCCTCCAGTGCATGTCAAGGAGCTGGAGATAACCCAGAGTTATCAAACTTGTGCTGCCATGCAGAACTGCAGAGGCACCTGTGCATTGATATGCTGGCAGTAAGCACATTATTACCAAGGATTTCATGCAGATGAAGGGCTATTGTGCTGGAACACTGTCAGATCATTACAATTTTCTGGTTTAATAGCTCCTTGAAGGGACTTTTAGATCCCAAGTGGGATTTCAGATGAAAGCCCTGTGTTGCAGGTGCCTGCTCTGTGCCCCCCTGCCCTGGGGAGCACAGGGGTTGTGCCCTGCCTGCCCGGGCTGTCCCCAAATGGAGAATTTCTGTGCAGCCCCATCCATGCTCTGTGTGTACAGAATCATTTTGGTTAAGTAGAACTGATATTCTATTCATTTAAATATTGTAACATCTGACACAGCTGCAATGCTCTGATATTAATGGCCCACTTGAGGCCAATCCTTCTTCTCAAAGGGCTTTTGGGTCACAAATTCATCATGCAGGCGTCAGGCAGAGAGTGATCATTCACCCTTTTTATTTTTTTTCTTTTTGCTGAAGGACAGATATTGATATTCTCCCAGGATGTGGAACTGGATCCCTCCTCAGCAGTGCTGAGCTGGGAGCAGAGCAATCTCCTCTGACCCACAGCCCTGGGGGCTGTGAAATGCACTGGGATCAGGATTCCATGGATTGTGTGGAATGCAGTGGGATCAGGATTCCATGGATTGTGTGGAATGCACTGGAATCAGGATTCCATGGATTGTGTGGAATGCACTGGGATCAGGATTCCATGCCATGAGAGCATGCCATGGAGCACTCAGGGAATGCTCAGATGTCACAGCTTCAGCCTCAAAGCTGCATTTTTGTTGAGTTTTGGGTTCTTCCTTGCCTGTGTCCAGCAGCAGACGTGGTTTGTTCTGGGCACTGTGAGCTCCCATGCCCTGACACCCCCTGGATGTGAGCTGGACACAGGGACTGATGTCTTGGCTGCTCCTGGGCTGCTGAACTGGCCTTGGCTTGCAGCTCTTCCCCAGGTCCCAGGGACACTTTGAGCAGGTTGCTGAGCTCCTGGTGCTTCCTTTTCCCAGCTTTCCCTTCCCTCATGGCAGCCAGGAGCTCAGGCACAGGAACCCTTTTATTTCCACGGGCATCACCTCCCCAGGAGCTGCTGAGCACCCAGGATGGCTGAGAAACCCAGCCTGGAGTGCTCCTGCTCAGCTGGGTGCTGCAAAACCTCAGGGAAGGTGAAACCTCCTGGGCTGAGCTCCTCAGGGGCTGTGGCAGAGCTCCCAACCCTCTGTGGAGCCAGGAATGCCAGGGGCAGTGCAGTCCTGCAGCCAGGCTGACACAAAATGCAAGGATTTTCATGAAAAACCCAAATCTCTGTGGGTTTTGGGAGGTCCAGGGCTGTTCTCCTGTGGTAGAGGACCAGGTCTGTGTGGATTTTGGTAGTCCAAGGCTGTTCTCCAGGTCTGTGTGGGTTTTTGGGAGGTCCAAGGCTGTTCTCCAGTGGTAGTGCTCCAGGTCTGTGTGGTTTTTGGGATGTCCAAGGCTGTTCTGTGATAATGCTCCAGGTCTGTGTGGGTTTTTGGCAGGTCCATGGTTGTTCTCCTGTGGTAGGGCTCCAGGTCTGTGTGGGTTTTGGGACGTCCAGGTCTGTGAGGTTTTTGGGAGGTCCAAGGCTGTTCTGTGATAATGCTCCAGGTCTGTGAGGTTTTTGGGAGGTCCAAGGCCGTTCTCCAGGTCTGTGTGGGTTTTTGGAGGTCCAATGCTGTTCTCCAGGTCTGTGTGGGTTTTTGCTAGTCCAGGGTTGTTCTCCTGTGGTAGTGCTCCAGGTCTGTGTGGGTTTTTGGGAGGTCCAAGGTTGTTCTCCTGTGGTAGGGCTCCAGGTTTGCTTCAGAAAGGTTCTGGTGGGTGCCAGGGAAGTGGATGAGCTGCTGCTGCTGCAGTGCTGGAGCAGCAATGAGCAGGAGCAGCTGCTGCCAGCTGAGCTCTGAGCCTGGCTCCGAGGGCAGAATTGATTGATTTGCCTTCTCTGAATTATTCACAAGCTCAGGCATTGCTTTTGGAGCTGCTCATTTCACTGGGGCTCAGGACCTGCCATGTCATGGCAGGTGAGAAGTTTAACCATTAGTGAAGTCCTGGGCCATAAATCACCCTGGGCTGGGCTGGGCTGGGCTGCTCTTAGGGTGGCACTGGGGCTCTCAGGGGACTGGAACAGCTTCCCCATCCCTGGAAATATCAGCTCTTCTCCTCCCCAAAGCCACGAGCTCCCTGCAGGAAGTCCCATGAAATGGTTGGGAATGTCTGGGGTAGCAGAGCCTGGGCTCTGGAGGTGTTATATTCATTTTTAATACATCCAGAAGTGTCATTCTGGTGAGTGCAGCTCCGTGCTGTGAACACACGTGTCACAGACATCTTTTATGAAAAATCTTTTTTTGAGGATTTTTTCCTCCTGAGAAGCTGAGAGGCCTCAGGAACAAAATTTAACAATGGTTATCTGCTGCTGTGGAATGCAACAGGTGCATCTGTGATTGGCTCATGTTGGATGTTTGTAATTAATGGCCAATCACAGTGAGCTGGGTCAGGCTCTCTGTCCAAGACACAAACCTTTGTTATCATTCTTTCCTATTCTATTCTTAGCCAGCCTTCTGATGAAATCCTTTCTTCTACTCTTTTAGCATAATTTTAATGTAATATATATCATAAAATAATCAATCAGCCTTCTGAACCATGGAGTCAGATCCTCATCTCTCCCCCATCCTCAGACCCCTGTGAACACGGTCACAGCCATGCCTGCTGTGCTGGGCTTTGGAACATTTTGGGGGAAATTTGATTTAGTTCTGAGTCTTGGCTTTGTGATCTCATCCAGGCTTTACCAAGTGAAGGGGAAGTTGTGTTCATCTAAACTCAAGGCATGGCTGAGTCTGGAGAGACCTGTAACAGCTTTCCCTGCTGGCACTGGAAGCTGAGCACGTCAGGCTTGGTGTCTGCACTCATCAGAAGGTCCCTTTAAAGCAATTTAAACAGCTTGGCACAAAGAAGGACATTTAAAAATGCAGAGAGCAGTGTGTGAGTGGGATCCCTGCCCCAGCAGGGCACTGGGATCTGGGGTTTGTGAGGGTCTCCAGGACGAGGTGGGAGATGAGAATTTGACTCCATGTTCTCAGAAGGCTGATTTATTATTTTATGATATTATATTTTAAAAATGCTATAGTAAAACTGTACCAAAGAAAGAAGGCTAAACAAGAATGATAATGGAAGCTCATGACTGACTCAGAGTCTGACACAGCTGGGCTGTGATTGGTCATTAATTAAAAACAATTCACATGGAACCTATCAAAGATGCACCTGTTGGTCAGCAACCTCCAGCCCACATTCCCAAGCAATCAGATCATTATTGTTTTCATTCTTTTCTGAGGCCTCTCAGCTTCCCAGCAGAAGAAATCCTGGGCAAAGAGGATTTTTCAGAAAATATCCTGGTGGCATTGGGGGTGTGTGAACATGCCCAGCCCTGTGTGCTGCCCTGCTGCTCTTCACTGGGGATGCTCATGTGTTACCCTGGGGCTCCCACTGCACAGCACCCATCACACACCTGCAGCACTCCTGACTGTGGGCAGCAGAGTTCCTGCACAAATTCCAGCTTACTTTCAGTTCCTGCACAAATTCCAGCTTACTTTCAGTTTCTGCACAAATTTCAGCTTGGTTTCAGTTCCTGCACAAGTTTCAGCTTGGTTTCAGTTCCTGCACAAGTTTCAGCTTGCTGTCTGCACTTATCAGAAGGATTTAAAGGAATTTAAACATCTTGGCAGAAATAAAGCCATTTGAAGATGCAATGAGCAGTGTGTGAGAGGGCAGCAGGGCGCTAGGGGTGTGTGAACATGCCCAGCCCTGTGTGTTGCCCTGCCTGCTCTTCACTGGGATGCTCATGTGTCACCCTGGGGCTCCCACTGCACAGCACCCATCACACCCCTGCAGCACTCCTGACTGTGGGCAGCAGAGTTCCTGCACAAATTTCAGCTTGGTTTCTGCACTTATCAGAAGGATTTAAAGGAATTTAAACAACTTGGCAGAAATGAAGCCCATTGAAGCTGCAGTGAGCAGTGTGTGAGAGGGATCCCTGCCCCAGCAGGGCACTGGGGATGCTCCTGTGTTACCCTGGGGCTCCCACTGCACAGCACCCATCACACCCCCTGCAGCAGCCCTGCCGTGGCAGCAGGGAGCTCTGGGTGCTGCAGGGAAGGAGCAGGGCTCGGGGCAGCTCTGTGAGCTGCTGGGGGCTCCTGAGCTCGCTGCTGGGCTGGCTGTGCTGTGCAGAGCTGCCTTTGCGAGGTGCTTGCCTGCAGAAATAGCACAGGGGAGAAGCTCTGCTCTCCAGAAATGGGGTTTCCCTCTGCCAGCTGCTCTGGGATCGCTGCCTCGGGCTGCCGGGAGCAGGGGCGGGGGGGCTCCTGTGCTGCTCTTCCCCTCTGAAGTTGTTGCAGTGTGTCACAAAGTGCTATTTCCTGCTGGCATACGGAGGGGAGCGTGCCTGCCTCCCAACGTGACCTATATAAAGGCAGAGTCAAAGCTATTTATTGTTCCATGCTGGAGATTCTGTGTTTCTAGGCTTAGTCAGAAATAAAAAATAAAAAAAAAAAATCCAGTTTTTTAATAGGCAATGAGCTTGGAGAATGCAGCCCCATCAGCCCTCCTGCCTCTGTGAGGAGCTGGCTCTGGGTAATGCCCTGAAAATTCCATGCCATGCCAAGGCTCAGAGCTGGGCTGGGTTTTTTCTCACAACACTAATAATAATAATAAAATAAAATAAAATAAAATAATAATACCAATAAATTAATAATTTATTATTATTATTATTATTATTAATAATAATAATAATAATAATAATAATAATATTTTCAAAAGGAGAAGGCTCTGGATAGACCTCAGAGCCATTTCCAGTGCCTAAAAGGGCTCTGGAAGAGCTGGAGAGGGAGTTTGGATAAGAGATGGAGGGACAGGGTACAGGGAATGGCTTCAGGTTTAGGTGAGACTTATGGAAAAAATTCCTCCCTGTGAGGGTGGCAGGCCCTGGCACAGGTGCCCAGAGCAGCTGTGGCTGCCCCTGGGTCCCTGGCAGTGCCCAAGGCCAGGTTGGACATTGTGGCTGGAGCGCCTGGGGCAGTGGGAGGGGTCCCTGCCATGGCAGGGGTGGAATCAAATCAGCTTTTCGTGCCTCCCATCCCAAAGCATTCCATGATTTTCTGCATGTGCTGTGTTCTTCCTGCCCACTGCAGGTTTATTCCAGCACGGGGTGCCCTGGAAAGCAGCTTTGGGACCTTGAGTCTGTCCCACTGCCTCGTGTCCCTGTGGGCATCAGGTGCCTCTTAATTTGCAGCTCAGAGCTTTGCATTGCAATGTGTTCATTAGCACAGAGGATTTCTCCTGACAGTTTATTGGTGCTGGTTCAGCTCTCTCATCACAGGAGAGCTGCTTGCTCTCCATCCAGAGCAGATCTGGATATGAGGGATTTTTTGATGGACAAACACTTTTTGGTCAGGAATTGATTCCCAGAGAGGTTTTCCAGCACTGCCAAACCCCTGAGAAATGGGCTAAAGGGATAAAGGATATTTCTACTCATTTATTTCTGGGTGTTCAAAGGGAGGGAAAATCAGGAGAAATGTGAAAGTGAGCCCATTTCCTTAGCACCCATGGAGCTGCTCTTTAATACTGGAGTTTATTGTGTAAGCACAGGAGGTGAGGGGAGCCTGCAGCACAACTCCCTCCCCTTGGCTGTGAATCTCCTGCCTTGTCCTCTCCCAGCTTGGGCTGCATTTAGGGCCCCTTAAACCAGTTCCAGATTTACCTTAATTCCCTCCAATTTCCAGTTGCTCATTCTGTTTTATTATAAAAACACTTTCAGTATATTTTTATAATTAAAGAGCACTTAACCTCCATTCTGGTCGTGGTTCTGAGTGGCTCAAATTTCCCTTGCACTGAGAAACCCAACCCTTCCCATTCCTGAATCTCCCTAAATGATATTATCATTTAAGCACAGGCTCCACACCAAATTTGTCACAATTCCTCTGCCTTAACTCCTTCCCTTCCTTCGTGGTCCCTGGGACAGTTCTGGAGCTCTTGGAATTTGTCCTGGCACAACATTTTCATCCAGAGCCTTGACATCCCTCCTGTTGTCTCTACATAATTAAAGAAGTTGAAATCTGCAAAGATGGACACTGAATCAACCCAGAGAGATAAAGATGTCTCCTCGTATTTATCTCTCCTGCAAGATATATTCTTTATAAATCCTTCATGGCACATTAAATATTGACTCTTCCTTGTCTCAGGGAACAAAATAATTGTGCACCCCCGAATTTCTCCTTCGAAAGCACACGATGGATGGCTGTGGCACTTTACTCAATATTTAATTAAATCCAGTTTAAAAAAACCCTGAGAAAAACTCCCTGTGATCTGTGAGGGAGCAGGAGGTTTCAAAGTTGGCAGTTTCCTCCAGGATGCTCTGTGGAGTGTGGCTAACTCAGCTATTAGGGACCACAGCTTGGGAATGCATCAATATTTAGGAACTGGGAGTGCAGAATGTGATTTTTAACAAATCCTCCCTGGAGCAAAGCAAGGTGTGTGTTTAACTGAACGAGCCTTGCTCTGATGGTGAATTCTCCTCATGCCTGGGATGATCCCTGCCTGTCTCTGGGGATTCCCTGGGAATTCCAGCCTCCCCCAGCAGGGTGCTTGCTGAGCAGAGTCCTCCAGCACAGGGAAAGGGGATTTTTCTGCTGTGTGAAGGGAAATAGGAAAGCATAACTCATGCTGCAGCTGTAAGCTACCTTAAATTTTCCTGTAAGTTTGTTTTTTGGGTTTTTTTTTTTTGGAGCGATGGTTGAAGAATGGCTGGTCTGGAGAAAATGTAGAATTGCAATGAGGGAAAAAATGTAAAATGGCAATGAGGAAAAGAAAATGTAGATTTGCAATGAGGGAAAAATGTGGAATTGCAATGAGGGAAAAAATGTGGAATTGCAATGAGGGAAAGAAATGAGGAATTGCAATGAGGAAAAAAATGTAGAATTGCAGTGAGGGAAAAAATGTGGAATTGCAATGAGGAAAAAGTGTAGAATTGCAATGAGGAAAAGAAAATGTAGATTTGCAATGAGGGAAAAATGTGGAATTGCAATGAGGGAAAAAATGTGGAGTTGCAATGAGGGAAAAAAATGTGGAATTGCAATGAGGAAAAAATGTGGAATTGCAATGAGGAAAAAAATGTGGAATTGCAATGAGGGAAAAAATGTGGAGTTGCAATGAGGGAAAAAAATGTGGAATTGCAATGAGGAAAAAATGTAGAATTGCAACGAGGAAAAAATGTAAAATGGCAATGAGGGAAAAATGTGGAATTGCAATGAGGAAAAAAAATGTGGAATTGCAATGAGGGAAAGAAATGTAGAATGGCAATGAGGGAAAAAATGTGGAATTGCAATGAGGGAAAGAAATGTGGAATTGCAATGAGGGAAAGAAATGTAGAATTGCAATGAGGGAAAAAATGTGGAGTTGCAATGAGGGAAAAAAATGTGGAATTGCAATGAGGAAAAAATGTAAAATGGCAATGAGGAAAAAATGTAAAATGGCAATGAGGAAAAAATGTAGAATTGCAATGAGGGAAAAAATGTGGAATTGCAATGAGGGAAAAAATGTAGAATTGCAATGAGGGAAAAATGTGGAATTGCAATGAGGAAAAAAAAGTGGAATTGCAATGAGGGAAAAATGTGGAATTGCAATGAGGAAAAAAATGTGGAATTGCAATGAGGAAAAGAAATGTAGAGTTGCAATGAGGGAAAAAATGTGGAATTGCAATGAGGGAAAAAAAAAGTGGAATGGCAATGAGGGAAAGAAATGTGGAATTGAAATGAGGAAAAGAAAATGTAGATTTGCAATGAGGGAAAAATGTGGAATTGCAATGAGGAAAAAAATGTGGAATTGCAATGAGGAAAAGAAATGTAGAGTCGCAATGAGGGAAAAAATGTGGAATTGCAATGAGGAAAAAAATGTGGAAATGCAATGAGGAAAAAAAATGTGGAATTGCAATGAGGAAAAAATGTGGAATTGCAATGAGGGAAAAAAATGTGGAATTGCAATGAGTCTGCAGCAGTTCCAGCTCACTGGGAGAGAAGCCAGCAGGAGCTGCACCCTGCTGGAAGTTGGGCACTGCTCTCCTTTGGCCTGTGGCTGTTTCCAGGTTCCTCAGGGATGCTGTTCCTGCACCTGCCCTCTTCCCTGGAGAACAGCAGCTGAGATTTGCCACCTCAGGGAAGTGGGATTGTTTATTGGAGAGGCATCCCTGCTCTCCATGAGCTCTGCCCTGCAATGATGGAGGTGCCACAGGGACACCCTGATGGCAGCAGGGGCTGTTCAATGCCAGAATTATCCCAAATCTCAGCATTTCCATCCCTGGAAGTGGTCAGTGTTCACAGCCAGGTGTTTAACCCCACAATTATCCCAAATCTCAGCATTTCCATCCCTGGAAGTGGTCAGTGTTCACAGCCAGATGTTCAATCCCAGAGTTATCCCAAATCTCAGCATTTCCATCCCTGGAAGTGGTCAGTGTTCAAAGCCAGATGTTCAACCCCAGAATTATCCCAAATCCCAGCATTTCCATCCCTGGAATTGCTCAAAGCCAGGCTGGAGGTGCCTGGGACAGTGGGAGGTGTCCCTGCCCATGGCAGGGGTGGCACTGGATGGGTTTTAAAGGTCTTTTCCAATCCAGTTCTGTGGAAAACACACATTTCAAGCATTCTGCAGCACAGTGGGTAGTGTCCCCATCCTTGGAGCAGAGCTGTGAATATTTGCAGTATTTCCCCTGGACATGGTCATCCCCAGCAGGGGCAGCCTGTGCTCCACAGGGAGCAGAGCTGGGGTGCTGGGGTGCTCATGGGGTGGCATGTGAGGTGTCACATTCACATTTTCTGGAAAAATCCCTTTGCCCAGGGTTTCTTCTCCTGGGAAGCTGAGAAGCATCAGAGAAAAATGAAAAAAATAATTATCTGATTTGCTTCTCTTGTGTTTTGCTGCTTTGGAATGTGGTTGGAGATTGTTTACCCACAGGTGATTGTTTCATTGCTGTGAATTATTTTGACTTAATGACCAATTGGGGCCAAGCTGTGTCAAGACTCTTTCCAGAGCCACGAGTTTTCATGATTATCTTTTCAGCCTTCTGTAAGTATCCTTTCTATATTCTTAGAATACAGCATAATATAATATAATTATATATAATATAATATTATTATAATATATTATAATATAATGCATAATATAGCAGTCTTTAATATAATATAGTATCATAAAATAATAAATCAGCCTTCTGAGCACACGGAATCAGATTCATCATTCCTTCCTGCCATGGGACACCCCACAAATGAACAGTGAGGGTCTTTGGGGTCCCTTCCAGCCCCAACCACTCTGCATTCCACAAGGGAACAAAATCCAGCCCAGGTGAGTCCCACAGAGCCCAGGAGGCAGCAGCAGGGTGGGAGGGACATCCAGGGCTGTCCAGGGGCTGCTCCAGGAATTCTGGGTTGGTGGGAGACAAAGGGCAGCTGTGAAATGCTGGGGAATGAGTGCCTGGAATTCCAGGCTGAGCTGTCATCTCACACAAATAAGGCCAGGCTTTGTGTGGTAGGTTGAGCACAAGATGGGCTAAAACTGACATTTCACTTCCTTTTCAATCACAACACCTTGCTGGGAGTGTTTAGGCAGTGGAATATGGAATGATGTATAATATTGAAGGAAAGTGGGTGGTTTCTCTTTCTTATTCTTCTTTTCAAGTGGAAGTAATGACTTAAAATAGAATTAATATTAAAAAATCAAGGAAGAAATATTCCCTGTGCTGCATCCTTTGAAAATCATATCTTGGGACTTAACAAAATACAGGATTAACTTCAGGCTCAGTATTTTAGAATTTAATTAAATTTGGCTGCAGGAAAAGGTAGGGATCAGCCTCTGGGGCATGGCCAGGTAGTGCTTTAAAACTTCCACTGCAAAAAGCTTGAAATGTGTGTTTTTCTCAGAACTGGATTGGAAAAGACCTTGAAAGCCCATCCAGTGCCACTTCCACTGTCCCAGGCTGCTCCAGCTGGGCTTTGAGCACTCCCAGGGATGGAAATGCTGAGATTTGGGATAATTCTGGGGTTAAACATCTGGCTTTGAGCACTTCCAGGGATGGAAATTATGAGATTTGGGATAACTCTGGGGTTCAACATCTGGCTTTGAATACTGACCATTTGCAGGGATGGAAATGGTGGGATTTGGGATAACTCTGGGGTTAAACATCTGGCTTTGAGCACTTCCAGGAATGGAAATGCTGAGATTTGGGATAATTCTGGGATTGAACAGCCCCTGCTGCCATCAGGGTGTCCCTGTGGCACCTCCATCATTGCAGTGCAGAGCTCATGGAGAGCCGGGATCTCTCTCCAATAAACAATCCCACTTCCCTGAGGTGTTAAATTGTTAAATGAGCTAACCCAACTTCCTGCAAAGTCTCTTTTCAAATGCTTTTTTTTTCCTGCAATAGTGGCATATGCTGAAATCTGTGGGGAGGAGCTCAATAAAATGCTGCCAGCCTGGGAGTTTATTATTTATGGCATTTTTGAAGGTTTTCATCTTTCTGGAGCCTGGAAGCAGATGGGTTTCTAACATTTGATTTCCCTGGATCCTAATTAAAGCTGGAAATGTTGATGTTAAGAAATTAAGTGACCATTACTTAATTTTTCTCCCATTAAGATATTTTTTTTAAAAAATCTTTTCACTCTTTTCTGGACTGTGCTGACTTGTTTGAATTCCCAATATCTCGATCATGTTTTCTACATCTTTTTCCTATTTTCTGCTGCCTCTAACTGCTCAGCTCCTGTGAGCTGCTCCCAGTGCTTCCCCAGCTGATCTGCTGCCCTTTGATAGCAGCTCTCCAAACAAGAGCTCGTGTCAAAACTCATGGAGATCTACATCTTGGGCACTGGGAGTGCAGCTGAAATACTTAAAGTGAAGAAATTGAAATAAAAACCCTTCCTCTTCCCAGTGCTTAACCTGCCTGTTTACCTTTGGCTGCCCAGAGCAGCTCTGGGCATTGTTTGGATGGTGGAATATTGGAGGCTCAGGATAAATATTTAGAAGTTTCTGGATGTGCACACAGTTTTCAGCTGGGGATCTGTGCAAGCAGAGGCTCTGGGATGTGTCCCTGGTGCTGCATCCTTTGAGATCTGGGTGCTGATGTTGCCATCCCACTCCTGCAGAAACACAGGGAGGGGAAGGACAACAGCAAATACAATTTATTCTGCTAAGAACGAGCCCAAGCTGGGCAATTTGCAAACAGCCAGAGGAGTGTGAAGAGATCACCCTGGCTGCTGCTTGGGTGGATGGTTCACTGCACTCCAGCTGATTTCCCCTGTTCCCACAGGCTGTGTGCTGTGTGCTGGCCCTGCCTGTTCCAGGTGAGCTCCAGTGCAGGAATCCTTAAAATTAGAGGGTCTTGAGAAAGTTAGAAAAAGGCAGGCCTCAGTGACAGTGCTAAAGCAGCAGAAAAATGAGTAATGTAGACGTGAGAAATAGAACAATAGGCCAATGTTAGGCGCTGCCTTAGGTGGTAACAAGTTTACTTACTGTATATCTTTAGAAGGTTAAAAATGAATAGAGCTCTGTGCCTTGTTTCTTATGAACAAGCTGTTGTGTTTGAATCTAGGCCGTGGTTGTTTTAACCAAAGCTCCGTGTGCTTTAAATGATTGGATAGAAGTATTGTCAATATTCTTGTGCTCTGTGTGTGACTGGCTGAAACGCAGATGGAAATGGCTTTATGATATGGAAATGGCTTTATGATATGGAAATGGCTTTATGATATGCTGTGACACCACGTCTCTTTGGCATTCTGCTTGATTCAGTGAGTTGGTTGCATCTCTTGTCTCCATTGCTGGAACAATGTGCTGAGACTGATGCGTGAATAAACCCCTCAGACACTGACCAGAGTGTCCCGTCCTGTTCATGCTGTACACAGCTGTGCCAGGGCACACCCCAGGGCTGAGCCTGAGCTCGTCCCGAGCCATCTGCAGCAGGTAACTCCCACAGGCTGCTGGAATCTCCCCTCCCCGTGCTGTCCCACCCCACTGCCAGCCCCAGCCTGACCCCGCTCCTGCCTCACCTCGGCTGAACTCCCAGCTCCGGCTCGGTTCACCCGGATTTCCACTGCACTCCCTCCATATGGTGCTGCCTCCACAGCCCCAGCACCAGGAAACGGCTCACAGGTGCAGGGAGCTCACTCTGCAGCTTTTCCCACCATCCCTGTGACCCCAGTGAATATTTTTATTGACTATTTTTATTTTTTTTTCTCCGCAGCTCTCGGCTGTTTGCTGACTTCCACTATTTTAGGGGTTTTTTTTTGTAGCTGCACACTCAGGGGCTCTCCTTACTAACACAGAAAAATCGAATAATGGCTTAGGTCAGAAATATTCCATTTTATAACCTTTGCAAATCCTCTTTGCTCGTGGGTTTTATGGGATAAGTTAATGCTTTACTGAGAAATGGTCTCAAAGCAGGCCCATTAAATAGTGCTTGGTTTTGACCTGTGGCATTGTTAAGTCAAGAGTTTTCCAGCTTTTCCTGCACACATGTCAGGATTTCCATCAGCTTTGTGTTTCCATCTGTTTGGGTCTGTCAGGGAGGCAGCTGAAGGATTCTCAGCAATTGTGGAAATCCAGGGCACCACAGGGAATATTCTGTGTCTGCTCTGGGGGGCTCTGACACCCAAGGAAACACTGACTCTGACCCTCATTCATGGAGAAAGTTTCCCAGACTTCAATATAGAACCCACAAAAGTGTGAAATAGATTATAGAGAGCAGTGTAGGTGGATCATTTGATGAGAAATTGAGGGTTTGGGATTTTTAGTGTGTTGTGGATGGCAGCAAGATGGAGGGCACAGGGTGTCATCCTGGGTTTCTTCTTCATGCTTCTTCTTTCTCCTTCTCCATGGGTTTGGGTGGCTTTTTGTAATTGGGCAGAGAAGTCTGCATTGCAGCTCTGTGGGATCAGTGATTGGGTTAAAAGGGAAAATAATCCAGGTGTCAGCTCTTCATTGGATAGTTTATTCTTAAAAGACCTTGGAACAGGAGATTGTTGGCCATTTTGTGCCTTCTAATGAAAAGCTGCAGAACTCATGGTAGTGAGGCTGTTTTACTGATCAGAAATAACAAACACCTGAGTCCAAACATGAAATATCATCTCAAGTGCCTTCAGCCCAGACCCAGAGATAAGGAATGAGATCCAGCTCTTCTTTGTGAGCTGGGATCACCTGGAGCAGGATCCAGCCCAGCCCATGGTGGGCAGAGCTGGCAGCTGTTGTGTTTGGGGTTGTGGGGTGAGTTTCCCTCATTTCCTGGTGTCAGGATTCCCTTTCCTCCCCAGGGATGTTTGCCCCTGAACTGGAGAGCCAGGCTGGACTGTTTTCACCCCAATGTCCCATCTGTGGGAAGCCATCTCCTGATCCCATCCCTGGTCCCCAGTCCCTCCCCAGCCCTCTGGAGCCCTTTTAGCTCTCCCTGGATCCTTCTCCTCCCAGGCTGAGCAATCCCAGCCCTCACTGATCCCTGCTCCCCAGACAGGGCTGAGGGCAGCTCTGAGCTCCTTAAGGAGGATGAAGCTGTGTGTGAGGATAAGGATCAGCTGCTCCATGGAAATGAGCACAGGGCAATGGGAATTATGATACCCAGGGCAGGAGAAGGGCCTGGAGTGCTTAAAATGCCTTTATCCAGCTGCTGGGGATTACTGGGAGGTGTCACAGGAGTCTGAAGTGTAATTCCAGTGATGTTAATGGAGCCACATCTGTCAGAGGGGCTGCCCTGGAGCTGGAGCCTTCCCACAGGGAACATTTCAAACTGGAGTTTTCCCCCAAGGAATTCTTTCATTCTTTCATCCCACAAGGAATTCCTCCATCTCCAAAGGGGCAGGGGCAGCTGCAGGGCAGGGCTCTGCCAGGGTTGGGGAGGAAGGAGAGAGGGGCTGGGGCACAAAGGCAGGAGGACACTGAAATTGCTGCTCTTGCATTGCTGTAGGATTTATAACCACTAATAATTGAGGGTTGGGTTTTCAAATAATGTTTCTGTGGTTTAGGCAGTGTAATTTGGTGATTGCTGAGGAGCAAATAGCAGTGGGGATGAGAGCAGAGCACACCTCCTGTGCACTGGGGGCTCTGTCAGCTCCTCATCCTCACGTTCCAGGATCTGTGTCTGTGTCTGAGCCAGCTCCTGATCCCTTCTCATCCTCCATTCCCACTGGGTTTGTTCTGGCAGCACTTCTCCTATTCCCTTCCTTCCTGCAAAGCAGAATAGAAATGCTGCTGTACCCTTGAATTGGAGTTTTAGGAAACAGGAATTTTGGTAAATGTGGAATTAAAGCAGAATGAATTTCTTTTCCCTTAAATGTTATGTTAACATTTCATTTATTTCTATGTAGTAGCAAATGAACTCATAGTAGAGATTTATGGGTTTCCTGGGAAGGCTGTTTTGATCCAGGTTATTGACATAAACTGGAATCATTAGAGATGCCTCTTTTAACTTCTGTACTGGAATTAAAATTAGATGATCAGTGCATTGGCCAATTAAGGGGAGACATTTGCAAGTTCAGTTTTTGTACCCAGTGCAGCTGGAAGGCACAGGGTGGTGGTGGCAGTTAAATATGATGAGAAATAGACATTTTCATCCTGGTGATGAACCTGAGAAATGAACCCCCCAATCTGGAGTTTAATGATGCTGCTGAGGGCTGAGTGGGGATGTTCTCCCTGGCCATGGAGCACCATCCAGAGGGAAAGCTGCTCTAGCAGGGGCTGATTTGGGCTTTTATTCAGCAATTCAGCTGAAAGGGGCTATTATGTGTTATCACTTGGGCCCGAAATGAGTGCCAGTTCAACGAGCAGGGAGTGAATGAAATTGGATTGCAGTAATGCACATAAAGAGCCCCCGTAAAACCAAGAGTTAAATGTCCTTTTATTGGGGTGAGGGCTGTTAGTTTTGTGGAGAGAAGTGGAAAATCCTGCAGAAGAGCAGATGCAGTGTCCCTGCAGCCAGGCCTGGGGGTGCCCAGCCCTGGCAGCACCAATCCCCGGGGGTTGTTGGGTTCTGACTCCCCCAAATTCTGTGTTTGTGCCCAGGAAGGTGCACAAGGACTGGGAGCTTTGTGTTGGGTTGGGCACTTGGAATGGGTTTGGGATGGAAGGGACTGTCCCTGCCATATTTTCTGAAAAATCCTCTTTGCCCAGGAATTTCTCCTGGGAAGCTGAGAAGCCTCAGCTTTTCCTGTATTTGCTCTGCAGTGTGGTCTGGAGATTGTTTATCCAACATGTGAATTGTTTTTAATTAATGGCCAATCACAGCCAGCTGTGTCGAGGCTCTGAGGAGTTTCCATTATCAGTCTTGTTGAGCCTTCTGTCTGTATTATTTCTCTTTCTTTAGTATAGTTTTAGCATAGTGATATGATATAATATGGTGTAATATGATATATGATATAATTTATGATATAATATAATATAATATATATTATATACTATACTATAATATAATATACTATAATATACTATACTATAATATACTATACCATAATATACTTAATATACTATACTATAATATACTATAATATACTATACTATAATATAATATAATAATAGAATAGAATAAATATAATAATATAATAGAATATAATAAATATAATATAATAATATAATATAATAATATATAATAATATATAATATGTAATATATAATAATCAGCATTCTGAGAACATGGAGTCAGATTCTCATCTCTCACCTCATCCTGGGGACCCTCACAAACTCAACAAGGGACCTCAAATCCCACCCAGTGCCCCCCTTGCCAGGGACAGGGACACCTCCCCTGTCCCAGGCTGCTCCCAGCCCAGGCTGAGCAGGAGATCTGGGATTATTGCTGAGGTTTTCTGCTCAAATTAAACCATGAAATGTTGGATTCCTTGGAGGGTCCTCCCAGTCCATTGCTGGAGCTGCTGCTGTTACAGGAATGAAGTTACTGAACTAAGTCAAATAACTGACAGGAAAACAAGGAAGTCACAGCTTGTTTGTAAATTGTTTGTAATTAGATTGTGAGCAGAGAAAGAGGCTCAGTTTCCTGAGTGAATTATTCACAATGAGTTATTTGCTCAGCACTTGTTAGTAACAGATTTACAATAATTTCTTATTTTTCTGTGTTGCTCTGCTCATCCAGAGAGCTGCTTCCTCTGTGGTTGTTATATTAAAATTTCTAAATACAATAAACACTGTTTCTTATTGCAAGCATCTATCTAGGAGGCAAAAAATAAAAACAAAAAGGAGTTTAAAGAGAAAAGGAAAATGCACTATGTGTAGATTTATATTGCTTGAGTTAAAACGTGCAGACACGAACTGAAACAGGGTCTCATTTATCACCAGACTTGGTTGCATCTTTAAATAACCTCCTTTTTATCAAAATATGTTCACAATATAATTCATGGAAGTAGCAATTTGGCAGATTGAGCTGTATTTTTCTGAATTGAATCTCTGTTCTCTCTGATTTAATATTTAATAACCAAAGCATATCTGCTAGTGAACTAGATAGAAATGACAACTCTTCTGTGTGGGCTGATTAGGGGGAGAAAATTCTGCAGGCAAGTAATAGCTCTGTGTTCAAAGGATGCTCTTAAGCTATTCAATTCTTATTCCTCTTTGAAATGTTCATAATAGTTTGAACAACCCTGAATTAACAAATGTAAATGAGTGTTTTAAATCTTACTTCTTAAATACTCACCTAGATAACTTCAGAGAAGGGAGCTCTGGCTCCTTGCAGGGAGATGTTTCTAGAGGAGATCCACAACTCCAGGGATCTTTTCAGCATTGCAGGAAATGTACAAAATCTTTGGTTTGGAGTAAAATATGGAATGGTTGGGGTTGGAAATGACCTTAAAGACCATCCCATCCCACCCTGCCACGGCAGGGACCCCTCCCACTGTCCCAGGTGCTTCAGTTCTGTCCAGCCTGGCCCTGGGCACTGCCAGGGATCCAGGGGCAGCCCCAGCTGCTCTGGGCACCTGTGCCAGGCCTGCCCACTTCCAAATATCCAAACTAACACTGTCCTCTTCTGTGACAGTGTTCACAGGGGTTCTTGGATGAGGCAAGAGATGAGAATGTTGACTCCATGTTCAGAAGGCTTATTATTTTATGAGATATATAGATTACATTATAACTATACTGAAAAGAAATAGAAGGAAAGGTTTCCTCAGAAACTAGCTACGAATAGAAAAGAAAAGAATGATAACAAAAGCAGCTGGCTCAAACAGAGAGTGAGAGCCTACTCTGCCATGACTGGTCAGTAAATCCAAACATCCACACGAGACCCATCACGATTCATCTGTTGCATTCCACAGCAGCAGATAATCATTGTTTACACTTTGTTTCTGAGGCCTCTCAGCTTCTCAGAAGAGAAAAAATCCTAAGGAAAGATTTTCACAAAAAGATGTCTGCGACACTCTTCTAGTTTAAAATGGAGGGAACAAACTGGGAGAAAGATTTATTGTCCTGTTTCTGGCCTGGCTATGAAAGCACAGCCTGGTGTATTTATGGCTGCTAACACACCTTGTGCTTTATAAAGAATATTCTGGTTTTGTGATTGTGCAAATCTGCTGGGGTAACCTTGGGGTGAGGGATCACCCCTGTCCTCTCCTGGGCAGGGTGGCAGTGCCAGCAGTTGCCTCCCCTGTGGGCACACTGAGCTGCTTTTCTCTGTCAGACAGGGAAATGGGAAATCTGCTGTGCCCTCAGCCTTCCTGCAGCCCAGGTTTCTGCAGGGTCCCAGCCAGCACCCAGGGCTGCCCTGCTGGCTCCTGCTGCAGAGGGCTGGGAGGGGGAATGAGCCCCTGGGAAGGCTGGGCCACCATTCCCTGCCTGCTCCCAGCTCACACTGGGACATTAAATGTGCTTGCTGGTATAATTGCACAGCATTTAAAATACAGCAGTGGCCATGGCAGCGTTAAAGAGCAAAGAGCCCTCTGGCTTTTTCATTAAGCTGACAAAAACAGAACAGAATAACAAATTGCAATTTGCTTAATGCACAGTTACCCCCTGCCCGAGGCTGGCACTTGTGGTACCAGGTTCTGGTACCAAACCTGCTCTGCCCTTCTCTTGCTCCTGCCTTGGCAGCAGCTTTGGCATTGCTGCTTGGATGCAATTAGAATAAAGCAGTTTGGAATTGTTGCAGTGGGAGCCCAAACCCTTCCCTCAAGCAGGAACCTCTCCCTCCCCTCCTGTGGCTCTCCTCATCATCCTGGATGCAAAGTGTCCCTTGCACCCTGCTGAAATTCTGCTGGGGGCTCTGTTCCCTGTAATTGTGATTATTGCAGTCTCCCTTCAGCATTTAATTGATGACTGCATCTTGCAGCACCTTCTCCCAGGCCTGAAGGGCACTGTGGCATCATCTTCCCCATTCCATATCTTGCTTTCAGCAGTGACAGAGCTGTGAGCTGGGAAATGCACAGAACAATTACCTGGCAATTTATAATATGTTAATTAAATGTAGTGATCACTTGGCAGTGGCACAATCTGCAATAGAGCCCGGGCAGTGTGGGCAGGGACTGATGGGCACTGGGGAGGGACCCACGGGGCCAGTTCCTGGTGCAGGATGTTCCTGGGGTGGGATTTGCTCTCAGGAGCAATGGTGAGGTTTGGGTTGGTGGGAAATTGGGGGATTTCCCCCTTTATTCCCACCTTTAGTGCTGGGATGGGGTTTGGGACCCTCATGGGAAGGACATGGAGGGGATGGAGGAGTCCAGGGCAGGGAACAGAGCTGGGAATGAGCTGGGAAACTCCTGAGGGAGCTGGGAAAGGGGCTCAGCCTGGAGAAAAGGAGCTCAGGGGGAAATTCTGGCTTTGCACAGCTCCTGACAGGAGGGGACAGACAAGGGGATTTGGGATCATCCCAGGGAACAGGGACAGGAGCAGAGGGAATGGCTCAGGCTGGGCTGGGCTGGCTTAGGGTGGATATTGGGGAAAATCCCTCCACTGAAAGGGTATTGGAGGGGGCTGCCCATCCCTGGAGGGATTCAAAGTCATGTGGATGTGGCTTTGGGGGAGATTTATAAACATATCTTTATATATACATCCCCAGAGATCTGTTTGTCCATATTTATAGAGCAGTTCTGCACACAGGGCATGGACAGGGTGGTCCCAGTGCAGAGCACCCCCGTGCCTCTGGCAGCTGACACCACCCCACAGCCTATTTCTGCATCCCCAGGCACGTGCTGGCTCTTGAAAAACCCCGAGAAAACAAAAAATAGCTCTCCCCAATAATCCTGGGACAGGTGAGAATTCTAATCCCCAGCCCAAATGGCCAACGGAGATGTCTGGGGAAGGAAAGCTTAAAATAAAACTGTTGCTGGGGAGAAATGAAAGCTTCGGGTTGGGAAGTGTAACAAGACTTGTAATATGTAATGAAAATCAAATTTAGCAAGGCTAGCACTCACTTCATGGGCTTTGGGATTTTTTTCTTCCTAACTCCCAGAACCATGAAGTTCTTTGAGAACTTCAGTGATCAATAACCCATTCCAACACTGACACCAGCTCTGAACCTAATTACCAGTGCAGCAGAGCTTACCTAATGAGTTCTCAGAGTCATTGGAAGGGGCAAAAATGTGTGTGGGTTAATATCCTCTTTTTTAATACATTTTTCTCTATGCACCTTGATCTCTTGAGCACAACAGAATTCAGGCTAAAAGGGAGGATAATGAGACTTGTCTTGTCTCAAGCCTCAAACTGCAAGTGCAGCATCTATTTTGCTCTGCTTGGATAAAATTCTGGTTTTCTGAAGGACAAGAACCCCCTTTGTTTTACTAAATCTCACTGCAATTCCTTCTAAACGAAGCACATGGGTGTACAAGTTTTTTATTCTCCTTCTTGTATTATATTTATGATGTACATTGTATTTATTATGTATATTTATAATGTATATATATTTTTACTATATATATATGTATATTTTATATTACAATATATATAGTATATTAATATATATACATTATAAATATATATTTATATATACATTATATATATTATATATAAAATATAATATAAATAATATAATATATATAATATAATATATATAACATATATGTAATATATATGATATATAATTATATATATTATATATATATTTAAATATACATTATAAATATATATTTATATTTTATATATTTATATATTTATATTTTATATATTTATATATTTATAATAATTTATATATAATATAAAATATTTATATATTTTATATATTTATGTAGTATTGTATACATACAATATAATACATAGTCTATATAATATAATATATTGTATATATGCAATATAATATACATATATAATACATAGGTTTGCAGAATTGCATAGTTTCCTCTCTTGCTTTCATTTTAAACACCTGTGCATAGAAATGCATTTCTTGTAGAGAAGTGTCAGGTCCAAAATTAGAGGCGTCCAGGCTTGGTTCCAACACACCCAGAGCTGGTGGAGTCACTGCTCCTCAGCTTGGTGTTGTCTGTGCTGATTGAGTTCACTTGGATGTTCTCATTTGAATTTTTCCAGCATCCAGCCATTTATTGCCTTTGCAACTTCCAGTGTGAGACTGGAGAACAATCCAGTACTGATTTTTTTTTCCCTAAAATTAATCAAGGCCATATATCAAGCCATCTCTCCGTCTTCCTGCTAAAGTAGCTTGAGCATTTTTCAGTTTTTCTCTAAACATTCTTTTGGTTTTTTTGTATTTTCAGTTGTTTTCAGGGTTTCTTTTTAAGCACTGAGGAAGAGGAATCAGTGCTGTGCTTGGTGGTGTCCTTGATGCTGTGACAGGTCCATCCCTGGTACAGGGTGTGCCTTGGAGAGAGGGAACCTTCAATGAGCTTTTATCCCAACATGGTTTGGGTTGGAAGGGACCCAAACCCCATCCCATTCCACCCCTCCCATGGCCAGGGACATCTCCCAGTACCCCAAATTACTCCAAGCCCCTTCCAACCTGGACCCTTCCAGATGTTATCCCACATTTAGAGCTGCATCCCTAAATTACCTCAGCACCTACCACTCGTGACTGAGCTAGGAAGGTCAATGTGGAAATGCCCCAAAATGCTAACCCAGGACATTTCTTAAACCCAGCCCTTCCTCCCAGGAAGCTGTGAGCTTTGTATTTGTAAAGATGCAAAAAATTCCCTCCAATTTCAGCTATCAAAGCTGAATTTGGCTTCTAAGGTTCATTTAATCACCACAATGGCTTAGTTAGAGAGAGCGCTGCAGAGGGGTAATTTATCTTTATTTGTCAGCTCCCCAGGACTGAGTTCTTTTGAAGGGCAAAAGTGAATAGGAGGTAAGGATAAATTGTAAGCTGTCTAATTTTTGACCTGTGATTTTTTTTCAGACATTATGTTTAGGGAGTTTTTGAGCAGTGGTGCCAGGAGACCATGGGTGAACCTGTAGGGTGTTGCCAGGTTGGGATTTGGCTGAGCCTGTCAAGTGTTTCACACATTTTAGCCAGGGAAAATGTGCACAGGGTTTAAAGAGGATGGGAAGGAGTGGAGTTCTTTGCAGATCTTCATAGTTAAGGCGTGGAAAATTAATTTAAGCAATAGAAATTGGCTGGAAATTGGAGAGCCCATTTCTCTCAGTGAGCACGAGCCTCATCCCATGCCCACCACAGCCAATGGAGGGGCTCCTGTGGACTTCCAAAAGGCCTGAATCTTGTTTAATTTCACTGAAATGAAATTCAGCATGGCCTGACTAATGTTTTTTTAAGGGAAAGTGCTTCCTGCTGTGTGTTTGTGAAGAATGGTTCCAAGGAAAGCTCTCCTTGCACTTGTGGCACAGCACTGCACCTCCGAGGGTGGCACAACCCTCTGCCCATCTGATGGGTAAAACCCCACCCATAAATTGTGATTGCAGAAGGAAAATGGCATTTGGGCATGGCCTGGTGAAGTTTCTGTCAATAACTTTGCTCATCTGTGCTGTGCTCCACATTTGGTTTGTGGTTGTGCTGGTGCCTCTTTCCAGGTTCTGCTCCAAGCACTTCACTCAGAACCTTTTTCCTGTTTGGATTTTAAATTGGAATTTTCTGAATCCTGAGTTTAACAAGGGCAGTTCCCACTCCCACTGCAGGCAAAGCTAAAACCTTGACCCTAAGGCTAAAGCTAAAACCTTCCTGGTGGAAATCATCCAAGAAGGTTCATTCTCCATAGGGCTGGCTCATGGTCAGGGGCTGGGAACTGCTCCTGTGGGGCTGAAATCAGGCAGGTTTTACCTTCCTGGTGAAAAATCCTGCTGAAAACACGATTTTCACCATCCTGGTGAAATCCTGCTTGTTCCCAGGACAGCACTGGCAGCATTTGGCCACCTCCAAAGCTGCTGGGCTCGTGTTGCAGTGGGATTTATGAGTGAGGTGTTGATGCTCTTCTGCTGCCTCACCCTCAAACTCCCTGCCTTTATTCACTGTGAAACCAGACAGTTCCAGATTTCTCATCTGAACTCAAATGCCACCTAATTCCCATCTCCTGCAGGAAGTCTGCTTACAGGATTAGCTCCACTTGCATATAAAGCCTGTAAATTGCTGTCAGAGCTCTGTGTTTGGGTAGCTCCTGTCTGTCTCTGTTTCATTATAAAATGAGGCCAACAATAAATTTTTTTCATTCCCCATGAAGTGTATCCAGATATTTGTGTGGGAAAACTTCATCTTAAAATTCATCTTTATTGTGACTTGGCAAAATGCAGTGAGCTGATGCCTTGCAGTGACATGATTTTAAATACAAACTCAGGCTTAATTTTTATAAATCATTGATCACATATGGTATTTTTGATTGTCCTTAACAATTGAATTGTTAAAAATACATAAGAAATTGTTAAAAATACGTAAGAAGAAATGGTTGAAATTGTTACAAATACATAAGAAGAAATGGTTTTTGCCAAGACAGAAACATAGCAATAATAATAATAATAGTAGTAATAATAATAGTTTGAATTAGAATATTAAGCTTTTATCAGAGGCAGTGTTTTGTTGTTAGGCCTCACAGGGTTGCTCTGCTCATCATAGCATTTATTTTACATTTTCTCATTGGTTTTTGAATTGTTCAGTTTGGTAATGGCATTTAAGAGGTAAAAGTCATCCTGAGTTTTTCCCTGATTTAGAAGGCAAATTTGGCTTTTTAGGCATTATAATGGCTGTGGATTCTTTACTTCCCTTTTCCATTATTCTCTCTGTATTTTATACTTTCCTGCCTATGTTACTTTTTTACCAAGGATATCTCTAAGTTTGTTCCCCTTGTGTATATGGGAGGATTCAAGTAGAGCAGGGTGAGCAGTGGGCAGCAGCATTTCTTTCTAGCACATGATAAATGACAAATTTCTGGTGGATTCTTGGTTTTAAATTTCCCCTTAAAGCAGGTTTCACCCGTGGTGGGGAGCAGGCAGCACCCCCAAATTCCCAGTTTAACCAGCTTCATTCTCTTAATGGGAATTCTCAGTTTGCTCCAGCCCAGAGGTGTCCTGGAGCTGCTGCAGGGAAGGAGCAGGGATGAGATGTGAAATCTGAGAGAATGAAAGCCCTCTGGGAGCCCGGGACAGTAATTAAAGCTGGCAGTAATTAAGCATGCCTGGCTCAGGCAGGAGGAGGATGCAGAGCAGCCAGTGGAGGCTCTTGGCTCTCTCACCTGGGGAGGAAGGAGCTCCTGGAGCTGCCCCTGCCCCAGGGCACTCCCAGCTCAGGGCTGAGCATCCCCAGCTCCCATCCAGGCTTGGGTGTGCTGAGGAGCCTGATGGGACAGGAGCTCTTGGGTTTCTGGGGCTGAAATGCCTCCTGAGGTATTAAAAGTCTTTTTTCCCAGCCCCACAACTGAAGGAGAAGTTGAGATTCCTCAGCTCTGCTGTTCATCTTCAAGGCTGTTTATTTTCTCTTATCTGTTCCATTCTTTCTCTGACTTGCTGAGATCTGTCCAGCAGGTCGGGTTGTGGCACAGTCCCTGCCCTTGGGCTGGTGTTGGCTTTTTATACTAAGAACCACCTTTACTTTATTTACAATAATTTTCCAATACCTATCACCCATGTTAGACAGTCTGTCTCTACTCTAAACCAATCCAGAAGTGCCACCATCCCAGCAGAAGATGGAGGACAAGAAGAAGAAGGAGGACAGGACACGCCCAGATTCCTCCATCTTGCCTCTTGAACCCCCATTCCAAATCCCCAAAATTCTGCTTTTTTACTGTGACAAATTCACTGTCATTCTACTCAAACTCTTGTGGCTTGTAACTCCTCACACAAAGTTGGGAATTGTTTCCATGGGCTAAAATCAAAGGCAGAGGTGTTTTTGACTCTGAGCCCCCTGCCAGGGTCTTGAGTCCCTGTGGGAAGTCCTTGTGGGAAGCTGTGTAGAACCTTGTGCTTCTTGCTGCACGTTTTGCTGAGAAATCAGGTGAAATTTGGCCATTTTGGATGATTCCTTTTGGTTTCAGCTGGGGTCCATGATCACTTTTGCTGTATCTCACTTTTGCTCACAGCCCCACACCCCCAGTGCTGCCTTTACCCTAAAATCACCACCCAAAATCCCACCTGCCCACATTCCAGAGGAATGTCCTGGGTTCCAAAAGGAGGGACCTGCTCCAGCCTCAGCCTGGCTCCAGCTCCTCCAGCCCAGGATCTGCTGCCCTGTCCTTGGGCACAGCACCAGAGCAGGGAGAAGAAGAGATTCCAGGATACCCTATAAAGGCAGAGCAGCTGATGGGATCTGTGTGGGCACCAAGGGAGCTGCTCTCTGCTTTACACCCAGCTTTGGGCACTCTGGAATGGCTGAAACAGCCACAAAACAATGTCAGTGGCCTCATTTATTGATTGTGTTCCTGCTCTTTGCCACGGAGTTCAGGAGGTTTGGGTGAGGGTGAAAGCTCAGAGGCAGCAGGGGCAGCCCTGCAGAGGAGCAGCACAGGAGGGGCTGGGGCTGGGCCATGCCCCAAAGCTCAGCCCTGCCCAGGCATGGCTGGAAAAGGGCTCAGGAATAAAGATCTTAGGATGGAAAAGGGCTCAGGAATAAAGATCTTTGGATGGTAGATGGTTCAGGAATAAAGACCTTTGGCTGGTCAATGGTTCAGGAATAAAGATCTTTGGATGATAGATGGTTCAGGAATAAAGATCTTTGGATGGTAGATGGTTCAGGAATAAAGATTTTTGGCTGGTCAATGGTTCAGTAATAAAGATCTTTGGCTGGGAAATGGCTCAGGAATAAAGATCTTTGGCTGGTCTGTGGTTCAGGAATAAAGATCTTTGGCTGGTCAAGGGTTCAGGAATAAAGATCTTTGGCTGGTCAAGGGTTCAGGAATAAAGATCTTTGAGTGGTTAGTGGTTCAGGAATAAAGATCTTTGTTCCAAGCCCTGTTTCAGGTTGCTAAGTGACAGCAGTGTGCTTGCCTTGCACGGTGCTCACCTCGGCCTGCTCCAGAGCAAGGCAGGGAATGGTTCAAGGCAGAGGGAACCCAGATAATCAATGCATCATCATCAGTTATGGCCAGAAATCACTTTTTGTCCTAAACCCAGAGGGGCTGGGCAGGGAGGGTCCCTGACCGTGCTCAATTCCAGATTCCAGAGGGCAGAGCTGGGAGATCCCATTTTTATCAGGCTGTTCCCTTGTCTGGAACAGTCACCAGGCTCTTGTCTGTCCCCTCTGAATGTACAGCTTGTGGTGGGAGCTGCTCAAAGATGTTCTCCACCTTTTCTTCACTCCCAGAAATCCAGGTATCACTATAAATGTTGGTATTTTAAAATGCTGCACTTACTCTTTCCTCCAGAGTGTCCCTCAAACACCAACATTTGGGTGAGTCTCATTTCCTTTAGTGTGATTTCCTTTAAGGGTAGAAAGATAAAAAACTTATTTAAAAATACAATAATAATGAAAAAATAATTATCCAGAAGCAGTTGGTTAAAGCCATTTGGCAAGATAAAAAACTTATTTAGAAAGATAAAAACTTATTTAAAAACACAATAATAATGAAAAATAATGATCCAAAAGCAGCTTTGCTAAAGCCATCCCAATGATCTTTAGCAAGGAGAGCAGGAATTCAGGGCTGAGCATCCTGGGACAGCCTGGAGCTGGATGAGCTTTAAGGTTCCTTCCAACCCAAACCATTCTGGGATTCTCTTTTGCCTTTGGGAGCATCCTGGGGGTAATAAAGAAAATCAAGGGGATGATTCTCAGCTCTTGCCTTGAATTTGGTTCAGGGATTTAATTTTCTTGGTGTGTAGGGGAAAATGAAGTGTGCCAGATAAACATCTCAGGCCTCTCCTGATGCCCCTGGAGTGAAAGGGACTAAAATAGGATTTTTTAATAAAAGCTCATTAACGGTGCCAGTGTGCCAGGGCCCTGTGTTAATTATGACAAATATATATATATATTTCCTGATCACAGGAGAGTGCTATTCAAATATAAATAATTGCTTCTGTACAGCAAACTTGGGAGGTAAAAAAAAAAAATAAAATTGTCAGATATTTTCAGTCAACAGCAGTTGGCTCCTCAAGCTCCTCGTCAGCTGTGATGAGCTATTAGGGGAATGTTTATGGACACAGCAAAAATAAACTCCAAAAAGCATCCATCATCTTTATTGCCCCTTTCCAAAGTGAAAGGGGTTATTTTCTTGCTGGACGAGCCTGCAAAGGACTGCTGGAACCTGAAATAATTGACAGGGTTTTGTGTTTTTCCAGACATGACATCAGGGTTTGATACAAGAATGGGAGATAATTCATCTTCCTGCAGCACTCAGAATGCTTTGTGAAGGCTCCAAACCCCAGCACTCTCTGAATTGCAGGGATTCTCTGATGCTTTATGTTAGCTTGGTTTAATACGGGGTGAACACCCCACTCCTCTCCCCAAAAAAGGAAATTTTAGCACCCCAAGGTCAAGGTGCCTCACAACTGTGTGCAAAGTGAAAGGGCTTTGTCATTTTTGTGGCATTTGGGATGGTCTGGGTTGGTTTCCAGAAGTTTCCTGAGTTTTTTTGTGCTCCTGAAGGCAGAGATGCTCTGTGGTGGGGAGAACTGGGAGCAGCCTCTGCCTCCCACCTCGCTCTGCACCATCAAGGTGTGCTCAGGTGGGGTTTAATTGGATTAAATTTCATCACTTGACCTATTAGAATTAGTTCTCTTCAAAAGGGGATGCAGTTTATCAGGAAAGAAAAGCAAAATTAACAAAAATCCCACAGTTCCAGGCTGGGGCTGCACTGTCACGTGTTGGACCCCATTAAAAATCCCTTTTACAGGGAAGGTGTTTAAAATGCACAAAAATTGAGATGCAACTTGAAAATAATCATTATATTGTAGGTTTGCTCTGCCATCCATTGTGGCTCACCTGATGGGGTAATTACCACCGTTACAGAACATTTTAATTACAACACTGACTCAAACTTCATGAAAGTGCCTTGCTACAAAAACGATATTAAATATGCACAGAGATGCTTTTTCTACTCATATTTCCCTTCCTTTGTATTTTGCTGCTAACAGAAACCAATTGCTGCTGTCACATCCCCTGCTTGTTTACAAGTCTCAAGGTTTTCCCAGCATTGTGTGGAAAAGAGAAATATTTTCTTTCCAGACTTATTAGATTATCAACAGATGCTCGTGTTATAAACTTGCTTTGAAAATCTGACTGGGCAGAGAAACTGTTTGAGACAGTGATCCAGCAAACTGAGAGGGGAAAAAACTGCAAATTTGAGTCATTTTGCAGATTTACAAGTGTTTGCTCAGGGTGAGATGGGAAATGAGGCTGGTGTGTGAAGGCAACTGCACAGAGCTGCTGAGAGCTGGGAGTGCCAGCCTCAACCAGCAGAGTTCCAAATGAAACCATGCACCCCCTCTGCTCCTGGGCTGCCTCTGGAAACAGCAGAGCAGAGGAGAAATCAAAATGAGTTCTGTGGAAGTCCTGGCTGGGAAGCTGTGTAGAGCCTTGTGCTTCTTGCTGCACGTTTTGCTGAGAAATCAGGTGAAATTTGGCCATTTTGGATGATTCCTTTTGGTTTCAGCTGGGGTCTGTGATCGTTTTTGCTGTATCTCTCTTTTGTCACAGCCCCACGCCCCCAGTGCTGCCTTTACCCAAAATCACCACCCAAAATCCCACCTGAGCCCAGCCCAGCCTGAAGGCAGGACAGAATCCCAGGTGGGCACAGGGAGAAGCCCTGGGATGGGCCAGGAGCTGGTTCTGAACCTCAGGGGTTCTGCTGGAACCCAAGGCCAGGTGGGCACAGGTGTCCCTGGGGCTGCAGGGCTCAGGTGGGCTCTCAGAGGCACCTGCACACAGAGATCCAATATTTATACAGAATATTTATCAGCTGGTATTCATGAGCCCCTGCTTGTTCCAGGAGCACTGCTGCACACCCACAGGTATTTCCCTTTGATGTTTCTTTAGTCTTTAAGATCAAAATCAACCTTGTGCCTAAAACATTCCTGGCAGGAAGTGCTGGGCCATTTGTGGAAGAGAGTTGGGTTTCTAATGTGCATCCCCTGTTCTGCCAGCCCAAAGCAGGCTGGGTGAGCACCCCTCTCTCCCTGTGCCATGCTCTGCCCCAGGAGGATGGCATGGTGCCTGGCTGGGATTGTAAAAAGCCATTTTATTGCATGAAAATCAAAGAGCTGCTGCTGCACTTGGCTCCTTGCTGTTTGGGCTGGTCTGTAGTGGTGGTGCCAGAGCCTGGGCAGGGCTGTGCTGCTGTCAGGGGAGTTTGGGGAGCCCCCAGCACAGAATGATGCCTGATGATGATGATGGTGGTGGCAGTGTCTGTGCCTGGGCAGGGCTGTGTTGCTGTCAGGGGATTTTGGGGAGCCCCCAGCACAGAATGATGCCTGATGATGATGATGATGATGATGGTGGTGGTGGTGATGGTGGTGGGTGCAGTGTCTGTGCCTGGGCAGGGCTGTGTTGCTGTCAGGGGAGTTTGGGGAGCCCCCAGCACAGAATGATGCCTGATGATGATGATGATGATGATGATGATGATGATGATGGTGGTGGTGGCAGTGTCTGTGCCTGGGCAGGGCTGTGTTGCTGTCAGGGGAGTTTGGGGAGCCCCCAGCACAGAATGATGCCTGATGATGATGATGATGATGATGATGATGATGATGATGGTGGTGGTGGCAGTGTCTGTGCCTGGGCAGGGCTGTGCTGCTGTCAGGGGAGTTTGGGGAGCCCCCAGCACAGAATGATGCCTGATGATGATGATGATGATGGTGGTGGTGGCAGTGTCTGTGCCTGGGCAGGGCTGTGCTGCTGTCAGGGGAGTTTGGGGAGCCCCCAACACAGAATGATGCCTGATGATGATGATGATGATGATGATGGTGGTGGTGGTGGTGGCAGTGTCTGTGCCTGGGCAGGATGTGCTGCAGGGATGAGATGGGTGGGCACCATTTCCAGGACCTGGGGATGAAAGGGAGGGAGGTGGGAGATGTTCAGAAACACAGAATGGTTCTTGTGTGAAGGGACCTCAAAAATCATCAGATCTCTCAGGATGAGAGGGAACAGCCTCAGGCTGGGCTGGGGAGGGCTGTGTTGGACAGCAGCAGGAATTTCCCCATGGAAAGGGGGCTCAGGCCTTGGAAAGAGCTGCCCAGGGAGGTTTGGGGTGCCCATCCCTGGAGGTGTCCCAGGAATTCCTGGAGGTGGCACTCAGGGCTCTGGGCTGGGGACAGGGTGGGGGTCAGGCACAGCTGGGACTCGATGACCTTGGAGATGTTTTCCAACCTAAATGATTCTGGATTCTGGTTCCAACCCCCTGCCATGGACAGGGAAGGAATAATTCTCAGTTTTGTGCCCTCACATACAGCCAGGCCAGCAATTCCAGCAGATTGCTGAAAATCAGCAGCACCATTGGCCATTGTGTTATTATTTATTTCTGACTTGCTCCTTAATTGACACGGAAAACAATTTTGGGGAGCAGCTGATACAGGTCTTGCCATTGAATTTTTAGCTGCATGGGGCTGGTGTGTGGTGAGAGACTCACCTGATGTAAAAGATGCCTTTGATATTCTCTGTTATCTCTCTGGAAGGCTCAGATTGTTCTTAGGAAAATGAAGAACAAAAATATGCACAATGACTCCATTAACTCCCTGGCAATTACACTCCAGCTCTTTTCAGGATCACTGTGGAAAATTAGTTCCTTAAGACATTTCTTAAACCCAGAAAGGGTTTCCTAAGCAATTAGGGAACTGCTTGGCAAAAAGGGGTTGTTAAATCCATTGTCTTATGAAATCCATCATGCCACCAGGAAATAAAGATTTATGGCCATGCAGTTTATGGGAACACATTCTGTGTCTCGTGGCTTTACCAGAGAAGGGGCTGTGCTCAAATTCCATGGGTTTTTAAGGAGACAGATACAGAACCTGTTTTCTGTGGGAATTTAGTGCAGCACACGAGTGTTGGCCTGAAAATTTCCATTAAATGTCAACATTGGCTTAGATGGAAAAGCAGCAAATTATTATTTTAGTTCAAGTTTCACATTGCAGCTCTTTTTAAAGGGTTTGGGGTCTTTAAAAGGAAAACTGTTCAGTGCAATCTGCTTTTCTTTTGTTCTTTGTATCCTCTGAGCTCCTTTGGCTGTGTGAGGAGTTTGTCCAATTCCCAGCATCCACACGGGTGCCTGTGGGAGCCCCAGAGTGAAAATTAAGGAGGCTATTTCTGGGGCACAGGAAAAATGGAGAGTAAATGGCTCTGTGCTTGAGAGTCTCTATTATTCTAATCTTTTCCCAGTGTGAAATTCTCACTTTAGGTTTCATGGGAACATCTTTCCCTTAAATACAACTCCTCACTTCAGCTTTTACTGGGGGTATTAAAAATATGTGTAGGAAAGATAACACTTTGTGGCTGTGGAGGAGCTATTAGGGAGAAAAATCTGGATTTGAATGCTGATAGTTTGCAGATACAGAAATTGTACCACCTGCTGCTGGAAAACGTGGAGCACCCATGAATATTATGGGAAGTGCTCTGACAGCTGCTCAAGGGGAGGCTGGAGCAGCTGCTCACTCAGCAGAGAGGGAGAATGTCAGTGAGGCACTGAGCTCTCGAGGAGAATGGGCCTCAGCTTTGCACCTTCATTAACAATTTGTCCAAAATGCCATCCAAAAAAATGCAGAAAACAAATTTTACTGTGTGCAGGAGCTTGCTGAGCTTACCTACACACTGCTGCAAGCACTTTAATCTCACTTTTATCCAACTCTCCCCACTTAAATAACTTGCCAGAGGTTTCTGCAGCTCTGCAGTGGCCACAGAATGTGTGGCTGTTTTCCACCAGGAATTCCCATGATGGTGCTTCCCTGGTGTGAAAAATGCATGTATTTTATGATTGGCTTTTCACAAATATTAAAATGAATATTATATGTGTGGTGTTAGGAAGTAATGCTGGATTAATTCTCTTAAGTACTGTGTTAAATTTAGTTTTAAGTTGTAGGAATTGTTAAAATAGAAACTGTGCTATGTAAGATGCTTTGTTAAACAGAAAGGTCTTGCAGTGAGTTAACAGCCACAGGACACCTGAATCTTTCAGAGAAAGGGAATTTATTGCCTTCTTCTCAGAAGAAATGAACTTCTTCCCACCTTGAAGGCGCTGTTAGGATTAGAAGGAAGAAGTTGACACTGCCCAGACAGAATCCTGTGTTTGAATGGAATTTATGCATCATGGATGAGGTGTATGAATATGCAACAGGCTGTTGTTTTTAAGGGTTAATCCTCTGTTAACTGTGTCCTTTTTCGGGCTCGTGATGCCCAGTAAAAGGTACCTGGACATCTGTAACTCTTTGCTTTTATTGTCTCATATTGTCCTGATTTAAATTGTCCAAATTATTATGACTCTAATTGTATTACTATTTTTATAACCATTTTATTACTATTAAACTTTTAACAATTTCAAAAGCAAGTGATTGGCGTTTTTCACACCTGGCCTCACCCATTGCTGCTGGAGCTCCTGGCTCTCCTGTGCATCAGCCCTGAGCTGCAGATCCTGGGGGCTGCTGGGGGCTTGTCAGGTGAGCTGGTCCTGAGAGCCCCTGAATGCATTTCCAGAGTAATCCCCTGCTAATTAACACACCAACTCCTTCACTGTTAATAAGATAAATCGGTGTTGTCTTGATCTTCTGCACAGTTTATGGTAATTTTAAGCCCTACAGAAAGTGGCTGCTTCCATGAACAAATGGGGATAATTAGCTGGAGATAGTTATTATGCAAATTGAGCAAGCTGCACCTTTGAGTGGAAGTGGATGAGCAGGTTGAGCATAATGCCCCAAATTTGGATGCAAATGGAAAAGCTGTTATGGCATAACCTGCCCAGGCTGCCCATGCTTAGGATCAGCTGCAGAAATTAATTTGGGAAATGAGCCTGAGCCATGAGCCCAGGCTGTTCTCCATCCCCAGGGGGAGCCTGGCTGGGCTGAGTGTCCCTGGCTGATCCCAGGGACTTGGGGCAGTTCTTGACCAAAACCTCACTTCAATGAAATCAAAATGTTTGGGCAAGTATGGATCTTTTGAGGTTTATTTAGAAAATTCTGACTATTTTGATAGTACTAAATTTTAACGTTTTTACTTCCATATTTTTCTTTTTTTTACTTCCATATTTAAACATACTGTGTATGTTTATTTTGATTTTTTTTTAACAGCTGCATAAATACTATCAATAGGCTGAAATGGAGAGGAATATTATAAGACTGAAACATTCAAAACCTAAGTTATTTTTCCTTGGATTTTTGGGTTGTTTTTTTTTCAGAGCTCACCACAGGACACCTCCTGTGTCTGCTCTGGTTTGGAACTGAGTGTGCCACCAAATGTAGGACTGCAGGAGCCCGTGGGGCTGGAGCAGGTGCTGCCCTTGGCCAGGTGCTGGGACCCCAGGAGGAGAGCCCTGAGCCAATTCCATCCTGTGAGTGTGTCCTCAGACTCATTTCTTCAGGAGAACTTGGAATTCTGCTCGTCTGGGCTGTCTCGGCTTCACGGTTGCTCTGAGTAACCAGGAGCTGATTATTAATTAACACTGAGCACAGTAATTGAGAGCAACCTGCTTTGGACAGATTGTTCCTATGAGAGGCTTCAGCTCTGTCCCTGCTGCCCCAGAGCTGGGGACTCCCAGAACCGGGGTTGGGGTTGGGATTGGGGTTGGGGTTGGGATTGGGGTTGTTGGGGTTGGGGTTGTCGGGGTTGGGGTTGTTGGGGTTGGGATTGGGGTTGTTGGGGTTGGGATTGTTGGGGTTGTGATTGGGGTTGTTGGGGTTGAGGTTGTTGGGATTGGGGTTGTTGGGGTTGTTTGGGTTGGGGTTGGGGTTGTTGGGGTTGGGATTGGGGTTGTAGGGGTTGGGTTTGGGGCTGTTGGGGTTGTGATTGGGGTTGTTGGGGTTGTTGGGGTTGGGTTTGGGGTTGTTGGGGTTGTGATTGGGGTTGTTGGGGTTGGAGTTATTGGGGTTGGGGTTGGAAGGGGTCTCTGGAGAGCACCAAGTCCAACCCTGCTCATTGGGTTCACCCAGAGCAATCCAGGTGGGTTTGAATATCTCAGGCAAGGGCACCCCACAATCTGGGCATCTGTTCCAGGGCTCTGCCATACACAAAATAATGTGGTTTTTTCACGTGTTCAGCTGGAATTTCCCATGTTTCCGGTTATTGCCACATGTGCTGTGGCTGGGCACCACTGAGAGTCTTGCCCCCTCTTCTTGACACCAGCCCTTAAAATATTTGTGTGGTGATGAAACCACCCTCAGCCATCCCTTCTCCAGGGTTGGGAGTTTGTGTTCCCACACTGGTTTGGGTTTTCCAGTCCCACATCCTGGCTCAGGCACTCGGGAGCTCTGATGGCCCCGTGGGGCTGGGTCAGCCCTGCCTGGATCAGGCTCAGGGCAGGAGTGGGGATGCAGAGACACAGCCCAGGGCCCACCTGGCTGTCCTGGAATCCCAGGAGATCCTGGAGGGCTCCTGGATGGAGCTCTCCTGGATTTCTCCCATCCCCACCCAGAGCAGCAGCTCCTCCACCCAATCCCTGCACACAAATCCGCACCAGCCTCATGAATTTGGAATAAAAATGCCTGGTGATGTTTTCTGTGGGAAGGGAAGGAAATCAGATGGATGCAGGATACAAATGAGGGCAGGACATCCCAGGCTCTGGCTCCCGGGGGGAGGACAGAGGAGCTGTATTTACATTACACACGGCGTGCCCTGACTGTCAATATTGTGAAGCAACTCCAGAGCGATGAAATCTCCACCTGAACTTCCCAAACTGTTTTATCACTCCATCTTTTGATTATCAGTGGAGGGAAAAAAAAAAACAAAACAAACAAACCCCACATTTCCATAACAATAGCACTTAATGACCGGAGATGGTGAAAACCCAAGGTCTAATTTTATCCCTGGAAATAAAGATACCAGACGTCTCTGGCGAAATATTTGAAACTTGTTTTAAGAAAAGATGTTGGTGGCGAACAGATGGCCCTGGCCTGCCATCCATATTCATGAGTGCATGGATTTCATTATGCCTTCCCCTAGGAAACTCAGCTTTTATAAGTCTGCCTGGCCATCGAATTGAGCAGTCAGGAGCCCTCTGCCACAGCTCTGTTGCTGTAGAAATTGGGGAAAGTATGTGAGAGGCTTTGGCACTTTTGTCTTGACTTTTATCACCCAGCACCTGTTGTGTGGGGCTGCAGGGCTGGGATTTTTGTCAGGTGGAACACGGTTGAGATTTTTATCAGGTGGAACACACAGTTGGCTTCGGGTGCAAGAAGTGCCATGTTCATTTAACTGAGTGACTTTAATTTAGTGACATCCTGGTGCTGTTTAATCACTTCCAGAGGGTTGGGACCAACGGGCAGGAGCTCCCAGTGATGCCCAGGCTGCCAAAACCTCTTTGGGGAAATCCCTGGTGCCATTCTCTGCTTGATATATTAATTGCCCAGGATGAATCTTACAAAGCAGCCATCACTTGGATCACAAAGGGAAATAAAACATCCAGACAGAAGTGCAAATCCAATTTGAAGTGCCTTTTCACAGAGGGAAACACGTTGTTAAACACGACTGAAAGCTGGGAATGTTTGGGGAATGGTTTTTAATCGACTTTGAAGGTTTCTATGTGAAATTTGGGATTTTTAAGTTTTGTCCAAAGAAATTCTTTTTCTGCCTGTGTTTTGTCCCTTTTCCAGCGCCACCTAATTCCATAAGTGAGGGTACACACTGCTCTCTCCAAACAGTGAAATTTGGCTTTTCTTGGTACAAATTCGTGCAGCCCTGATGGAGCTGAGCCCCCTCCTGAGGTGCCTCATGGAAAGTTCATTTTCCAGGCACGGATGCAGTGATGGGAGAGCATCCCTGGGCATTGGGATGGGGACATCCTGGCGGGAGCAGGGGGACCTGAGGGACTGATTGATGGCAGCCTGGGACTCTCTCAGCCCTGCATTCAGGACCTACCTCTTTTTTTAAGGCAAGTTTAGCAGCTGCTCCTTTGATTTGCAAAATGAGGTTTAGTTCTAAAGAATAGGCCAAGACTGAGGGGATTCTGTAGGTTTGGGACTTGGAATTGCTTTTATCTTCCTCTTTTTGTCACTTCATTCCTTTCTTTGGGGCCAGAAGTATTTTTGTGTGCTCTTCAAAAGCCGGGCTGCTGTTGTACTTGGGCTCCAAAGAGCCTTAAAAGTGCCATTTAAATTCAGATCTTTTGCAAAGCTTGAAGGGAGAAAAGTTTTTAAAGTGTTTCCTACTTGGACATAATCGATCAGTAGCAGGGTAAAACCCAAAAATGTTCTTTTGGGGACCTTTGCTGAAATTACAGCTGCCTGACACAAGAGTTTAGGTGTCAGCTGAATAAAGAGAACATTTGGCCATCACAACAGAATGTCCAGTTTTTAATTTTACTTCTTTTCTAGGAGTAAAAAAAATAGGGTTAATATTCTCCCATTTGGTTTGCTTGATCAAGAGTGCAGTTTAATTAAATAAAATGAGCACAACCACCATTTTTTTGCATTATGGAACTGTCAGCTTAGCATTCAGCTCCCAAAGGGTACTCAAAGGATCATTTAATTTTAAAATGATTGTAGCCTTGAAATAACTTAAAAGGCACTAATATATTTAATCAAAAGAGGTAACTGGTAATAGAGGAATAAATCATTCATGCATATAAATAACAGGGCTCCCACGAGGCTGGGAAGCCAACAGGGAAAATTTTTAGGGCTAAACTGTTTCCTCTGGCCCCCTTCTGTGGAGCTGAATCACCTGAGGTGCTTTGGCACAGGCCCACTTTGGGGTTTGTGTGTGCCCAGCACATCCAGATGTGCTGCCAGCTGTGCCCACGTGTCCTTTGTGCCTGATTTATCCTCCCCACTGGTGCAGGAGTGCTCTGACCTGAGCAGTGCAGTGCCCTGGCAATGGCAGGACTCAGGGTCCCTGCAGTGCCCAATTCCACCTCCCCAGCTGACCCAGAGGGAAGGAGCTGCCCTGACATGAAAATGTCTGTGCCAGCCCCAGTGGGAGCAGCTGCTTCAGGTTGGGCATCTCTTAATTTACTGCCTTTGCTGTGCAAATCATGGCCTGCACCTTTGCTGTGAGAGGTTATTTTAACAAGGCTTGGAGAGCTCAGCTTTAGACAGGGGCTGGGGGCAAATCCAGGCCAGCCCTGGGTGTCACCCCCCTGAAGGTGTCACCACCTGGACATTGTCACCACCCTTACATTGTCACTACCCTGATGGTGTCACCACTCTGACATTGTCACCCCCCTGATGGTGTCACCCCCCTGATGGTGGCACCACCCTGATGGTGTCACCCCCCTGATGGTGTCACCCCCCTGATGGTGGCACCACCCTGACATTGTCACCACTCTGAAGGTGTCACCACCCCGACATTGTCACCCCCCTGACATTGTCACCCCCCTGATGGTGGCACCACCCTGACATTGTCACCACCCCGATGGTGGCACCAACCCCTCTCTATTCCCTCAAGCACCAAACTCATCTCCTTTGAAGGAATTCCCAAGAGTTTCATTAGTGCAAGTTTCATTGAGTCTTTTAAGAGTTGTTTTATTTATAAGCTAGATGAAACAATCAGCCAAGCAGAAACATTCTCTCTATTGTTCTAGATTAGTTATTTGTGGCTCTGTTAATTAGTAAATAGAGTATTATGTGCATGATACAATAATGCAGGAGGAATTCTGCCAGCATTTTAACTGAGTGACTTTAACTGAAGTTGTGACCAGCTGGGGACTCTGCTCCCAAATATTCCCAGGGAACTGAAGTTCCCACCAAGTGGCACTTATTGATATATTTTTATATTCTATATTAATTGTTATACACATGATAATACAACACAAGAGCTTTCTCCCTGAACCTCTGGGGCTCCTGCTGTGCTCCCAGCTCTTCCCAGGCAATTGAAGTTCCCATCAAGTGCAATTAAACACCTGAGCCACTCCAAAACTGTAAATCTTTTGACAAAACATCCACCACGAAGTTTTTCTTTGTGTAATCTGCAAATCTCTCGGGGTGCAGAGGCACAGGTGCCACTCCCGGGCCTGTCCCCTTTTTGCTGTCACACCTTCCCTGTTTTTAATTAACACTCGTGGTTAATATATCCATAGGAATTCCCAGAGACAAGGAAAACTGGCTTTAAGCAGAAGGGATAATGCCACACCTGCCCTGAGCGTTTTGTCCAAAATCCAGAGGGTCAGTTTGCTTAATTGATTAAGCACAAACAGTTCTGGTAAAACCTGCCCTTTCTAGGTTATCTCCTTGAATGGAGTCACTCTGGTAATCCAAAGGGTTTTTTTCAAAGGGATTTAATGAAAAATTAATTTCTGGCGGAAAAAAAAACAAAAGAAGGTGGCAGCTCATAAATATAAGATTCTTCCCATCTGTTGGTGGTGCATGAGTCAGGGCTGTGTGCATATACCTGGATAAAAGATGAATAACCTGCAGCTCGTGCCAGGAGAGCTTTTCAGCAGGCTGGGATCAGGCAGGAGCCCCACCAAGGTCGTTCAGGATTCCCATAAAACAGAAACTTGTTAGAAATGCCCTGTCAGTGGTGCCAGGGCCTCCCTGGAGTGTTCACAGCAGTGAGGCTGAGGAAAACTCCTCTGGCCTCAAACACTGATGAGGGCAAAGCACCACAAATTGAACCTTTAATATTTTATTGATGCTGAAATCTGGATTTGCTGTTCTGGGGCTGCCCCTGCATCCCTGGCAGTGCCCAGGGCCAGGCTGGGCAGGGCTGGAGCACCTGGGACAGTGGAGGTGTCCCTGCCATGGCACGGGTGGCACTGGAGGGGCTTCAAGGTCCCTTCAGCCCAAACCATTCTGTGATAACAAAAACAACAAAAGGGGAATTGTGGGGGAAATTACAGAGATGTGCAAAGCAGGGGTGGGCAATACAGGCTGAGGGTCCTGGATTTCAGCTTCCTCCTCTGTGGTGGAGCTCTGCAGGATTTCTCTTTTCCCTAATCCTAATCTGGGTAGCTCCTTTAGAACATTTCTCCAGTCTCCTATTTTTAAATACACAGAAGCTGTCTTAATGAGAAGGCGATTTCATGGGTAAAAACCAAGCAATTCCATCAAAGAGAAAGTTGTTTCCTGCATATCCATCACATTTCTTCGAGTGGCATTGGAGAATTTAGAAATTCCAGGGCTGGGGATGCCACACTGTGGGTACACACCCCATTTCTGGGATCTCCAGCCCATGTTTGCAGCAAACAGCCCCAGCCCAAAGCTGGGTGCCAAAGCTTTGCCAGGCTGCTCCCTGGGTGTGCCAGGAGGGAGCAGGTCCTGTCCCTGCCAGGGTGGGAGGATGTTGTTCTCCTGCCATACTGTGAGTGGGAGAGTGGGAACAACCAGCCAAAAGCTGCAATGGCATTTCAAGTTAACGAAGCTTTCAGGAGCTGCCTCTGATCCAGCAGATGTGGCTTAAATAATTTACATTTCCTGCATCCTGTGGTGTTTGTGAGGGTCCCCAGGATGAGGATGAGAACTGACTCCAAGTTCTCAGAAGGCTGATATTACATATTATATTATATTATATTATATTATATTAATTATATTATATTATATTATATTATATTATATTATATTATATTATATTATATTATATTATATTATATTATATTATATTATATATAACATAATATGACATAATATAACAATATAATATAATATGACATAATAAAACAATAATATAATATAATATAATATAATATAATATAATATAATATAATATATATAACATAATATGTTATATATAATATAATATATTATATTATAATATATTATATTATATTATATTATAATATATAATTATATTATAATAATATATATAATTATATATTATATTATATTATATTATATTATATTATATTATATTATATTATATTATATTATATTATATTATATTATATTATATTATATTATTATGTTATGTTATATAATATATTTCTATAGAGAAAGGAGACATCAGAAGGCCAGAAAAGAATGAATAATAAAAACCTGTGACAGACTCAGAGAGCCTGACACAGCTGACTGTGATTGGCCATTACTTAAAAACAATTCACATGTTTGGATAAACAATCTCCAGGCCAAAGCAGCAAAACATGGAGAAGCTGAAGCTTCCCAGGAGAAGAAATCCTGGCAAAGGTATTTTTCAGAAAATATCATGGTGACAGCATCTCTTACCATGGGAAAGGGGGAAGTGCCATGAATTTTCTGGAAGTTTCTGTGGGGTGACTTTGGTTTGGTTTGGTTTGGTGGATGAGGGAATATCTGGCATTGGAAGGGGCCCTCAAGGACTGAGTGCTGCTGAGCTGCCATCAGTGATTGATGTGTGCTGGCAGCCACCAGGAAAATTCTGCTTTCTACATTGAAAGAGTTCTAAATTTAGGGGTTTTTTTGGTTTACCACTCCCACTCCTCTCCCTGGGGATAAAAAGGAAAAGCACAGGGAGGGCAGGGACCTGTTGAGTGCAGGGGAGTTGATTTGGAAGAGGTTTTGTCCTTTTTTGATAATTTCTGGGTGTGAGTGGTTTGCTGACACTTCTTGTAAGGGAAAGGGGTTGTGGTGGCCACAGATCCTTTAATTTTCCTGTTTGGCAGCTCCCAGATGGGATTTCACCAATTTCTTGCTCCCTGGACAAGGTTCTGCCTCTATGGGTTGGGATTTCTGCATCCTTGGAGGGAATGGCCTCTACACACACCCCACCCCAGGAAATCAGTAAATAAAATCATCTGTTAAATTTAGTCTTCAGTAAGGAAAGCTTTTAAAGAGATGCTCTCAAGTGTTTCTCCATGGAAAATGAGAAAGGGGAGTGCATTTCTCTTGGCTTTATTCCCACTCAGCTCTGTCCCAGCAAAAATAAAAGCAGCTTTCTGCACTGCATCCTCATTTACAGGGCAATAAAATCCCAGGAAAAAGCAGCAATGCTTCATAAAAGTACAAACCAAGCAAATGGAAACCTCTCCTGGGATGAGTCCAGCCCTCAGATCGTTTGGAGCTGGTCAGGAGCTGTGTGGGATGGTCACATTCCAGCTGCTGAAACAAAAATCAATGGACATGACATGAGTTAATACAGGGGGAGGATTTTCCCTCTGGGCACTGCCAAAGGTTCAGGGCAGAATTTTCCACAGAAACTTTCATCTGAGGCTGATGATGTTTTATCTTGTTAATCTGATGGAGTTTCTGGTTCTGTCTGTGCTGTGGCCACCTGGGCCCTGCCCAGCCCAGGCTGTTGACAGGGGGTGGCTCCTGACAGCTCAGGTGGGTTCAAGGGTGTTTGGCTGTGGATGGATCAGGTGGTTCAGGTGTGGTTTGGGTGTTCCTGATGGATCAGGTGTGGTTTGGGTGTTCCTTGGGGATCAGGAGTGTTCAGGTGTGCTTCGACTGTGTATGGATCAGGTGGTTCAGGTGTTCTTTGGCTTTTCTCAAGGGTTCAGGTGTGTTTTGGCTGCTGTTGATGGATCAGGACTGTTCAGGTGTGCTTTGGCTGTTCCTGACAGGTCAGGTGGTTCAGGTGTTGTTTGGCTGTTCCTGAGGGTTCAGGTATGCTTTGGCTGTTGATGGATCAGGTGTGTTCAGGTGTGGTTTGGCTGTTCCTGATGGATCAGGAGTGTCCAGGTGTGCTTTGGCTGTTCCTTAGGGCTCAGGTTGTTCAGGTGTGCTCTGGCTGTTGATGGATCAGGTGGTTCAGGTGTGCTCTGGCTGTTCCTGATAGGTCAGGTGGTCCAAATGTGCTTTAGCTGTTGATGGATCAGGTGGTTCAGGTGTGTTTTGGCTGTTCCTTAGGGTTCAGGTATGTTCAGGTGTGCTTTGGCTGTTGATGGATCAGGTTTGTCCAGGTGTGCTCTGGCTGTTGATGGATCAGGTGTGTCCAGGTGTGCTCTGGCTGTGGATGGATCAGGTTTGTCCAGGTGTGCTCTGGCTGTTCCCCCAAGCCCTGTGTGCCCACACCAAGGCCCCTGTGGCCCCTGGGCAGTGCCCCCAGCAGCTGCCCACAGGAATGCTCCTCCTTGGCTGGGTAACCTGGCTGCACCAGGCCAGCCTTCCCTCAGTGCTCCCAGCACGCCTGGAGCCCAGAGCAGGGCTGTGTGTGGAGCTGCTCCCCCAGCTCACACTGCTGCTCCCCGGGGAGCCCTTGCACATGATTGACCATTTTCATCTCCTGCCTGCATTCCTCACGTGGCTTCCAGGGATGTGCATCCTGTGGCAGGAGTGGACTGTGGCCCAGGAGGGATTCAGGGCTGTGCAACAAAGCATCCCTGCTGTAATTTCATTCTCATCTTCATCTTCTCCTGCTGTATCCCCCTGAAACTCCACGCTGGGCTATTCTGAACATCATTTCCAGCAGCTCTGCTCCTGCAGCTCCAGCCCAGCCCTGTGTTTCAGCACAGGAGAGGCACTGCTGGCACTGCCAGGGTAAATCCCCTGCCTGGGTGGAGAGAGGGTGGTGCTGGCTGTGTGTGAATGGGGGGAAAGGTGCAAGAGCTGAAATGGGGGATGTGGGACTCCAGGTAGCTCTCCAAAATGCAGTTTATTGTGTCCAAAATGCAGTTTATTGTATACAAAATGCAGTTTATTGTGTACAAAATGCAGTTTATTGTATACAAAATGCAGTTTATTGTATCCAGGATGTCACAGCAGTCCAGGGTCATGGGTGACAGAGCTGTGCCCACAGCTGTCAGCTCCAGCTGCAGGCAGGCCTGGAGACCCTTTGGTTTTGGTTACATTGCATTATAGACTTCTCTTTTGGTTACAGTGCATTCTAGACTTTTCTTTGCTGAGCATCTTCATACAGCAGAACCAATCTATACCTTAACTTTTATCTCTAGCCTATTGTAACTCCTGTAATTGCCATATTCATGTTACTGTTCTCCAATCGCTCACAGTCAGTACATTACAGTTTGAGCTAGAAGTTGTTTTTCAGTTTTCTTGCAGTGGAAAATTCTGAGACCTTTTTTCTACTTGCACCATTTGCTGCCTTGTTTGCCTGTGCTCTGTTTCTGCTTGGTACAAACATCTTCTTGTTTGGGGTGGGTTTATCCTTTGCTCTAAGCCATAAAACCCCTTCTAACCAACACACCCTTTGCCTCCTTGGTTATCCAGTGAGACTGGCTCAGCAATTCTTTTCTTCTCTATCAAAACTTGCTTCCATCTCTATTTCTTCATCAGACTCTACATTCAAAAATCTTTCTGCTAAGCTTCCAGATCTGTGAGACTTTCTTGTCCAACTCTCATCCTTCCCAACAGAAAGGTGCCTGAGGGCAGAAGGATCAGGGCACTGTTCCTTTCCAGCTGGGTGATGGGGGCAGAGGGGCAGAAATCCCTTCTGGGAAGGGCAGCTTTGGGGGAACACTGGGATTTATTTGGGGTCTTGCTACGGTGTCACAGAGCAGAGCAGCCAAAGGGTCCCTGTCAGGACAAACCTGAGTTCCTCTGACTGCTCCCCATGGTCCCAGAGCCACCAGAACCCAAATCCAAGCAGAGCTGCTTCAGGCCAAGGGCTTGTGAGGGCTGAGTGTCTCCATGGGCAGCCTGAGCAGCTCCTGAGCTGTGCCCAGGGCCCTGCTGAGCTGGCACTGCCCAGTGCTCCTGCTGGCACCACAGGCTGGGTTGGCTTTGTGTTGGTCACTGTGGGCAGGGCAGTCCTTTCCCACCTCTGTGACCTGTTCAATTTTCACTCTAAATCAAATTCCTCAACAGCACCAATTTCACCTCAGTGTCATTTTGTCCTGCAGACACCTTTGTGCAGGTGTGTGTGCTTAGAAAATGAATGGAATGTTGCATTGTTGAACATGGGGTTGTTCCTCCCTCCAGCCCAGTCAGAACCCAGCTGAGCCTCAGGGCTGGAGGCTAATGCTGCAGTTTCTGGTTTCTTGTTCTCCTTCAGAGCCTGTGTCCCCAAGGACTGGGTCAGACTGCCTGCTCACAGGGGCTGAGCTGCTGCCTCTCAACGGGGGCTGCTTTAGGTTCAGTTTGTTTGAGTTTGGGTTTTTTTGAGTCAGTCAGCAAGAGCAGCTCGTTGTGCACTGAACCCAGTGGATAGAAGGATTTGCTTCCTAAACCTCAGCTTTATGAAGTTTTACTTCCTAAAACTTCCCAAAGCTCGATGTTCCCCCATTGCTGAGCCCCCCCAGCAGCAGTGTGAGCACTCCAAGGCTGTCCCTGGGGACCTGGCTGTGCCCTGCCAGCTCCTGCTGTGCCCCTGCCCTCGGCCTTGTCCTTGCTTTGACTTCATTTGCAGAGCCCCTGGGAATAACTTGTGGCCCTCCTCCTGCACAATGACACTTTGCCAAGAGGAGGGACAAGAACTTGTTTAAAAATGCAAACCAGGAAAGTTCCCCCAGTCCAACACAGTGATTAACTACCCCAGCTCACATGGAATAATAATTGCAGCCTTTCCTCCACGCTCCCACCTTGGCATTGTTCTCCTGAGCATCACCTGGTACATCTGCACTAGCACGACACTTTCTTAATGCACAATCAGAATTAGAACACCTTTTACAGCATTCTGTATAATTAAAAAGCCAGACTTCCTCTGAAATAACAGTATTCTGGCAAGTGAGGTGGCACAGATGAATAATTTTGCTGGCAGGTTGGGCTGTACATCAGGCTGGAGAAGTAGGACATGTTCCTTATTTGTTGTCACTTTTCCTTTGTGCTTAATGCAGATTTGTCTGATTCCAGCTCTGGAGGGGGAAACCTTGATTTAGGAAGCTGAGTTTCAATAAAATGACACCACCTTATGCTCTGTCACCTTTATCCTCGAGTTACTCCACAGCCTTGCTAGGATTCCAGGCAGGGAAATGGATTAATTGTTATTAAGGGGGGCAATTGCAGCCCATGGAATCCCCACTGCCCTGGGGGAGAGGTGGCTCCTGCTGGGATGGGATAATGAAAGCAGCCCCAGCTCCCAAAGCCCAGCACAATCCCTGACCTGTCTGGGTTGGAAGATGCTGCTGTGGGTCTGTAAAATGTGGTGCCACACAGGTTCCAGCTTCCACTTCAATGTAAAATCAAATTTCTGCTCCCTGCAGTTGTTGAGGATGGAAGAAATGTTGGCTCAGAATTCCAAAGATAGATAAAGACGTTATAACTAATTAAAAAAACAATAGAAATGGCTGGGATTAAGGCAATTTTAGCATTTGTGAGGGCTGGGAGGAAAGCAGCCTCGTGCCTGGTTTCAGGGCTGATGCTGGGCAATGCTGTTTTCAGCTTCTCTCTCTATGTCCAAGTCTTAGTGAAAAGAATTTTTAGTCTCACTTTGAGTCCAGAAAGTCTTTACAGTGGATAAGGCAGCACTTTTAGGTGGTTCCATACTCACTGAAATTTTCCTACTCCCCCCTACTCTTACACCCCTTTCAAACCTTTCTCTGTTCCTAAAACTGCAGCGAGTCCTTGGCACGATGTAAAACCCCAGTGAGAACAGTGCTGAGCTCCTGCTGACCTGTCTGACACCTCTGACAAGGCACAGACCCACAGAACATGGAAATCTGAGCCCTGGAAGGGCCCTGAGGGCAGGGCTGGGGCAGGGAGCTGGAGCTGCTGACCTCCAGGGCATGGTGGGGAGCTGCTCCAGGCACTGCTGTGCTGTGGCAGCGTTCAGAGTGTTGGGTAAAACGGATTTAAAGGGTTTGTGCTTCCCTGGAGTGCTGCTGTTGGGGTTTGGGGTTGTGCCAGGCTGGGGGTGGCATGGCTGGGTTTGGAATGTGCCCGGAGCCCTTCAGGGTGATCAGATGTCCTTATACCCATCTCTCTTTATATCCATCTATCCTTATATCCATCTATCTTTATATCCATCTGTCTTTATATCCATCTCTATACTCATCTCTATAACCTTCTGATCTGGGGGTCAAAATAAGTGAAAATAGAACTGAGGCACCGAATATTCATTTGCTGGATTTTTAATTTTTTCCTTTCATACAAGGAATCAAATCCCATTTTACTGTTCTGGCCTGGTGGATTAAAATAAACCACAGCTTATTTGTGCTCAAAACCCACTCTGGTATCTTTTGCCTGATCCAGGTACTCAGATTTTCTCTTAGGGTGGAGTTGATGAAGGGTATTTTGCTGCAGTATCAGCTGCCTGATAATTTAACTTCCCTTATTCCATTATGGTGCTAAGCAACATTTTAAAGGATTGTGAGTTTCCTTTTTGGTATGGGTGTCTGGAGAGTATGTAGAGCCTTTATAATAAGCTTTAAATCTAAATAAAAAGTTAAGTATATAGCACTCTCAGTCTTCAGAGCACTGGGGTAGATTTATTTAATCATCCTTTATGAGGCAGGGCAGCAGTTTCAGCCCCACAGCACCCAGGGGGGTTCATCAGAGGGTGAGGGGCTTGCTGGGCTCAGGAGAAATGTCACTGCCAGGAGGGCAGGGGGGAATCTGCCCCTCAATGAGCCCAGTTTGCCACCAGAGCCTCTGGTATTTGTGGGGCTCCCAGATGAGGAAAGGAATGATGAATCTGACTCCATGTTCTCAGAAGGCTGATTCATTTTTTTATGATATTATATTATATTAAAGAATGCTGTACTAAACTATACTAAAATACAGAAAGGATACTTACAGAAGGATAAAAATATAACAATGAAAACTCATGACTCCTCCCAGAGCCTTGACACTGATTGGCCATTGAGTCAAAACAATTCACATGAAACCAATGAAACAATCACTGTGGGTAAACAATCCCCAAACACATTCCAAAACAGCAAAACACAGGAGAAGCAAATGAGATAATTATTGTTTTCCTTTTTCTCTGAGGCCTCTCAGCTTCCCAGGAGAAGAATCCTGGACAAGGGATTTTTCCAGAAGATGTGAATGTGACAAGTGCCCAGCCCTGGCTTGGTGCAGGAGCTGCTCCTGCCTGGGATGGAAGCAGAGGCAGAGCAGGCACAGATCTGCCCCTCCTGGCCCTGACCTGTGCTTTGAGAGCTCTGCCAGGCTGCATGAACTGCTGTGGCACCAGGATGTTCTCTGAAAAATCCCTTCACTAGGACTTTTCTCCTGAGAAGCCTCAGAAAGGAAATGCAAACAGTAATTATCTGATTGCTTGGAATGTGGACTGCAGGTTGCTGACCAACAGGTGCATCTATGATTGGTTCCATGTGAATTGTTTTTAATTAATGACCAATCACAGTCCAGCTGTGTCAGATTCTGGTCAGTCATGGGTTTTTATTATTCATTCTTGTTTTAGCCTTCTGGTGTCTCCTTTCTCTTTCTTTAGTATAGTTTTAGTACATCTATATAATAATGTAATATAATGTAATATAATGTAATATAATGTAATATAATGTAATGTAATGTAATATAATGTAATGTAATGTAATATAATGTAATGTAATATAATGTAATGTAATATAATGTAATGTAATATAACATATTATAATGTAATATAATCTAATATAATGTAATATAATATAATATAATACAGTAACATGTAATATAATAGTACATATAATATAATATAATATAATATAATATAATATAATATAATATAATATAATATAATATAATATAATAATATATCTGCCTTCTGAGAGCTTGGAGTCCATTCTAATCTCTCACCACGTCCTGGGGACCCTCCCAACACCACAACACTGCTGGTTATCAGCTGCTCCCTAAAGGGTTTGGGAATGCTGCTCCCATCCTGCACATTTCCCCCCTGGTTGTCTCCAAGCCCAGAGCAGCCCTGAATACCAAGGACAGCCCTACCTGGGCTGGGCTATTTAATCACCTCATAAAAGAATGGAAACAGATACTTAATGAATCAAAGTGCACTCAGATTAAATGATCAGAAATTCCTAGTTAATCACCAGAAAGGAAACTAATTAAATTACCATTCAGCTTTTATGGGGGCCTTGGGATGGTAAGCTGAAATAAGTCCCTTCAATCACTTTTTCCATTAAATGGGACAGGCATATTCAAGGTTAGTGAAGATAAATGTGATGTTCTTTGCTTGCTCTTGAAATTATAGTATTTAAATATCATTTTATGCTTCATCACCTAACTAAACCCAAAGTAGGCTGCAAGGAGAGGCCCTGGCAGAGACAGCTGAGCAGAGAGGCACAGGGAAGGAAGGCGAAAATTGAGAATACGCGTATCGAGAATTAAAAGGTTTTCATTTAATTATCATTTAAATTTCTAATTGCATTTTGCCTTCAGGAATAAGGTAGATAAGTGGTGCTGCCAGGTGCTGAGATGCCAATTCCAGCCCTGCCTCTGGCCCTCGGGAAGCACAGAGTGTTAAATTAGGTGGTGTGTGATGTCTGCTGCCTGCAAACCTGACCCTTCCCACAGCCTAAAGGGGAAGAACTGTGGAAATTCACAATATTAGCAGCAAAAGAGAAAATTCCTCTGTATTGTTTGGGCAGTTCTGTGTCCTTGGGGGCCACCACCAGTGTGGGACAGAGCCTGGGCAGGTAGGTCAGGTCCCTGCTCCCTCTGAGGCTGCAGCACTGAGTTACCACCCTGTGGGTGCCTCCTGCTGCCCACTGCATCCTGAGCTTTATCCACTGCATCCTGAGCTTTATCCCCTTCATCCTGAGCTTTTCCCACTTCATCCTGAGCTTTTCCCACTTCATTCTGGGCTTTATCCACTGCATCCTGGGCTTTATCCACTGCATCCTGGGCTTTTTCCACTTCATCCTGGGCTTTATCCACTTCATTCTGGGCTTTATCCACTGCATCCTGAGCTTTATTCACTGCATCCTGGGCTTTTTCCACTGCATCCTGAGCTTTATCCACTGCATCCTGAGCTTTATCCACTGCATCCTGAGCTTTATCCACTGCATCCTGAGCTTTTCCCACTTCATCTTGAGTTTTTCCCACTTCATCCTGGGCTTTATCCACTTCATCCTGGGCTTTTCCCATTTCATCCTGGGCTTTTCCCACTTCATCCTGGGCTTTATCCACTTCATCTTTGGCTTTATCCACTTCATCCTGAGCTTTTCCCATTTTATCCTGATCTTTTCCCACTTCATCCTGAGCTTTTCTCACTTCATCCTGGGCTTTATCCACTTCATCCTGGGCTTTTTCTACTTCATACTGAGTTTTTCCCACTTCATACTGAGCTTTATCCCCTTCATCCTGAGTTTTTCCCACTTCATCCTGAGCTTTATCCCCTTCGTCCTGGGCTTTTCCCACTTCATCCTGGGCAGGGAGTGTCTCCCTGATGTTCTTCCAGGAGCTCTGAATTCCAGGTGGCTGCTCCGTGCTCCATCCTTCTGCCTCCCCCCCTGTCCCCAGGGATTGTCCCTTTCCCAGAGCAGCTCCCCCATCCCTGGGACATTCCTGTCCCAGCGCTGCTGTTTCTCAAACAAAAGCTCCCTGAATGGAAGGGAAATCTCCCCGTGCTTCAAAGCCAGAGGTAAATACAGCCTGAAACACGGAACAGCTCCTGGAGAGAGGAGAGAGGGAGAAATCTTGGTTTAAGCATCAGTCTGTGTATTTTGGTATTCCTTTTTTATTTTCTTTTTGTTATATTTCTTAAGGCAAACCTTTACAGGCTCACAAAAGTGACAAAAGATCCAGTGATATCCCTTCAGTTCCCTGAAAAGGAGGATTTTCAGCAGAAAGTGAAATCAGTGAAATCCTTTCACTTTCTTTCTTAGCGTTTTAACAACCATACCCGAGGTTTCTGACACCCAGAACTTGCTTGAAAAGTTAAGAAAAGAAAACACAGCTGCAGGGTTTCAAAGCAGGGCACAACCAAGTCAAAATAATCTGACTATAAAATCTGGGAGCTTTTCATTCACTCTGAGGTTTTCTCACTAAGGGAGATCCTGAGAGAAAAGGTCATTGAGACTCCTGGTTAAATTGGTGGGGTTTTACTTAAAATCATAATAAATGTCCTTTTGTGGTGAATGATCGACTGTGACAATATTTGCCAGCTGAAGCCCACAGAGCCTTGAAGTGTTGCTGATTTTGTTTTCTATTAATATGGGTAATTATGTTTACTTTGCCACTTGGGATCGTATCATCATTGAAATAATTAGTGCATTTCCAGATACTTTGATAGATCCAAAAATTTCCTCTAAAAGCCTCCAAATACAAACACAGAGAACAAGAAAGGAGCATAATGATATTATTTTTCAATTTAAATATTTTTAGATCAGTATCAACACTGGGAGGGGGAGTGGCACACGGGGTTGGAGTGGAGCTGAATATTACAGAGGAAAAGAATGACTCATGTTCTTTGAGAAGGGATAAAGGACCTGCAGGGAATCTCTGGAGCAGGACTGGCAGCTGGAGCCTTCCTCCCTTCCAGCACCTCCTTTCCAGCTCGGTCCTTGCCTCAAGGATTCCCTCTGGATCAAGGGAGTGAATCCAGATGTTCCTGCAGCAGCTGGGGCTGCCCTCCCCACACCCCGGGAAGGATGTCCAGGAGCTGCTTCCTTTGGAGAGAATTGCTCTTTTTGTCTGCTTGGGAGGTGTTTTGGAGGGTTTTTTCCCCATATCTTTTTTTGCTTTGAGTGAAGTATTCCCAAAGTTTGGCTGAGCCCATCATTCTGGTGCCTGAGAACTGCAGATATTTTTGGGGCACGAGGGATGCTCCATTATAATAATTTAAACAAACTTTCCATGCATTTGTTACAGCGGGGACAAACTGTTTTGGATGCAGACATCACCTTGGATTCTCAGAGATGTGGTCACAGAGCAGGATTTGTGTGGCCACAGCCCGTGGCTTTGTGTGCCCGCACTTTCCATCCCTCTCAGTGAGGAGCAATTAGCAATTAGCAATTAGTTAGCTCAGCACTTTGTGGGAGCGCTGAGCCCCTGGGGGATGCTGCAGCCTTTCCTCAGCACTTTCTGCTCTGGGACTTCCCAAGGACAGGCTCTGCTCTGGGACTTCCCAAGGAGAGCACGGCCCGCGGGATTTGGGGACAGGAATGTCAGCAGGGGCTGCTCCAGCTGTTCCAGCTGTTCCAGCTGTTCGCCCTGTGCCCCACAGCTGCTCCCTGTGAAGCTGAGGGGATGATCAGATCCTCACCTGGGGCAGGACATGGTGGGAGATTCCTTAACCCCTTCCTGGGCTGATCCCAGCTCGTTTCCATCTCTGTGGAATTGGAGAATCAAAGGTTAAAACCTCCTTGAAGCTCAGGAAATGAGGAGAGATCCCAGCTGAGGGTCTGTTCTGAGCACACAGAATCTCATTAGTTACTGGTGAAGGGGAATTGAAGCGAAATTGTTTTGCCTGATGATCTAATTCCTTACCTGGCTGGTGTTTTCCCTGGACTGCTGGAGCCTGTTTTGTTTCACTGCAGTTGGAAATCGTAGCAACAGGCCCCAGAACATCCCTGATGAGCTGAGTGCCTTTTCCCTGGCGTGTTCTTCATTTCAGAGCAGAGCTTGTTCATTATGGCAGAGGCCTGAAAATGTTGATTTCTGTCTTACTGGCATGGTGGAGGTGCCAAAAATAATCAAAGCCCAGGAACACACTGGTAAAACCCTGAAGCAAAAACGTGTGGCTTTAAAGAAGGTTTAAAAAAAAACAACTTGGACCTTCATCTGATGGAGTTTCCATAGTGGGAAAGAACAATGAACAACCCAAAGCAGGGAGAGTGAGAGATCCACATCCCAGCAGGCCCCAAACCAGGCTGCTTAAAATGAACCCTCTAATCTGCATTGCAGCTCTCATGTTTAATATTCACCGGGGCCAAGGGGCACCACAGCCTCTCCTGCTAATCCCAAATAATCTCTTTCATGTTCAGGGGGATCTTGCTCCCAGTTTCTGACTACAGAGCCAGGGCCACGAGGAATTAATTGCAGGATGGCTCTGAGCCTGATGGGTTTTGTAGCTGCCTTGCCCATAGCTGCAGGCTATGGCTCGTGTTTTAGGCTTTTGATCTCGTCGTGATCATATTGGCATGATTTGGTGAATCTCCCAGGATCCTGCTGCAAGGCCTGATTAGTGTAAATTAAGACGTGTGCAGTGAAAAGTGTGCAGGTACCAGAAGTTTCCAAGGAAATGATGCTGGGAAGTGGTGGTGGTGGTAATTCACTCGTTTTGTTTCAAGGCACCAAGGCAGGTTTGGGAGAAAATAATACTGCAAAAAGGAGGCATCAGAAGGTGTCTGTAGGTGCATTTGGCAGAGCTGTGGTCTCATGTTTTGTTAATTATTTTTAATTATGCAGATGTAGGTGAAACATTTGTACATTTTATGCAAATATACTGTGCTGGTCTCTGTCCTCCTGCTCTGCAAGTGAAGTTTTAGTGAAGGCAAAAACAAAGAGACTGGAAGAAAGAATTAAAAAAAAACAACAAAGCCAAACATTCCCTAAACAAATTGCAAAAGCAAGGCATTTTGAAGCAACCAAAATGTTCCTTCTTAAAACCTGGAGACTGGAAGTAACCCCCAAACCCACATTTTGGACAGAAAATCCCTGGGGTTTTGCCCCCACTGCTGCTCTCAGGGGAGCTGGGAGAGGAGGGATGCTCTGGGCACTCAGCAGTTGCAGGATGCTGTTTGCAAAGGCAGATTTTCCCTTGGGTTGCTGCTTCCAGCCAGGAGCAATAAGGAAAATAGATGATGTTAAGAAGTTATGTGCTGGAAGTGCCTTATTTTATTTCATTTCCCTCCAGAAAAAAAACCTGTTTTCAGAGGAGTAAGTCTGTTTAGGAGTGCAATCCTGCTGGACAGAAGGCAGCTGGAATGTTTCCATTTTGTGAACTGGGAGGGGTGGGAGCAGCAGGCTGCAGGTTTCAGAAGGCTGATTTATTATTTTATATATTTTATATATTATATTTCTATATTATATTAAATATAAAAATATATTAATCATATTATTATATTATATTATATTATATTATATTATATTATAGTATATTATAGTATAGTATATTATATTACATTGCATTACATTATATTACATTATATTATATTATATTGTATTATACTATATTATATTGTATTGTATTATATTATATTATATTAGATATAAAATATTACATATAAAATATATAAAATAATATGTATTATTTTTATTTTCTATAATATATGAAATAATGTATTATTTTATATATTATATAAAAGAAAATTATATATTAGAACTATACTAAAAGAATAGAATAAAGGATTTCATCAGAAGGCTTGAAAGGAATAGAAAGGAATGAATAACAAAAGCTCCTGACTCTCAGAGAGTGAGCCATTTGGATGGTGATTGGCCATTAATTAAAAACAACCACATGAGACCAATCAAAGATGCAGCTGTTGTATTCAACAGCAGCAGATAATTATTGTTTTTATTTTCCTTTGAGGCTTCTCAGTTTCTCAGGAGAAAAATCCTGGCAAAGGGATTTTTCAGAAAATATCCTGGTGACAGATGGGGGTTACAGAACCCCCCAGGCTGCCCTGGCTCTGTGACCCCTGCATGGGGATTTGCAGGAAATCCTGGTTTGTGGGACCTGCTGATTGATCATTGATAGGTGATTGATCATTGATAGGTGATTGATCATTAATAGGTGATTGATCATTAATAAGTGATTGATCATTGATAGGTGATTGACCATTTATAGGTGTTTAAATCAGTCACAGGAGGGGTCTGTGTGGGACAGGGGCTGGGAGCCACCACACAGCACAGGGACAGCGTTAGACCAAGTTCAGGATAATCCCAGTTTCCATTCCAAGGGCTGTCCTAGAAGAAAACTTGATATTCATAAACTGGGCACTGAACCCAGCTCCTAAAACACACCCAGTTCTTGCTTTATTAACTGGGGTGTGGTTTAAAGCAAAGTTTCCCCTTTCCTAACATGTTGGAAAAAGCCTTTTCTTCGCACCAAAAGTTTTAAATTGTGCCCAGACCTGGTGTGATGAATGGACCTGGAGGTTTTGCTGAGTGAATAAATCACAGAGCTGATGTTTGAGGGATGGCAGGAGGGCATAATGAGTGAAGAGGTGATGAGTTCCACAAATGTCACCTTGGTTTGAGCAGCACAGGTGAGGGTGCTTTGCTTTCCCAAGGATTGATTGCACTGCCTGGGCTGTGCAGTGTCACATGTGCTGAGCACTGGGTTTGGGAATTTTAATCCAGCTGCCCCACATGAACCAGCTTTCAGCACTGCCTTCTCTTAAAAAAAAAAAAAAAAAAAAAAGGTAATTTTCTTTAATTGTTATCAACAAAAGAAAATTAATAGGAGAAAATAGTTGGAGAAAATACATGGAAATGCTTGAATTTCTTTGTTCTATTTGCCAAAACCCCATCCCTGGCCTCAGCCTGACTCCTCTGAAGAGGCCAGAGGAGCTGGAGGTGTGGGCCTGCCTGGGAGAGAGCACAGAGCACAGAAAATATTTATTTTCCTTGCCCTGAACAGAGCCCTCCCTCAGCTTTACTGAGGAGAGACCCACTTGAAATATCCCAAGTCATTACACTAATTAGCTAATGCCTAAAAAGGGCTCTGAAGAGGAAAAGCATTAAATAAATAGGCAGCAGTGTTAATATTATTTTTAATAAATAGGAGAGAACATTTCATAATGAAGGCTCGTGTGATGAGCACATTTCTTTGTGTAACATCCCACGGCCCTTAACTACAGAAGAATTAAATAATAACTCATTATTTCAAGCTTAGGCTTTAGGCACTGTATAGAGGTCAGGCTTTTATTTTCCTGAAAAATAGGTTAAAAATTCAAGCATTTTTCTATTTTTCTCTTCAGGAAGATGAAGGAGGGCAGCATGACAATGGCCTGCACCTCATACCCACTGCTCAGGCACATAATGGGGCTGGGAAGCTTTTCTAAAAACCACTCTGGTCCTGAATTGAGATTCTGTCCAGCTCCCTTGGAATGAGACACAAAGGTGGATAAAGAAACCTGGATCACACAGGAAAGCTGCTGAAACCCAGCACAATGGAGTGGAAAGCAGGGATGTTATGTAAGTGCAATGCTTTAATTGGAAAGGAAAACGTCCTCAGCTTTTTTTGGGAGCTGCTTCCCTCATGGATTGTGAGGGAATGGGAAAACTGAGGGCTTGCCACTGTCTGCCTGCAGGGATTCGTTTTTCTCCTTTTAGTCAACAGCATTTCTTGATTTATTTGATTTAAACTTTGGATTTCCCTCTCAGCTCTGGGATCTCAGGGGGTTCTGTCCCTTCCCTGATCCCCCCTGTGCCCTCCTTCCCTGCTCAGAGTTTGGGAGGGAGCTGCAGCTCAGTTTTTGGAGAGAACTCCTTGAATTTAATATCTACCAAAAACTGTTAGCTGGGAGGGTAAAGGAGACACCTTGGGGAGACTGCAGTGGGGCTGGGATGTCACTGGGATATTTTATTAAAAATCCCTTCACCAGGATTTCTTCTCCTGGCAAGATGAGAGGCCTCAGCTTCTCCATGTTTTGTGGTCTGGAGATTGTTTATCCAAACATGTGAATTGTTTTAAAATAATGATCAATCACAGCCAGCTGTGTCAGACTCTCTGAGTCAGTCACAGCTTTTTATTTTTCATTCCTTGGTAGCCTTCTGATGGCTCCTTTGTCTTTCTTTAGTATAGTTTTAGTATAGCAATATAATATAATAAAATGTAATATAATAGTATTGTATATAATAACATATAATAGTACGTATAATATAATAGTACATATAATATAATGCAGTAACATATAATATAATAACATATAATAGTACATATAATATAATATAATATGATATGATATAATAGTATTGTATATAATAACATATAATAGTACGCATAATATAATAGTACATATATAATACAGTAACATATAATATAATAACATATAATAGTGCATGTAATGTAATATGATATGATTTGATATAATATAATATAATATAACATAATAGTATATAATATTATATAATAATATATAATATATGACATATAATATAACATAATATAACTTAGTAGTATAGTATATAATATTATATAATATATACTATTATATAGTATATAATAGTATATATTATTATATATACTATTATAATAATAATAGTATATACAATAATATAATATATATAATATATTATATTATATAATATAAAATATATAACAATATATAATATATAAAATATAATATTATATATGTACAATAATATATAATAATATATAATATTATATTACATATAATATTTTATAATATAATACAATATAAATCAGCCTTCTGAGAACTTAGAGTCAAATTCTCATCTCTCACCTCATCCTGGGGACCCTCCCAACACCACCAAACCATTGGGATCCTGCATCCTCCCTTCCTGACCAGCAGCACCCCCTCAGCTCCAGCATTATCCCCCACCCTTTTCTGCCACAAGCACAGCACAGCTCCATGCTCCCTCTGCCACCACTCAAAGGACCTTTTGTGGCCTTCCCAGAGAGCCAAAGCTCAGCTCCAGGTCACCTTTCCAAAGCCAGGAATTACTCTCAGGAATTGCTGTGTCTGAACCTGCCTCTCACCTGAGGGAGGCAATCAGAGGCTGGAACTGCTCCCCACAGCCCCAGAGTTCACAGTTATTTCAAATAATGCTGCATTATGCCCCATCAATTCAGTAAGGTGACCCAGGAGTGTTCATTAAAATTTATTTTAGCTGCACTTATTGTCACTTAAGAGCCTAAACAAGGAGTGATGGTTCTTGGAGCAGTAACAGTAAATTCTGGTTACTGCAAACACAAATGCCTCATTACATCCAGTCAAGGTCTATTTCCCCTTTACAGCCATAACTGCAGGAAAGAATTGTTTTTAATTTATGGAGAAGGATGCACGGGAATCTTGGCTTCCCTATTTACATAAACACAGAGCCAATTAATCTCCTGTAAAGGGTTAGAGTGGAGGGTAAAGTGTACAGAATTCCAGAGTGCCCAGGGACAGCCCATCCCAGGGTGCTTTAATGAAAACCTGTTCCAGAGATAAGTACAAACAGCAGGAAAATGGACCATTCCTTATTTTAAGTGGAATTTTATGCTCTATGATCCTTTCAGTGAAAGCTCATGTGTGGATTTTCATTTTCATTTGGATTGGGGTGAAAGTCATGTCAGAGAAAGAGGAATAGCCCAGGTAGCAAAACCTGCTGCATTTTTATTGCAGGATTATTTGTCTCATCTCCCCACCCTGTGAAATATTCTGTGATTTGCCACAAAATCTTTTAGAGCAGTGCTGCAGCATCCATGAGGGAGCTCTGGCTGGAAAATGGAGCCCCAGTGTCAGGATCAGCCCTGCTGGATGAGCATCTTTTGGGTTTATTGTTGGATCACCCAGCCACATTCTGCTCCTGACCTGCAGCTTTTGATGGGTTATGGACAAAGGAGAGGGAGCTGCAGCCTGGATGGACAGAGGGCAAAGAGACAGACAGACAGGGAACAGCCCTTTTTGTGTTCCATTCCTCCCAACAAACCTGATTGTGCTCCACAGAGAATGAATGAATTGTACCAAGTGAGCAAGCAGGCAGGTCAGCAGAGGCAAGCAGCCAATTAAAGAATATTCAGATGCTGTAAATATTTGGAGAGCAGTGGCTGTTGTGTAAATCTCTGCAGACACAGCAGCTTTGGCCAAAAATTCTCTCTCTCAAGCTGTTGCCTGAGCAGGAAGGAAATGCTGGTGGTTTTCAGAGCTGTGTGTTCCTGAGCAGGGAGAGGAGATTTGCCTGTCCATTGATTGAATTTCACCTGAAAGTCCTTGAGCAATAACAGGAACAAACTCCAGGATGTTACAGCAAAACCTCATCTTTGCACATGCTGGCTCTGTTTCCAGGAGGAACTAATTCTTGCAATAATTCCATTTTTTCCTGCTGTCCCCTAAAGGTTTGTATTTTTCAGCTCAGACCTTTAGCTCAATCCCAGTCACATCTCAGCTTATTTTATTGTTGCTGCAAGAGATAAATTTTGGATATTGCTCACATGAAATATCTGATGCTATTTTTTGATTCCTTGGACATGGCACTGCTGTTCTTTGCCCTCTCTAGGACTTTCAAGATCAGGAATTCAATGTATCTTCCAGGGTACAGCTATTTTTAAGAGGAATTTTCCCCATAAAAGGTTTTGGCATTAAAAATTGTGGAGTTCTTGTCGCCTCTTTGGAGAATCAGAGGGAAAAAAAAAAGACTTTTGAATTTTTGTGGCCCAAATTTGAATGTGTGATTTTGTAACTTGATGGTGTGTTTGCCTGGAGCAATGGAATCAATGGAAAGCAGCCTCTGGAAATCAAAATGAAAGGAGAAATTAATATATTAATATTTTTTTTGTCTCAAGAGTTGTCCAAATTGTTGTTATTTTAGAACCTGATTATTTTTTAGAGTTTTAAAGATTCCTGGTTTTATTCTCTACTGTGAACTCGTTATTTAGGGGTCAATAAAGTGACAAGTTCTTGTTATTTCTTTTGGTAATTGAGAAGTTTAAAAAGGCCCTGTTTCTAAATGATTGGTGTTGTAAAAAGGCTTTTCCAGTTTGTCCAAGTCTTTCTGGTGTCATTCCCAAAAATCTTCATCCCTGCCTGGTCCCATTCCAGCTCAGTCAGTGGCAGCTTCTCTGTGCACACTGGGCTGGGTTTTTTAATTTTTCATTTTATTTATGAAAAAAACCCCAGTGAAATGGAGTTTAAAAAAATGTTAATTTCCTTTAATTGTTATCAATAAAAAACCCCAATCAATAGCAGAAAAAAAAAGTGGAGAAAATACATGGAAATGCTTGAATTTCCTTGTTCTGTTTGCCAGTTCCAGGATTGCTGTGTGCAGTCATTCCAGGTACAAAATTAACCTGCAAATGTCACTTTGTCCTGGAAATAGTGCCCTGGAAATGAGATGCTCCCTGACAGGAACAACATTCAGTGCAGCAGCATTTACATTTCTGAGGGAAGATTCACAAAATCCTCTTAAAAAAACACAAAAAATCCAACTTTTGGTACTTCTCGAGTCACTCTCCTTGCACCCTGAATTGAGTGAATGCAAATGATTATTCTGCTTTTCTTAATCACTGCAAATAATTCCAATAAATGCAGCTGAAGATCCTTGCCCTGCTGTGGTGGGGCTGGATGCATTACATGCCAGAGCCCTCAGCCTCCTATTGATTGATTCTTTGCAGTGGACCTTAAAAATCCATTAAGGAAGGAGCTGGATGAGGTGAATTAATTCTAAATCCTTTGTTGGGAGGAGCAGCTGAAAGAAAAAAAAGAAAAAAGCCCTTTCAAAACCATTAATCATAACTCCAAATAGACTGCTAACTTTAAAATAAACTTTACAGGAAACTGGAGGACAAATCCAAGGCAGGTTCAAACTCCCTGGCCCGACGTGCACTGGGGGTTTCCTCAGGTGTTTTACTGGGTCTCTTTCCAATATTTTACTGGGTCTCTTTCCAATATTTTTCAATTTGCATTGTTCTGATAAGAACATGGGGTGAGCAGCCACCTGTGCCAACAGTGGAGCAGCTGATTGCTGGTTCATAGATAAGATATGGCACCACTCTGGAGGCAGCTGAAGAATAAAATAAATAAAGCTGGTTGTCTCCTCACAGGTAACACCATTAATCAGGCAAAACTTTGTTTAGAACAAAAAAAAAGCAACCTCTTTTTGAACTCCTCAGGCATTATTAATTATTAAAATTAATTTCTTGAGCAGGCTGTACAGCCCCTGCTCCCAACATCTCAATCTTAGCAAGGTAATCATTGGACTTGGTGATCTTTTCCAAGCTAAACTTCTTATGAGCTGTGGATCACTGTGGAATATTTCCCCTAAAATTCCAAGTTCTTTCCCAGTGAGGAAAACCAGGAATTTTCTAAAACTTGAAAGAAAAACCTCAGTGCAAATATTTAAATATTCTCCTTCTTTCCCCCAGGTCCCACAGCCAGCAGTAAATGCCACCCCCATTGCAATGAGCCTGGTGAGGTGTGAAATGAAGATTAATCCTTCCCCAGGCCAAGAACTGCCCCTGCCTGAGACACCCTGGAGCTCCACGCTGCATTTCCAGGTGGGTACAAAATTCATTATTGCTTGTGGCAGCTGGAGAGCAAATGTCCATGTTGGTTTTATACATGGCAGGAAGTGTGGGGCTGTGGTACAGCAGAAATTCAGTGTTCAGCTCATCCTGGGACACCTCAGTCCCCACAAAATCTCTGGATTTTTCTGGATCTCACAGGGAGTGTCCCATGGTGGAATTCTTGTCCTGCTCAGCTCAGTGAGGGGCTGTAAATGTGGGGTGGAGCTTGTCCAAGGGCTGCCATGGATGGAAGGAATTGTGAGATCAGCACAGGCTCTGAATGTGGATCCTTGTAACCAACAGAGCCCCCAAAATTTTATGTACAATGGTAGGAGCCTGCAGTTTCAATCCCCTAACAGTGTTCCACACTGATCATTTATTAGAATAATATATAATATATAATATGTAATATAATATATTATAATATATATGATATATATGATATATATTATAATATAATGTATTATAATATATATTATATATATTATATATGTTATATATAAAATATATAGAATATATATTATAATATAATATATTATAATATATATAATATATATTATATACGTTATATAGATAATATATATAATATATATTATATATCTATATCTATATATATAATATCTAATATAGTATATTATAGATAATAGATATATAATATATACAATATATTCTATATAATATTTAATATGTAATATAATATATAATGCATTATATATATTAGAATTATAGGTATATATTTATACATATATAATTTTATATATATATATGTATATATAATATTATATATATGTATATAAAAAACATTTGGAATGTCATTCTGCAGACTGCCTCAAAATCTAAATTATCTGATTTTTAATTAAAAAAAATTACATTCTTGCTTTGAACAATATGCCAAAAATAAGCCTGGAAGGACAGCATATAGCACCAATTATAACACAACATCCATAGCAGCTATACAGGAAAAAAGATAGGACTATTAAGGGAGACTATTATTCCTTTAGAGATTTGCTTTCCTTAATTTGCATAGAACTGTCTTTGATTAAAAATTGCCTGTCACAGAATAGCTCAGTGATTTTTTTGGTAGCAGTCATCATTTCCCCTAATGAGAATATTTTTTATTCAAAGGTATGTTTTTATTCATTGGAGATGCTCTCTTTATTTTATTTATTGCTTGTAACTGAGTGTATTCAATTAGAAAACTGGAGATCCTGCTGTGCTTTAACTGTTGGTAATTGAGCTGCTCTGCTGCATTTCTGTGCTGCAGGTCTGCTTGGGCAAGGAAGATGGGTGGGTTCCTCTGGCTGGAATAATTTTGTGCAGTTTTGCTCTGGAGAAGCTGAATTTCAGTCTGAGAGTCCTTGCAGTCAAAGGACAGCATTGCTGTGCAATGGGCAGAACTGGAAATTGATGGTTTTTTCCAGAGTTTGGGTGGGCTTTAACCTCTTTCTATCAACTGTTCTTGAAGGAACCAACTTCCTTTCCTTTCCTTTCCTTTCCTTTCCTTTCCTTTCCTTTCCTTTCCTTTCCTTTCCTTTCCTTTCCTTTCCTTTCCTTTCCTTTCCTTTCCTTTCCTTTCCTTTCCTTTCCTTTCCTTTCCTTTCCTTTCCTTTCCTTTCCCTTTCCCTTTCCCTTTCCCTTTCCCTTTCCCTTTCCCTTTCCCTTTCCCTTTCCCTTTCCCTTTCCCTTTCCCTTTCCCTTTCCCTTTCCCTTTCCCTTTCCCTTTCCCTTTCCCTTTCCCTTTCCCTTTTCCTTTTCCTTTTCCTTCTCCTTTCCTTCTCCTTTCCTTCTCCTTTCCTTCTCCTTTCCTTCTCCTTTCCTTCTCCTTTCCTTCTCCTTTCCTTCTCCTTTCCTTCTCCTTTCCTTCTCCTTTCCTTCCCCTTCCCCTTTTCCCTTTCCTTTTTCCTCTTTCCTTTTCCCTTCCCTTTTTCCTTTCATTTTCTTTTCATTTTTCCCTTCCCTCCACGGGGCTGTGTTTTGGTGCTTTATTTTAACTTGGCTATAAATACTCTGATGAATTTTTAATGCAAGTGCAGAATTTAAAGCAGCAGCAGCTGGATTTGTTCTCCAGGTTCCATGAATTCTCTGATGGGTTCCTTAGCACAGCCACCACTGATTTGTTGAGTTCTTTTTTTGCAGGGTCTGTTTTTGTGGTTGGTAATGGCCATTGACTGCTTCCTACACTTTTGTGTTTATTAGCTCCCAGTCATAAAATTTGGACAGACAGTTGCTTGTGGCTCGACCTTTACAAGCTCATCCCAGGGCTCTGCCCAGTGTCCCAGAAAACTGTCCCTGGTAAAGCTCAGGAGCTGCTGTTTAAAGGAGCTTTTTATAGCCTTGCAGTGCAATCTGCATTTCCCAGTGCATTTCAGCCACGCTCTGTGCTGGGAGCTGGGGGAGCTGCTCCCTGCAGCCTCTCAGAGCCCTGTGGCCCCTGTTCCCAGCAGATCCCAGCAGATCCCAGCAGATCCCAGCAGATCCCAGCAGATCAGGCTCCTCCCTGGCTCCTGCTGGGTGCAGGTGCTGCTCACAGGTGTGGATTTATTTCTCCCATCACCTTTGATGCCTCCTCCCCTCATTGGGCTTCACTGAAGGGGTGGAAGTGGCCAGAGCAGCACCTGCCCCAGCAGGTGCCCACAGCTGGGCCCCTCACAGCTGGCCAGATGTGCAGGAGAAGGAGAGGGGGCACCACACAGGGTGAGCTTCACCCACCAGCTCAGTGCCAGCAGCAGCACCCACAGGGAACACCTGGGCAGAGCCTCCCCTGACTCCTCACCTCACTGAGCACCTCACTCAGGGAGTTCAGAGCTCTGGCATTTCATTTTTTTTTCACTTTTTTAAAGGCTAAAATGAAAGTTTGCAAACAGGATTCTCGTGCTTGATGCTTAAAGCCCACTTTTTCAGTGCAATTGTTCCCACTAAAATCTGTTATAAAAGAGAAAAACAGAACAAGTGGAATTGAGCAAAGCAGGCTGATTATTGATATTCTGAGATGTGTCAGTTTGAAGCCTTTTCAAGCACATTTTTGGTCCTGCTCCAAGTTGCAGTCATTCCAGTGTTTCTTAAATGTCCAGAAATACAAAACAGGAACACAGAGAGGAAAATAAACCCATTGCAGGCTTTAAATTCTGAGTTCTTCTGAGAAATATGGGAAATGCAAAGGAAAGTGTTTAGAATTGTATTGGCAAAGTATAAATAATCACAAGATACAGAGAGATCCGAAAGAACTAACTTGCATGATTTTCTGTCAAGTTTTGAAGGTTATTGTGACAAATTGGAAGTGTTCTTTGGACACTTGCATTGATCAGTAGGAGATTTTGGAATGCAGATGGCACTAGGAATATAGGATCTTATTTCATCTTGTGCTCTGACAGCTGAAGGGAAATGGTGAAGGCAGAAAAAAACCCAGGATGAATTTCTGCAGGGCCAAATTTCCACTTAGTGGAGTTTGGATCGTTGTTTGGATGGTTTCATTTTCTCACATGCTGAGAGTGAATAGAGGTTTCATCATTGCTCCTATTTACCATGAATCATTAAACAATTAAGAGGTGAAATTAGCAGTGGGAAATGATGGGAAACTGAGGACACCAGTGCAGGAAAATCGCTGGGTTTTAGGCAGAACATGGAATGTTGGTGCTGCATTTTGACTGTCTTGGATCTGTCTCTCCAAGCTGGACACATCAAATCATTGAATCAGTAGGGCTGGAAAAGAGCTCCAAGATCATCAGTTCCAACCTTTGCCCACTATGTCACCTGAGCCATGTCACCAAGGGCCACCTCTGCTTGGTTTTTGAGCACTTCCAGGGATGGTGACTCCAGCACCTCTCTGGGAAGCCCATCCCAATGTTTAACCACTGTTCCAGTGAAGAATCTTTCCTGGTATCCAGCCTGATCCTTCCCTGGCACAGCTGGAGGCCCTGTCCCTTGCCATCAGTGGCATGAACCAGGAAGTCCCATATTTCTGTCGTGGTTAGGGGCAAATGTGCCCCTGCCCACACCCATTGGTTTTAGACTCAGACTCTTCCACTGTTTGGCATCCTGAGCATTTCTGGATTTAAATTCTGTTTTTTTTTTCCTGTGCTCCCACAGCCTCTGAGCCTTTGGTTTTCCCATTTTGTTCCTTATGTAGAAGAGGAGCCAACTGGCTCCCCTGCCCACGTCCTGCTGCAGGCTCAGTGCTGGCCCTGAGCAGAGCTTTCTTCTCCCTGGGTACAAAGCTTTGCTGGGAATTAGTTAAACCTCTGAGGCAGAGGAGTAATGAGTGGTTCTCAACAGCATTAAAAGGCAGAGAGCACCCAGGGCAGCCAGCATCAAGGAACTGCTCTGCTCTGAAGAGCTGGATTTGCCTTTTCCCGGGATCTTCCCTCACTTCAGTCGCCTCCAAATGGAAGGATTTCGCTCAGAAGTGCTCACACTTGATCCATCTGTAATTGCCTCCTGCTCCAGAGCAGTGCTTCAGCTGCCAGCTGCTTTAACCCAAGCACTCCTCACACATGGTTGTCTTCAGAACGTGTTGGAATTCAGGACATCCCTCTGGCTGTCCTGGAGTGCCAGGATCCTGCCAGGGGGCTCAGAGACCCTGGCACAGAGCCCAAGAGCCCTGTGGGTTTGATTATGACCTGTGGAGCAAATTACCAACCTTAGATGAAGACCTGCAAGCCACGACAGTTTAAGCAGAATGATAGTGAATTTATCACAGGGTGAAAAATAGATTTTTGGGGTTTTAGAATGGGGGTTCAGGGGCAAGATGGAGGAATCTGGGTGTGTCCAGCCTTTCTCCTTCTTCTTGGTCTCCATCTTCTGCTGTGATGGTGGCATGTTTGGATTGGTTTAGAGTGGAAGCTCACTGTCTAACATAGGTGATAGGTATTGGAAAGTCATTGAAAATATTGTATATTTAGTTTTTAGTATAAAAGATAACACTGCCCCGGGGGAGGCAGAGTGTCTCTGTCTGTCCTGCCGAGTGAACCTTGGCTGGACAGGAGAAAGAATTTTATAGATAAGAAACAATAAACAACCTGGAGACCAAGAAATGAAGAGCTCTGAGTCCTTCTTCGACCACCAGGCTGGGAACAGAGACTTTCCAACACATCTCAGGGTCACTGTGAGCAGCAGAGATCCTGCGAGGAACGCAGCGAGCGCCGGCCGCCCTCCCTCGGAATCCTCCCCTGCCAGCCAGGGATGCCAGCTGGGATTATCAGGCTCCCTCCCTCTGCCTGGCCCTGGGCTTGTCCCAAATCCCTCTGTGATGCTCCAGAGCTCCCAGGCAGTGCTGGCTGGAAGGGTGACAGCTCCTCACCTGCTCTTAGCAGGAGGTCACGGGAGTAATTTGCACAAAATCCCCCAAATGCCAGTGGAATTTATGCCACTCTTTGTCAGCTGGGAACTAAGGATGGCTTAACTTTTATGTTTAATCCATAATGAGGTATTGATCTCGTGACAGGAGCTGCTCCCTAGGTGCTGCCCCCAAATTTTTATCTCTTGATAGACACCAGTCAGGTACAAAATAATTCACGTGTGCTAAAAAAGAAGGATTGTCTCCAGGAAGGAACCCAGCCTTCTCTTCCTGGAGATTAAGGACATGTGGATTTAACTGCAGTAAAATTGACTTGGATTTCTTTTTTAATGTGGCTTCTAGAGAACTAAGCACAGATGATATTTAAATTATCTTAAAAATAGGATTATATCTCTAAAAAAAATTCAAAAGCAGAACAAAATGAGCTGCCTTTCCTCTGAACACTCTGTCTGCAAAGGTCCCCAAAGCTGTGGCAGCCCACGGTTGCTGAAGGCTCACAATGAACTCCAGTTATTTATAACTGGGAAATTGTAACTGGACCCTTGCTGGATAAAGCCTGAACTTGAGGATTGGGATATTTTGTGGTTTTTCTTTGGGCTTTGCACAGCCCTTCACAGCAGCTCCTGAGGGCTGGATGAGCTGCAGATGATGTGGGGGGCTCACATCCCTTCACTCTGCTGCTGCTGCTGCTGCAGGGGGGTCCAATGTGACCTTGGGGTTGTCTGTGCACCCCCAGTGATTCCAGAAGCCATTCCTGCTTCTCTGAGGCTGAGTCTCAGCTTTTCCTTGAGCACACTTTGTGCCTGCATTGTCCACTGTGTTTAATAATCTAGAAAAAAATTGGGACTATGTGAGCAGTTCTTTATTTCTTTCCTTCTAACAAAAAGTCTGCAGTGGTGCTTGGGAAGGTCAAGGCTGTTTGACACTGCCAGGATGCTGGTATTCTTGGAACAACCATCTGTTCAGAACACAGTGAAAAATCGGTTTGTGACTGCCCAAAGTCACTTCAGCTCATGAATAAAATTAAACAGGGGAAAAAAAAAATGCACAGCAGTGTTTTGCCATCAACAACAGAGAAATTTCCATTTGGAAGAATCAGTGTTTCTGTCCACGACTGTCCATTCCTGCCCATGAGGGGGTGAGTGATGGATTGTTCATGATGGGATTCAGGTGTTCCTGGCCAAAGGGGGACATGGATATGAAGCCCTGGGGACTGTCACTGTGTGACCAGGAGGAACTGGCCTGGGGAGCTGGACTGAGCTGCACAGGGGCCCTGGGAGGGAGGGCAGGACACGCTGTGCTGGGCACTCCAGCCCCCAGAGCTGGGGATGAGCTGGAACCCCCCGTGTGCTGCACCCCAACCCAGCCACGAGCTGCTTGGTTTGCCCTTTCCCCTTTCCCTCTCTTCACTTGTACATTTGATGAAACTGTGTAAACTTTGGCAGATTGAGTGTCTTTTTTCCATGTCTTTGTTCCTTTTCTTTTTTTCTCTCCCAGCAGTTTCAGCATTTCCTCATCTCTGCCTTATTCTTTTTAATAATTTCTTACCAGCTGCTGCATTTTCATCTCTCACTCTGTTTTTCCTCCCTTAAGGCAGGATCCAAAAACACGATCCAGTGACTCCTGCAGGTTTTGTGGTTTGCTGCTTGGCCCCAGAATGTGCCACATTTTGATCCCTGTGTTTTCCAAAGCAAATTGGACATTGCAGCCAGGCAGGGACTGGTCTGTGCTCCCAGGTAACAAGTGATAGGAGAGGAGGAAATGGCCTCAGTTGCACCAGGGGAGGTTTGGATTGGATATCAGGGAAAATTCCACCCTGAAAGGGTGGTCAGGCAATGGAACAGGGAGGTGATGGAATCTCCATCCCTGGAGGTGTTAAAAATTGTGTAGATGTGGTTCTTTGGGACATGATTTAACGGTGGCAGTGGCAGTGTTGGACAATGGTTGGACCCAATGACCTTGGAGGGCTTTTCCAGCCTTAAAGATTCCATGATTCCACTCACACACCAGCTTTTCTTTGTTTTTCCTTTGATAATTTGAGATGTTCTTGCTGCTTCAATTATTGAAAATACTTTTCCCCTGGAGCTGGTGTTGATGAATGCCTGTGTTTTCCAGGTGTGCTGTGATTTACCTGGTGCTGTGTGGGATGTTCATTGGGATACTCAGTGCTGATTTTTGGACAAATTTCCTGATACAGTGAGTGGAAAATCCCAGCTAAAATATGGAAGGGTCTGCATAATAATGGTGTGGCTTAGAAAGGCCTAGAAGTGTCAAGGCCAGGCTGGATGGAGCTTGGAGCAACCTGGAATAGGGGAAGGTTTCCCAGCCCATGGCAGGGGGTGGAAATGTGAAAATCAGAAGTTCTGGTGAGTTGTTGTATATGGCAGGCTGCTGAGAATTATTAACATTACAAAAAAGCTTTCTGGTGTGGGAAGTTTCATTAAGAGTTACATCTCTGAGTTCAGTCCCAGTTTAATAAGAGGCATCTCCAGCTTCTTAAAATTTAATTTGATAGTTTATGAAGAAAATAATTAAAGCATATTGTGGCATCAGTCACTTTTTATTTCATAGAAAGTCTGTATGAAAAAAGAACCATTCACAGAGCAGAGAGAGTTTATATTGGCCTGGAATTTCATTAGTCCTTATTGACAGAACATCCACTAATCCAAAGTAAATGGGAAGGAAATGATGGAAAAAATAATAAAGGGTAATCTTGACCTTGAGGCTATAGAAAATGGAATTTGGTGGAAAGTTTGGAGAGGTTGCAGCTCTGTGGGGAAAGAAGATATTTCCAGTTCCTAAAAAATGAACTGGTGCTCCCATCTCTGGGAGATGAAGAGATAAACCAAGGGTTTGGGGTTCTTCAGTCCCACCAAACAGTGCATCTGGCAGGCAGAGGATCCTGGGACCATTCCAGTTGGAAAAGACCTTTAAGGCCATCAAGTCCAGGTGCCCAACCATCTCAGTGTCACCTGAGGGCAGGTGAGCAACACAGAACCTGTGGGATGCTCTTCAGCCATCAGAGCCCTGATTTCTGGGTCAGGACAAGCTGCTTATCCCCTCCTGGCACACCCTGTTACCTTTTCTCACTGACTTTCCCTGCACAGTTCTGCTTTGGGAATCCAAAATTAGAGCACCTTTCTTTTTGACATAAAACCTTTTGTGGCTGTCCCCAGGTCTCTGCTCAGATGATATTCACGAGTGCCTCATCTGCAGGCTGCACCAATAGGTTTCAGAGAGTGCCTTGAAGATTGGATTTGCCTCTGGAATGGTTTTAATCAAACTATTTTTTCCTGTCACTTTTTGGACACTTTACAGCTTTCAGTGCCTGCCTTGAACCAGGTCCATAAGAACCTCTGACAAGCCAAAAATAGATTAATCTCAAGCCTGTGCTACAATTACCACTTGGATTTCTGTATCACTCACTGCCTAAGTGGTTTACAAGCAATTACAGCCTCAGCTCTTGGAAGGAGCCTTCCCATGGAGCTGTCCAGAGGGAAGCAGGGCAGGACAGGATCAGTCCTGGTGGGCAGGACTGGGCAGCACCAGCCCTGGCATGGGCACAAGGGATGGTGCTCCACTGCTAATCCAGCTTTGGGAGCCTTGCCCGAGGGAATCTGGGCACTAAAGGAGAGCCCTGGGTCAGTCCTGACCTGGAGTTGAGCTGGGTTTAGTTAGGCTGGAGCCCTGCTGCTGACAGCCCTGGGTCTGTCCTGACTGCTGGGCTCAAGCCAGGGAGGTGCAAGGACAGAGAGAAGCTCAAGTCATTGCTCAGGTAAAACCAGTGTCTGATCAGAAAGATTTGGGATGTGTTGGGAAAACCAGTGTCTGATCAGAAAGATTTAGGATGTGTTGGGAAAACCAGTGTCTGATGAGAAAGATTTGGGATGTGTTGGGAAAACCAGTGTCTGATCAGAAAGATTTGGGATGTGTTGGGAAGTTTCTTGCATAAATCCCAGTTAATCCCTTCCTTGTGGCTCCCTCACACCCAGCAGATTCATTGGGGGTGCCAGAACCCGGTGCTGTTACATCCATGGCCTTTCCTGTGCTATTACCTGAGCAGCTGATAATCTGAACATGAAATTAGGAATTACCTGAGGATTGTGTTTAATAAAGCAGCTGGGAGGCTGCCAGCAGCCACAAAGACATCCTGAGCTCTTTACATCCACCTTTTCATAACCAATTATTTTATTTTAATGGGTGCTTGGTGTAGATACCTGGAACTTGTTTTGGTGAGTGATCTCCTGTAAATCAGGATTCCTTTAGAACTGGGGGGCTGGTGGGAGCTCAGGTGCACTCTGGCTGTTTTGGCTGGATGCAGGAAGGGCAGTGCTGAGCCCATCCCTCAGGAGCAGAGCAGGATAGCTGGAATTTCGTGTCCCCAAGCCCTGTGACCAAGCCAGAGCTGGCAGCAGCTCAGTGCAGGAGAATGGCTGGATAACTTCTCACCAGGGCTGTGCTGGAGAGGCCACAGATGGATTCCCTGAGGTGCTGCTGGTTGGATTCAATCAGAATTTAGGGAGGGCTGTGTTAGTGAGGCTGGGAGAGCTGGAGCAGCAGGAGGAGGCTGAGGGAGGCACAGGGAGGGGAATGAGTGTGTGCAGCCCATGGATAATCCTCAATACAGCTGGAGAGCTGGAATCCAGCCCTGCAGTGCCACGTGTGGCTGCTGGGCAGAACCTGGACAATGTTTGTTTAAACACCCTTGAACAACGGGGACTTTTGAAAAGTGGGATTTTGTTCACTTGACAAGATTAAATTAAACACAGCGTTACCATCTCTGCCCCCAGCCCTGAATGCCAAAAGGCAGGAAGGGATCAGAAATCTCCAATTCCTTCTGGGGGAGGTGCCAGCAATGATACATGAGCAAATATCTATTTATATATGTATATATTGCATGCCATTCAGAGCAAATCTTCAATAGGAAACTCCCAGTTTCAGAACTTCCTTATCACCAGTGATGCTCCAAATGTGCTGTTTCATAGTGGAGCAGGGCTACACCATTATCCTGCTTTTTCTTCCCAGAAAATTGCACTGTGCAGCACTATAAACCTGAATAATGCAAGTCCTGTTGGAAAGACATCTTATTTTTCCTTCTAGCTTGCTTAATTAATTTCTTTCGACTTCTTTTATACTGTTTGATGAATGTTATTTCAAACTACTGTCAAAGGGAATGTGAGGAGGGAAAAATGAGCCACCTACACACTGCTTCTAATACAACTGTATCACCCTTTGAAAACCAGGGAATTAATAAAAAATAGGTGTTAGCCCATATGCTTGACAGGGAGCATTTGGAATTGTCAGGCATGTTTCTACTCTAATTATCCTTGTCGGGCCATTTTGTAAACTGAAAAATCCCCAAGTTAAATAAAAACTCAGAGACAGGCCAGGATATTGAAAGCTTCACTTTCAAACCAGCAAAACAGAAAATTGTTCTTGTTTGGGCTGTTACCTCCCACCCAGAGACCTCTCACAGCATATTGCCACGGAAAGCAAAATGAGCACATCTGGTGGTGTTATGAATTGGGTTTGTTTGAAGGTTATTGGGCATCTCTGAGGGAAATCTAACAAAACTGGACAATGTGCATTGTTTCAGTGTGGGAGAAAGCTTCCAGGTGGAATTACAGGGAGAGGTTTTCGTGTCCCTTCCTTGTGATGATTAAACTGAAAGGGTAAATATGGGATGTTGCTGCTGCTTTGTGTTCTGCTGGGGTTTGGGGTGTCTTACCAGAGACACAGCAACAGCACCTCTGCAGTGCCTGTGGAAGGGAAAAGGGCTGGCTGTGGGGTTTTTGGGACAAGGATGCAGCTCCCTCAGCCTCAGAGGTGGCACTGGGGTGGCTGGAGGAGGTGGTGATGACTGAGCACACCCCAAGAGCAGGTCAGGCTGCACACAGAGATGAAGGTTGGGTGATTAAAAATTAATTAGGCAGATTCCTGAGCTGGGGAACCCAAGCCAGGGCTTTCAGGCAGGTCAGCACACACAGGTTCAGCAGCTGCCTGCACACAGTTAACAACACACTTGACTTAGGGGAGCTGCTGCTCCCAGCCTGGCTCGAGGGGGCATTCCCCCCTCACAATTCTGAGGGAATAATTCATGGGCGAAGTTTGTCTTTTTCTCATGTTTGTATTTCCCATTTCAAAAAACTGTGCTGAAAAATTTATCAAAATAAGCCTTTTTCTTTAGTTCTTTCCTGAGACCACAGGAAAAGCTGCTGCTGCCTAATTGGAGGTTCCCAGAATCATCTTTCTCCTGTGAATACACACAATGTTCATGTCGTGCATATTTGCTGTAGATTGAGTGGGTTCCTTCTTTAAAACTTGCTGTGCTGATGAACGCTTCTCCCAGGAGAGTTCCCCTTTCAATATTTGTGGAAAACGCACAAAGGACAAGGACACAGTTGAAGTCTCTTAATTTGCAAATGTCTCTGAATATTCATGATGCCTATTTTCATATTCATCCATTTTTTCTCCTCTTGTTAAGGCAGCATGTCTCTTTTAAGGTAGAACACATCTGTCACAGTTTTATTTTTTGTCATCAGAAATATTAATGCTGGGGATAACCAGTGCAAAATTGATCACAGAATGATGGAATGGGTTGGGTTGGAATGGACCTTAGAGATCATCTCATTCCACCCTGAACTGGCCAGCAGAAATCATCCTGTCTGCCTTAATAAACTCCTGATTCGTGGAGGCTGATTTCTGCTCCAAATGAAGGGCAGAAATAGAGAATATTGTGGTCAGACCCAGATGCTGGGAGGGTGACGGTGACCCCAGCGCTGCCTCAGGAGCTGCACGGGCTGCGCTGGGAGAGCTCCTCCTTTAGTGACTCGCTTCTCATCCCTCCCTGCGCTCAGCAAAATTAAATCACCAAGTGTTTCAAGGAAGGACAGCATGAAAAGCACTTTGGATCCCCTCGGAAAGAAATTAATTTTCCATTTGAACCCAGAGCTGCTGAAGCCATCGCCCGTGTTCCCTGCACGGCCCGCGGCATCCAGCGCTGCTCGCCTTTCATCTGCTGCCTGTCGACAGCTCCTCAAATTGTCTGAGGGGGAAATTTCCTCCCACATCTTATTTGAACAGTTTTTTTCCCTGAGAAATGTTGCCAACAAAGATTACTTCTCTTCAGGGCTGGCAAACACTATTTCTTACCTGGCGGCTTATTGGGAATACAATTGGAAAAAGCATGATAAGGTTTTACAAACAGCAGGATGAAGAAAGGGAGGAGGGAGATTTTTTATCTCCCCCCCATTAGCTGCAGACAGGGGCTGTTCCTGCTCTGATTATCTCCAGTGTGCAGTTTTTCTCAGTGAACCTGCTGATTTAGCTGGAAAGCATCGAGTGTCACGGGCTGGTGGCTCCACAAGGTCACGGTGGTGGCACGTGGAAGGTCCCCACTGTCCCCTGTGCCTGGCACTGTTCCCCGTGGTGAGGCACTGCAGGGAGCCTCTGCACATCTCAGGCTGTGCTGTTTTCCATGGTCTTTGTGTTCTTTTCTCCTTGCTGTCCCCACTTCTCCTCTGAGCATTTATGGACTGGGTGCTCAGAGGGATTCCCTGGGGATGCTTTGGTGCAGCAGCCCTGGGACCTGCTCTGGAAGGTGCAGGAGGGGTATCTTGCATCCCTGAGATCCTTCCAGACCCTCTCCAGAACAAGAGGGCTCTTTAGACTTTCAGCCTGTGTTTATTCCCCCCCTCTATTTCAATTACCTAAATGTTTGTATAACTCAAAAATTGATTTCAGCCCAGCAAAGCTCCCGACCACACTCTGAGTTTTGTTTGCTTCAGAGTCACAACTAACAAAGCAACAACTTCTTTATTGCAGGATAAAAGCCCATCTAAGAGATAAGCTGTCAGGAGGAATGTGGCACTCTGCACCATTTCCTGGGCATTAAAACTTCCATTTATTTTCAAATATTTTGCAGATCAGCCGGCACCTGCTGTATTGACCGTGCCATTAAATCACACAGAACTCGTGTCTGAGAGAGTTTTGGGATCACTGTGCCACCCAAACCCCAGCTGGCACTGCAAGGCAAAAGAAGAAGCATTCACTATTAATATTTTTCCTGCAGGCCATGGCTCACTTGCCCAGGCACTGTTTGTGTGGCCCTTGCTGTGGTGAGTGAAGGCCTGGGCTGTTCTGCTGGCACTGAAACGCGTCCTTAAGGCTCCCTGAAATATAGAAGAAGACAGGGATTACAAGTCCTTCCTGAGCAGCCAGAACAGAACCCATTAAGGTATTGCAAGCCATGCAATACAATGGCCCTGGAAGTATAATTTGATTGTAATTCAGGAGGTTACTAAAAGGAAATCCATACCAGGCTGAAAGATAAGTGAAAGCGAGGAGTGTATTTACTGGGAGTGCTGAAATGTGAGGTGTGTGAGTCCCTTATCTCCTTTGTCTGCACTTTATCACCACTGAAGGCAAGTAAAAGGGGAATAATATCTGCTTCACAAGAGAAGATTGGATTAAGTTTTCCCAGTGGTCTTGTGGGAGTTATTTCCATTTTGCTCCTGCCTGGATTAGCCTAACTCCTTCAGGCTTTCCCACATCTCTCCAGGAGAAGGTCCTGGCTCAGGGAGGGGAGGGGAGCAGGGTTGGTGTGTTGGTTCTTCGTGGGGGAATTTGCCTTTGACCTCTGTAAAGGAATTAGGAGACCTGCAACCTCCTCCCTGACTCTTTTACTGCCGAGGTTTCTTTTTCAGATCCCTTTTTGTTATGCAGCCTTTTTGTTTGGCAATGTTATCTCTTGCAGGTGTTTATTAGAACCATTATTTGTGAGAAGAAACCTGCTGTGCTCATTTCTTGCTGAGGTTTCTCTTCCTACCAATGTCTCCAGCTCCAACCTCTCTCTGCAGAGACCTGCCTGACTCACAGCACAGCTTGGAAACAGCCCCAGGTATTTGATCTCTCTGTTTTATCTGCTGGTCCTGCTCTGAACGCTGTAGGGATGCTGCTGCTTCTGCTGCTGGGGTCCAGGCTCCACCAGTGCCTCCCTCTGCCTGGATTCCATGGCAGGGGGAATGGGGGGTCTGGCTGCAGGGTGTTCTCAGCCTTGAGTTTTGCTGGGGTCTGTTGAGTTGTCCAGGCAGAGGCTGAGCATGCCCAGGAGGTGATTTTACACTTCACACACATTTACTGTCCAGATATTCCCATTTTTCCTTAGCTTTTTCACATCTAACTTGCTTTAAATGCATGTGGGTGAAAAAGAGAAGGCACTTATGGGGTGTTATGTTTTATTCCAGGGATGGCTCAGCTCAGGAGTGATCACAGACAGACCCTTGTCACTTCCACCCAATTCCACGCTGCTTGCAAAGGGAACAGGGGAAACCTCTGCAGCTTGTGGCCTCTGACAGGTACCTGCCAGGCAGTTTATAGCTGAAATGAAGGGCTGATTTCCCTGGTTTTTCATTTGGAGGAAGCAGCAGTGGTTCTTTGCTCACTAAAGGCCAGTGCTGACCAACACAAGTGCCCATTCCTGCCAGAGTTTTGATTTTCAAGCACCACGTGTTTCTTTTTCTACCACTTTTCTTATTTCTCTCTGGTTACTCTTGTAACTGCTGCATCTTCTTTGAGCTCCTGGGCACTGCAAGACATCTCCTAGATGTTGAATCTTGTCATTTTTGATAAATCTCTGAGAAGTACAGAGCTCAACTGAAACTGCAGCTCAGCATCCTGAAGTGCCAGTTCAATCTATTTCTAGCCTTGGAAAAAAAATAGAAAGGGGGGGGCAGCAAAAAACCTCACAGCTTTATAGCAGTAATAATGGTGGGAATGAGATGGCTTTCAGAAAATAATTTAATCCCTGGAGTATTGGAGATGGGTCTTGAGTGTCAGAGCCTAAGGTAGGGCAATGTCCTCTTGTTGTGGCTTGTATTAAAACAAAGAAACCTTTTTCCTTTGAAAGTTTGTTAAAGTTCAGTTTTATTTTACCATTTTCCGGACTGAAACCACAAGCAGAGCAGCCTTCTGGAAATCCTGGGATATTGGTTTTGCCTTAGCTCTGTTAGATCACCTGGGCACTGCCCTTCTATTGTTTTATCTGAACTTGGGGTCTGGAGGGATTCCTTGTGCTGGGGAGAGGCCATGGCAGTGCCTTTTAAGAGGTGAAGAGGTGGAGAGAGCTTTTAAAGACAGAAATGGGGGCTGGCTGCCTTTTTGCAGCCCACAAAATCAGGTGTCAATGTCTTAGACTTTGAAATTTCCTTCTGGTTTCACCAAAAGAGGACAAATCTCACTCCTGGTTTCACAACAACGCAGCAGTTGGCATCACATTAAATGTCAGGTGAATGCCACAGAGAATGGGAATTAAACTTTGGCAGCAGTGGCTGCCTGGGCCTCGGGAGCAGAGTTGTCTCCTCCCAGGTGCTGATCAGCAGCTCCATGGCTCTGGCTGGCTCCAGCTCTCTGAGAGGCTGATGGAGACAGGGCACTGGAGTGTGCCAGGGTAAATCCATCCTTCTGCTCCAGCCTCTCCATCTCAGGCACATTTCAGACTGTGCTTGAGATGTTTGTTTTAGGACAAACCCCTTCTTACTACCTGCTTTTACCTGTGGATTCCCTCTGTGCCTGGACATCTCTTTGGTGTGTTTTTTGGGAATCCCTGGTTCAAACCCAAGTGTTCAGTCTGATGTCTTGGCAAGGTTCAGGCCCTTCAAAACATCAGCCCTGATTTAATGTTTGGGTTGCTTCAGGTTTCTCTCCAAATACCATTAATTACTAGAAAATCTGCAGCTATATCTTTAATTATATAGGATATCCAGAGGAACAGGTCAATGTGTCTGTGTGATTTAAGGAGGAGTTAGGAATAAACAGGATGCCCACCTGTTTAGCATTCAGCTTCATCCTTCCTAACTACCATCTTCATTTGTACTCTGCTTGTGACATATAAATCAATGCCCCCCAAATGAAATTGCTTTGTCTAATAATCCTTTGTGCCAGGGTTATCAATAGTTCATTAGTCTTACTTTGCATCTATCAATGAAAGGTGCAATTGAGAGAGAGTTCAAGGAAAGAAGTGAGTACATGCTCTGTGGAAGGTGTTTTCCACTCTGGCAACCCTTTGGCTCCACTTGATTCCAGCCTCAAGGGTGTAGTTGTACACCCAAGTTTTGTTCACTTGAAGCATTTCATAGGTTTTCATTCATTCCTGAAGAGCCCCAAAGGGCCCTTGAGTCCCTGATGGATCCTCACACCATGAAAAGCCACGATTGAAAACCTCCCCCAACAGCCCCAGCAATGATTTCAGCTTTCCTGTTTCAGCTGTCCCTTGGGTTTGGCCACTCCTGCAAAGGCCAGGTGTCCCTTCCTGCTGAGGACTTGGTGTGGCCCTGCCCAGGTGACAGCAGAGCCTGTGCTGGCTGCTGAGAGCCCTGCCTGGGCCAGCCAGGTGCTCCTCACTCATTACCCTCATTAGCTCATTATGGAGCTTGACAGGAGACATTGGATGCTATCCCAGCAAGGTGGCACAGCTTCAGGCCATGAAATTTTATTCCCAGAATCTTGCCAAGTTCATCTGAGCAGCATTTTGTGTTCTGGTGCCTCCTGCCCTGTGTCACTGAGCTCTAACAACGTGCCAGGATCAGTGCAGGTGCCACTCTGGGTCAAAGTCGACCAAAACCATCGCAGACCCTTGGTAGTTTCAGTTTTGTATTAATTAGTTAGAACTCTGCAGAGATTGACAAGGTCAACAAGTGCGTTGTGTCATTCATTAGGTACCAAATAATTAGTGATGGCTCCTGGGATGCACCTGATTTTTTTCATCCCAATTTTTACCTTGTTGCAGCAAGTTTTTCTAATGATCAGCACACAACCATTTCACAATTCAACAAACCAGGTGATGTGGGGCAAACCCCAGGTTTGGAAGGTCTGTGCAGCAGAGGGGGACAGGGCTGGAGCCTTGGCTGGGTGTGCTGGGCTGGCTCCAAATGGGATTTCTGCTCATGGAGGGATCTCTCATGGATACCTGGGGGCTGAGCAGCTCCTGCCTGCTGCCCTTCAGCTCAGGAACCTCCCTGGACCCAGGCTGGGGTGGGAGTTGAGTCAGCACATCCAGGAGAAGCAGAGAGTTTATTGAGCTCCATCAAGTGACCTCAAGGGATTTGTGGAGTTTGTTTGGAAAAAAACCCAGCCAGATAAGCTAAACCCTTCTGGCCTTCTGGTGCTCCAGAAATGAGTTCTTGAATTCACACAGGCCATGTTAAGTGGAGCCAGGGAAAAGTTTTGACTGAAAAACTATTTGTCAGCATATTGTTGCCATGAATGTTTCATGAAGCCTTTGATTCCTCCAGATTTTCCTGCTTGGAGAACATTGATCATGGTTTTGGGTAACTTTGCTGCAAGAAAATTCGTTTTCCAATTTATTTTATGTTCTTTTCCTTTTTGCCAAAGGATAAAGAAGAGAGAATTTATAAGTAATAATGTCTACAGAATAAGAAAAAGAAATTCCTTTTATTTCACTCCTGCTGAAAAAAATGACAATGAATTTTAAAACTTTCAAGCCGAAACCAATAATTTATTTTGAAATTCCTCACAAGGTATATTTGCCTTTTTAAAAAATCATGTGTAACTTAGAAAAGTGATCTGGTAGCGCTAGGCTGCAGTTGGAAAAAAAAAAAAAGATTTGTACATAAAAACAAGGTGATTTTAAACTGCTTTTAGACTGCTTCTTGTGTGACAGAGTTTTGGATCAATATTTCATCACAGGAAGTCGGCGCTGTGACTTTGAGTCTCGCTTTGCCGGCGCGGGGAGGCGGCTCTGCTCCAGTGTCACTCCTGCCTGCTTCTCTCTGCTGATAAAAGTTAGCAGGCAGAATGAAAGGAGACAAACGCTCCCAGCTCTCCAGAAAAACACGCAGAGAATGAAAGGACTGTGGTTCTCTTTGAAAGGACGGCTCTTCCCTCCTGGCTGCCCCCACCATGTGTCCCCCGTGACCGGCTCCCGAGGCTGGGGTGCTTCCATGGGCACACATTCCCTGTGATCCCTCCTCCTGCCCCTCCAGCTGCAGTGGGGCAGGGCAGAGCAGTGCCATGGGCAGGGGATGGATGCATGGAAATCTGCATTCATGAGAATCAGAGATGGGGAATTTCTAATCTCTCCTCTGCTCCAGGCCAAACGCAGATGTGATTCTGAAAGATTATTCAGTGAGTCAGCTCCAAGTGAGCTTTCCTCAAGTATCCTGGATTTTTTTTAATAAAACCTCTCCAGACCAGGAACTGAAGTGGTCTCTGGGCTGCAGAGCTGTGCTGTGGGCTCAGCTGATGGCAACTGCAGCCACAGGCAGGACAAAGCCATGGGGAAATGGGACAGTTGGAAGGTCAGAGGATATTTGGCACATTTATCACTGTCTGCTCCTTGCCAAGCTCTTCCAAAGCCCGACTGTAGCTCTGACTGTCACACTGTGTTTGGAGACAGATCCAAGAAATGACTCAGGGCCCATCTGTGTTGCCAAATAGCTTCACTCCGTGTCTGCTGTCTGACTGTCCGTGCTGGTTTGGAGCGAGCCAGCTCCTTCCCTCCATCAGGGCTTTCTGCAGGGCTGCTGTCACAGAAGCACAGTGCATCCCCATCCTCCCCCTGCTGTCTCACAGCTCTGAGCTGTGGAACATCCCTGCTATCATCTCAGAGCCACCACCCTGCTGCAGGATTGCCTTGGGGCCATCAGAGCTGGTCCTGAGCCGTGCCCTCCAGTCCTGCAGGTCACAGAGGGAGGAAATGGTCAGGGTTGGACTGGTGAGGGTCCAACAGGCAGATTTGTCTGCCTGTGCAGCATTCCACAAGCACATGGAAGGACAGGAAAAAGGGGAATGGATACTGGGATGGAATTGTCCATCTCAATATCCCACAGGTGCCCAGAGCAGCTGGGGCTGCCCCTGGATCCCTGGCAGTGCCCAAGGCCAGGCTGGACATTGGGGCTGGAGCAGCCTGGGACAGTGGAAGGTGTCCCTGCCATGAAGGTGGCCCTAGATGATATTTCAGGTCCCTTCCTACCCAAACAATTCTGGGATTTCAGGCCCCACTTTATTTCTGAGTCACACAGTTTTAGTAACAATTTAAAATTTACAACACCCACTGAAAGTAACTCTGGATGGGAACACACAGCTATATTACTTTTATCCATAGTTTTATCAACAAATATAGCCTTTCCTAACAGCCTTTCTACTCTCTTGCCTCAGGATTTATTTTTGAAAGTGCTATAAATAGGCAATGCTCTGGATTGGGTCAGTTCCCCAGGGAAATAAGTGCATGCCACTTTTATATTAGAGGTTAAATTCTGCCAGCCTTATACTCACTGAGAAGAGCATTAGGGGAGGTGTAAGGCAGGGAAGAACTTGCTACTGTGTACAAATGTAATCTAACTAAGCACACCAATTGCATTTTTAGAAACCTTATTATAGGGTCAATTTATTTTGTCAAGTGACCAGTAATTAATTTTATAGATCTTAAAGAGAGTAAACTCTAAACTCTCTGCTCTGACTCGGACCTTGGCATTAAAATAGGAGATTTGTGTGTGCTGGGCTTTCAGAGATGCTCTTGGTGTTGGCTGAGTGATGTGATGTGGTGAGGGAGGTGTCAGGGCAGGGCAGAGCTCTGAGTGCCCTTGGACCCAGGCAGGGATGGGGCCAGGCCAGGGCTGCTCTCCCCTCTCAGAGGCTTGCCCAGTGCACCTTGCTGGTGTTGATGCCTTAGGATTTTAAATTTTCTATTTTCCATATATTTGTAACCCTGCAGTTCTTTAGTGTGTAACTCCAAACTCCACACTCAGTGGGAGCTGCTGCTTCCCCATTTGGGGCAGACACAACAATTCCTCTCCAGGCCTGGCAGTCAAGGACACCTCACTGCCTCAGAGCCCAGAGATGGGAACAAAAGGGAGTTGGGGGAGCAAACTTGGGGTCAATGACTTCATTACCTGAAGCTGGAATTGGCAGATTCACCCCCAATATGCAAATGGACCAAACTTATAAAAGTGTGTAAACCTCATGACCCATTGTCCATTTTTGGGTGTAGCCCCTGGGGGACTTTGTCTGTCCAAAATGTACTTGAATGTTCTTAAAGAAAAAAACCAGCTTCTTTTTATTCCCTTAATTTTCTTTAGCTTCTATTTTTAGGTAAGCCCATCAAGACATCAGTGTGACACCCTTCTTTTTGTGCCTCTGAGGCTCTGGGGGCAGTGGGGAGGGATTCTCCAGGCAGGAGCTGTGCTGTGAGGGCTGTGTGTAATTCTGGGGCTGTTGTTCCCACAGAGCTGACAGCCTGTCATGCAGCACGAGCCACTGGGTGCTGCCTCAGCTCTGCCATCTGCCGTGGTTGCCCTCTTCCCTGCCTACTCCCCGTGCAAGATTTGGGTTTTTCTCCATCCTGCTGAGCTTCCTGCACAGCCCATCCCCTCGTGCCATGCTGGGGCAGCACCAGGAGGCTGCTGGGGAGCCCTGACCTGGCCCAGGTGGGTGAAACCTCCCACAGGGTACCCACCCACTCCTCACTCAGAAATCTGTCTTGTTCTAATGAAGAAACCAAGCAAAGTGAGATTTAAAGAGAGTGTCATCAGTCTCATGTGCTGGTGAGATAAAAAGCCCTCATCTCCTTGGCTGTGGGAATTGGACTCAAAAATTCAAGCAGACTTTCAGCCTGCTGTTGTGTGTAATGTAATTTACTCCTCCTTCATAATGAAAAATGTTTGGATAAAGGTGAAAAAACCTATTTTGACCCATTTTGGTGGTCTGTTAGATGACTTCACAAGTCCCTTCCAACCCAAATTATTCTATGACCCTGTAGAAGGTCAAAAGAAAATCCTGACAGATTGAATATTTTGAAGGATGCCTTTCCTACCTCAGTTTAACACTCCAGCAAAGAGGAGAACAGCATGAGTGGAGCTGAGGAGAAGAGAGGGGAGAGTGACTAACGAGCAGGAATGAGCAGCAGGGCAGCAGCCTGTGCTGCACCTGCCCAGCCAGCCCCAGGGCACGGCATGGGGAGCACCATATGCACTGCAGGGCTGAGAGCAGCAGCTCACACTGCCCTGCAGATGGGGGAACAGCCCTGCCCTTGAGCAAGGTCAAACAGAGGGATTTTGGAAGATGGGCAGCTCCAGAGTGCAGGATTTTATTTAAAGCACAGTGGGTTTGTGGGGATGAGGCACTGAGGGTGTGCTCAGGGACAGGATGTGCAGGGAGGGCTCTGGCACAGCCATGAGAAAGTCCTTAGAGCAGAAATGAGGATTGATAGGGTTACATGAAATTTACAATAAAAGGAAACTCAGCCAATTTGGCATTTGGGATGCAGATTGTGGATAGCTCCTGTTTTCCTCTGTGCACTATATCCATGTTTTAGGTAGTGTTTGAAGGAATTATTTCAAGCAGGGATGTAGTTGAATGACAAGACAAAATAGCCTCTGTTAATGCTGTTACCATGTGTACAAGCTGTGTAATGCTACTTTTTTTTTCTAGTAAATGTATTTTCCTCACAGTTTTGAGGTTCCCTGATTGGCTGGGTCTGTTCCACTTGGGATAAAATAGAAGAAGATGCAGTGTGTGGTAGATTTAACAACCTGTGGGATGCAGGGGTGAGGTCCCTTCTCCAAGGCAGGCAGGACATTGTTGTCTTTTCTGTGTTTTGTTTTCCTTTCTTTTTGTTTCAAGTGAATATGTCTGGAGGATGAAGGATGGGTCACTTCCCTAACTTGTTTTTTTGCCTAAGTCAGGGAGAGAATTCATGGCAATTAGGGAGAATGCAGAGAACCATGGACAGATAATCCCCTGCTCAGGATGGCCTTTTCCCAGGATTTCAGTCTGCTTCCTCTTCCAGGTCTCTTCCTTTGATAGGAGCTTAAAAGGAGGGTTTTAAATGACCCAAGGGTGTGACTTTTATTTTTTGCTTGGTCAATATATTGGAAATACTCAAGGCCAGGTTGGATGGGGCTTGGAGCAGCCTGGGAGGTGGCAGGGGTTGGAATGACATGACCTTCAAGGACCCTTCCAAGCCAAATCATGCCATGATTCCATGGCTCTGTTGGGAGCTGAGAGCTGGAAATCAGCAGGAATTTGCTGCTGGCACTGGAGGGGGTGGGAAGCAGCCAGATACCCCTGGCATGAAGGACATCAGCACCCCAAAGCCAGGCAGGACACGAGGGCTGAGCTGGAAAAGCTCCACCAGAATCACAAAGCTTTAAAATCCATTTAGTGGCAACTGCAAATTGTTTTGCATAAACTCCTTTTCTTCCTGCCTAAATATGAACACATCCAGATCAATCACCGAGCTCAAAAATCTTCCTGGTTCTTTTGTGAACATTCTGCTTTGTTATTCCTTTCATTTGTCTTGCACAGAACAAGCCAGCACCGAGAAAATAACTTATTGTGGATGATCAGAAAGACCTTTTCTCCCTTGCTTTTCAAACAGCAGTACACAGAAATGGGATGTTGTCTGTACACAGAGTTGCTGTTTTCCATATATAACCAAGGTGTCACGCAGCTCATTATTTCAGGGAAAAAATCAGTGTCAACAACCAAGGCTTGTGCCTGTCGTTGGGTTTATTAAAAACAAAAACGTTTGATCTCTTGAAGAAAGAAAAGAAATCAGCTCCTGGATTTTAGATTTTTTTTTTCCTGGACTTGGTCTTCTCAAAAAGCATCAAAAAATGAAAAATCTAAGGTGACATCCTCCGTTCTCATGGCCCCTAATAGCCAGTCACTCCACCAATTTTTCTAAGTTTATCTTTAATCTACTATTCCCAAACTAATTAGGGACTGAAGGTCTTTGGACTGATTTTCATTTTGTCTTGAGTTATTGTGACATCTTTACTACAAATTCTTTCTCAGTCTAATTAAATTCCTGCAGCATAAATGTCATTTTTCATACCATCACCTGTGGTAGCCTGACTTTGCCTCGGTCTCCTGATGAGGGACTGACTCCCTTCCTTCCTGCTTCATATTTGAAAAGTTTGGCTTGGAGTAAGAACATCTCCAGGCTTAGCACAGACAGGGAATCCATTAATATCTAGAAATTCAAATTGATGGGATTTTATTAGAAATATCCAACAGTTGTTCTCTTATATTAGTTTTCAGAAGAATATTTCAATTTGTGCCTTCCTCAAAGCCCAGAGGCAAAGGGCTGAGTTGTGCTCTGAGCCTGGCCCTGAGCTGCCAGGGCCCAGCACAGCCCAGAAATCCTCTGCTCTGCTTGGAAACATGGTACAGGGGCTTAACTGCTAAACAAAATCCAAATGAGAAATGTTGATACTTAATGAAATATAAGTTTGAGGATTTCACAAAAGAAATCTGCTGTCTCTGCTTTAATTTATTAGGGAGAGTTATGTGCAGATGGTATATACAGAGCTATTTCCTGACTGTACTCCAGAGTAAGTTGATTTGTGGTTTAATGACTTTTATCAAAATGAAATAAGCATTTGATCTTTGGATTTGATCTGGCTATATCTGCAGCTGCTACACCACTACAGCAATTACTTCCAAACTGGGCTTTTTGCCCAGGCAAATGGAGTTCGTCCTTGTTTCATGTCTCATTGACTGTCCTGATAATACACACAGTGCTACTGTAGGTTTTTTCTTCCTCTAAATTTGATAGGTGTGAAAGTAAGAGAGTAATTCCCTTTTTATTTTCGTATCAGTGTTGTTTTATTATAATCCATTCACTACTCTGGTTAATTTTATCTCGAAGCTGCTCCTAACTAAAATTCAATACAAGAATGTGTAATTTTCTCCACATAATCCTGCTATGCCCCTCTATAGAGAAACAAGAAATTCATTTATGAATTCTAAATCTCAGACCCCTCGTGGTAATCTTCACATCTGTCCAGTGGTTTAGGGATGAGTTTGTTGTGATCTGTTGCGCACCCACGCTGGGCTAAATCCACTCCTAATGGATTTCAGTGGAAGGCAATGGGGTTATACTTGGAATCAATTTACTCCCATGTATCCATCTCTGAAATAGTGTTGTTTTTGGGTTTTTTTTTGCTGTTGGCTAATTAATCCCTGTCAGAGTGAAGCTGTTAAGGTTTGCAATTCTTTTTCCAGGACCATACTTCATTCTTTATTTACTGCTCAGGCCAAATTTGTCCAAGTTCAGCCTCAAGAACTCCCAGTGGGAGATGGTTGTCATGATTAAGGGTTCTTAGGGCTTGGTGCTGCCAGCTGTGCCTTCCTGAGGAGCTGCAGCTGCCTTTGTGAGCAGGGTGTGGGAGGCAGGAGCTGCTGAGGTGGCTGGCAGCCAGTTCACCTGGGCCAGAGCAGCAGCAGGGTCCCTGGACCAGGCCATGCTGGATGAAGATGTTCTGGAAGCAGCCTTGGTTTGGAGCCAGCAGGTCTGAAATCTGCTGATTCACAGTGGTGAGGAGAAGCAGTCAGAAGGAATTATAAAACAAAGGAAAGATCTTTGTTCTCCCCTTTTTTACAGTCGCTTCGGGACAAGGCGCTTCACGCTTTGCGTGGCTGGAAGGTAGATTTTAAACTGTCTCTTTTTTGGCTGGATATTTCTTAGAGATAAGCAATAAAAATGGCAGTAACTGGGAAGTGACTGGTGGATGAGTTGCCTGGAGATTTGCAGTGCTACCAGGAGCTCTGTGAGAAGGCGGCTCAGCCTCGGAGCCGGGGAAGGTTTTCCTGTGCCAGTGTTGCTGCTGCATCTTCAGCAAATCAAACTCCTTGCACAGTACTTGCTCCTTAATCCAGGAAAATTAAACCACCAGCCACAGCTACATTGTCCAGCCATCTGCTCTTCCAGGTGCTCCCACGCCTGAGCAGAGATGGAGGGATGTGACCTAGAATCCCACTGCAGAGCTGGGATCATTCCCAGCACAGTCCCAGCCTTCAGTCTTCTGCATGGCATCAGATAAAGTAAACATCAAGATTTGATGTGAGAGCATATGTCCATTGCATAATTCATTAGAGTTCTTCTCCACTACTATTTTTAGGTATTTTTCAATCAGAAGTAGAGGGTGAGGATTACTCAGGAAAAGAAAAAGATAAGAAAATAATGGGGGAGCTTAGAATGATGTCTAGGTACTTCTGGGACTGCGATCTGGCCATTTAGCTGTGTGTGTTCGGTTTTCAAATAATTGTTTCTGTCCTGGTCAATTCCACAGTCCTTCATGACAGCTTGGCAGTGGGATGGTGTAAATCCAACAGCAGAACAGGAAACCTGCTCCTTTTTTACTCAGCACTGCTGCTAAAACCCCTGTCAGGCCAGACACCACCTCCCATCATTCCAGACTGTATCACTCCACCACCCTGAACGTGGTTATTCCCAATTTCCAAACACTAAACACATCCAAAACCATTTCCCCTCTGTTTTGCGAAGCATCCACTGAGTGTTGCTGGGACACAGAGAGCAGAGTTGGTGCTTTCCCTGCTCAGGTTGTGCAAAATACCTTGTAACTGCAAATCATCACAGCTGCCACAGCTTCCTCTCATGTGTCAGCAGGCTGTGAGCTGCAGCCAGGCTGTGTGAACACCTGGGATGTTCCTCGGCTCTCAGGTTTGCTGAGCATCATTTCACCCCACATGTGCAGGGTTTGCTGTAAGAAACTGAGGACAAAAATCCTAACCAAACCCCACGTTGTACAGTCACTGACAAGAAATGGAAGGAGGAGTTATTTTGAGGTTTTTACACTTCCCTATTGCTAGGAGACACTTCTTGGGCACCCAGGCCTCATCAGGCTCCCAGTGCGGCCTCCTCAGTGCCGCGGCATCCATGGCGATGCACGGGGCAGATCTGAGGGAGACAGGGAGGAGGAAATTGGGATGGGAGCTGCTTTTAATTTTCAGTCTTTCTGAGACAAATGCAAAGTGTGCTGGAGGCAGCTGTAGGTGATGTTCCTGGGTTCTCAGGTTTGCCGAGCTTCGTTTCACCCCACACGTGCAGCGTTTGCTGTAAGAAACTGAGGACAAAAATCCTAACCACACCCCAGACCCTACGTTGCACAGTCACTAGCAAGAAATGGAAGGAGGAGTTATTTTGAGTTTTTTACATCTTCCCTATTGCTAGGAGACACTTCTTGGGCACGCAGGGCTCATCAGGCTCCCAGTGTGGCCTCCTTGGTGCTGTGGTGTCCATGGCGATGCACGGGGCAGCTCTGAGGGAGAAGGAAACTGGGATGGGAGCTGCTTTTCATTTTCAGTCTTTCTGAGACAAATGCAGAGTGTGCTGGAGGCAGCTGTAGGTGATGTTCCTGGGTTCTCAGGTTTGTCGAGCTTCGTTTCACCCCACACGTGCAGGGTTTGCTGTAAGAAAGTGAGGACAAAAATCCTAACCATATCCCAAACCCCACATTGTACAGTGTGAGTTACTGACTAGAAATGGAAGGAGGAGTTATTTTGAGGTTTTTACATCTTCCGTATTGCTAGGAGACACTTCTTGGGCACGCAGGCCTCATCGGGCTCCCAGAGCGGCCTCCTCAGTGCCGCGGCGTCCATGGCGATGCACGGGGCAGCTCTGAGGGAGAAAGGGGAGGAGAAATTGGGATGGGAGCTGCTTTTCATTTTCAGTCCTTCTGAGACAAATGCAGAACATCTTTCTGCTGTTTTTCTCCCTCAGTTTTTCTCAATGGGGGAAATAACAGTAAAAAGGGAGAGTGGGAGCCATGGAATGCAGACGTGGAATCTCCTGGGCCAAGGAGAGTGTGGGGCATGAAATGTCACCTCAGGCTGGCCTTGGTCACAGCTTTCATGGCCTGCTCTCTGCAGAGTGGGGTCACAATGGATGTAGTTACACCACATTTGGGCCAAGTTTGTACTCTTGGGAAGGGGAAAAACCACAGCACTGCCAGCCAAGTCTGAGCCTGTCCCTGATGGTCAGTCCATGCACACATCACCTGCCAGCACCTGAGTGCCACCAGGGCAGCCCTCAGGGAGCACATGATCAGCACCAGCCTCACCACATGTGACCCCAGTGTTTAAAACTCTCAGTTCTGACCAAAAATTGTTCATTTTTCATAAGGCACCTCAGTTTGGGCTGATTGAGGCTGGGGTTGTAAATGGACAGATCTCCTGGGGGTTTGTCATGGGTGGGCAGAGCCTGGAAAAAACCAAAGCTGTCAGGAGAACATGGGAATTTGTCATGCAGAAAGGAGTTGCTGAGACAACTGTGGAGTATCTCACACTGTATTTTTCACACTAATGCCAGATGGCCAGGAATGGGATCCCCCACGTTCTCCTCCCAGTCTGAGAAGACAAGAAAATAAACAAGGAAAATGTCTGTGCTGATGGCATCTGTTGGCTCCCTCATAAGGTGAGTCACTGCTTTTGATTGCTGAAATAATTAGGATTTCTTTCTAATTGGATTCTCGTGTTAACCCTTCCTGTACCATGGATCCCAATCATCCCTTTAGTTCCTGGCAGGAGGCTGGAACTGGATGATCTTTAAGGTCCCTCCCAACCCAAACCGTTCTGGGATTTTGTGGAAAATGAGACTTGGCAGCAATTCCAGGCAAAGGACATTTTACACCAGTTGGGCTGTTGGTGTGGAACCCCATCCCTCTGCTGCTCCCATCACCTACAGGATCATCCTGAGGGTGATCAAGACTCAGTTTCCTTCCAGCTACAGCACAAGAGTGCCAGGAATTACTGGAGAGGAAATGCAGGGCAGAAATCTGTGGAAATATTTGAGTGTGGGGTGCTCTGCAGGAGGTTTTATTTAGGAGGTGCTTGACACATGCTCCCTGACATCCCTGCACTCCTGCCAGGCATATGTGCCCATACATTTATTTTTAAATTCTTACATGCAGCATTTCTTACCTAGGTGGTGCACCAAAGCAGTTTTTTTCCTTAGCAAATCAGGGAAAGAGCTGGGTAAGTATAAATGTGTTTCTTAACAACCTTGTTTGTGACAAAATTGCCAAGTAAATCTTCACACGACATCGGGCTGCGAGTATTTGAGTCACATTTGGACAGCAAAGCCCACTGCACACAGTTTTCATTACAATATTTCTCTCAAGCACAGTCTGTCTCTCATGTTTTTCTGAACATTGTTTAAAGAACTGATGAAAGGGCTGAAAACTTTTCAAACTTTCCTTTTCTTGGGTCTCTTCAGCTCAGTCTTTCATCACTCAGTCAATAAACAGCGGAGGACTCTTCTGAACTGCAGTGGGAGCGAAGAAGAGAAGGGGAAATTAATGATATCACCAAATTGAAACTCTTTCAAGTTGCCTTTAATTGCAGAGGGCACAGGGAGCTCATTCAGTTTTAATTCTCTGATCTCTTGCTGTCCCCAGGGGAGCAATCTGCCTCTCCTCCCACGCCGCACGCGATTTTCCTGGGCTGGTTCCTGGCTCGCAGCTCGGGGCTCCTGTGCAGTGCAGAGCCCTTCCCGGTGGGATTCTGGCAGTGGGACAGCAGCCACAGCTGTCACTGAGGTGGTCACACTGCCCTTGGGCACCACACAGGGCTGATCCTGCTCCATCAGGCCCCTGATGCCCATTTGGTGCCTCAGCTGCCAATCTATGGACTGGGGATCACAGGATCCCACAATTTTAGTTTTTAGGATTTACTTTTAGGATTTTAGCTGGAAGGACCCTAAACCTCATCCAGTTCCACTCTGGCCATGGGCAGGGACACTTTCCGCTGTCCCAGGGTGCTCCAATCCCTGTCCAACTTGGCCTTGGACCCTGCCAGGGATGGGGCAGCCACAGCTCCTCTGCACAGGTGAGTGCCACATATCCAAGCTGTCCAAAATTAAAAGAGAAAACAATTAAAACCCCAAGAATGTCCAAAAAATGCCGCTGTCCACTGAGGAGCTTCAGCTGAAGGCACCAAGCATTCCCTGGCTGTCTTTGTCTCATGGGAAATATCAGTGCAAGGGGCTGAAAACGGCTCAAAGAGCCATTCCCACCGTGGAAAAGCCTGAGGATTATCATCACAACAGGTCCCTGGGCAGAAACATGAAGCATAAAGCTTTAAATTCAAGTCACACTGATAAGAATAACAAATAAAGAGACCAAATTCCCTTAAAAAATGGGATTACCGAGGCCGTGGGGAAGAAATATTTTAAGGGAACTTAAAGAGAAGTTAATCTGCTTTTATGTAATTTGTTTTCCTATTCTTCCCCAACTGGCTTGCTTTGGAGACAGCTGCTTTCAAGTTTTACAGCCGTGCATATGGTTGGGAGGGCTGGAATTGGCAGCCCTTGGCATGACAGAATAATGGCTAACTGGAAAAATGGCTGGGTAGATAATTTGCAGATGATACGACCACATCAAACCCAGTGAAACACAACCCATTCATTTTTACAGCCTCCAGACTGCTGCCTGTTGTGATGTGTCCCTCCTGATGGCTCTGCTGCCACACAGCCCTTCCCCTCCCCTCCCATGGGCAGGATCCCATGGAAATCCTCATTCCTGGAGAGTTGGACATGGAGCAGGATCCCATGGAAATCCTCATTCCTGGAGAGTTGGACATGGAGCAGGATCCCATGGAAATCCTCATTCCTGGAGGGCTGGATATGGACAGGACAGGATCCCATTTTTGGAAGGCTGGATATGGACAGGGCAGGATTCCACGGAAATCCTCATTCCTGGAGGGCTGGACATGGACAGGGCAGGATCCCATGGAAATCCTCATTCCTGGAGGGCTGGACATGGACAGGGCAGGATCCCATGGAAATCCTCATTCCTGGAGGGCTGGGCACAAACAGGGCAGGATCCCATGGAAATCCTCATTCCTGGAGGGCTGGACATGGATAGGTTTGAGTTCCATTTCCTTCCTGTTTTTTCTGTTTAAACTGGGAACAAGGATTAGTGTTTGGTCTGAGATTTTAATATTCAAGGATAGATTAAGACAGCAGCCTGATGTTAGATGACTGTTATATGCCAAATGCTATCAAAATCTCAGCAGCATCAAATCAAGCCCAAAATCCTAAAAGCTTTTTACTTTTCCCCCCAAAATTACACCAGAGTATCACCTTTGGAGCCATGTTGTTCTTTGTTCAGCAATAAATGAGCAATTGCTGGGGAAATCCCAGCTGGGGTAGTCCTGGCCCTCCCTTGGCCAAGCCCTGAGTGAAAGGCAGATTCTCGTGGCTCAATTACAGAACCACTAAACAAAATGGAAATGTTGATGTTCATTATTGATTTTATCCTTTGCTGCTCTGGAATGGTGCTAGTGGGAGCTGTTGTAATCAGATTACCTTAAAACTTACTTACAGAATGAAGTGCTTAATTTATCCCCCCTTTTTTCCTTTCCCAAAGCAATAAAACAGGAAGGGATCAGCTGTGCTTCCTGTAGAGCAGCCCTTCTCCTTTTGGTTTTCTTGCTGTGTTTGTGTAATTCATCTTTTATCACTCTCAAAATCTTTTTTTAGAGCATTTTGCATTTGTTATATCTCCTCAAGTAATCGCTCATATTGGTTATGGAATAGAATAGACTGTGATTGTTGGAGATATAACTGCAAAATGTTTCCAATTTCTGGGAACATCTATTGAAAACTACATTTACTGAGCATCCATCTCCAGCTCCCTGTGCTGTCAGGTCACAGCTCCGTGTCCCTACAGCCTGCATTTCTTTGGGATTCAAGTCAGCCAGGCTGATTCTGGTTTAACTGAGGATCTGGGAAGTGCTGCATTCTGAGTGATAGATATATCCTCTCATAATCTGGGAGGTTAAATGGTTTTTCTGATTTGATTCTTTACTGCCTTCCCCATTTCCCATCAGATGAAACCGGCTGTGAAATGGCAGCAAATGCAAGTGGCACATTTGTGTGCTGAGTGCCTGCAGCGAGCTGGGGATGAGGAATTGGCCTTTAATTGCCCCTCATTAGTCATTTGCTCTGTACAATATAGCTGGCAATTGCAGTGGACAAGGGGGCTGAGAAATCCAACCCCTGTCCTTATCCCAGGCTGGCTGTGGGGCTGGAAGTGGCTCTGACTGAGGCACCAAAGTGCCCAGTTCCTGCCAGCTCTGTGGCCCTGCAAGCTCTGCCCCTTGGCTGGGCTCAGGGAGGGTGGCTGAGCATCATCAGAGAATCCCAGAATTGTTTGATTTGGGAGGGACCTCAAACCCATCCAGTGCCACCTCTGCCATGGCAGGGACACCTCCCACTGTCCCAGGTGCTCCAGCCCCAATGTCCAGCCTGGCCTTGGGCACTGCCAGGGATCCAGGGGCGCCCCAGCTGCTCTGGGCACCCTGTGCCAGGGCCTGCCCACCCTCACGGGGAACAATTCTTAATTCCCAATGTCCCATCCATCTCTGGCACTGGAAGCCATTCCCTGTGTCCTGTCCCTCCATCCTTGTCCCCAGTCCCTCTCCAGCTCTCCTGGAGCCCCTTCAGGCCCTGGAAGGAGCTCTAAGGCCTCTCTGGATCCTTCTCCAAGCTGAACCACCTTGTTCTTGCTGTGTTCTGTGTTCACATTCATGCCCTCTCAAGCCCCTGGTGGGCAGCTGACCCTGAGCAAAGCACTCAGCCCAGGCCATCTCCTGGCAAAACCACAGAATCATTTAGGTTGGAAAAGATCTTTAAGACCATTGAGACCCCTCACAAACCAGCACTGTTCCCACTGTGCTGCCCCCCAGGGATGATCCCAGTGAGCCTGCATGATCTCCCCAAGTGCCACTCAGCAGGTGAACCTGCCTTTCAAAGAACAAGACTTCTAATCTGTGGATTCATCAGATTTAACCCTCTCCTTGCTGTGCCCCTCCTGCATTCCCTGCCATTCCTTGGCAGCCAGCAGCTCTGATCCCAGCTCTTCCCACCACTCCTCTCCCTGACCAGCCCTTTGGAAGGAGGGTGGAGATTTCTGTGCCTTAGCAGATGGCAGCAAATCTTGATTCCTGCATTTCATAGCCTGGCCCGTGGGGTTGGAGTGATGTATTTACTCCAGCACCTAAAGTCAATGAATTACATCCAACCCTGCAAATGGTCATAAATATGATATCTGTGTGAGCTGAGGTAATTGCCTGCTTTATATATGTGTTTATCTTCCCTGCATTGCATACACAATGTGCATTATGTCAGGGAGATGACAAAGAGCAGCCATAATGCTCCTCAACTGCATATTTCTTCTTAGTTTATGGCTGAGGCTCGGAGTTATCTTATGCAGAGTTGGCTGCAGTGGTTTAATATAAATTAACATACTTAGAAAATGTCAAGGAGCATTAATTGACAATTTCAGAAGCCTACCTTGCTAAATACCAGTTCAGTTCTGAAGCTTGTCTCTGCAAGCTCAATATATGGAAAATAATGCTTATTCATGAATGGCTTATGTAACTTGGCATTAATTACGTGGCTGTCACAGATGGTCTCTCTACAAAACCAGGTGCCAAAAATAAAGTTTCAAGCCCCACAAGGGAACTTCTGAGCTGGGTACTCAGCACTTTGGAAAAGCAGGGCACATCATCTTGTGTGGAAATACCGACTTACTAACCTAATTCTGGACCCACTTTTGGCAGAGGATTGGCCTATATAAAAATATTTCACATCAGCACCTTCTCCTGCACCTCAAATGAGGGGATCCATGGCAGGAGCCTGGTGTGCCCCCAGCCCTGCACTCCCCTAGCACTTCCCACCTGGAAAACGGGCATGAGAATAAATAATCCTCTTGATAAAAAGTGAAACAAGCTGAGATTTTTATCTGAACAATTAGGACAGGGTGGTGGGTTCTCTGCCTGCCCTCCAGCCTGAGCTGTGGCACAGCTGGGAGCAGCTGGTGGGTGTGGAGGTGCTCAGCTGAATGCTAATTGTTGATTAATATAGCCCTGGGTTATAAAACCCCAGTTTCTCTCTTTAGGGTTTTTTCCCATGCACCAGGAAGGTGCTGCTGTCTCTCCAAGGTTTCCTGCTCCTCATTCCAGCTGGGAGCATAGCCAGCTCCTGGTAACTTCCCTGCTTTCCTAAACAAAGTTAAGCAAGGCTGAAAGATGAGATTTGAAGGCATTTATTGATTTTACTTTAATATTCTGTTATTTCTTTCCCATCAATACCCTATTTGCTTTATGCAGTGCACCGTGCTGTAAGTATATTCCCAGAAAATGATGCACATAATGCTATCTCAAATGGGAGCATATGGATATCAAATGAAAGCTGGGCTGTAAATCACTGAGAATCAGGAATGGCAGCCCCATCCAGGCAGCTGCACTCTGAGCTATCCCTGCTCTGCTCCTGAGCTGGAGTGGGAAGGGCAGCCCTTCCTGAGGCTGGCTTTGCTGGGCACCACTGGATGCTGCAGTGTTTGGGCCTGGGTTTCTATGGCAACTGGCTGGCACCTGCCCTGTGCCCCCAGCTTTACCAGTTGGATTGTTGGGGTTTTTTTGCCAAAGGGACCCTTCTTTCATGATTTTGCTCTTTATTTGTGTTGTTGCTGTTGAAATACTTTCTGTGGTCTCTAAGTTAAGTCCTCCCCTGAGATCCAGGCAAAACTGAGCCTAGAAATGTTCTCCAGGATTATGAGCAAGTATTTGTTGCCCTGACCTCCCCATGCCCTCCTCCTCCTGCTGCTTTTCCATCCCCTTCTCCTCCCATCCTGGGGACCTGTGGGGATAAAACCTCTCCCTCCAAATCCCAGACTGGTTTGGGTTGGGAGGGACCTCAAATCCCACCCAGTGCCACCCCAGCCATGGCAGGGCCACCTTCCCCTGTCCCAGGGTGCTCCAGCCCCAGTGTCCAGCACTGCCAGGGATCTGGGGCAGCCAGAGCTTCCCTGGACAGCCCATTCCAGTGCCTGATCACCTCTGTGGGGATCTCCCATGCCAACCCAACAGGGATGACTTTTAAATACAGTCCTGGGGACCATTTCATCTTCTCTTGCTTGAAACTTAAAAAAAAAAAAGATTAAAAATTGCTTAAACTCATCTGCAAAGCAGCTGCTTCAAACTAAACTCTGTGCTAAACCCCAAGGAAGTGTCATTGAGAAGAGACTGGAGGAGCTTGCCCTGGGAACAGGGAGATGAGGAATTCCCTGGGATGGTGCTGCCTTTGTTCCTGTGTCATCCCAAACGTCCCCATGGGCACTGGGGCAGTCGTGGCTGTTCTTGTGAACCTTTCAAATGTGTCATTCTCCTTCTGAGTGAGACCCTTCCCCCAGATCTCACCCATGGCAATGCCAGAATTTAGCTGAGCCCTCAGGAATTGAGGAAATCTGTCCTGACCTGTGTTCCCAGAGGTGCTGCTCAGGGGAGTGTCTCTGCTGGAGACACTCTGGATATTGCAGAGAGCACAGCCTGGCTCTGGTGGGCTGCTTGGCCATGAAATTGCCCATGAAATGGGAATCTATTGTTTATCATGCTAATTAGTAACCCCACAAGTTTATTTAAAGGTCACTGGAAAGCCATGAGAAATATCTTAGATGGGAAAAGCAGAAAAATCAAGAAGCCATAGGGGGTTTGGCTTATTTAGTAGAATGTTATTGCTGATATTTAAGATACTTTCTGAGATGTGAATTAAATTAATAAGGGAGATGAAGGAGTGTTTTAATATAACTTAGTGTGAAAGTAGCCCTCAGAATTTATTTTATTCATAGATTTTTGCATCAAAGGTCCTATAATGATTAATTTTCAAACGTACAGGTTTAAACAGCAAAATAGGAAATAATAGCTCCGAAGTTGCTTTGAAATACTTAATAAAATGGTGTTCTTTAAAGCACTAAATGGCCTCCTAATGCCACTAGCACTTCAAAGAGCAGTGTTCTTTGCAATATTTCTATTCAGTTTCTGCACTCTGCAAAGCTGACTTGCTGTATAGGGCACGGAAATATTTTCAAATGGGCAAAGTCAAGGCATTGTTCTATCCCCACAAAAGCCTGGCCTGAAAACCTGCCCTGAGAGCTGGGGAGGGCAGGAGTTAATCTGGTGGTGCAGGAGGTTCCTCAGCCTTCCAGACTGCAGGACAAACTCCAAATGCAGCAGCTGGAAAGGACGGTGCTGTTCTAAGGGATGCCTGATGTGGGGCTGCTGCAGAGCACAGAGGGACTGACACAGCCCCACATCCAAATGCTCTTTGTAGGGAAATCCATGTCTTTCCACGGACAAAAAGCATCTTCAAGTCAAGCCCATGGGGTGTAAAATCAGAGGTTCCAGCCTGGAGGGTGCCCAAGTGTCCCCTGAATGGGTATTGGGGCAGAGAAATTCCTGCTGGGATGCTCCAGAGAGAAGAGAGGAATTCCTCCTTAAATCCCCTAAAATAAGAGCAGGATTTGGCCCCTTGCAGCTCCTGGGGAGGCAGAGGGCAGCTGGGATCCAGGCTTGAATCCTGTTCCAGGAGGGCTCCTAATTGTAAATTCAAGCATGCAGAGGATTAATTGCCAGCAGGTGTCAAAGATAAGAAATTCCTCTCTGATCTGGGCAGGGGGTAGCTCTGAGTATTTCCCTGTATTGTTCTGTTCTTGCCATTGTTCAGGGCGGCAGAAAATGAAAATACATGTGAGGAAATGGGATAAACAATTTTGCTGCTGTCAGAAAATGAGAAAACGCAGTGCAAGGCTTCAAAGGGGAGAAATTGTTAATTAGGAAATTACTGCTTGAAAAAAATATAAATGGAGAGGTCAGAGAGCTGTGAAAAGCCAGCCTGCAGATTCATGACCTGCCCTGAGCCAAGGGTTACACTCAGCCCGCCCCAGCAATTTACTCGGGTTCCTTCCCCCTTGTGCTGTGGGAAAATGAGTGAATGTGGCAATTAGTGGAGCTGCTGATTGACTCCTGGCCATGCCCAGCTCCCGGCCCCCTGCCCTGGGGCTGCCCTTGTCCCTGCAGCCCCCGGCACAGGGCTCAGCCTGGGAGGTCCTGCCACCACCTCTGCTCCTCAGGAGGAGCTGCACAACCTCCCCAAGCCCTTAATGAGGGGCTGCTCCCTGTGGAGAGCAAAAAAACAGGAGGACCTTCAGAAGGTGATTTCCTGCAGCCCCCAAGGGTCGGGTTGTCTGGTGTTGTTGTCTTTGCAGGTGGCAGGGAAGGAGATTCCTGTTGAAAGGAGCAGGGCATGAACCTGAGGGAAGGACCTTGCTGTCCATGGCATGTCCTGGGAGCATCCATGAAGGGAATTTCTGCTGAGGAGCAGCACTCTGCAAATGCAGGCTTTGGTGTGCTCTCCATCCACACAAACAAAGGTCAGTGATGAGTTAGCCCCTGGCATGGAGCTGTGGCACGGGAGGGTCAGGCTGGGATCAGGAGAAGGTCAGGGAAAAGGAGTTGCTGGCACTGCCCAGGCTCCCCAGGGAATGGGAACATTCCCAAGGCTGCCAGAGCTCCAGGAGGGTTTGGACAGCACTGCCAGGGATGCCCAGAGTGGGATTTGGGGTGTCTGTGCATGATCTGAACCCTGATCATTGTGGGTCCCTTCCAGCTGAGGGTATTCCCTGACCCTCTGAAGGAACTCACCTGACCAGTCTGATACTGGGCTGGAGCATTAAACCAGCATCACAGCAGGAACAGCCAGGCCAGAGGGAATGGACTAAAATCATGCAATGGTTTGGGGTGAAAGGGACCTTACAGATGATTACAGATCACTCCAGCCCCCTGCCATGGCTCTTGCAGATCCTTAAGGACACACAAAATGCATAATTTCAATCATCACATTTCACATGTGACAGAAAAGTCATGGCACCCCTGTAATGAGGCAAAGCAGGGCATGAAATAAATAACTGCAGCCAGAAAGAATGAATTATAATGTATAATAATGAATTCTAAGTGCCACAGCTGGCTGATGGGGCTGTTCCAGAGGCCTGGGGTGTCTGAGGCAATGATGCTGCCCTGAGATCTGGGTTGGTACGTAAGTCATAAACCATAAAAGTGGCTTTAGGAGTTTTGCCATCACCCTCAGCAGGACTGAGGCACAATCATTGTTTGGGTCCTCTCAATCATTGTTTAGGGTCCTCTCTGCAGTGTTTACATGGATGGAAATGGCCAGTGGGCCTTTGGGGTTTATTTGAAAAGGAGAAAAGCATTGTTGCTGCAGCCTCGTGTGCCTCTGCCTGCACAAGGCTCCTGGCCCACACAGCCCCAGAAAAGCCAAGGCTGGGGTTTAAATTAGCACCCAGCTCTTTGGCAGGGCCATCAGGAGCAGCAAAGCAGGCAGAGTGAGAGGCTGGGAGTGCCTGAGGGGCTGGCAGCAACAGGGAAGGACGTTCATCCTGAGCAGGAGACCCAGCCCCGAATACCCAGGCAGGAAAGGAGAGACCCCTGAGCTTCCTGCACTCCTCCTGCTGGGGCTGTGCATGCTGGGGGGATTTACAGCACACAAACAGCCCTGAAATGCCATTCCATGGCATTCTCCAGCCTCCCTTCTTCCTGGAAATATCACTGTCAGCTTAGGAAAAGTCATTAGCAGTGAGGCATTGAGTCCCACAATATGAAGAACAGTTTTTAATTCCTTTCATTGGACTAAACCAATTTCTTAGGGTTATTATGGAAATCTTTGCATTTGGATTTCAACCCTAAAGTAATTAAGGAAATATTCCAGATGGATGCAATGAGGTTTTTCTTTACTTCTCTGGAAGAAAGGTTCTTGGAGGAGCCACTCTCGTGAACAAGTGGGATGAGTAACTCCTTTCCTCAGTCTCCACATCCATTTTGGACCATGCTGGTGAAATAAAAGCAAGTGGGATTCAGTCCAGAGGAAGCTCCAATGGGCATTTTGGATTTTGACAGCTGTCCTTGACATCATGGTGGACAAGGGGAATGGCTTTAAAGTGCCAGAGGGCAGGGTTTGATGGGATATTGGGAAGGAATTGTTCCCTGTGAAGGTGGCCAGACCCTGCACAGGGTGCCAGGCTGGAAGTGTCCAAGGCCAGGTTGGACAGGACTTGGAGCACCCTGGGATAATGGAAGGTGTCCTATGGCAGGGGGTGGAACTAAATGAACGTTAACAAAATGAACGTTAACAAAATGAAATTTAACAAAATGAACTTTAACAAAATGAGCTTTTTCTTCTCAGCCCAAGCAATTCAGTGATTTTTATGATCATGCTTGTCCATCCTCCCTGAGCCCAGCCAGGTAATTCCTGTAGTGCAAAGCTTGCAGAGTTCATTCTCCTCAGCAGAAGAGGCAGCTTCCTACCTGGATAGGTTTCCTTTCCTCTCCTGCTGTAAGGGGAACGTGCACTCAAGCAGAATTTGAAGTCACTGGCACAAAATAAGGCAATGAGAGCACATGAGGGAAACTGGAGGGACTGTGCAGGTGTGAGGAGTGGATGGAATTGCAATGAGGGAGCTCGGGAAAAGCCTGGGAATATGTAACACTGAAGAGTAAAAGATAAGCAAAGCAGAATGTCCAGGGCTGACAGTATCCCAGCAACAATAAATTCTGTGTGTGATAGGGCTGGGTGAGAGAGCTGGGGACTGACAGCTCTCTAATCTCCTGCCAAAATCCCTGGTCACCAGCTCCCCTGCTCAATGTCAGCTGCAAGGTGTGACACACACAGGTACACGGGGCTTTGTGCAGCAGCTGCTCCAGGAGCATCATTCCCAGGATGGAGCTGACACCTGGAGCTGGGATCAGGGTCAGAACTGAGAATTACCTTCACTCCCAGCTCAGGTGGAAGTGCTGACACTGCTGCTGGGCAGGTTTGGGGTTGTGTTTTCTGCCCTGAGGTGATGTTGGCCTCAGCACATCTGCTCCCAAGGAAAAGGAAGGGCTGGCTGCCACAGGGATCAGTTTATCAATGTAACAGGGCCTCTGTGGAGCCAAATAAATGAGAATTTCCTGTGGCTGAGCATCTGAGTGGCAGTAAATGGTATCAAAGAGAAGATCTGCACATTTTTTTGAGGAAGAGGAGACAGGAGGCTCACGCAGGTGGACTTAGGCAAGCAGCCAGTGCCAGGAGAGAAAGTGATAAATTGATGTCTTGGAAAAGCCTGAATGGAGGAATAATAACCATCAACAGCAGAAGGCACTGAATGAGATGGATTCTCACCTCTAGAAGCTTCCTGTGTTTATTATTGATGGCACTGCAGGTTTTATTTCTGTGCTTTTTGTACTTTTCAGCACAATCTGGTTAGGAATTCAACATGCCCAGGCAGGTGATGGAAGGATTCTGGAAGGAAAGTGAAAAATGACATAAATGAGCTGCAACAACAGCCCTGCTCTGGCAAGGAGTACAACTGGAGGTGATCCTAAATGACAAAGGCTTTGTTTTCCTAGTTACCACTCAAACATCGTGGGAAGAGTCTCAGGACAGGAGAAATCTCTGTTTCCATAGGATTTCTGGTTAACTGACCTTTTTTCCCTTCTCTAATATCCTAGACCTGATTTTAAATGTAACTGAACACCAAGAGGTTTGGATTAGCACATAAAAAATTCACTGCTGCCCTCTTCAAACTCTTCACTCTCTTCAAACTCTTTGTAAACTCTTGCACATCTTTTAAATTGGGAAATTCTGTCCTGTGTCCTCTGTGAGGGCTGCTGAAGTGGGTGCAGTGGGATCTCCCACGGAGAGGGAGGCAGTGTGCTGCTGAGTAATGGTGAATTTCTCAGGAAATGAATAATTTGGGGACTTTCTAAAGGTCACTTGAAGTTCCCCTGAACTTTTATAGTTGGTTATATAAAATGAAAAGAGAGAACTCTTAGTCTAGATGACTGTCAGTTGGGTGAGATAACCTCAGAAAGGCTCTGGCAGGTCAAGGCTCTTCAGTGACAGTTTTTGGGAAGAGACCAGTCAGCAGAGCTGCCTCCCCTGATGGGTGTCTGAAATGGAAATTCCAGCTCTCCCTCCTGCAGCAGATTTAAGTGGAAGTTCACTGCCCTGGTGGGCACTTGGATTTTATAACTGACCTTTGAGAAGTGCCTGAGCCAACCTTTTGTCTCCACTGCTATAAATTAATGCCCAGACAGGGACAGGGACAGGTGAGCTGAAGGCAGGAGTGGGAAAGACAGACTGACACCTGCCCCTGTTTTTCCAGGATCTCCTTAGGGGTGTTAGGAAAATTAATCCACAAACACCAGAGGTTTATGTCCAAAAAGGAGACAGAGGAATCCTTTTACTTTATTGGAATAAAGGGAGAGGCCATGGGACATTTCCCTGAGATCTCTCAAATTTTTGGAGGATGCAGCCTCCCTTTTTATCCCAATTTCCCACATTTCCCTTCTCTCTTTCCCCATTTCTGAGGTACTTGAGAGGTTCAGACTTCCCAGAACATCTGATACCAAAGATTCCCCTCTAATGTATAACCCTCCCTTTTAATTTTTAATTCTTATGGAATTTAGGGGTTTATCTTCCTCATTGTTTCTTTAATCTTTCAATGTCTAAATTAATTTATCAGCAAACCTAAAGTTTATTTGCAAAATCAAATATCTTTTTCCATTCTCAGGGGCAGCTCTGAAGTGGTTCAGGGGTTCAGTGGGGGGTGTTTGCTGTCCCTGCTGGGTTTGGATGTTGAGACTCTGCAGGAGCAGCTCTGGAGCCCCCTGGCACCACGGCTGAGCTGGCACAGGGACACCCCCATGGTGGAGGAGGCCTTGGCTCCAGAGGGAATCTGCTCCACCTGCACAGGAGCAGAGTCAGTGCCCTGATGGTGATCCCTCAGGTTTGAGCTTTTATATTTTCAGATTCTGTGCTGCTTTGGTGTGCAGTTCTTAGCTTCACATCAGGGCATGGTGAGCTCTGTGCACAGAGCAGGGAGACAAAACAATTCCTGCTCCAGCTGGGCACCAAGGACAAATGATCCAAATCTCAGCCCAAGAGCACAAACACCGTGGGCTGGAGAGAGAAAAACAAGCAGGGTGGGACTGCCTGGGCTAAAGCTGGGATGGGACAATGAACTGCAAGATGCAAATGGAGCAGAACTGATCCCAGGGACAGACCCCGTGCCCGGCCGTGCATTTTGGGGCCATTTTTGGGCCATCTTGGGTTCAATTTGTGACCATTTGGGTCTATCTTGGGTTCATTTTGGGGCCATTTTGGTTCATCTTGGGTTCATTTTGTGACCATTTGGGTCCATCTTGGGTTCATTTTGGGGCCATTTTGGTCCATCTTGGCTTCATTTTGGGGCCATTTTGGTTCATCTTGGGTGCAGCCCTGGCTGGGCTCTTGTGCTGCCCAAGGTGGATCCATGGAGGAGATGCTTTGAACAAATGCCTGCTTTATTCTGGAACTCTGCCCAGCCTCTGCTCTGGGTCAGCCTGCACAGGGCATCAGAGGCAGTGCCCTGCAGAGGGAACATGGCACAAAGCATTCCATGGAAAACCATGGAGAACTGGAGTCCTACCCTCTCAAAGACTGGAATTCAAAGCAGCAGAATGATGTTTCCCTTTGTTACAGTAATTCCAATTCCAGGTATGTAGGTTTTTTTTAATTTTCTTTTTTTTCTAATTCTGCTTCAAATTGGCACTCGGTGATTGCCAGGAATGAGGAATGGATTGGGTTTTCCACGGTGCTGTGCTCCAGGTCAGCCTGGAAACACGGGAAATGGCAGGTTAATGGCAGTTTAACACCAATTAACAGGCCACTTTATAATAGATTAGCATTCGGAGCCTGTTCAATGGGTAATTACAATAATTAACTCTCGGAGCTTGCCTGCACTCGTGAACAGAAATGTGGTGCCTCTGTTTACTGTGGAGAAGGCAGTGCAGGAGCAGACATGGATCATTTGGAGTGCTGGAGCCAGGCAGGATGGCAAGGGCACTAAATTTGGGTTTGCTCTTGAAAAGTGCTCACAGGTGACATCCCCAGGTGGAGGGGACTCTGTCAGGGACTGTTTCAGTCCTGGCTGAGCACAGCTGAGATTTAATGTGCTGCACCTGTGCTGCAGAGCAGCCTCTGGCCTCACACTGATGGATTCCCCACCTCCTCAGGCCAGTTCTCAGCATTCAGCACAATAAATCCCCTCCTGTTGGGAGCACTGATGGGGAGGAGTGTTTGAGCATCCATCCCTATGCTCAAAAAGAGCTCAGCAAGCAGCAGGATGGTGTTCCAAATTCCTGGGGAAAGCTGTGAATCCTTCAGGAAATGCAGTGGTTTCCTGTGGGGCTGGAATGAGGGCAGGGATGGACCTGCTGGCTCTGGGAACAGGTCTCTGCTCACCTTGTGGTGCTGGGTTAAAGGTTGTAACATCTTTGTAATTCTTGAGTTCCTGTTGAGTTGACGCATCTCATTTAATTTCACTGACCTTATCTCTTAAATACTGTGAAATCTGCTGAGAAATGCTAAAGTGAGCTCCAGCTGTGGTTATTTTTTAAATATTCAGGCAGTGGACAGAGCTAACACAGCGAGTGTGGCCCGTGTGTGTGGCTTCACTCCTGCATTGATTAAATAAATTAATAAAACCACTGGATCACGAGGTACCTGCATTAATTAAATCAATTAATAGAACCACTGGATCGTGAGGCACCAACCCTGGGGAGCCACAGCCCAAATCCCCCTTCCTCTGGGGAATGGATTCCTGTATCATCCAGGAACCAGGATCTGATCTGGCAATGGGGAAATAGAGGTTCTAAATCAAAACTGGGATTTCAAGTAGAATTGTATTGCTCAGATTGTGGGGCTGGATTTCTGTCCTCCAGCTGCAGCAATGGGCCAGGCCAAAAGCCATTTGGGGATAAAGAATTTGGCAGAGAAATGAGAATAATTGGTAAAGCTGAAGAAGAGTTCAAAACTCCTCAGTCCAGGGGGCGAGAAACCTCAGCCTTGTTCAGAAAACTAGAAATTTATTCCCCTTCAACATTAATAAAAACTTCTTTTTCCTTCTCCTGCCTGCTCCAGGACCTTCCCTTGCTGCTCAACAGAAGGGGAACCCTCTGCAGAGCCTCTTCAAACACAAGTAGGTCCTGTAGGCACTCTGGGGGTGAGCAGCAGCTGTTTGAGAGCTCAGCTGCCTCCTCGTTACCCACTCCTGGCTTTTTAGAGCCAATCTCTCCCCGTGGCTGTGTCAGAGAACATTTCCCATCCCCGAGGTGCCCTGGAGGAGCTGGAGATGTGTCCTGGCCTCAGCATCACTGGTGCTGGGGAGGAGCTGCTGCTCTGGGGTGGAGGGGCTGGAAAAGGAGCCAATTTCTGCTGTTCTCAGCATGGATCTCTGGCACTGGGGTGATAAAGCAGCTCATGAAACAGGGAGATCTTTGTGAGGCATCAGCACTTCCCAAAGGAGCAGGGCAGCTCCTGGATGCAGGTGAGCAAAGGCTGCAGAGGTGGCACAGGTAATTAACCCTTAATAACCAATATTTTACATTCCATAGATCAAACATTGCAGTTTGGGGTGCTCTCCCAGGGAGGGTAACACCTCGGACCTCTGAGCCCTTGCTGTGATAAAAAGCTGCAGACAAAACTCCCCAACAAATGTCTTCATAATACTTAACATTCAAGGGAGCAAAAGGAGAATAATGAGCACTGCAGCCATCCCAGGTCAGTAATTACCGCCGTCATTATTAATTTTCCAGAGCAATCTCGTCAAATGAGTCATTATTATCTCAATTCCTTAGCCAGGACTGATTGATTCTTTCTCCCTGTTGTGACTAATTCCATATAATGTCTGAGTACAATATAGAACTATAGAGCCAGTGTAATTCTGAGGCAGGATAATTCTAAATAACCAAATCCCTTGCCTTCAGCTCTGTTTAGATCCAATGCTTTATACCACTTAATTGAAATAAATACCCCAATCCTGTCACTCCCTGCTCTCCACAGGCCCTGGAATTCCACTGGAGACAGAGATCCCTGTCAGCCTGGGCTGTGCCCTGTGTGCTCCAGGGCTGGGTCTGTGCTGGCACCAGGCAGGAGCTTCACAGCACTCACAGGAGCAGCAGGTGTGGCCTGAAGGAAGTGCTGGTCATCCTCAGCCCTTCCTGGTGGTGATTTTGACCATTTTTAAGGAAGGTTTTTTGTTGGTTTGTCTGTCTGTGAAGGGGTTTTTTTGAAGGAGAGGCTATAAGTGATGATTTTTTATCTCTATCCATTATTCTGTCTGCAGCTGAGTGTCAGCAGCCCTGAGCATGAAGAAGTTCAGTGCAGGACAAGGAGGGGTTGGCTGTGGGGTGGGATTGTGGTCCCTGCCTCTCTGGAAAGGGTGAGCAGAACAATTACCTTCCCTTTGGAGGAACTGGAAGCTCAGTCCTTGCATCTCCCTTGAGCTGCAGGGAAGGGGAGGAGGAGGAGGAGACCACAGCTATTTTACAACTCTGACCTTTTTGTCTCCCAGACTTCAAACACGACCAGACTGGAGAGGGAAAGGAGGAGGCTGCAGAGCCATGGGCTGTCAGGGGAACCCTCAGCACTGCAACTTTTATTGCAGAAAAAAGCCCAGAAGATGTGATGGTTTAATCCTGAACCACAGGCAGGGGTGAGACACTCCCTGTCCCTGCTCTCAGCCTTGGCTTTGCCTCCCCAAAACCAGCCCTGCCCCAGCAGCAGCCTCCTCCTGCCTGCAGGGACTGTGCCTCTGCTGACATTTAGGGATATTGGTGTGGGTTGCTCTGGATTGCATTGGGAGAATTCAAAATATCGAATTGGACAGTAAATAACAGAGGAGAGGTCACTGCCATCCAGCACTCCTTTATTTCTGGTTATTTATTGAGGCAGTTCCATATTGAGTCCATTAGTGCTGAGTTCAAAATTCACTTCAGAGCCCCTGGAAGCAGAACTTGGCTGTGCCCTGAGCCTCTCCCCTGGTGGGTGTCAGGATGGAAGTCCAGCAGGGTTCTGTGCTGCACCAGGGATTGATGTTGGCATTCAGGCAGGTCCAGCCAGCCCTGTGCCACCATGCCCCCAATGGGAGTGTCCTGCCCTGTTCCTCAAGGTGTAAAATGTCATGATTTCCAGAGTTTAATAGAGTACAATATAGAACTATAGAGCCAGTGTAATTCTGAGGCAGGATAATTCTAAATAACCAAATCCCTTGCCTTCAGCTCTGTTTAGATCCAATGCTTTATACCACTTAATTGAAATAAATACCCCAATCCTGTCACTCCCTGCTCTCCACAGGCCCTGGAATTCCACTGGAGATAATGTTGTGCCCCCTTGGTGGAGGTGTCTCTGCTGTAAATTCCTGCTTTTTCTGATATTCCTCCCTGCGTTCAGCCAGCAAGAACAAACTGAGAGGATAATTTTACATATTATTTCTCTTATTTACAGTAAAAACAACAGCCTGTATATCATTATTAATTAGATATTTCCTGGGTTTGAGATGCTGAAGTTAAAGCAAGCCTTGAGCTGATGGGAGGGTCCTTTTGGGCTCAGGGAGCCCCGTGCTGGATCAGAGGTGGCCCCTTGTGTCAGGCACAGACGGCCCAGAGCTGGTGACACACCTGGTGCCCCAGAGAGGAGCTGACCTGTGTCCCACCCCCTCCTGCACCCAGGGCTGAGCAGCTCAGCTGAACCAGTGGAAAACAGCTCAAGGATGGATTTGTAGGAAAAACAAGCTGAGGTTTGGCTTGGTACAACCTCCCTCCCACCCCAGTTCTGGTATTACAACAATTTGAATATCAGTTAAAGTAAATGTAACTTCTTGCATCCAACCAAGCTGTGTTTTTATAATAAATGTACTTTATGGCAATCCCCATATGCTACCTCTGGTCCTGTTTGGAGTGTAAATCATAACAAATGTGGATCCTAAAATGCTTTATTGTCTTTTTATGGCCACATACGGCTGCTGCTCCTTCCATTTGTGATTAATTTTTTTAATGGTTCCCCTTAGAACCTAAAAAATAATTAAAGCTAATGAATACTCTGTGGTGACAGTAAAGGAAGGAGCATATTGCATCTCTCCTCACTCCCCAGATCTGATCAAAAGCAGGCTGGAGCTGTGAAGTTGTGACACTGACATTTTGTACTGAGCTGCCGACCACCCCCTGAGACCAAATGATGACTTTGGGCAAGAGCAGGAATCAGAGTTTGCATTGTTTCACAGCAATAGTGCTGAGAGGGTGGAATTAAAAGCAGTTGAAGTCACAATGTTTATTTCTTAGCCAATCCTCTTTAAAGAATCAATCCAAGATGTAAAGGACTTCAAGACAGATTTTTTCCCTTTGTCCTTGCCCCTGGCTGCATGAAGTGAGATATTTTATGCACTGTGACTGGCCAAAATACTGATTTCAACCCAGAGCACAGCTCCTTCTCCTTTGCAAGGCTGCAAGCCACAGGTCTGTGTGTCCTTCCAGGCTGGGCTCCCTGGCTCAGGGAGCTGCTGAGAACCAGAGGAAATCCCCAGGAAAGCCCTGGCAGAGCCTCCCCGGTGCCATTAATGCCCCACCTCACTCCAGACCCAGAGCTGGGGCTCTGCTGCCTCCCAGCCAGGGCTTATCTGCCCTCCAGAAGCTCTTGAGTTTGATTTCCTCGAGTTTGATTTCCTCGAGTTTGATTTCCTTGAGTTTGATTCCCTCTTGAGTTTGATTCCCTCTTGAGTTTGATTCCCTTGTTTTTCCCCTCCAGTGCACTTGGGTGTTGAACTGCTGCATGTTCTGCATGGGAGCACAGCCAGCGTTGAGCACTGCTTAAAAACCTTTAAAATTCACGTCTCAAAACTAATATTTATCTGTAAAGGCTGTAATTAGAGTGTGGGGGGTGTTGCTGTGCACGTTCCTCTGCCTCTCCCTGGGCTTCCTGCAGCTCACAGCAGCTTTGAAATGAAACTTGAGGGGAATAATTGACAGCCAAGTGCTGGCCTGGGGTTAAAGTGTCAGTGCTGCAGGAGAAACCTCAAAGGTCCCATCCCGTGGGGGACTGGCCAGGGCTGCAGCTGTGGGGACAGATGGAAAACAAACTCCCCAGGCAGCTCCTGGCATGGTGTCACCTCCTCCCTCGCTGCTGGGTGTGAGCACACGGGGCTTGGAATTCACTGGGAATTTTCCATCGCTGCTTTTCAAGCCCTGAGTGACACTGGCTCCTTCTCCTTCCTTCTTCTTCTCTTCCCCTTCTCTTCCCCTTCTCTTCCCCTTCCCCTTCTCTTCCCCTTCTCCTTCTCTTCTCCTTCTCTTCTCCTTCTCTTCTCCTTCTCTTCTCCTTCTCTTCTCCTTCTCTTCTCCTTCTCTTCTCCTTCTCTTCTCCTTCTCTTCTCCTTCTCTTCTCCTTCTCTTCTCCTTCTCTTCTCCTTCTCTTCTCCTTCTCTTCTCCTTCTCTTCTCCTTCTCTTCTCCTTCTCTTCTCCTTCTCTTCTCCTTCTCTTCTCCTTCTCTTCTCCTTCTCTTCTCCTTCTCTTCTCCTTCTCTTCTCCTTCTCTTCTCCTTCTCTTCTCCTTCTCTTCTCCTTCTCTTCTCCTTCTCTTCTCCTTCTCTTCTCCTTCTCTTCTCCTTCTCTTCTCCTTCTCTTCTCCTTCTCTTCTCCTTCTCTTCTCCTTCTCTTCTCCTTCTCTTCTCCTTCTCTTCTCCTTCTCTTCTCCTTCTCTTCTCCTTCTCTTCTCCTTCTCTTCTCCTTCTCTTCTCCTTCTCTTCTCCTTCTCTTCTCCTTCTCTTCTCCTTCTCTTCTCCTTCTCTTCTCCTTCTCTTCTCCTTCTCTTCTCCTTCTCTTCTCCTTCTCTTCTCCTTCTCTTCTCCTTCTCTTCTCCTTCTCTTCTCCTTCTCTTCTCCTTCTCTTCTCCTCCTCCTCCATTGCAGCTTCAACCTTTCTGCCCTCCCAAATTCATGGCCACTTCCCAGTTACATCAATTAATAATTTTCTTCTAGAGCAGCTTCAATTACAAAACCAAGCAAATAAAGGAAAATTAAGAATTACCATCAACTGCAGAACTGGTGGGAGAAGGAGTTGCCTTGCAGTTAAGTCACTGGTAGAGCCCTAAAGTTGAATCCCACCTTCTGAATTCCAATTTGACATCTTAAGTTGGATACTCCTGCTTCCTTTTAATGCCTTATGTTGATTCATTTCTGGTTATACAAGTTTTAATTGGTTAAGTCAATTTGTTTTGCAAGATAAAACCACAGCTTTAAGAAAGCACTCCTTGATGTGCAAATGTTCATTCCAAAGGGAGAACCATTTATAGTTAAAACCTGAATGTGTAAGGAAAAGGATCATTGAAGTCAATGTCAAGGTGGTCAAACTTTACTGTCCAGGCTACTTTTAAAAAACAACTTTGAGGACCATAAAGTTGCCATTTTCTGTAGTAGGTTCCCCGTGAGCTTCCCCCTGTACAGTTGTACAGTATCATGAGTTAAAGTGAACCAAATTAAACTGTTGTGGCATATAAAAACAGCCAACAAAGGCAGGCAGCTTTTTTCCTGAACCCCCTGAGATTTATTCTGACAGTTTGCAACTCGATGAAATGGATAATGGAAGTCCCTTGTCACAATAACTCAGCTTTAAATGTATTGTTGGATTAATAGACTCAGTTATCCACTCTTCCAAGGAGAAAAATGACTTGTGGTTTCAAATCAGGCCCTCACTCGTGGCATCCCATCAAATTAGCCAAACAGGCCAAATTTAAACTCCTGGCAGAAGCCAGGCACTCTATGAGTTGTGTCATAAAAAAGGGATTATTTATTTTCATGATTTCCAGTTGCCATGGCAGCAGCTGTGGGTGACACAGGGTGGTGGCCGTGCATCCCCAGAGTCAGGAGTGGGACCTGGTGATGGATGTCCCTGTGCCCTGCTCAGGGAGCCCCCCTGTGCAGCAGCCAGTTCAGGGAGGGAGCTCACTGGGGACGTGGCACACCTGGGAAGGGCTCAGGGCTGATTTCCTCTGCTGCAGGCTGGTGTGGGAGTGGGAATTCCCAGCTGCTGGAAACAGCTCTCTGCCTTTCCCTGGGGTCTGTGGAGCATTCCTGGGATTCAGCTCTCACACACCTGGGAAGGGTTTCCAGGCAGAAACCACCTTGGCCATGTCCCTCCTCCCTCTCTTGTCCTTGCACTGAATAACCTCAGGACAGGATTTCACTCTTTGCAAGGTGTCATGGTCTGACACTGGCACAGTGCCAGTGCCCCATGAAAATACATTCTGCCTGGTGTCTGCTGTGAGATGTGACCAGCAATAGAACAAAGCAGGCTCCAACTTAGGATAAATAAAAAAAAAACTTTATTAACCTACAACTATATGTGAAAAGAAACACACACAGAACTCAAAATGAAAACCTTCCAAAAACATTCCTCCCCCCTTCCAAATTTCCAGTACATCACAGTAAGACAAAACCTTGGATTCTCAGTTCAGTTACCACCCCTCAGATAATCAACTCTCAGCTCATCCCTCTTCCCCTGGAAACACCATTGAAACCTCTTGTGTTTGAGCACAGCATCCCAAAGAACTCACTTCACTTCAAACCAGGACACAAGGTCAGGGCTTGGCTCAGCCCTACACACAAACCCCTCACTGGCACAGGGTGCCCAGAGCAGCTGGGGCTGCCCTGGGTCCCTCAAGTGTCCCAGGCCAGGCTGGACACTGGGCCTTGGGGACACCTGGGATGGTGGAAGGTGCCCCTGCCCGTGGTCTGCCCAGAAGGCCTGGAAGGGTTTTCCTTGTGGCTGAGTGGAATTGGTGATGGGAGCACTCAAAGGACCCTCCCAGGAGCAGCAAAACTGCTGAGCTCAGCACATCCCTGAAGTGCAGGGAAGGGCTTTTATTTTAAACTGTGGCCATGAAACAGGAAAAAGCTTCTGCCTTTCGATTTTTGCCTTTAACATGTTAAAGTAGAAGCACCTGCTGCCTGCTGGGCTCATTAAATATGTCTTTTTATTTTCATAAATCACCACGGTAGAATTTGAATTATTTACTCGGTAAACTCGAGGCTACATTCATTTACATTCTCCAAGGTTTTTGTGCATTAGCTTTGGAACCTTTTTCTTCCCACCTTTTGTTCAGTGCCCACCTTGGCTCCCTAGGCAGGATCCCTCCCCTTGGTGACTGCAGGGGTTTCATGAACTTCAAAAGCAGAAATGTCAGGCACACGCAGCCGTTGTGCCGCCGCTGAATTATGGATCAGAATACAGCACATCAAACATTCAGGATTATTCACTTGTGGGTCTTTGCTTGGTAAAGCAATAAAAATCCCTGCGTTTCTCCTTTGCTAAGATGTGGGGTGGTTGTTTTACATGCTCCAGAGTAATGTTAGCAGGGGTGTGGGGGGAATGTGGAATATTTTTTTTTAAGCGAGGCACTTCAATCAAAGCTTCACTCTCCTGTAAACCCAATTAGCTCCAGTCTGCCAAGTCAGCTCGACTGCCTGCAAGAATGTGTGTGAGGCTATGAATAATTGCTAAACTCGGGCTTCATTCTATCTAGGAAATGCCACGAGGCTTTTGTTAGCCCCAGATAAAGCCCTTGCACTTGGCTTGGAGGTTCCAGCTGAAAACACACGTTCAGAACCCATAAATGTGTTTGAGCAGGGCTGTGTGTGGAGAGGCTCTGCTGCCTCTGCTCTGGAGCAGATCCTGGGCTGTCCAAACACTCAGGGATGGTGCCAGGAGCTGAAGTGGGGGCACAGGGAGAGGTTCCATGGCTCTGCTCAGGTGGCTGCAGACCAAGCCCATTTCTGTAGGAAAAGTCGCTGTGCCCTCCAGGAGGAAGGGCTGGAAAATGAAAATATCCAAGAAAATGTGTGGAAAATGGGTCACTGCTTTGGGGGAGGGAGTGCACAGGGTGCTCGGGTGAATTTTAGGTGCCACGTGCTGCCTTGTGTCAGTTTGGATGTGGTTCCACAGCTGGCATGGGAATTCAGGCCCTGGCGTGGGGCAGTCAGGGCTCTGGGCTCTTGGAGGAAATCCTGGGCAAAGAGGATCTTGCAGAAAATATCATGGTGACAGGGTGGCTCTGGGGAGCAGGTGGCACCTGAGAACAGAGCAGCATCCACAGGGACAGGGTTGTCTTTAAATAGAAGAAATGTCTGGAGAGCTGTGAGACTCCCAGACACCGAAATCCAGAGGGAGATTTTAATCTTAGCTCGTGCTGTGGGATAACCTAAAAAACACATGCACGGCCCAGTTCCTTGGGAAAATGTATTACCTTGTAACTCCTGCTCCTAAATCTGGGTGTGAACAGCCCCACAGAGCCCAGGCAGGGTGGGAGGCTCTGGGGGCTCCTCCAGCACCACACAGTGTGTGGGAATGCAGGGCAGCCCTCAGAAACACCAGGAGCTTCCATAGCTCTGGCATTAATTAGGGGCACGAGAAGTTTTATTTCCATTTATTTGAATTGCTGGCTGATTCTGGAGTCTCTGTGTGTGTGTGTGTGTGTGTGTCAGTTCCACAGGTCTCAAATGGGATGTTCTGGACACATCCAGGAGAGCCCATCCAGGGCTGCCAGTTCAGAGCTGTGCAGGAGGTCCTGCTCCTCTGCAGAGCTCCTGCCCTGGCTTCCTGGAGCTATTTATATATTTATATATGTATATATTTATTTATATATTTATATATTTATATATTTATATATTTTATATATTTATCTATAAATATATATATATTTATATATTTAGAGATATATTTTTATATAGATATTTTGAATATATTTATATGGTTTTATATATTTATATAACAATAGATGTAAATATATATTTTTACATTATATATTTTCATATAAATTTTATATTTTTACATATATTTATATATTTATATAAATCTATATTAATGTTTATATTTTTTCTGTTTGTATGGCACTGCTCAGGGTGAGTTTTTACAATGCTCTGCAATTGAAAGGACACTCAGGGCCTAACTCAGGTTGTGTTTGTGGTGGGGACTAAACTGAATGTTCTTAGCTTGGTGCTCTCTGGCTGAAGACAACTCTGGGATGGGAGAACATGTGGAAGCTATTTCAGAAGATTTACATGTACAGAACTATGGGATGCTTTAGGTGCAACTCCAGGGATTCAGCTCCAGTTCTGCATTGGGCATTGCAGGTGGAATGATCCTGGAATTCCACTGGAAGTGATCCTGCAGCAAGGGGATGCAGGGGGGTCAGTGGAGAAACCCCTGCCCTGTCCCTGTCCTGGAGCATCCCTGGAGCAAACAGGCTCCTGCCAGGAATCCCAGTAATCTCCTGAGATGGATTCTGCAGCATTTTGTTGGATTTTAGCATTTGGGATCAGTGCATGGGGCATTGGAAGGGGCAGGGGGAGCAGGCACAGCCAGCCTGGGTTTGTGCACAGAATTCTGGCACTGGGCTGGCACTGGCTGCCAGGTAAAGTGTGGTTGGCACTTGATGTGCCAGCTGAGGCAGAGCTGGGCTTTGGGGTCCATCAGGAGCCATAGGGGGGTCTCTGCAGGGTGCAGAAGCTCCAGGCTCTGCTGCAGCATCCCTGCCCCTTTTGGGAGGCAGAGCTGCTCTGGGGCAGCACAAACGGGGCAAGGTGCAGCTTGGGGAGCCCTGGGCAGCTGGCAGCGGTGCCAGGGCTCTGCAGGAGCCGAGCACAGAGGGCTCCAGCCTGGGCAGGGCTGGCCCTGCTGTCCCCAGCGCTGTCCCAGGGGAAGGAGGACACGCTGTGGCCACTCCTCACCTTTAATAGCTCCACACCACTGCAGCTCACAGCCAATTCATTTTATGAATCCTATTTGTAGCTCCTGCTCCTCCTTACATAATCCTCATTTGTTTCAAACAAGCAGAGAGTGTGCCCCTGAGATTCTAAACGTACCTCTTTATTAGTTCAAACAGAAACTGTTACCTACAGAAGCTAAACTTAGCACTAATGTATGAAATGAGATGAAGAGTTCCTTTTAAATCCCCTCCCAGGTGTTAGATAACGGGGACTGTGCTGGAAGGGGGAGCAGGGGACTGCAGAGGGCTGGGAACAGCCCTTCAGTGATCTCTTGGATTTATTTCTCCAATAAGAAACAGAGTAAACCCCAAAATGCAGCATTGGGGGTGGGTGCACAGCAATCTGCTCCCCCTCATGTCACACTCACCAAGGCTGGCCTCCCTCTGCCCTCGGGACAGGCTTGGGGACTGTCTCAGGAGCAGTTTTACAGCTGATAACCCCACTGGAATGGTCTTTATTTCTGTCACACCGGTGTCACACACTGCTGAGCTCGCTGGGTGCCCTGGTTGGGTTATGGGTCTCCCATCTCCAAAATTCCCTCCCCAGCCTGGGGGTTCCTCTCCCAAGGATATTCCTGTACAGCCCAAAGTGTGAGAGAACCCAGATTGTCTGAGGTATTGAAGATTTAACGAGCCAAGCTGGGAACGTTGAGCTTTCCTAAAAGCAGAGTTAGAGAGCACGAGGAGGAGGGAGAGGGAGGAACCACAGCACAGCCCAGGGAATTCTGGCTGGCTGAGCTGTGGCTGTGGCACCCTCCAAAATCCACATGCACAGCTCCTGCACAGGGTGACACATTGCTTGGACATCCCAGGAGGATTTCTTTTCTCCAGACTGCAGCTCCTGGAAGGCCTGGGTTCAGCCACCCCTGGGTTCATTTTCTGTGCCATAGCCAGAAATGAGGAAGAGCAGAGGTGATCTCTGGGATTTCTGCACTGGGAGAAGTGGGGCTGGGAGAGTTGGGATGCCCCAGGTTTGGAGGCTTCTTTAGAGGCTTTTGGGGATGTTTTAGCAAGGTGATTTTTGCCATCCTCCAGCCCAGCTTACAGCTGGCTCTGTGTGTGTGTCAAAGGCAAATTCCTGACTTCCACGAGCAGCTCTTGCTGCAAAAGCTGCTACTTGAATTAAGTTGCAGGAGTGTAGATGAGAAAAGAATTGCTTTTCCTCTAAGGAATATGAGGATGTTTGTCAATTCCTCTCCATTAGGAGCCCCGTGCACTCGAGGCAGAGATGAAAAGTGAGGATCAGATGAAAGGATGGCAGTGATCCCTCAGGTGGAGTGACACACGCTGTCACCATGGAGATCCCAGCACTGCTGGCAGCACTGGGGGCGCATTTGGCATCTCACTGCTCTGGGAATGCTAAACCTGCCTGTGCAGTGGTGCCCACCTGGCCTGGAATGGCTCTGGATAACTGGCAGCCATAAATGGATCAGATGGATGGATATTATGGTTTTGAGTCCAGGGATTATCCCAGGTGTTTCGTGTGCAGGGGGTGCAGTTCAGGTGTTCTGTGGCTGCTCAGGAAAGTGGCTTTGACTGCTGCACAAAGCAGGATAACATTTGCTGTGGCTTACCCTACATTCCTTGTATTTTCAGGTGTCTGTACACTCATTTTCCTGGATTTCTCACTTGGAAAGCCTCTCTGTGCTGCAGTACCTGCTCCCAAGGTGGGTGGGCCCAGCCTTATCAAAGCTTTAAGCCAAGAAATGCAATCAGATGTAGATTTTTAGCTTGGCTTTACATTCACCCACGTGTCTGGATATGGCTGGAATTTTGAAGGAGTTGGATGGATCCAATCTCTGATGGATTTAGGTGCATTTCCTCCTTCAGGGCTGGCAGCAGAAAGGTGGCTGTGGCTTTAAATGACATTAAAATGTGGCTCCCATCCTCCTGTGTCCCTAAAACAATTTAGTGCCACTGTAATTATTAGCATTCTCATTAAGAAGAGTTTAGCTGAAAACCAAGACACAAAGACGCAGTGACTTCATCAGAGCGAGCAAATCCAGATAAAGCAGGTTCCTAATTCACTTCCATGCTTTCAAATAAATCCTCAGAGCATCAATTACTGTATCTCTTGTAAAGCAATTACTAGCAGCCCCCATTGCTCCCCTTTACACATTTTAATTTCATCATTATTTTTTGCTTTTAAATACAGAGTAAGGAATTTCACAGCTCCTCAGGAAGAACTAAAGCAGACAATAACAACAAAAACCCCGTAAAAGCAGAAATTACTTTCTTTTGTAATCAGGTTGATTAGACTCGTGTATAATCATACACAGCAGGTGGGAAGATTAACATTTCACTAATTCCTAGTGGTCATTACTGCAAGGAAATTTAATCTGCAGAGTTCACAAGGATTGCAGTTGCATGCTGGTAAAGCTCATTTAAAAGACAGAGCAAAAACAACACAACTTTGTGTTCTGGAATCCAGTTTTGCTCTGAACTCTTTTGGCCTGCAGGCAATACACATACACCAGGATCTTCTACTTAATTGAGAAATAGATTTGTATTGATCAGGCCCACTTAACAAGCACATTCAGAGCTGTTCCTGCTCTCAGTTACTCGGGTGGGGATTGCAGGCAGACCCCAGAGGCTTGAGCTACCTGATAAAATAGATATTTTTACAGCAAATGCATTTTTCTCTGTGGGGGCTGCACTAGTACACAGTCACTTCTCATATTTGGATCAATTCAGAGGAGTTCTGCTGAAGCTGAACAACTTATTAATTTCTTCCTATGAAAACAAAAAGTGACATAATTATTATGATCAGGTTCTGCTTCACTAACCTGGACGTGGGTTACTCCAAAAGAAAATGCCCAGCAGCTCATAGTGAGCAGGCTCTGGTCACCTGCCATCCCTGCACCTCTGATCTCTGCCCTCCCTATCCCCAGCAGGAGCCTCCCCAGCCCCTCCAGTGCTGCAGCCCAGGGTGGTCTGGCACTGAGCTGGGAATGCTGAGGGATGGTGGATGGGTAAATCGGGGGGGCTGCTCTGCTCTCCCCTCGTGTGGGGTCTGCTGGAAGGAGCTGGGAGGTGAAAGGTGAAGCCCCAAAACAGATGGCCTTTAAGAAATAATGAGTTAAAACATAGAATGTGAAGCATTTGAAGAAAGCATAGCATTTAGAAACCACAGAGCAATAAATTAGCTAAAGGTATGGAACACAATGACAGGAGAGAGAGAGATAGGGATAGGGGAACGATGAGAGTTGATGGACTACGCATGTTTAGAGATAATGATGTCAAACTGACCCTGGGAACCTTGCCAAGCCATGGAGACTAAGCCAAGTACACCGGGAAATGACCAAATTAGGGAAGAGGGTCAAAAGTTTAAAGAGGAAGACTCATCAGAAGACCCCCGCCCACGAGGAAGGCCACAGGAACAACCCCCAAGAAGATCCTCAAAAGAGATGTCCCCGCCCACGCTCCGCCTACACCACGCCCCATATGAATATGCATGCAGAGAAATGATGATGTATGTGATCTGATGTAATCCTATATCCAAACTGTATAAAAGGCTTGCTTTTGTTACGGGATACTCAGAAATCCATTTAGAGATTTCTCCAACGCGCGTTGTTAATAAAATACCTCCTGTCTATTTGACTTAAACTGAGTCTCTTAGGCAGTCATTTTCGCCTTTTGGGGCAAAATTCGGCATCAAAGGGCAGAGGGAAGGCAGAGCTGAGCCCGAACTGGGCAGTGTTCCTGGGTGGGAGGTGGAAGCAGAACCCAGGGAAGCAGGAATTGGGAATTGCAGGGGCTTATGGAGTTCAGGGTGACCCCAACGTCTGGGAATGATTGTGTGATAGATGAGTAATGCATGATTGACTCTCACAATGAATGGACAAATATCATGGATATAGGTTAGGAAAAGTTTTATAGATTTATAGTTTTGCTGTACCCCCTTGTGTGGTTATCAAGGGACATCTGGCAGGGCTGGCTTGTCACTGTGGAACATCTGACCTTTAATCAGGATTTGAGGAAGGGATCTCCACCACTGGACAGCAAAGAAGGGATTGATGGACAGAACTTTGGGAGGGGTTAAAGGGTTAAAAAGGGAAAAACCTCCATTGTGAGGGGGGTGAGCACATGGCAGGGAAAATCTTTTGCTCTCAGTGCCATAAACTTTTTTCTTTTTTCAGTCTTCTGTTGTATTTTTGATGAGGTTTAATAAACCTTCCTAAACTATGACAAGTGAGGAGCAATTTCTCACAATTAGCATCTGACTCCATGATTCAGAAGGCTGAAAATTGCTTTATTAAAACCATACTATATTACATTAATACTGTATTATAACTATACTAAAGAGAACTATATTATACTATACAAAAGATACTAAAGAATACTAAAGAAAAACCTGTCTGAGATAGCCAGGACTCAGCTTTGAGCCAACTGGCCAAGGGAACAAAACAACCTCAGCAGAATCCAACTGACAAATCCCCTCAGGTAAACAATCTCCATAACACATTCCACACGTGCAAAAACAACAGGGGCAGAGAATGGAGATAAGAATGGTTTTCTCTTCTTTCTGTGCTTCTCCAGGAAAAAATCCTGAGAGAGAATTCTCTGTCTGTTCATTGAATGTGAATGCCACAGGGCCTGATTCCTTGTGCTGCCCCTCCTGCAGATCCCAAGGCATGAACCCATCAGGAAGCTGGAGAGGGATGGGGAGGAGGAATTCAAACTGGTTTTGTTGGATTTGGGTGGATTTGGGTGCTATTCCCACAGGTAACAACATCTCCCTCCACACAGAGCCAGAGGCCACTGGGCTGTGTTTGATTGAACATCACTGAGTTTCCATCCCACAGAAAAACAGGGAGTGGGAACGAGGGACCCTGAAGGAGCCCCCTGGAGTTGGGAATGTTCCACCTTTGGGTTAAAAAGATGCGCAGGAGCCTCGTGGGGAGCCCAGAGCCAACAGGACAACGTCAAGGAGCTGACACTAACGAGGACAACAAAGTTAATGAGCAAACAATGAGGCAGGTTAGGCCATCAAATGCACAGATGCACAGATCCCTGAATCACCGGGATCTGCTGCTTTAACGAGGCCGTTGTGGAAGAGATGGCCCTGAGCTATTTCAGACCACGTACACTGAATTTTGGCTGACGCTTATCAGTTTATATGCAAGGAAATTTATAGCACGGAACTGAAATGAAACAGTGCTTTGGACAGGGAAAAATGGATTGCAGGTGCAAACAAGCATGAAATGAAAATCTACTAATGAGTTTCCATTAGCAGCTAAATACATAATCGAATAATTTTTAGCCAACATAGAGCAATGAGAAAATCAATTTATTCCTCCTAAGTACTTCTCTATGGATTGATGCTCTAGCACAGCTCAGGCTGCTTTTGTTAAGTGAGAGCTGAGCTTGAGATTCAAAGCAGAGCATGGCTTTGCTTCTGCTGAGTATCAATGGAATGTATTTTCCTTGGAAACCCTAAATAATATAAGGAAAAAAATTTTAAATGATATATTTTAGTTAAAATAGAGCATTTCTATCTGAAAGCTTTAGAATAAAACATTCCAGGAAAATGGACCAGCACTGGCATGTAATTGAGTCAGAAATGTCCATTGGTGCAGTAAGGCCTGTTCTGCACTGCTCTTGAAGCAACAGGGTCCTCAATTTCCTTCCTTTTTGCCTTGAACAGCCTCTGACCCGGGTTCTCTTTGCACAACTGATTCAATTATGGGAAATATTTTCCTTGAGGCCCTGGCACAGGTGCCCAGAGCAGCTGGGGCTGCCCCTGGATCCCTGGCAGTGCCCAAGGCCAGGCTGGAGCACCTGGGACAGTGGGAGGTGTCCCTGCCATGGCAGGGTGGGATGGGATGAGTTTTAAAGTCTCTTCCAGTCCAAAACAATTCTGGGGTTCTGGATTTGTGTAGAAAGCACATCTCAAAATACCTTGTTTTCCTAAGAACCTGTTTCTATCTGGGAACTTGAAACTAAAATGAGCTGTAAATTGTCTGGATATGGCTGGAATTCCAAAACCTCGTTTAACTCATTTTGTCTGAGAAAATGCCCACATTTTGGACCCATCTAAAGGCAATTTCTCATTTCCAGCTGGCTTTGTATCAAACCTTAGTGTGCTCTACAGCAGGCAGATGAGAAAATCACTATTTCCACGTCTTTCTGCAGAGCTGGGAGTGCTGGGGGAGCCTGGAGATCCCCAGGAGGTGTCCCTGAGTGCACCCACCTGGATGCCCTGTGCAGGTGAGAAACCAGGACACAAGAAAGCCAAATATTCATTAGGATGCTCCCTCTCCACAGCCTCTTCAGCTGAAGGAAGTTTATCTTCCTTCCCATCTCCCTCTAAAACTCTAAATGAGAAACAAATAAAAATTTTATCCCTTTCCATAGCCCCTGCCATAACCCCCGTGTGTCAGGCAGCATCCTTTATCTGCCACTGCCTGGAAATCTCCCATTTTCATTGCCTGAATCACCAGATGCATTCATCAAGCCTGACAAATGCCTCCAAACCACTAAATCACACCACTCCATCTCAATGGGCTACATAATCATTGCCAGGCTCCCCATAAATCTGGGAATATCTCTGTTCCACACTCCAATATCTCCAGCTTCTAACAGGGCTGAGAAACTGCCACGGGAAAACTGGATCCTAAGTTAAGCTTAAGAGTTTGTCAGTCCCTTAAAAATTTGATAAACTCGTGAATTTCTGTCAGGCTGGTTTATTTAAAAAAAAAAAAAAAAAGTATTGTTTTCTACCCACAGGAATAACTCATGGACTAAGAGATTTTTTTTTTCCCAGAATAATGTAATGTCTTAGTAAATATAAAAATATAGAGGGGGAAAACTATTCCCTGCTGTCCTGGGGAGCTGCCAGCTCTGTGGCCTGGCATTCCAGAGGAACCACTGCTGCCCAAGGGTGGCACTGGATGGAATAGCAATATCCAGCTATTCCATCTAGCCAGCAGAATGTAAATTATATATCTTTAAATATATGCAAATCTCTATAAATTATATACCTTATAGTTTAGACAAATTATTTTTAACAAAACTTGGGGTAATTATATTGAACTGCACTTAAACTTGGAATGAATGAACTCTGATGGCAAGGAATAATAAACTCAATTTTAACAGAATATCAAAGTGATAAAATGTAACTTAAGCGTACTTAGACCTAAACATAGTGAAACTTAATTTTGCTTGATGTTATCAACACTTAACTTATTGCAGGTTATTATCTGTAAACGTTTTAACTTATTTCAATATTATTAACACAAAAGGTATTGAAAATTTGAACAACCTATGCTTAAAATGAAACCAGAACGATTTTGCTGAAGGAATTACAAATGGGGTTTGATAAAGCCATAAAATTTGATCATTTTATGAGCTATAGATTTGGGTGCAGGAATGCAGCAGAGCATCCCCCTGTGGCTCTGGCTGGCAGGCCCTGCACACCAGGGCAGTGCCAGGGCAAAGCTGAGGCCAGAACAGGTCAGGCTTTGGGATTGCTTGAAATAAAGAGAAGTTGGGCTCTGGACACATGAGCAAAATGCCCTGAGGATCCCATAAATGAGCTGAGCTGATCTGGGAGAGCCTCCTCTCCTGTGCCCTGAAGGCCATGCAAGGGGACTTGGTGACCTTAATGAAGGAGCTCCTCGTTGTGTGTGTGCAGGGCTGGGGAGGGCAGGGAGGAGCTGCTGCCTCAGATAACCTGGGTTTACCCAGGGGCACACAGATCTGCCCACTGTGCCATGAGCTGCTTTCACTTCCATGGTCAGGGCTTAAATAGACATTTAAATCACAGAATAATGGAATTTTTGGGTAGGAAGGGACATGAAATCCCACCCAGTGCCACCCCTGCCATGGCAGGGACACCTCCCACTGTCCCAGGTGCTCCAGCCCCAATGTCCAGCCTGGCCTTGGGCACTGCCAGGGATCCAGGGGCAGCCCCAGCTGCTCTGGGCACCTGTGCCAGGGCTGCCCACTCTGCCAGGGAACAATTCCTGCCCCATATCCCATCTCCTGCTGCCCTCTGGCAGTTTAAATCCATTCCCCTTGTCCTGTCCCTCCATCCCTTGTAAAAAGATCCTCTCCACCCTTGTTTCATTTGAAAACAAGTTTCACAGAGGAAGCAGAAACATAAACATTTCCTCTTCAGTGTTTCTAACCCAAATTCAGAAGCCTCGTGTCTGTGTGTGGGATTGCTCTGTGGGTATGTAGGAAGTCTTTGTTTTCAGTTCACACATGAATCTTGATGTTTTAAGAGTGTATTTATATGCACCTATTTTCCTACACGTTGTGCACAAAGCAAGGATCCCACTCACTGCTCTGGCAGCATTTCCTCAGCTCTCTGCTGAGTGCTGTTTGTTACATTTTTAATTTTGACTCAGGTCAGAAAGGAGACTTGCCTGGGATTTTCACTGGGGTTTTGCCACCCAGTTCCCCCTGAAGCTGAGCGTGTGATTTTGCTGTGAAAAAAACCCAAAAGAGATGCTGATTTTGCAAAAATGCAAAAGCTGTGCTGATACAGTGGGAGTTGTGTCTCTGGGGTGATTAAAGACCAAAGGCACTGGTATGGGCTGAGCTCTGGAATCTGGTATCCCCTGGGCTCTGGGCTGAGCTTCCAGGGAGATTCCCTGGCTCAGGTATTTTGGGAAGAAGGCTCTCTCAAATTGCCATGCCTGTAGGTAACTTCCACTCATATTTTTCCCTAACATCACCTGATTTACTCCAGTGATAAATCCAATGTGCTGTATAAACGTTTATTTCTTTGACAACCCCGTTTGCTGTTTGAAAAATGCCCAAAGCTGGGACCTGTTGTGGGAAGTGGCTGCTCCAGACCTGCTGAACACAAACTCCTCTCTGCTGCTTCATCAGTGCTTTCCACATAGAGAACATTTTGGAATGAGCAGAAAAATGCTTTGTGCAATTAAAAATCCCCAAAAGGACTTGGGCTGGTAGGATGGAAATAAGGAAATGCCCAAATCAGCTCTCTGTCCTTTGCAGAGGTGCAGAACACAGATGCTGGTGGGTGTTTGTGCTTTGGGTGGCTCTGTCCTGTCCCTCCCGTGCTGCCCGGCCCTCCTGCTCTGCCCTGACTGCAGATTTATTTGATTATGATTTGATTTATCCAAATAATGGCCTTTGGGGGGAAATGCTGCTTTGCTCAGGGCTGAGGGATGAATCAGGGCAAGCAGCAGCTGGGGGTTCTCCTGGGAGGAAGGGAGGTTGTTGTGCCCAGTGCTGCTCAGGCCTGGTCCAGCTCAGCCCCTGGGAGCTGCTGATGCTGCACAGCTCCAGGGAGGGCTCACTGCAGCTCTTCCTCTTAAAAACCCCCAAAAAACCTCTCTCCCTGCAGGGTGGAACAGGACCTTGCATTTTTCCTGATTTTCACAAAGCAATCCATTAACCCCAGGCTGCACAGCAGCTTTTCCACGTGGGCAGCTCTCCAACCCAGGTGTGATTTCCAGGTGAAATCTGAATTAATGGGATGGGGTGTGGCACTGGCAGGTTTAGAAAGCTGAGGAGAAGGAGATTGTTGTCATTTAGATGGGCCCAGAGCACCCCAGGTGTCTTCTGTGAGTCTTTGGATGGGCTTTGGTTCCTGTCAGGGGCTGCAAGTGCAAAACTTCACTTCTGTTCTCATCTAAATCAAATCCAGATCAGTAGGAGGCAGCTCTGTTGTTGGCACCTGGTTTGTTCTGTTAAAATATAGCTATCTTTTAAAAATTAATAATTATAACAGTAATTTAACTATGTGGAATGCTCACACACTTACTGCTTTCACTTTTCTCATGGAAATAATTGTAATTAAAAGGAAAGGAAGTGACTTTATTGCTGGCCAAATGGAGCCACCATTGATGGGATACAGCTTTTCAACTAGGCAAAACATTCTGCCTTGCAGGAGTTCCAAGAACAGTTTTATTCCTTTAAATCCAATGATTTTTGAGTCAAGAGGATCAATCAGCCACTGCTGAAGAACATTCAGCTGTTCTTTCTGCTGCTGCCACAAGGAATCTCCTCTTTTACCTCTACAAAGAGTTTTTACTGAAGTCCCTGTTTGCTCAAAGGCTTGTGCTTAGAAATTGGTGAGAGGTTGAGGAATTGGTGTGAAGTGGAGGGTGCTGCATCCAGCCAGGACAAACTGAGCCCACCTGGGGGTTTTGTGCTCAAAAAACAACTGAGGGGGCTCTTTTTGATGTGTTTAGAGGGCAGGGGGTGTTTGGGTGAAGCTTGGATGATCTGGGAGGGTTTTCCCAGCCTGGGGATTCTGTGATTCTCTGGCTGCAGCTGAAGCCCTGGGGCTGCTGCAGAGCTGTGCTGGCTCTGCCTCCCCCACAGCCCCAGGGGTGGCAGCAGCTCTGGATGTGGCACCTGGCCTGGTGGGGATGCACAAACCCCAGAGCAGAGCTCCAGAATTGCCTTCTCCGGGGGCTGGGGCTGTGCAAGAACAAATTCCAGCAGAAATAAATGAGGAGATGGGAGGTCTGAGGTGGGCTGGGAGGAGGCAGGAGTGGGAGTGGGGAAAAAATTGTAATTTATCCACGGCAGTTCAGCAGTCCCCTGTGTGCAGCCTAATTTCAGAGATAATTGGTGCATGATTTCCTGAACAGAATCCATTGTTATCTGTGCCTTGCAAAGCCAACAAAGCCCTGGCTAATTCTGGATAACCAGGGGGTGATTCCACAGTTACACCGCAGTGAGGGTGGGGGCTGTTAATGATCTTTAAAGATGCCATCAGTTAATTGGGAGCTGCTGGTGGTTAAAGCACACTGGTCACCGAGGGGGCTGTGAGCTGCAGCCCTGCTGAATTCCAGAGGCTGGCAGAAGGAATTGCTGCTGCTCCCACCTTGGTGTGCCAGGATCTGAAGGACAGCACGGGGTAAATAATTCACAGTTTTGTGTGCAGAGCTGCTCCTCAACCCTCTGAAGGGCTCAGGGAGCTCCTCCCTGAACAGGGAACGTGTGGCAGGTTTGGGGCAGGTGGGAATCCCCACCCAGAACAGGCTCATCTCCAGCAGGACATCTGGGAATGGTGGGAGCTGCTGGGCACTCGATGGGCCGGATTTAAAAAAACACCCCACAATAGAAAAGTACCAACCCTCAGGAGATGCTGCTGCTGTTTTTCCTGTTTTCCAGGGTTTTCCTGGCTTCAGGTGGGATTCTCCACTTTAATGAAGCCTTTGGCTGATGGAGGGAGTCACATTTCTCTGTGGTTTCCAGGAGAAAACGAGGGAAAGTTCCCAAACTCCTCTCCACAACTCAGAAAGTTCAGAACCTGATGAAAACCCACAGTGCACCCAACCAAATCAGGTAAATGACTTTCAGCTTACTCAAAATGATTTGTGGATTTAGACAAAATTTGTTAAAGAAGTCTCAGCAAAAAGGAAAGAAAATGATCAGAAAAACCAACAGCTTTGAGATGATTTTGGTTTGAAAATGGTGCTTCCATTTCAGAGGTATGGAATTGACTCCCAATTTAACCAGTCCTGTGGTGTTTAAATTCAATAAAAAGGTAAAACTCGCTTAGAAGCCGTTTTTTTAAAATCCTGCTCCCTCTTTTTTGGAAGCCTGGAAGGAACATAAAATGCAGTTCTCAGCAGAAGGATGTAATTGGGAGGAACTGTAATGGATGGGCTGTGGTTCTCTTTGAAGTTGCCATTGATCAGTGCTGCTGAGACGATTTTTCTAATCCATAACTCAGGAACATGAAGGAATTGTCACTTAATTCTTTGGGTGTTTGTGTTTCACCTCCTGTGAAAACAGACTCTGGCCTTGATTCAAGTTGTTCTGTGTAAAGTGGGGAAGAATCACCCAGTTCTAGTGGGGTTTTTTAATATAAATTTTCCTCCTGTTAACCAAAACAGTTCTGTGATTTCTTTTTTATGTCTGACTTTGGTGTAAGAAAACTCCATCTAATACCTTCTGCTCCAAGAATGTGCTTTCAGCCCGTGGAGCAGTAATTAAGAGATGATTCCCCCCCTCCTCTCCACTGGAGAGGCAGCTTGTGTTGAAAAACCAACCCTTCACAAGGAGGGAGAACCATCTGTCCTCTCTCTGAGCAAAGAGATCATTTTTTTGTGCTCACATTAGCTGAACCTCCGTGCAATAACTCGTTTCCATGAGGAAGGCACCCACTGGGATGAATTTCCATGGGATGAATTTCCATGGGATGAATTTCCATGCCCCTCATTGACATGGCTCTGATGGCAAAGCTGCCAGAGGAGCTCTGGCCACAGCTGCTGGGAAGATCAGGGAGATCAGTCAGATCCTTGGCCAGCCCTGGGACCACAGGAACAGAATCCCTCTGGAATTGTGGATATGCAGGAAAAAGTGGTGGTTAAAATGCCACTTGTACTGACAAAACACCTTCTCTGCATGGCCAGCTCCTGCCAGGTCATGATCTCTGAATTTCATTATCTCAGCTGAAACCAAACGCCCTTGGCAGGAATTTCTAAAGATGAAACATTGAGGACTCTGAGGGTCTCACATAAATTCCTGCTGGATCCATGTAAATTCTGGATATGAGGGCTCCTGGCTTGGGGAAAAGGGGGAACACTCAAACCCCAGGGGCAGGTACTCGAGTTCCTGACTCTGTTTTGATAAGAGAAGGAAAAAATATGCTCCTGCTTGAGGAAATGATGGTGATCCAGAATTCAGAATAACAGTCGTTAATAAATAATGAGGAGAGTTGTGAAGAAAATGAATTTTTCAAGGACTCTGAAGAACATCTTTGGAGCTGAGGTCTGGAACCTGCAGGAGGTACAACCTTCATCCCACTGCACATCGATCAGAGGTTGGGTAATTAGCTGCTTCTGAAATATCTTTTGCAGCTGATCTGATATTAGTGAAGTGCTTTGGAGCAATACTTTCCACTGGGTTGTCCTGGTTTGAAGAAAAAGAAGGAAAATTATGATCTGTTTTACCAGACTGTCTTCAAGCAACAGTTTTTTTATGTATTTGTAATGTGGGTTTGTCCTGCTACTTACCCCTGCTTTTGCATCTCTTTATCAAGGACTGACTAATAATTATTCATAACAGCATTTTGGATGGTTTTGGCATCTATTTCTGCCCAGAAATCTCCTCATCCTTCTCCCTTTCAGAATCCTCTCAAATCCCTCTCCAGTGCTCAGACACTTGAGGACAAGCTGTGGCCATTGTGTAAGTGCAGAGCACAATCCAAATGGAAATGAAAACAATTAAATATACATGACAAGCAGGTATTTAGACGAGCCTGGATTTCTTAATGGTTCATTTCCACCTTTCAACTAAATTAAATGTTGCTTTCATCTATTTTTTAAGGAATGTCTATTTTTTGTCAGGAGCTGCCCTGCTCCATCTGCTCCTCAGATGGTTTTGCCTCATCCCAAGGACAGCCCCACTGGCTGTGTCAAAATCAGGAGATTTTTATGGCACCATGGATGAGGATTCACACAAACCAGGGCTCTGTTCCCTCCAGGTAAGAAAAGTCCTCTGTAATTAATGATTGTTCCTTTTAATGACGTGGTCCTGGCACTTATGGCATGGATTTTGGGATCTGCTTCTCCCAGTGCCCCTCAGCAGCTGGAAGCTTTGGGGGCTTCAAGTGCTGCCTGTATCAAACCATTCCTGGGAATCCAAGACCCAGCCTGTGCTGTGCTGAAATTCCCATATCCATGGCTGGAATTCTGCTTTCATTCCCACATCTACAGCTGGAATTCCCATATGAATGTAATGCTTCCATTCCCACATCTACAGCTGGAATTCTGCTTCCATTCCCATATCTACAGCTGGAACTCCCATATAAATGGAATGCTTCCATTCCCATATCTTCAGCTGGAATTCCACTTCCATTCCCATATCTATGGCTGGAATTCTGCTTCCATTCCCATATCTATGGCTGGAATTCCATTTCCATTCCCATATCTGTGGCTGGAATTCCACTTCCATTCCCACATCCATGGCTGGAATTCTGCTTCCATTCCCATATCTACAGCTGGAATTCTGCTTCCATTCCCATATCTATGGCTGGAATTCCACTTCCATTTCTACATCCATGGCTGGAATTCTGCTTCCATTCCCACATCCATGGCTGGAATTCTGCTTCCATTCCCATGTCTACAGCTGGAACTCCCATATAAATGGAATGCTTCCATTCCCATATCTATGGCTGGAATTCCACTTCCATTCCCACATCCATGGCTGGAATTCTGCTTCCATTCCCACATCTACAGCTGGAATTCTGCTTCTATTCCTGTATCTGCAGCTGGAATTCTGCTTCCATTCCCATATCTGTGGCTGGAATTCCCATATAAATGGAATGCTTCCAATCCCATATCTATGGCTGGAATTCCACTTTCATTCCCATATCCATGGCTGGAATTCCCATATAAATGGAATGCTTCCATTCCCATATAAAAAGCTGAGCATGATGACAGGAACTGGTCAAGGGGCTCTTGGCAGTTTCTCTGCTCCCATCTTGGGAATCTCATTCTCATTGTCTGAAAATCAGGGGCTGGGAATACAAAAACTTGAGGTTTTTTGCCTCTTAATAACAGGTGAAGTGAGGGGAATAATGAGAGAAAAAGTGACAGTAAAATGCAGCATGTGAAGAAGATATCTGCATATCCCTGTCTCTTTTGGGTGGCTCAAGTGGACGTGGATCACGGATCTGTCTCCTTTGATGGAACAGGTACTGGGATTGGGATTCTGAGGGAGATTTCATGGATTCAATCCCTCACATGGGTGCAGGTGTGGGTGCCCTGTTGCCCCTGGGCACCCCTGGCTCCACAGCCTCTCCAGAGGCAGAACCTCTGCTGTAACTCCCAGCTGGGAGATGAATGTGCCTTGGCAGCTTCCCACGAGTCCGTATTGATCAGGGCAGCGCTGCCCTTTTGTTTTGTGCTGAACAACTCAGTGTTTGCAACTGAGCCCTGTCAGGAGCTGAGGGACTTAACAGGGCACGCTGGAAGGAGCAGGGCCATAAATTCCCCAGGAATTCACGCCGTGGTTAAGGCTGGGGAGGAACAGGCTGCACACAAACACCCTGCCACGCAAATCCCGATCGATGCGCTGACAAACACCCTGCTGCATCCTGCTGCCTCACTCAATATTTCTGCAAATAAACGGAATTCAGGAGGCAGGGAAAGGCAGAACGTTGCCCCTGAAGTGGTGCAGGGATGGGAGGTATTGTGGAACTAATCAGGAGTGGATGGATGAGCTTTGTGGCTGCCTCGCTGTTTATTTCCTATCTCTGCTGCTAAACTGGATTCAAAGGGCTCTAATTGAAAAGGGGCCTGCTTGACATGTAAAGCACCTTTTCTCCAGTGTGTGTGTTTTGAAAAGGCAGTACAATATCTGTTCCTGGGGATAGATCCAGGAAATGACAGGAATTTAGGTCAATACATTGATGGAGGGAACAAGGAGCCCTCTTCAGCAGTTTCCCCCAAGCCCCAGGACTCCACCAGGCATTGCCCAGCATCTCTACCTCCCACGGGCTCTTGTGGAGCACCCAGCTCTCTGTGCCCTGCACCTCCCTCAGCTCCTCAGGTGTGTCCAGCTCTCTGTCCTCTGCCACTGTCACCCAGCTCAGCCTCAGCACCCCCTGCTCCTCTGTGCTGAAGCAGAAGATGCTGTCTGCAGAGGGGCAGAGCCTTCCAAGGGTGATGGCCAAAGTGTTTTAATGTTGGCTGGGTTTGCTGGTTGGTGTTGGACAGTGAGGAAAATCATGAAAAAGGAGAGATTTGATGTGCAAAAGGAACTCTAAAGGAGGGTGCCCACCAAAGCTGTGGCTGCCCCATCCCTGGAGGGTCCAGGGCCAGGCTGGGTGAGACCTGGAGCAGCCTGGGATGGTGGAAGGTGTCAGGGTGGGGCTGGATGAGCTCTGGCTGGAGGGACCTCCCCACTTTTGGGCACTCCAGGAGGGAGCTGGCTCTGCTGGGGAGGGATTCTCACTGAGCTCCCACTGCTGTGTGAGCTGGGAATTTGGGGGAAGTTTGGGGGGGGTGACAAACAGGCACTGTAAGGAGAAACTTGGACTGACACTTGACAACTCCTCTGTTTTGTAAATTCCAGAGGAATTTGAATTGCATGGCGTTTTTTCACTTGCAAATGTTGCAGACTTGTTATTTTTCTCTTTTCCACATATTTTAAGCTTATGGCATTGCATAATTTTTTATAACTCTGTCCTTGTGAAGGAACAAGCAGAGAGCAATATCTCAGGAATAATTCCCTTGCAACAGCAATCTGCTTTTGCCTGCAGACAAAATAATCCAAACCATGTTAATAGTTTTAATTTCCAGTGATGTAAGAGCTGGTGCTTCTGAAAAGGTGATCTTTAAACCTGTGGTGAACTCAGATGCCTCCAGAAGAGCTCTGTGGGAGCTCCAGGTTTGTTAGTGGGGTAAAATATTGGAGCTACAAGCTTGTTTGGGAATACTTTATGGAAGAGCAACTGGAGTAACCAAAGCAGTGTTAAACTGAAAGGACTGCAGGGGATTTGGTCTTGGGCTGGTTGAAGCTAAGGAAGGGCAGGAAAAGCTGAATGTTTGAGGAGGGCTGGAAGGGAATATCAGGCAATGGCAGGAGATGTTTAGATAAACAATAAACAAGTGCTCAATGGGAATTGAGAGGTGTAAAAATAAATGAATGGGGAGGGAAAAGGGTTGTAATGAAATGCTGAGAGGATGTGGTCAGCCTTGCCAGTGGGATTGATTTCTGTGCCATCAGGGATCAGTGGCTCTTGGGTCTGTCCCCAGCTCCTGGAGCAGTGACACGCTCAGGGTGAGCCAGAAGCTGCTCCAAACTGGTGGTGGAAAACACAAGGAAAACTGAAACTCATGAATGTTTTGGTGGGGAGGAGGAGAGAAGAAAATGTGGGTTTTTTTCTTAATGCCAGCTGGTGCCTTGTCTTTCATGGAGGAGGAGGAGGAGGCAGAAGAGGAGGGAGGGAGGAGTTTGATTCTCCCATGGGAGAGGAGGAGGATGCAAAGTTGCTGAGGAAACCATTGGATTTCCTGGCATGATGTGATGGGGGAATTTGACCATCCCTCGGTAGCAACAAAGATGTCTTTGCACAAAATTCTGTTTAATCCTGATTCTGGGTAAGTCAGGAGAGCTGAGGGTGTTCTGTGCCCTCAGAGAGGAATGGGAGTAGCTCAGGTGTGGCCTTCAGGGTCCTTGGAGGCAGGACAAGGTGAGAGGAGCATCCCTGCATCCACCCTGGTGAGGTGAGGCAGGGACAGCACAGGAACAGCTCCCTGGGACTGATTTCCTTCTCTTGTCATTGCCCTCCAGGAAATGCTCTTGGGGCACTGAAAATAAGCAACTTCTCTTTTCCTACCATTTCCCAACAGCACTCCCAGTTCTGGGAGCCTCTGTCCTTGCAGGAGCCCAGGCCCTGGAGGTGCCCCCACACATCTGCTGGTGCCTGGCCTTGGCATCCCAGGCTCTTGGCAATCCCCCCAAATGGGGCTTTCCCCCATTTCCCCTCCCTCCCCTGGCTGCAGCTCTCCTGTCAATGGCCCCATTCCCATCCCTGTGCAGTGTAAATCCCACCTGAGCTCTGGGAGATCTCCTCTGGGCTCTGTGGGCTGTTGTGCAGTCATTCCACTGCTGCTGGGAGCATTTGGAGCCCTTCCTATTATTTGTCTTTATTCTGGGGAATAAATGCTCAGCGTTTGCTGCAGATGTGCCTCTTCTACCCAAAAAATCCCCCTCAGCAGCAGAAATCAGCACAGGCACAACAGGCAGAGGTGGGAACACTCTGGAAATGCCACACTGGCTTTTCCCAAACGACAGTGGTGACATTTGGGATTGACAGGATCCAAACCATTGTGGGAGTGCTTCAGGCAGGGTGGGATGTTCCTGCTCCTCCGCTTCCCAGAATTTGTTTTTCTGTGTTCAGGAGATTCCCTCCAATTGCCACTCAGGCTCCTCTCTGGTGTTTTATTTAGAAAATTAAATTGCTGTACTTAATTTTAAGTGTCCAGTGATGGTGTTTAATCCTGGGATAACATTTAAATGGGGAACAGCAAAGCAAGCTGGGAGGAACCTCTCACAGTGAGGCGAGAGCACACTCATTTACAAAAGTACTTCAGTAGGAATTAAAATAAAATTTCCATTTTCCACACCCTCATTCTGATCCTCATTGTCATTAACTTACTCCAAACCCCACTTGGTATTTCAAACTGGAGTAAATCATTCTGTCTTCCAATTAACTTCCACCCTCCAGACAACATAATGAGACTGATTTCATTCAGCTCTGTTGTTTAATAAACATCTAAACAGTTCTTTATCTCCGAGCCATGCAGAAATCTGCACTTCTGGTGTACTGAGCACGAGGTAATGGGCAAGAGGAAAATTACTGGAGAGAATTCATCTTGGGTTGGGTTTCTCAGCTCACCCTGGGAGCCATGGCAAGGCCAGGGAATGAGCTGCTCTGCCACAGCATTTCCATGGAGGAGGTGTTGCACTCCTGTTCCAAGCCCTGGGGTTTTGGCTGCCTGAGCAAAAGCACCACAGGGGTCAGCTGGAGGCTCAGCAGACCAGAGGAGGCAGGGATGTAGCAGTGCCTATGAAATATGATTATTTCCATCACAGAGACAAGGCTGGGATGCTGGGACAGGGCTGGAGGACTCAGTGTTCTGGGATCAGCCGTGGCCATGTGCAGAGGGCCCAGCTCAATTTCAGGGATGAGAGCCATCAGAGTGATGTGAGCTGAGCCATACTGCAGTCACAGAACATTGCTGTTAAATTATTCAGTGTTTAAAAGCTGACAACATGGCTGAGGGGCAGAGTTCTGCTGCTGGTGTCCAGCACAGGGCAGCAGCAGGACAGTGACCCCACTGAGGGCTCTGCTAAAGGGGCAGGTTTGGACAGCTGGCCCTGGGTACAAGGCTGGCAGCACCTTCTAGAAAGGGAATTATTGTGCTGCTGCCACTGCAGAGGGCTCTGTGTGCTCACAGGGTCCTGCATGGCCACTGAGTGCTGCTGGGTGACCTGGAAAGGGAATGTTAACAGGGAGGAAATGGCATTGTGCCTGGTTGTTCCTTTTGGATATTGTCTCCAGGAGAGCTTGAGCAGGTGTGTGGTCAGGGAGCAGAACGAGTGTGGTGTCACACAGAATCACAGAGTGGTTTGAGTCGGGAGGGACATTAAAACTCACCCATCCCAGTGGAAGGGACACCTTCCCCTCTCCCAGGTGGTTCCAAGCCCCATCCAGCCTGGCCTTGGACACTTCCAGGGATCCAGGGGCAGCCCCAGCTGCTCTGGGCACCTGTTCCAAACCAGTTACTGAACTGATGGCTCTTGAGTCTGGAATTTCAGCTTCTGTGGCCTTTCCCAGCCCAGCCTGTGAAATGAGATGGGCTAAATCCATTCCAATAACAAGGGTCTTTGAGGAGGACAATCTCCTCAAAGGATTCCTGGAGCAGGGAAGAAGAGAGACAGGATTCCCTGAGCTCTTTGCTAATTGCTGGCCTGGAGCTGGGCTGTGCTGTGTGCCCCAAGCTCTGAGGTGGAAGGTTCTGGTTGGCATCACCCACCATCAGGAGCCTTGGGCTGAGTGCTGTGGAAATCCTCCTGCTCCATTTTATGCCTGACAGCAGAAATGAGCATTTATTCCTGAAGTAAGGAATGCAGCCCTGCCTGAGCTGAGGGAAGGCATCTGCAGAGGCCAGGCTGCAGTGGAATGCAATCAGGGCCATACTGGCAAAAATGAGGAGTTAATTCAGTGGTGAATGCTCTGCTGTTTTTTCCCAGATGTGTTTGCAGAGCCATTAAGAGCTGTGTTTAATCTCAGCTCCATTTGCAATCTGATGCACATTATGCTGCCTCCACACAGAGCAGCTAATGGCAGGGGATGGCTCTGCCCCTCCAGGAGAGGCTGGGGGAGCTCTCCTGCCCAGGCTGCTCTTCCAGGGCACTCTGGGGACAGCTCTGCCCCAGGCCCAGGGCTGAGGGCTGTTCCCTGGCCCTGTGTGCCACTCTTGCACGCCAGCAGTTGGGACTGAATGAAAACTTCCCTGAATTAGTAATGGCGTTTTTATTTTTAAGGGGCTCAAGCTCAGGCAGCGTTTTAAAAAATGAATTTTAGGAGATTTCTTTCTGCTTGGATGCTCAGAGCTGCCTGAATATTGTCTGTTAGAGCTGCTGCAACTTCTGTCTCTAATGGAGGTGCTCATGCTCACTAAACTGTTTGGCAAACACTGGCTGTCGTGGCTCATCCTCCTGATTAAATCCCATATTTGCATTTCCTTGGATATACAAAGAAAAAGCAAATCAGCAATGAGCAGCACAGTTAGAGCAGGAATAAGCAAACAGGGATAGAGGGATAAGTGCTGATCTGGAGATGCCACACTGCAGAGCCAGCCATGCATGCAGGGCCTGTGCAGCAGAGCATCCTGCATCCCCCAGAGCATCTGCATCCCTCAGAGCATCCCTGAGAGTATCCTGGATCCCTCAGAGCATCCCTGAGAACATCCTGCATCCCTCAGAGCATCCCTGAGAGCATCCTGCATCCCTCAGAGCATCCCTGAGAGCATCCTGCATCCCTGAGAGCATCCTGCATCCCTGAGAGCATCCTGCATCCCTCAGAGCATCCTGCATCCCCCAGAGCATCCCTCAGAGCATCCCTGCATCCCTCAGAGCATCCCTCAGAGCATCCCTGCATCCCTCAGAGCATCCTGTATCCCTCAGAGCATCCCTCAGAGCATCCTGCATCCCTCAGAGCATCCCTCAGAGCATCCCTGCATCCCTCAGAACATCTGCATCCCTCAGAACATCTGCATCCCTCAGAGCATCCTGCATCCCTCAGAGCATCCTGAGCCCACTGAGGGATCCCAGTGCCAGGTGGGTGGTGCCAGAGGAGCAGGGTGGCCCTGCCCATGCCCTGCCAGGTGTCCCTGGGGATGCCCTGATGGACACGAGCTCCAGCTCAGCAGGGCTCTAGTGGAAGGTGCTGTGTGGGGTTTCTTTCTTTGTCCTTTTCCTTTATTTCATCAGAAGGACGGGAGGCAAAGTTTGATGTTTTAACACTTGGCCTCCTATTAGCTGGGGAAATCTAGCAGATGTGCTTCATCATCTCAGAGATATGAGCAATCTCCAGCACTCTGCTATTAAAGTGGGGAGATTGACTCCAAGTGTTTTGCTTCAATGGCTCTTAAGAAATTCACAGTTCATTTCCAATCATTAAAATAATTAGTGCTGTGCTCTGCCTCCTCTGAGGACAGAGCTGCCCTGGGTGGGAGTGAGGGCTGAGCTCCCTCCTCAGCCTGAAAAACCTGCCTGAGGGACCCAGGGGAAGGCCCAGCTTAAAGGAGGACTTGGGGGCTTAAATGGCTTTGAGGGGCCCTGGCCCTGGAGGAGCACATGAAAAACGGCCCCATTTGCTCTGATGAGGCTGCTCTGTGATAGACTGAGTGCCATAAATAAGTGATTACAGGACTGAGCCAAAACCAATCACAAGGATTAGATCTGACTCATGGGATCAAGAGAAGTCCTTGGTTTTACTGGAGGCAAGGGAAAAAGTCTGTTCTTTGATGGATCCCATTTCACTCTATAAAGGGATCTTGGAAAATAGGAGTTAAGCCAGTGCTGCTGCTCAGGGGAGGGGAAGGATGTGAGGCACAGGGAGCTCTAGAACTCCACTTCTCTTTTAATATTGTTTCTGTAACCAGTTCTTATCTAAAAGTCTTTAATCTTTTGAGGAAAAGCAGAGATATTCTTGCTGCTCTGGTGTTCGGTAGCAAGATCTGGGAGGTATTTCAGTAAACAGACCTGAAATGGATAGAATTTGGCTCAGGAGAATTGCTGAGCCAAAGCTTTTCTGTGCATTGGCAGTCTGGGGAGGTGAGGTTTGTGGGGTGGAGGTCTGTGGAGTTTGGGATGGGCAGGAATGGGATATTAGAGCCAGGGCAGCAGAACCACAATGCAGAGGGGCTTCAGGAGCATCCGGGGGGCTGGAAACCTGGAAGCTGATTGATCTGAACTCAAACCAAACATGAATCAAAGTGAAACCTCTGTGTTTGCCCCATGGCAATGCAGGAAACGAGGGGCCAGGAGCCAGACAGGACCAGGGGAATGGCTCTAAGCTGAGGAGTTCGTTGGATATGTGCAGGAAATCTTTCCTGGCAGGGTGGGCAGCCCTGGCACAGGTGCCCAGAGCAGCTGGGGCTGCCCCTGGATCCCTGGCAGTGCCCAAGGCCAGGCTGGGCACTGGGGCTGGAGCACCTGGGACAGTGGGAGCTGTCCCTGCCATGGCAGAAGTGGGAATTCTTCAATTCTCACTTTGAGGGTTGAAGAATTCAGGTGTTTGGGAAGTTTCCATTCACTAGTCCTTTATTTAACTTGGATAAGTGTCACCCATTGGAGCTTTAGGCAGCCAGGCTGTCAGTGTGCCAGGAAAATAGGAAGCAATAAAAAAAGCTGTTGAGACACTTATCCAGTGCTGAGGGAATTTTCAGAACAGCTGTAGTTGAGTAATTATGAGCAGAACCCTTGTTTCCACTGAAAATAATGTATATTAGATTATTCCCTAATGATGAAGATTATTTAAAAGACAAAAGCTATAGAATAATAGACATCAGCAGATGTATCTATTTCCAAAATCCCTGAAACCAGACTTAAATCTTGGGAGTTATTGCTCACCTTTAGCAGAGCTCTCATCAGCTGCTGTAAGCCCCAGGGCTGACACTCCAGATAAGTACATGATATAGCTGAGCCCTAAAACTCTTAACAGAAAATACATCAGGACTTACTGTAAAATTTCATGGAGGATTAGAGAAAATATTAAGTCAATAGTTCTTTAGTTATGAGGGGCTTTTAAGGTAATCAATACTTTCCAGCCATGTTAGTGCCTCTGATGATAAAAGATGACATTAATATCCAACTTTTCTCTTTTTTTTGGTATATTTATGTATATCCTTCCTTTAGTCACTCCTGCTAGAATCAATAGCTATACAAGGGATATGGTTATTTTAAAATGGCATCAATATTGATTCACCTGGAACTGCCAGTTTCAGCTGGAACTTGATTTCAGGTAAAAAACCTCACTTTTTCATACAAAGGGATTACCAACCTCCCTAAATCTCTGGAGCACCCCTGCCTTTGCTTCCAGTGAATTCCACATTTAGCAGTGTGCTAATGCAGCAGAAACTATTTTAGGATTAATAAATCCTAAAAATAGGATTAATAGGATTAATTCTAAAATTTCTTTGGAGTTACATGACATTTTATGTCCTCAAAGCATTGTGCAGATGTTAATTGAATTTAATTGATATCATTCAGTCCCCAAAGTTATATGCATGCAGTTATTAATGGTTTAATTATTTTGTCAATGGAATAGATTCTTTGCTTTTCATTCTGCTGTAGAGGATCCAGGCAGTCCTTAGGCTGAATCTTTTTTATTCAGGTGACTCAGTTGGTCCAAGGATAAAATTTTGCTTGGGGCATCTTCATGCTCAGAGCAGCTGCCCCAGTGGCTCTTAGGGCACAGAGCACTGGGTTTGCAGTAAATCAGCCACAGCACACCCAGGGATTTCCAGCAGGGAAGCCTGTGAGTTCTGCCTGATCGTGGAGCCTTGAAAATGTTAAAGGTAGAACTCTAAAATGTTAAACTTTGTGTTTTCTCAGATCACTGCACCTGTGTAAGCAGTATGAGAAATGATATAATTGTTAGATGTGATGATTGTTTAGTAATTAAGTATAATTATTATATAACCATAAGAAGAATCATGAGAAAGTGTGTTGGAAATTTAACGGGGGCTATGTTTAGCTGAAATCTAGGTATACAATAGAACAATGTCAGTTTAATAATTAACATGGAAGTTATGTAATGATAGAGTATAAAACACCTTCACCTCCAATGTATGGTGGGAATCAGATTTGGGTTGTAATACCCCAATTCCCAGAGCTCTTAATAAAAAGCACCACATATAATCACTATGTGATGATGTGTTTTTGAACAGTAACATGCCCAACTTCCTGCAGCAGCATTTCTGGGTGTCAGGGTTAAAATCCCATTGTCATCTGTCAATTCTGCAGGCAGTGCCTTTTCCCTGGGAGCTGTGGAGGTCTCTGGGATGGGCAGGGATGGGGTGGATCCTGCTCCCTGTGCCTGCACTCAGGGGACACCAGGCTCCTTCTCCAGCTCCCAATAACCAGGGCATCAAAAGGGAATGACTGAGTTTTGCATTTAGAAGATGCTTGGTCCCCTTCCAGTGGAGTGTCAGGCCCTAATGATGGAGGCAGTGCAAACATGTCTGGTCAGGCCTCTTCTCCTTTCAATCCCAGCTTATCTGGGGAAGAACAACCCAGAAAGAAACCACAGAACACACTGAGCTGCCCTCCCACAATACATCATTTGTAAAGCTTTCACTCCAGCTTTCCAAAAGGCCATTTAGCTTAATAGTCTGTCCCATTTTTCATTTCCTTATGCTACAGGTGCTGGGGGGATGATTTACAAAAGAACAATGGCATGACATTTTACCTGACTTTGGAAATGAATTCCCAGCAGCCTCGTGCCTTTTGTGCCTCGGATTTGCCTTCCCTAACATGGAATGGGTGGTGAGATTCTGTAACAAAACAATGGGAGATTTAAAACGAGAGAATACATCCAATTTTCCATCCAGCCACGATCTCCTAGAGCCATTAGTAAATTGTTTGTATGCCCATATTAGTAATAAAGGATTAATCGACTGATTGAATTTTCAGAAATTTAGGCAAAGGCCAAATGAATTGGCCTCCATTCTAGTGTGACTAAATGCCAAAAAAATTACATGTACAATATACATTATTTAAAAAAACTCTGAAGAAAACATGCCTGACTGTATAATACATATTTAGACAATCTATGTATTTAAACCCTGTAAGAACCTACAGTATTTGAATGATATGGGATAGAAAGAATGAAAAGGGGGGAAAATCAATCTCAGTTTGGTGGTTACTGTTCTTATTTCCACTGATCGTGGCAGGTCATTAAATGAAGGTCAGCTTTTTGTGGAATAGTTTGTTGGCTTCTTCAGGATCTTAAAACTTGTGAGCTGTGAAATCAATGACAAATTTCCAGGCAGTATTAAGTGTTGTAGAATGGAGAGCTTGCAGTGATTCAGAACATTGTAGGAAATCACCTGTTGGGTGAATGGCCCACAAAATGTGATCTATTGCTGAAAATCTCCTTAAACACTCAGCCATTGGAGGAAATGAACTTTAAGTGGGACTTGTGTAGTAGAACTTCTGCTTTGATGAATTTGTCATGCTTGGTGGGTAGTGATATTCAAGTAATAGCTTAATAACCTCACTATTTACAGGCAATTACCACCCTGAAGGAGCTCAGATGGGGTGAAAACATCTGTTTCCTTCTGGAATCCGTGCACATCTGCCCTTAAACAAAGTGAAAATTTGGTGTGAGAACTCTTAAGGACTGAATTGCTGAGGTTCTTCTGCAGTGCTACCTTCTCTGCAATTAGATAACAGCTTAAAATCTGATTACTGAGTTATTTTTCACCTCTCAGAATGCACAGGCACAAGCAAACTCTCCGTTGAGAGCTGATTTGATGCCAGTTAAATATTCAGGTAGTCCTCTGAAGGCACTGGAAATCAAATAGCTGAAACATCTTGTGCAGAGTGAGAATTTCCATGTTTCTGAACGTGCATTTCCCTGCCATTCCCAGCGGAGCTTCTCACTGTTGCTTTTTCCAAAGCCCTTCAAGCTGTCAGTGAGTTCAGAGTTTCACTGGGATGCTCTCTCAGGTAGGGGAATCCTCTTGATGTGCTGGTTATGCTGGTAAAGAGAAAATACATCTCTGTGAGTGGTTTTGTACCTGAGAGAGGGGATCTGACAGAGGTTCCCTCACAGCAAAATCCCTTTTTCCTTCCAGCAGACACAAAGCTGGCAGCTGGAAGGATCTGAAATGTGGGGGAGCTGAGGAATCTGAACCCTTCCAAGGCTTTCTTCAGCTCCCAAAGGGGTTGGGCTGTTCCAAGGGCATGGAGTGTCCTGCTTTAGGGCAAATTTGGGAGAAAACCTCCAAAGGGGTTCCTGTAGAAGGCAGGACATGGAGATTCAGGGTCTGCTACTGGGAAAGGGCACAGAGAGCACTGGGAAGGTCATGGATCTGCAGGGCTGGGATATGTGTGACATCAGGGCCAGGCTGGACAGGGCTTGGAGAACCTGGCCTGGTGGAAAGCGTCCCTGCCCATGGCAGGGGGAGGAATGGGAGGATTTTAAACATTCCTTCCAACCAAACCATTTCATGCTTCTCTGAAAATGAGAATTGCAAAAGCTTAAGAGCACACGTAGAGAGTGCATTCCTCTGCTGCCTGAGGCACAAATCCAGCAGGCTTTGCTGTTTATGACCTTTACATGCAGTTTATGTCCATTACATTTTAGCATGTGTATTTTTCCCCTCATCTTTGCAGTGCTCCCACCTTTGGATTGGAGTGATGCAATACTCGGTGCCACTGTTGTAAAGAGCTGAGGAATGATGTTAGCAATTGTTATCTTTCAGCCCAAGAAATGGAGAAACCCTAACTGAGCAGCCTGCAAACATGGTGTGCTCAGTCTCTAGTAAATTTTAGTAAGTTATGGTGGGAAAAAACCCAAAAATGTCTTGATTTCCAAGGCTTTCTGTATTCTTTCCCTCCCTGAGCTTTTCACTGCCATCCTCTACAGAGGTTACTGGACTTCCTCCTCATGACAAACTGCAGACAAACTTCCAAGATAAATTCCCAAATTACAGCCAATATTGTTGTAAATGTGGCTGTATGAACTTTCCTCAAGCTCCCCGAGTTCCAAGTGGTTTTCCTGCATGGATAATGGAGGGAGGCTGCTCCAAATCCACTGTGAAAGAAAAATAGTATTTCTAACTCATACTTAGTGCTGTGTATTTTAAACTGAAGTGAGATTTATGAGCAAGCTCCCTCTACCTAAATGTATATACACCAATTTACATGATTTTACATAATATATGGGAACAGTTTGTTGGGTAATATACACAGGGATAAAACCAACACTGTTTGCACTGAGTAAGGATCACTGCAGTGAGCTCTGCATAAACTCCTGTTCAGACAAGGCTACTTGGATCTTCCTGGGAAAAAAATGTACAGAATTATATATACATTGAGCTATAAACACATTGAACTTGCTGACAGATCCAGTAGGAACAATGGAGAAGGAAAAAGCAGTGATACAGCTTAAAAGACTCACTGGAATCACTCTTTTTATGATGGTTAAAATTTTGGGACCCCATTAACACAAAAATGACCAAAAATCTTGTGATAGAAAATTAAAGGAAATACCAAAGCCTTATTTCTGACAAATCTTCTTTGCAATGGATACAGGAGGTCTGTGCTGACCTGCACCTCAAAGCCACAGACACATCTCAGGTGATCTGGGAGCAGGGTCTGGCAGCCCTGGATTTACAGAAATATTCCTCAAGGGTCCCTTTGCCTTGGTGTCCCCTTCCAGAAAGTGCTACAGAGCTTTCCCCTCACTTTTCACTCCCTTTCTTGAACCAAATTTGTGTTTATAGCCCCATTTGCTTTCCCTGCCATGCTGTCTGTCACTTGTGTGGAATATGGGTTTTGCACACTTGCCAAATAGTTTCCTTGCTTGGCCAGGGTTCTCTGGCAGGAGAATTTGCCTCTCTGCATAGCAATGGCCATGTCTGGCTGAGGGCCCCTTTGTCTGGGCCCTCCTGCATATTCAGAGCTGCTCCTTTGTCACCAGCCTGACCCAGGCAGCAAATATGAACAGGAATTGTAAATATGCCCTGTTCTCACTGGGATGCCAATCACCTTCCTGGCATAAACTGGTCCTCTGCTGCTCTGAATCTGCCCAGCACTTGCCCAGGCTCTCCTATTCTAGAACAGTTCTGCCCATCCCTGATTTTTGTGCTTTTGGAGTCACCTTTCCCTGTGGTTTGTGTCCTCTCAGAGTGCATTTGATATTGGCACGGGCAGCTCTGGTGGGTTTGGGGTGGCACAGCTGATAATTGGTGTGTGCAGAGCTGGCAGCTCAGGTAAAGAAGGATTTTTTCCCTGTAAAGAAGGAATTTTTCCCTGTTTGCTGGGGACTGGCAGGTAACACCTCTCCCTAATTTGTGCAACAAAGTGGTGACAAAGGGAGCAGCAAGTCCAGCTGGTCACTTGAAAAGCCAGGAATTTCCAAGGCCATGGGGACATGACAAGTGTCCTCAGTGCTGGGCTGCCTGGCTATTGGTAGGAAAGTGGCTTCATGTATTTTTTATAACTGTTGGTTTTTTTTCATGTCTGAAGTACAGATTTCCTTTTTGTCCTATAGCTGCTTTCTATTGTCAGTGCTTAATAAATTGTTTAAAGGTGAGGGAGTCACTTTTTATTTTGGAATACTTGGAGAGATTGCTTGGTTCTGTCTGGAATAGCAGGTTTGGGTGGATAATGAGCCAATTTATTGGCAGGGCAGAAATCAATGGCACAAGTGCACAGAACTTTTACCAGTTGAAAATTAAATTATCCAGTCTCCTTTTTAAACAGCCTGGTCAAACCAGCACATGTCAGAACCACAAACCTCCTCTTTTAAAATAGTTACGTTGTAGATCAATAGATAATGTTGTAAATCAAACTTTTCCATTGTTCGCAGTGAATCCCCTAAAAACGAAAGCCCCAAGGCTCACAGAACAGCGCGGCTGAATAATTCTGCCGGAGCAGAGCTGCAAAAGGGGATGTTACAGCACCATCTAGTGCCTCTGCTCCGGAAATATCGGGAATTTCTGAATTTTCCACTTCGTGCAAGGATGTAGGTGGGGACGAGGGAGTGCACGGGCTGCTTAGACATTGACAATTTCTTCTCTCAACCAGCGTGGAGAGAGAAGGGAGCGATGGAGAGGAGCTTTGGAAAATGAGGGATGGAAAGGGGCTTTGGAAAATGAGGGATGGAAAGGAGCTTTGGAAAATGAGGGATGCAAAGGAGCTTTGGAATTTCACACGGGAAGATTTTGTCAGCAGAACCACTCTTGGTTCCTCTTATTCCATCTTCTCACCAGTCACAGAGCTTTCCTCCTGGGGGTAGTCAGGAAGTGCATGCAGGAGCAGGAAAATGGGAAAAAAAAATTAAATAAGAAACTGTCTGAATGGCATATTTTGGGGAGGTAGAGTTGTATTTTTGGTGGAGAAATGATCTGTTCAGTGAGTGACTGGCCAGGAGGAGGCTGGGGGTGATTTGCAAACCCCTTTGACTTTTCTTTCCAGTTTCCACCTGTGATCAGGTAACAAGCACTCCATCCTCTGCCTTCCTCATCGAGTGTGACCCAGTATGAAGACTAAATTAACACTAAATTAACACTAAATTAAATTCTGAATAGAGCTACATTTTAATATGCTTTATGCTCCTGTGCCTATGTTTATTTTCTTCTGGAAAGGTAATTTAACATCCTCTGATTCCAAACTACTCAATGGTTAACCAAGAACAACTTTGCAATTTTTCCCAACCAGCCACTGGAGATGAATCTGGGGATGAAGCCCCTCTAGGAAATAACTTCCAGTTCTGCCAATCTCAATTTGGGAACACACCTTGTGCTGGGAGTGAGATTAATGACTCTTCAAACTGAGCTATTTGTGATAAGAAATATCAATATTTATATGTTAAACGTGTTTTCTAGATTGAATTTTAAACCCTCATAATTAATTATACCTTAAAGCATTTAGTAAATGTCCTGATGGATGTGGAACTTAACAAAAGTCACTTATCTAAAAAAAATCTTCACTCAAAATACTCAGTGTCTTCACTACAGCCCTGTAAAAGCTGGTGGATAGTGATGTCTGCAAATTATAGTCAGAATCTAAATTAGAATTAATGCCTAATCTGGGGGCTGAATTTAGATTTAAAGCACTTGCAGGGGTTACAGTGCTCACAGACAGAGCTGTTGGCAGGGTTAGGGTGACAAAGAGCTGCACCAGCATCCAAAATACTCCCAGAGTCCCCACTACTTATTATTTTATTATGATTATTATTGAATTTAGGGTTTCCTACAAGAAACTCCAGCTCCTTGGGTCATGTGAATTTTTGGAGAATCCCAGGAGCCACTAAAAATAAGATGAATCCCTCAAGAGTGCAGAAACAAGCTCAAAAGTGTGACTCAAATATAACCCCAGAAATTTAGTAAAAAAACAAGAGAAATAAAAATATTTTAGCATATCAAAATAATTAAAAAACATTTAGCATAATATTTCTTAATAAAATCCCAGGGTTTGGAGAAGGTGCTCAAACTATTTTAATTCTTCAGTTGGCCAGCTTGACAGGAAAGAAATCTTTTTTTATTATGGTAAATTATCAGATACAATACTTTGCAATTATGAGTATTACACTGAGACAATGCAGAAAAAGTTATGGAATCATAACTTAATCATTTAAGTGATTATTGTATTTTATAAATGTCTAATGTATCATCACGGGCATGCTTGTGCTCCTTTGGCAAATGTGGTATTGATTGTTGCTCTAAAGGCCCATTCAGGTCAGTACAGATAATGATTGTTTAGGAATTTTCCACCCACAATGGTAAGGAAATTATAGGGTTTATTTATCCTTTAAATGTAGTTCTCGAAACCACTTTAATTCTGATTTTTAAAATTATAAAAATTAGTGTTTTGCTTGCTGGCTAATCATTGGTTTGCTCTGTCACTGATCCAGGGAGAATGTTATTGCTGAAGTGAAATGGGGGATACTGAAGAGAAAAGCAGAAAGTGCAGACTTTTTCCCTGAATAACAACAACAACAACAAAAAGCCTCTTTAGGAAGAAAACAACAAACAGGGCTGAGATGAGATAGAGGAATTGTGAAAAGAGCACCGTATGGGTTTAGTGATTTGTAACAAAGAATGCAATAAAAATTTCAGCAATAAAAATATAACATTTTATTAGAGAGAAATCCCAGGGCCATGATATGGCCTTTTTGGAGGATTTTTTAAGGGGAAGGAAATGATAATGAATGATGAGACAGAGGGTTTGTGTGAGAGCTGGGCAGTGCAGAGGCAGCTGCAGTGAACTTTTCGGGATGTATCAGCTGGGGTTGCATCCCGTGAACCATTTCTGCTGATGCCACCAACCTCACACAGGACAGGACCCTGCTGGCAAGCTTCAAGAGCACAGGGCACAGGATTGTGTCCAGACAGGTCTGAGTATCCCCAGGGGAGATTTCACATCAGCTCTGAGCATCTGTTCCACTGCACACGGAGGAAGTTTTTCCTCATGTCCAGGTGGAACCTCTGGGCATCAGTTTCTGCCCGCTCCTCCTGTGCCATTGCTGGGCACCATCAAGAGGAGCCTAGCTCCAGCCTCTTGGCACTGTAATAAATTTAATAATAAATTACTAAAGTGTGTGTGCACGGATAAAATCCCATTCCAGCCATCTCCTCTCAGGGTTGAAGAACCCCAGCTCAGCCTTTCTCACCGCAGAGATGCCCCAGTGCCCTCGGCACCACCCTGGCTTTTCCCTGCACCCTCTCCACGCCTTGTGCGGATCAATTTTTATCATATATTGTGTTTAATTTCTTGTCAAGCCATTTGCCCGTGAGGTTTAACCCACGGCGGGTTTTACTCACACCCAGCCCCTCTCCCATGCCCACAGCCCGGCCATGCAGCGCTTTGGGGACCCGCCGCAGGTGCCACCGGGGGCGGCTCTGCCTGGTCACCCACGGCCGTGCCCTGTGAGCAGAGAGGAATCGCTGTTCCCCGGCACCCCGAGCCCTCCAGGCAGGACGGGCAGTCCTGGAGGGGAACACGGCGGGTGTGAGCCCGGCGGTGAGCACGGAGCCCGCAGGTGAGCACGGAGCCCTCGGCCCCGCAGAGGCCGCGACTCCCGGCCCGGCTCCGGCTCCGGCTCCTCCTCCGCCCGCCTCCTGCCCCCGCCCCGCCGCCTTCCCAGCCTGCTCTCGGGGTAAACAGCGATGGCCGCCGAGGACCGAGGCGGAGAGCCCCGAGATAACATGGGGAACCACCTCCAGCTGGTGCTCGGTGAGGGCCGGGCCGGGGGCACCTGCGGGGGAGACACCGGGCCGGGGCTCGGAGGGCGGGTGGGGAAGGGAAAGGGAAAAGAAGGGAAGGAAAGGAACGGAAAGGAACGGAAAGGAAGGAAGCGGAGGCGGAGAGCAGAGGAAGGGGAAAGGAAAGCGAAGCAAAGCGAGGGGGAGGCGGGCAGAGCCCCGGGCGGTGTGCGGAGCGCTGAGGACCGGGGGGCTGTGGGCGCTGCCGGCCGGGGCGAGGCGGCGGAGGGCGAGCCTTGGCCCGCGGGCTCCTGCGGCCTCTGCTGCCGGGCTCCTGCAAATCCTTCGAGGCCGTGACTGCTCCGTCGAGGCCGCAAATGTTCCATTGAGGCCGTAGATGTTTTTTCGAGGCTGGAAATAAATGTTCCTTGGAGGCCGTGGGTGTGCGGTGCAGGGAGGGACGCGGGTGCTCCCGATGGGGGAAAGGCCCGTGGGGTTCCCCGCAGAGCGGGCAAAGCAGGCACTGCCCTGCGCATCGGGACCGCTGTGACACCCAGAGTCCAGCAGCAGAATCTCTGCTCTTTTAGGGAGTCTCTGCTCTGTTTTCCAGTGAAAATAAGCAGCGAAGCAGAGGTGCTGGATGGAGAGCAGTGCTGGATCCCATGTGCTGCCCGGCTTATCTGTCACACGCAGCAGAGCAATTCCTCACCCAGGGAATTATTGCATAATTATTGCATAATAATGTGTTTTTTTCTGCCTGTGGTGCCTCCACACTGACAGGAGATTGAATGGGTTGGGAAGCAGCTTGTGCTTAACTGAAAAGAATGATTATTTCAGAATAAGCGTGCAGGGCAGAAGGGAGCAGGAATTCCTGCCAGGAGCCAGTGGCATTTCCCATGGCAGGAAATTCTGTCAGCTCTTTAGCTCTATGTGTTTTAAATAACAAAAAAATATTTCCTGAGTATTTTAGGAAATACAGCCTCAATATCACCATAATGTAAGCAATTCACCTGAATATTTGAGGAAATGCAGCTTTAATATCACCTTAATAAGTTATTTCCTGAATATTTTAGGAGATTAATCTTTAATAGAAGCTATTTCCTGAACAGTTTAGGAAATACAGCTTTAATATAAGGCATTTCCTGAATATTTTAGGAAATACAGCTTTAATATAACCTTAATATGACCTGTATATAACCTTGTCCCTTTTCCTCAAATGAGGTTCATATTTCCTTATTTCTGCAGAAAGGCATTGAGAGTGGATTGGCTTGTGCTAGTGAACCGACGTGAGGAAAATCTGATTTTTATTATGCAGGGCAGCCTTTAGTGCTCGCTTTTCCCTCCTCCCCATGAGCTGGAGGTGCTGCTAATCCTGGAATTTAAGGATAAATAAAACCCAGTATTTGGGGGTGTAGAAAAGCTTCAGCTTGTTTTGCCAGCTGAGAGGGAGGAGGAGAGGGAAGGCGCCGGGGTTTGCTGTGTTTTGGGCTGGCTGGTGCTGCTGCAGTGAAATGAGTCATCGTGGTCCCTCAGCCAGCACCACACAGCAGCCACTGTGCGCTTTTGGCAGCAGCCAGCAAAAGTTTGCAGGGCACAATTCTTTCCAATCAACTGCTGCTAATTCCTCCTGCGTTCAGAAAAACAAGTGGGGCAGCCTCTCCCTGTTAAAACTGCTAATGATGGATGCAGCCGGATGGGAGCACATGGAAAAATTGGAATATTTTATTTTTTTCCCCCTCCTTCATCATGCAGTGATGCCTCAGAACCAAATAAAAACTTCCTGCTCTTCCCCTTCATCACACTAAGCAAAATAATGGCTGTTTTGTACATCTTAAACATTCTGTAATTGTTCATGGTTAGGGTTGCTAATTGAATATAAGAAATTCCATATAGATGTGGAGTATTTTTAACAGTCATTAGGCAGATGGTGTCTCATTGCTGAAAGGACTGTAATTAGGTACAATACCAAAGAGAGTCTGTAACCTCCTTTCCTGTCGTGCTGGATCATTTCTTGCTGAGATAAATGCAATATAGGATGGATCTGTAACAGCAGGTTCTGTAAACTGTGAACTATTTAAGAAAAACATAAGTGAGGTGAAGCAGAAATAGGACCAGTGACTAAATATTTTGTGGGAGCCTTTAACAAATGTGTCTGCAGGGCAAAGAGGAGGAAAAAGTTTCTCTAAAATCAGCTTTTAATGTCTCCTTCAGTGTTCTGGTGTACTCCTACTCTCAGAAATAGTGAGATTGGTGGTGCTCCCATTTCTGAAGGAAGATTCTTTGCTTCTGCAGCATCTTTTGTTTTGAGATTTCCCTGCAGAATCCTTCAGGATGAAGAGAGAACCCCTCCACTTTTTATATTTTCAACTCGGGACTATTTTTAAAGAAGATATTAATTGCAAGGCAGGCAACTAGACTGGCTATTGGAGTTTTTTTTTTTTTTTCACCTTGTACTAGCTTTCAAGGTCTAAATGATGTTTTTCAGCACCACTGGGATTATCCATTACCCAGCAGCTCTTGGTGCAAGAATGCTGGAGACTGCTTTATGCTAACATGAGGTTTAGGCATAAAATGCTATATAAATAATGTTTGTATTCAAAAAATAGGGCCAATTAATGCAGTGACTGATAATTTAATTGTCCTCTTGCCTGAAAATGACTTTAGGCTTGGCTGAAGGATGGGAAGGAAGCAGTAATTTTTAAATGCTCTTTAGTATCTGAAATCCCTTGGAGTCTTGTGTTTGGCCTCCTCAGGAGTTGCCTTTGCTGGGTTTGTGTTTGGTTTTGTGTTTTTGTCTCTGCACACAGCAGAGGCTGGCAGCAATTAAATTGTCTACAATACCAGCAGGAGTCCCTGCATGAACACAGAGCTTCCCTTTGCTTCTTACTCACTTGCAGCTGATTGTTGTGGTTTGTGCAGCTTCAGACACTTTGCTCAGCATCCTACAAGGAGTGAAGTGATCTGGCATCCTGGTGTGCAGACAGAAAACCTTTAGAGCTGAGAGGAGGAAACACCACTGTAGTGAAAACCTGAACTGACAGCCTTTGTTTATTGTTTTCTTCCAAAGACAGTTGTTCTTTAGGCCTTCAGAAATAAATTAGCAGCTTTTGACCCTTTCTACAGAATGATGATTTTGCTGTAACAACAAGAAAATATTTCCCTCTGGGTTACTTCCCTGTGCAAAGCTGTAGCCTGGGAATATTGAATGCATTTCCCTGATTCTCAGGTTTTTCTCAGTATCTCAGTCTTTGCTGATTGATTCCTATATAATATTCTGTATGTCTTCTTAGTAGAGAGTGAGGAAGAGGATGACAATGAAATGGAAGTGGAAGACCAAGACAGTAAAGAAGCTGAGAAGCCAAACATCATTAATTTTGATACCAGTTTGCCCACATCCCATATGGTATGTTTTCATATATTGTCCATTAATTATAAAGTGAAAGTATTTGAATGGGGTTTGTGTAGTTTTATTGTAATGTTCTTATACACAAACTTAGTTTTATTTTCACAGAATCATAAGTTGGCTTGGGTTGGAAAAACCTTAGAGGGCACCCAGTTGGACCCCCTGGGCAGGGACAGCTTCTTCTGTCTCAGGTTGTTCCAAGCCCTGTCCAGCCTGGCCTTGGGCACTGCCAGGGATCCAGGGGCATCCACCCTGCCAGGGATGAATTCCTTCCCAGCATCCCATCCATCCCTACCCTCTGGCAGTGGCAAACCACTCCCTGTGCCCTGCCACTCCATACCTTGGGAAGAATCTCTGTCCATCTTCCCTGTAGCCCCTTCAGATCCTGCACATCCCCATTAGATCCTTCTGCAGGCTGAGTAACCCCAGAGCAGCTCCGTGCCCGTGCTCCCCGCGGTGCCCGGGCCCTCCCTGACCTCCCGTTCCCCCCTGGCAGTACCTGGGCTCGGACATGGAGGAGTTCCACGGCAGGACGGTGCACGATGACGACAGCTGCCAGGTGATCCCCGTGCTGCCCCGGGTGATGGTGATGCTGATCCCCGGCCAGACGCTGCCGCTGCAGCTCTTCCGCCCCCAAGAGGTTAGCATGGTGCGGAATTTAATTCAGAAAGACAGAACCTTTGCTGTCCTTGCATACAGGTAAAAGCCACGGGCGGGTTGCTGGCGTGTGCAGCATGTTTTTAGCACAGTTTCTGTGGGTGCTAAAGCAAAAGCAGATGGTTGCATCAGTTCTGTGCTCGATAACAAGCTGAGATTGTTTAACAGAATTTGCCTTTGGATGTGTAATGGCAGTGTAGGTGCTTGACAGCATCTCGTGTTTGTGTGGAGAAACAGCAAGTGCTGATCTGTGTCCTTGGCTGAGCAGCCTCCTCTTTTCAGTAACTGTTTGTTCCATCTTGTTAAAGAATAAGCCTTGACCTGAAATGTGAAAGTCACATTCTTGTTTTGAGAGCTGTATTGTTGCTTGTTTTGTGTGTGAACTAACAAGCACTGGCAAATGTTTCACAGTGGAGTTGAGAGACAGGAGGTGATAGAACAGTGGGGAAGAGAAAAGCTGATTAATGCCAGGAGAAGTTGGGAATGTTCCTCCCTCTTCCCCCTGCAATTTACTATGGATTAATTGTGTGGGAGGTGGGAACAGTTCCTGTTATAAAGTCAATCCAAAGAATGTAGGTGCTTTCAGTTCTTTCAGTGTCTGCATTTGAAATGCTGACACACTGGTGATCCCTGTGCTCCCAGAATGTCACATCTAGACCCTAAAATGAAATCAAGTCACCTGGCAAAAAACCCAACCAACCAAAACAATAGAAATTGCTTTATAATGGAAGAATTATTATTGTGATTAATTAAAGGTATTTTACCAAAAATTGCTTTTTTGATCAGACCAGTCATGTACAATCAGTGCAGGCAGAGTGGAGTCTGAATGAGCAGTGCTGTTTGGAGGGGGTTAATTAATTTAATTCATCTTTAATTCTGTTACTCTTAGTAATGCACATGAGAGGGAAGCACATTTTGGAACGACAGCAGAAATCTATGCCTACAGAGAAGAGCAGGAGTATGGAGTTGAAACAGTCAAGGTGAAAGCAATAGGAAGACAGAGGTTCAAGGTGCTTGAGATACGAACACAGTCAGATGGGTAAGAAAATGATGCAATTCTGTACTCAAGTCAACTTTCATAGGAATATTCTCTTATTTTCTATATCCCCATTTGATAGCTGTGATATTTAGAGGCTCTCCTGACTAGTTTTAACATATTGTGTAATTAATGCCTTTTTCCATTTCTAAAAGTGATCAGGATCCTGTACATGCAGTAAGAATATGCTGAGTCTTCCCTCATTTTCAGCTCCTTGGCATCATGCCCTGTACCATGGCCCGAGGTCCAGGCTCCAGCATTGACCTGGGAGCATGTGACAGTTCTTAGCACAATTGCTAGAGCTTCTGTCATGTTTTCTGCAAGGCTTGTGAAGTATTACTCCAAACCTGTAAATCTAGAGCTCCTCACCCACATCCTGCAGTTCAGCATAGAGGCATTGCTTTAGAAGGAGACCTGGGAGCAACATTTCTGTGGTTTTGTGACCTGCAGCTGAGGAAATGAACCTGTTCTGTTTGCTCTCTAACATTTAGTTCCAAATAACAGACTCTGAATGGTGGAGCTTAGGAGAAGCCCTGCATGGACACATGGTGGCAGTGCTTGGACAATTGCAGCAGCAGCAGCTTTGTTACTGGGAATTCACTGTCCAGAGCTCCTTAGCAAGAAGAACATTTCCATGATTTTTGGTGTTTCTGATTCCTGAGTGCTTTTTGCACAACATAATCTTATAATGTATTGTAAGTTACCAGTTCAGTGCTGTCCCTGTGAGAAAATTAGAATTTTTTACACACTGCTCAGTATTTCAGGATTCCTGCTGCATAATCCTGATAAGACATGAAGTCTTTCCTGCTGGACAGTATTTTTAGTAGCCTCAGCCATATGCTGAGGTCTTTGTGGAAGAGGTGACCTTTGATGCTGGGATATTAAAATTGATCAGAGTCTGTATCCTATTTCTGCTGATTCTGACCTCCAGCTGAGCACAGAAGCTTTTGTGGTTTGAAGATAGCAAAGTGCATTTCAGCTGAACTGAGCCATTGAGATGGAAGAGCTGATTATTTATACCAAAAGTAACTTGAGGAGACAAAAATCTAAATCTATAGTGCTGAGATTGTGGAACATTCAGCTGTGTTGCCACTGCCAGTCTGTCTGTATTTCTGTCCACCACAATCCCAACAGATCTGTAGTGCTCTAAAATAAAAGAAGTTCTGATGGAATGGGTTGTAGGTTAAATTCTCCAGTACTGTGGACTGATTGATCCATTGCACCAACCTGTGTTCCCATAAGCAGTAAAATCCATTTTTTTAAATGCATGTATTAGAAAAAACATTTAAAAAATACATGTACACCTCATCTTTTTGTTTCCTTCCTCAGAATCCAGCAGGCTAAAGTACAGATCCTGCCTGAGCGAGTGCTGCCTCCCACCATGGCAGCAGTGCAGCTGCAGTCCCTCAGCAGGTGCCACGTGCTGCCCTCTTCCAAACCCACCTGGCAGGACAGGGCCATCAGGCAGTGGTGGCAGAAGTACCAGAAGGTGAGAAGTTATCCTACAGCTGTGATTATTCTGGTTTTGTATTTTTTGTCTGAATTTTTGATGGTGTTTTGAAAATCAGTGTCCAGTTTTATCTGTAGAAGAGGAGGCAGAGCAGGGAAGGCAGATTCCAACCTCCTGCTTTTCATGGAATCCCACAATGGTTTGGATTGGAAAGGTCCTTGAAGCCCATCCATCCCTTGGGCAGGGACACCTTCCACTATCCCAGGTTGCTCCAACCCCTCCATTCTGGCCTTGGACACTCCAGGGGTGGGGAGTCCACAGCCTCTCTGGGCACCCTGTGCCAGTTTATATCTGTATTTATTATTTATTGGTCATTGACACAGGGGAGTTACCCTGAAATCTTCTGTCTCTGTAGAGATCTTTGGAACTACCTCCAGAAATTAATACAGAGTCCTGGTAACTCAACTCATGTTTGGATTTGCTTTTTTCTTCAACAGTTTTGAATTCTTGTACCCTCAAAATCAAATTAAAAACTCCATTGATAACAAAGAGCTCTTGATTCTCTGGGTTCCTGACCAAGTTCATGTGAGGGAATGAGCCCAGAAACTCTGGGCTGTGGGGTGGAAATCCCTTCCCAAGGCTGATTCTGTCAGGTGGAGCTGAAATGAAGAGAACCCACTGTAGGAAAACCTGGGGTGCAGATGCAGAGCAGGGTGATTGTCCTGCTGCCTCCATCTCTCTGCTGGTGTCATTTGTAAATGAGGAGAGTTGCCATAAGGGGGAGATGAAAATTGAATTTGTACATAATTTGCAGTGCAATATGAGCTCCTCTTTTGAAAAGCAACATAGTTGTGTGCTGCTTTTTAGACTTTTATTAACTAAAGCTCTCAATTTCTGTGTTCAGAAATCACTGGAGAAAATTGGTTAATTAAACAAATGACATTACACTGGTGGAAATTTGGTGTTCCAGGGACAGCTGGTGGAGACTTAGGAACAGATGCACTGTTAATAGCACTTAAATTTTCAACTGTCTCCATTTCAGATAGACACACTTTTGAAAGACATAATTTTTTATTACTAAACATCAGAAATACCTCTAATGCAGAGCCAGGTTTTGTGATAAAATCCATGTATTGTGCTGCTCAGAAGGCTTAGCCCTCAGTGCATCTGAAAATGGCTTTGGAAGCTTCACAGTGAACTGCTGGTCCTGATGGGGATAATTTCTTGTATCTTTAAATAATCAGATCTGCCTTCCCTGTTTTATTTGTTTCAAAAAAAAGCTGTCCCTTTAATACTCTTTTGTTAAATAGTAAATATTTGTGGGTTTGGTTTCAGAGGAAGTTCCACTGTGCAAGTTTGACATCTTGGCCCCCCTGGCTCTACTCTCTCTATGATGCTGTAAGTTCACCCTTAAATCAAATAACCTGCAGAGAGCTTTATAGTTGTAATATCTAAGTATGGGATAATAGAAAAGCTTTAATTTTATTGGCTCCTGATTTCCATTTTAAAGCCTTTTATATTCAGTGTAGTGTGAAAAGATCAGGAAGGGCTTCCCACACTGTGGTTGTTCCCTCCTTCCTAGAGCAAATGTCTGGGAGGGATACAGAGATTCTGGTTCCTTCTGTGTTTTCTCAGAGCAAAACCAGTTAAAACATGCAGGTACAAAGTGATTCTTTAATTATTGTGTAATTAAAAGCTGCTGTCCGCTTAGGGAAAAAGAGTTTACTCTACATTTTGCTTCCCTTTTGTTTTTTTCCTAAGAAGAAAACAGCAATACCTGTGTATTTAAATTAGGCTTTTCTTCTAACAAAAGGAAACCTTGATGGAGAGAGTCAAGAGGCAGCTCCACGAGTGGGATGAAAACCTCAAAGATGAATCTCTTCCATCAAACCCAGTAGGTACGAGCTTTTCTGAACCCACATTTTAAATTTTTTTTTAATTTCTGAAGAAACCACAGCTTAGATCATTACCTGTGGTAGAATAAATAGAAACACTTGGATTTATTTCTCTGTTGATTCTAACAGACCTGCTGCTTTCTCATTTCTAGATTTTTCTTACAGAGTTGCTGCCTGCCTGCCCATTGATGATGCTTTACGTATCCAGTTGCTCAAAATAGGCAGCGCTGTGCAGAGGCTGCGCTGTGAGCTGGATATCATGAACAAGGTGAGTCATTCTGCTTTAGCTGCCATCAAATTGCCAAAAAACCAGGAGGGACTGCTCCAATCCCTTCCAGAAATGATGGAATTTCCAGCTAATCCTTCCTGAGGATGAGTTTGGGTGTTCTGTTATTTCTTCAAAAGTTTGCTCGAAAGGAAAATGATGTCTTAGTGCTGGGTTATGTTTGGCAGCAAGAAAAAACATAGGATATGATATATAATATATAATATATAATATATAATATATAATATATAATATATAATATATAATATATAATATATAATATATAATATATAATGTATAATATAATATATATAATATATTATATATAATATATGACATTATATATAATATAATATATAATATAATATGTCATATATTATATATTATATAATATATTATATATAATATATAATATATGACATTATATATAATATATAATACATAATACATAATACGTAATATATAATGTGATATATAGTATATAGTATATAATATATAATGCAGTGCAACATATTATATATTTTACAACATATAACATAGCATATAATATAATATAGAAAATTTATATCATATCAAATCATTAACATATAATTATATTTGCTTTTGTTAGAAGTATTTCAGTGTGGCACAGCACTTTTTTAGCCAAGAGATGGTGCTAGAAGCCCAGTGTTGTTAACAACCATCACAGCCCCACACTGACACCACAGGCATCCATGGAAACTCGTGGATTTTGTAGCTAAATCTTTGTAGTACTGAGCATAAATCTAAAGATTGGACTAAACAGATTATTTTTACAAAAGACATATTTATTTTTTAGGCAGCTCCTTGTTAAAATGTTCAGAAACTTGTTCCTCTTTTTTCCAATGCCATGACCTTTTAATGTTCTAAATTTTCTATTTTTGTGTAGTACAGTTCTTTGTAATAATTTATATTTTTTAAATGACAGTACTGTGTTTGTCTAGTGGATACATAGCAGTGGGAGTTTTGCCTGTTTGCCTAAAAAGTACTGTCATTAAATTCTTGCCTGTTTCTGGGGAAAAGTGAACCTGAGGGTCATTTTAATAGTGATCCTCTTCCCAAATTCATGCACCAGAAATTTAAAGAAAGGAGACAGAAAACATCTCTTCCAGATTCTGAGACAAAATGGGCAGGTGTTTGCCTGAGGCTGTAGTCAGACTAAATTTCACTTGTCTTCTCTGAGTTGAAACTCTGAAAACACCCTGATACTCAAGTTCTGCTGAGAACTGTTCATGTTCAGTAATTATGTGTTTTCCATAAATTCCAAAGAGGCAGGAAAACTTAAATTAACCTCATAAATTCAAGTTAAAGTTGCTTTTTAGCCTATACCCAAAAGATGTTTTCCTCATCATCCCTCATTTCCTCATCATTTGGATTTACTGACCACTCACAGTGGAGCTGCTATCACTCTCTGCAGACACAGACCTTTGTTATTATTTCTATTCTTATTCTTAGTTTAGCCAGCTTCTGAAGAAGCTCCTTTCCTTTCTATTCCTATGTAGTATAGTTATAATGTTATAACTATATATATCACAATATATATAACTATATATATATTACTATATGTATATAGTAATATATATATAAAATATACATATATTATACATGCATTATAATTATATATTATAATATATATTATATATTATAATTATATTTTGTAATATATATATTATATATATTATAATTATATATATAATATTATAATATATATATTAATGTATAATATATATAATTATATATAATATAGTTATATATATATATATATATATATATATATATATATATATATATATATATATATATATATATATATATATATATATATATATATCACAATATAATAAATCAAGCCTTCTGATCATGGAATCAAGATCCTGACTCTTCCATCCTCTAAAAACCCCTGTGACCACCATCACACATTACCCTTAAAAAGAAGTACAGGTAATACATGTCCTGAAAATGAAAATGCATGTCCTGAAAATGAATGGGAGTGTTCTGCTGAGCTGATTTAAATGCTGCTTTTCTGGGCAGTGTCAGTGATGAATTGTTTAGTTCTGCTTTGTAGAAAATGTAGAAGATGGATTAATCTGTTATAATCTCCAGGAAAGAGATCAATATGTTTTACCTATTTTTGTGAGGAAATTAAAGCCATTGATCTACAGTACCCTCAAATTTAAGAAAGACTTAATGATTGCATTTGTCTCATCTGCCTTTTCTGTGCTCTATTGCAGAGGAGCAAAGGTGGTTTTTTCTAAATTAGCCTTTAGAGACCTTAAAAGGTTGGCTCATTTATTATATTTGTGGAGTCAGATCCAATTCTCTGTGTGTGAATCTTTTTGTGAGGGGATGATATGAAAATTATTATGTCTTTTAGATAATAATTAATGTTGAAATAAGTAAAATGCATAGAAAAAATATCCCACATCAGTGACTGCTGAACAAAACAATTGGTCCAAAGTCTGTTCTGATGAAAAGGGAGAGACATTTTTTATTATTTCTCACTGTTGACAAGCATCTGGAAATTAATGGAATTACCCTCTTTGTTTCTCTTCCCCAGTGCACATCTCTGTGTTGTAAGCAATGCCAAGACACAGAAATAACTACCAAGAATGAAATATTCAGGTGAGTTTATTACTCTTCATCTTGGGCAGCTCCTAGGTCAGAAACATGGGCCCAGCAAAGCAGATTAAGCTGGGATAAGTCTTAAAACTGCTGGGTTTGCCACAGCTCCAGTAAAATTTAAGTAAATATTTATAGAGAGTTTATATGTGAGCTTTTTTAATAAAAAGTTTGGGAATCTCAGCATTTCCAGGTATATTGGAGGAGAAATTGGTGTTGTGCCACACCCCCAGCACCTCACTCTGAACAATTTGAAATATAAATGTGTCACATAAAGCCTTTTTCAACCTGGCATTTCTGAATAAAGATTTTGATAAATTTTAATTTTCAGCACTTCATTTATGTGTCAACAGGCCACAAGAGCCAATTAAAATGCACTAATTAGGGCACATAAACAGGCTCCCAGGATGTTGGCATGTAGGGAAGGTTCCTATTTAAGCCAATAAATGTTGTGATCCTTTTTTCCTTTGAAGAATTGAAGGTTATTCCTGATAGCTGGCCCCATTCTTTATTTACCCTGTACAATATCTCCTGTACAATGTTTAACCACAGTTACATTTCCCCAATAATTGCTGCTTCTGTCAGCCTTGTCACTGCTTTTCATCTTGATGCACTCCCAGAGCCCATCCCCTCTGGTAATGGGAAGGTTAAAAGATGTTTGGGGTTAACAAAGACTCCCCACAGTTTTTCTTTATCAGTGTGATAAGGAGCTGATGGGGTAATTAAAAGCCATTTCTTATCTTTTAATCAAGTAATGGATTGCAGACACCACAATTCCAGCTGTGTCAATATGATGAACTTTTAACAAAAGGTGCTGAGAAGCTGGTGCAAGAAATGAACATTTGTGCTCACTTTTAAAGTTACATTTTCCTTTTCTTGGAACTTGCTGTTTAAAGTAACACACAGGATGAGTTTATCGTGGACTTTTCTGCAATTCTAAGCAAATTTGAGCAATGATATTTTAAATGAGCATCTATTTGTTTTTAATGCATCTTAATCTTTTAATCAGCATCTTTCAGTTTTTAATGCTATAATTCAAGGCACATTTTTTCCCCCTACAAAAAATGGGGATTTTTTTGCTCTGTTGAAATATTTTAAGCTTAGCTGGCAGTTTTTTCTCTGTTTACATTTGCCACCTTTTTTTTTTCTAATTTAATATTTTTTAAAATTTTTCCTTGCATTCTGACAAAATTCCTTGTGTGTTGCAGCTTATCCCTGTGTGGGCCCATGGCAGCCTATGTGAACCCCCATGGCTACATCCATGAAACCCTCACTGTTTATAAAGCCTCCAACCTGAGCCTCAGTGGACGCCCCTCCACAGAGCACAGCTGGTTCCCTGGGTAAGAGCAGCAACATTTTCATAGAAAATTACCCAAATTGCCTATTTCTGGGAGGGTGCAATAGTAAATATTGAGGTTTTTAGGCACATGTCATCATTTTGCTCATGTGATAAATAAGTAAATTTAGACTTATTCAAAATCGAGAATAAAATGGAAAAATCACATAAAATATTGCAGAATTTAATATTTTTTAAATGGGGAAATACTAAGATTTTCAAACATAGTCTAGAATCTAAACTGTTTAAACCAAGTTGTCTGGAAATTTGTGTGTAGTTTTATTTAAAGTTCAGCTGTTTTCAGCATTGTTTTCACACAGCTTTAATGCAAGTGAAGACCAGAATATATAAATACATTTCATCTACTAAAATACATTTTTATATCTAAAACCTGAATAAATGTTACATTAAATTTAAAAACGAATAACATTTGTAGTGATGTGATTAGCTTTGATTTTATTTTAATAATAAATAATTAATAATGAGTCTGCCTCTCTGAGGCAGTAACAGAATTAAGTGTTAAGATATAAAAGTTTGCCTAATATTAACAGGTCTTGCATCCAGGATTTTTTTCCTGGAATATCACAGAGAGCTGAGCAATGACTTGGAGGATGTCTGGCATTTCTGTCACATGTTTAAACATTCCCTAAAGAAAATTTGAGACTTTTAATATCTGGAGTTAATATTGCTCATCCTTTTGTGTTTTCTCAGCTCTTCTATGATGGCTTTGAAATATTCATGTTCTTCCTCATAAAACTGTTAAAGAAAATCTCTGCTGCTGTGAGAGGTGCAGCAGTCCCTGTTTTTTGAAAAGCAGGGCAAAAATCACTTTCATTGCCATTTAATAATTTATTCTTGAGAAGTTTTGTGACCCCTCTTCAGGGCTCTCAGCATTTCTGGGACAATAAAAAGCTTTGGTTGCTTCTTTCTTTGAGGAGGCATTAGAAGGTTTTTGGGGTGGGGTGTTTGTGGGATTTTTTTCTTTTACTTTTTGGAGCTCTGCAGGGTTTTAGATGGGAACTGGGCACTGGATTCCTGAGGGTTCTTTGGAAATGCAGCTGGGGACTGGCATTTAAATGCAGTTTGGGGATATTTACCCAAAAATTCAACTGGGGATTGGTACCCAAATGCAATTTGGGGTATTACCCACATTCAGCTGGGGATTGTCACTCAAACCCAGTTTGGGGATTGGTACTCAAATGCAGGTTGGGGTTGTTACAAAAATTCACCTGGGGATTGGTATCCAGTTTGGGGATTGTTATCCAAATGCAGCTGGGGATTGGTGCCCAAATTCAGTTTGGGGACTGGTACCCAAATGGAGCTGGGGATCAGTATCCAAGTGCAGTTTGGGGTTGTTAGCCAAATTCAGCTGGGGATTGTCACCCAAGCCCACTCTGGGATTGTCACCCAAGCCCAGCTGGGGATGGTTGCCGAGACCCACTTTGGGATTGTCACCCAGACCCACTTTGGGGTTGTCACCCAGACCCACTTTGGGGTTGTCACCCAGACCCACTTTGGGGTTGTCACCCTCTCACTTTGGGGCTGTCACCCAAGCCCACTTTGGGGCTGTTCTCTGCACTCTCCAGGCCCGTGCCCTCAGTGTGCCCTCTGTGCCTGGCAGGTACGCCTGGACCATCGCGCAGTGCCGGGTGTGCGGGAGCCACATGGGCTGGAAGTTCACGGCCACCAGGAAGGAGCTGTGTCCCCCCCGGTTCTGGGGCCTGACGCGCTCGGCGCTGCTGCCCCGCATGCCCGAGGACGCCGAGGACTCTGAGCGCGGCCGCTCGCCGCTGCTGTGCCTGTGACAGGGCCTGCCCGGGGCTGCTGTGCCTGTGACAGGCCCTGCCCGGGGCTGCTGTGCCTGTGACAGGCCCTGCCCGGGGCTGCTGTGCCTGTGACAGGGCCCTGCCCGGGGCTGCTGTGCCTGTGACAGGGTCTGCCCGGGGCTGCTGTGCCTGTGACAGGGCCTGCCCGGGGCTGCTGTGCCTGTGACAGGCCCTGCCCGGGGCTGCTGTGCCTGTGACAGGGCCTGCCCGGGGCTGCTGTGCCTGCCCAGCCCAGGAGCCCTCCCCAGGAACCAGGCTCGGCCAGCTCCCCGTGCTGCTCCTGCACAGGGGGACAGGAGGGAAGGTCCACGTGGGACACCGCGAAATCTCTGATGCGCCTGGACGCACCTTGAGACTGGACTTGTGGAATTCCCGCCTGCGGTGAAGGAAAGGGGATGGAAACTAAAACCAAACTAAAATCCCAGTGAGCAGAGTCTGATTGCTGCAGTATTCCCAGGATGGTAGATAGCAGTTACCTGCTGTGGAGTGTTGGCCGTAACACACTTACACGTGGTTTGCTGAGAATCCCTGTTTCTAACTCTCTGAAGTCCTTCAGGTTTGCTGCTTGTGCTGTTTCTCAGCTTTTTTGCTGAATAACCGTGGAAGAGAGAAGCAGCCTGAGCGTTTCTGAGTGCTGCAATGTGCAGAAGCTGGAATTGCAGCTGCCTCCCAGGATGGACCCCGTGGGGAAGTGTCTGTTCCTTACAAGTTGTCTCATCTGTTTAGTCCATTTGACTTTAGAAGTCTTTAAATTTTAAACTGTTGATAAGAAGTGCACAGGTCAGTCCCAGGGGGTAAACAGCATTGTCATGTTCTGTTCAGTGTGCTTCAATTACTTCCCCAAATTATTCCTGGTTAATTTACCAGTGGAGGTGGCCAGGGGATTGGGAAGGATTTTAAAACACCCCACTGAGGTGATTTTTAAGTAGTACTTGTGACAAAGGGAAGGAAGGATCTCTTTTAATTATTTCATTGTAACTTTAAGATCATAAAGTCAATAAGTTATCAACTTATAAAGAGCAAAAGTTTCCAAATAAAATAGGAATACAGGCAGTGCTTTTGTGGGGAGGTTTCTTGGTTTTTGGTTTGGTTTTTGTTTTGTCTGTGCTCCACAAATTGGGTGCCAATCTGGGGCAGCTTTTGCCACTGATTTATATTTTTTTTTCCTCTCAGAATGCACTTTGGTGATGGCAGTGGAGATTTTTTAGTGCTTGTGCACATAAACACTTGGGTTTTTTTGTCAAGCTTTTATCATTCACTCTTCATTTCTTCACAGTGATGTTAAACTAGTCAAGTCTAAGACATGAGCCACTGGTTGCTGGTTCTCTGTCAGGCTCCAGGCAGGTGTAGCAAGGCCAGATCACTTCAGCTGAGGGCCAAGGCCAAGCCTGGCACACGTGGAGCTGATTCCCCTGGCAGTGTGGTACCTCCAGCTGGAAAAACACCCCAAACCATGGACTTGCTGCTGGCTATTTGTCATGCCAGGTATGTAGAGATTAATTGTGTAACTCAGGTTTAGTTCTTTGAAACTTTCTACCTCTGTGCTGCTTCTGTTCTTCTTAGACACCTTTAATTCCATGCTCAGTTCATGTGCAGTGCCCTGACTTGGCAGTGAACTGTGGAAAGCAGAATTTGGGATGTGGCTCTGAGCAAACAGAGGGTGATGGTGGCTCATTTTCATCAGGAAAACTTTGTGGATGTTGATAATGATTCATGATAAGCTTGGAAAGCCAGGCACAGGTGTGAGAGGAAGACTGGATGCTCTGTGTTTGTGAATCCAGTGGAACCAGGCCTGGCTTTCCCTCTCCCAGCACATCTGGGCTGTATATTTGGGATATTTTGTCCCTTTCCCCTCAGAGTCCCTCCTGTCAGTTGTTCTGTGGCCCTCAGTGGGCCTTGGTGGTGGCAGGAAGCTGGAGGGTGCTGCCAGCTCCTTCTGCTGCCCTGGTGTGAGCAGGCACTGGGGGCTGGTAAGGGGAATTTCAAAAGGATTTTCTCAGCTGTCACTGAACTTCTAAAGGTTCAGTTCTTTGGGGTTTTGGCCGAATCTTTTAGATTCTCAATTAAAAATGGCAATGTTTGAATCCAGAATAAGCATTTTATGGTGTTTTGTGTATATAGTCAAATGTAAACTAACATAATCGAGGTAAGTCAGGAGTAAATTAATGCTAATTAAATTACATTCTTGATGATGCTGTCCATGTGCTAAACCTGTGCAGTGTTTGCTGTACTGAGTCCATGACACTTCCCAGGCTGAGCCCTGTGGTGGATCCAGTCCTTGCTGGGAGCTGTCAGAGCATCCAGCACCCCAGGTGTGAGCTGGGGATGGTTCCTTACACTGGTTCATATTTTCCATCCTTTTCTCTGTTTTGAGGAGAAAACTGTTGGTGGGAATTAGGGGAAAATTTGGAGCATCATTATGGAAAAATACAGACAGCAACTGCTCAGAGAGCTAATCAGAGGAAACCAGGTTTGGTGAATATTTACATTTACCCCATTGATTGGCTGAGTAACTTAATGCAGGAATTAATTCATTAATCCAGTGGGCAGGACTGAGGGATCCCAGGATTTCCAGCACAGACTCATTTTCAAGCCATCACTGCAGCATCACCAACACCCCCACTCAGAGCCTGCAACTTTGCAACTTTTCATTTATTTTAGGTTCGTTTTGACAAATAGGTAGAACCACTTGTACACTGGGTCTGAAATATTTCAGATGCTCATTTGTTTTTTATTAATGCTCTTTTTGGATGTGCTGCACTTCATTTGTTCCTCTCTTGGTCACCTTTGATTGCTCTGTGAACTGCTCCAGGGGTAGCCCAGTCTCTGCTTTAACTCTTCCTTCTCTCTGCCTTTTGGGACAACTTTTCTGACAAATCTTGTGGCTTGCAAATATTTGCAAAGAATAAAAATCAATTTGTTTCAAAATTCACCTGGTTTTGCTGATTGTCAGGGTGGGAAAAGGAAACATTTGGGTTTATGATGAGGTTTTGGCTTCAGAAAGTAAAGGTTTCACTTCCAAGTCTATGCTGGCTTGACTGGCCCAGGGCAGAGAAGGTAAAGAATAGCATGGGAAAGAGGGGAGGTTGTCAGGTAATTAAAACCCATTGTGAATATCATTTAATTAGTGTAATAATCTGTTGAAGAACTTTATGTGACCATGTGTGTATCAAACTTCATACCTTCTCTCCTTCTTTGCTATTTAAATGGCCCATACTCTAAAAAGGAGAGTTTATTAAACCCAGCATTTATTTAAATCCAGATCCCAAGCTGACACTGCTTGCCTAAAATACATGAGTATATTTTATTTCATGCCTTTCATTTTCCTAGGGGTTCATTTTAGTGGAACATAAACAGAAATGCTCAATAGACCAATTGGAAACCTCAGGCAGGGGCTGATGTTTAGAGGTGTTGGAACACAGGTGCTCCCTGCACTGAATTCCAGGCAGGGCTGTCCAGGAAGGTGCTTGTGGAATAATCTGCTTTTGCTGTTTTAGAACAAGATCCTCTGTGTTTTCACTGAGGGATGGAGGAAATGCTGCTCCCCCTGCATTTAGTGACCAGCTTGGCCAAATAATCTCCAATTAAACCCATCAGTTTCTATTTATTAATAATTAAACTGGCTTTGAAATGATTGATTTAATAGTGCATTATGCACAGCATCTATACTGTGTAGTAAATAATTCTGATTAAAGTCTTTTCAGGCTAATCATTACCAGCATCAATTTAAATAAATCATTCCTTGCTGTTCATGTGCATGATTGGGGTTGTCATCCTTAATCCTGGGGGAGAAAGTTGTGCAAAGGTTCCCTGAGAGCTGAACAATCCTTCAGACATAAACCAGAGATTAAATCTGGGAGCAGGATTGGATCCCAGCAAACAGCTGGAAATTGAAGCTCAGAACTCATGGGAAGATCTCCCTGTTAAACTTTGTCCAAAGTATGCATTTGGTCCATGCCAAGATCATCAATTTCAAGCTTTTCTCCTTAAAAATCCTCTCTCCAAGAGGAGTTGGACCCTGGCAGCAATGCTGGGTAAAAGTTAAGTGTTGGTATTTCCCACCTCCACAGCCACTGCCCTAAAGCTGCAGTTTAGTGAAATCTTGAAAGGACTCTACAGCCCTGAGTTTTGTCACTCCCCCTCCCAAGGTTTCAGTAGTTCCAGAAATTACACAGAGGAGGCTTCAATTTAATCACCTCATTAAATTAAGCAGCATCCTGTTCTTGTGAGATTTGCCTGACTAACAAACAGCCTTTCCCTCTTCCCTTGCTGGCTCCCACAAATCCCAGGCACCTTCAGGAGAATTTATTTAAAGGACCAGACATCCCAGGAAAATCAGCTGTGTGAAAGCCCAAAATGCTGATTTTTCCCAGCATTGCTCCAGTGTTGCCATCTAGTGTTGCAAAATGATATGCAAGGAAAATGAAATCCAAAGGATTTTATTTGTTACCATGGTTTTGTAGGAAAACTTCAACCTGCAACAAGATTTGTGCACACAAGAGCTGCTCCCAGAGACTTTTTAACAGCAAACCAAAAACCCCAGGGACAGGAAGACATTCATAGAGACCAGGAACAGCTCTGCTCCAAATCCCCAAGGTGCTGGATCTCATGTTAATTAACATTAATAGTTTGTCTCACACCTGAAGTTGAAAATACAATGTAGAACCTTCACCAGCTTGCTGTGGATTTAGTTACTCAGTGATAAGTTACTGAAAAACTACTGAAAATTCATGATAATCACTCAGCCAAGGCATCCTTTTAATCTAAAGCTAATTCTGGAAAATAAAAATAGTCCTAGAAAACAGCCTGGTTGTCCATGGCAAGGCTGTTGGGAACTGCTGGAGTGAGTATTTCCATCTGTTATCCAGTTTTAAGTACAAAAAGAGTTAAGGTAGAGCCCATTATTCCCACACATTCTCCTAGGCACATAAAAACCCCTCCATGATTTATCTAAAGTCTTAAACAACCTTTTTGGGGGGATTTTGGGGTTTTTTTTTTGGATATAGAAAGTCAGAAGAAGAAAAATCTTGCTGTCACCTCTCATGCCCTAAGTCATGATAAAATAGTAAATATTTATCAGTAAGAATAGCAAGGAGAGGTTGAGAAGGTGGGATTTGGCAAACAATGTTTTACACTATTACACAATGCAACCTCTCCTTGCAGAAGTCAGGGATCAGTAATGAGAATGTTCAATGTGCAGATGCTGTGAGGCTCAGTTTCCTGGGAGCTCAGTTCCACTTGGATCAGGCACAAACAGTTCTGTAATTATTCCCTTTACAGCTTCTTCAGGCAGCTCAGCAGTTCCTCTTTATCCATGTGGTAGCCACTCTTTTTCCACTCATCCCTCAGCTGCTGCAGGGCTGTCCCAATGTCCTTCCCTGAGGACACCCCCATCTTCCTGAGGTCGTGGCCACTGACAGGGAAGGAGGGCACAGTCCATGCCTGCATTTCCTTCAGCAGCTGCTCCTCTCCCTGGTACTTCAGCAGCTCAAAGATCTTGGAGTTGGTGTTGGCTTCCCTAGACTGGGAGAAAAAAGGAAAAAAAAAAGAGGTTTCAGTATGAAACTGCTCCAAGTGTGCTCAGCATTGTGCTATTCCCATTATCCCTGGTAGGCAGAATCTTGGCTAAGCTGGGACTGTGGGAGCAAGGCTCTCTCCTGCCTCACAGGTGTTAAAAATGAGTTTCTCAGGCTCTGGGAGATCCTTGGAGACTCCCTGAATGACCTCTATCCATCACCTTTCCTGAGGGAGACAGGCCTGGCCCTGGGGGCTGCTCCTTGCCCTCAGGATCAGCAGAATTCAGCTGGAAATGACCTCACTGTGCTGTGGAACAGCATCCCAGGTTACCTAAGGAACAGCACCCAAAAACACTCCAAAAGTCACCATAAAGCTCCCAAAAATCACCCAAAAATTGCCCCAAAAATCACGCAAAAATTGCCCCCAAAAGTGCCCCAAAACCACCCCAAAAATCATGCAAAAATTTGCTCAAAAATCACCTAAAGATTGACCTCAAAATCACCTGAAAATCACCTCAAAATCGCTGTAAAAATCCCCAAAATCACTCCGAAAAAATCACCATAAAAGTCGCAAAAATCACCCATAAAAATGCCCCAAAAATCACACAAAAGAATCACCAAAAGTCCCCAAAATCACCTAAAAATTCACCTCAAAATCACCTAAAATTGCCTTGGGAAGAACACCAGGAATTGCACTGATTTTCCATTCACCATTCAGAGCTGAATTTCACAGAAAAAAAGCCAAATTCTCCTCGAGGTGCAGCTCCTGTTTGATTTTTCAGCAGGACAGCACAGCAAACTGCCAGTGCCAGGGAGGTCACAAGGAAATGAATGGGACATTTTCCAGCCTGACTGATTTTTAAATCAGCCCAAAACCTGCTCCAGAGCACAGGGTGCTCAGAACTGCTAAAACACAGCAGGATTGGGTTTTTTAGGAATGTCTTGCAATGAATTCAGCTCCCTGTGAAGCCCCAGTGGAGCAAAGTGAACTCACTCACATCCATCAGGAAGTCCTGGTAAGGTCTGAGTGGTTCTGGCCCCGAGCCTTTGGTCAATTCCTGCCTGTGCTTCACCAAGAAAAGGCCAAGGTTTTTTTCTTCCTTGGAGATTTTCAGCCTCAGGTCCAGGTTTGTGACATCCTCCTTCCCCTTGAACAAGGATGTCAGGACAGTCATGGGTTTTGGAGACAGGTTTTGGATGTTTTTACTGACTCTGGCAAATTCCTCTAAATTCCCACCAGGTGGTAGCCCTAAAAACACACAAAAAGTGCAAAGAAGTGTTAGTAAGAAAAGTGGGTCTTAGCAAAGCAGAAAATAAAATCTGATTTCTGTGTAAACCCAAGTCTGATCTCAATTTGCCACAAAATTCTTTCTGTGTAAGATACAGGAGTAGGAAATCAAACTTCATTTCACTTTACCTATGTACTGGGCAATATCCAGCTCATACATAAGCTGAACCACATGATTGACATGGTTTCCAAGAAGAATTTTTTTCAGTTCCACCCAAATCCTTTCTCCTGATATTCCAGCCAAGCCTTTGGCATTTTCTTTAATTGCTTCCAGTGTAATAGGTTCATGATCTCCAGGTTTCTCTGCAATTCTTCCATAAAATCTGCCAAAGAAAAGCCCTGGATGTTAGATTAGAAAACTTAAAATTATTCTTACAATTTTAAGAATAATTAAAAAGAAATAAAAAACAATTTAAAATAATTCTTACAATTATACAATTTATTCCACTTACAATCAAAAAATCATTTAGGTTGGAAAGGAACTACAACTCTTTTTACATCACTGGTATCTTTTTGCATGTTTTTGAAACTTTATACAGTTTATTTATCAAGGAAAGGCAAAACTTCTTACCTGAAGTATCTCAGGATTCTTAAATAATCTTCTTGTATTCTCTCAGCTGCCTTGCCTACAAATCTGATTTTCTTGTTTTTCAAGTCTTCATAGCCATTAAAGAAATCATAGAGTGTCCCATCCAAACCTAGAAAAAAAAGAAAAAACAGAATATCAATGTACAGATGTGGCTGACACAGTGAACCACTCCCCTTTGGAAATGAGCAGTTGTGTGATTTGAGCCGGTCTGTCAGATCATCCCATGTATTTATACAGACTTTGACACAGACAGAATTCAGTGGCAAAACTCAAATGCACTGCTTCATCTACGTCAGTGTTTTTCAGATTTACCCAGAAACATGGAGTTGACAGTGAGGTCCCTCCTCTCAGCATCCTTGTGCCAGTCCGTGGTGAACTCCACCTGCGCGTGCCGCCCGTCGGTCACCACGTCGATGCGCAGAGTGGTGATTTCAAAATTCTGCTCATGGAGCTGCAAAGCCCACAGACACTGTTACTTCAACACAGCCACCACATCAAAGGAACTGAAATTAAATGAAATGAAATAAAGCTGCTCATTTTTTCAGCCCTGTGTCTGTGGACACATGCACAGCAACATGCACAGGGTTTTCATACAGAGTGGAGAAATAGGAACTTTTGAAAAGAATCCTGACATTATTTATTTTCTATAAAGCCTGCAGAAATTTTCCTGCAGGAGATGGACTAAGAGGAAGGTAGAGGAAATCAGGAGCAGGAAACATTAGGATCATGTGTGGGCGGCCAAGATTTTTTTTTTCTGGTGATGACACAGCAGCATGAATGGGTTACGTGCATCAAAACATGGTAATTACTTGAATTGTACAATGAATAATCAAAAAAATCACATCAGGCTTTAAAGCAGGGTCTCATTTAAACTCTTGCTGTGATACTTTAACAAGTAAGGAGCATATTTTCTACGGGACATCCACAGACAGGTAAAAAAGACCCAAACAAACCCCAAACCAACCCTGGCAGTGATGGTTCCGTGTTTTTCTCCTTTGTTATTGATCAGACGAACCCCAGCTGCTGTGAACATTTCCTTCATCTCTGCTGGTGTGGCTGTGGTGGCAAAATCGATGTCCTGTGGTGTCACCCCGCTCAGTAAATCCCTCACGGCCCCTCCTGCTATTCTCAGCTCATAGTTCTTCTTCTCAAACAGTTCTGGGAAGGGAAGGAAAACCAAACAGCAATAAACCCACAGCACAATGAGCCATAACCTGCCTTCTCACAAAATAAAGATCACAGATGTAGGAATAAGCACTCAAATGTGCAGGAAGCAGCAAATAGCTCAGAGCTTCATGCATATGCACTAATTCATGGCACAGCTGAGCACCCACAGGTATTTTCCCTGTCATTCTGATTTATTTTTCTGAAGCTTTTTTTAAAACTTAACTATTGGCAGGTCTTTAATTGGTCCTGGGCACTCTGGGCTGGGGATCATTTTGAACAGTCAGGGGCTGACAAGGAAAAATAATTCAGATTATTTACAGCAGAGAACAGTGTGCCATGAGCCCTGATTTCTCCAGGAACAACAGGACATCATGGAATCGGCCTACAAAGGGAAAAACGAGCTCTGACATGACCCTGGAGACTGGCTGGGGCTGTTCGGCCTGGAGAAGGCACTGGGAGCAGAAAAATGCTCGGGGACACTTCACCAGGGCAAGGGGGAAGGGCAATAAGGTGAGGGCGGGTGGGTTCAGGAGTGAGGTTTCCCTGTGAGGGAGGGGAGGGACTGGGATGGAGTTCCCAGAGCACCTGGGGCTGCTCCTGGCAGTGCCCAAGGCCAGGCTGGACACTGGGGCTAATTGGGGGCAACCTGGGACAGTGGGAGGCGTCCCTGCCATGGCAGGGGTGGCACTGGATGGGCTTTAAGGTCCCTCCCAACCCGAACCACCCCCGGGGCTGCGCTCAGGACATTTTCGGGGCTCGCCCCGCACTCACCGGCCACGCTGCGCAGCCCCGGCGTGAAGAGCGCCTGGAACTGCGGCGCCTGCAGCCTCATGGTGCCGGAGCCGGAGCCGCTCCCGCCGTGCCGCCGCCGCAGCAGCCGCAGCCCGGCCCTGCGGGGCACAACCCAGAGCTCAGCCCACATCCGCGGCACGGCCGCCCCGGCCCGCCGCCCCCCTCACTCACCGGGGCCCAGCTCCCGGATCGGCGGCGCCGGCCGATGAGCTCAGAGCGGCGCCAGGCTCGGGGATCGGCACCGCCCCGGGGCCGGGCTCGGGGATCGGCACCGCCCCGGGGCCGGGCTCGGTGAGGCGGCACCACAGGGGATCGGCACCGCCCCGGGGCCGGGCTTGGGGATTGGCACCGCCCCGGGGCCGGGCTCGGTGAGGCGGCACCACCGGGGCTCGGCACCGCCCCGGGGCCGGGCCGGGCCCCGCTCCGCCCCTGCTCCCTTAGCGGGACCGACCCTACCTATGTTCAGCCGGGAGAGATTCATAAAAAACCTCACGGAATCGCTGAGTTGGGAGAGACCTTCAAGATCATCGAGTCCAACCCAGCTCCAACCCCTCAACTCAACCCTGGCACCCAGTGCCACATCCAGGCTTTGTTAAACACACCCAGGGATGGGGACTGCACCACCCCCCTGGGCAGCCATTCCAGAACTTTATCACCATTTCAGTAAAAAACTTTTTCCTGATACCCAACCTGTATTTGGTGCAGCTCGAGGCTGTGTGCTCTGGTTGTGTCAGTGCTGCTGCAGACAGAGCCCAGCCCCAGCTGAGCACAGGCACCTTTCAGGAGCTGTGAGAGTGATGGGGGCAGCCCTGAGTCTCCTTTTCTCCAGGCTGAGCACCCCCAGCTCCTTCAAATGTTCCTCTCAGGTTTTGTGTTCCCAGCCCCTCTCCAGCCTCGTTGCCTCCTCTGGATGCGCTCAAGCATCTCAACGCCCTTCCCAAACTGAGACATAGTACTCAACAGAAGACATAAAATATTTACCGTGGCTTTGTCTTGGTTTAGAGAAAAAGACTTAAAATTGGAAAATTAGTTATAATGGGGGAAAAATACATAGTTTGGTAATGGCAAAATAACTGGGATGAAACTAATAAGTTTCTTCTCCCCCTGATGAGAAGGAATTTGATAGCATTTAAATGTTTGAATAACTGAAATCACAGAGTCATCATTTTGGAAAAGGCTTCTGAGATCATCAAGTCCAGTTGCTCCCCAGCACTGCCAGGCTCGCCACCAAACCCTGTCCCCAAGTGCCACATCCACACATCTTTAAATCACCCCAGGGATAGGGATTCCTCCTGACCCAAAACCCCATCCTGTTCTGTGGATATGAATGATAATTGATTATTTACAGCTATTAATGTGCACTTGATAATGTCTAAATGTAGCTGAGATCTTGCTCACATTGAATTACATCCATTTTCACCAATTTGGCAGGAGTTTTAATTGTGTCCTGAGCCCCAAAGCACTCTCCCCTCCAAGCTTGTGTCACCTGCACATTAATAACTTGGATGTCAGGTTGTTAATGAGGGTGAGCCATTGGCCTTCTTCTCATCTTTCCTATAACTCCATCACATACGGCCCCACTTTCTGCAGGGTTGGATTCTGTTCCCTCTCCCGTCTGTGAGCCTGCAATACCATCACAGAGTCATGGAATGGGTTGGGCTGGAAGGAACCCTAAAGCTCACCTTGTTCCAACCACCTGCCATGGGCAGGGACACCTTCCACGAGCCCCATCCAGCCCTGAACACTTGCAGGGATGGGGCATCCACAGCTCCTCTGGGCCATGCAGAAGTTATCCAACCCTACAGATCTCAGCTCAAAGCTCTCAGCACAATATCAGAAATCTGGTTTTGCTCTGGCACTGGTAACTTCCCAAAATGCTACATGGCTGTATGGCCAGAGCTTTGGACAAGATGGCACTAAAAACAAACCTGGACAAAACATGCACAGTTTTCCAGCAATGTCTGGGTTTGATTTTCTAGGGGAAGAACACACTGGGATATCAGCAGTGTGGCTGTAGGTTATTTCTTTGCAGTCATCACATTCCTGCTCTTGAAAAGTCATCAGAGAACTCTCAGACCATTGTATATAATAAAAATAACCCCATTTCTGGGCTGGACCGTGCCTGTATGCAGCCTTCCACCCTGTGGTTAAATCCACAGTTCCCCTTTTCAAGGCGTGCTTATCTCACTTGTCCTCTGCCATCTCCTCTGAGGTCCCAGCCCTGTTGGTACTTGGAGGGCAGCAGTTATAAAAGAAACCCAGAGGGAGAGCCCCAGGGGACGGGGAACACCCAGACCCAGCTGTTGGCAGGACTCTGAGATGCCCAGGTAACCTCCCTGGTGTCTGCTGTGCTTCGGGTCTGCCGTGTGCTTGCTTTGCAGCTGCCAAGGTCCTGCTTTGCCAAGTCAGTTTGCACTGGAAAAGCACCTGCAATCTGCTGCTTCTTTGTTGCTTGTGAGGTATTGGGACACATCAGCTGTAAGGGAGAAAATCATTACTTTTAGGAGGCTGGTTTTTGTGCTTTGGATTTCTACTGTCTTTCTAAAAGGAAGATATTCCTTGCATAAAGGGAATATCCCCTTTACCCTCTGCTCATTACTTATATAACCAAAACATAATCAAAACTTTGTCCTGAAAACTTACCACATCCATTTTTGTGAGGATCACAATCCTCTTGTAGCCTTCTAGTTACCATCTTTACTTGCATACACTTATTTTGATTCTCTTTTCAGCAATTTCTCCCATGAAACACAGAGGATTTCTCCCATTTTCTCCCATCACAGACTGCAGGGGCTGTGGTCTTTATTCTCAGGGGCTGTGGTCTTGCACAGCTGCAGAAATACAGCTTCCAAAAGGTGTGCTTTCAATCTTAGCCTGGCAGCAAGAAAAAGAGAAATAGCATTTTGGAAAACAAAGCAAGAAAAAATAAACTGAAAAGAACAGGATAATAATTTAGGACTCATCTGAATTACAGTAACATTTTATATCCAGTTTCAATTCAGTAACATGCTATACAGAAAATGTAAGATCTAATACATGCAAGCTTTTAGGCAGAAAAAAAATATCTTTAGGATCTCTTTGAAAGTATAGGGAAAAGAAAATCAGAACCCTTAACTTTTTGTGGACAAATTAAAAAAAAATCCACAGGTAGCCAAACTCATTTTAAATAAACCCAAGGGAGAGTCAGCTGTTGTAGTTATGATAATGCCTGGAACCAATACACTGACATTATTCAAGCAGATGTGAATGCTAAGCACTTGCAAAACATGAGGCTTTTAAAAGATTAAAAAAAAAAAAGTACTGAAGTCATTGCTTTTTTTAAGGAAAAAAAGAGTGAATGCTCTCAGCAGTGAAACTAATGAAGCTTCTTTCCCAAAGTTGTTTTTTATTTTCAAGGATGAGGATAATGAATTTTTACTTCTAAAAATAGAGAAAAGTTAATATTAGAGTATGCACTAGTCTCATCAGGTAAATGAAAGGATGTTTCCTGAAGCAGCAAAGCAAGCCTGATGCCAGTAATTTGTGCAGGCATAAATTTGTGCTGTAAAGAATATTTGTCCCATTGTCTGTGGCTTGCTACATTTTGGGAGAACCACAACGCCTGGCCAAGATGTCATTTCATAACCCAACGTACACAAAATCAAACTCTGGCTCCCCAGGAACAATCCATTAGCAAACTCCTGAGTTTCAGCTGGCCTTGTGCACATTTGGGCTGTCAGGAAAGCAGAGAGGCACAAAATGTGAATATAGATAATGAGGGACTTGGACATTAAAAACACACTCTACTGTAGATGATGTGTCATTTTAATGAACTCAGCACTCAGACTGCATTTTGAAAAATAGTTACTGTACAGCAGAATTATTCCAACTGTGATCAGTGGGAGTGCTTCCAGTCCCTGGGTTATTCCTGCTCATTACCATTGGAAAATATTGTGTTTTCCATGTGAGCAATTGCTGTAGTGCCCCAGGGAGGTGGTGAGATTGGGCTGGGGGGGTGCATTTCTCTTCAGTAAGAACATTTTGGAAAGCTGCTGTTCTGAATGCCCATTTTTGTATTAGGTTATACATGAATGATTACACTGAGGTTTTTTTTTCTCCCAGTAATTCATGAAACTATCCATAAGAAAATGCTGGGTTTAAGCATTAAAAATTGTTGTTCATAGAAATTAGAAACAAACAAAGCAGTTTCTCTTACACCAATAATTAATGGTGGAGAATTAGCCTTGAGGTGAGCAGTGACTGTGTCTTTAGAGAGCTTTATTGGAGGAGTAACTAGACAGTAAATCCCAGTAAGCAGCTATTTTATATAAAGTGGGAGCTAAAATATGGTTATTTCTGTTCTTGGAGGAAATGGGACTCTCCCTAAAGCCAGTCTACACAAACCTGACTCACCTTCCATGGAGAAATGCTCTAATTCCATGGATGCCCTGAACATCCCCACATGAAGGTTTGAAAGCAGCAGCTTTTCAGAGAGGGCTGGCAAAGGGAGCAAGATGAAATGTGCTCTGTGGTACCCATATTAAATTTAGCTCCCACAAGAAACGTTTTTCTGCAAGAAAAGAAGAGTCTATCCCTGCAAGGCAGCAGTTTCATTCCTTTGATCATGGGGATAGATCATGATCCATGGGTTGGGTGTTTAACCCTTGGCTTGTGCTCATTTTTAGCTCCTGTGAAGTGGTGCCAAGGCTGGTGGGCTGATGCCTGGCTGTGCCCATCCACCACCCAAGATGATGGCCAGTGGGATGCCAGTCTTCCTGCTCCTCCTCTGGACAACAAACACACCTCAAGGTGCAGGAGGTGAGGAGTGTCCAGCTGCCAGGGCAGTGCCCTGTCCCAGACTGTTCCCACTTGGTGCCTGGTTTGCTGTGAGAGGAAAGAATCTCCAGTCATGGAGACACAATTTGTGTTGGGGTTTTCTGAGCCTTGCTGGGGCAGTTTTCCTACTGCAATGTGAACTCCTGAGCATCCAAGGTTGGAATCACAGGAGAAGAGCAGTGGGAATGATCATGGAATCCCAGGATGGTTTGGGTTGGAAGGGACCTTAAAGCCCATCCAGTGCCACCCCCTGCCATGGGCAGGGACACCTTCCACTGCCCCAGGCTGCTCAGAGTCACATCCAGCCTGGCCTTGGGCACTGCCAGGGGGGCTGATGGCCCTCAGTGCCTGGGGTTTGGCAAATAAGGGAGAGCAGGCTCTGAAGGACTGGAGGGGAGCAGATTGATTATTTCACTGCCCTGCTATTTATATGCTAACGTTTCCCCCAGCATGAGCTCCTCCTCATTTCCAAGGGAGCTCCAGGAATCCTTCTTGCCCTGTCATTTTAAATTATCCTTCCCATCCTTCTGTGTTTTCTTCCATTTGTGCTTAATTCCTCTGTTCATCATTTTGGTTCTACTCTCACATGCAACTTCTTGTGGCTGTCAGCCTTCTCTTTGAAAGCCCCCCACGCTGCCCTCTCCTGCAAGCTGATGTGGGTGAGAATTGTTCATGCAGTTGATCACTCCATCAGCCCTGGGTGACAATGAGGACCAAGATGAAAACTCTGAACCTAATTAACAAGCCAAATGTAATATATCACAGTAATTTTCAAGTTGAAACTATTGTAAAAATTTCATTTTTCAAGCTAAGTTTTAATAAACTCTTATTTGATGGGGTTTTGGTTATTTAAAGTTTTTTTTGGTCAAATATTAGAAATATTTTATAAGGAGCTGTTGAGAGAACATAATATTAAAATGAAATTATTTGCTTGTATTGCTCACCGCTTGCAAACAGGTATTGCTCTAAACAATTCACTGGATTGGACACTGATGGATATTTCTGTTTTCTCCCTTCCAGTCCAGGTTTTGCCACCTGTTAACTTCACCCTCACAGTCTCTGCATTGGCACAAGTGCTGTTACACTGGGAGCCAAACCCTGCTCAGGAACAAAACAACTCCACCATTAGATACGATGTGGAAATCCTGAGCCCTGAGCCAGAAGAGGTAAGAGAAAAAAATAAATCAAGGATCCTAAGAATGCTAAATTCCCTGCTGTTCTCCTTTATCTAAACCCATGCTTTGGGAACTGCAGAGATTCCCTCTCAGCCATCCTTGTGGGCACAGCTCTGCCGGGACGAGCCTTGGGAATTGCAGTTTTCATCTCGAGGGGAGGATGGATCCTGGCTTTAAGCACTGGGTCCCCATTCAGCTCACTGAGCTCACCCCAATGTGTGGCTCAGTCTCTGCAGGTCCCTCATTTTGCCCCCCATGCCCTGTGGTTGGTTATTTGCTATTTTCTGTCTCCAGTATGACACCAGGAGGACTCGCAGCGTGCGAACAGCGGCGCTCCACAACGGCTTCTCCGCCCGCGTGCGCACCTTGCTGCTGCAGCAGGGCCTCCCGATGGGCAGTGCCTGGGTGGAGGGGAACCTCCCACCTCTGCCAGGTGAGAAAACCCACGGAAGGCCTGGGGTTTGTGTTCTGCCACAATCCGTGGGCTAAACATGAAAAGGTGACAGGTTTAGTTCTTCAAAATAAAAATACGGCATTTTCCGCTCTACCTGCTACAAAAGGATTTAGTCCAGACCTTTCCCTGCTGCAGTGGAGCCTGGAGTACAATCTGGAGGTGCAAAATGTCAACAACACCTATAAAATTTTCTAACAATGCCTTGCTAAGGCTGAGTTAACCTAGCATGGTGCACCTAGGATATTGCTGCCTTGTTCCACATGAAATACACAGAGCTGTGGGGCACAGCTTTACTCACTGCTTGGGAATTGCATCCTTCCCAAGGCACAGAGCTGTGTGATGGGGAGGGGAATTGGATGCAGCAGACACAGCTACAATGGCCCAAACTGGAATCAAAAAGGAGGAGATTTGGATGCAACAGATACAGCTACAATGGCCCAAACTGGAATCAAAAAGGAGGAGAATTGGATGCAGCAGACACAGCTATGATGGCCCAAACTGGAATAAAAAAGGAAGAGAACTGGATGCAACAGACACAGCTACAATGGCCCAAACTGGAATAAAAAAGGAGGAGATTTGGATGCAACAGATACAGCTACAATGGCCCAAACTGGAATCAAAAAGAGAGAATTGGATGCAACAGGCACAGCTACAATGGCCCAAATTACATGCAACAGACACAGCTACAATAGCCCAAATGGGAATCAAAGTGTTTTAGCAACAGGAACTTGTTATGATTTCTTTCTGCTCTGTAATTTCTTGCCTCTCTAGGTGCTGCAGAGACCTCTGTCACCAACCTGTCCTGTGTCACCCACGTCACCATCCTTGGCAATGTCTCTCTCCATTGCAGCTGGCTCCCTGGCCAAGGGGCTCCAGAAGACACCAAATATTTCCTGTTTTACAGGTTGGTGTTTGCTGCTTCTCCAGCCAGCAGTGAATTTCTTTAAGAGCACCTTGTCTCACCAGCATTTTAATTTAGGTATGAGGCACACACAGAGGAATGTCCCACTTACAGCAAAGACAAGTGGAGCAGGAATATTGAGTGCAGATTTTCAAGTACTCAGATTCAGCCTGGTGAGATTGAAAAGCTCATTGTCATTCACATCAATGGCTCCAGCAAACGTGCTGCAATCAAACCTTTCCAGCAGTTATTTAACCAAAATGCCATTGGTGAGTAGGAATACATTAAAAAAATTTCAAAAATGTCTGGCAGGATTGTCAAAATGTGAGGAAGCTCTGTTGGATTGAGTGGTTCTTGATGTAGGTGAAAGGATGTGTTGATTTTGTGTAGTCATCTTAAGGGAATTGGAAGAAATAACTGGATTGTTTTAGCTAAATTTGATTTTAACCATCTATTTTAAATTATAGAATTGCAAAGCTGAAAGCTAGTATAGGCAATTAGTTTTCTGTTTGTTAGCAAAAGCATTATTTCCAATATTAATTTTCAGTTGATTTAGTCAATATACTTTAAAACACTGCTTTTATTACCCTTAATTTTGCAGCCCTTTTTTAAAAGGAGTGAGACATGTGGTGTTCAAGTTAATCCTGTCCTGTAAAGAAAGGCTTTAGAGTCTGGAATAAAAGGGAATATCAGCCATGATTGTCTATCATCTTTCATCCACACAAATAATTTACATTCCTGCCTTAGTTCCATACCTTTTTTTAAACAGATAACAGTTCTCATTTTCATGACTTCACTAAGAGAAAAAATCACAAATTTTCTTCTTAGAAGTCACCCCTATAACAGCAGATGAATTCCTTTGAATTTTTTCCATTTTTCAATAACTTTCCTGCTACATCTGCATTTTCTTTTCCCTGGAAATGAAATTTTTCTAACTATTCTATCATTAATTTAAATACTTCTGTGGAAATTAATTTAATAAATTCCTCTTTCCCCAGTAATCTAAATTTCCAAACTTTTAAGGGGATTTTCCAAACTGTTTTCCTATAACTATTACCAGCAATGTAGTTATTCCTCCTAAATCCTTATCTTTCCAGTCCAAAAAAGGAAATAAATTCAATAATTATAACTCCTACTTGGAAACACTATCAGGTTATAAAATGCTCCAGGTTTTTAGTATTTAAACTTGTCTCTATAAATAACTCACCTGTATGGTTTTCTTTTTGCAGAGAAAGTGAATATTCCCAGAAATATCAGCATATCCCTGGAGCAAAATGATCTCCTGGCCACGTGGGAGAAGCCAATTTCTCCTTTCCATGAGGAATGCTTTGAATATGAATTTTATCTCATCAACCTGAAGTCAGGGAACAAGCAGGTAATTGCTCCTCCAGCATCCAAGATTATCCAACATTCCTGTCCTCTCCAGCTGGAATTTGCCTCCCTCTTTTCCTCAATGCCTTTTCAATCTGCAACAAACCATCCCCAAGGAACTTGGGAAAGCAGGACAAAATTGGATTTATTCAGTTTATGCATCCAGGTTCAGAACAGTTTTTACCATTTAGAAAATGCTGCATTGAGAATCTGCAGGAAGAATGGAGGAATGAGGCATTTCCCAGGAATTTTCCCTGGAATTTTGGTGTGTTAGAAGAAGTTACACCTATAAAAATGGGGCTCTTACCTCGCAGTTAATAAAAACAATAAAAAGATAAACACAGATTAAATTTGTTAAATTTAATTTAATTAAAACAGATTAAATGGTTGAGTCTTAATTAATCTCTGACTGCACACCTTGTGTTCCTGGCAGATCCTGAGACTCTCCTCCAGCAGTTTCCAGCTGTGGGTGGATGCCAGCAGCAGATATTCCATCAGGATCAGGGCCAACCTCAACCACATCTGCCGGGCCCCAGGAGTCTGGAGTGACTGGAGTGACACCGTTTATGTTGGTGAGAATTCCCAATATTCCACTGCTGACTGGGGAGCCAATGCTGCCTCAGCAGGAGCCTGCCCAGAATTCTCACAGGAAACAGGAAAACAGAGATTTGAAGGACAAACCTGACTTGTTAATGCCAAGGGGATTTCAATCCGTTCCATTAAAAATAAATTTATTGCAAGAGGATTGGTTTTAAGCAATGCTTTTTGAAATTTCCAGAGATTGCTTTAAACTCAAGGCCTTTTCTTGCATCACTGCAGTTTTTTCAGGTTTTTCCCTGCTCTCATTGTGATGTTCATGCTGGAAATAAATAGGAGCAGCCACATCAGCCATTGATTCCCTGAAATTATCTCACCTCTTCCATGCTGAGGCAAAAAAAGAACATTCTTTAGCATCTTTTAGCATCCCCATTGCTGGGGAGCAAATGCTGCCTAATCAGGAGCATGCCCAACATCACAAAATTCTAACAGGAAACAGGAAAACAGGGCTTTGAATTTAATTTATTGCAATTATCTCACCCCTTAAATGCTGGGAGAAAAAAAGAACATGATTTTAGCATCTTTGGAGCCTGATATTTGCCCCATGCTGTTTTGTATTTCCTGCTTGCTGAGCAAGTTGTTGTGGAAATAACAGTTCCTTTATCACTGCACGTTATCAACTGTTTGTTCTTAGACATCCTCCTTTGCTCTTATCTTTGGAGTTTCTCAACTTCCTTGCTTTCACTTAAAAATTACTCTGTTACACTCCTGTTTACTGCATTTCCCCTCTTGTACCACGAATTCACATTTTCAGTGTTTTGCCTCCTTTCTCCAACACATCCCCTTGACCTCCCCACCTGGCTCACACAGCAAACATGGAAAATTCATGCTGATGGCAAAACCAAATTTGTCTTCCCTACAAAATTATTTAAATCTCAACAATATCCAAGGACAGGACCACTTAACCCAGTTTTTCCTCATGGAAAGGAGTTTTTAGGGGCTTGTTGCAGTTCATTGGCACAATACAGGTTCCTGCCACTTTCTCAGGCACTTGTCCTCTCCTTTATTTCAAAATAAAATACAATTATTGTTGAAATCAGAAATTCAGTGCCATGGAAACTCTTTTTGAAGCTCTACATTTCATTTGTTATTCTAGGTATCAAGTCTTCAAAATCTGCATGTTAATTTGTGATCTGAATACAACCACATTAAACATCTAATGAAATATTTACAATATTGAAATTCTAAACACATTTCAAATAATCTGTACTAAAATAATACATTTAATTTCTTTTTTTTCCCCTTGAAATTCAGGGCAAAATAAACTGGGGAATTCCATAGCCTGGATTCTCACTCTGCTCTGTGTGTCCACGTCCTGCACACTGCTGCTTGTTGCTATAATATGCCAAATGTAAGTATTAGCAATTTTTTCTTTTTAATTACAATATAACCAATGACCAGGTATTCAACAAGTGTGGGGGGATGTCACAAACTTTGCTTAATTCTGAAGAAAAGCTGAGTTTGCATAAAAATACATAGCAAAAATAATCAGCCCTATTAATTATCAATAATAATATTCAGCAAAATTGGTGGGGTAAGAGAGTTATTCAATTTTATCTTATACAACAGACCCATATATTGAGTGAGGTGAATTTGTTCAAATTTGTTAAAATCTGTTTGTCCTTACCTCATTTCTTCATTAAATGCACTTGATTAGGTCAGTGATCTCCCCAGGAATCTTCATTTATCCCTGGTGAAAGCTGCTCAGAGCATCCCTCATGGCCAAAATACCCAGACCTCTTTGAGTATTTGAAATATTGAATTTATTTTTAATTATACTCTGGCTCTGGATGCTGTACAGCAAAGGCCACAACTCCCCAAATGCACAGAGAGGAAGCCCAGCTACACTTTGGATTTGTGTCTGTGACATCAGATCATAAGTGATGGATTAAAGGCTCCGTGTAGTGAGGAGTTTCTCCCTGAAACACACAGCAATTACCAGTCCACAATAAACACATCTCCCCTTAGTGGAAGTGCTAATTCCCTATTAATTTCTTTAGTGCCTTTTTATTTGTTGCATCCTTGGCTGTTTTCCTGTCCCTGCTGTGTTCCCTGTATCCAATAAAGGTGTTGTGGACAGGGTGCTCCAAGAGGATAACTGAGATGAGCTCTGCCTGTGGGGCTGTTCTCAGGGCTCTGCTCAGGAGGCTTCTGGCAGGAGCAGCACAGGGAATTTATCCCTGTGGAATTTGTAGGCAACCCTGACAAGGGATGAGATGAGAATCCTGACTCCATGTTTCAGAAGGCTGATTTATTATTTTATGATATATATTATATTAAAAGAAAATTATATACTAAAACTACACTAAAATAAGAGAAAGGAGACATCAGAAGGCTAGCAAAGAATGAATAATAAAATCTTGTGACTGCTCACAGCCTCAACACAGCTGGACTTGTGATTGGTCATTAATTAAAAACAATTTCACATGCTGGGTAAACAATTCTCCAAATCACATTCCAAAGTAGCAAAACGTGGAGAAGCTGAAGCTTCCCAGCTTCCCAGGAGGAAAGATTCTGGCAAAGGACTTTTCATAAAAGTGACAATCCCCATGTCACACACTTTGCCTCAGCTGTGCAGCCTTGATGTCTTGCTGAAAATCCCCAAATTTCTCCTACTTACATGATTCTTTTATGGATTGAGCTGGAGCTGGAGGTCCTCTCCTGCTACAGAACCTTCTCCAGCTCTCTGCTCTCTCTTAGGGACAGCAGAACCAACACCAGCTAGCAGCAGTTTGCTCCATGTTTTCCTGTGGAGTTCAGGCAGCATTTGAATATCACATTTATCCCCTTTGGAGTTCCTGGAACACACACAGGGGGAGAAATAAATCCAGGCAACAATTCTTCTCAACTTGGAGATGCTGTACTAATGCATTGCAAGATTTTAATCCAAATTTCAGGGAGCTTTTCCAGGTTCAGCTGCTTGCTGCTACCTTGGTTGTTCCCAGGAGTTTCTCTCCAGTATAAAATTCCCCAACATCCAAAGGTTCATTACTTTCTCTCTTTGCCAACATGATGAAAATTTCACCTCCCTGCTACTCTGAATTTCATGGAGCTGCCCACCTTATTCCACCCTTCCCTGCTGCTCCTTGCTCCTTCTCTAATCCCCAGCCTGCCCTGGGAGCATGGGCAAGTGGAAGAAGATGAAACACAGGGTTGTACCTGCAGATATTAAAAAAAGAAAAATCGAGCAGGTTTCCTAGATCACAGTTTCATTAGTGCTCTCTGTTTTTACTGCTCTTGAAAATTCATGAAGTGCACTCTGCGATTCAAGCCACGGAATCGTTTCAAATTTGGTGTGATTTCAGCCATTATAAGGAATTTCATTACAGCAAAGAGTTCCATCAATTTTCCTGTGTACTTGCAGGCATCAGGGTTAAAGCCCCCCATTTGGGAGGAGTGCTGCCAGGCAAAGGGGCCCTCTGGGGCTGTTTGGGCAGGCTCTTCCCTTCACTCACCTGCAGAGGCTCATGGGGTTAGAGCCTTGATAAAAACCACAATTGAATGCTCTCCTGGTTTGCTCTCTGCCTTTAGGAGTGAGCACTGTACTTCCCTAGGAATAACATTTTCTCCTGGTGAGTCCCCAGGAGGATGGAGTCAGTAACTTGCTGTGGCATGAGGGCACTCAGTGCCCTCCACACCCCAAAATCAGTGTGGTCACCCAGGTACCCCCTTTCTGCACCCCTCAGCAGCCCACGAGCCACCAGCCAGCTTTGGAAAAACTCCATGGGGAATCTCAAGGGAGGCACTCTGACACAGAGTTAAACCAAATACTCCCTTCACTCCCATCACAGAGCAAGGAGAGCTTGTGCTCCTGCTTGTTTCTCATGTTTATCTCCAGCCTTTCCATGTCAGCCTGTGGGAAGAGTGGAAATTTCAGAAAGGCAGAGACAGCACAAAACCCAGACCCTGAAATGCTGATTTAAGGCACCAGGGTCCCGTGGGGTGTGACCAAGGCCTGAAGGTCCAAGCAGTGACAATGGACAAAGGCTGTGCCTTAACCTGTGTACACAGAGATGCCTGGGATGCTTTTTGTGACAAGATCTTTAACCACAAAACTCTGACTTTTCAGTAATCTCCAAAAAAGAACAGAACCATTCTGAGGGCACCACCCCAGCAACTCCTCCCTGCCAAGACCTGAGGGGCAAAGCAGCCCCCATGGACACACTTCTGCCTCATTTCTCATGGGCATTTGTGCACCTTCCTTAAGTGCTCCCCTTCCAGAAGTGACATGTAATTTATGCTTTTTGCTGCCTCAATAAATAATTTTGATATGGCTCCATCAAAATCTTTTCTTGGCAAACAGCATGACGAGGAACACACCAATCAACAAAAAAAAGCCCCAAATGTTTTCCCCAAAACACCTCACACCCTGTATTTCCTGCCCATATTCCCATTTGTGGCTGGACAATTCCCTCCCAGAGCCTCATCCTGTGCAGCAGAGGGGAGAATCCCACAGCTGTGTCTGTGGGGTGTGTGGCCCTTCCCTCCACCTGGTAATTAGTGAACATCAATGTCACCTTCAAGGCAGCAGCAGCTCAGCCAGCAAGGTTTAGCTCCAAGCTGACAGACAGAAAATATTATTCCTCCTCACCAGGAGAATAGTAATAGGATAAAGGTAAATTTGACAGAACTCAGAAAGCTTCTGGAAGAAGAATAGTCCTAAGAACATTAGCACTGAACTAAGCAGACATCAGCCAGGGGGATTGTCACAAAATAAAGGGGGAAGAGGAGCAGATTCTGCCCTTGGTGCCTGAACACATCTCTGCCTCCTCCAGAACAGACCCTGGGTACCAGCTCTGGGCTGAGCACTCCTCACTCAGGCCAAGTTCCCACTGGAACCTGCCCCTTTTGGACACGGTGCTGCCCGGGGCTGGAGACAGCCAGGGTGTTCCAGCAGCAGGAATGTGGGATCTGAGCTCTGGCATGCACCAAAGGCATGGAACAGTCCCCTCTGCTGTGAGCCCGGGCAGTGGCAGGCAGGGAAGGGGTCTCAGGGGTGTGAGCAGGGTGGGCTGTCACAGCACTGAGCAGATCCATTTGCTCTCAGCTGTCCCTGGTGCCTTCCCCTGCCCGTTCCCAGCTCCCCTGGCACACAGTTCTTTGTGGTTGCTCTCCTGCCACGAGGCACTGGCAGTTTATGGCCAGACACCAAAGCCTGAGCACGAGGCAGCTTGTCCAGCTTGTCCTGGGTGTCCAGATGAGGCACCTGACAGCAGAGCCCTTGGCAGGAGCAGCAGTGTGGACAGACAGGTTAGATCAGTTCAGTTCTCCCCAAACAGCCCCAAAAGCCCTGGCATGGGATGGGCACAGCCTCACCCACCTCCTCCTGTCCCCTGCCTGTCCCCAGGGCCTAGAGGTGACCTGTGAGGAGTGGCACAGCTGCCCAGCCCCAGGGGGCACCATTACCTGTTGCAACCCTAAGTACGAAGAATTTTAAAGTTTCTGTGCTAACAAACACTAAGCCTCCCAAAATCACTACATTTAACCTAAAACCATAGAAAAAACTTCCAAAATTAAATTATAAAATTAAAACTGTAAGTACACAATTCAAATAAAAGTGTATAATATCACATATTGAAAACTTCAACTCAGCAGTTAGGGTTCCAGCAATTATCCCTGACAGGAGGGGCTGCAGGCAGAGCTGGCTGCTCCTGGGGCTCAGCACCTGCTGCTGCTTGGGCCCCTCATTCCCCAGGAACAGGAACTCTCTCACATCTCTCCACTGCTGTTTCTTACAGAAACCACGTTTGGAGTAAACTGTTCCCACCAATCCCAACGCCCAGCAACAAATTCCGAGACCCTTTCCCAATTGACTATGAGGTAAAATAACTTTTTTTCTTTTTATAAACTAAAATTAATCCTTTTGTTTGTGTGCTGCTTTTCCCCTGTTAAGGCTGATAGCAAAGAGGGTCATAGAATCATTAAATCTCCAAAAGATCTCCCAGACCATCAAGTTCAACCCCATGAGCACTAAATCCATTGGATTTAGCAACTCCTGAGGCTGATTTTGCCATCCTCCCTGCTGTGGGAGATTCTCACCTCACTGTGTGGCTCCTTCCTTTGCCCAGGTCCCAGTCTGCTGCAGCTTTGCATCTGGCTTTGCTTGCAGGTGTTGTGGTTTGGGAAGGGTTAAAAAGGAACAGAAGGGTTAAAAATGAAGAGAAGAGTTAAGTGGCATTGTCCAGATTTTCCCTTTGCCAGCTTCATTCCTGACTCCGGGCTGGTTCTTTGTTCCTGCACTGAATTTCTGAATTTGGGGCTCACCCGTGGTTCTGCCCTCTGCAGGAATTGCAGTTTCTCCCCAGCCAGAGCTGCTCTTGTTCAGCCTCACAATTCAAATATTTTGCTCCTGCTGTTAAGTTGGACTTAAGCCTTTCTGGGTTTGTTGTTATTTCTGATAAATACATTTATCTTACAGATAAGATAAACCCCTCATTGTCTGCTCAGGGGAAAGACTGCTCAGCACCTTGATTTCCATTTGTCCCCCTGGAACAGGGTTTGGTTTTTTGCATGTTGTTCTTCCTCCATTGTCTGGTTGAGGAAACAGGCTTAGAAGATTATCCCGTAATGTTTGTTTTTAATTAAATGGTGCAAAATAGCACAACTTGGGGCATCACACCTAAGAGCATGAGAAATAGCAAACATTAATGCTGCAGCTGGAAAAGTGAGCTTGCAAAGGCAGGTTCAGGCTCTCACAGCAGCTCTGCCTTGTTTTCACTCCTCACTCCAGGTGAGCTGGCCCTGGTGGGTGACACCAGCCAGAGGCTCCCTGCTGGCACCACGGCCACAAGGCTGGTGGCACTGCCAGGGAGGGCTGAGGACATGACCCAGGTCCTGCTGAGGCCACCAGGGCGAGGGAAGTTGTTTGTTGGGGACACTCAGTTCCTAAATTCGGTGTAAACAGGGCTGAGGTGATGAAAGCCCTGCAGGTGGTGGCCGTGGGAACCTGCTGGTCCCTGCAGTGTCACCTGCTGGTCCCTGCAGTGTCACCTGCTGGCCCCTGCAGTGTCACCTGCTGGCCCCTGCAGTGTCACCTGCCACCCTGCAGGGCTTCCCAGCAGCTCAGCCACTGCTGCTGCTCCCTTCTGCAGCCCTGCACCCCTGTTTGTGCAGCTCTGTAAGGATGTGGCCCCATAAACAGGCTCTGCCAGGATGTGATTTAATAAATGAGCTCTGCCAGGATGAGATCCCATAAACAGGCTCTGTAAGGTTGCGATCCCATAAATGAGCTCTACTGCCCTGTATTCAGAAAAATTCCTGTTCCTCAAACCATGATCCCTCACTGCCAGAGTGCCAGGCCCTGCAGAAGGCTCCCCAGGGCAGTGGTGGAGGCACCAGCCCTGAAGAGCTCAACACCCTCTTGGTTTTTGGATGTGGCCCCTTGGGATAGGGTTTAGTGGGTGTAGTGGGATCTGACTCAAGGTTGGACTTGATGATCTTGGGAGATCTTTTCCAGCTTAATGATTTCATGATTCTGTGCCCTCCAGCTCCTCCTGTGCTCCTTGTTCTTGGCTACAGAGGGGTGGCCACTGTGGGAGAATTTGGCAAGTGGGGAGTTTGGGGGTGCAGGGCTGGAGGGACAGAGGATGAGCAGCTCCCTGGGAGCTTCAGCCAGAGGGTGAAAATCCTCCTGTTGAAACCAATGCTTCTGAGCTCCTCAACCATCAAACATTTTGGGTTAATCCCTCTCAGAATGCACCAGTCTGAACTCTGAGCTCTCCCCCAGCCCACACCACCCTCCCAGCTCCCAGCTCCCAGGGGTTTTTGCTTTGCAGAGAGCACGGACCTGCCCCAGCTCCACCGAGACCGAGGTGGGCAGCCTGGCTGAAGGCTTCTCCTGCAGTGTCCTCGATGACTCCGTGTTCTGAGAGGCTCCACAAGGTCACCCACCAACGCTGGAGAGAGCTCTGTGTCACCTCTCTGTGTCCCTGCTCCCAGTGGGGATGAGAATTTGCCTGCACCAGGTGCCTTGTTACCAACAGAAAGTGCCAACCCCAGCAGGATGGAAGTTCGTGGCACAAGGGCTGTGTAGGAGAAAAAAAAAGCTTGGAAAAGAGCCAATGGACTAATTTTTCCTGGTTGGCACCTTAATCTTTTGGATGTTTGTTTTACCTTGCTTTGACAACTGGAGATGCAAACTGGGTTTGGCACAGCCCTGTGGATGCAGCAAGGTGGTCCTGGCAGTGACCAAGAGGGGGTCAAACACTGGGAAAAGAAGAAAAAAGTTGTGAAGTACCCAGTGCTGTCACCCCAGTGCTGCACAGCAAGGCCACCATGAGAGCAGGGACACTCACCTGGCCTTTGCTGCTATGCTTTGTGACAAAACTTTGAATTTCCACCTCAATTTCCACCTCAGGCTCTGACCTTCCTGGCTGTGCCCCATGAAGTTCTCCTGGTCTTGCAGAATTCCTTCCAATTCCAAGAAACCTCCTGTTCATAGAGCTGGGTCAAACATGTTAACAAAGAATAAAAATAAAGATTTGATCCAGCCAATAAGTTCTTTGGAAGGTGCCTAAAGAAATGGAGTTTCCAGGTACTATAGACTAAAAATAATTATAATAAATGAGCCATTTCTCATCTGGGTGAAGTAGCATTGCTCCATCAAAATTAATGTAACTCATTAATATAATGTTGATGCCTCCAATGTCTCTCTTGCATGTGCTTTTAATGGATTTGAAGGGCCCAACTTTAACACTCTAAAATCAGAATTTCATTAACAAAATCCTAAAAATGAGACTAAAGAGAATTGACTTATTGGAATGTATTTTATATCATGCCTTCAAGTGGCCTAATAAATAAAGTTTCTGCATACAATTCCATTCCCATTAATGCCAAGCTGTTGCAGAGGTGAATGCAATGTATTTAAATATATTTTGCATGTCAGGTCCTTGGTATTTCCAGGATGAGTCCTCATGGGGACATGAGGGCTGGATGGCTCGGAGAACCAGCAGTCACACTTCTACTCACCCTGGTAAATAAATCCAGCCTGGTGTAAAGCAAAGAAAGGAACACAGCTTGAAATACTGACAGTATTTCTCTGGAGCAGCAGCATTTCCCCAGCCAGGCTGCAGGTCCAGCCCACTCACCTTTAGAGATCTCAATGCTGGACAACCAAGGCTGCAGGATGAGGACAATTCCTGGCTGAGCTCCTCCTCACAGTCATCATCCCTGGAGGAAAATCTTCATTCCAGGCAGCACAGGGGAAAAGGAATTTGTCCAGGATCCCAGACCAAAGCCAGGGCTGTGTCAGTTTTGGCACCACCACAGGAGATCTCCAGCCCTTAACACCCAGACCACAGAATTATTAATTTCTCATTTTTTTCCCTTCAAACCCAGCTCCCAACCCCCTCATGGCTCCTGCCCTGCTGCCTCCAGGACAGCACCCCCAGGAGCTGCTCTTTGCCTTCCTCTGGAAATGACAATTTCACTTTGCGTTTTAAAAACAGAGTTGTTCTGCAGGGCTGGTTTATTTTTCTGCTCTGTTGTGAGGTGTGCTGCAGCGTGGGCAGGTGGCAGGGAGCTGCAGCCCTCCTGAAATGTCCCCAAGAGGAGAGAGCCCCACCATTGTCACAGCAAACACTACGGCCAGCAGCAGCTGCTCTCTGGGACAGGTGGTTATTTAAATCGAGCTTTGTGTGGATTTACAGGGGGAATTTATATCACCCACACACTAAAGGGTCCAGGGACAAAGACAGGCAAAGATGGAGGGCCCAGGATTATATACTGCCACAAAGGGGCGGAGCTAACAGCAACAGCCAATCACCTGAAGGTGTGGGCGGGAAACGGATTACAGTGACCAGTAGGGAAACAGAAGGGTAAACAGACCAATGAGGACACAAAGAACAGAGAAACTGCTAGAACTGTGACCATATATGGTTAATGGGGTTGGACAGCCAATGGGCCAGCAGGGGGCGTGGCTCTGGGTTGATTGACAGCATGTCACGGGTCCATGGCAGACGCTGAGGTCCCCGAGCAGGCCCACAGTGCAGCGCTGCTCCTCTGGAATGCAGAGCACCCTTCAGCCCTGAAAGGACTGGAGATGTGGCTTGGTGGATTGAGTGATTTCAAGCCGTGCTCCCAAAATCCTCAGGAATCCCCAGGATAAACCGAGGCAGTGCCTGGAAGGGCTTTGCTCCAGCCACAGGGTCAGAGATGCTCCAACCCCATGAACTTGGACAGCTCACAGCTCTACAAAACAAACCCAAAATTCACCTGCTCAAATTTTTGGGAGCAGAATTAGACCAGAGGTGTATATTTTATTTTATTTTTTTCTGCCTTCACAAAGTTTTGATTAAAACCAACTCTTGTATCTTCACATCAGTATCAGTCTCAGCAGGCTCTGAGGGGAAATTTCTCACTGGGCAGAAGAAAAAATGGAGGAAAAAGGCTCCTGGAAGACAGGTATCTTTACAAATGACAGAATATTTATTACCAATACCTTTAAAAAAAGATTACATCTGCTAGGTCACTGATAAATATCATTTACACCGGGGAGAAAACTACAGAAGCTTTTTTTTTTTTATTATTTAATTTTTCTTGGTTTTGTGGATTTTTTTTAAGGTTTTTCTTGTTTTATTTTTTTTTACATAGAAGTAACCATATCAAACTAAGAAAGGAACACAGCTTGAAATACTGACAATATTTCTCTGGTCAACAACCCTGACTTTTACACAAGTGGAATCCTGATTATGAGTTACTGAATAAATATATTTAGAAGGTCTAAAAGTTAACTGTATTATTTTGTAAGCAAAAGAGACAAGTTACAGGCAAGTTCAAGCTATCAGGAGAAAAAAAAAATACCACTGCAGCGCATTGAAAGTTGAAAATTGTATAGAAAATTCCATTGCCTTTTCCAGCGTTATCCCATCTGAACTTACAAAATTCCCCGTAGTAACAAACAGTCCTTCTCTTGAGAAGAATTATTCCAGTGTGGATATTGTCGTTTTCTGGTGTGACTCTGTTCTGCCTCCAGGCATCTGGGAGGAGTTTCTAAGGAAAGGCAAACTTCCAGTGGGGATCTCTGGGAGATTCCCACTTTTCCATGGATAACTGGAGCTGGGGCAGCCCCACTCCTGCTCCAGGTCAGGTTCCCAAGCGTTGATTGGAGAGTGGAGTTACCAAGGATGAGCAGTTGTGTCCCCAAGAACGAGCCCAGAGCAGCTTTCTGATTTCCTTGGAATTAATCCCCAAACGTGAGGAATTTCCTTGGAATTACATCTCCAGAGGGTTGAGCTGGGTGTGCACCCAACACGAGGCCAGTGGCCGTCCTGTTGTGTCACCACAGATGTCACAGCTCTGCAGGATCTTCATTTCCCCACCCAATTTGATGCTAATTATGATCAAGGCAAAGCAATTTCACAGCCCCTCCTTGCTGCACCATGCTGGAATATTTGCTATGTGTTCTGTAGTCCACAACCAACAAAAACCATGTGGGTTTCCAAAATTCTGCTCTTGTGAGTGCTTTGAGTTTGTCCTGCTCAGAGCTCTGGATGAAATGTGTGATAGAAGCCCTGGGTTCAACACAGGAGTCGCTGGAACTGCCAGTGAAGCTCAGCCTGTTACAATCCGGGTCTGGAGCAGCTCTGCCCTGTAAAACTGTACAGTCAACTCCAGCCAATGTGCCAGGAACAACTTGGAACTCTCCGTCGTAAAAGGAAAAAATCCCAAACAATATTTTCGTGATAATGTCGTCCGTAGCATTTTATAGCAGAGGAAAAAAATTAATATCTACATCATATGTTAACTTTAAAAAATTCTATAAAACACTAAATATATAATAAAAAATATGCATATAAGGACATATGTAAACTGCTTTGGTAACATCGTATTACAGATGTTTTCAGTGCATTGCAGAGTTTCCAAGGAAACTTCAGACAAAGCTATATTTGCTTTGAGGAAGTACTGTATAATGCCATTCCTAAAGAAGCATAAACATTTTTTTTTTCCAGTAGTAAGATGTACTCAAACCACAATATTACTTAGTACTGGGTGTCTCCAAAACAACTAGCTAAATGTTGCTTATATTATAAAGAAGAAGTCCTCGATGCCATTGTTGTCATAAACTGGAGCGTGCTGTGAGGGAGATCATGATTGTGCTGAGGGCTGACAGGGTGCAGGCGCTGGAGGTCGACGAGCCCGAGCCTCTGGCGTAGGCATCTGAGAGGGGAGAGGGGAAAAAGGAGCCAGAGGTGAGCAGAGAACAATCCCTGAACTCCTCCTTAACCCACCTCCCCCAAGGTTTAAATTCCCTTTCCTGGATAAAGCACAGCCCCTGTGCACAGCCCCCTCCTCCTCTTTGTGGTCACCTCTCCAACTGCATTTTTGGTTTCTTTGCAATTCCTGCCCCTGTTGTGCTGAGGCTCCTCTCACAGTTCTATTATTTCACACGCTGCCTGCTTATCATTACTTGGTATTTTTTCACAATTGCACCATGTTCCAGCTGTTCCTTGTGCCTCTCATCCTGGAGGAGCCATGTACCTGCATGTGACCCCTGGTCTGGAGCCAAATGGGAGCTGGCGTGTTCCAGCTCCCCTTCCCTCTCCTGTGCTGCTTATTAAATTCCTCTTCATGGTTTACACAGCCACGCTGGGGAGAACTCTGCTCTCACCCAGGGTTTTTTTACATTGCTGTGATTTTAATGCCATATTCCTGCATTGCAGAGGCTCCCGATTTAATGCAGCTTATAAAGCGGGACATTATTAATGGAAGATGGGACATGGAGATTTTGCAAAAGCCATGTTGTGTAATAAAATACTCCTTGTGTTTGTTCTTCTACACCACCTCATTTCCCTAAATAAATATTTATGCATCCAGCACACAATGGGATATGGCTGTACAGCAGCCTCACAGATTTAGAAGCCCCTGCATGCTGTATTTGGTTATAGTGAATTGCAGTGAAACAATACATTTACCACACAGAACTGAGAGGGGAAAGCGTCTGGAAACCTTAAATACAAACACAACTACTTAGGATGGTGTTTCTTATGGCTGAATCTTGTTTTTGGGATGAAATCAGAATGAGGGACTGGACTGTGTGCTGGTGGGACCCTGTGGCACAGAGCCCATTCCCCCATCCTTACTGGATATCTTTGGGATTCGGATTTGCTCGCTGCTGCTGCCGTCGCCGCCGTCGCTGAAGGGTTTGATCTCGATGATGTAATCCTCATCAAAGGGCAGGGACAGCTCCACTGAGGTTTTATTTGTTTCTATGACAGATGTGCTGCTCTCCCTGTTCCACCTGTACAAAACCTGCAGCCGAGGGAGAGACAACAGGAGGCAGAAAGGGCAGAGCTGCCCGTTGTGCTCAGAGCTGCCCACCTCAGGGTGTCCAGAGGTGCTGCTGCTCTTTTCGTGCTCCTGATGCTCAGGAGTGGTCTGGTGACACAGGGGACATGTGGGATTTGCTAGGGGCACCAGCACAGAGGTGGCAGTGCCTGGGCAGGGGATGATGCTGATCAGCAGCACTCAACGCAGCACTGGTACCTGGTGGAGCCCCTTGGAGAAACCCTTGCCTTGGTCAAGCTAAAATAAACCCTTAGAGAAGTAAAAACTTCTTTCTAGAGGTCAGAAACTCCTTATTATGCTTCTTCTGGAAACTGAGTTGGGATATTTGATACAGTGCCACCAATGGTTTCCCAGAATAAATGACTTTTGTGAGCGACCTTCTGAGCTGTGGGAGTTGTACTAATTTATATCATAAATTGTGACATAAAATACAAGATTTCTAGGCAAAAAGAAGAAAAATAGGCAATGTCTTGCTATGATTCAGGAAATAAATCCATGTGGTTGTGCTACCCTTACAGTAAGTTAAAGGAGAATGTTTTAGAAACCCCCTCTAGATGCTTTTCCAGGGTGATGAGTCTCTCTCTCCCTCTTTCAACCAACTCCTTAATTTACATTTCAAACCTAAAATATGTAGTGAAAAGCTGGTCCAGATTGCTGAGGTTCATCTGAGGTTTGGACCAAAAACCCTGAGGAATTACTTATTTTTGATGAGCTCATACAGAGCACCAGAGACACTTAAAAGTTGGTGCAGGAATTGAGGGGAGCTGGCACAGGCTTGCCAAGCTGCTGGCATTCCAGACTGGGAATAAAACATGGAGCATGGCCAGGTCCTTCACTGGCTCAGGCTCTGGTGAGAAATGTTTGCACAACTCCAACCCCAGGGCAACGTCTTTCTGGGCTAAATGAAACCCTTGTGGAAGGTGGTGGAGCTGAATTCTTCCCAAGGTTTCTCTCTAGTTAAATTATGTCCTATTAAAACTGGTTCTAATCAGGATTCTCTTTCTTTTCCTCTTGGCTTGGCTTTCTGAAGGAAATGGGAGCTATTAAAAAAAGCATTTTATTTGTCTGCAATTAAGGACCCAACTCCAGCCTTTGGGAAGTTTCCACGGAAGGCAGGAGTGAAGTTCTGCAGGTGGCAGCTGCAGGAAAAATGTGCTCACATACACAGGCATGGCTCTGGTTTTGGAGGAATGCCCCAGATCTGACCTGGGAAATCATGAATGCACCATGGGAATACTCACTTTGTAGCCTCTCACTTCTGACTCGTTGTCCAAGGCTTTGACCTGGTCCCAGTTCAGGATGATCTTGGAGTCGGATGAATTCCACACGATGTTCCCGGGGGGCTGACTCGGTGCTGCACCAAAAACCAGACAGCACCACGTTACTGAGGAGAATCCATTCCCAGCTGGATCCCTTGCAGTGCCAGGGGGGCTTCCAGCAGCACAGCTGAGCCTGCCCAGAGCCCTGTCCCTGTGGAAAGCTAACGAGCTGCTCCACTGATCTGTGTCCTCAAGGTCACGGGAGCTGTGACACGACACGGGGCTTTAAATGAGAAAGGGATTCAGTCAGTTGCTCAACATGCCTGAGACCAGAGGAAAAAAGCCCTCTTGAACACTGAGATAAATATTTAATTTGCCTGCACAGCTGTGATTTCGGTTTTGCATGCTCTGCTTACTTAACACCGGGAAGAACCTCACGAGAAAAATGAAATAGAAAGGCTGAGCCTGGTAAATCTGCACAAAAGCCTGGCAAGGAGAAGTCTGACAGCTCCTTCAGACTCAGGAGAGCTGGGAAACGAGAGAGGGGAGCAGTGGCTGGACCCCACCAGGGCATCCATCCCTGCCAACACTCACGTGGCTTTTTGGTGGTGACGTTGACAGCGGCGCTGGAGGGGCCGGTGCCAGCCGTGTTGTAGGCCCTGACTGCCAGGTGGTAGAGGGCATTGCCCCTCAGGTTGCTGACTTTGGTGGATGTTTGGTTCCCCACCGTCCGGATCCTTTTGGCGTTTTCCTCCTTCTCGTCGTGCCGCCAGCAGCGCACCTGGGGGCACAGCAGGGCTGAGGCAGTGCCCGGCCCCAGAGGGGGCTGGCAGCGTCCCCTTGTCCCTGTCACCACCCTGGATCAGTTCCCAGGGACAGCTCCTGCTCCCTGCCACCATCCCTGGCCCTGCTGGGCACCAGCCTGGCTGCAGAGCTCCCTGCCCGAGCCTGGCCATGGCAGCACCTGCAAGGGAGGGCTGCACGTCCAGCCAGATCCCACTCAGAAAGGTGGAACTTTTAACCATGTGAAAGAGTGGTGGAATTTTTAACCATGTCAGAGAATGGTGGAATTTTTAACCTTGTGAAAGAATGGTGGAGTTTTAAACCTTGTGAGAGAATGGTGGAATTTTTAACCATGTCAGAGAAAGGTGGAATTTTAAACCATATGAAAGAATGGTGGAATTTTTAACCTTGTGAGAGAATGGTGGAATTTTTAACCATGTCAGAGAAAGGTGGAATTTTTAACCATGTGAAAGAATGGTGGAATTTTTAACCATGTCAGAGAATGGTGGAACTTTTAACCTTGTAAGAGAACGGTGGAATTTTTAACCCTGTGAGGGAACGGTGGAATTTTAAACCATGTGAAAGAATGGTGGAATTTTTAACCTTGAGAGAGAATGGTGTAGTTTTTAACCATGTCAGAGAAAGGTGGAATTTTCAACCACGTGAGAGAAAGGTGGAACTTTTAACCTTGTGAGAGAAATCTCTGTGCACCAGAGGCGAGGGGAAGCAAATCCACTTCAGGAACACACCCGTGGCAGGAGGAGCAGCTCGAGGACATGGCTGTGCCCCCTCAAGGCTGCCTGCTGAAAGGATCCTGCATTGTTTCCCATACCTCATATCCCTGAATTCTTCCTTTGTGCTGGTTCTCCCACGGGGGAGCCCAGGAGACTTCGACGTCTGAGGCAGAAATGCTTCTGGCCAAAACAGTGGTTGGGGCTCTCGTTGGCTCTGGGCAGTTAAAAATAGAAGTGAGACTTTTCAATTGTATGTTCAATTAGTCTCAAACATCAGGGGATTTATTTTCCTCATTGCACAAGGAGGGAAGCAAACAAATGTCCACGTTTCAAACCGATGGCCTGTCAGGCTGTGCTCCCTCAGAAATAATAAGATGTCATTACCAAACTCAACCCAGGATACCATGTACTGTAATTAGGACAAGTGGGAACATTTTCTAATCAGTGGACATTAATTCATACTAAATCTCCACAGAATTCTTCCCAGATAACATATTACTTTTCCATTAATATCAAAAGATTTCATTATGATTAATGTTATTTTAATGACTATTGAAAAGAATTAATCACGGTTCGCCATTTATTATAAATCAGAGCAAGGCTGAGGTATCAAAGGATGTGTCAAGGTGGAAACCAAACCATTTCAGACCCTGTTACATACAAGTAAAGATATTATTAAAGAAAGGCCTTATAAAATCGTGGTTTAGGCCTGCTACTTCAGCTAGGTGCAGTTACCCTGCTAGTTCCCATAAAAAAGAATTAAAGGAATGAGAACCAGTTAACAGAACCTATTTCAGTAAGAGAACTGCTTGCACCTGCATAAACAAGAAACCTGTCCCATAAGAATCTGTGGAAAAAATATGTAAACTAATAAAAATAAAGAAGTTTGATAAATATGCAAAATACCATTTACCAACCAATGACCTGAGTGTCAGTGTATTGTCAGCCAATTGTTAGGTCTAACACGGTGCTTTCTGATAATCCCATAAAAGTATGAACTGTGTAATAAAGATTTGACTTTTCTGCATGAAGAAACTGAGTCCTGTCTGCTTTGCTCAAACAAGACCCTACAGCATGGGTATGAGAAATGGATTTGTAAAGAATTTTTAAAACTTGATAGAAAGTTTACACAGTCTTGTACATCTCTATGCAAACACTGAGGTAGGGTGTGCTGACTTAGGAAGACCACAGAACAGAGATAACATTGTTGAGAGAGAGATTAAACTAAAAACAAGTTTCAAAATATGGCCTTGCAAAAATACCAAATATTTTAGAGAATTAGAACTGTGAAAGATGCATTATAGCAAGACCATGTGGATAAAAATAGAGGTGATTAGTATTAGAAATGATAGCAGCATTGTGTGGTGTGGTGGTGTCTGCAGGGGTGCCAGGATGAGGGAAGAGAGGAGGATCTGACTCCATGTTTCAGAAGGCTGATTTATTATTTTATGATATATATTATATTAAAAGAAAATGAGATATTAGAACTATACTAAAAGAATAGAAGAAAGGATTTCATCAGAAGGATTGTTAAGAATAGAAAGGAAAGGAATGTTAATAAAATCTTGTGACTGACCAGAGAGTCCAGGACAGCCAGACTGTGATTGGACATCAAGTAAAAACAACAACATGGACCAATCACAGATTCACTTGTTGTATTCCACAGCAGCAGATAATTACTGTTTTTCTTTTGCTCTGAGGTTTCTCAGCTTCTCAGGAGAAAAAATCCCAAAGAAAGGATTTTTCATAAAATATGTCCGTGACAGTGTGGCAAAAGCCACCAGGCTGAAAAGCATTTATAAAGTATTGTGACCAAGAAATAGGTTAGCTTCTAACAGAACAGCGTTAAGTTTTACATCTCTTATGCCCCACCCTTCATCAAGACTGACAATAAAATAAAATCTTTCAAAATGCCTCTCAATTCCCCCTCTCTGCAGAAATGAAGAAAACCAACACATGGAGTGGAGGAAGAGGAGGTGGGTAGGGCTTGTTTCTACCTTCCTCTGCCAAATATGTCTTTGACAGTATGGCAAAAGCCAACAGGCTGAAAAGCATTTATAAAGTATTATAACCAAGAAAGAGGTTAGCTTCTAACAGACAGCATTACATTTTGCATGTCTTATGTCCCACTCCTCATCAAGACTGACAATAAAATCAATCTTTTAAATCTCTCAATTCCCCTTCTTTGTAAAAACTACAAAACCCAACACATGGAGGGGAGGGAGAGGAGTTTGGGAGGGCTCATCTCTACCTTCCTCTGCGGAGTAGACGACGGTGACGGGGCTGAAGGAGCCTTCCCCCTTGTTGTTGTAGACGCCCACCTTGACCTCGTAGGGCGAGAAGGGCGGCAGGCTCTCGTTGCGGAACACGTAGCGCGCGGCGTCGGGCGAGGCCACCACCGTCTGCATCCAGCTGACCGTGCCCAGCGGCCGGAACGCCACCACGTAGCCAAAGCCACCCCCGTTCTGCAGCTCCTCGGGCACTGTCTGTGGGACAAACGGCGGCTTCAGGACACACGGACCCCTCGGCGGCACCCGCGGATTCCTCTGGGTCCTCTTTGTTCCTGGGTTGGACTTGGGGATGTCGGAGTTAATTCTAGTTAAGTCTGGGATTGTGTGATTTTAGGATTGTGGGATTCGATTCTGGAATTTGGTGATTCTGTGATTCTGTACTTTTGGATTCTATAATTCTGTGATTTTGGGATTCTGTAATTCTGGGATTCAGTAATTCTGGGATTTAGTCATTCTCGGATGCTGGGATTGTGTGATTCTGGGATTGTGTGATTCTGTGAATCTGGGATTCTGTAATTCTGGGATTCTATAATTCTGGGATTCTATAATTCTGCAATTCTGTGATTCTGGTATTTGGTAATTCCGGTATTTGGTAATTCTGTGATTCTGGGATTCTGTAATTCTTTGATTCTGAGATTTTGGGATTCTGGGATTCTGAGATTCCGGGATTCGGTAATTCTGTGATTCTGAAATTCTGTGATTATGTAATTCTGAGATTCTGTGATTCTGTAGTTCTGGGATTCTGGGATTTGGTAATTCTGTGATTCTGGGATTCAGTAATTCTGTGATTCTGTAATTCTGAGATTCTGTGATTCTGTAGTTCTGTGATTCTGGGATTTGGTGATTCTGTGATTCTGTAATTCTGAGATTCTGTGATTCTGTAGTTCTGGGATTCTGGGATTTGGTAATTCTGTGATTCTGGGATTCAGTAATTCTGTGATTCTGGCATTCTGTAGACAGCATTGGAGATGGAGGTGCAGGAGGTCCTATGTCACATCCAACCTGAATTCAGCCCATCCTGCCTGCACCAGAGCCTTTCTGCTCCATGAGACAGGAAGCAGCACCTCCAGAAGACCCTTCTAAAGATAATTTCCCTTCCCTCCCTGCCTAGATTGGGCCTCCATTGCTGATGTAATTTTAGGCTTTGTGAAGAGCTGAGGTTTGCTGGGGTGAAGCAAGGACACAGTTCCTGCTTTCCCAACACACGTGCAGCTGCTCTCATGCCTTTGGGATCACACATGAAGCCCCAAAGGACACACCCTGGACACACTGAGACTTCCTACTCTGAGGCTTGCAGCCCCTAAAAAGCTGCACTAAACCCACACGTTCCAGTATTAAAATAATCCATAATTATGGGCCACCCTCCCTGAGATATCCATGGAGCTTCAGCATGGGTTACTGCTGGTGACTGTATCCTACTCTGTGTTGGAAAGATCACATAAAGAAAAGGCCTCTGAACATTTAAAAGAGTAAAGCCACTCTTCTGATATTTTGTGCAAATTACATTTCGAACCAATGGCTGATGTTCTGGCCATGTGTGTTTTTGAAACATATTGCAGTATCTTTAGGAGACACGGCGTAACTAATTAGTCCAACAGAGGAGGAAATTTAGCACATTGAGCTGTGTGGTGAGGACAAAAACCCATTTATAGGTTTTTAATAACCTCAGAAATATCTCTGGCGATTCATTCTGCCAGCTTGGTCAGAAATAGTGCTAAATGGAAGCGTTAGCATGTCTAGTGGAGTTCATTATTAGGAGAAATATGCCAGCTGCATCACATCACAACACGAAAATATGAGCAGACAAATGACTAAAGTTCTAACCCTGTCTGCCTTAAGGAATATTAAACATTTCTCTTTGCATCTCCTCTCACTGGCTGCCATCAGCAGCAATGAAAGCCAGCATGCCTTGTGCTGGCTCTGAGCTGTTTGCTGCCTTATATCCCAGGGAGGAGGAGGAGAGAGGAAGCTGGGAGCCAGCACAGCAATTCCCCAAATTTCCCACCAGCTCAGGATGTTCCAAGCCTGTTTTATCCCTTGGGTGGCTCCTGGCCATCCACATTTTGCCTTGTGGATGTGCTGGGAGTCAGGGGGAGCTGAGCTGGTGGCAAATCCTGCTCCCCATGGTCCCTGCTCCCCATGGTCCCTGCTCCCCACTTCCCTGGGCTGGGGTCAGCCCATCCTTTAGCTCCCTCTGACCAGCTGGGCTGTTTTTATCACACAATCTGGGCTGTTTTACTGCCAACCCTTTGAAATCCACAGAAAGCTCAGGGAGGCTGCAGTGAGACTCACCTCCCAGGTAATGACCAGCTCAGACTTGCTGCCTCCACCTCCACTGACATTAGCTGGGGTCACCTCAGGGACTGCAGAAAGATAAATGCAGAAGATGGATCTGACAGCTTTGGAACCCAAAACCCACATGGAGATGGAGCAGAGCTGTGCAACAGCAGGACACTGCTGGCCTTCCCCTGCTGGGGCCAGGAACTGTTAAAATGACTAATTTGCCATGGCAAACAGCACATTAAAAGTATGTCAACAATAGTGCATTAAAAATATGTCAATTAACTTGTGTATTCAGTCTCTAATTGTTCAGTTTAAACATTTGTCCTCCATTAAAAAAGGTCTTTTATTTATTTTCCTGTTTCATATTCAGTTCTTCTGTGGAACAGAGCAGCCACCTGTCAGGGCTTCCCCACTGTTGGGGAAGATGAAACAGGAAAGCCTTTTAAATATGATTGCCTGGCAAAAGATTTTGAGAATATGGAAACTATAAGCAAGATTGAAATGAAAGCAAGTTTTGAGATCCCTTCGTTACTGAACAGCTGGAAAACAATGGTGTGGCTGCTGAAGGTGATCCCCTATTGATGGAACAACACCCTCTGCTTGCAGACAGGCCCAAGGGTCAGAGCAGACCCTACAGCTTGGCAGAAGGGGTCCAAAGAGGACTTTTTAGGGTTTAAAATGTAACACAGTATGGTAATGTAGTGATTCTTATAGGCTGTATGGAAATGCTATAGGATTTGTATCTTGTACTAGATTGGTTAGTGAGAATCAGAATATTCAACACAGAAGAAGATTTATTGTATTGTAATGGGAACCTCGACCTCTTACCCTCTTATCCTCATTTACTCTCTCCCCCATCCTCTTTACTTCTCTCAGGCCTGCTCTGAGCTGTGGCTGGCAGCTCCCAGCAGGGCCCTGCACCCAGGCCCTTTGCAATAAACCCCAAATCCCAGCAGGGCCCTGCACCCAGGCCCTTTGCAATAAACCCCAAATCCCAGCAGGGCCCTGCCCCCAGGCCCTTTGCAATAAACCCCAAATCCCAGCAGGGCCCTGCACCCAGGCCCTTTGCAATAAACCCCAAATCCCAGCAGGGCCCTGCCCCCAGGCCCTTTGCAATAAACCCCAAGTTCCAGGACCTGGCTGCAGAGATCTCTCATCTCCATCCATCCCCACCGTCCTACCCCTCAATGCTCCTACACCCACAGCCCGGGGATCTCTTGGCATTTATTGCACACAGATTTCACCCTCAGCCCCTGTGCCCAGCCCCACTTACGAGCCTCCTCAGTCCTTCTCTTCTCCGAGGGGCTGCTGGGCTCCCCGATGCCGATGAGGTTGGCAGCCACCACCCTGAACTCGTACTCCACCCAGGGGTTCAGCCCCACCACCGTGGCCGTGAACGTCCTGCCGTCGATGACCTCTGGAACTGGGGTGAAAGGACATGAAATATTAAATACTGCTGGGAAAAAGGCACAGGGAAATCTTATTTCACTACAGGTGAGGGCTTAATATAAGTAGCGAAAAGGATTGATGAATTTTCTCTCATCTTTCCAACATTTTGCCAACTGCAAAGAAGTGAACTCGTGCTCCACCCCGGGGTTCAGCCCCACCACCGTGGCTGTGAACATCCTGCCATCAATGATCTCTGGAACTGGGGTGCAAGAAATTAAATATCAATATTAAAATAGTGCTGGGAGAAAGGCATGAGGAGATCTCATTTCCTTAGAGGTGAGGGCTTTACACAGGTGCCAACAAGGATTGGTAAATTTTCTCTCATCTTTCTAACATTTTGCCAACTGCAAAGAAGTGAACTCATGCTCCATCCAGGGATTCAGCCCCACCACTGTGGCTATGAACATCCTGCCATCAATGATCTCTGGAACTGGGGTGCAAGAAATTAAATATCAATATTAAAATAGTGCTGGGAGAAAGGCATGAGGAAATCTCATTTCCTTAGAGGTGAGGGCTTAATGGAAGTATTGAGAAATACTTGGTAAATTTTCTCCCCTCTTTCTAGCATTTTGCCAACTGCAAAGAAATGAAGAGGCAGCATTAAACTCCTGTGATTTTTAGCCCAGAAATTCCTGCAATTAAAGAGTTTCTCCAAAATTGCCACAGTTTGGAAACAAAGTGTCATGACAACAGGTTTGGAGGGTCTTTATTTTTCTCTTTTTGAAACACACTGTTGTCTCTGTTTAATGGTTACTGGAACAAAATTAACCTGTGACAGAATGAGCAATCACATCATGGGATTTTTCCCTCTATCAGGAAAATAATTCTCCTTAAAGACAAGCTGGATGACACTGTCTGTCCCTGAGGGATGTCTTTATAGACCACAATTACTGTTGTATATCTCCAGCATGGCAACAAGAGATAGGAATTCATTCTGTTTTCCCTTAAACATTCATGAGAAAAATGGGTGAGTGATGGCACTGACTGCACCCTAAATCTTTGGGTTGCCAAACCTGAAACTGCTTAATAAGAGCAGTGCTCTGCAGCCAGGGAAATTGCTTTTCACACCAGGGCCCAGAGCTGGCCAAAGCAGCCCTGGCTGGGTGCTGAGGTGTTACACAGAGGTAAAAATCTTAATAAGAAAGGCCTTGTAAAATCAGGCCTTATTACTTCAGCTGAGCTAATAGCTGGCCTGATAAGTTCCTGTGAGAAACCTGGCTGCTTTCATAAGAATAGAATCCTGTAACACCGAAAATTTACTTATTCCCTTATGAAAAAAAAATTATAAGACTGTAAATCAGTTTACATAACAATCTATTCTTATGGAAGAATAGAAAGAAACAAAACAAAAAAACTGAAATATAAATAATGTATTCTTATGAAATTTACACCTATAAAAATTAAAAGTCTATCCTGTGAGAAACAAAAATGATAAAGTATCTAAAAAGAAAAGTCAGATAAGCATGTACCCTAACCATTACCAAGCAATAAATGGAGTTTGGAGAGATTATTAACCAATCAGATTCAAACACAACACCTAATATGAACTAAATAAATAAAAATCCAGCCATCCTCTGTTGTGTTTTTGGGAGGGTCTCCAGGACGAGAGGTGGGAGATGAGAATCTGACTCCAAATTCTCAGAAGGCAGATATATAATATAATATAATATAATATAATATAATATAATATAATATAATATAATATAATATAATATAATATAATATAATATAATATAATATAATATAATATAATATAATATAATATAATATAATATAATGAAATTATATATAAAACTATACTAAAGAAATAGAAAGGAGATGTCAGAAGGCTAGACAAGAAGAATAATAAAAACCTGTGACAGAGTCCAACACAGCTGGACTGGGATTGGTCATTAAATTAAAACAATTCACATGGAACCAATCAAAGCTGCACCTGTTGGTCAGCAACCTCCAGACCACATTCCAAAGCAATCAGATAATTATTGTACTGTTTATAATTGTTGTTATATCTATTGTTTATATTAATATTGTCATAATTCTTGTTTAAAATTATTGTTATTATTGTTATTGTTTACATTTCTTTTCTGAGGCTTCTCAGGAGAAAAATCCTGGAGAAGGGATTTTTCAGGAAATATCATGGTGATAATCCTCCTCCCCTAAGGTGTCCCTCCCTGCAGCCCTTGGGGTGGTTCCCCCAGGTGGGTTCCCCCAGGTGGGTTCCCATAGGTGGGTTCCCCTGTAGCCCCTGGGGTGGTTCCCCCAGGTGAGTTCCCCCAGGTGGGTTCCCATAGGTGGGTTCCCCTGCAGCCTCCGGGGTGGTTCCCCAAGGTGGGTTCCCATAGGTGGGTTCCCCCAGGTGGGTTCCCCCCAGGTGAGTTCCCATAGGTGGGTTCCCCTGCAACCCCTGTGGTGGCTCCCCCAGGTGAGTTCCCCCAGGTGGGTTCCCCTGCAGCCCCCGGGGTGGTTCCCCCAGGTGTGTCCCCATAGGTGGGTTCCCCCAGGTGGGTTCCCCCAGGTGAGTTCCCCACCAGGTGAGCTCCCCTGTAGCCCTTGGGGTGGTTCCCCCAGGTGAGTTCCCCACCAGGTGGGTTCCCCTGCAGCCCCCAGGTGGGTTCCCCCCAGGTGGGTTCCCCTGCAGCCCCCAGGTGTGTCCCCCAGGTGTGTCCCCCAGGTGTGTCCCCCAGGTGTGTCCCCCAGGCTGCCTTACCTGTGCTCACTGCCTGCCAGCCCACCGAGAAGGGCGTGCGTGCCTGCACCACGTACATGGTGATGGGGCTGTGGTTGTCTGCCCCCGGCCTCCAGGACAGCTGGGCCGTGCTGTCTGTCACCTCCTCGATGGTCACAGCCTCGGGGGGGCCCGGGGGACCTGGGGGTGCAGGAGAATCGAGTGACTGGAGGAGGAAGAGCAGGGTTCACCTTCCCGAGTGACTGGAGGAGCAAGCGCTGGGTTCACCACCCCCTCCTGTCTCAGAATCTCTGCTGGTCACAGTCACCCTGAGATATGTACAAACTTCTTTTTTCCCAGCCCAGCCAAAGAAGGAGTCAGGGTTTTTCTGTTCTTGTTCTCAAGGTTGATTATTGTTTTTTATCTATAACATTCTTCTCTGACCCGCCGAGGTCTGTCTGGCAGGTCAGGTTGAGGCACACTGGTGTTATCTTTATACCAAAAGCTACATGTACATTATATACCATAACTTCTCAATACCTATCATCTATGTTAGACAGTGAGCTTCTACTCTAAACCAATCCAGAAGTGCCACCATCACCCAGAACATGGAGGCCAGGAAGGAAGAAGAAAAAGGACAAGGCACACCCGAATCCCTCCATCCCATGCCCCCATTTTAAAAACCTCAAAAACCTATTTTTCACCCTGTGATAAACTAACCATTATTCTACTTAAATCCTACAACACCACCAACAACAGTAGCAAAATTCAAATACCTCTTACAATCAGGTCTGCAGCAGCTGAGAGCTTGTCCACACTTGTTTGCACTATGCAGACGTATTTCCCTGCGTGCTTCAGCTGGATGCTCCTGATCATCAAATCACCAGCTGAATCCTGCTGATAAAGTAGGGAAAAGTGGTTACAATTACTTTTTAATGAGCCCTAAACATCATCATCACATGAAGGACACTGTGACTAATGGGTTTGCTTTATTCTGGCTGATGAAAACATCAGCAGTACAAGCCATGGCCTGTTGAAAGGATGGGAGCCTGCCTGGCAGGTAGGACAGGGAGCATCCCTAAAATCCTGGCTCCTCCAAGGAGCAGGGCTGGGGGCTCTTAAGCACTTTCCCCATTGAAACAACATGACAGTGGAGGACAGGTTCACTCTGATTGCTCCTTCTCCTCTCTGGATATCCAATTTTTACCCTCTCTGCCATCCCAAGGCCCAGGCTGTGTCTCCATCTCTCCTGCAAGGGAAGCCCAGCCCAAATTTCCAAATTTTGGAGATAGCAGCAGTATTTTTATGGCTTTGTGTCCCAGCCAGCATTTTGATTGCCCAGGACTTTTGTGCTAAAGATCACAAGAGCAGCACTCTCTGAGGAAATCTTGCATCACACACCAGCAGTAATTTGTTTTCCAAATGCCAAGTGCAGGTCTGATTAACTGTTGAATACAACTAATTAGGTTTCTGGATGTAGTGGATGCTGAGAACCTCTCTCAGTTTCTCTCCAGACACAAAACATTTGATACAGTGGAATTCTCAGGGAGGCCTCGTGGTTGTGGCCTTTGGACTGAGGAATATTAATAAAGTTTGTAATTTTTGCATTTGTTGTGCCACAACAGGAGCAGTCACCCCAAAAAGCCATGGCTGCTTCTGTGAGCCTGCATCAATCTGTGAGTTCATCTTTAAATGTTTTTTCTTTTTAAGGGATAAGAGCAAGGCTTGGAAATTTCTCTCCTTTTCCTTTCAGCATTAAATTTCACTCCTGACAAATGCAAGCATGAACTGTCACCATGCCTGAGACCTGTTGCTCTCTAAAACCTCCCTCAGAGCCACATGCAGAACCCTTCCCAGTTTTCTACCTCTGCTGAAAATTTTCCATTTCTTCCCTCCTTTTTCTTGCTGCCTTCACCCAATTCCTTCTGTTAGCAACCTTTTCTGCATGACCCACCTTGTCAGATTTGATACTTACCCCTCCAACCTTTTCAAAGTGGTCCCCATCTTTGTCAAAGTCTATCAGGTGCCCATTGAAGGACCAGGTGAACTCGATGTCCAGGGAGTGGTCGTGGGACACCTGGCAGGGCAGGACAATGCTTTCTCCAACTGTGACATCCATGCTGAAAGGGGACACCATGACCCGGGTTGGATCTACAAACAGCAAAGAAAGGGGAAAAAAAAGGATTATTCTTGTTCTCCTGAGGAGCAGAGACATTGTAGGGCTGAGAGAGATCCTAAGCAGTGATCCCTGAGGAAGGGCCTTAAATCAACAAGTGAATTATTCCAACTTTGAGTTTATCCTTTCTCTGGATGTTGGATTAAAACATTTAATAAACCCTCCAGAATCCCCTTCCAGCCACCAGCCTGATGAAGAAGGAGGAAAGAAAAATCTGGAAAAGAGTGCAGCAGGTCTGAAAGGCTCAATTAAAACTTTTTATCAGAGATTCTCTCACTTGAATCTTCTCACTTCAAAGAGTTGTTTCACACATACATTGCTCACCATGGTAATCAAAAAGCTCTTCTGTTGTTCCTAAATTAAATGTAAAATCTCCAAAACTGGAATAAAAATGTATTAAAACCAGGAGTTTTTAACCTGGGAAGGGAGAGATCAGGCTGAGATTATTGTTATTGTATTTATTGAGAATTTGCCACGCTCTGAGGGATGGCTCCACATCTCACATCCTGTCCTTGGGCCCCCACAAAGAATAAAGATAAATGCTGAGTGATACCAACAGAACCTTGCCCAGCATGGAACCCAAACTTTGGTGTGTGTCAGGCAGGGGCATTTCAGGGTCTGAGGCAGAAGGGAGGGTCCAAACCAGGAGATTTCCAAAGGGAAGCCCCAGACCTGGGTGTGTGACAGCAGGGTCTGTGTCAGACACACACAGCAGCTCCACCCTCGCTCAGGACTCATCCCCTCCTCACAGCTGCAGCCCCTCAGCTCCTCCAGAACTGCTTCAATTGTCGATTTTTCACCCCAGTGTGAGCAGTGGTGGCACAGAAAGATGAGCCATGACACATTATGCAGACTGCAGCTCCTCATCTGTGCCCGTGAATTCCCTCTGCCTCTAAAGTTAACATTTCTCTTCCATTCCTGTGGACAAAAATGCAGCAATTTTTTCTACAGGGCCTCAGAGGAAATGAAAAGGAGAAAAAATATTGCTTAACAATGGGACCAAAAGTCTGAAAATCATACAGAGATAGATACTTTTGCTTATTCCAAAAATCTACTCTGCACAGCTGTCATGCTAAAATAATACCAGCATTATTCAATCTCTGGGACATGACACCAAACTCTCAACAACTTCTTCCTGAGCCTATTGCCCAACTGCTCAATTCTCTGCTAAAATAATAAAGATACAGCAGCACAGATATGGACTGGGCAGAACTGCTCACGGAAATCCAGGGGATGCAAAGCTGTTCCTGGATTTTCAGCCTTATCAAAAGTTTGCAGGAGGTGGTGAGAAAGATTTTGTTGCTGTCTAGAGAGATTTCAGATCAAGTCCTCAGGGACTTGGCTGTGTTATCTTGGACAAGTTTTATTTGTCTGTATTTTGTGTTCACTTCTGACCAAGCAGAGGAACTCTTAGAACAACTGTTATGACCATTAATGAATTAATGCATGAAATATTTCTCAGATGTTTATAAACATGAAAGGAATGAAGAATATAAAGGCTATAAATATATGGATATGTAAAATATAGAATATATAATTTATATCTAATTTTATATGTGTATATAAGTATATAATATGTAGAATAGAAGACATAATTGTATAGAATTTTAGAATATAGAATAGATTCTAGAATATAGAATTCTGGTAATTTGTATTCCAGAATTCTATACACTTGCATTTGTAGAATATATTAGACATAAATATTAATTAAATATTCATTAACTACAATTAAATATTCCTTATGGAATATTTATATTCTAGAATATAGTTAGAATATTATAGGTTTATGTAGTTAGAACATTATAGATTTATATAAACCAGTAATAGAGAGTATAGAATAGAAATATAGAAATATAATAGAATTCTAAGATTTATATAAATTATTTCCAGAAATGGGTGTTTGCTGGAGGCCAGGGCAGCTCAGCACAGCTCCTGTAGGAACTGTGAGTGCCTGGTGCTTCCACAAACACCTGCAGGTTTCAGGGAATCCTGGAATCATTCAGGTCACAAAAGATCTTTTAAGGTCACCAAGTCCCCACCGCTGTCCCCTGTCCCCAGGTGCCACATGCTCACATCAGTTAAACCCCCCTGGGCAGCTGGAGGAACCTCTCCATGGGCAATTCCTGCTGCCATCCACCCTGAGCCCGGCCTGGAGCATCCCTGGGATGGCAGGAGGGCAGAGGGATGTGACACTGGCAGGGACAGGCTGTAGGTGTCACTGAAGGCTCAGGAACAGAGAGCTCCTTCCCTGCCTGCCTTCCACACCAGCACTCTCAGAGGATGCTCTCAAGTGACACTTCCCAGCTTTCTGTGGTTTTTCCCGTGGCTCGGAGCAGCCTGGGAGCTCCTGGGGGCTGGAGCAAACCCTGCTGGCCCCAGCTGAGCTCTGGGTGCCCAGCCCTCCCTGCTGGGGGGGTCACCCCAGCTCCTCTCACCTCCTCCAGTCCCACCTGAAATCCCCATTTTACTGCCTCACCTCCCTCGGCTCCCCCAGCAGAGTGCAGAACTCGGGGTCTGGTGATTCAATGGCCTTGGGTTATCCTACAAGAGATTTTAAACAAGTTTTCTTTATTCTTTAGAAGCAAGGGAGCTGAGCATCACTTCTCATCTCTGGGAAGGCTGTGATTGCTTCCCTTCTCTCCTTTATCAGCTGCCCATCACCAGCCACGAGTGCATCTCCTGATGCTTTTGGGATGCTGGGATGCATTTTGGGATGCTGGGATGCATTTTGGGGTACTGGGATGCATTTTGGGAGCAGTTCCAGCTGCATCTCCAGGCTGCAGCACCAAGGGCAAGGCCTGGGGGGTCACAATCTGTGAGGGAACCACCCCAGTGGATCAGGGGAGGGGGGATTTGTTTAGGGAAAGCAGCTCTGCATGTCACACCCATCTGCAGATCTGCAGTGGCAGCACACGAGTGACACAAACCTCAGCAGGGGCTGACACTCACAGATAATGCTTTTTTTTTCCTTAAAAAATAGGTCAGAGCAGCTTTGGAATGAGGCAGACACGGTGTCACTGACTGTGTGCCAGAACTGTCACAGCAGAATTCCCACTGACCAGAGGGGTTTTCCCAGACCAGGTGGACTCAGAATCCCATTCCCAGTTTGGCTCAGCCCTGGGGCTGGGTGAGCCACTCCAGGGGATGGATCCAGCCCTGCCCTGCAGGTGAGCACATCCAATAACAGGTGAGGATATCCAATAACAGATAAGGATATCCAATAACAGGTGAGGATATAACAGGTGAGGATATCTGAGTGCAGGTGAGGATATCTGAGTGCAGGTGGGATATCCAGTTGCAGATAAGGATATCCAATGGCAGGTAGGGATATCCAAGTGCAGGTGAGGATTAGATAAGCAAAAGAGAAGAGTGCCAAATGAAGAGGAAGGTTGCTCCAGTGTGGGCACAGACTTGGAGTAATTTGGAATAAAATGAGTTTTCCTCCTCACCTTCTGTCTGACCTTGAGCAAGTCATAGAAGATCTCTGCTGCCTTTTTTGCCCAGCTTATAAAATAAAATGGATCATTAGGAACAGTTGCAGGTAAGGATATCCAGTTTCAGGTAAGGATATCCAAGTGCAGGTGAGGATATCCAATTTCAGGTAAGGATATCCAGTTTCAGGTGAGGATATCCAGTTTCAGGTGAGGATATCCAGTTTCAGGTGAGGATATCCAGTTTCAGGTAAGGATATCCAAGTGCAGGTGAGGATATCCAATTTCAGGTAAGGATATCCAAATCCAGGTAAGGATATCAAGTTGCAGGTGAGGATATCCAGTTTCAGGTGAGGATATCCAGTTTCAGGTAAGGATATCCAGTTTCAGGTAAGGATATCCAGTTTCAGGTGAGGATATCCAGTTTCAGGTAAGGATGTCCAGTGAGTGCTCAGCAGTCAGTGGGACCTGCAGTGCCAGCCTGGCTGCTGGAGGAGCACACAGTGTCAGACTCCAATAAAGGCTGAACTGGAACATGCTCAGGAGATGCAGCTCCTGTTGTTAAATTGGTGCAATTGAGCATTCAGAGGCAGATTAAACACAGGAGGGATAATGTCAGCATTTCCAAGGCTGGCTGCAGCTAATACCTAAATGCTTATTTAGACATCTATCCCAGCACACAGGAGGAGGTTGAAGGAGAAGGAACAGAAGGGAATACTTGGGTTTTCACATATTTATCCAGAATAAAAACCCTGAAGAAATCAAAACTCCTCTCCACAGCCCCCAAATTATCAGTTCTCTCAGACTGTCCTACTTCTAAAGGAAATTTTCCAAAGACTTACTCCTTCCTTTCTTCTTCCAGCCTTGCCTTCATTCCACGCTGCTGGGAAGTGAATGGGAATGTTGTACAAGATCCTACAGAATCATGGCATAATTAATGGGAATGTTGTACAAGATCCTATGGAATCATGGCATAATTAAGGTGGTAAAAGGCTCCAAGATCATTAAACTGATCACAATCCAAGCTTCAGCCTGCTCTGAGGTCTGCAGTACCTGTCCCTCTCTCATTCCCTCTTTTGCCTGAGTAGGGAAGGTCTGTTGGAAATACTCCTGACTGCTGATATTCCTTATTATTCCTTATGAGGACCTGGGCAGATAAGCAGCAAATTCCAGTTTGATTAATTGGCTAATTACCTAATTCTCTCAGATTAGTGTTACAATGTTAAAGATCCAGATGTATTTCTCCTTATCTGCATAAACCATTTCCTGTACAAGATTTTAAGATGTGTTTTTCTTGTAGATGAACTCTAACTCGAGCATTTGGGACTCATTTTCCTCTTTTTTTCTTCTTTTTCTGAATACCAGCATGTTCACCAATTCCATTTTGGCTTTTATCAGCAGGAGTTAATAAATGCATCTCAGATCAATGTCCTCTATTTGCAATGACATTGTACATTATTGTATTGATTCCAAGGCAAATCATGTCTGGAGATAATAAAAATCAATCCTGGAGGATGTGGTTTCTATGAGCAACCAAAGAATCAAAGTCCAATACATGAAAATACTCAAATTTTCTCTATTTTTTTTTCTTTCTGTTTGTGAATGAAATACTTATCCAGGACCATAAAGCCAAAAGCCTCTGAGACCTGACTGGTGAAACTTCTGGGAGCTTTGAGTGCTCTGTCATCAGAGAGAGGAAAGGGGGAAAGAGTGCAGGAGAGAGGAAAATACACCTCTGAATTAAAGAGATTAAAAGCCAGTGAATGACTGAACACAGAGAGGAATTAGCAAATTACAGCTGAATGGACTGAGTACTTCATGGGGCATGGCCAAAATTGAGATGAAAAAGAAATGGGGAAGAGGTTAAGTATTTACAGTACCTGGCCTTTAAAATATCCCACCTGTGAGCTGTGGTGAGTCACAGAGATGCTTTCAGGAGCAGGCACTTGGCTTTTATGCCAATTTATCCCTTTTTTCCCTGCAATCAGCTATTACACACATCCTTAACAGAAGATTCTGCAGCATTTCCACCCTCTGGTGTGTACTATGGCAGCTCAGCCTAATAAAATATAATCCTATTAAAAGCAGACACTATCAGTTTTGAAAAGGGACTTTAGGCCTGGGACTAAAGTCACTGAGCTCTGATTTTAGAAACATTTGTGATTAGTGATTAGGGCTTTCCATGCCATCAGGCAGCACAGATCTCTGCAGTGAGCCACGGCCCTGTGTTCAGCAGGGATTAGGGAGGCAGGGATGGGAATCCAGAACATCTGACCTTTCCTGGGAGAGCACAGACTCAATCCAGCAGCACACTGGGCTGAGCTGGGCCTTGAGGACATGCTCAAATTGCTCTGCTGAAGGAGGATCCTTATCTTGTTTGGCTGAAATCTCCCCCAGCATTGTGGGAACATGGGTTGATTTTAGCTGGGAGCCTGAGCCCCTTTGTCTGGAATTTTCTGTGAGGATGGGCAAGTTGTTGTGAGAGGAGACTTTGGCTGTTTCTCCCTGTGATCTGTCCCTTCCAAGAGCTGCAGTTTCCTCCTCTGCTCCACTGAAGGGCTTCCCACAGATGGAAACTCTCCAAGGCTGATGGCAGAGGCTCCCTGGCAGGACTGGGTGCCCCAGAGCCCAGAGGGGATGGGCAGCATTCAGGGATTGCATTCTGCACACCCCACCTGCATTTCTGGGTGCCTGGATAGTAAATGAAGGTTATTTAAATCTGAAAACACATCAGGAATGGAACTGCACAGGGGGATGCTGGGGAGGGGTGTGCCATTAGAGCAAATTCAAAGACAAAACATCTGAAAATACATCCACTCCAGTGAGAGTGCAGGGAGGGAGGAGAGGCCCCAGCACTCCACTTTAACCTCCTTTTTACCCAGTGCAATGCAATCTGATCAAATCAAGCTCTCTCCATACAATTGTCACAAAGCAAATCACATGTAATGGGCTCTGGAGATGACAATCAAATCTGTCACTCAGGGAAATTTGTTCCTGCTCTTTGCAGCAGGATGCAACAGAGCCTGATTACAGCAGGAACCTCAAACATCCTCCTCCAGCTCTGCAGACTAAAATAAAACCCACTTCAGTCCAGAGCTGCCTCCAGTGAGAGCTCTGTGTGTGACAAATGATCCAGGTGCTGGTGACAATCCTTGTGGATAACCTGGGGAATTCAAGGTGTCACCTTTTGTGGGCCATCGATTGGGATGAGCTGATATCTGTCCTTTCAAGTGTGGAATAATCTACTGTCATTGCAGAAATGATGAGCACCTCATGGAGAAGGTTAATCAGATACAGCAGAAATCACAGCTAATCTGAGATAAATTGCAACTCACTCAGGGATCAGTCACTGCTCTCCTGGTACCACAAACCAGGGGAATTGTGCAGATGGAATTCCCTGGAGCCCATGGACACAGCGCCCAACAACATTCTGCCCCTGGGAACAGCTCACCCTCTGGAGTTGGTTCTTTTATGGTGTTTTACAGGTTTTTAATAGTGATGATCATAAATGAAAAATTTCAGGAGGCAGCAGAGCAGCAGAAATACAACATCCAGGCACTCAAACTGCAGAATCACAGAGTGGCTGCCACAGCCCTCACATTTCTAAGGCACAAGTGTGAATTTTAGGCCTTTCCCACATGAATTCTGTGCCTGTTACCCACCCTGCTCATCAGCACCAAGATGTTAGGAATTAGCTGCTGTGCCAGAATAAATCCCAAATTAAGAGTCATTAGGAGCAGATGCCCCTTGAGCTGTCAAACTTAGGGAGCAGCCAGAAAATCCCTGGCTGGACTTTGCAGCTTCCCAGTGAATGATCCCCAGCTTAACCATCCTTAATGTCACCAGATCAAGGCTTGGCTGTGTCATCCCTGCCTTGGGATAAGCCAGGCTTGGTGTCCAGGACATTTATTGAGCCCAAGACATTCATCCTCCCACCTGCCATTGTGGAAAGGGAGCTGGAGGGGAGCACCTAAAAACAGGACAAGTTTTGCTATTTTTCTATTTTTTTTTTCTTTTTACTATTCCCTTTTAACTCGTGGCAAATACACATTATCAGAAAGTACCTACAAGTTTCAGTGAAAAAAACCACAACAGCTGCAAACCTCAGGATGTTCCAAGGAGCTGGGCCAGGCACAGAAAGCAGAATCAGGGGGTGATTTTTGATTTTAGCTCTGATCCCACAGGGAATGTGTCCAGGGACCCAGCCCCTCCAACAGCACCCTGAACACTGGGACCCGGAGTCACAGCCAGATGGGAACAATTGAGCTCAACAATTCCATCAAAAACAGGGTTAGATAAGCAAAAGAGGAGGAAGAGTGCCAAATGAAGAGGAAGGTTGTTCCAGTGTGGGCACAGCCTTGGAGTAATTTGGAGAAAAATGAGTTTCCTCCTCACTTTCTGTCTGACCTTGAGCAGGTCATTAAAAGTCTCTGCTGCCTTATTTGCCCAGCCTATAAAATGGATCAGGCCTTCATTAGGAACTGTTTTGTCTCCCTGCACCACAGTGCACAGCAGATATTTTTATTTAAGATGAACTTTTCCTTGCTCACAGCGAGCCTGACGCCCAAACACCTATTAGAGAACAAACCCCAGGGCAGGGAGAGCACAACCACCCAACAAACACTGAGACAGAACTGCCTGGGCCAAGCAGGTCTCATTTGTTTCCTGGTGCAGATGAGGATGCCCTGTGCTCCCTCCTAAGGAAGTGACTCATTCTAATTAGTGGCACAGAGAGAAGACAAACCTCCCTTTCTGGGGGCTGTGCTCCTGCTTTGCTGCCTGGGCTGTGGGCAGGGGGAGGCAGGATCACAGGTGAGATGGAAATAACAACCCCCAAGACCATTCCTCATTACAAGTGGTTCAAAATCCTCAGCGCCTCCTCTGCTGAATAAATCTTCCCCACAGAGCATCATTAAAAAGTGTCCCTGACATTTCTGCTGTTCTGTGGCATTTTGCCTCAAATTAGCCAGGAGTTTTTCTTATGTAAATAATTCCAGGACCAGGAGCCAGCCTGCAAAGAGACACACGGGGAGGTGGAGGAGCAGCAGCTCCACCTCTGCTCTCAGCCTGGTTCCAGTGCTGGGCTCAGCCATGGTTTGGAGTTTCCTCCCAGACACTTCCACTCGTGGCTCTCTGTCACATGCATTTTATGAAAAATCCTTTCCTTAGGATCTTTTCTCCTGAGAAGCTGAGAGGCCTCAGAAGTGAAATATAAACAATGGTTATCTGCTGCTGTGGAATGCAACAGGTCCATCTGTGATTGGTCTCATGTTGGTTTTTTTAATTAATGGCCAATCACAGTCTGGCTGTCTCAGACTCTCTGGTCAGTCACAAGATTTTATCATCATACCATTCCTTTCTGATGAAATCCTTTCTTCTATTATTTTAGTATAGTTTTAATATATCATTTTCTTTTAATATAATATATATCATAAAACAATAACTCAGCCTTCTGAAACATGGAGTCAACATTCTCATCTCTTCCCTGGTCCTGAGACCCCTGTGAGCACCAGCACAGCTCTCTCCTGCAGGGAAGGATTTCATTGTCAAGTGCTCAGGTTAGCTCCCAGGACTAATGGATTTTTACAGAGACTTTTTGCTGTGCCCCTAGGATGGGAACTGAAATTTTCACTGCTGAAATACTGCTGATTTCCTAAATAAACTCTGTATTCACATATATTCACAACAAACCTGGAAGAAAACACAGTGCTAAACCCTACAAATTAGATTGGTTCTTCGTGGCCCACTTAAAAACTTCAGATGAAAGCAAAATTCAAATTCCAAGTGTGTGTGTGACTGACAGAGACAGAGACAGCCAACCCAAGCCATGGCAGGTCAGTTCAGTGATGAAATTCCATGGATTTCAGAGCCCACCTGCTTCTGAGTCAGGAACATTGGTATTTTGGGATAAAGACAAGAGACTCCTGGGATCTCTGATGGGATTGCTCATTATCTTGCACTAAAAAAAGGGAAATCAGGTGGCAGGAATCCCTGATATTGAAGCACCTCCTCCCTTTCATTCAGCAGTGCTGCAGACACCCCTGGTCTGTCCCAGGTTTGTCTGGGTGCCACCTGGATTTATTATCTGACAATAACTCTGGGTAAGCTGCTGGCAGTCCAGGCTCAGGGACAGCAACTCCCATCAGCTCAAATGCTGCTCCCAAAAGTGCTCCTGAGAAAATGCTCAGCAGGGCTGGGATTTCCCCAAACACTGCCCCAGATTCCTGCCTGCAACTCTCACACCTCCTCCTCCTTCTCTCACAGCAAACGTGCTCTCTGAACACTCCCTCTGTCTCTTTGATGTTAAAAACATCACCCTCGGGCCAGGCTGCTGTGAGTCAATGATTTCAGGGACAGAAAGTTCATTTTCTTTATTCTGCCACGCTGCTTCCTTCATCCCCACCTGAAGCAGAGATCTCCAGTCATGTTTAGATCATCATCATCATCATCATCATCTCCCCCATCCCATCACACTGAATTCCTGGCAGCTGGGGAGAGGTGGGACACCTTCCCCAGTGCCACTGCAGCTACAACAACCTCAGCTTTCTGTTTTACTGCTACAACAACCTCAAGTTTTCTGTTCTACCTCTACAACAACCTCAATATTCTGTTTTACAGCTACAACAACCTCAGCTTTCTGTTTTACCTCTACAACAACCTCAGCATTCTGTTCTACTGCTACAACAATTTCAGCTTTCTGTTTTATTGCTACTACAACCTCAAATTCTCTGTTTTACCTCTACAACAACCTCAGCTTTCTCTTTTACTGCAACAACAACCTCAGTTTTCTGTTTTGCTGCTACAACAACCTCAAGTTTTATGTTTTATTGCTACAACAACCTCAGTTTTCTGTTTTACCTCTACAAACAACCTCAGCTTTCTGTTTTACTGCTACAACAACCTCAAGTTTTCTGTTTTACCTAGAGGTAAAACAACCTCAGTTTTCTGTTTTACTGCTTCCCCTTTGAGCATCACCCTGATCCACCCAGGCTTTGTGGAATTCCCATGGAACTCCTGCCTGGAAATTCATCCCCCTGCATGCCTGGAAAGCAGGACAAGCTCTCTGTGCCCTCCTCTGGCACAAAGGCCAAATTCATCCCTTAGTGCAGGCTCAGAAGGCAGGGTCTCCCTCAGCAAGGAGAAGAACACCAAGCACAGCTTAAAATGTCCAGTGCCACTGTCACATTCCATTTTCTGCCCACCACAGGAGCTCCACAGAGCTAAAAGCTCAAGGGGACAGACCTGAAATTCCTGGTGGGTGCCCTGCAGAGGCACACAAAGCTGCAGGAACTGAACTGGCCCCTGAACTCTCAAATAGCAGGGATGGGCATAAAGAGAATATCCAGAGGTGGAAGGGATCTCCTTCTACTATCCCACTTTGCTCCCAGCCCTGTCCAACCTGGCCTTGGTCTTGATTCTGTCCAGCACAGGAATTCAAATTATTTCTTATAAAACAGCACATTTTTCATTCCCAGCCTATTTCTCTGTGTGAATGTGGAGGTGCTGCATTGCAGTTCAAATTGATTAAATACTGTAAATTCTGGCAAAAAAAAAAAAGAAAAATAGAATGTAAATTCTGGCAAAATCAATCCAGTTCCAGGGATGGAGCATCCACAGCTTCTCTGGGCACTCTGTGCCAGGGCCTCACTGCAGAATAATTTGTTAATTATGATTTATGTCCAGTCACACACATAAACTCACTCACACACACTGCATTTACTCAGATTTAGATGTGATCTATGGCTTTGTTTAAACCACTCTGGGCTTTCATTTGTATTCAAAAACTGACAAATATTTTAACCTTTCTGAAATGCAGCGTGTTAAAATAAATTGAAGTGAGTTGATGAAAACTGTTAATTAACCTGCTTTTGTCTCATTAAGAGTCTGTGTTTAACCCACAGGTCATCTCCTCTCCCAGCTGATGTGTGGATCAGATCTTCACTGATGACCCAAACAACCCAGTCTTGTCCTGGCCATGGAGAACTCCTGAACCTCCTGCTTTTTTGGGAGAGCTCAGAAAAATTCCTAAAACAAAAGTGCTGAGTTTTAAAGGCATTATTCTTACCTTTTAATTTTTCCTGTGGTGGGAGAGGCTGCAATAATGCTGACCCTGCAATACATTGTGGGTTTAAGGTAAAAATACAGAACAAAAATACTGGGTTTTTTCCCCTCTACAGGTTATTCAGACATAATGGTTGAACTTTTCTAAAAATATATTTTTTCCCACTTTATGTGCTGAATCAAATGTATCTACAAGCATCAGCACTTGCTGTAGTGTTGATACCATTATTTACCTGAGCAATTTTCAGTTTTAAGAGCCTTGATGTGCCTGAAGGTTGGCTGGGGTTGAAAGGAGAAAGGAGAAGGTGGTGAGAGGGAAGAATCTGTGGCATTTCCCAGATCCAAAGGAAACATTTCAACATTGCACCCCCTCCATCCCAGGCACACAGTACCTGCAGGAGCTGCTCCGTGGGAATTGATCCATTTGAATTTCTGCTTTGAAAAATATCACTCCAATAAGGCTGGGGATTAGTCCAAAAGTGGCACCAGAGCAAGGCAGGAGATCTATGCTTTTTAATATCAAGCTCTTCACCAAGATGACTTTTATCATGTTAATGGCTAAATCACACTGATTGTGGAGGAGCCAAAATGAGGTAATTAGTAAGGGCTGTGACAGCCCCAGCAAACGACACAGGAGCTTTGCACTGGGAGCCAGATGGATATCTTCAATATATTTCTTATTGTCTGCTCGTGGTAATATGTTCAATTAAACTAAATCAGTACTACAGAAGAACCTCTGAATTGCCTGGAAAAAAAATTAATTGTCTGCTGCAAATTTAATGAAGCTTAACACTTGTGCTATGTTTACAAGTTTTATTTGTTATGAGCAGTAAGTGCTTACAAGAGAGAAAGAAACTCTGAACTGACTTCATTCAGGCAGCCCTAAGAGCAGCCCACTGGTGTTTGATTTTATTACTGGATTTGATTTCATTTACATCTCTCTCTCTGCTATTCACTGGTTTTGTCCTTAGCAGCTGACTGGGATATTTTTTTCCTCAGGAAGAACCTGAGAGCTCTCTCTGTGCTGCTCATTCACAGTTCAAAGTTTGGCCACAAACCTGGGACAGGACATGTCCCCAGAGGGGCCATGGCTGCTCACTCTGACCCTCAGCATCATCATCATCATCATCATCCTCAGGGTGTCACCGACCCGCCCCTGCTCACAGACCACAGCAGGTGTGGAATACAGAACCCTGGGACAGCCTGAGCTGAAGGGACCCACAGGGATCATCCAGGGCAGCCCCTGACCTGCACAGACACCCAAATCCCACCCTGGGCATCCCTGGGGGGGTTATCCCCAAATCCCACCTGGGCATCCCTGGGGGGGTTATCCCCAAATCCCACCCTGGGCATCCCTGGGGGGGTTATCCCCAAATCCCACCCTGAGCATCCCTGGGGGGGTATCCCCAAATCCCACCCTAAACATCCCTGGGGGGGTTATCCCCAAATCCCACCCTAAACAACCCTGGGGGGGTTATCCCCAAATCCCACCTGAGCATCCCTGGGGGGGTTATCCCCAAATCCCACCCTGGGCATCCCTGGGAGGGTTTTCCAAACCCCCCTGGAGCTCTGGGGCTGTGCCCATTCCCTGGGGAGCCTGGGCAGTGCCAGAACCCTCTGGGGATGAACCTTTCCCTAAAATCCAACCTAAACCCCCCTGGCCCAGCTCCAGCCCCTCCCTGGGTCCTGTCCCTGTCCCAGAGCAGGATCAACTGTGTTGGACAAGTTCACATTTAGAAAATCAGAAGCCAAACTTGCCTCTGAGCAGCCCAGGGAGGGAAGGCTCTGGGGAAAGCTCAACAGCACAGGAGGCACCTGCTTCTCATTGTGCCACTTCTGTCACCTCAGAATAATCCCAGCCTTTTTGCTCCAGTTAGCTGTCAGAAAAACAGGGATGCTGACAGGATTCACAACAATTTCATCTTTCTTGGGGTGCTCTGGGGCTGCCCTGATTGCTCTGATGACCTCAGGTCCTCACCTGCACAGGGCTGGGAGGGAAATCAGACTTTACCCGTCCTAGGTGTAACAAGCTTGGGAAATCAGACTTTACCTGTCCTAGGTGTAACAAGCTTGGGAAATCAGACTTTACCTGTCCTAGGTGTAACAAGCTTGGGAAATCAGAGTTCACCTGCCAGGGCTGACACTCAGCCTGAGCCCCTCACACCTGCACAGGGTGATGTGGGTCAGCACCACACAGCAACCTGGGCTGCCTGGCAGCTGGGATGAGCAGGGAATTTGCCTGAAAATCTGAAATCCTTGATCAAACCTTGTGTTCCAAGGGCCAGATGGAGCAGAGCTCCTTGCAGGCTGCAAGGACCCTGAGGTGGCTGCAGGATTCCAGCAGCTCAGATTGCAGCAGCTCAGATTGCAGCAGCTCAGATTGCAGCAGCTCAGATTGCAGCAGCTCAGATTGCAGCAGCTCAGATTGCAGCCCCAGCCTCTGCTGCAGGATTTCCCAGCCAGGGAAGGAGAATTTAAGAAGTGAAGGAGAAGCTGCAAAGTGCAGCTCAGCACTGGGGCTGCCAGGGTTGGGGAAGGGAGGGAGGGGCAGGCACAGCTCTCTCATTTACAATCCTGCCTTCCACGCACTGCTCTGGGTCATAATTTTACTTAAACCCAGCAAAAGAGCCTTAATTGTGTCCTAGGAATAATTGGTGTCAGTGGAAATAGTCCAATTAGAGAGGAATATTTTCCTTTGCAATTTCACGGGCAAAGATTACAGCTTTCCTTGTCAGTTGTGGAAATCAAGCTTTCGCTGCTGGTTGTGACTCAGAAGTCAAGAAAGGTTCCTCCTAACTTAGAAATAAGTTTTATTTCTTAAACATGAGAATACATAACATGTTCTCATGAATAAATCAGAGCCTGCATAACTCCATGGCACTGCCTGAGCTTTTTTTGCCTGCAAATCCCTGATTTAGAGATTCTGGAGTACAAGTTCATACTCTAAATTGACTTTTCCTCCATGACATTTTTTTTAAAAAATGTATTAGACCTGATAAGAAATATTCATTCATGGCTGAACTACGTATAAAAATTGTGTTCAGCAAATGCTAAAACAAAATTTAAGAATAAGGAAACTTCTTTTGATGGTTTCAGAGCTGAGTCTTAATCTTGGTTTTGACACCAGCTGAACACAAACCTCATGTGCTATCCAGGAAAATTACAGAAACCCAGAAAATATGGCCAATAGTCTGGGGTTATTACTTCAAACTCTGCCTCTCTTTTTAAAATTATATTTTGTGCTTTCAACAGCAGGTATCAGGTCCCTTTTAGTAGGCTTAACCAGGTCCCTTTTTAAGGCCTGAGGCATAACCAACATGAATTTAAGATTATGTTGAATTATAAGAAGAGAAAAATAAAGAATTTTTGACCTTAAACATTGCAGGAAGAGGGAAGAGCTCAGTGACAGAGGGGCCACTTGTGCTGCAAAATGAGCAAAGCACTCACCCAGACCATGGATGGGTGGGATGGAAAATAAAAGAATGCCTGCAGCAGCTGCCTGGGCCAGCTTCTCCATGGGAGCAAAGGGGGAATGTCAGGGAGGTCTGCAGAGGGCTCCTGGGAATGGGGACAGTGCTGAAACAGATTTCAGTGGCTGCTGTAATTTCCCCTTGGTTCATGTTACAAAAACCCTTCAACACCTTAATGTGTGGTTCATTCCTCATCTTGGGGAAAAAGGTAAAGCCCCACTCCAGGGAATTCACATCCCAGTTATTCCAAAGTCACTTCAAACTCAACAGAGCTGAGAACAGCTGGTAAAATTCACAGTTACTGCAATTCACTGATTAAAAAACCCTCAAAACCAAACTAAACCCTACAGACTTGAGACAAGCTCAACACAAATTCCAAACAGTGGATTTCCAATTCTGATCAAGTGATGATGGAACAGAGACAGCCATGGGTGGGCAGAGGGGACCATCACATCCCTCTGCCACCTCTGCAGAAGGCAAGTGCTGTGTCCTAAAGGACTGCAACAAACTCAGCAACAACTCCAGGTTTAAAGGCAGCAACATCTGAAGTCTCTGAAAAGTTACTCGGTAATGGGCCCAGAATTTACAGTATTTAATCAATTTTAACTGCAATGCAGCACTTCAGCGTTCACACAGAGGAGTAGTCTGGGAATGAAAAATGTGCTTTTTTATATGAAATAATTTGAATCACTGTGCTGGACAAAATCAAGACTATCAGTCTATTCAAGCGTGAGGAAAAAAATAACCTCCTGACATTATCTTTGTGTTCTTTTCCTGCTGAAGTGCTACAGATTCCAGCCAGCAAAAGTTCTCCTGCTTTTACTGCCTTGAGCCCTCCCGTGACAGCCCAAACGAGAGGAGCTCACAGCAGCAGGAAAATGTTAAAGGTGCATCATAATTAAAGAGGCAAATTAACCACTGGAAGCTGCCCCTGTCAGGGATGCACCAACGTGACTGGAATTGCTGCAATCCCCAAGGGGAGCAGGCAGGCACCAACCCCAGCAAGAATTCAGAGATCAATTTCAAATGAAATGTATTTAAAACTATTTCTTTATATATATATATATATATATATATATATATATATATATATATATATATATATATATATATATATATTTATAGATGTAATATTTATTTTTATATATCTCTATGTCTTTATATATATTTATATTTACATATATAATATTTAATTTTTTATATATAAATCTAAGTCTTTAGATATATATATTTATATTTACATATGTAATATTTATTTATATATATGTAAATCTACATCTTTAGATATATATTTATATTTACATATATAATATTTATTTATACAGATAAATCAACGTCTTTAGATATATATTTCTATCTACATACATAATATTTATATATATAAATCTACATATTTTGATATACTTATATATATAATATTTATTTATATATATAAATCTATGTCTTTTGATATATATTTATATTTACATATATAATGTTTATTTAGATATATATAAAACTATGTATTTTTATCTATTTATATGTATAATTTATTTATATAGATATAAAAATCTATGCCTTTAGATGGATTTCCAGCTGAGCCTATAAAAATCAGATGTTTGGGAAGGGTACCACGAGCTACTCACTTCCAAAGCAAGAAGCAAGAAGTTTTTTAATTTTGCTGAAATAAAAGCCATTTATTGTGTCTGCTGGGAGCCAAGGACCTTCTCACCCTGTGAGAGGAGCACACAGGGCTCAGCTGATCCCCTGATTTTTATAAACCCAGCTGGGTTGGGATGGGGCTCCCACACCCATCCCAGGTAGGTCCCACTCCTGCTGCAGCTGGGACATCACAATTAAAGAGGCAAATAAAGGCATTGGAAGCTGCCCCTGTCAGGGATTCACCAATGTGACTGGAATTGCTGCACTCCCCAAGGGGAGCAGGCAGGCACCAACCCCAGCAAGAATTCAGAGATCAATTTCAAATGAAATGTATTTAAATCTATGTCTTTAGATATATACATATATATATATATATATATATATATATAAATAGATATAGATAGATAGATATAGATATATGTATTTAGATATATATTTATATATATATTTATATTTTATATATAAACGATGTAATTATATATATATATATATATATATATATATACACACACATATATATACATATAGTTGAGCCCACAAAAAACCAGATGTTTGGGAAAGGGTGCCAGCACTGGCACTACGAGCTACTCACCTCCAAAGCAAGAAGTTTTTTAATTTTGCTGAAATAAAAGCCATTTATTGTGTCTTCTGGGAGCCAAGGACCTTCTCACCCCATGAGAGGAGCACACAGGGCTCAGCTGATCCCCTGATTTTTATAAACCCAGCTGGGTTGGGATGGGATGGGATGGGATGGGGGTCCCACCCTCCCCTGCTGCAGCTGGGACATCACACAGGAGCCTCTCCTGCTACTCCCCACATCTGCAGCTTTTATTGCAACATCAGCACAGGAGCCTCTCCTGCTGCTCCCCACATCTGCAGCTTTTATTGCAACATCAGCACAGGAGCCTCTCCTGCTACTCCCCACATCTGCAGCTTTTATTGCAACATCAGCACAGGAGCCTCTCCTGCTGCTCCCCACATCCACAGCTTTTATTGCAACATCAGCACAGGAGCCTCTCCTGCTGCTCCCCACATCCACAGCTTTTATTAGCAGCTCCCTGCTCCTGTCTCAGCCTGCATTAAACACAAATGAACTCACGCTGCACAGGCTCTGCCTGTTTACTCTGTTTGTCATTTAATCCCCCTGGTGCTCAGACAGCCTCTAATCTTTCTGTGTGTTGCAAGAATTGAACATTTAGCCTCAAGTACAGGAAAAATGGAGGGAACAAGATGGAAAATTAATATTTCTATAACACATGGAGACACACACACCATGTTTTACAGCGCTCTGAACGCTGCCTGAGAAGGAGCTGCTTCTCCAGCCTTACAAACTCAATCCTGCTTTTTCATTTAAAGGTCAAACTGTACAAGCAAGTTTTTAAGATTTCAGGTCTTGGAGGCCAAGAGGTTCTCATTTAGCACCAGCCAACAGAACAAACCCAAAGCACAAGTGCACTGGTTCAGAAAGCCACTGGGGTTCACCCAGCCTGACAACAGAATGTTAATGCCCAGCCCTATGGGCACCTGTCAGGATTTGATATTTTTTAAACTGTCTACTCATGCATAAAATGAATATTTATTCATCCCTCTCTGGTTGTTTGCCAGGGAGTTATTTTAAGCTCCTTGCTTCTGGTGTAACATATTCCTCTCCCACTCCCATCCTTGCCTACACTGTCTCTGACACTGTAGGCATCTCTCCCTGAGAAAGGAAATTAAAAAAAAAAAAAAAAAAAAAAAGGAGAGCCTGCAATATTAATGGAAGAACACAGGAAGGTTAGAAAAAATGTCTTGACCTTCACAGTTTTTTACTCAATGACATAAAAGGAGTTAGAAGAGAATGCAAGCATATCTTAAGGTCAAAAACCACACCAGCTGTTAAATTAGTCTTTTTGTACACCACAAAACTGAGTTAAAAGAAGGACTTCACTCATATTTCTGTCCAAACTCACACGTGTTTTACTTAGGGCAGAGAAACTCAAGCATTTCACTCTATAATACAATATTTTACACAGTTCATTTGGAGTTCAGAATAGTTTCTGCTCTTTTATACTTTTTATGGGCCAGACTTCGAAATTGCATTTCTCAGTTTGCTGTTAATATCCACATCTCAGGCTGGAGAGTTTATTCTGTGCTTCGTGCACATGTGTCACTGCCATTAATGCAAACGGAATGGAGTCAAAACAGAGCACTGAGGGGGAAAAAGCCCTCACTAATCCTTTATCACCTCAGTGGGAAGAAAAGTGATTTGTGGAGCATGGGAAGGCAGAGATCAGCTACAACAATGCCAAGGTTTTCCTGGGAGCTGCAGGATATTCCTTGTGCACTGGGAGGGAGGGAGGATAAGCTACAAAACCATGGAATAACAGAGCCCAGTCGCTGCTGCCTCCAACAATTGGCTTTTTTATGGTGGGAGAAGCAATCCCTGAACTGCAGCTCCTGATTCTGCCCCTGGGGTCTTGCAGCAGGTGGAAAACCAGGACAGCCCCAGGTGTGGGCAAGCTGGAGCTGGACAGCTGGAACCCCACCCTGCTGCCACCCCTGGGGAATTGGGAAAGGGGATTGGGGCTGGAACCCCACCTGATGCTGTCCCTGGGGAGGGGGATTTGGGTTGGATTTGCCATTTTGCTCCCCAGTTTTGCTCTGGGACTGACAGAGGCTGATCACAGGCTGCCCAGGGAATGCCCCTGGATCCGTGGAAGTGTTCAAGGACAGGTTGGATGGGCTTGGAGCAGCCTGGGACAGTGGAAGGTGTCCCTGCCCATGGCAGGGGGTGGGACAGGATGGGTTTTAAGGTCCCTTCCATAATTTTGATAATGGATAAATTCTTTTATGTTGTTGTTCCCTGAGCAGCCCTTTCCTGGCTGTTTGCTGCAGGTGCCTCTTAGGACAACCCAGATTAGGAGAAAAGAGAATCAGCTCCTAGAGAAACCTAACTCTGGTCCTCACTTGTCTCTGTTCTTGTTTTCAGGGACCAACGTGGGCAAATGCCTCACAAAGGACTCAAAACAACTTCAAACTTGAAGAATTTTTGGGGTCCAAATGTTTCCCTTTGCAGGTTCAGAAAATCCCAGACTGGTTTGGGTTAGAAAATCCCAGACTGGATATGTTGATATGCTCCATCTATAAAAAAACATGGATTAAAACCCACATTGAAACATTTAAAATGTTATCTGTGTACCACAGACACAGCTGACAAGGACAGCCTCTGACTATGATCCATCACTGCAAATGTGTGAGAGAATTCAAACTGACAGCATTAGAGCTTTTTGATTGATTTATCACTTTGTAATCAATGTTTCTTGATTTGCTCTCCAATATAGATTTTTCCCCAAAGAAGAAGGAGATAGAGGGCAAGGGTAATAATCTTTATGTTCATGGCCTATAATAATTAATCAGACACTGGACTACTCATCAGCATGGCAAAAATTAATTCAACACATTTGTCAGCCCCTCTCATCGTTTACCAAATTATTCCTTTAAATAACTTTGTCAGATTATTCCTTTAAATATCTCAGCCAAACTGATCGTGGAGCCCTGAAAATGTTAAAGATAGAACTCTAAAATGTTAGGCTTTGTGTTTTCTCAGATCACTGCACCTGCGTAAGCAGTATGATAAATAATATAATTGTTAGATGTGATGATTGTTTAGTAATTAAGTATAATTATTATATAACCATAAGAAGAATCATGAGAAAGTAGGTTGGAAATTTAACGGGGGCTATGTTTAGCTGAAATCTATGTATACAATAGAACAATGTCAGTTTAATAATTAACATGAAAGTTATGTAAGGATGGAGTATAAAACACCTTCACCTCCAGTGTATGGTCAGAATCAGATTTGGGTTGTAATACCCCAATTCCCAGAGCTCTTAATTAAAAAGCACCACATATAATCACCACGTGATGATGTGTTTTTGAACACTAACAAAACCACAGCTTCTACTTTTGCAAACAACATTTGCCAGAACACGAACAAACACCCGGCATTCCTGAAACGCTGAAATTCAGCCCTGGAGGAGGAATAATGAAACCAAACAGGAGTCTGTGCCCCAGGCAGCCCCAACAGGAATGGTTTTAGTCACCTTTCACCACCAGGCTGCCCGTGCTGCTGGCTGTCCCAAAGTGGTTGGTGGCAATGCAGGTGTAGCTCCCCGCGTCCGCCTTGGTGACGTTGACGATGCGCAGGCTGCCGTCGTCCAGGACAGTGATTCTGCAAAGACACCAGGCACAGCACATTTATTTCCCTTTTTTTTTAAGCCTCAAAAAACCAAAACTTCAGCCCTTAGAGGCTCCCGTCATCCAGGACAGTGATTCTGCAAAGACACCAAGCACAGCACATTTATTTCCCTTTTTTTTTTTTAAGCCTCCACAAAACCAAAGCTTCAGCCCTTGCAGGCTCCCATCGTCCAGGACAGTGATTCTGCAAAGACACCAGGCACAGCACATTTATTTCCCTTTTTTTATTTAAGCCTCCACAAAACCAAAGCTTCAGCCCGTGTTTCTTTTGGCTAAGGTTGGTTTGAAAGGTACAAAATGCAAGTGGAGGTCTGTACATCTCACTGGGTCTCAAACACAAGGCACCACTCAGGCTCTGTGCTCTGCAGCAAGGCCAATCCCTGAGGATTTCTTTCCAAACTGCTTATTTTTGTTTTATTTATAATTGCTTCACTGGAATTCCCTTTATAAACAGATTTTAGGGGGAATAATAGTATCATATGGGGGAGAATAATAGTATAATAGTAGTAGTGAGAAAAAAAACAAAATAAGCAAGTTCTTTTACAAATAAAAATTAAAAATTAAAAATAAAAAATTAAAAAAAATAAATAAAAATAAAAGAGTAAAAAAATAGAAATAAAAATTAGAAATAAAAAATTAAAACAATTAAAAATAAAAATTAAAAATAAAGGCCACCAATAACAGTTTGTTCCTTCTGAGTGTGCACTAATGATGGTGGTGCAGCAGCAGCCAGCCCTGCCCTGCCCTGCCCAGGGAGATGATGCACACCTCCACGGATGCTCTCCATAAATCCTGACTGCATCCTTTACATGAGCTCTCTGTGTCCTCACTCCAGGGCAGCTTTCATTCACACCTCAGCAGCTCGTGGAGGTTTTTTCCACACTCTGTGCTCAGCCCTCTCTCTCTCCATGGCAGCCCCACTGCTGTGCCAGGCAGATGTGCTGGACCAGGGGTTCCCTTCCTGAGCTTTTCCAGCAGGATCATGGCTGTTCACCACCTCAGTCCCCACCTCTGTGCCAGTGTGTCACTCAGGGGTTTGCTGCACTGGTGCCTGCAGGTTTCAATGTCCTGTTTCACCCCCATGCTCTGCTCACCTGCACCTCCCCACCTGAGCAGGGGGGGGTTTGCAGTCTCTGGAGGGCAGCAGGCAGGTGAGGATGGAATGTGGGTTCCTGGGTGATCCCCACCCACTATTCCCCATCCTCCTTGTTCTATTTCACAGGAGCATTCAGGCTCCCCCTGTTCTCTCAATGAGCTTTGCTTCCTGTTATGGGTTTTATTTTTTCTGCTCTAAGTCAGTGCACACAGAAAACCTGATTTTGCCCAGTAAATCCCACTGGAACGTGAATGACTTGTGCCCTGTGGAGGCATCACCTAAGGAGACTCCAGAAAAACCTTTCTCCCACCCTTAAATCACTTCTTTTTGCCACATTTTTGCCTCCTCAGAATCACATCCTGCAGCACAATCTGCTTTCTCAGCTTCACCCACTTGCACTGCTGCACGGAAAATCTTGTATTAATTCCTGCCTTGCCCTGCTCAATTATTTCCCAATTTCACTAAAACAAAGAACCCTTCCTGTATCCTTAATGCCAACAGAACTCTGCACAAATGAACTGAGAAATCATCAGGAAAGAACCTCAGCAACAACAGGGGCAGTGCTCCAGGGGGATCAGGGGGCACTTCCCTCCTGGGGAGGATTTAGGGATCACCTGGAGCCTTGGGACAGCCCTGGGACAGCCCTGGGACAGGCTGGGACAGCCCTGGGACAGGCTGGGACAGCCCTGGGACACCCCTGGGACAGGCTGGGACAGCCCTGGGACACCCCTGGGACACCCCTGGGACAGGCTGGGACAGCCCTGGGACAGCCCTGGGACAGCCTGGGACAGCCCTGGGACAGGCTGGGACAGCCCTGGGACAGGCTGGGACAGCCCTGGGACAGCCTGGGACAGCCCTGGGACAGCCCTGGGACAGCCCTGGGACAGCCTGGGACAGCCTGGGACAGCCTTGGGACAGGCTGGGACAGCCCTGGCACAGCTGACCAAAGGCACAAACTCAAGCACCAAGGGCCCCTTGTGGCTCCCTGGCTCCTGCAGCCACAGGGCTGGGCAAGGTCTGCAGGGGCACTGAGGAGCCCCAGCTCACCCAGGAGCTGCTGAGGGTGCCCTTGGCACTCCCCATGGGCACACACGAGCACAGAGCCCCCGTTCACAGAGCTGCCTCCCCAAATGGCACAGGCTGGGTGGCTGTGCCAAGCGAGGAGGAGGAGGAGGAGGAGGAGGAGGAGGAGGGTGGCACAGGATGCTCTGAGAGCAGTCACCCATCTCTGCCCTGCCTCAGCTCTGCCTGACCTGGCCCTGCAGCAGCCCAAAAGGCACAGGGCAGCAGGCAGGGAGCAGGGACAGGGGTGATATTTCACCCATCAGCAGCAGGGATATTAACAGGAGATGCTCAGCTGGTTTATGGTCCCCAAATCGTTAATGTCACTGCAAATCAGAGAAAAATCAAAGCAGATAAAAAATATCCATTAGTAAAAAAGAAAAAAGACAATTTAAGATACTTTAGCATCCTTATAGGAAGAAAGGTCATCTATTTTAAACACAGTATTTTAAAGAGAGAATCTGGGGGTCTGTACTGTCAGCTGGAGATTTCAGGTCCACAGGGACCAAAGACAGGTCTGAAATGAGCAGATAAAAGCATTGCTTGTTTCCTAAACTGCAGCATTGGCTCCACTGCACCAAGAGCTCCCGTGTCAGTGCTGTCATTTGTTTCTGAGGGGCCCCAGTGGCACAGATTTGCTCCTGTGGCAGTGGCTGCAGCTCAGGGATGGGAGGGGAGCAGGGCAGGGAGGTTTCTCTCCTCTCCAGCCCTCCCTGGGCACACATCAGAGCTGCTGATGCTGCACCAAACCCACGCTGGCCCCAGCAGGGCAGGGCAGCACCAGCAGCTCCCCAGGAATGGTTTCCTGCTCTTATCAGTTCCAGGTCTTCAGGAACAACGGGGCCTCTCTGAAAGCTCAAGGTGCCCTTGGAAAGCATTAAAATTCCAATCAATGCAAAGCAGGACAAGCTCAGCATTGTGCTCCAGCACTGCCCCACCAGGCTCTGCCCTCCTTCCCTCCCTCCACACTTCTGCCACCCCAGGAAACCCAGAAAAAGTGCAGTTTTAGATTATTTCTGCACAGTTCAGGTTTTATTTTTGGTTATTTACACTTTATTTTCAGCCATATGGCTGCAAGCTATTTACTGGCTAATCTCTTCCATGGATCATTTTAATTGTGTCTGTTGATGAGGCCGGATTTAATTTCAAATTCTAATGCCTATTCTGTCTCTGTCATTCTCCTGCTATTGCTTTCCTTCTCAGTTGTCTTTATTCCCAGTGTCAGGCTGGTTTTTAGGTGAGGAGGACTGGAAGGCCCTGGGGACCCCTTTGGATCAGGACACCAATCCAGCTGTGGCACATCTCAGGGTGTGCTGTCTTTATTTCCTTCCCTTCCTAAGCTGAGACTGAGCTCCCAGGCTTTACCCTGAGCCCACAGACATCCTTTAACCCAGGAAGGTTTGCAAAGAGCTCAGGAGGGACCTGAATTCTCCAAAGGCCTCCCCAGAGAGCCCCAGGGACGTTTCATTCTCATCTGGTCTCTCAGCACCTCCCTCCAAACTCCCGAAAACGAGCAGCATTAAAAGTGACAGATAACTGTACAAGTTAACTGATTTTTTCCAAATAAATCAGACCATTAAAACCTCTCTGTGACTCATTGATTAGGAGGCCTTATGGTTATGTGGCTCTTTTTGCTGAAGCTGCTTTTCTACAGCGAATGTTTTGTCCTCTAATCTGAATCCAATGCGCTAAAAGTTAACAAATAATTATTTGAACACTTGGAAATTTGTTACAGTTAGTTGAGAAGGGAGGAAGGCCTCTCACTGATATTGCTAATTCCCAAATTTTCTTTGCAAATCTATCTGCATTAAATGAGTTGAGAGGCTCATTGTGGGCCACTGAGTTCTCAAACTGCTAATTGGCTGGAAGCAAACAACCCTTCAGCCACAGCTTCCAGCAGTTTGGGTGAAAAAGTTCTTCCAAGACACAAAGTTCCAAGTGGCTGAAGCACTGCTCAGTGTGCTCTCTGCTCTGAAATGCACCCTCAAAATGTTTTCTAACCAGATGCCTGGGAAGGCATAAAAACAAACCACATTTCCCATAAACACACACATCAAACAAAGGGCTGGCTGCTGAGTGTGCACCTCTTTAAACCACTGCAAACTCAACAAAGGAGCTACTGGCTTGCCATTAAATGTTCTGGGTTCCCTGACTCTACTAACAGCAGTGGTGACAATAAATAAAAATATAAATCTCTTCTTGCCCAGGTTAATGAACTGTTCTGCTGCTAATGTCACTGCTAATCAGAGAAAAATCAAAGCAGATAAAAAATATCCATTAGTAAAAACAGAAAAAAGACAATTTAAGATACTTTAGCATCCTTATAGGAAGAAAGGTCATCTATTTTAAACACAGCATTTTTAAGAGAAAATCTGGGGGTCTGTGCTGTCAGATGGAGATTTCAGGTCCACAGGGACCAAAGACAGGTCTGGAATGAGGAGATAAAAGCATTGCTTGTTTCCTAAACTGCAGCACTGGGTTCCACTGCACCAAGAGCTGCCCATGTCAGTGTTTGGATCCAAACTCTCCTGGTGACAAAGGACCTTTGGAAATCTGCAAACAAAATCCCTCCCCAGCCTTCCCCAGCCACTTCAGCAGCAAAAGGGAGGGGTCCCTGAACACTTCACAGCACCCTAAAGGAGCTGACAGGCCCAGGGCTCCCAGAGCAGCTCCTGTGACACAGCAGCAGCTGAGTCGCCTCCAGGATGGAGGGAACAGGGCAGGTGGGATTCATGGAGCCCACTCCCAGGAGCAGATAAACATTCCTCAGGCAGTGACATGTGCATTTAGAGATAGAAATTGTCCTGTGGAGCTCAGGAAGAGTTTTATCACCGACTCTGTGAAAATGAGATCAAGCCCTTGCTTGGAATGGAAAGGAAAGAGGAAATCAGGAAATCCAAGTCCCCGAGCACATCACAAACCTGAGTGTCAGTCAACACCTCCGTGGAAATCTCACCTCTGGGGGCTTGGCTGCATCACCTGCAGCTCCCAAAACGTTCCTGCTGCTCAGCTTGGCCTCCTGCTCTGACAGAACATTCCCTTAAAACCCCAGGCTCAGAGCATCCACCAGAACATCCTGCTCTGGAGTTTAACTGAGAAATCCTCTGCGGCTCCAGGAGCAAACAGGTTCTGCAGGATATAAATTCCATTCATATCCACATGTTTCCACCTTGCAAAGCCAGAGTGGCTGGAGCTCACCTGACCTTGCAGGGGGAAGCCTTTGACAGGTGAGAAGAAGGGTCAGGCCCTGACCTTGCCAGCAGGAATGGTTCCCAATCTCTCCTGACCTTCCCAGCAGGAATGATGATTCCCAATCCCTCCTGACCTTCCCAGCAGGAATGGTTCCCAATCCCACCTGGCCTTCCCAATCCCAGCTGACCTTCCAGCAGGAATGGTTCCCAGTCCCACCCTGGCCTTCCCAGCAGGAATGATGATTGCCCATCCCTCCTGACCTTTCCAGCAGGAATGATGATTCCCAATCCCACCTGACCTTCCCAGCAGGAATTATGATTCCCAATCCCTCCTGACCTTCCCAGCAGGAATGGTTCCCAATCCCTCCTGACCTTCCCAGCAGGAATGGTTCCCAATCCCTCCTGACCTTCCCAGCAGGAATGGTTCCCAATCTCTCCTGACCTTCCCAGCAGGAATGGTTCCCAGTCCCACTTGACCTTCCCAGCAGGAATGGTTCCCAGTCCCACAGCACTGCTCAGCCAGGTGGCACGGCAGGGATCCCTCAATGCATTCCTCACAGCTTGCCCTCTATTTCTCTGTTCAGCAGGTGGAAACATGTGGCTATGAATGGAATATGAATGGAATATGAATGGAATATGAATGGAATATGAATGGAGTACAAATGCAGAGCATGTGGCAGCCTGGGTGTGCCTCCCCTTCCCGAGGGACCCAGCACAGCCCCAGCCCTGCAGATCACAGCTCTCTGCTCCTTCACAGCAAAAGGCTCAGAATTACAAAGTGATTTTTTTCATTTTTTTTCCCCCTCTCAAATGGTTTCATTAGCCCTGCTGCAATGGAGTAAGGTATTTTGTTTTCTTATCTAATCATTTTAGCATTTTAATTTCTGAAATACAAGCATAACTACCCTTGCTTTCACTCCTGATTAAACACACGCAGCTGAAATATTTCATGCTTAGCCAAGTGAATATTTTAAGTATTTTTTTCCCCCCACGAAACAATGCTTAGGATGTCCGATCCTTTTTCTATTACAGGGAGAAAAGATGTCTTAGAGCAAGCATTCAAATGAATGTCAGCTGCAAGAAACACACACTGAGTGCAATTTGAGATAAAACTACCATTGATCCCTTCATGTACAGCCTTTGTGGCAGTGGTGACGTGGCTGTTGAAAAGAGACACTGGTGCCAGAGTTCTCCTAAGAGATAATCCGTCTTCTGAGAGAGGATTTAGGTTAAATGTACCTGTGAAAAACAGTGTATTTCAGCTGACATGATGAATGGCCTATTGTATATTGTATGCTGTGCCTGGGCTGGGGGCTGGAGGCAGAGAAGAAAGCAGAAGCACCAGGCAGCCCTGACTGCAGTCTCAGCAGTGTATTTGTTCCCTCTTTTCCCAGAGTTCCTTGGCAGGAATATCTGGAGCAATTTTTAGCCTAACAGCAACTTTGCCTCATGCCACAACTCCGGGCAATTGCATTATTTATCAAATTATTTTTATTTCCATCAGACATCTTTGTAGCTGTTTATCACCTTTTAAATAATGCTTGCCATGCAGTGGGGGTTATTAAAATGATCTCAGTGATGTGGTACTGGCCATTAGGCTATTTTGGGCAAGCAGTGAGGTTTATAAATCCTCACAGATTTCACTACTCAGGGCACCCAGAATCAGGGACACAGCCCACGAGTGCCTGCTCATCACTTGGAGAATGGGCTGGTTCAGGGTACAGCCACAGGTAAAAAATAACCCCTGTGGCCCTGGTGTGCTGTCCCCAGGTATGATTCCAACCTTTGTGTGGCATAAATAACTCTCAGGCAGGTCAGAGCTTTCTGTTTGCTTCATCTCCAATAAAACACCCCAAGGTCCAAGCCAGGCTCCTGGGGCTCCAAACTCTGATTGTGCACAGGGGACAGCCCTGACCCTAAAGCCCACCCAGCCCCTGCCATGCCACAGGTGCACTCCAGGCTCCCCCTGATCTCTCAGTGAGCTTTGCTTCCTGTTATGGGTTTTATTTTTCTGCTCTAAGTCACTGAACCTGATTTTACCCAGTAAATCCCACTGGAACGTGAATGACTTGTGCCCTGTGGATGCATCACCTAAGGAGACTCCAGAAAAACCTTTCTTCCACCCTAAAATCACCTATTTTTTTGCAACATTTTTGCCTCCTCAGAATCACATCCTGCAGCACAATCTGCCTTCTCACCCTTCACCAACACCATTCCAAACCCTCAGCACCCCCTCAGCAGCCAGGGCTTCCAGGCTGGGCTTCATCCTCCTCCTGTCACTCCAGATGTTTCTGAACAGGGGGGACAAAGGGACACCACCACCACCAGGGTGGGACATCAGCACAGCCTGAGGGGTCACAGCACCAACCTGAGCCAGGAGGGGACAAGCTGGGTCAGCTCTCAGCTGTCAGGTAAATCCAAGGGAAGGCAGGATGATCCCTGTGCTGGAGTTTTCCATTTCATTTCCATCCAAACTCCCAACTGAGTGGACTCTCAGGCTCCTACACACCTGCACCTTCCTGCCCTGCTGGCTGTGCCTCACCCAGAGCTGCTGCAGGGTTCATTTGTCTGTGAGGACCTGTCTTTTCATGGTTCACAGAGGAGCCTGAGATAATTTAGAGCCTCTGTCCAAGCCCATTTAATTTAGTGCATGTCTCTCTCTCAGTGAAGGCAGCAGTAGATAACTCCTGCCTTATCCATGACAACTGACAGGCCTCTTAACAGCAACTCCCTATAATTAATTTTCAGGTAAGAACTATATTTGCTCTAAATAAACTGAGGGAAAATCCTGTTGCATTGACTTCATTAGAACATCTCCCACTTCCCAATGTGGGAAGCCATTCCCCCTTGTCCTGGCACTGTCTGTCCATGGAAAAAGTCACTCTCCCTCTTTTAGTACTGACTTATCATAAAAACCTGTAAATAACATTCTAAAGAGAAAGAAAAAAATAGAACATCTTAGCTCAGATAACCAGTTTTGATATAATAGTAGTGCCCCTTTGGAAGCATCCAACAGCACACTGCCACTGAATTCAGCATCAGCTTAAACCAGCCATGGATCTGGCATCCTACATTTGCCCACAATTTTCTTTTTCCACCAATTGTGTATCTGCAGTGACAGAGCAGTCCAAAGCAATAATGCTGCATCCAGCCATTATTAATATCTATAAACACAAAAGCTGTGGTTTGTCATCATCTTCCCTTCACTCTGTACGTTTTTAAGACAAGTCTGGAGTGACAGAACCTCATCCTGATGGAGCAGGGAGGCAGCAGGAAAGGAAGGGAGCATTTACAGCTATTAGGGACTTCATGTAGATTGTTCAGAGATGCCTGGAGTAATAATTCACATACAAAAATATCCCCAGGTTATCTAAGAAGAACAGTTCTCTGGAAAATATCTTCCTTTAGGGATGCTGATAACGGGAGGAAACAAATGAAAACCAAACACAAGAACTGTGAGGGACCCTGAAGGGAGCGAGGGGGCTGTGGAGAATTTCAAATAATAGAAACCTTTTTGCCTTCTCTCTCCAAGCACTTTTTTTTTTACTACACACAAAATTAAAATAAATACAGTCAGAAAGCCCATGCCACCAAAATAAATATTTGAGCAAGCAGATTTGAGCAAAGCAAAGCTTTGTTTTTACAACAGCTTTCGTTCCTGAGATGCGAGGCAGTGACAATTTGATACGGGAAGATTCTGCAAGTCCACAAGGGTCTGATGGTGCAAAGAGCCAATTTTCCATTGATTTTGGTGGGAAATGCAGACCAGCCCCCAGGGAAATGGATTTTTTGACACAGCCCCTCCAGCTGGCAGTTTATTTTACACACAAAGCTGACTGATAAACCATGAACATGATGGCACCGCGAGGGACAGGCGTGCTCCACTCTCCAAACAAAAGGCTCAGGACCTGGCCCAGCTCTTCTGGTGGCAGTGGAGGAGCAAAACACCCTGGAAAGCACTTCATGAAAAGCTGAGCCCTCCCTTTCTGCACAATTAGCCAGCAGAGACACAGCTCTCCACACGCGTCCTCCTGCGCTCGCAAGCGAGGAAAATCCTGTCTGGGCAGCAGCAAAGGCACTCCTGCTTTCACTCCATCTAATGCTCACTGAAATATTTGCTGTGCTCATTCTTCCAGGGCACTGGCTGTAGCCCAAGGCATGGGAATTAAATGACTTCTAGTCCACAGAGAGGGACAGTGGAAATCCAAGGAATCGTGTTTGGAGTGCACATCCAGCCACCCACGCCAACAACGCATTCCTGAAAAGGACAAGCCACCACCCTCTACCTACAGCAACCACTGTGGAGGTTTGTAGAGCATGACAATCAAAGGAAACTCCACTGGAGCTGCTAAAAATTATTCTCTTATGAGAAAAAACATCCATGCAAGATTTTCAGTGCCTCAGCTGCTGACACAAAGGGTTTCGGGGAGCGTTCGTGAGATCCGAGCAGAGGCAGCAAATGCATTCTCAGCTTATTTGTTCCAGCTGATACCACCCGAATTCAAGCCCAAAGGCACAGCCTTTCAAAGATAACACATCTTTCCCTCTGGTTCCAACAAAAAATGCCCAAAGTACAATGAGAAATTATGCACTCAGCTTGTAATGGACATTAACAGGTTTGTGAGGTCCCAGGACACATTTACACGATTTCAAAATGATGCTTGAATAGCCATCAAAAATATCACCAAGTCTGAAATGTTCATTAGGAATCCTTCTTCCCCTTTAGACATGTAATGATTTCCTTGGATTCTAAAAGTGCATCTCAAAGTATGGCCCTAACTGTAAAATCATTGCTTGTTTGCTCTTCACCACAAAAACACCCACAAGAAGGAACATCTGATAATAACTTTTTCCTTCGAAATGCTACAGACATACTAAAATCATTATTAGCTGGAGGACAAGCAGGAAGCTGCACATCAACTCCAAAGAGCACTCAGGAGGCTGATGTCAGGCATTTCTTTGGGAAGCAGTGGCTGCAGGGTGTGCTCACCACGGAGCAAACCCCATCCTGCTCCCTCCTGTGGGGAGGGACCAGCTGTACACAGAGGGAGGAACAACTTGTAGCTGTGTGTTCAGCACCCAGAGATGAATTTAATAATCATAAAACCTTGAGAGAGCTCAAGCAGGAAAAGCAGCAAGTGACACATTTCTTTTAAGGATGTCAGCACAGGACACATCTGGCTGTGATCCAAGAGGTTGGACCCCTCAGGGACAGAGCTCCGGATCCTTCACCCCCTCCACCACTGCAAGCAGAATTCTGCTTTTAAAATTAATCCACAAGCACCAAGGTGAAAGCCTGATGAGCTCTCTTGACCCCTTGTGACAGGTTTCTCTTAAGGATATCTCCATCCTGCTTTTAAGGATGTCAACACAGGACACGTCTGGCTGCACTCCACAGGTCAGATGCCTCTGGGACAGAGCTCTGGATTCTTCACCCTCTCCACCTCTGCAGACAGAGCTCTGCTTTTAAATTGAATACACAAGCACCAGGTGAAAGCCTGCTGATTTCTCTTGGCCCCCTGTGACACATTTCTCCTAAGGATATCTTCATCCTCTTTTAACAGGACACAGCTGGGTGTGCTCTGGTGGTCACATGCCTCTGGGACACAGTTCTGCATCCTTCGCCCTCTCCAAGAGCTCTTAAAATTTTAAAGAGCTTTTAGAGTTAACTCACAAGCACCAGGTGAAAGCCTTTGACTTCCCCTGAGCACCTGGGCACAGCAGCCCTGGGGGTTTGTTCCCAGCCTGGCTCCAGCAGCAGCACAGGCAGCAGGGATGCCCTACACGTGTCTCACGGAGCCCTACAGCAACAGCACGCTGCAAATGATGTGCTGGGACACAGGAACAGATTGCTGATGTTGCAGGAGCTGTGGCACGGCGTGAGGGACAGGCTCACTCCAGCTGGAGCTTGGCAGAGGCTGGGACTGAGCTCGTCAGTTTGTGCAAACTGAAATCAGCTCCTGCTTCTACAGGAGCAGATGGGAGAAATGGAGATTTTAGGGATCAGCCTAATTATTGATGCACACAAAATACACCAGCACCAAACCTGGATTCTACACAAGTCCCTAATCCTTCTCATCTAACCTTTAGCTGGAAACACTTATAGAATCATAAAATCATTTTTAGGTAAAGCCCTTGAAGACCACTGAGTCCAACTGTTAACCCGGCACTGCCAAGGCCACCGCTGACCCCTGTGCCCAAGTGCCAAATCCTTTTAATCCTCCAGGGATGGGGACTCCACCACTTTCAGTGCTAAAACATGGTGTGATCATAGAATCAGGATGGGTTGGGTTGGGAGGGACCCTAAAGCTCACCCCTGCCATGGGCAGGGACACCTTCCATGGGCCAGGCTGCTCCAAATCCCAATCCAGCCTGGCTTGGGCACGTCCAGATCAGCACAGAGTTAAACCAGCTCCTGCTGGCAAACAGCTTATGAACAGGAGGCCATCAGGGACAATGGCTTTCCAAGACTTCTGACCACCAAATCCAGTGGCTTCCTGGTTCATTTTATTCTCTTTCTGCAGCAAATTGGTTAAAATAAGTGGACAAGTCAGTTGTTTCAGATGTTGCAATGAAGTAGAGCCATCTCTGCCACGGTCTTTGCAAAGTGAGATGAATGATGGACAAACTTCAGAAAGCCATTTGCAGGGTGTCATTTTTCATCTTGCCTGGGCAGGATGTAATGAAAACCCGACAAGTTATTGATGGTTTGGTTACCTGTCTGCCTTCAAGAAATTGCACAGGTGCTTTATGTAAAAAAAAAAAATAAAATACAAAGAGTCAACACAATTAATGGGAAGCAATGATGGGAAGCATCCTTTGAGGTTTTCTTTTCTACTGAAGTGTCACTAGGCTGTGTGTCCAAAAGACACTGCTGGCAATTCATCTCTCAAGCAATCAGGATAAAAATATCACCATGGTTTGTACCCTGGCATCAGCCTGGGAAAGATGTGCTGTCTTGTCCTCTTGCCATTTTCTTTCTGGCTGTTTAAAGTAATTAAGCATTAATTAGGAGGTTTGAGGCAACAAATATAAAACTGGAATTTATACAACTTTTTGTACTCATGACATGCTGGAAGAGTGGGAGAGAAGTTTTTCTTGTTCAATTATCCTCCTAGGCTGTCCAGACTCCAGGCTGTGGTGGAGAGAACAGTGAAATACCTGGGAAAATCTGGACCAAATTACTGAAATCTTGGAGCAGAGCAGCCAGTTTGGGTGACAAATCACAGCAGCTGTCTGGGGGTGCAGTTCTCTGTGCTGGTGCTCACAGGGGTCCCAGGATGAGGGAAGAGATGAGAACCTTGACTCCATGTTTCAGAAGGCTGATTTGTTATTTTATGATATATATTATATTAAAAGAAAATGATATATTAGAACTATACTAAAAGAATAGAAGAAAGGATTTCATCAGAAGGCTTGAAAGGAATAGGAAATGAATGGAATGATAATAAAATCTTGTTACTGACCAGAGTCTGAGCCAGCTGACTGTGATTGGCCATTAATTAAAAACAACCACATGAGGCCAATCAAAGATCCACCTATTGCATTCCACATCAGCAGATAATCATTGTTTATATTTCCTTTCTGAGGCCTCTCAGCTTCTCAGGAGAAAAGATCCTGGCAAAAGGATTTCTCATAGAATGTGTCTGTGCCAGTTCTCTGTCCCCAGTGTGAGTTACCCCAGCACTCCCTACACTCCAAACACTCCATGGCTGAGCTTGCTGAGAAAATGCCACCACGTGCTGCTTCCCTGGGCTTTTGTTGGCTTTCAGCTCCAAAAAGGACCAATGTTCCTCCTGTAAGCACTGTGGTGTGCAAGCTCACACATCCCAGAGCTCGCCAGCCCTGCCAGACAATGGGAGCAGCCATGGGAGCATTTCCATGAGGATGGTGAGTGTGCCTGGGGTCCCTGGGTCAGATCCTGCTCTAACAAAGTGCACCAGGAGGGGCCCTGGGTCAGATCCTGCTCTAACAAAGTGCTCCAGGAGGGTTCCTGGGTCAGATCCTGCTCTAACAAAGTGCTCCAGGAAGGTCCCTGGGTCAGATCCTGCTCTAACAAAGTGCACCAGGAGGGGCCCTGGGTCAGATCCTGCTCTAACAAAGTGCACCAGGAGGGTTCCTGGGTCAGATCCTGCTCTAACAAAGTGCACCAGGAGGGGCCCTGGGTCAGATCCTGCTCTAACAAAGTGCTCCAGGAGGGTCCCTCTGTACAGAAACTTGTTTAATTAAGATAACAGATGTTGCTACCACACAACTCACAGGGAATGGTTGTTTAATTGGACACTTTCATATTCTTTGCTACCAGCACAGAACATAATTTGGTTTTTTATGCATTTCTTTCCTTACAATTAAACTGTATAAACAATGCAGGCACTGTACATTCCTGGAAAAGAAACAGCTCTAATGATGTAGGGGCTTTGCATGAAGAAGAATGAGAGAAGAGCAATTTGTTTTGGGGCTTGAAAGTACAATTATTTTTCTGTCCCAGCCTGAGCACGTGCCTGGTGGCAGGGTAAATATGACTTCCAATAGCTCTAGGAGAACATTAGGAATTAAGACTGTTGTGTACATATTTTAAATAAAAGTTTTCTTGCTTTTCCTGCACTCTTTTTGCTGTTGGGGAGCCAAGGAAAAGGGGAAAAGTGGGAAGCTGTGGGGGAACACACAAATGTGAATCTGCTCTTGAACCACACAATGCTACAGCTTCACCTCTGGGAAATGTCTCACTCTGGGAGGAATAATAAATGGAATTATTGCAACTATGGCATGAAAAACAAAAACTTTTTTGCCTAGACCCAAAACAAGCCCTGAGAGAAGAGGGAAGACTGGCAGGGGAAGCAATGCAGGCCCTGTGCATCTATCTCTGTGCTAGAGCAGCTCCTATATAAAATTCACCTTCTGGAGTCAGGCCCCCAACATCATTTTGGCTCAGTTAGGCCTCCAAGGCAGGATTTCCATTATTATGGAGATGAAGTGCCTTTAATGACTGCAATAATATAATTGTACCCCAGGGCAGAATTCCTAATAACACAATTGCACAGCTCTCAACCAGCAGCAAGAGATGCCCTGAGGCCATGGCATTCATTAGAGGTGCAGCACACACTACCTCAGCCTCCAGAGGAGAAAGTGAAACCTAAACCCATAAAACTCTTTTTTTCTTTCTTTTTTTCCACCGTGGTAGTCTCTGCTCTGGGGCAAGCATTGAAGAACACTCTTTGTTTTGCCTCATGGACAGCAGGAGCCTCCAAAGCTGGAGTCCCAGCAGTAAAACCACACAGAATGTCTCCAGCAAGGAACTGAACACCTCACACCAGCTGAAAAGCCACAGAAGCCCCAGGAGAAGCTGAGCAGGGATTGCCAGGGCAGCATCAGGCTGAGCATCAGCATTCAGAGCAAGCACTGACACCGTGCTGCTGCTTTTAACTCCACCTGCAACTGGATGCATCATCTGTATTGATTACCCTGCATGTGACCAACCCACAGCTGGGGAAGGGTCCAGATGTTCAGGTGCCTCTCTGGCACTCACAGGACCCTTTAATGTCACTTTAAGCAGAGATTTCATTGAAGTTTCTTGTCCCACGCCTGTGTAAAAGTTCTGTGCCCTGTCCTAGATGAGGAGATTGCAGCAGCAGCTTTCCCTGGCACCTTGCTCCCTGGATTTCAGCAGATTCTTTTCAAAACAGCCAAAAATGTTATTGTTTGAAGACCTTGCACAACTGGGGGTGTAGGGAGACAGTGGTGCTGCACTCCAGGGACTGCTGCTGTCCCCTGGGACAGTGGGGAGGAGATGGCACTTCAGCAAGCACAGAAAGCAGAAATTCAGCCAGATTCAGAAAGCAGGAATACAGCAGGACTCAGAATGCAGGAATTCAGCAGGATTCAGAAAGCAGAAATTCAGCAGGATTCAGAAAGCAGGAATTCAGCAGGATTCAGAAAGCAGGAATAGGGCAGGATTCAGAAAGCAGAAATTCAGCAGGATTCAGAAAGCAGGAATAGGGCAGGACTCAGAAAGCAGGAATGCAGCAGGACTCAGAATGCAGGAATTCAGCAGGATTCAGAAAGCAGGAATAGGGCAGGATTCAGAAAGCAGGAATTCAGCAGGATTCGGCAGAGCTCAGACACTTGGCCCCTCCTGCTCATGAAGGCAGACAACAATGACAACAACGACAATGCCATTCCCTAATTGTGCATTTCACACAGGCTCCAGGTCCAGGCTGCAGGTGAATAAAGGCAGTGGTGAGGCTTCAGCAGCCCAGGAGACACAGCCCAGTGAGTGTCAGGGCAGAGCATCTGGGAATCTGTTTTTTTTAAAAAAACCAATATTTTGCAGAGGCAAAATATTTGGGTTTTTGGAGTGCATTTTTATCAGCTCCTTGGCAGGGATGATTTAATAGCAGACAGAGATGGGATGGGCACCATAGGAATAGGAATCTCACCCCCAGCTCCTTGGGACTGAACACAGGCTGTTTCCTCATGTATTTGCAAGTCAATTTTGCAAAGCTATTAATGACAAATTTAGCTTTGATTGCTGAAAGTCCCTGGGTTAGTTAATGAAAGAAATGGTTACTTTAAGACATTACCTGTCATTTTCTCTCAGGATGTCTTTTCCTTTCTTCCAAGAATAAGTGGGTCTGGGGGAGGCTTTGGGCTTGCACTCAATGATGACTTCACCACCCACTTTAACAAGAGTCAGCTTCTTCAGCAGCGTTTTGGAAAAGTCTGGCCCGATGGCTGAAAGCAAAACCGACACAAACCAGATCAGAATTCCCTCAGGAAAAACCAAAACCAGATTAATTCGAACTTCACAACATTCCAGGGTTGTTTCTCACTTGCAATTCCTAAATGATTGGACTTTATGAACTAGTGAAGTCTGGATGGGGTGAAAAGACACCTGAGTGCTGCTTTAAGTGCAAAAAATACTTGATTTGTTTAAAAACGTGTGTTCAGCTAAAAACCTGAGAAAGCAGTAACCCCACCATGCACATTTTACTGGGACAGCACCCCTGGTAACCTCGTGCCTGAGGAGTATAAAATATTTCCTTTTTCTGTGTCAGGATCATCCTTTCATCAGGCAGGGAAGTTCTCACAAACACAGAACCCATCTAATTCATCAGAAACATTAATATTTCCAGAAAGGTTGACACTTTTATGCTTCCTATTCATAATTATTGCATAAACTGGGTTATTTATTTAAATTCTATAAAGGTGGTAGACACTGACACAGCCAGGTCCTGAACCAAGCAAGACAAGACAAGACTTGTTTGCTCCAGGGCACAAATAATCAGCTTTTCCTGCCCCCAGGGCACAAAGAATCATCTTTTCCTGCCCCCAGGGCACTCTCCTGTGTTTTGTGACAAACACTCAGATACCCACTGAGCTGACCCCTAAAGCCCTGCAGCCCCTCTGCAGCCTGGGCAACAAGGAGATGCCTTGGCTTCTGATTCCTGCCCCAAAGGCTTTTTAATGATTTTAAAAAAGGCTCTGAGGAACTCTGGCACTGAAATCCCCCAGGACAACCAAGGGTTTCATTGGTATCAAACAGGGCCATTCGTATTTTTAACGTAGAGAGCTCAGAGCAGAAGGTGAGGCAGCTGAAGGGCTTCAGGAACAATTCTTGCTGATGGCAGTTTGGCTTTCTGTTGGAGCAGTGGCAGCAATGTTTGCTCTCTCCATCCTCCCTGCTGGCTCCTTGGATCCCTCCTGCTCCTGCCCTGGACTCTCCTGCTCCAGTCCTGGATTTCTCCTTCTCCTGCCTTGGATCCCTCCTGCTCCATCCCTGGATCATCCAGCTCCTGCTCCATCCCTGGATCTCTCCTGCTGCTCCATTCCTGGATCTCTCCTGCTGCTCCATCCCTGGATCCTCCTGCTCCATCCCTGGATCCCCTGTGCTGCTCCATCCCTGGATCTCTCCTGCTGCTCCATCCCTGGATCCTCCTGCTCCATTCCTGGATCTCTCCTGCTGCTCCATCCCTGGATCCTCCTGCTGCTCCATCCCTGGATCCTCCTGCTGCTCCATCCCTGGATCCTCCTGCTCCATCCCTGGATCCTCCTGCTCCTGCTCCATCCCTGGATCTCTCTTGCTCCATCCCTGGATCCCCTGTGCTGCTCCATCCCTGGACTCTCCTGCTCCTGCTCCATCCCTGGATCTTTGCTGCTCCTGCTCCATCCCTGGATATCTCCTGCTGCTCCATCCCTGGATCTCCTGCGCTGCTTCATCCCTGGATCCTCCTGCTCCATCCCTGGATCCCTCCTGCTCCATTCCTGCATCTCTCCTGCTGCTCCATCCCTGGATCCCCTGTGCTGCTCCATCCCTGGATCCTCCTGCTCCATCCCTGGATCTCTCCTGCTCCTACTCCATTCCTGGATCTCTCCTGCTGCTCCATCCCTGGATCTTTCCTGCTCCTGCTCCATCCCTGGATCCTCCTGCTCCTGCTCCATCCCTGGATCTTTCCTGCTGCTCCATCCCTGGATCCTCCTTCTCCATCCCTGGATCCCTCAGCTCTCTGCCCTGTCCTTGGCTCCCTTTTTGCTGCCCCTGGAGATCAGAGCTGGGATCTCTCTGCCCTGCATCACCTCAATGCCCCACGACAGGATCCAAAGCTCACCTGCAGCAGCTGGGAGACAAAACCCCACAAATTCCCTTTTCTCAGGGCACCTCATCTGCCTCAGTTCTTGTGGCTGTCATTCCTGCTGCCAAATTGTGCTTTATTCCTGTGGATATTCACTGAAAATGGGATGGGCTTTATGATCCAGCAGTGCTCCAAGCTCCTGCATCAGAGTTTTTTGTTTTCCACGTCTAATCACAGGCAGGGACTTAATTCTGGCACTCAGAAACACAGGTATGATATGAATAAATGCTATAAAAGAGCCCTGAAACCAGACTGGCTTTGGAAAACACTCCAGAATTAAGAATCTAGAATTAAAGAAGCCATCCTGAGAGCACTTCCCACCAATGCACTCAGAACCAAATGCATTATTATTTATATCACTATTAATACATCATCACTTCTGAAACGAATTTCTCAGATGATTGTCCCAAATTTATAGGCAAAAGTGATTTTTTTTTGAATAATCCTGTTGCTCCCATCTCTGTAATAAACAGTTTAGACTGGTTTTTTGTGAGTCACTTGCTGCATTTTCCTGCTCCTGTGTGAGACACAGGAGTTGCTCGCTGTGGTTTTATTCTGTGATGTTCAAAACATCATCATTTGACATTTAGAAACTCTGGGCTCATTTCTCAGCACTGCCACAACTTCCCTGTGCCACTTCAGGAGTAATGAATTTAATTTATTCACACCTTTTGTTTGTCAAGCAGGGATTTTAATGACCTTTCTTCCCCACTCTAGGCCCACATTTCATTTTTCCAATTTGTTTTTTAAACATTTAGCCTGAAAATTCTGTAAGACAAGACTGCATCTCAGTCTTTTACAATGCCCAGCACCACTGGATTCTGCTTTTATTTAAAGACTCCAGGCAAGATAATTGGCAACAATAATTGAGAAGAATCACTCTGAGAAAAGCTGGGTCTGTAATTTTCCATTTCTCTCTTTCACTTAATTTTGGTGTAAGTCTCTCTTCAGATGATTAAACACCACCAGTAGCAAGTGCTTAACTTCAGGACCTTTTAAAACAACCATTCTAACACTCAGATCTGGTTAAAAGCTAAAATTTCCCAGGGAGGGCTCAGAATGTTGCCCTGCTTTGAAACTCCAGTGAAAAGGCAAACCTGCTGCTTTCCTTTCAAAATGTGCCAAGTTAAACCACAGATGCACAGGGATTTATCTGCAGGACACCATTTGGGTGCTTTTCCTGTGGCAGACAGAAGCAGAGCTGCAGAATCCAAGTGAGAAGTTGTCTAAATAAATATTCCTTGCCAGGTTTTTCAGACCAGACCCTCCAAAATTTGGCTTTTTGTGTGGACACGAGGAGCTGCTGGACACAGGGACACTCTGGGAGTCCCCAGCACAAAGGATTAAACCTCTCTCCTCTGAAAACATCTTCCTCCTCCCCAAAGGTCCATTTTCACCAGGTTTTAAATAGACAAGGAAAGCATCAGTGGGTTTATTTCGATTTCTTTCATGTCCAATAAATCTCAGCATTGTGAAGTCTAATTTATTGAGCATTATCGTGCCTTTCTCCAACAGCAACACACACAATCCTTCAAATGAATTTTTTTTTCTACACAGGCATCTATCACTGATGATAAAAAATGACCAATAATTGAAAATCCCATAGCTGGAAAAAACCCCTCATGCTTTGTTCTTCAGGATAAATCAGAGAATGCTGCTACTGAAATTTTGGTTTGAGAGCAACTAAACTGTTATTTTGTAATCAGGAATTGTGTCTAACCCTTTGAAACTACATCCCTATGCTGAGCAGGCTGACTCTCATCCAATAACAAGGTTTGGGATTGAGCTGCAGCCTGGCAGGGACCCCTGGGATGGTCCCACCCCACCCCTGCTCACCCAGGAGCAGCCACAGGAGCTTGCCCAGGGCTGTGGCCAGTTGGATGTTGAGCCTCTCCAAGGACAGGGATGCCACAATATCCCTGGACAATTTGTTCTGGTGTCCAACCAACCTCACAATAAAGTTTTTCTTATTTTAAGTGGCATTTCCAGGTTTGTGTGGCCATTGCCTCCTGTCCTGGCATGGGCACCTCTGAGCAGATCTATCTCTGCTCCCTCCCCTCAGGTATTTCCCCACTTGGATTCACATCAGCTTCCCCTGATTTTATCTGGGAGAAGCAGAGCAGCTGTGCCCTGTGGGGTGGAAGATGCTTTTCTTTGGGATGGGGGAACTTTGTTTGCTAAAGGTCTCCTCAGACAGGAGGTTTGTCACCGTGTCCTGAGCAAAGTCACCTCTGCAGCCAGGACTGGGCATTTATGGTCCTGGATGCTCTGAATGGCAATGCTCAGGTTTCTCCTGAAATAGCTTTAACCAGCAGGAGAGGGACTACACCTGCCAGCTCCTGGAGGAATGTGGGATGAAGTAAAAAACATCTGCTCTGTTCTGTGCTCTCCACTGCCTCAAGTTTGCATTTCACACCTTCCTTAGGAACAAATCGCCAAAGATCCCTTTCTGCTTCAGACACAAATCATCAAAAATCCCCTTCTGCTGCAGCTTGTCAGGAGCCCCTGGGCAGGGCTGGCAGTGGTTTTGGGGGGCTGGCAGTGGTTTTGCAGGGCTGGCAGTGGTTTTGGGAGGCTGGCAGTGGTTTCGGGAGGCTGGAAGAGGTTTTGGGGGGCTGGCAGTGGTTTTGGGGGGCTGGCAGTGGTTTTGGGGGGCTGGCAGTGGTTTTGCAGTGGTTTTGGGGGGCTGGCAGTGGTTTTGCAGTGGTTTTGGGGGGCTGGCAGTGGTTTTGGAGGGCTGGCAGTGGTTTTGGGGGCTGGCAGGGGTTTTGGGGGCTGGCAGTGGTTTTGGGGGGCTGGCAGTGGTTTTGGAGGGCTGGCAGTGGTTTTGTGAGGCTGGCAGTGGTTTTGGGGGGCTGGCAGTGGTTTTGGGGGGCTGGCAGTGGTTTTGGGGGGCTGGCAGTGGTTTTGGAGGGTTGGCAGTGGTTTTGCAGGGCTGGCAGTGGTTTTGTGAGGCTGGCAGTGGTTTTTGCAGGGCTGGCAGTGGTTTTGGGGGGCTGGCAGTGGTTTTGGAGGGCTGGCAGTGGTTTTGGGGGGCTGGCAGTGGTTTTGGGGGGCTGGCAGAGGTTTTGGGGGGCTGGCAGTGGTTTTGGGAGGCTGGAAGAGGTTTTGGGGGCTGGCAGTGGTTTCGGGAGGCTGGCAGTGGTTTTGGGGGGTTGGCAGTGGTTTTGGGAGGCTGGAAGAGGTTTTGGGGGGCTGGCAGTGGTTTTGGAGGGCTGGCAGTGGTTTTGTGGGGCTGGCAGTGGTTTTTGGGGGGCTGGCAGTGGTTTTGGGGGCTGGCAGTGGTTTTGTGAGGCTGGCAGTGGTTTGGGGGGCTGGCAGTGGTTTTGCAGTGGTTTTGGGGGGCTGGCAGTGGTTTGGGGGGCTGGCAGTGGTTTTGCAGTGGTTTTGGGGGGCTGGCAGTGGTTTTGGGGGGCTGGCAGTGGTTTTGGGGGGCTGGCAGTGGTTTTGGGGGCTGGCAGTGGTTTGGGGGGCTGGCAGGGCTCAGGATGTGCCCTCACCTACGACGCTGAGCTCCGCGCTGGCGAAGATGACGCCGTGCCTGTTCTCCGCCACGCACTGGTACATCCCCGCGTCCGACAGACTCACGTTGGCGATGGTCAGAGAGCCCTGCTCCAGCTGCACCCTGCCCTGGGGACAGCAAAACAAACCCCAAAATCAACGAGAACACCAGCAAAGCCTCCCCACAACGTGCACCCAGAGGTTGTCCTGCTGTGTTCTGTAGCAAGGTGGACCAAAGGGAGCAGAGGTAACGGGAGGATTCTGCATGCTGCGAGTTATTTGTCTGCCAGCCAAATTTATGTCAGGCTAGAGACTAAATGGTGAAACCAATACAGAAGTTGGTAAATGCAATTTCAATCGGAGGACCTTCCCTTGACCCCTCATTGATTTAATACCCAAAGCATTTAGATTAATATCCCTTTCAAGGAGATAAGCTTGAGGCAAGAAATGCACTTCTGTTCCACAGTGGCACATCACAGCCAAGCCCATCCTCAGAAACATTTCAAACAATGGTATTTCCATGGAATCACAGAATCACTGAGGTTGGAAAAGACCTCCAGGATCACTGAGTCCAACCTTTGACCAAAACCCACCATAGCAGCTGAACTGTAACACACACAGGTGTTTCTTGAACACCTCCAGGGATGGGGACTCCACATCTCCCTGGGCAGTTCCAATGGAGAAATTCACCCTTTCCATGGAGAAATTCCTCCTGATTTCCAACCTGACCCTTGAGGCCATTTTGAGTGTATATGGCAATACAGGCTGCTAAGACTTGTTGCCATCTCAGCCAGCACAGATAGAAACATTTAAAACCTTCTGCAGTTTACTGAAAACAATGTAAATGCTAATAATTTAATGATCCTTTACTTCATATCAGCCACTAACGTGATTTAAGAACAAGCCCATCTGGCAGTGACCAGCGTGAAGCAACCAGAATCAGTGTGTGGAGAGAAAGACCAGGCTGTCATTTGTCAGCCTGAGGACATGGAGCTCGAGTTATCAATTCTAATAAGTACAGCAAAGTGTTCCCTCCCTCCCCAGGAGTTTGACATTTACCAAAAAAAAAATCTAAAATAAAGAGCTATTGGTTTTCTACTAGGCCTTAGGGCAGAAATTTAATGTTTGTGCAATTTTTATCAGGGTTTGATCAAATTGGGGCTGCCATGTTCTTTCACAGTAAGTGAAGGGGGAAAAAGTGCTGGCTGCTGTGAAACCAAAGCTTTGGTGACTTGGCTGAGTTTGTGGTGGCAAGGTGGGGCCATGGACTGGGTGATGACCCTCCAGGAGAGGCTGGGCTGTGCTGGTGGGAGGATGTAATTCCCCAGCTCCTGCACAGGGACACAGCCCAGCAGGAGGAGTGAGAACACCATTAAACACCAGCAGGAACCGTGAGGTTTCATTATCACTTGAACATTATGATGTTTAGGTGAACATCATAAATTAAAATAATTATTTTGGAGTGATCACTCTTTGGTGACACATTCCAAAACCCCATTCAGCCATTCCTTCTTCTTCTTTCCAGCCTTAGGTTTGCATCACGGATCCTCCACTTTGGGGAGGAACTCTGAATGTAGAGCTGTGGTGTGTCCTGCTTGTCCCTGGCAGCAGTAGGGAGGTGCCACCAGGCATGGGAAGGAATGGGGGATTTTCTGTGAGGATGGGCAGGCCCTGGGTGCCCAGAGCAGCTGTGGCTGCCCCTGGATCCCTGGCAGTGCCCAAGGCCAGGCTGGAGAAGGCTTGGAGCAGCGAGTGGAACAAGATGATCTCGAAGGTCCCATCCAACCCAAACCATTCCGCGATTGCAGAGCGTCCCCATCCTCCCCACCCCAACTCAACCACCCCGAGACCAGCGAGCTGGCAGAGCACCCCAGCACCCCCAGCTCCATCCCCGGGGGGTTCCAGCCATGCCTACCTGTGGCAGCAGGGGCTCCCCGTCCTTGAGCCAGCGGTAGGAGGGCTTGGGGCGGCCGCTGGCGCGGCACTCCCAGGACACGCGCTCCTCCATGGCCGCGCGCACGTCGCGGATCTGCTGCGTCCAGCTGGGCTGGGCTGCAAGGCAAGCAGGGAGGGGAGGCTGGAGCCTGGAAACAGCACCTCTGTGCTGCCCAGCAAACCTTTCTTCCCTTATCAGAGCGTTGGACTGGATAACGTTGGGATTTCAGCTTTTCTATTTTCATATATTTGCGTAGAGCTCCAAACTCCACACTCAGTGTGAGCTGCTGCTGTCCCATTTGGGGCAGACACAACAATTCCTCTCCAGGCCTGGCAGTCAAGGACACCTCACTGCCTCAGGGCCCAGAGATGGGAACAAAAGGGAGTTGGGGGAGCAAACTTGGGGTCAATGACTTCATTACCTGAAGCTGGAATTGGCAGACGAACCCCCAATATGCAAATGGACCAAACTTAGAAACGTATAACTTTCACACTCAGAAAACCCATGACCCATCATCCATTTTTGGGTGCAGCCCTTGGGGGGCTTTGTCTGCCCAAAATGTACCTGAAGCCCTTCAATAAACAGAACAGCTTCTTATTCCCTTAATTCTGCCTGGCCTCTGTTTTTAAGTAGCCCCAAAAAAGCCTGATAAGAGCTGCTAAAGATTACTGTTCTTCCTTGAGTCCAGCTCTGCTTTCTGAAGGTGGCACTGGTCAAGATCAGAAGCTACTTTCATTTTATTTGTTGTAAAAACCCTTAAAGAAAAAGAGTAGCTTCAGAAACCCAGCTCATCCTGCAAAAACAAAGCAGTAGTTACACACCTGGTCTTTCAAATAGAGACATTTCCCTCCTCAGAGTCTCTTTAACCTGGGCTTCAAAGCTCTAAAATTCAGACTTCAAAACATGTAATTTAGAACTAGTTCTGCATTGAAATTGAGGTTATTCCAGTAACTCTGCATGGTTGCAGGCACTACTTCAAGTCCAGGCTCTCAGTCCTGTATTGATTATGGCCAGATCTCCATGCCTTGCCATAGGAAGGAAAAATCTTTGGACCCAATTATTGCATTAATGACTCTGAATAAACCTAGAAAGGCCACAAGCAGATATTGAAGACACATTTTGGTAGAATTTGGTGAAAACTAGCACTGGCAGTTTTCAGCCACTTGTGAGATTGTATTTTTAACTGTTTCACATAATTTTATCAGTTTGTTCGTTTTTTTTTAAATAGAGTTTGAGTTTATCCAGACTCCACTAAATTCCACTAAAATTGCCACATGGTTTTGAAGACCACCCAAAACCTCAGACTTTCTTAAGAGTTGCCTCTTGTCCAGATATATCTACAATATACAATACTATCTATTTAAGATCTTACCAGTAATAGTATATTAATATATTATATCTATAATACTTTTCAGAAAGTTCCAATAGAATTCTGATTTTTTTAATGGGCATTTGCCCTATTTTGACATAAGAGCATCTGACTTAGCAGGATGGTATTACCAGCAGAGGTCTCCAAGAACCTGATTAATACTTTTCCCTGTGTAATCAGATAAAAGAAAAAAAAAATCAAGATTTCTCAAAGTCAGGTAACAACTTTACACATCTCCTTTGGACAGGGACAGGGACCTAGAGATGGGCTTGAAAGGATAAATTTAAAAATATCACATCAAATGGAAAATTGGTATAATTATACCCAAAACTGGGGTATGCCTGTGATGATGGGATGCTGGAAATCCAAATTTAGAGAGCTCAGGTTGTGTTTAACCCCACCCCTGGCACCCTGAACGTGCCCACAAAGCAGAGATGAGGTGGAGAGTTTCCCACAGCCCCTCAGCTCCAAGGGAATTCCAAAAAAAAATTTTAAAAAGTGAACTGAGCATGCTGGCAATGCAGAAGGGAGAGGAGAAGTGAGTGGTGTTTATTTCTCTGGCTGCCCCTCCTGCCCCTGTAACATTTTAAGCTTGTTTATTGTCTGTATCTAAAGAGATAGGAAAGGGAAAGCCTTTAAATGCAGGAAGATGAAAGTCAGTTCTGTCATCTGGAGTAAGAACTTGAACAATTCCATCGAGCTGAGCAATTGCAATGGGTTCAGTGGCTCAAGGACATTTGCAAATTACTCATGAATTTACATATTTACTATTCTAACAGCATCTAACTCATCATTTTGAAGGGAATTTTATGATCCCATGAAAGGAGCTCTATAAAACCCACACACATCCATTTGCCTTTTTTATTTTTGCTGTGCTGTTTTACAGATTTCCCACATGAAAACAAAACTAAAAAAAAAACAAAAACCACCCAGACAAAACAACTGGAATTAATCTGCAAATCAAGAAAAGCCATGAATGGTAAGCTGTGCTCTATAACCTGAGTGTGTGCTATGGAAAAACAAAGATAACTCCTGTGGAGAGAAGGAGAGAAAATTCAGCATTCATCCTTATTTCAGACTCCCCAAATAAGGGAAATAATAATTTTCCCCAAATAAGAGAAATAATAAAAATATTTTCATCAAATAAGGGAAAATAATATTTTCACCAAATAAGGGAAATTCTCTCCAAAAGGCATTTATTGGGGTGGGTTGTTCATCCCAACTCCTGCCCTGGGTGCTGAGACTGAAACGTGCAGTGCTGGAAGCTGCCACCCCAAATTCCCCAAATTCACATCACCCTTTGGTGCAGCACCCACGAGCCCCAGCCTCCATCCCACTCCACCCCAACCCCTTCCAGTGATTTGAACTGGTAAAAATTCCAAATTCCAAAGCCATTTCTGGTGCAGACAACTCCAAAACGAGCAGTGCAGTCAAAAAATCATCTCAGTGAAAAGCTCTGAGAAAATTCAGAATTCACCCTCATTTCATACAGACTCCCCCAAAAAGGGAAACAATCATTTTCTCCAAATAAGAGAAATAATAAAAATATTTTCATCAAATAAGGGAAAATATTATTTTCACCAAATAAGGGAAATTTTCTCCAAAAGGCATTTTTGGGGAGGGTTGTTCATCCCAACTCCTGCCCTGGCTGCTGAGACTGAAACGTGCAGTGCTGGAAGCTGCCACCCCAAATTCCCCAAATTCACATCACCCTTTGGTGCAGCACCCACAAACCACAGCCACACCACCCTGACCCCCTCCAGTGATTTGAACTGGTTAAAATTCCAAATTCCAAAGCCATTTCTGGTGCAGACAGCCCCAGAGTGAGCAGCACAGGTCAGCAAATGATCTCAGTGAGAAGCTCTGAGCCGTTTGTTCGGCAGGAGTTCGTTCTCTGCTGCTCTTTGGGAGTTTTTCTAATTAGGTCAAGCTCTCCTCTCAACAGTTCAGTGCAGAGAGAAGCTCTTGGCTGCATCTTGGGGAATACTCAGGGCCTGGCTCAGGCTGCAAATATGTGTGAGCCACCAAAGGAGAGTGGCCACAACCTAATGGAGTTTGACAGGAGCCCACTGGGGATCAGGGCAAGGTAACACGACACGAGATTTCAGGCATGATAATTAAAATAATTCAGATAAGGGGATGAAACCAGCTCCTCTCCACAACATTTTGTGGTATAACAACATTCTCAGAGGTTGAATTTGTGACTGGTCTAGAAAAGAGTCCTTTGGATTGCTTCAGTGGTGCTGACCAAAGAGAAATTATTTTCCAGGAGATATTTTGGTCCTGCTTGGAGTACTTAAGATAGTACTGGCCTTGGAAACATCCTGGAGGAAAAATCTGGAAGCTGATTAAGAATTCATCCGAGTTGCAAGCAAAATTCATATGCTAAATCTATAAAGTGAAAGAAAAAGCTTAGAGATATAAGCACGACTCTTACATAAGGATTGCTTTAAAGAAAAATCTCCCCCTCCTAGATTTCTGGAGTTTGTACTCAGGGGGACTGAAGAAAAGTGATGGAAATAGTGAGGAAAAAATCCCTGTTTACCTTTGATCACCTTTCAGTCTTCACCAACAAAAAGTGGGACAGTTAAAACCAGGTGAATAGGAAAATATGCCCAAATATATTCTTACTTCTCTAAGACAAAAAAGTCCAGGGGCAGTCTGTCCTTCACTGTAATAAATTAAAAGGCAAAATAGGAACTGGAAATCATGTCCAAAAAGATATTTGAAAATGAAATGATGCGGCAGGTGATGATGCATCACCTCAGAAATGAGTAACAAACCCCCAGAAGTAAAGGAGAAATACGAGAAATAAACCAGAAAAAAAACCTGTAGGACTCTGCAATCATCTGTGAGTTCAAAACAACCAGAAAGACTCAAGCAAATGAGGTGCTAATACATATCCAGAATCCAATTCTCAGCTGGTGTGTATTGATTTCAGTGTTCCTAAGCCAATTTCTAGCAGCTGATGACCTGGTGCAGGCTGTGTAATTCATCATTAATGGCAGATGAAAGGCTGAATGACTTGTCCATTACCATCTCTATTCTAAGGAGATTGAGACTGAGCCCAGGATCAGAGCAGTCTAAAGACCAGAAAGCCAAGTGTAAGAAGTAAAAAAACCCAAAACAACCAGATGGGGAAAGCAGATGAGTAACTGGAAATAAAGAGTGCAGGCAGTGTGTGAGGTCCTGCCCCTCATGGGGACACAGCTCCTGAGCACAAACCCCTCAGTCCTGATTTGTTTCCTTCCCAAAGGTCACAGAAAGCAGAGCCCAAGTTACCCCTGCTGCTCTCTCTTCCCTTCCTCCCTCCTGACCTCAAGGACTGTTTGAAATCTCTACAACTCCAAGGTGAGCAAACCCTGCACCAAACCAATCTGCTGGACTGTTGTGCCTAAAAAAAGAAAAAATCACCATTTGGCTGAGCCTTTGGAAACTCCACAAGACTGACCCCACCAACCCAGCCTGGAGCTCTGCTTGGCACTGAATCTTAAGCACCAGAGGAAAAGAAACTGAGGAAAATCTGAAGGAGTTAACCCAGTTGATAAAACCCCTTCAGCCACCCCTTCAAGATTTTCTCCCCAGTTTTTGTGGGTGCTACAGGCACACCCCCAGGGACCCATCCTCATGGTTTGGTTATTTTCCATCCTGGCACCCAACTGCAGCTGCTCAGGGGTGCAAGGGAGGTGTGGGGTGATCCATGAGGAGCCTTCACATTTCATTTCTATTTGTGTTTCACTCTATTTGTGTTTTTGCTTCTCCTGCTGGAGAGATGTTCCTCCAAGCAACAATGATAATACCACGAGACTTTTTCTGAATCTCCCAAAATTGGATTTCTCTGGAAGCAGGGTTCCAGCAATCCCTTGGAAAAGGAAAAGATGATGAGAAACAATTCTGTGCTCTGTGCAGGAATGTGTTCTGTGTTCTGGATGCAAGACCTCCCCTGGGCAGCAAGAATTCAAAACCCAGAGTTGCTCCTCCCTGCACCAACTCTTACCTGTGTAAAAGGTGACAACAGGGTTTCCTAGTGAGTGATGTGAAAGATAATTAATAATAATATAGTACTAATAATATAATACACTTGTCCTATGTACAGGAATTTTCTTGTCTTTTTATCAGTCCAGAAACTCACTTTATTCAAATTTTCAGCAAATTATTTGTGATTTGGGACCTAAACTGAGCAGACATAAAACTGCCTGATGTTCACTTGTGCAAATTTCCTTTTTAGACTCTGACCATAATGAAGAGCATAATCTGATTTACATCTGGGGCTGTTTTACAGAGTGGCACAAAGTGGCTTTTGCCCAAATAAAACACAGGCCCACTGATGAAAGGAGGACTCTTTTCTCTGCAAAATTAAGGAGCCTCACAAATTCCTAGTGAGAAGGATTTAATCTGAGAAGGGGCCCAGCCAACTGAATGGGTTTTGCTGAGTATCTCAGAAAATGCTGCACAGAACTGTAATTAGTGACAGACAAGTCTGTCTGTCTGCTAATGCAGATGCTGCTGTGCTGACACTTTTGGAAAACATTTGAGCTGCAATTTTTTCCTCTTTTCCTTGCCTTGCCAGAGCAGGAGAGGATGGGAGATGCTGGAGCAACACAGGTGATGCTGAGGCAGCACCTCCATCTGTGCCGGCTCCCGCTGAGCTGCTCTGGAGCTTGGATCTGACTGGAAAGCCAGGGCCAAATCCCATATTTTGTGTCCAAATCCCAGCAAACAAATGCTCTCAGTGGTGGTGCAGCTCCTCAGCCCTTCCCTGAGCTGTCACTCCAACCTCATGTTCATATCACCTAAACCTGCAGCTATTTTTCATATTTTCTGTTATTCAGGGGAAATATTTTGTTGGGCAGGGGGATATCAAGATGTTGCATTGACTCATCAGAGTCAACACAGGGAAGCAGAGCTCAGGGAGCTCAAACCCAGGATGAGCAGCCTTGGGGTCACAAATATCAGCAAAAGAAGATCGGGCTGAAACAGCATCTAAACTCACCATGAATTAAACATCAATAATAAATAAGCATCTCCTTGATGCTGGCTTATGAACAAAAAGGCAATTTCTTTTTAAATTAGCTGGTTAAGGTAATCTGTTTACTGTACTTCTGCCAGGAAAAAAAAAATAATTGTTGGCATTGCTGTTTGCTCAGGATATAAATCTTAGCCCTGCGGAGGGTTAGCAAATGTAAAATTTATGAGCAGCCAGATTAAAAATACAATCAGGTCAATGGGAGTGCATCCCAAAACACACAGCTGAGGGTGGGGAGGGCCCTGGGAGAAACTGGAGAATCTGGAAAAACTGGGAAAAGAGAACCTGGGTGCCACTGGGGACCTCTCCTGCCTCAGCCACGGGATGCAGCTGGCACAGGGAACAAGCTGCCAGGCCAGGAAGGCAGCACCAGCACTTAGAGCTGCTAAAAGATGGAAAAGAAGAGGCTGTGCAGCCTAATTTGATAGTTCAGGATCAGGGAATATTCTGAGTTGGAGGAAACCCACAAGGATCAAGTGGAGCTGTTGGCCCTGCACGGGACAGCCCCAAGAGTCCCAGCAGGAGCCTTTGGCAGGAATTAACCTGAGGCTGGGACACAGGGGGAACAAGAGAGGCAGCAGGGAAATGTGTCATTCAGAGCTCCATCAGCCAGGGAAACAGAAGGGAGCTCTGTAATTGCATTAACAGGACCATGCTTCCATGGGAAGGTCGATCCATCAAGGGGGACTCAGCCCTGGCAGAAATGTTTGTGGAGCAGAGCCTGGTGCAGGGGCTCAGAGCACAGAAAATGCAGCAAGAATGGATCCTGCACGTTTAATTAACCTCTTCTGCTGCAACAAGGGTGTCAAACAACTTCAGTGGCACTGATATGCTAAAGGAGGGGAAAATAAACTCTGAGACAAGAGTGAAACACAGCAGAAGTGAACCCGCCCTGACAACTTCCAGCAGCACACAGAGAAGCTGACAACGCTGGGTTATCTGCAGTGAGCAGGCAAATTTGAATTCCTTTTTCTTCTCTTTTCTTATTTGATGCCATGCATAGAGGCTGATTTAAACTGGGTTTAAAGGAGTGGAGCTGTTGGAGCCTCAGTGTGACCTGCAGAGCACATCAGTGCAGGTGGGCAGCACCTCTGATAACCCAGAGCACCCTGAGCCCCCAATGCTTTGGGTTGGAAGGACCCTAAATCCCACCCAGTGCCACCCCTGCCATGGCAGGGACCCCAAATCCCACCCAGTGCCACCCCTGCCATGGCAGGGACACCTCCCACTGTCCCAGGTGCTCCAGCCCCAATGTCCAGCCTGGCCTTGGGCACTGCCAGGGATCCAGGGGCAGCCCCAGCTGCTCTGGGCACCTGTGCCAGGGCTGCCCACCCGTGCCAGGGCTGCCCACTCTGATGATAAACAATTTCTTCCTCCAATCCATTCAAACCTGCACCTTTCTGCACCTCCAGAGCGTTTCCCTCTCCAGGCACCAGCTCTGACCTTCCAAAAGCAGCTTGAAAGCTTTGCCAGCATTGCAGTTGTATTTCAATTATAAAATAACATTTCTCAGCTTTAAAAAAAACCCTAATTATTAAAGAAAATTATGTTATTTTCCCAACTATTTGTATAAAAGTTTACAATAAGTTACTTTTCCCTAAAAAATGTTGCTGCCATGCAAAACTCCAGAGCCCAGAGTACAGAATGCAAGTTGATTTTTTTTTTTTTAAGAGATCTATTTTCAGTACTGGCTGCAAAACACAAGTTACCCTAAAAAACCCAAGTAGTGTCCTGGAAAATCACCATCCTCAAGACAACAAGGATGATATTTTAGTGAATTCTCTTTAAAACCTGCAGCAGGGGAGGTGCCTGTCTGCCACCTCTCCTGGGGAATTCCTCCTCTCCCAAGAAAGAGATGGAAAGAGATGGAAAGACTTCCCAGCACGACAGACTGACAGCAGGACACTCCTCTTCCCAAAAAACCCTCGAGATTTTCTGCAGAAATGCCAAAATGGGGGTGAAAACAGCAGGAGCCACAGTGGCAGCTTTTGTGTAGGATCCAGAGCAGTAAATTCATTACAATAATGAGATTATAACTCGAGATGTGCTATGGTGGGAGTGTTCCAAAGGCTCCATTTACTGCTTTCCAAGAAAAGCAGCTTTGGCTGTGGGTACAGCAAAACTCTACAACTGATGAGTCTTTTAATTTACTCCCCACATGGGGAAATTCAGGAGAAAAACACAGCACAGAAAAAGGAAGCTTTAGATCATCTAATTAAAAAAATTAAAACCTGTTCAAATCAACTCCGGATTCTTTCCTTAACGTGAAAGATTTCACTTTGTTCTTGCTCTTTCACTCCTTTTTAATGTTTTCTCATTTTATATTTTGCTCCATTTTAAAAGGAGAAGTGTTAATTTGAAATGCAAGCCCCAAAAGTTGTGATTTTAAATGAAATGTCTTTCAGAAATATTTCCAATTTGAAATCATCTCTACTTTCTAAAAAAAACTTACATTACCCACCAAATTCAATTCAGTTTTGCCAGAAGGGTTGGTTCCCAAACTCTTTTTATGTGACAAAGTTATTATAAATCAAAACCCATTGTCCTCATCTCTGGAGTTCAACCCAATCTGCCCTGCTGACAAGAGCTCAGGAACATTTGGGGGAGAAAACTCTGAATTTTTATCCATCTTTCCTCTGAACAACATGGGATGGGACCAGGGGAGCAACAAAACCAGGATTTTTTTTGATGCAGTGGAGGTCTCTGCACATCTGTTGGGTGTGGAACCTGCAGCTTCTCCTCTCCAAAACATCTCCAGCAGAACCTTGGTACCAAACCCAGCCCCGTGTGCCCCTAAACCCCCTCCCTGCAGCTCCCACTCACCTCCACACAGGTACAGCCACACTTTCAGTTTGCTTTGTGGGCTGTTCCCAGCAGAAATTTGGGGATGAGCAGCAGGGTCAGAGGGATGAATGCATCTTCTGTTTAACAGAGCAGGCCTAGGAGGCTGAAATTTGGCATTTCCAGTGCCTGGCTCTGGGATGGCAGCAAGGGAAGAGCAGGAGCAGAAAGCCTTTAAGGGGAGAGGGCTCTGCCCTGGCACTGTTAAATCCCAACTCCCCCTGTTCTTCAATCACTGATCCTCTTGAAAGCTGTTCTTAATTGGTTATCAGCAATTAACATTTATCCACAAAAGCTGGGGTAACCTATTCATCATAAATCCCAAGCTGTAAGACAAGGATGCTCCCCCAGATTTCCTTCCTTGCCCTCCCAGCCACAAGAAGGAAAAAGAGACTTTTCGAAGCTTTTCCAGCACGTTTCCATGCCAATGTCCTCCTGGGGATGTGTTTTTGTTCCAGCTGCTCTGCTTCTCAATTAATATGCACCATTCAGCCAGGTTTGATTTCAAATTACACCCTTCTCGAGACGTGCCATTCGGAAAGAAAGCCATTTCAAAAAACAACCCCGCAAAATCACATCCTCACAAAAACATTTACTGCAGATTGCACCGAGTGCAGCAAGGCAGCCCCGATGTGGGAATCTTAAAAATCAGAAGGTTTTAAGAAAGGAAAATGCAGGCCTAAGCAAGCTAAGACAGTTAGATGCTAAAAGCAGCAGAAAGATTAGTAATGCAAACGTGAGAAAGCTTGAGAAAAGAATAGGCCTATGTTAGGTGCTGCCTTAAGTGGTAACAAGTTTTCTTAATGTATATCTTTAGAAGGTTAAAGTTTTGAATAGACTTTTGTGCTTTGACTTCTATGAAGAAGCTATTGTTTCAGAAACTAGGCCGCTTAGCAAAACTACGTGTGCTTTATATTATTGGACAGAATTATTGTCAATGTTCTTGTTCTCTATGTGTGATTGGTTGAAACGCAGGTGGAAATGGCTTTATGATATGCTGTAACATTAAGTCTCTTTGGCATTCTGCTGGATTCAGCGAGAAGGTTGCATCTGTTTGTGTCCATTGTTGTAACAATGTAATGAGACTGATGCTTTAATAAAACCTCTCAGACGCTGACCAGAGTGTCCCGTTCCGTTCGTGCTACTGTAAATGGTTTATTGCCAGGGCACCCCAAAGAGGGCAGTTTGCTTACCATAAAACGTCAGCTGCCCTCGTGCCACGTTCCTGCCCCTGACGTTCTCAGCCACGCACTCGTAGAGCCCGGCATCCTCCTGCTGGAAGTTGGGGATCTCCAGGAGCCCGCTGGAGCGGTGCCGGCGCGCCTTCCGCGGCAGCGGCTTCCCATCCGCCCGCCGCCAGCTGATGGTGGGCACGGGGCTGAGGGAGGGGAAGAAAGCAAGATAACACTGCCAGAGGAAGCCATGCTCATAGTGTGGTGTTGGGGATTTTTGGCAGGTTTGGCAGTAAAAGGTTTTAAAATCATCAAATTGTAATGGGGAATTAGAAAGAAGCTCGACTTAGTGAGGCCCTGGAAAAATGTTAGAAATAGACTCTGAAAATGTTAGGGTTTGTGTTTGCCAGATCACCTGTGTAAGCAGTATATGATAAATGATATAATTGTTAGATGTGGTGATTGTTTAGCAATTAAATATAATTACTGTTTAATTGTAAGAAGAATCATGAGAAACTATGTTAGAAGCTTGAGGGGGACCACAAGGAGCCCATGCTTGGGTGAAATCTATGTATACAATAGAACAATATAAGTTTAATAATTAACATGAAAGTTATATAACAATAGAATATAAAAACATGTTCATCCCAAACCCATGTCGGGGTCAGATTTGGGTTTGTGCCCCTGACACCCAGAGCTCTTCAATAAAAGCACCTGCATATAATCATTCTCATGATTATGTGTTTCTGAATGCTCACAGGTTGAGGAGGTTTTGCAAGAAAATGGCCACATTCAGCTGATGAACAATAACAATGGACACGTTCACAAGCAATGGATTATGGACATATTCAGAAATGGGGTCAGTATATCCTTGAGAAAGACACAAGAGGAAGAGTCATTAAGACTCAGCAAGTTTGTCAGCAAGTTTGAGAAAATGAGAAAAAAGAGAAGAAATGGATGGACCAGATGACTACAGCAAGATGCGGGAAAAATCAGAAGGTCCAGTCAGCATTCCATTTTGAACAGCTAGGATTAACCAATTGTGAACATCTAGGATTAACCAATTGTGAACATCTAGGATTAACCAATCATTTATCAGCTAAATAAATACACGTGGACACTAGAGATTTATTACAAATCTAGCCCTACATTATAAATTGTCCCTTTTTGGGATAATAAAGTTGGCTTCACTTGATCATATTGATCATGGTGTGATGTCCCATTCCTGATCCAAAATGGCATTAGAGAATATAGAGAAGATAAAAAGGTAAAACCAAAAAGGTATTAGAGAATATATGAAGAAAAAAAAGGTAAAAACCAAAGCAGCATCAGAGAATAAAAAGAAGATAAAAAGGTAGCGAGGGGCCTGGCACAGGGTCCACAGGGGCTTTGTTAAGGGTGGATTATGTGGAATGTAAGTGTAAATGTGAATTGACAATTGATTTCATGCTAATCTGATAGAAATATTCTTCCCTGAACCATTAAAGGGGAGGTGGGGCTACACAGTGCAATAGTTTAAATGATTATGGCTGTCACTCACAGTTATTCAATCTGTTGTATATGAACAGATTTTATCAACAGGTTTTATTATGGGTGGGTTATGTGGAACATAAATGTAAATGTGTTTATCACGGTGTATAAGCAGGAGATATTTTATTATTAAAATGCTGTTTTGACCCAGCTGAATCTGGGGTAAAAAACACATCCATCTTAAGGTGGGCAGGCCCTGGCAGGGGTTGCCCAGAAAAGCTGTGGCTGCTTTAAAAGTGTCCAAAACACAGGGCTTGGAGCAGCCTGGAATGGTGGAGGGTGTCCCTGCCCATGGCACTGGATGGGATTCAAGATCCCTTTCAACCCAAACCATCCATTTTGTGATGATTTTCCTGCCAGTCCCAGCATTTTGGAAGTGTTGCCAGTGTTTACTCCAGGAACAAGAGTCCCCAAGCCCTGTGGCAGCTCTGAAAACTGGCCACAAATAACTCCTGCCGAGAGAAGTGGGTCATTAGGAACTGCTGCAAACCTCACAAACATGAGAAGCTGCAGGAATAATGATTAATAATAATAATGGATCCAAACTTACTTGCCCAAGGCAAAGCACTCCAGTTTCACCGTGGTTCCCTTCGCAGATGGAACAGTTTCTGGGAACTGCACTTCTATTTTGGGCTCATACTCTCCCATCACCCCTGGGAACATAAAGGAGATGCTAAGGCTTGGTTGAATTTCAGCAGTAAATTCACAAGTGTTCCCGTGCTAGCACAGAGCTGTTCTATACATCATTACTTGCCCAATTAATCCATTCATTTTAAACATGGCTTGTTCCTAACAGCCGTGGAGTGTGGGCTCTTTTCCCATTTACTGCCAGAGGAGAAGCTGAACCAACTCTCCACACCATCTGCCAAAGATTAAAATCTCTTCATGGCTCTGTTACTTTTTGCTTTTGAATATGCAGGATTTTTTGCAGGTAACTTGTGAAAAAAGGGGAGCAATAATCAGGGAGGTTCAGCATCTTCTAGAAATGCAACGTGGAACAAGCAGCCATTAAGAAAAAAGTTTTAAAATCCCTGGAGTTAACAGAGATATTTCTATTAACTTCCAGGACTTCAATGCACAGAGATCTTCTACTCCTCGGGTAATTTCTTTATTTTTTACTGCCCCAGTAAATCATAGAGCGTGGCAGCCTCTTTATGAAATTGTGTTTAAAAATTTGTGCACATAAAAAGGCCATTATACCCCTGACAAATGGCTCCATTTCCAGCCACTGCACTGTCTTAAACCCAGCACATATAATTCCACCAATAGTGATTATCAGCTAATTGATGATTGCAGTTCCAATCTCAACAGTGCAGCACTTCCTGGACGGTGGCCAAGGCAAGAGAGGAGCTGGGTCAGCCCTGGAGAATCCCAAAAATACAGAAATGAGCCTGCAGTGACACTGGGGCACGTCAGAGCTGCTGAGGTTGGCCTGTGTTTGCTGACTGCTCTTGCTTTTCACACTGGATGCAAGAAAATCCTGGTTTTTTCTTTAGTTTTCCAGTGATGAAGCTGGAAATGCTGAGTGTGAGGCTGACACCACTGCACCTCTGCTTGCTGCGCTGTTCTGATGCAAGGGCAGGTCATGTCACCTTCCAACACAGTAATTGCAAATAAATGTTCAACAAAGTAGCTGCTGCACAGCCTCAGTTGTCAAAATTAAATGCAGTTATTAAAAATATGGATAATCTCTCCATATTTGTGTCCTGCTCAGCACATGAAACAGGAAATCTGGGATTCCAGCATTAACAAACCATACAAACAAGAATTATGTGGCACGTCACTCATTAGCCCTCTGCATGCTAACACTGCAGCCTCCAAAAGCTCAAAATCTTCTTTTCCCAACTGGGACCTGCCAAATCTTTGCAATCTTGCCTAAATTTCTCCAAAATCTGTGCTGAATATTTGCTGGGTGAGCTTCAATCAAGCCAAGAACTGCCCTGTGGTCTCCAAAGCAGCAGCTGATAGAACTTGTGGAGATCTTTTCCTCCTTCTCTTCACTCACTTCTTATTTATTCCCATTTCTTTGCCTTGGGCTGGGCCTGGAGAGCTGAAATTCCAGGAGGATAAAACCCCAGGGGTGGAAATGTTTCCCTGGAGCTGTGGGACACCAAGTACAGCCCTGCAGCTAAGCCCTGCAGCTCTGGCCTCTCCCAGCCTCACTGAGAACTCCAACCACTGAAAAATCAGGATTTGCACCTGGAAAAATCAGGATTTGTATCTGGAGAAATCAGGCTTTGTACCTGGAAAAACCACAAGGCTCCTGCTGCAATGACACCCTGCCCATCTCCATAAATTTATAGAGGGCATGAAGTGAGTCCTGCTGTCTGCTCTTTATAGCAGCAACATCAGGGCAGTTGAGACATCTCCATCATGAATCCAAGACCATTTACATGCAGAAAATCCTCATTTTTCCTGCTGTTTCTGGGTGATTGAACATCTGACTTAGCTGTGCAGGTGGTGGGGATGGAGGAGGAAATAAAGCACCAAAGCAGAGCCTGGTTTGTGGCTTGGAGAGCACTCCCAGTGTCAGGGCACATCAGATGCTCCATGCGTTGGCATTTCAAAGGCTTTTGTGTCTTTCTTCCAATTTCAAAGCTTAAAAACTTTTTTTTTTTTGGCCTGAAAGTCCCAGCAATTCAGGAGGAGGCTAATTTGTCTGAGGATTTGATATGCATTTCCTGACAACACCTGTGAAATGTTGCAGTTTAATTGGCCCATACAGCTGCTGCTGATGGCAATTTTATTCCAGGACTATTTTGGTCCTTTCCCACTGTTAGTGTTTCAATCCTGCTATGGCAAATCCCACATTTTAAAGAGAAATAGGGAAGCAGCAGCTCTCAACACCTGGATGGTCCCAGCAACAATTCCTTCCCCTTCAGTTTAAAGCCATTTCCCCTTCTTCCACCACTGCACACTCTTATACCAAGTCTCTCTCCTCTTCCAGTATGGTTTGCAAAAAAAATCCCATTATTGGAATATTTAAAAAGATTATTTCAGCACTGCAATTGTCAGCATGAGGCACATTTAACCATTGCTCTTTGCCATCCATGCCAGCCTCACTGTGGACTCAGAGGGACAGATTTGCTGTGCTGTGTTTATGGGAACACAGAATTCCCTGAAAGTGAGGGCAGATATGGAGCAGAGCTGGAAAAGCAGCACCTCCACCCCTCCCAGTCCAGCTGGGACAGTTCCTCATCACCAGCAGCATTTCCCACTCCATCCACAGGGATTGTGTCAACCTGACAGGCAGGAGGCTGCAGCAAGGAGCCTGCGTTTTCCAAGCAAGGAATTTTTGTCAAATCCCACAAGGTGACAGTGGATCTTCTTCCAGGAGAAGATGCTAACATTGCATTTCTATTCCTGGAACAAATGTCCCAACTGTTAGCCTTTAAACAGAGACATTTTAATTAATTTTAATTGGAAATTAACATGCAAATGTATTTTTCTTATCTGCCCCAAAATGATGATACAGATCAATTGTCTGTATAAATTTAGAAATCCTCTTTTCTTTCTTCTCCTCTTTTTTGTATTATTCCACAGACCACTAATAATAGCACTAATTCTGCTGGGAAACACAGGCTGAGCTAACAGTTACCGGAACAACAAAGTGCCTTTGTTCACTTTGGGGCTGCATAAAATGAGAAAAACTGCTATGTCCAGACTCTAAAATCTATTTTGTTTCCTGTCTTTGGCCAACTCCCACTGGGTTTTTCTTTTGTAATTACTGCCTGACTCTCAGAGTCACTCTAGCAGTGTGACTAGCAGACTCTACCTCACTGAAAAACCATGAGAGGGGGAAAAACCCTTCACTCCATGTCCTGGATTGCCAAGCAAATTGTATTTTGTTTGCCATCTGCATGGCAGCTGGCTTCTGTTCAGTGGGCAGATTTCCTTATCTCTCCCACACCCACTCCTCCCTCTGGGGAGCCATCTGCTGATAAGAGGCATTGAATGAACCTGCATGGCTGATAAGAACTACAGCATCCCATTGGGAGATGGGAGCCCAGAGGGAGGAGCCAAGCATTCCTACCTGGATATAATCTGGAGATTCTGGAACACCAGCCAAGCATTCCTACCTGGGTATAATCTGGAGATTCTGGAACACCAGCCAAGCATTCCTACCCAGATATAATCTGAGATTCTGGAACACCAGCCAAGCATTCCTGCCTGGATAGAATCTGGAGATTCTGGAACACCAGCCAAGCATTCCTGCCCAGATATAATCTGAGATTCTGGAACACCAGCCAAGCATTCCTGCCTGGGTATAATCTGAGATTCTGGAACACCAGCCAAGCATTCCTACCTGGATATAATCTGAGATTCTGGAACACCAGCCAAGCATTCCTACCTGGATATAGTCTGGAGATTCTGGAACACCAGCCAAGCATTCCTACCTGGATAGAATCTGGAGATTCTGGAACACCAGCCAAGCATTCCTACCTGGATATAATCTGGAGATTCTGGAACACCAGCCAAGCATTCCTACCTGGATATAATCTGGGGATTCTGGAACACCAGCCAAGCATTTCTACCTGGGTATAATCTGGAGATTCTGGAACACCAGCCAAGCATTCCTGCCTGGATATAATCTGGAGATTCTGGAACACCAGGCAAGCATTCCTGCCTGGATAGAATCTGGAGATTCTGGAACACCAGCACGGTTCTCCACTGGATTCCCCAGAGGAACAGCAGCTGCCTCTTCCCCTGGATCTTCAGAGGCAGAGACTGCACCTTTCTCCAGGATCCCTGCTCCAGCAGAACCAGCCCTGACACTGCAGGAGGGCTGAGCCACAATTCCAATGGCACTGCTGCCAACAGCCTGACCCACAAGGTGCCAGGCTGTGCTCTGACTCTCTCAGTGTTGGTTTGGTTTACTGCACTGTTTATTTTATCCTTTTATTTTCTTCCCTAATAAAGAACTGTTACTCCTGCTCCCATATTTTTTGCCTGAGACCCTCTTAATTTAAAATTTATAGCAACTGAGAGGAAGGGGGTTTGCATTTTCCATTTCAGGGGAGGCTCCTGCCTTCCTTAGCAGACACCTGTCTTTCCAAACTGAGACTCTCCAACAGAAACATTTCAGCCAATTTTTACTTTCTGGGTGACACCCAACCATGAAAACCCAACAAATCCCCCCAGGGCAGCTGGGGAGGGTCCTACCGTCGTTCCTGAGCACGAGGGGCGTGGGTGGCCCCAGCACCTTGCTGTTGGTCACGGTGTTGGTCACCACGCAGGTGTAGTTGCCCACGTCCGAGGTCTCCACCTTGGCGATGTAGAGGTTCCCGGTCTCCTGCGACACGAAGCGCCGGTTGTCCTGGTGCACAAAGCTGGGGTACTCGTTGAAGATCCAGGCGTAGGTCAGCTCTGCAAGAACAGGGGACACGCTGTGAGCAGGGAAAATGAGATAGCACAGCTCAAGGAATGAGCCCCACGGCTGCTGATGGCCTGGTGGTTTTTACCTTTTTATCTCTCTGTGTTCCCTGAGGCCATTTTGGTTTTTACCTTTTCTTCTTCTCTATATTCTCTGATGCCACCTTGGTTTTTACCCTTTTATCTTTTCTGTATTCTCTGATGCTGTTTTAGTTTAGCTTCTTTTACTGTTTACCTTCTTTTCTTTTATCTATTCTCTGATATATATATTTGGTTTTTGGTTTGGTTTTTTTATATGCTCTGTTTTGGATTTTACCTTTTTTTACATCATATATTCTCTAATACCCTTTTGGTTTTACCTTTTTATCTTCTCTATATTCTCTAATACCATTTATTTTTTACCTTTTTTTCCTTTCACATATTCTCTGATGCTGTTTTGGTTTTTACCTTTTATCTTTTATGTATTCTCTGATACATATATTTGGTTTTTGGTTTGGTCTTTTTATATGCTCTGTTTTGGTTTTTACCTTTATATCTTCTCTATATTCCCTGAGGCAATTTTGGTTTTTGCCTTTTTTTCTTCCATATATTCTCTGATGCTGTTTTGGTTTTTACTTTTTTTCTTTTAAATATTTGGTTTTTGGTTTGGTTTTTTATATGGTCTGTTTTGGTTTTTACCTTTATATATTTTCTATATTTCCTGATGGCATTTTGGTTTTTACCTTTGTATCTTCTCTTTATTCTCTGATGCTGTTTTGGTTTTTACCTTTTTTTCCTTCATATATTCTCACATATTCTCTATTTTACCTTTTTATCTTCTCTATATTCTCTAACGCTGTTTTGGTTTTTGCCTTTTTATCTCCTCTGTATTCTCTGATGCCATTTTGGTTTTTACCTTTTTTTCTTTCACATATTCTCTGTATTCTCTACACATATATTTGCAGTTTTTTATCATAGCTTAGCTTCAACGCTTTCCTAGGCAGAAAGACAAAACAAATTCCAGGATCCCTGTGCTATCCTGGCTCACCTTAGAAACCAATGCTGAAAATGGCTTTTTGAGAGAAATTTTTGTGAACAGGGCCTGGATCTCATCTGAGGGGGGAGAATTTAGAAGGTACCAGAACTGGGGGGATTAATTCACCAAGCAGGTTCCTAATTGGGGTGTTCTTGCCAGATATGCTGATTTGCAGAATCTATAAAAATTGTACAGATATCATGAGCAGGGTGCATTTTTCCACCTGCAGAATTTGTGCATTTAAGGATCAAGGTGCCCCCTAATTGTGTCTGGCTCATATTTTTAGGACCAGAGGAAAAGGCATCATTCCAAATGCAAATTTCCAGCTGTGAAATCCCACAAATGGATCTGATATTCCTGCCACTCCTTCTACTTCATCCAGAATAAAATGCATTTCACAGGAATCTCACCTTTTTGTTGTGAACACTCCAGCCTGCCCATGGCTTTGCTTTCATCCTCCCTAATTAATTTTTTCCCCCCTTAAAGCCAGTTGTGAGGAGGATCTGCCGAGTTGTGTTATCACCCACTGGATGCTTTACTCAGGAATTTCTGAATCAGCAGAAAACTGAACACTAAATTAAGCAGCTGTAATCTTCTCTGTGACTAATTAGACAGGGCTCTGTGTTTTATAAGGCGTCTTTGGAAGTTATTTGAGCCATAAAGAAGAAGTGAGAGACGTTGCAGAGGCTGTGAGTGAGGTTAATGCAGTCTAACCCTGTTATATCTGCCTGAGCCAAATGCCCAAACACACTCAAAAGAGCCTGAAGTGGATACAAGACTGCTGCAGTTTTCTAAGGGAACACTAATTATACTGAAAATCACATTCTTGTTTGAATACTCTAATGAGTCGTGGCTGTAATTGACCTCAACTACCATTAGGTACTTTGGAAAATACATTCTGCCCTCATGTCCCACTGTTCCCAGCCAGAAGAGGCTGAATGCAGCCTTTTGAACTTTATTTATTTATTTATTTGTAACAACAGGACTCAAAAATGCCTGCTTAGACTGTTAGAAAGGTATAATTCTGTTTATGAGGGAACATCTAATCATCATATTTACACATGTGCATCTCATTAGAAGGAACCTCATGCTGATGTCAAGAGGATACTCAGAGCAAACAAGGCACCACTTTCCAGCCAGCTTATTATTTTCTGCAAGTAGTTAAGTTTGTTGTTTTTTGTTTTTTAAATTTACTCTTGGTGAACAATTATCTTGCTCCTCCAGAAGCAGCCAGCACCAGGCAAATAAACATCCCTGCCCTGGGATGCACAGAGGTGTTGAAATTGGAGTGACTCTTCACACCCAGGTTTCCACCAGAGCTCCCTGAGCTCTGCAATTCACAGAAAGTGGAGATGGTGACCTGAGCACAGGAAAACAGTGGGGAGGGAATTTCTGGATCAATCCCTGTCCCTCCTATCCTCCCCCAGGAGGTCTCACAGGTGTAATTACACCCCAGAAAGGGCTCCTGCTTTTCTCTGTGAGCCAATATCGCTTAAATTGCTAAAAACCTTCTAATTTCCAGGTTAAATATTTTCATTGTACTCTATGGTTCTGTGCTTGTGGGCTGATGAAGCCTTTGGCTTAAGGAGTTCTCATCTCTTTGCTGGTGAGTGCCACTGAGAGCCCTTGTGCTGGCATGTTCAAGACTTTCCAGCCCTATAGTCATTGCAGGAGCTTTTCCCAGGCTCTGCCTCAGTTAAAAATCTGGGATAATTCTGTCACTGGAGTGAGGGCCAGGCTGAGAGCCCGGGGCAAGCAGGGCACAGGGGCTGGGCAAGAGGAGCAGGTCTGAGCAAAGAGAGAAACAAATGGATGAGCTGGGATCCCTCCAGAATGGTGGAAGGAACTGAATGAGACCAAATTCCAGAGGGAAAAACATTGAAATCCTCCCAAAGCCACCTTCAAACTCTGCTAATTTGGCTACATAAAAGTGAGGAACACAGTAAAAGCCTGAAGGTGCAGCTGTGCCTTCCTATCAATGCCAGAGAAATCCAACTGCACAAATGAGACAGAACCAACATTAGGAGCAGTCCATTATTGCCATATAAATTTAAAGATCTTTAAAATAGATTGTAATATAATATTTAGGCCCTGGGTAAGCAGGGCACAGGAGGCTGGGCAAGAGGAGGAGATCTGATCAAAGACAGAACAAATGATGAGCTGGGATCCCTCCAAAATGAGGAACCCAGTGCAGGGGGGACTAAAGGAGACCCATTTCTAGAGGGCAAAACATTGAAATCCCCCCAAAGCCTCCTTCAAACTCTGTTAATTTGGAACACAGTAAAGATCTGAAGGTGCAGCTCTGCCTTCCTATCCATGCCAAAGAGATCCAGCTGCCCAAATGACACAGAACTGGACATTAGGAGCAGTCCATTATTGCTCTGTAATATGTAAAGATCTTTAAAATAGATTGCAATGTAATATTTAAGGGTTGGAAGCCCTGGGAAAGCAGGCACAGGAGGCTGGGCAGGAGGAGGAGATCTGATGAACACAGAACAAATGATGAGCTGGGATCCCTCCAAAATGAGGAACCCAGGGCTGGGGAGACCCATTTCTAGAGGGAAAAACATTGGAATCCCCCCAAAGCCTCCTTCAAACTCTTAATTTGGAACACAGTAAAGATCTGAAGGTGCAGCTCTGCCTTCCTATCCATGCCAGAGAGATCCAGCTGCCCAAATGACACAGAACTGATATTAGGAGCAGTCCATTATTGCTCTATAACATTTAAAACTGGATAATTCTTTCTCTCTCCCTGTCTCAAACCCCATGGGACTGATGGAACATGGAGCCCAGGGAGCAGCACAGACTGGAGCATCTCTAAGTGCTCCTGCTTGTGCAGCAACATGTAAATAAACACTCCCTCCCAGTGCCTTTGATTTCCTGAGAGATCCTGGTGCAATATTTATGGCTCCTTTCGATAAGGTCTGCCTCTCTAATTGCTCTGGAAGTGACAGGCAGCTCACATGCCACAGGCAATTTGTACCTCCTGAGCAAACAGACACTTCAAACACAGCCTGGGGTGGCTCCTGCTGGTGGGAGGGTTTCCCAAAGTCACCAACACGGAGCCGTGGAGCACAAGGAACCAGCAGCAATGGGCAATCCGTGGTTCTCCAATCACACTTGAGCCTCTGGTCCTTGAGGAATTCATTACAAACTTCTCCTGTCCAATTTGGGGCCCTTTTCATGGGATTTTTGCCTGTTTCCCCACGTTTTTCACTTCCCCTTTAAAGCAGAGCTGTCATTAATCTCCATAAGCTACAATTTACAAATTGTGTGGAATTTTCACAGTGTTGGGATTTGTTGCCTTCAGCTCACTTCTCCTGTCTAGAGTGTCAGGATACATTACAGCCATGAGAAGAAGTTTTGACTACTGGGACCTGCCATGTGCCTCTCATAACCCTCTCACAAACCTCTCAAATCTTTCCCCACACTTCACATTTTGTTTTTATGCAAAGCATTTTCACACCTGTAATGCTTCTCTCTCTACTTTTGGGTTATGTTCTCTATTTTCCTCCCCCAGATTCTTTTTGCTGGAGGTCCCTGTTTCTGAGCTCTTTCAGCCTTCTTTTAGTTAAACTGAGTTTTGGAGTTTTGGTTCAACTTCATTTACACGTGAGCAGTTTATAGCTATACTGTATCTGGTTTTAGTAAAGACCTCTCAAACACAGAATATTACCCAATTTCTGAGCTGTATTTGCTGTTTTTAAAGGAAAGGAGAAACTCCACAAGCTGCAATCCCAGAGCAGCTGCCTGGCCATCCCCTGCACACACCCAGGACATGTTGTAATCTTATTTTTCTTCATTTCCATTATCTACTCTATAATGAAAGCTGCACAGAAATTTTAAGTAATTATTAACTTAGGCCTGTGCTTTGCCAAAATCACATTTCTCTGCTTGCCCCCCCCCGGGATGTGCACATATTTTGCCTCTGTCTTTAAGGAGAAGAAACTCCTCTTGATTTTTAAAATTTTTTTTAAAGTCTCTTCCATAAAGTCAGGGCTGCCCCTTAAAAAGGTCTCTGTGGCTATTATGGGAAAAGCTATTAAAATATCAAGATTATGGCAGCCCATAAAGCTGAGGAGAAGGATGAAATTTTGGGATCAGCATTAGCCAAAAAATGGGGGTCATTTATCATTTTTAATAAGAATAGTGTGGGTACAATACACTATTATTTTTTATAGGCTTTGCTGGAAGTTACAGAGATTAATCCAATCTTCAGTGATTGCTGTAATTCCTGCCTTATCACCCACTCTGTCACTCTCAAGCTGGACAGGTGGGAACTGATTTTCAGTGGAAAACAGAAGGTTTTCTGTCAATCATGAGGCACAAAAATGATGTTTCATCACACATGGCAAAAGAAAAACATGAAATTAAGGAAATTATGAAATCCTCCCTTTCAACTGGCCAAACAACCCAAACTATGACTGAAACATTAACTCATTTTGAGACTTTTTGAAAGGAGAGGTGAGGCTCATCCCCTGCTAGAAATAATTTAAATCCAGATGGAGTGAACACAGCTTGGAGTGTTTGGTTGACACTTCCCTTGATCATGCACTTCTGTAAATTTATGGCTGTTTAAATTTTTTTTCAAAATTCAAGTATTTTTTGCAGAATACATTTCTGTTAATTTATGGCTGTTTTAATTTTTTTTTTCAAAATTCAATTATTTTTTGCAGAATGCACTTTGTAAATTTATGGCTGTTTTATATTTTGTTTTTTCAAAATTCCATTATTTTTTGCAGAATTCACTGTTTTAAAATTATGCCTGTTTTAATTTTTTTTTTCAAAATTCCATTATTTTTTGCAGAATTCACTGTTTTAAAATTATGCCTGTTTAAAATATTTTTTTTTCAAAATCCAATTATTTTTTGCAGAGTGCACTTCTGTAAATTTATGGCTGTTTCATATTTTGTTTTTTCAAAATTCAATTATTTTTTGCAGAATTCACTGTTTTAAAATTATGCCTGTTTTAAATTTTTTTCTCCAAACTTCATTTATTTTTTTCCAGGATGGGAAGTGCTGAAATTTTCCTGTTTGTTTTGCTCCCTGCCATTCCCAGACAGAGCCAACAGCAACAGTGAAGTTTTTCCTGGAGGGAAGCTGCTCCCTCCACCACTGCAGTGCAGGTGATCATAGGAGGATTCTACATTTTGCTTTTAGGTGATTTATTTTTAGGTGACAAATCCCTTGGCTCTGGGTGTGTTCCTGTGCCAAACATTCCCACTTGCTCATTTTTTTAAAATATCCAAATGTTATAATATCATTTTGTTGTACAGCCCCCAGCCATACCCACTGCTGTTGTATAAACTTCATAGAAAACTGATTTTTGGTGGGTAATTTGCAGACTGCTGGGGTTTTTTTGTTCTGATTGCTCCCATTCCTTGGTGTTCAAACTGCTCCTAAGTGAAGGTTACAGCAAATTTGGGCAAAGCTGAAGCTGAACTGATGATCTGCTGAGTGTCCTGTGAACCTGAGCTGTATTCTCAATTTGCTTATTAAAACCTGCCAACTGCTTGTAGGGGATACCCATCATTCAAATTCCATAACTGCAAATTTCATAATTGCAAAGTTCATAATTGCAAAGTTCATAATTGCAAATTTCACTGTGATTTGATTGAGCAGTCAACACCCATAGCCCTGTGAATCACAAAATCACAATTTTGAATCACAAAATGTGAGCAAGAGAGAAGGCTCCAGGTGCCTCCAGCCCCTGGCACAGCACCCTGGGGAAGGAAAAAAGGGAATTATCCAGGAAAGACAAACCCCGGGCACAACTCTCTGCAATTCCTGGAGTTTTGACCATTTTTCTCTCTTACAGTTTTATTTTAATGTTAAAGTTACATAAATTATGCACTGCCTCTTTTTTATTTTTTTTTTGTGGGGTTACAGACAGTTCCATTGCCCTGCCTGCACCACTGGATCAATTTTTTATCTTCCAGTCTTAAATAATTGCAGAACAATTTAAGGAAATCGGCCTGGACAAAAATATCACCTGGTAATTCTCCCTTGGAGTCTGAGCTCTGCTGCCCAGCTACACCACAGCTCTGGGCCTCCAGTGCAGGTTTTAATAAAAAGAATGATAAATAATGAACAAGATTAATCTAAAGTTAATAAAACACGTTTGGATGAACCCTCAGCTATGCCAGATCTGAGGACACAGTTACTCAGCAGCCAGACAACAGAGAAACGTGCTGTCAGAAGTTTGTAAGAACAAGAAAAATGCACAAAATTACCCAATTTCTGCGTTAGATCCATTCTCACAGCAATTTTCAGTGCTGTGTTTGCCTCCCAGCCCTGGGATTGCCCAGTTCTGGGTAATTAAAAGGGCAAGAGGTGTTCATTAGCTGAAGCCTAATCAATATCCCTGTATCTGCTGCATCTCCAGCCTGTGGATGTCAAAGGCACTGAAATATCTGGGTGCACACAGCTGGCCTGGCTTATCTCTCCCAGGCAGCTGGGGAGGGCTGTGAGCACCAACCTGAACCCAAAGGGAGGGAAATCAACACAAATCTTCATCTGTGCTGGGTAGAAAACATCACGAGATGAGGTCCTGCACTGGAAATTTGCTCCAGTGAAACACCAAAACCATTCCAACAGCATCTGGGGGCACAGCCACCCTCCCATCGAGACAGCCTGGCTCAATGGGGAGAAACCTGATGGGTTTTGTCTGAAAAGCTTTTCAGACTTGGCTTACAGACATTTCCAGCCAGTCTTGCCTGGAAGGAAAGCACCCACCCAGCCAAGCTGTGTTTGTCACCCTGATTCCTGCTGGGAATGGGAGCCAGGACTGGATTTGATGCCACTCCCAAGCCCTTCTCGTTTAAACTGAAGTTTCTGGAGTCAGGCTCACCCCAGCAGGGATCAGCTGGGTGATTCTCTCTCTTAAGTTCATTTCAGTGAGGAAATTCTGGTAATAAAAAAGAAACAATGGCTTGATAAGGTCCAGAGAGTGGCATCAACATCTCTGCAAAGGAACACTCATTTCACCTGACAGGCAGAGATAAAGCACCCCTGTGCCACATGGAAACAGGGGAGATCAGCCAGAGAAAAGGATGGAAAGGAGCTTGGGCTGAAGCTGCTAATTTCTTACAAACAACCACCAGAAGAGAATAAAACCACGGGAAGCTGGGCATGTGCACAAGTGGTGCCTACACTGAACTGAACTTCTGCTCTGGGTTTGTGCTGTGAGAGATTCAGTCACTGCTGATATTCTGCAGGCTTGTGTTACATAAACTGCTCCCCACATCACCTGCAGGAGTGAGTCACAGATTTAATCCATCAGTTGGTTTTCTGGTTAAAGTCACAGAGAGTTAGCCTAAAAATCCTTTTTTGTGTGTGCACTAGCTCCAGAAAAGCTAAAGGTCCCTGGGCTTGTTTTAAAACATATTTCAATGTGACCTAGCTAATCCTTTAATACCAGCTTTCACTACCTTTGATCTGTAGTTGTAAGAGATTAGATCAAACCTCTAAAACAAAATAGTTGGTTGCAGAGGAATTTTCTTACTGCAATGAATTAAAATTATGATCCACTCCAAGGCTGAAATATCTGCCCAAACAGCCTGAGGAGGGCATGGCCTGCAGGGCACTTGCCTGTAGCACACAGGAAAAAACCATTCTCTTCATTTATTTGATAGATACTCAGTGTTTAGTGTCATAATAAAGTGATATCTTTGATATCTACCAGCTGAAAACATCATCATGGTTGCACATTTGTTATATTTAAACGCATCATGGTTGCATTTTTAGGTGCAACCACATGAATGAGGTAACAGAAAACACCCAAACCATTACCCCCAGTGATTTTTCAACAATAAAACATCAGCCCCATAGGAATGGGGGCTCCCACAGCCAGGATGGTTGACTTGAACAAAGCCATATGTGCACCCAGGGGTGTGGAACCCCAAATGTGACACATCAGTGCTGTGTTTGTGCCCCTGGGCACATTCTGCAGCCCTGGCTGCTTCCAGGGGCTTTGCAGGGCTGGATGTGGAGGGAAAGGGCTGGCAGAGCCTGGGAGCAGCACTCTGATCTCTAATTTAGTTCATAAAGACATCACAAGATGTTACAGCTCCCGACAAATGCTATTGACTGGCTTCTGTCAGACACATTTCACTCATCTTTAGCCAAACCCTGCCAGCCCTACCCCCTCTCAATCCCATTTCAATCTTCATTTAGTGCTGACTGCAACCAAACAGGGAATAAACCACACCACTGGCTTGCAGATGATTTCTTTTTAAAGATGTCACGAGCTGTCACTGATAAATAAAAAATCCATTAACGCCGTGTTCCTCATTATTTCCCCGTTCCCAAGGTCTTGGTGGAGGGCTGAGCCTCTTCCCCTGCACTTACACACCCCAGACCTCCTCCAGTGTCCCTGCCACCCACCTGGGGCACAAAAAAGGGAATTTTGGGGGTGCTGACTCTGCAGGTGACACGTGCCAGCTGAAGATCTGCCTCTGTTCCTGACCCAGCCTCTGTTTTTTTGCACCTCAAAATCCATCCCAGCTGAAAGGAGGCAGATCCCACTCACCACCTCAGGTCCTTAAACGAGTGTAAATCTGTGATGAGCTTGGCATTTGTGCTGTAAGGAATATTTGTAATTTCATAAATCTCTCAATTAAGGGAGCTCTGTGTGTTCCCTGTGCTGTCAGAAATATCAAGCCAAAGCACTCCCAAATTAGAGGAGAATTTATCCTTATCCTTCATCCTCAAATATGTTGATAAACTTGTGCACAAACTGAATCAGCAGTTTTACAGAAAGGATTATGTCAGATTAATTTTAATCTAATCCATTTCTATCTCCTGAGGAGGCTTTTTACTTCTTGCTTTTAATAATTTAAACGGTGACTCTGGCAGAGCATAAAAAATAAATGATGGGAGATGCACTTTAAATGGAAGTTACCATTCTCAATCACTTTTTATGTAAATGAGAGTTTCATATGCCTGATTTTAAGTTTAATGAACCCCATTTTTGCTGAACTGTAATAATCTCCATCACATGGAGCCAGACACAGATGAATGACAGAAACCCAGGGTGCGACCCACCTATTCCCTGTGATGGAAGGAGACACCTGGAGGGAAATTTGGGCTGAATTTTGAGGGAATTTTTTGGCAGAAATGCTGCCAGGCTGCTCAGATGCAGCCTTCAGGAGCAGGAGACAAACTGCAGGAATTGGAAGCTTTGGGAAGTTGTTTTCTGGATCTTGGCCTGAGATCAATCCCTCAGAGGCTTTTTGAGCTCAGCTGTTGCTGCTCTGGAAAACACTTTTAGGGTGCTGACACTTCAGACATGGGAATTTTCCTGCTTTGGGGGACATGGGAGTGGCAGTCAGTGTTAAAGGGAAAACTGGTGACAGGTATTTCTGAATCCTTTGGTCTCCTCCATCTCCCACACATCTCCAGCACTCATCCTGCATCCCCTCCTGGGAATTCCTGCTGGAATTTCACTGTTCCCATGCCAGGAAAGTCAGCTGTGAGCTGTGGAGCCCCAGCTCATGGGAACTGAACCCTGCTGGGGCATTTTCCTGCTTTTGGGGACATGGGAGTGGCAGTCAGTGTTAAAGGGAAAACTGGTGACATTCAGGTATTTTTCTGCCTCCTCTGCTCTCCTCATGGTCTCCCACACATCTCCAGCACTCATCCTGCATCCCCCTCCTGGAATTTCCTCATCCTCCTGCTGGAATTTCATGGAAAGTCAGCTGTGGGCTGTGGAGCCCCAGCTCATGGAACACCACCCTGCTGGGGCATTTTCCTGTTTGTTTGGGAACTGAGCCTCCCCTCTGTCCCTCCCTGCATCCTCCAAGCAGAATTATCCATGGAAAACAAGGTTTAACACCTGCCCCACAACCCAGCTCCTCCTGGTGCTCCAACACCAACTCAACACCACAGTAAAATCCATCAAATCCATCACTGACCATCCCTAATGGGAAAATATTTCCCTGCCTCCTTTTCCTTTGTGTTTCCCAGCCCCAAGGGAGAGTTTACCTGCTCAGATTTTCCCTCCAGCCTTGGGAGTGATCCATGACAGGCTGCTCAGCAGCTCTGCAGCCTCCTGACAAATAGCTGAGCCAACTTCCAACCAGCTTAGCAGATTTTTTGCTTGGTTTCCTGGAGAAATGGAACTTTTACAGCCACAGTGCCCACCCATGTGTGCGAGGCTCCTCTCTAAATTAGCTTCTCACTAATTGGAACCAAATCTGACCAAGCAGCAAAGGCTTCCAGAGACATTAAGACAGCAGAGAAAGAGGAGAAACTATCAATCCTTTAATAAGGAGTAACAGGGGTAGCTCAGCCCTTTGACATCCTGCCTGGCAAGGGGGCACTGGGAGTAGAGATTCTGTAAAATTCACATTTCTCAAAAGCTCTGGGCATCACACACTGAAAGAAAGAGGAAAATAAAGGCTGAATGTTAAAGTTGCTCTAGTGGAGTGAGGACATTAAATGCTCCAGGATCCTGCCATGCTCCATTTGCTGATCATGGTATAAAAATGCCTGATAATTGCCTTTTTCCTCCTGCACTCTTCTGATTTCTCCCAGGTTTGCTGCCCTTCCTCCTTGCACTGCGTGGTGGGGGCTGTACAAACATGAGACATGATTTGTGGGATGGATTATTTACAGGAAATAACCCCCAAAACCATTCATCCCACTAGAGGCCACCAGCCACCCCGACAGCCCAAAGCTCCTCACTGTTCCCAGCCCATCAAGTGCCCATCATCCCTTTAAAACAACAATAATAATAAAAGGAGAGAAAAAGCAAGAGGACAATGAGCAGCCACTAGTGAATCCTGTGCCCAGAGTGGGTTTAGCAGCACTGGAATCTGTAAAATGCTTTCTGCAAACACCTTTGGTGTCCTGCCCGTGCAGCATGCAAGGCTGGGATTGAGATGGGATCAGAATTGCCATCTCCTCTGTCAAATGCTAAAATTTAGTTAGTTCTACTTGATTAAGCTGTGCAACAGAACTAAAAGTTTTCCTGGATACCATCAGGGAAAGAAAGGCAGGAGGGAATGAGAAAACCTGAATGCATCCAATCTGTGAAAAGGTGTGGGAATAATTCCCTGTCAACAGCTCAGCTCACAGACACAGATGTGTGCCCATCCATGGCTGGGTTTCCATCAGGAGTGATGGCATCAGATAGGAAAGAATTATGGGAACAACTGAGCTTTAATGGATCTCCTCCTCTTCAGGAAAATGGAATTTTCCAAGTGCATTGAGAACACGGGCACTGCAGAGACAGAAATCTGATTTTCCTTGAAATCCTGCCTTGGTTCACTCAAGGGGACACAGCTCCCCAGGAAGGCCAGAAAGGAGCAGAGGGACAAAGAGCCTGAGGAACTGAGGCTCAGAGAGAGGAATTGTTGGGGGATTCAGTTCCAGGGTCAGCAGGAACCTTTGAGGATGTGTCTGCAGGAGAAGACACATCCTACAGAACACCAGTGAGTTCCCAGCTGAGCACTTTGCTATCTAAAAAAGCCATCAGCTGGCTGATGCCTTCCCCAGATTACTGAGCTGGATTGGGAGTGAGAACAGATGTGCTCCAGCTGTGGTGAGTGGGGGAATGAGCAGAGCCCAGAGCAGGACACACCACCAGGGACTGCAGCGAGAACACAGAATCCAAATAATGCAGTAATTGAGAGATCATTTCCAGCAGCCCTCTGTGTGCACTCAGCATTTCTCACAGCACTTGGAGAGCTCCATCTCCACAGGCTTTTCCCACGAGGGCTGCAAGGCAAATGTCATGAGAACATGGTTATAGATCTTTCTAAAGATGAACCACGAGAAACTCGCAGGAAGGGGGGCAGAGGAATCCTAAAGACAAGTTCATTTATCTTGCCAGAGAAGGGAGGGGAAGGGTTTCCAGACCTGTTTGTTCTGCATGAGGAAGGGTGTGCTACCAGCCTGTCAAGTAGGAAATCCTTTCCAAGGCTGTATTTTTTTAGCCTCTGGACTCACAACGAAATGCCAGGGATGCTAGAAGGAATTTGAAAATTGTTGTTGTTAAAATGTTAACTAACCCTGCCCTGACTATCAAATAAATCTAATAAAAGTGGCAGATAAATAACTCAGCTCCCACAAAGTTAAATGAAAAGAAATACTTGGCACAAAAGAACATTTTATCGTAAAATTTGGGGATAAAGTTAAAAGGACAGTGACCTCCAAATACTTCCCAGGCATATCCCCTTTGGAACACAACTTAGATTCAGAGCCCTGAGAAACACAAGTGAGTGTTTGCTTTGGATTTTGGAGCTTTTTGTTTGTTTGTTTCAATTAAGTTTATCTCAACAAGAAATGGATATTGCCAAATTTGATTAAATTTGATTAACAACACCGAAAAAAGCAAACAAGGAAAGGTGTTCCCCCCTGCAGAGCTCCTCAAAAGGAAAACATTTCCACAAAGAGCTTAGCTTGAACACTATTGCACACTTTGAAAAGGTTTATGGCTTCTAAATGCCTTAAAAATGCAAGAGAAGGAAAAACACAAGAAGAAACAAAGCCAATTTTGGTGATATTTTCCCTGTTTTGGCTCAAAATTCTCCAGGTAGTCAAGGTAGGGGATTCTTCCCCTCTGCTCTGCTCTTGTGACAGCTCAAGGGCAGGGTTAGGTGGGATATTGGGATGGAATTGTTCCCTGGGAGGGAGGAATTGCCTCCTGGGAGCACCTGGGACAGTGGGAGGTGTCCCTGTCATGGCCCTGGATGAGCCATTCCCACCCAAACCATGCTGTGAGTCAATGGTTGATCTCACAGGGCTCTGAAAATACAAAGCAGGAGGAGCTTTGTCTTCTGGTATCCAAATTCTATCCAAATTCTATCCTAAGACAGGCTGAGGTACCTAAATGAGACTCAACAAAGAAGTCACAGCAACTCTCTGATGCCCCTCCAATGTCCAAACTCATTTCTGTGACTCCATCTCTGGCATTGCCCAGCTCATCCTGTGGCCACAATGAGGCCCCTGGTGCTCTGCACCAAAACCAAAGCCAAATTTGAGTTCCACACAGACTTTTAGGAGTTTTGACTTTCCTCTTGTCCACTCAACCACCACCAGCAGCTCATCGTGCTGTTAGCCAGGCCCCAGTGCCACGTTCCCAGAGCAATATTTACTTTCCAATGATTTCTTCTGTGGAGTTTCAGGGCAGAATGCTTGACACAAGACCATTGTTGGGCTTTTGATTAAACAAGCTGCAGAAATAACGAGGGAACACCCTTCACACGCAGGGTAATTATTCAGAAAAATCCTAACAACGAAGGCAGGCTTCTACCAGTCCATTAGAAACAAATGGAGAAGGCAAAAGAAAAAAATAGGAGAGGAAAAGAGGAAAAAAATAGGAGAGGAAAAGAAGGCAAAAGAAAAAAATAGGAGAGGAAAAGAACTGGAACTTCTAGCAGACAAAGGGGTCATCAGTACAGCAGGACTGGCCTCGGGGGGGTGGGAATCCACTGCTGCAAGCGCGGAAAGCGCGGCAGAAGCAAATGTTTGATTTGCATTCATTCCGCTCTCCAGCCCAGCCACTCCCCGAGCTGCAGATGAACATTTATTTTCCAAACCTCCAGCACTCAGCATGCACTTCATCAGAGGAGGCCATCACATCATTATGCTGCTTAGCAGAATGTACCAGCACGAGGCAGTGACCTGACAAGCAGCAGCTCCCCGCCGCACGGAGCGTGCGCTCCCTCTCCATTCCAGGTCTGGGGGCAAGATCACATCCATGGGCTTGAATTTCCAGCTCATTTCCAACCAAAAATTGGGACAGTGCACGGCAATCCCAGATTGTTCTGTGCGAGCTGTACACACACAGCCCATTTGTTGGTGCTGAAAGGATTTGTTCATCATTTGGACTCATTTTCGGGATGAATTTCCTGTAACGCTGGAACAGTAGGAAGCTTTTTATTGGGCATCATTAGCAAGAAAAAATAGAAAGAAAGCCTCAACAACTAATGTATGTAGGCCAACATAACTTCACTTTTAGCTGACAGCTCCTCAGAAATGGATATTTCCAAGTGGCAAAGTATTAGACCCACAGATGAAAGGTTAATGGTCTGGATGCTGATCAGTGTCTTTTTAATAAAGCCACAATTTTTATGCCCAAGACAACCAGTGACACAATGGCTGACAGAAAATAATTCCCTTCCCATTTACTGTTTTTCTTTTCCCAAATCTCAGCACCTGGCCAGGATGGGTTTTTTTCAGGCTTCTACTATTCCAGTGAATACCCTCATCAGCAAAGCAATGGCAATTCTCAGACTGAACAGTTTTGATTTTTAAATTTTTTTTTTTGCAGATTTCATTTTCAATGCACATATGAAACTAAATTAAAAAAAAAAAGAAAGTGTATTTTTCCCACAATTAGTCCTATGTTTCAGCAGTGGTCACTAATGCCATCAGGCACTTTTTGCAAGGATGATGAACCTGGGTTTACTGCCCTAATCAGATTCTAAAATTAGTAATTGCATTTTCTCCCCCTATTTTACCACTCGTGGTTCCAATGAGCTGGGTTACTTTTCACTCTGGAGCTGAGGAGGTTTTTCCTGTTGCACCACAGCATCAAACACTGGCAGTGTTACCATCAGCCTAACAGCACATGGTCCAGGGGGCAATTTCCATCCAGCTGATGAGGCCAGACAGACCTCAAAGCAGGATTGCAAATTTCTTTAAAAGGGCCACAGATGTGTGGGAGATGTTGTTCTGCTTTGACAGAGCGAGCAGCCCCTGATGGAGCAGCCAGCTGCAGAGGCTGGTGTGGGCCTGGTGGGGAGGGAGGGACACACACATGGAGCTTGTCAGGCACACCAAGAATTCCGGCAGGAATTCTCACAGAACCACTCCCTCTCAACACATTTCAAACAGAGCAGTGCAACCCACACACTGAGGAAGCCACAAACTGGCACAATTAAAATAGGTTTGTGCAAAACTGAAAGAATTGTTTGGTATTTTCTAAACATTCATACCGCCCTCTTTGAAGCAAACAGCACCCTGTGAGATCTGGACACATCCCGAGTACCCAGAACACAAAAAATAGTGCCAGTAGTGTTGGAAAAAGAGGAAATATTGAAAAGATGATGCACAAAAGTGGCTCTGCCAGCAAGTTCAACTTTTTAGCAGGAGACACACCCAGGCCATGAACCAGAAAGGCTGAGCAAGAAGATCTTGGTCACACCTTCAGGATACGAAGACATTGCTTTAGTTTCCATCTCTGTAGTTTATACTCAGAAGTTTATCTCTGAAATTTACACTCAGATCCATAAAATGCTCTTTCTCTGCATCTGTCCCCCACTGGAGCTTCCCCAGTCACCAGAACCCCCTCAGCCAGGTGGCCCTGCCACCACCCCTGTCCTTGTAGGTGACTGCTCCAAACTTCCTGAAAACCCTGAGAATTCCCTCCCCTGAGAAGGGAAACCCCACAGTTCCCTGAAATCAAGAGAAGGAGAGCTCTTTACCTCCAGAGTGGGGCGGGGGCCCACAGAGCAGCACCATGCCCTGGCCCTGGCGGACGGACACCGTGCTCCTCGTCCTGGTCTTGAAGTTCTCAAGGTCTGCCAGGAGAGAAAGAACTCGGTTAGAGGCTGACCACCAAAGGAAAATGGTGAAATGAAGCAAATATCAGCATGGAGGGTGGGCTGGGGGGATCTGGGGGGAATGTGAGGAAAGCAGGAGGCTGAGGAGCATCAGCAGGAGGATCAGGAAAGGCCTTCCCCAGGCTGGGAAGGAGAAGGTGCTGATTCACCCACAGAGACAGACACAGCAGGAGAAAACCCCAGCACCTGTAAGGCTGGGGGAGGTTTGTTGTATGAATTTAGGGAGAATTGCTGCCTTGAATCAGCAATTCCATCCCAAGGCAGGCTGCTTCCCTCGCTGCTGCTGCCCTCCCATCCCACGGGTGGAGACCCTTCCCTCTTGCACCAGCTGCATGTGAAGCCACAGAAGCACTTAAATTAAATTAAATTAAATTCCTCCTTCCATCTCTCTCTTTTTCCTCTCCTCAGGGCCCGTGCACTGCAAAACTACAACTCCCCCTGCTCTCCTTGCACGCTGAATTCAGGAGTGAAGAGAGGAGGTGACTGAGCTCAGAGCGCCACCAGGATTGTCACCAGCAGCTGCTTCGTGGGAGCACCACGACATGGAATCACTCTGGCAGCCTCTGATCCTTTACAATTTCCTGCATTTCAATTTTCATTTTCCCCCCTTGTTTCCAGTGTAGCTGAGCCTTGGTTTGGCAATTACAGACCTGTTGTCAGTGCAGTTGGGAACCAGAGGAAACACAGAGGTGATAAATATTTATCAGCAGGCACTGGTAGGAACATCATTATGAGGTTACAAGGATGGAAAACTGAGCCTTGAGTTTTATCCTCTCTTAAAAATGTTTTCTGCACACATACTTAAAAACATCTAAATAAATAAAATCCTAAGTTGTCACTGCTTCATTTCCCTTTTTAGGAAAGAAACCATTATAGGCCTTTCTCTGTTTCTTTTCTGGCTTAGGACAAAATAAGAACAGGAAAATAAATTATCAATTAGAGAGGTATAATTTTCATTCCTAAAGTCTATAAAATTTTCAAGTTTTTTTGGGGTTTTAATTTTTTGTTTAATTTTACAGGAAGCACTGTCACATTTGTCTGGCCACCTGCCAATGCACAGATTTTTATGTATTTTGACTGCACACAGGCACAAGGCTGGATCCCATCCTCTCTGAGGACAGCTGCAGGAGGAGTAACAGCCTAGAGCCCAAAGAATGCCTGCAGGAATAAATGTGCTGGTTTTTACATCAATATTGACAAGGAAAGGATTGCTACCAGGAAAAGCAGACTCTGCTTGGATGAACATGTAGGAAATGCTGCAAGGATGGTCAAAATCAGCAAATAAAGCAGAGCATTCATCACCCTTGCTTGCCCTGCACACCATCAGGCTTGGGGAGCCAGCCCTGCAAAGCCTCATGCAAGCACTTCAAATCTGCCTCTGAGGAAAATAACAAGATTAAGATAATTGTAAGAAAGGCTAATGCCTCATCAAGGCCATCAGGCTGATTGTGCTTTCTGAAGGCCACGGATTTGTTTTTACAACACCTAAATTGGAATGAACAATGATATAATGAAGATTTTATTAGTGAGGAGCTTCATTTAGGATCCACCTTGCAATCTTTGAGTGGCAGAGAGGATGGCTCAGCCTCATGGTGGCAACACCATCGAGTTCCAGCTCACTTTGTCCCCAAACCTAAAAACCCTGGGTAGGATTTCTGTTCTTATTTGCCCATAAAACCAACTTCATAGTGACAACAACACTGAGTCCATCAACTTCATGGTGACAACACCATCGAGTTCCACCTCACTTTGTCCCCAAACCTAAAAACCCTGGGTAGCAGAGGAGGATTTCTGTTCTTATTTGCCCATAAAAATCCCAAACGCAACAGAGAAATCCACCAGATTAAAAAGAAAAACTGAGATACTAACACTTGCAATTCAGGAGATCAGTGTGCTGCCAACAATTCTCACAATACCAACCAAGGGCTCCAGAGAGCACAGAAAAATATTGTGTGAGCTCCAGTAACCCCAGCATTAGAGAACAATTAATAATTAGCAATTAGTAATGATTTCAAGAGGAGAATACAACAGGGGGTGTAAGAGGAATGCAGACAGGTTATTGTGAGTAACAGCTACTCACACCTCATTTAATGAATGATTTAAGGTGCCTTTAAACACTTTCTGGACAGTATCAACTCTAAATCCAGCTGAACAGGCCCACAGAAGCAGAAAGCTGCATGTATTATTTAATTTCAGCTGGATGTATTCAAAAGCAGCTGCATGACTTTGGGAAAGTCACTGTGGCTCTCGGTGACAAAGTCTGCACATCTCTGAGGACAAGTCCTTCAGCTGTGTCTCTCAGAAGAGCTTTCATTAGCTGATATTTGCACAGAGCCTTGACATCTGCCTCTGCAATGCTCTGCAGTGCAATGCACACACCAACACCCAGCCCTTCATGGGGCTTTGCTGCCATAATGAGGTTTTTCTGTGAAACTCTGCCTTAATGTTCAGTGCCACAACCTGGGCAGTGATGCCACAGATCCCCAAAAATGCTGCCAAGCCCAGCAGGTGCCAGCAGAGCTGCCAGCCCACCAGCTCCTCCCTTTGGGCAGGGTGTCATGGTGTGGAATGAGCTGTTGTGGGGTTTAATAAAAGCTTCAGCAATCTGAAATGATCCACAGCCCCTCAAGGCTGGGTGGTTTGTCTCAGTAAATGGCATTTGGAAACTTTAATCAAACCCATATGGCTTTGCACGGGAACAATTACCCAAGTTGTCCAGAGTAATGAAAGATTTCCCCAAATTTTGCCTACAAAAATCAGGTTTTATAACAAAGAAGATTCAATTATAAGCAAAACAAAAGGAACTGCAGCTTTTTCTCCCTTCTCAGGACCTACTTGGGTTTGAGCTTTATAAAATGTGGTCATTCTTTTTCTAAATGACTCCTAGGCAAGCAAAGTTTTAAAGAAATATATTTGAAGAAATATTCCCCAGATGGCATCGAAGGATGGGCAAACAAACAAGGTCACATCAGCTCCTGCTGATGGGGTCAGTGTAAAATTTGGCCTCAGATTTTTGTATTTACACCCCTGATCATTTCCAGCTCCACTGATTGTCCCAGTGGTGAGAATTCCACCCCAGCAGAGCAGCTACAGAGCCTCCCTCAGTTCCCAATTTCTGGCTGCAGCATCATCAGAAATGATGGAAATAACAGAAATTCTGGGAATAACAGAAATTCTGGGAATAACAGGAATAATGGGAATAACAGAAATGATGGAAATAACGTTAATTATGGGATTAACAGAAATACTGGGAATAACACAAATAAAGGGAATAACACAAATGCTGTGAATAACAGAATTAAAGGGAATAACAGAAATAAAGGGAATAAGAGAAATAATGATAATAACAGAAATATGGGAATAACAGAAATAATGGGAATAACAGAAACGATGGGAATAACAGGAATGATGGGAATAACAGGAATGATGGGGATAACAGAAATAATGGGAATAACAAGAATAATGGGAATAATAGAAAATATGGAAATAGCAGGAATGATGGGAATAACAGAAATTATGGGAATGAATAACAGAAATACTGGGAATGACAAAAATAATGGGAATGACAGAAATAATGGGAATGACAGAAATGATAAGAATAACAGGAATAATAGGAATAACAGGAATAATGAGAATAACAAGAATAACAGAAATGATGGGAATGGCAGAAATAATGGGAATAACAGAAATAATGGGAATAACAGAAATTTGAGAATAACAAATTATGGGAATAACAGGAATGATGGAAATGAATAACAGAAATAATTGGAATAATAGAAATTATGGAAATAACAGAAATGATTGGATTAACAGAAATAATGTGAATAACAGAAATGTTGGGAATAACAGAAATGACAGGAATAACAGAATTAATGGGAATAACAGAATTCCTGAACTCAGCACGCCCCAGGACCCCGACTGCAGCACCACGAGTTCCCTCAGGATCCTGCCAGTCTCAGGGCACTGGGGATGTGACAGAGATCCCTATTTTTTGTGAAAGCTGAGCTCTGTTTTGCTGCCTTTGTTTGCCCCAGGAGCCTTTCCCTGCTCTGCTTTGATATTTTCCACACGTGCCTATTTTTAGAACACAAAATGCTTCGTAATTACGCCGGTGCTGCAATTAGGAGAGACCCCTCTGTGCAAGAGCTATTAAAAACCACCCAAAAAAATATAACAGAAAATGAGATGAGGAGTCAATGATGCAAATTGGTGGTGGCAGGTGTCTGCATGTCCTTTGGAAAGCCAATTTCTGAGAGTGCATCATGTGGGAGGCAGCTCTGCTGTGCAGAGCCTTGAATGACACGCTGTCAAAAACTCACCATTAGTGAGCCCTTTGTCATTGCAGTTCAGGGGTTTTTTCCTAATGATTAGAAAGGCAGTGTCAGTGCTATTTTCACCTATTATTCCTGTTTAACTGGTATGAAATGATTTCTGCTTTTGCTCTGTTCCAACAGAAATGTACACACATCAATCACTGCTTTATACATCAGTGGGTTTTAATTGCCAAAGAAAAGCAGGGCTAATAGGCTTAGGAAAATAAAAATGTTAGTGGGTTTTACTTTAAAGTCTTGGTCTAGAGAGTTTTATAAAGCAAATTTGATCTCACATCGTTGATATCATTCAGCTGGGTTGATGTGAACAGCAAGGAGCCCCCAGAGCACAGGGGCTGCAGCCCTGGGATCATTATTCCTCCAAAATGAGATCTCCAATGCACCTGGACAGGGGCACACAGAGTTTGTGCCCAGCAGCAGCACAGGGAGGGAGGAGGGTGGGGGATACCCACACATCTCTGCATCCAACTGGGAATTACTGGGAATTAATTAGCACTGCCTTAGTGCCATTCCCACTGTACTAAAAAGAAGTCTTGGGTTAAGGAACTCCTACTTCACTGAGATGAGCAACAAATCCTTGGATCAGCACTTCAGGAGTTCTTTTAGCCTGTCTGTATTTTATGGGGGGTTGGTATTTCACCCCTGAGACTTGGTTGTACTTTGAGCACAGGAAAATAAAATGGTTAAAAATGATTGATAATTTAGGAACTGAAAGCTAACACACACTCATTGGCAATTTTCAGTATTCTGGAGTGGACAAAACAACACCTTTACTAATATGAAATGAACTTTAAAGCACCCACACAATAGAAAATAATGATATAGGTAAGGAGTGATTACCTTTCTTACATGTGAAATGCCCAGTCCCCTTGGGTACCCAGCCACAGCCAAGACACCCAGAGCCAATTTTTAAGCATGACTTAAAGAGATTTGCAGATCATAATGGGCTTTGCCTTCTCAAACCCCTTCTATAATTTTAAAATAATCCCAGGAATCTAAAATTTAGGGTGATGTTTAAGGTCATATCCAGGAATAATTGAAGATTATTCTTTTTATTAAAGAGCACATGTTCCCTCATCCTAAGGGAATCTGATTAGGCTGGCAGTGACATCTCCAACAAAAAAAACTGATGGGAGGATTGGTCAAATCCCCCTGGTTTAGATTGAGCAAAGAAATTCCATCCAGATATCCTTGGGGACATTTGGATGCCCTTTCCTGAATTATTCTCATCATGTTTGCACCACTCTCCATGTACAAAAGATTCCAGGTTCATGTCCTGGACAAAACTCACAGCCAGGTGGGCAGGGGAGGCATTGGCCTCAACATAATCCCACTCCACTGGCTGCAAACTGTGGGAATTTAAAAAGATATTAAAAAATCCAAAAGAAAAAAATAAAAGCAGAGAGGGTATCCAGTGCACCTGAATCCATGGGGGAGGGAAGGAAAGGGAAAAGGAAAGGGGAAAAGAGAAGGGGAAAAAGGAAAGGAAATTTAAGGAAGGGAAAAGGAAAAAGAAATGGAAAAAAAGAGGGAAAGGAAAGGAAAGGAAAGGAAAGGAAAGGAAAGGAAAGGAAAGGAAAGGAAAGGAAAGGAAAGGAAAGGAAAGGAAAGGAAAGGAAAGGAAAGGAAAGGAAAGGAAAGGAAAGGAAAGGAAAGGAAAGGAAAGGAAAGGAAAGGAAAGGAAAGGAAAGGAAAGGAAAGGAAAGGAAAGGAAAGGAAAGGAAAGGAAAGGGGAAAGGAAAGGGGAAAGGAAAGGGGAAAGGAAAGGAAAAAGGAAAAGGAAAAAAGGAAAAGGAAAAAAGGAAAAAGGAAAAGGAAAAAAGGAAAAAGGAAAAAGGAAAAGGGAAAAGGGAAAAGGGAAAAAGGAAAGGAAAATTGATTTCCCTGCTAATATTTATGGCCCCCACCATCCCCAAACACTGTCTCTCTCAAACTGCACCTGGTTTTCAGAGCTGGGTTTTCTCCCACCCCTCTCAGCAGCTCACACAGATGAAGTTTTTCAGGCTGTGTCCTTGCTGGTGTGTCAGGACTACCCAGAGAGCTGTGTGGGTTGGAATAAAACCCCTTTGATACACAGCTTAATAGAATTTTAGTTTAAGAGCTGGTGTTCTAATGAATAATTTCGAGAGTCACTGATTTGAGAAATAGTTTACAAGTCTGGGGATGAAAGCTTTCTAATTTGACCTTTAGAGCAGAAATTTCACTGGGATTTCTACTTTGCCGAGGAGAAAAGAAAGGGAAAAGAAGTTTTAGAGGTAAATATCTTGGCATTCCCTCCACCCTTATCCCTGCTGGAAAAGATTTTCCCTTGGAATTTATTACTGTGGCCATTAACAAGGCATTGAGTTTATCACCCCCATCTCTGATCTCTCATCTCTGCCTGGGTTCTGTATTGATATTCAGATTTTCCCAAGTCTTTCTGACCCCACCTGTTAAATCTAGGCTGATTCTGCACCCACATGGCTGCAATTCCACCTCCCTGGGGTTTGCTCCTTGCTCCCAGCAGGCTGCAAGGCAACCCCAGGGCTCTTCCCTTCCCTCATCCCACTGCTCTTCCAGGGAAAACAGAAATCCCTGAGAAACTCCTGCAAGGCACCCCCTTTTTCTTTTCCAAAATCAAACCACTCTTCTCTATGATATTATGAAAAAAAAATCCTCCTTGTCTTCATGTTCCACTTCATAAAAACTGCCTGTTTGCCTTCTTTCGACAGGAAATATTTCAAACATTTATTTTGAAGCAGCTCCTCTGCTTGAGACAAAATGCTGAGGACTCTGAAAATTTTATTACTTTAATCTAGAAAATCTGGGCAGACGTTTCCCCTTGGGTTGACTGGAATGGGGTTATTTCACTCTCAGAAGTTTTTTATCTTTTCCTAGACGAAAAAAAAGGCAAAAAAAAAGAGCTCTGTTTGCACTTTCTTGCAGCAGAGATGATTTGCAGTGGGCAGAGAGCAGAACTTGCAGGGGCACAGGGGGTGTTGTGCCACTGCAAGGGGGGCCCCTCTTCTGCCCCTTCCCACTCTGGGCAGTGGCAGGAATGCAAATTCAGACCCAAAATAATGCAAAATACAAACACTGAGGCACAGATTTCATCAAAGCCCATCCAGTGCCATGGCAGGGGACACCTCCCACTGTCCCAGGTGCTCCCAGCCCCAATTCCAACCCAGCCCTGGGCACTGCCAGGGATCCAGGGCAGCCCCAGATTTCCTGGATATCATGACCCAAGCTCACTCAGCAGGACATCTCAAAGGGAAATTTCCCTTTACTTGCTAAAACCCCACCCAAACCTCACCCCCAGAGATGCTGATCTGCTGCTGCTTCAGCCTCCCTGTGGAAATTCACATTTTGGTGCTCAGCAGCATCTCACAGGGCTGATATTGTTCCATTCTGTTCCCCTCTCAGCCCTAATGAATGATGGCATGCAGTCATGTTTGCTGCAGACAGGGAAAGCACGGTGGCACAGCTTCCCACAAACACATTTCATGTTCCTCCATCCTCCACGTGCCACTGCTGGCTCCTGGCTTTGCTTTCCAGAGGGAAACCAGGAAAAAATCCCCAAAATAAAGATGAAGCAGTCACTGGGATAAAGTTGTTCTGCAGTGCCCTTGCATCTCATCAGCAGAAACAGAATTTTTTCTGGAGAAACAGAAATTCTCCTGCAGAATCCAGCTCTGGCCTTTGCCCGGTCCATGCTCGGTCCTGGAACTGCCATTTGCACACATTTAGAGAAAATACTGATTTTCATTGATCCAGAACCCCTTAAGGATCATCTCAGGGCATAATTATTTCTTCAGCTAGGTCAAGAACATTATTTCATTCATTCATTTCATTATTTCATTCACTGACAGACCAGGAGGTTTAGAGGCAAAAGGGGAGGTGTCACAACAAGTTTCCAATGACAGAGCAAATAACAAAACCTCCTGATTTCTTGTCCTGTTCTCCCAGCCACACAAACCATGAAAACTGATCAGAATATGCCATGAAAACATAACCCAACAGCTCTGCGGATGTTTACTACTCTAAAATCAGTTTTTACAAGAGATTTAATGGTTCATAAATAAAAAACAAACACCTACACCATCATACGGCTTTGAAGAATAAAGATCCAAGGTATAAAAAAAAATAAATATCTGCATTTAAAATATGTTTTCATATTAAAGGCAAAATGAATAAATATGAAGAGAGATGAGGAAAACCATCAAGCCTGTGTCCTGCTTTTCCCTGAATTCCTAAAGCAGAAGAGGAACTGGGGTGCTGTGAGGGGCCTGTGATGCTCAGCTGGCTCCAACACCTCCCATGCAAACCCTGCCCTCTCCAGAGCTCCTTCCAGCCAGAAACCAAAATAACTTCCCAAAAAACCACTGCAGGATCAGGAGATTCCCAGCTTTAGGACAACGTGCACTGACAATTTCCAAGTGCCACTGCTTTAAGTAAAAATGAATTCAGTTTATTTATAACCCTGGAGGGGGAAAACAAAGCAGGTAAAAATCCTCCATTTCTGCTCTGACTTAAGGGTCCTTCTATCCCAGATGAAAGTAAAGTAGGTTATAGATCCATCCTCTGCTGCAAACTCCCTGTTGGTCCTATTCATCAAAAATAAAAAATAAAAAAAAAAAAGGAAAAGAAAGGGAAAAAAAGAGGAGCTTACGTGAGGCTTAGCCTAGTTTTCCACCCAGCAGGGACTGTGGGGAAGGAGCAGAGGTTGGGAGCTCATCTCCAACACTGATCCTGCCCTGTGCACAGCTCAGCCAGGATCTCAGCACAGAGAAACCCTGGCATGTGGGGACACAGGGAAAAATGCAAATAAATGTGCTCCTTCCTGAGTAAAGGTCACAGCAGCACCAGTCCTGGGGGCTGGGGGTTTTCCTTCCAAAAAAAAAGGGTTTTCCTTCAAAAAAAGGGGGTTTTTTTAAGCAAAAAATCTTTCTACAAAATAATTTCTTTTAATAAAGTGTGTGTGGGGGACAGGCAGGTGAGGGGCTGGTTTTGGGTAAGGCAGCAGGGTTGATATAAATGGCATTTTTCCTTGAAAAGGCACTGGAGGAGGAATCAGGGGTTTGACACTTGGTAGGAAATGACAAAATTTAAGAAACAGCTCTCACAACCTGACAGCTGATGGCACATCCCAGTGGGGCTGTGGAAACCTGGGGTCTCTGCAGGGGCAGAACTGGACACTCCAGCTCCAAAATGAAGATTATTCACAGAGTTTCAGGTCACAGCAAAACCCTTCAAATGCACACAGAGGCTTCGGTGAGAGAAAGAGAGTGAGATGGGGGATGCAGGGGAAATTGGGTCATGGCAAGAAAATCAATTTCTGAAGATGTAAGAAAAACTAAGAAAATGTAATGATTCAAAGCAGATTTGTGGGCCCTTGGTGCCAGCAAGCTGCAGTGGCTGGCTGGGAGTTTTATCTCTGAATTGTGTGGGAGGCAATGCACTGATGAAAATGCCAGGAAAAAGGGAAGGAAAGGGAAAATGGGAAAGAAACTGTGGGAAAAGCTGGGGATTTGAAGTCCAGGCTCTGAATAAACAGAAGGGACACCTGGGTGAGAAACAGCTGAGTGGGATATTTCAGTATTGGGGTGCAAAGAGTGCAGGAGCACAGGGATGAGGGAATGAGGGCACTGCCTCAGCTGAGTGCAGGGGAGCAAATACCCAACACTGAGAATCCCTGTAGAGGGAAATTCCAGAGCAAGACAGGAGCCAGGGGAATGTGCAGGGCTGGATTTCTGCTCCTCACAAGTAAAACCTTGGAGAAATAAATGTCCCGAGGAGGATGAGCAGAGCCAGGCACAGCAACCACCCCAGCTGCCTCCCAAAAACTGCCCAAACCCTCTGGATCCTGAATTTCCAGCCCAAACCCTCTGGATCCTGCATTTCCAGCCTAAATTCTCCTTCATTTCCTGCATTTCCAGTCCAAACCCTCCTGCATTTCCAGCCCAAACTCTCTGGATGCTGCATTTCCAGCCCAAACCCTCTGGCTCTTGCATTTTCAGCCCTCTGACTCCTGCATTTCCAGCCCAAACCCTCTTGCATTTCTTGCATTTCCAGCCCAAACTTTCTAGTATTTCCTGCATTTCCAGCCCAAACCCTCTGAATCCTGCACTTCCAGAAGGTTTAAATCCCATCATTGTCACCGTGATATTTTATAAAAAATCCCTTTGGCAGGATTTTTTCTCCTGGGAAGCTGGGAAGCCTCAGCTTCTCCCTGTTTTACTGCTTTGGAATGTGATTTGGAGAATTGTTCACTCAGCATGTGAATTGTTTTAATTTAATGAGCAATCCCAGTCCAGCTGTGTCAGACTGTGGTCAGTCATGGGTTTGTATTATTCATTCTTGTCTGGCCTTCTGATGTTTTCTTTCTCTTTCTTTAGTATAGTTTTAGTATATATTTTTTATAATTAATATAATATAATATGATATATTATAATAAAATATAATAATAAATTAGCCTTCTGAAAACTTGGGAGTCAGATTCTCATCTCTCACCTCATCCTGGGGACCCTCCCAACACCACAACACATCATCTCTTATCAACCCCCAGATTTCAGTGATCCCTGTGGAAATTCTCCCATTTGCTTGCTGAACACACAGACCAATCTATGGGATTGTGGGTTTAGTTGTTTGGAATTCAGTAGACCCCTCAAAAACAAATATTTTCATTATTAATTGTTCTTGAAAGAGTGATTTCCTTGACAATTTAGTCTCCAAAAGATAAAATGAATGCACTGGAGGGCAATGAGGGTTCACCAGTAAAGACTTTGAGCAGCCATTACAATGTGTTCCTTAGCAACTAACAGTGGAAATTATGGGATTTACTCGTGTAAAAGATAGAACAGCAAACATTCTGGCAATGGGAATATTGAAAAAAAGCCCTTTTCAGGAGGATGTTGGGAGTCATTTTCTCTTTCTACCACCACAGTGAAATTATTTTGGGATGGTAGGTCAAAGCCTCAAAGTATTCTCATTGCAACCACGTTATTACAGGATTTTCTGCCACTCTTTGCCCTGTGCAGTGCTGGGTCCTGGCTGCTAATTCCTGTTTAACAATTATTTTTGAAGGAAAAAAACCTTTCTATAAAATGAATTCTTTTAATAAAGTCTGTGTGGGGAAACAACAGCATGACTCCCTTCACTTCAGAGGAGGTTCTTGGTAACAAGGAAGAAAGAAAAGAGTTCCTGGAATGGAATCAGACTATCCTGGGCTGGAAGGGACCCCCAAGGATCACCTCTTGTTGGAACGGGTGCGGGGGTTGCACGGTGGGGATGAACGGAGAGCAGAGATCTCTGCAGCCAGGGCTGCAACTTGGGGTTTATTGCAAAGGGCCTGGGTACAGGGCCCTGCTGGGATTTGGGGTTCATTGCAAAGGGCCTGGGTACAGGGCCCTGCTGGGATTTGGGGTTTATTGCAAAGGGCCTGGGGGCAGGGCCCTGCTGGGATTTGGGGTTTATTGCAAAGGGCCCTGCTGGGATTTGGGGTTTATTGCAAAGGGCCTGGGTGCAGGGCCCTGCTGGGATTTGGGGTTTATTGCAAAGGGCCTGGGTGCAGGGCCCTGCTGGGATTTGGGGTTTATTGCAAAGGGCCCTGCTGGGATTTGGGGTTTATTGCAAAGGGCCCTGCTGGGATTTGGGGTTTATTGCAAAGGGCCTGGGTGCAGGGCCCTGCTGGGATTTGGGGTTTATTGCAAAGGGCCTGGGTGCAGGGCCCTGCTGGGATTTGGGGTTTATTGCAAAGGGCCTGGGTGCAGGGCCCTGCTGGGATTTGGGGTTTATTGCAAAGGGCCTGGGTGCAGGGCCCTGCTGGGATTTGGGGTTTATTGCAAAGGGCCTGGGTGCAGGGCCCTGCTGGGATTTGGGGTTCATTGCAAAGGGCCTGGGTGCAGGGCCCTGCTGGGATTTGGGGTTTATTGCAAAGGGCCTGGGTGCAGGGCCCTGCTGGGATTTGGGGTTTATTGCAAAGGGCCTGGGTGCAGGGCCCTGCTGGGATTTGGGGTTTATTGCAAAGGGCCTGGGGGCAGGGCCCTGCTGGGAGCTGCAGCCACAGCTCGGAGCAGGAATGAGAGAAGAGAGGGGGAGAATGTAAGAGAGTAAAAGGGGTGAGAACGAAGAGTGTGGGAAGAAGTGGAAGATGCAGTGGAAAGAGCAAAGAGAAGAGAAGGGAAGGGAAGGGAAGGGTGGTTGAAGTTCCCATTACAATACCATAAATCTTCTTCTGTGTTGAATATTTGGATTCTCACTAACCAATCTAGTACAATATACAAATCCTATAGCATTTCTACACAACCTATAAGAATCACTACATTACCATATTGTGTTACATTTTAAACCCTAAAAAGTCCTCTTTGGACTCTTCTGCCAAGCTAGCAAGGTCTACTTGACCCTTAGACCTGCCTGCTTGCAGAGGGTCTTGTTCCATCAAAAGGGGATCACCTTCAGCAGCCACACCATTGTTTTCCAGTTGTTCAATAACTAAAAAATCTCAAAACTTGCTTTCATTTCAATCTCGCTTATAGTTTCTATATTCTCAAAATCTTTTGCCAAGCAATCATATTTATAAAGCTTTCCTGTTTCATTCACCCCAACAACCCCTCAAAATAATCCAATGGAAAAGGCACCAGAGGCAGGGTGGAGGCTGCTCCCCTGCCCAGAGGGGGAAAGCAGCCAACACCCTGATCTCAGCCACTAGGGACAGTGAAACAGCTCAGCTCAATTCCACCCAGAAAATCAGACATTCCACCTGTCTGGGGACATCCAGGATGAGGAGGAGGAAGAGAACAAGGAGACCTTTCCATTTCCTTTTAACCTCCTGGGGCAGCACAGTGATGCTGCAGCATCCTCAGAGCACAGCTCCCTTCAGACTCATCATCCTCTGCTCCCCTGGGGCTCATTTGGTCTGAAATTGGTCCCTCAGCCCCTGGACATCTCAATATCCCTTTGGCCAACTGCAGAGAACATCCACAGCGTGAGCATGGACCTGCTAAGTCAGAGATTCCAGGGAAACTCCTTCCTGGAAAGCGGCCATGGGCTGGAAAGGGGATTTCAGAGAGGGCTCTGGGCACAGAGCAGGGGAAGGACATCAGCCATGCTCCCCTCATGGGATTTCACAGATAAAACCCCCCTGAAAATAGATCCCATTTCTCTAACAGCTCCTGTTTCACAGACATCACTTTCAGGCAGTTTTTGTAACAACAGGGGGCAAAACAATGATATGGCTGAAAACCAGCTCTGATTCAAAGCTGATTTTCCTCTTTGGATGCCCTTTTCCAAATCAACAGCATGTGACAGCCACCAGTGGGATGGGAAAGGCAGCAGCTCCTGCACAGCTCCCAGAGGGTTCATTTCCAAAGCAGCATCCTGCAGCTGGCAGCAGCAGCTTGGGGAATTTTCAGGTTAAACTGCAAACCCTGCTGAGGTGTTTAGGGCCAAATTGAGTCAAGTTATCACAGCAGGGAGGGAATATTTCATCTGTGAGCACTGGGGATAGCTCCACGGGGGAAGAGAGGGGTCACCTCTTGGCAGAGGCTTGGTCCTGTGCTTGGAGATGGAGCAGACACAGCCTGGAGACCCCTGGGGTGGGGGGCACTGCAGAAGTGCAAAACTGTCTGCCTCCAAAGCTTGGGCAGTAAAACACAAACTGCAGCCTCAGCAAGGTAAAATAAACTCAAAGTTGTCTCTAATTAGAGATGCTGCCCTGTAGGAGCTCATAAATCAGCAGAAATTGTCCTGCCTGGCTCATCCCAGTGTGGTCATAGACAACCTGGACATCCCTTAGCAGGAATTAGAGCAGAAGGGAAGCCCTGAGCTGCCCCATCCTCTCTGAGCCCCTTCCAGCAGGGCTGCCCAGCTGGGACAGGCTGGAGGATCAGCAGAGGCACCAAATGAAACTCAATCTGAGCACACAGATCTGCAAATGCACAGCCCTGAGAAGGGTCTGCAAGGAACAGGAGCTTCTCCAGGAGATGTTGAGAACTTCCCATGGTGCTCTGATGACTATGGAGGTGTGGGTGTAAATCAGATATTAAGGTTGGGACCACCCCCAAGATCAAGCCCAACCTTTGAGCAGACCCCAGGGCCACTGAACCCCAGCACAAAGTGTCACATCTGCCACTGTCTGAGCAACTCCAGGGATGGGGGCTCCACCACTGCCCTGGGCAGCCTTTCCAATGCTCAGCCACACTTTAGTAAGGAAACTTTTCCTGATATCCTCCCCTGGCACAACTTGAGGCCATTTCCTCTTGTCCTGTCCCTTGTTCCCTCAGAGAGGAGACCAACCCTCACCTTGCCACCACCTCCTTCCAGGGAATTTTTCTTCCCCTTTTTCTTTTCCCCATTTTTTCTTTTTTTCCCCACACTGATTGTCTCTGAAATGGAACATATTTTCACCGAGTGAGGAATCTGCTGTGCCACAGTAACAGAACATGGATTAACGATACCCCAAGCCCTGTGCTTATAGCAACACAGAAAATAAAAAGGCTTTAAAGTCATCAATATGGCTCTAATAAGAGATCTCTAATTTAGAGAGTGACAGAACAACTTCCAGGCCCTGGGAGATGTTCCATCCCATGCATTATTCCATGGTCAGCACATCCAGAGGAGGCAACGAGGCTGGAGAGGGGCTGGGAGCACAAACCCTGTGAGGAACCCCTGAAGGAGCTGGGGATGCTCAGCCTGGAGAAGAGGAGACTCAGGGCTGCCCCCATCACTCTGCACAGCTCCTGAAAGGTGCCTGTGCTCAGCTGGGGCTGGGCTCTGTCTCCAGGAGCACTGACACAACCAGAGCACACAGCCTCCAGCTGCACCAAGGGAAACGCAGGTTGGATATCAGGGAAAAGTTTTTTACAGAAAGGTGATAAAGTTCTGGAATGGCTGCCCAGGGAGGTGGTGCAGTCCCCATCCCTGGGTGTGTTTCACAAAGCCTGGATGTGGCACTGGGGGCCAGGGTTCAGTTGAGCTGTTGGGGCTGGGCTGGACTCGATGATCTTGAAGGTCTCTTCCAACCTGGTCATTCTGTGATTCTCTGACTCTGTGAATTCTGTATTTAATAACTGGCAAGGACACACACTGGGAGCTCACCCTCCCTGCCCTGCCAAAGGGACAGGAGCTGAACAGGCTGAACAAGCTGCACATTCATCACTTTGGGAGGGCTGTGGGCCAGCTCTGGTGCCACCAGAAATCAATGGGAGCTTTATCTCCATCCCCAAGGGAAGCACAAAACCAACTTTGATCACAGGTCTGGAGGGGTGGGCTCAGCCCCAAACGCTGCCTCAGAGCCACCTCCCAGCCACAGCCCTGCTTGATTCCAGGGTTATTCCCAACAGAAACCACAGCACAGTGAATGAAATCATCAAGCTAAGCCCCAGCCCCTAAAATAAAAAGCACATCATTTAATCTAGTTCAGCTGTGTTTCCGTAGATCTTTGTGGAAAAGCCATTATTAGATCCATACTCAAGAGTTTAAAGCTTTTTTATTTTCTGAAAGCCTGTGTTGCTATAAGCACAGGGCTTGGGGTATCATTAATCCATATTCTGTTACTGTGGCACAGCAGATTCCTCACTCAGTGAAAATATGTTCAATTTCAGAGACAACTAGCGTGGAAAAAAAAAGAAATAAAAGTGGAAAGAGAAAGGGAAAAAGAGAGAGGAAGAAAAAATAAAAAAGGACAAACCTGAAATGAAAATGCCATATCAAAAAGCAAGTATTCGGGGGAAATATTAGCACTTTTATCATAATGAGTTTGTAACCTAAATAGATATTTCAAGGATGAAATTGCTGACCCTGTCTGCCCTCCACAGGAGGCTGAATGGCTCAATCACAGCTTAATCTTCCCTGAAAAGGCTACAGAAGAATATCACAGCCCTTGAAGAACAACACACATTACTGATGCCCCAAGATTCACAATTTAACTCTTAAAAGGAGGGGGAAAAAAACCCTCAAATCTCACCCATCATTCTCAAAATGAAACCCAACAGTCATTTCCTCAGAAATAAAAGAGATAAAACAAAACCCACACAACACAAGATGAGGATGGAAAATAAGGGGTTGCCCAGATGAAGGGTGAAGCTTCACATTTTTATTGTTTCTCTGAGGCAGAGCCTTAGTAGTAAACTTAAATCACCCTGTGTTTCCTAATTCAGCTAATTCTGGTTGATTGGAGAAGACACTTTAAGTGTTCCTTGGCCTATCAGCTGTTGTAGATGCCTTAAAGCCAATTCTCTGAAATTATCCCACCTGGATCCTACTCCAATGCATCTTTCACAGTTCTATTTCTTCAAAGTATCCACTGTTATTTGCAAGCCCATCCTTTGAAACTTGTTTCTAGTTCTATTTCTTTCTTCACAATGTCTGTCCTATTCCATGGCATTTCTAAATCAGCATTTCTTGTCTCAAAGTTTGCACACATATGCACACTGGGTGGGCCTTGAGAACTCTCCACAAACCCATTTCCTACAGAGAACACCCCAAAACCCATCAGGAAAAATTGGAAAAGCACACCCAGCTCCCAGTTTTCCCAGCACAAGAACAGAGGCTGACTTGCAGGCAAACTGCAGCTTGGCCCCTCTGCTGACAATGGTCCCAGAGGGGTTTGTTGCCATGCACTGGTAGGTGCCAGCATCCTGCCTTTGACTGGGGTTATTGATCAGCACAGGGCACCAATTTGTTGGGCAATGCCCTTTGCTGACCCAGAGATGGGGTAACTGAGAGGTGCTACACAAACTTTAATTCCATTTTCAGTCTCATGGGAAGGGTGAGACAATACAGATGTTTTAATTCACACCATCACAATCAGAAGCCAACTATTTCCTAATTACAGCACACTATAAGTGTTTCTTGGCCTATCAGCTTTAGCCATATCATGCTGTAAATGCCTTAAAGCCAATTCTCTGAAATTATCCCACCTGGATCCTACTCCAATGCACCTTTCACAGTTCTATTTCTCCAAAGTGTCCACTCTTATTTGCAAGGCCACCCTTTCAAACTTGTTTCTAGTTCTATTTCTTTCTTCACAATGTCTGTCCTATTCCATGGCATTTCTAAATCAGCATTTCTTGTCTCAAGCTTTGCACACAGATGCACACTGGGTGAAACTTCTCACACTTGAGAACTTTCCACAAACCCATTTCTCACAGAGAACAGCCCATAACCCACCAGGAAAAACTGGAAAAGGACCCCCAGCTCCCAGTTTTCCCAGCACACCATGGGAACAGTGGCTGCCTTCTGACTTACAGGCAAACTGCAGCTTGGCCTCTCTGCTGACAATGGTCCCAAAGGGGTTTGTTGCCACGCACTGGTAGGTGCCAGCATCCTGGCTTTTGTTGGGGTTGTTGATCAGCAGGGCTCCTCCCAGCAGGCTGTAGTGGAAATCCATGCCCACGTCAATGCTGCTTCCATTTAACTTCCACCTGCAGCACACAATGCCAGAGTTAAACTCTGCTCATGCTCCCAGCTGTTTGGAAACACAGCCTGAAGTAAGTAAAGGAAGATTTAGAATGGCTCTGACAACTTATCAAAAATAAAATTAAGAAAAGAAACAGGCACAAAAATGCAAATTTCTTGAGCAGTATTGAAATATTCCAGTGTTTAACTGAAAGTGCAATATCCTTGATATATATTTCAGTCTCTGAAATGATTTATGCCTCGGTAGTTGCTGGTGCTGCTGCTCTTTGGAATTGATCACTTGGCAAGGGGAAGTCCCTGAGGCAGGATCTCCAACCCACTCAAGTCCACTGAGGATATTTTTCCCCCCTTCTCCCCACTTGCTGTTTGTTTGTTTATAAATTTCAGAAAATTCCCTCTGGCAGATGTTGTCACAAAGGGGGCACTGAGGAATCCCAGCCCCTCCTGAGTGCCCAGGGAAGCTCTGGGGCTGTGTTTGCCATAAATCCATGGGGTTTATGGCATTAAACAGCTGGCTGTGGCAGGAGGCAGCACAGAGGCAGAGCCCTGGTGGCTCTAACTGGTTTCAGAGTGGTGTTTGCTGGTGAGCAGAGTGAGAGGCACCAGAGGGGAGGGAAGAGCAGCACCAATGATTCACAGCATCAGCAGCACTGCAGGAGGACAGCACCTTCCTCCAAGGACCCCAAAGCAGCTGCTAAAGCTGAAAAGAATGAGGAGTTTTGTCCATTTCTGTAGGAAAGGATGGTTAATCTGAGAGCCAGGGCTATCTATGATCCTTTTGTAGCATTTTAGAACTCCTGCCCAAGGTTTGCCATAGAGCTGCAGTACCTGGAGATTTCCTGGTGTCCATTCCCTCTGTTCCTAATGCCCCAGGATCACAGAACATCCTGAGCTGGGAGGGACCCACAAGGACCACCAAAGTGCAAATCCTGGCCAGGACACCCCAAATCCTACCCTGGGAGGGTTTTCCAAACCCTCCTGGAGCTCTGGCAGCCTCGGGGCTGTGCTCATTCCCAGCACCCTCTGGGGGAAGAACCCTTCCCTAAAAACCAACTCCAAACCCCCCTGGCCCAGCTCCAGCCCCTCCCTGGACCCTGTCCCTGGTCACAGAGCAGGGATCAGAGCTGCCCCTGGGGATTTTTGGGATCAGCACAGTGGGAGCCTCCAGGGACATCACTGATTGTCGTAGACATCTTCTAGGAAAAATCCTTTCCTTAGGATTTAATTGCAAAATCCTTTCCTTAGGATTTTTCCTCCTGAGAAGCTGAGAGGCCTCAGGAACAAAATGCAAACAATGGTTATCTGCTGCTGTGGAATGCAACAGGTGCATCTGTGATTGGTCTCATGTGGATGTTCGTAATTAATGGCCAATCACAGTGAGCTGGCTCGGACTCTCTGTTCAAGACAGAAGCTTTTGTTATCATTCCTTCCTATTCTATTCTTAGCCAGCCTTCTGATGAAATCCTTTCTTCTATTCTTTTAGTATAGTTTTAATGTAATATATATCATAAAATAATACATCAGCCTTCTGAACCATGGAGTCAGATCCTCATCTCTTCCCTCCCCCTCAGACCCCTGTGAGCACGGTCACAACTGATCACAGAAAGGCTCCAAGAACAGTCAAACACTGCACAAACCCAATGGTTGGTCTGGGATTTCCTTTCACTTCACAGCTCAGCTTCACTTTCCTCTCCTCAGAGTCCAAGGGGAAGATGATGCTGTCGGGCTCCTGGAGGAACACTGGCCCGTGCAGGGTGTTGTCATCTGCAGGGACAGGGAAAGGGGACAGGTCACACAGGGAATCTCCATGTTCCAGGCTGGAAATGTAAAACAGAGTCTGAGCAGCAAGAGGCCGTGTGCCATTCACCTTGGGAAAGATCCAGTGTCACTTCATTTAGTTGATAACAGCAGAGTTTTATTTTTTTCCCCACTGAACCTCACACGGAGTAATGAAAATGCCCTGCACTGAACAGAGCACAGAATGGAACCTCACCCAAAGTTCAAACCACAGGAACAGGCACTGCTGTCAGAGCAGAGCTCAGTTCAAATCCCAGTGCCCCTGGCATTGCCCCACACCTCCCAGGAATGGGCTCCCAGCCTGACAAGGACACTCCACACTCCTGCCCTTCAGAGCATTAAAAACTCACACTGGATACAGGTGGGAGAGGGAAAATATTTTGGCACAACACACTGACACGACCTTCAAGGAGCTCAGGAGTCATTCTGAGCAGTGCAGCACTCTGAGGTTGGTGATTGCTGACGGGAGCCTCCCTTGAGCTGACTTTCCTCCTTCACTTTAAAAATACACTTTGATTTTTTGAGCTGTTAAGTCCTCCCTTTCTCCTTTCCTCTCTCCTCAAGCTCTTCACCTTATCAATTTATCCTCTCTCAGACCTGGGAGCTGCTCACAGCCCCATCCCTGAGGTGCAGCTCTTCCCTGCCCACCACTCTGCAGAATTTCAGGGAATTCACTGACACTGCTCTGAACACCCACAGAAAGCTCTGACTCAACTCCCTGCTCTCCATCCTGTTTGTATCAGCTTTATCTCCACAGTGACTGCTCAGAACACAAAAGAAACCAACTTTTCCTGCCTGAAAAGATCAGCTATCCTGATTTCACCCAGCCTTTTCCTCTCATCAGTGTCAATGTCTGGCTGCTCCTCCAAGTTCAGAGCAAGTGAGGACACGCTGGAAGTGCTCACAGTCAGAAAGTGACTGGAAGGAACCTTGATTTAACATTTTTAAATTATTTTCCAATCTTTTGCTGCCCTGCAGACTCTGTTCTTTCATTGTGCAGGGACTTGAAGGGATGTGAGCACAGAATTCACTTCAGTCAGGCTGCTGGAAGCCCACCCAGGTGTGGATACAGGAAATTCGTGGGTATGGGAGGTCAGGGGAAAATGAATAAATAAAATTTAGATATGATGGGATGTACAAAAATATAGGGAAGAAAAAAAGAATGAACAGAAGATGATGGATCTTCCAGATGGAAGGAAGGTGAGAATGAATGGGAATAACCCTGATATTGCCTGACCCTGGGAAATCAGCTGCATGGAGCAAGGACAGAACAACAGCCCTTCACTCAGGGAGAGCAAATTCATCCCCACAGATGAATTTCACAGAGACTCTGCCAGGAAGATTAGAAAGGAATCACCTCTCCCCTGTCCCCTCCCTCAGGCCCCACCACAAGCACAGTCAGGGCCTTGTATTTATCTTTATTTTTAATTATATGCTAATGATACCTGACTGAAACTCATCTATTATTCAAAACACATTTCACATCATCTCTAGCTTTAAATTACACCTGTGTGCAACTCGTGTTGCTGGTGGGAAAAGATAATAACAGCCATAAAGCATAAGGGACTGGATTATGGCATCCAAGCTTGTTCCTGAGACCCTGCACTCCCTGAGCAGCCTCATTCACCCTAAGAAAGAATATTACAGCCTGGCCCATAAGGATTATAGCTCTGGGAACTGTATGAGTGGCTTTAAAAGCAAGAGATTTAAAATGTATTTGAATATATCCAGTTTTCTCACTGGAAAATACACAAATGCTCAGGTCCTGTGTAAGAGATGCCCCAAATCCCAGGAGCACAGAGCCTGATGGTGGCACAAGCCAGAGCATCCCAGATAATCCAGTTAGGGACTGCTGACTCAGGGCTGTGTGTGATTGCCTCTGTCACCTGCCTCACACCCCTCTCTGGGCTGTCACCTGCTGTTATTTCAATTAGAGAATGTCAATTTATATCACATCACACCCAAGGTCTGACTTTGGTCCTCCCTCCATCCCAGGAAAACACAGCCTGCATTAAAAGTGAACGGTTCAGCTGCTTGAGGTGGGACACAGGAACAAACCTGAGGGTCCAGAAGTGTCCCCACACCTCCAGGACATCACCTGGCTGCAGGAGCAGAGGTGAACCTGCAGCACCCTGGTCTTCAAGGGTTAATGAAACTGAACCACACTGAGCAGTGAGAGTTACACCTGTAAGAACCACCCCATCCTGTCTGTGCCATTAATTACTGAGCAATTAACAACTTAAAAAACACAGACTCAAGACAGAGAACTGAAGGTATAAATAGTCACAGACAGGTGAAAACGCTGATTTGTCCACTGAATAACTCAATTTACCCAAGCTCAGGTGGAAGCTCATGAAAGATCAAATTAAAACATTTCCAAATATTCCCCCTGCTGCTGACACCGTTCAACATTCAGCTTTTATATGGCAAAAAAATAATGTCTGCCCTCCTGTTGGGCAGCAGGAGGAAAAACCCTGGTGTGATTTTCAAGCAGAGGGAGAAGCTCTGAGAGCAGCTGCAGCCTGCCAGGGGAGCAGAGGAGCAGGAAAAACCTCCCAACACTGGCTAGATAAAATTATTTTGAGTGCCTTTCTTCTTCCTCTTATTGCTGCCTGTGTATAACCAAGATAAGCAAGTCCAAACTATTTAATCTTCAGCCTGTGGAGCTGCTTTGCTGCAGCCTTAATGTGTGATTGAAATCACTGCAGCCCAGATCCCAGCACTGGGTGATAAGGGCTGAGCCACAGAACCTGCCACAGGAGGAGGATTTGCTTCACAGAGCACTAAAGAGTCACTAATAAATAAAACAAGCTGCCATCTCGATTCCTGCAGACAGGAAGCTACAAGTGCCTGCACCAGAAAAAGCCCATTTTTGACTAAATTGTGTTACTCAGATGTTTATTGTCAGCACAGCCAAAGGCTTTTGCTCCACTGAAGTGTCTGCTTTTGTGGGAGCAAAGTTTTGCTGTTTGGATAGCTCTGAAATGCAAATTCTACACTTTTTAAAAAAAAAAAATTCAAAGTGGTAACTTTCTTTCTGTCGCAGCAGTGTCCAGGGACTTGCACTCCACCACTGATAACACATTTTTGGCTTATCACTGGTGAGCACTGCCAGCAGCTCAACTCACAGAAACCACCGAGGCCAGCAGAGGCTCTTTGCTGTGCTTAGAGGCTTTTTCCCTCACCTTCTCATCAGATTGTGTCTAAGAGACTCTTTTTTGGTCATTTCATCAAGAAAGAACAAGAAGCAGTGCATATCTGTGCACACACACCTGGAAGTGCTCAGGTATTTTGGTCCATTTCCCTTTCACACCATTCAACAGCTGCTGCCACTCCTCACACATTTCCCACCGCCCCAGGACAATAAAATAAATAATTTTCCCAGCCAAACTAACTGGTGAGACACCCCCAGGGGCAGATTTTATTTTTCTGAGTAACATTTCTTAAATGAGTTAACCCAGAATGAACACGAGCCGCCCTAAGACAACCTGCAAACAAGACTGGCTTCCAAAAAAGCATTTTTCCCCCTCCTTGTCAGATAAAACAAATGTACTCCTCCTCTGGGTCTGCCTCCTCTGACAGAAGTGTGTTTCTTTCTCTCAGAGGCAGGATTTAGGAAATTTCAGTGCCTTTGACAATAAAAGAAGCATTTTAACCACAGAAGGAGGTGTGTGTCCATATGGTGTTGGATGGAAAGTGAGAGATCATTTCGAAGAACATTCTGCTCAATATATATTTTTCCCCCTAGTGAATTACAAAACCTATTAAAAAAAAAGGAAAAGCCAGATTAATTGGAATACATTCCAAATGAAGAGTGCATTTGCTGTGTCCCTGCAGTACCCCAAAGCTGAGAGCCAGCACTGCAGTTGGATGCTGAATGCTGTCAGCTTCCCCTGCTTTTGAGGAATTGAAACGTGAGGAAAGTCAGCCGAGGTTAATTCACACCAAACAGGTGGAACCATTGCTATTCTCTCTGAACATTAAGCCTGGTGACAGATCCTGGTACCTAAATAGAACTGCTTTAATTTCCATTGAAAGTTATGGCCAATTTGAGAGAAAGTTTAATTGAATATTCCACACCGTAGGGAAAGATAATAACTAAACTGAACAGAGAATTCTTGGAGTATATCCAGGGTAAATGAGAGAAATGCTTTCCTTGTTTGCTGCTGAGGGAATTGCTCCCTGCTCTGTGTGCTGGGCTGTTTTCACACACTGCTAGAAGCTGGTATTTCTTTGAGACAAAGCTGCACCTTGGGAAGAGCAGCTCTTCAGGAAAGTGGGAATTGGGATGGATGGGACGGCTCAAGGGCACGGCTGATTGCCACAGCAGCCTGCTCTCCAAGGTGAGCACTGCTCTCCATCCTCCTGAGCAGCCAAGGGCTCCACTGGATGGCTCTCTCCTCCCTTCCTGCCTGTCACTCCTGTTAACAGCATCTGCACGTGGCTCTGAAATTCAAACAGAGAATATTTCACACCATACAGTCCTGCTGCGACTAACTCTGGAGACTGCTCAAGGAACAAGGCCCACTAAAGGTGCTTCCTGTCCAAAGGAAAAAAAAAGGATAAACCCCAGATATTTTAAAAGTGTATGAAGTGGTGTTTTCCACCTGTAGCTCTGCATCTTTGGGGCCAGCCCATTGATACAAGACTGGGCTTCTTTTGTGGCACCTACAGGTGTCCAACAGACAAAAGTGGATATTTCTATGTTGATATCCTACACACAAATGTGGATATTCACATGTGGATACCATAGACACAAATGTGGATATCCTACACACAAATGTGGATATTCACATGTGGATATCATACTCACAAATGTGGATATTTGTGTGGGGATATCCTACACACAAATGTGGATATTCACATGTGGATACCATAGACACAAATGTGGATTTCATACACACAAATGTGGATATTCACATGTGGATATCATACACACAAATGTGGATATTCACATGTGGATATCATACACACAAATGTGGATATTTGTGTGGGGATATCATACACACAAATGTGGATATTTGTGTGGGGATATCATACACACAAATGTGGATATTCACATGTGGATATCATACACACAAATGTGGATATTCACATGTGGATACCATAGACACAAATGTGGATATCATACACACAAACGTGGATATTCCCTGTGCCTCCTCTCCTGGCTCCAGACTGCTGGGAGAGGCCATCCCCACCACAGCACAAGGGTGACCTGTCCTCCAACAAAATCCTCATTTACCAGGATGCAATTTGAGTTCTCTTAGCACATCAACAACCTGCTTATAATCACACATATCCCCTTCAGTGTCCCACAAAAGCACATTGCTCCAGTACTGCAGAAAATCACAAATTTCTTCACCCCACAGTCTCTTCCCTGAGTCACCACAGCCCAGAGCAGGAAAATAAACAGAGGAACTCACAGTGCCCTGTTGAGGACAATATCAGCCCATGACAGAGCTGTGAGGAAGTATAAAAAAATAGCAAAAATCAGATTAATGCAGTGCTACCACCAGTGCTGAGCATTCTTGCATAGAGTTACTTGGGAATAGAAATGCTTCCAAGGCCTGTGTTAATTATCTGTTGATTTATTAGTAAAATGTAAGGTGCTGATAGAATTGCAGCCTGCCAAGAGCACACATCATTATTGTAAAACTTACAATGTTTTGAGTATGACAGGGACTGTAAAGTGGATAGATTTAAAAAGCAGAAGTAGTTGGTCACATGTACATATTTTAAAGCCACATATTTCCTTTCCAGTACCTCCCTGGACTGGGATGAATTTGAATTTCTGCAGTAATCAGGAAGGTGTGTAAAAGCCAGGTTAACAAGTGCCATCCTCCCCACCCCAGCAGCAGACAGGCAGAGTTACACACTGAACAAACCTCTTTCCTTTAAAATCCCCAAGCCTTAGAAAAGACAAGTCCCTGGGGCAATAACCTATAATCTCTGTCTCATCTATTGCTGCAAAAACAAAGACAACTGTGGCAATGTGTCCGGGCTCTGCCTTGATGGAGGAGCCAAACCCTGCAGAAAGCTTCAAGGTGAAAGGAGCTCTCTGTGCTTGGCTTCAAGGTGAAGCCTCTTTTCTCCCTTTTCTCTCTCCAGCTTTAAGTACATCAGCCTCTGTCAGAGGAGAGCTGATCCCTGCCAGCTTTTTATCCAGCTATTTACAGAGCAGTTCAGGCCACGGATTCACCTCTCAAATATTTGTGAATAAGCAGATGGAATTACCAGGGCCCCAGGTGGGTTCCCCAGACAGGGAATTCACCCAATATTCTGAATATTCACCCAATATTTTCTGGGTTTCCTAGATGGAGGAGGAATTGAGAATCCAAGCCCTTCCTTGCCAGGCACTGCACACCCCAATGCTGACCCTGGACAGGAAAACCTCCCTCACTTCTCACTGCTGCTAAAGCAGGAAAATGTTTAACAATCCTGTAAACAGGATCCAAGGCTGTAATCTCCAGGTGCTTCTGTTCCATAAATGGATTTAAGGCATTTGAAGTCTGCTGTTGGGCACTGGGCTGGCAGCTCAGCTGCTCTCACCCCTGTAACTTCATTGGAGTGGCTGGAATTGCTCCAATTCAGGGCACATTTGAGGATTTGCCCTTCAACTTTTTTATTGTTGTTTTTCAAAACGTTTCTGCAACCCTCAGCAGAGCAGGAACAAAAGCCAATCCCAGGGTCCAGTGGGAAATTAGAGAACAGAGGGTTCCTGCTGTGGCTCTGGAAGCTGGGACACACCAGCACTGGCCACCCCACCATGGGCACTCCCCAACCCTAAAAATCACCATTTATCCCCATTCTTCTGCTGGGTCATCCCTCCATGGAAACACAGACACACAAACACACAAACCCAGCCTCAAAATTAACATCAAAATGCCAAACTGAGCGAGGCTTAAATCAAGTTCTCAGAGTTCAATCAGCAAAGCATCAAAGGAGCAGGCAGGAGTGCAGGTTGAACAGTCTGCCCACAGATAACACCAATTCCTTTAATTTCTTTAAATGTTATGAACTTTCAAGCAACACAGCAGGGAAAAGGTATCAGTAATAGCTGTCAAAGCCCTGACTTATGACTTCTGACACTGCAATTCAGCACTCCCCAAGCCTGCTCAGAGGATGGCATTTGTCAGCAGAGCCTTTCCTCCCCCTGGTGTCACACGAGCAGGTGAAGCTCTCACTCACCCCTGGCTCACCCCTAAAGAGCAGCACCATGGGGATGCTCCAGAGACAGAATCCACCTCCAGGGAATGGTTTGGTCCATTTCAAACTGCCCTGCCCAGCTCAGCTTTGGGAACAGAAGCTCCTTTTTGTGGTGTTTCAATACCAGGAGAAAGCTGCTCCTGGAAACAGTCTTGAATGCAATACAAGGAAATGACCTTATGTTTAAGGCAAGTTTGGATGGGATATTTGGGAAAATATCTTCACTGAAAGGGTGCTCAGGCACTGGGACAGGCTCTGCAGGGGAGGCACCATCCCTGGGGGGTTCAGGAGGGTGGATGTGACATTTGGGGACAGGGTTGAGGTGGGTTTGGCAATGCTGGACTCAATGCTCTCTGAGGGCTTTTCCAGCCTCAACAATTCCATGATTCTGTGACATCCACGTGTCTCAGTTTCCCAACAGAGCCTTTCCCAAGGGTAAAATTTAATTCTTCTTTACTTACGAAGACTTTGGTTCCTCACCTAGAGAGCACTGAGATGAAACATTATGCAAAATGCAAATTCAATATTGATGAGGAGAGCGAGGCAAGAGCTAAATTGGAGGAGATCACATGTATTTCCTTCATCTGATCAAGGCCTGTTACTTTACAATTTAAACCCAATTTTATTTCATTGTTCACCAAGAAATGATGGTTTACTGTGTTGATAGGATCAACATGAAATGAAATAAAGTGAAATAAATCACTCACTATGCAAAGCTCATTATGCCAAACCAATATAATGCTGGAGCCTTATGGAAGTCACAGATCAGAACTATGGTGCAAACTAAATGCTATTCCTGCCTGTGTTTTAGTATAAAAAGCCAAAAATATCAGAAAGATGCCAAAATAGGAGCTGACTTGCATTACACATTTTGGGAGTAATGGGAGACCAAAAAAGTTGTAGTGGTTTGTTTTTCTCTTTTGGTAAATTACAAGTCAGAAGTTAAAAGCAAGAAAATTAACTAAAATCATGTCATTTCATTCTAGAGCAGAGAAGGCTTAATGGGTAATTGAAATAATGTGCACTGCTTCAGCAATTTTTTCATTACAATTCAAAAAAAAAAAAAAAAAAAAAGGGCTTCTGTGTTTTGAAAATTAAGGATTACACTGGATTGAGAACACACTATGAAAAACCTAATTTTTTTTTTCTTTTTTTTGTTCAGAAGCCTCAAAGACAAATAAGAATTTCTGTAAGCAGCCTTTTATCTGGGACAGAGAGCTTGGGCTTTAACTTCTCTGCAGCAGCACATTCCATAAGGAGAAAAATGCAGGCACAGTAATTAACCAGGGAATAACTGTTTATGGATCACTGCTGCCTGGGCAGGGCCTTGCTCTGTGAGCAGCAAGAATTCAAAGCCACAGAGTTCCTCCTGAGCCATTTCCTGCTCAAGGCATCACTTCTGAGAGAGCTTCAGCACCCTCACACTGTGGCTGCAGGGAGGTTTGGAGGAGCACTGAGGAAGGGGCCAAAAGCAGCTCCAAGACATGAAAACAAATATAAAGGCATGAAAAGAAACATGAAGAAATGAAAATAAACATAAAGACATGAAAACAAACATGAAGACACGAAAATAAACATCAAGACATGAAAACAAACATGAAGACACGAAAATAAACATCAAGACATGAAAACAAACATGAAGACATGAAAATAAACATAAAGACATGAAAAAAAACATGAAGACATGAAAATAAACATAAAGACATGAAAACAAACATGAAGACATGAAAATAAACATCAAGACATGAAAACAAACATGAAGACATGAAAATAAACATCAAGACATGAAAACAAACATGAAGACATGAAAATAAACATCAAGACATGCAAACAAACATGAAGACATGAAAATAAACATCAAGACATGAAAACAAACATGAAGACATGAAAATAAACATAAAGACATGAAAACAAACATGCAGAAAGATGTGAAAACAAACTTAGAGAAAGAGATGAAAACAATCATCCAGGAAGATGAAAATAAAGGCATGAAAACATGAAGACAAACAGAGGAGATGAAAACAAACATAGAGATGAACACAATCATACAGAAAGACATGAAAACAAACAGAAACACATTAAAACAGGTATAAAGACATGAAAACAAACATACAGAAAGATATGAAAAATATAAAGACATGAAAATAAACAAAGACATTAAAAGAAACATACATAAAGACATGAAAACATACATAAAGACATGAAAACACAAAGATATGAAAACATACACAAAATTAAGAAAACAAACATAAAGACATAAAACAAACATATAGAAAGACATGAAAATGAACATAAAGACATGAAACAAAGTCATACAAACAAACACATATAAAGATATGAAAAGAAACATAGGTGAAGACATGAAAACAAAGGTACAGTCATGAAAACAAACACAAAGACATGGAAACAAACATGAAGACATGAAAATAACCATAAATACATGAAGACAACCATACATAAAGACAAGAAAACAAACACAAAGTCATGAAAACAAACAAAGTCATGAAAACATACTTAAAGACACAAGAACAAACATCTTTCATAAAAACTGTCTCTTTAAAATGCAAGAGATGGAGATGATAATGTGTAATTAACACATGGGACATCAAAATCAGTGCTGAGCTTTCTGCTGGTGCATTTTAGGATCTGCCCTGGCCCAGAAGGAGGTGCCCAGCCAGGTGAGGGTGGTTTCTTTCAGGTGGGTTTGACACAGATGTGGTTTTGGGGCTCAAGCACATTCATTACCATCAGACCTTAATTAAACACACACATCCTTCATTCTTCACTCATCATCTGTCTCATACAGCAATAAAGAAGATCATTGTCAGTGTTGGAAATGCAGACATCACTTGAACCTGGTTCATTCTGCAGCAGTGTAAGGCACATCATTCCTGCTTTGCTGTGGGTTTGGGTGGGAATGGATCTTAAACCCACCCAGAATGGACCTTAAACCCACCCAGTGCCACCCCTGCCATGGCAGGGACACCTCCCACTGGCCCAGGTGCTCCAGCCCCAATGTCCAACCTGGCCTTGGGCATTTCCACGGATGGGGAACCCTAAAAATCCTGATAAAATCCTGAGTTAAAGCCGACTTTGCTGTCACCTCAGCAGGCTTCTGGTCTGTCTGTCCAATTAACATCCTCTAATTAAGGATTATTTTCCTTATATTAAGACAACCACCAATTAACCACTACATCCTCCAACAAATCTACTTAAAAACTTGTGAGCTGCTCTTGGTTTTTGCTAGGATTTGAACTCCTTTTCCAAGTTCTCTGTGAACTTTCCCTCGACTCTTTGCTCAGCACAAACATCCCCTCAGCTTCTCCCAAGTAAGCAAAATCCTGCTGGGTTCCTGCTGCAGCAGCATTACTTTGTTTACCTCTAGAAGAGAATTAAAAGCATTTTCCCAGTAAAGAACAAATGTTTACAGTGCAGAGAGCACCGTGCCCGTGTTTGCACTGCGCAGTAACGCTGGCAATATGTCCCTTAAATATTTCTCTAATCCCATGGATGATTTTTCATCTTGCTGGGCCTAGTCAATGAACACACAGCAAGCTCCTGCTTAAACAAAGTGAGATTTCCCTCCTGAAGGAGCTCTGAGCACACGACCCACAGCCCTTAATGGGCACAATTCCTGTGTCCCATACAGGGACCAGCAGTTTGCCTGGAAAAACTCATTTTCCCCCCAAAGCCCCCCTGCAGCTCCCACCTCCTCTCCTACAGCTGCTCCAGCCTCCAATTCACAAAAGCAGAACCTCTTTAGAACCAAAATAAATACTAATCTTAAATTCAATGTACCCTGACAGCAAATAAGTTTGCTGTGCTTACTTCAGCATGAATAAAAAGCCCGCAAGGAGACTCCTACATAAGAGTATATTTACAAGTTCCATTACCCACTGGAGAGATTGATGTAATAAACCCATAATAAAAAGCCTCGTGTTATGGATTTCTCTAATGTTTCTTATCAAACAGCCTGTATTATCTGGGCTTGTGTATTCAATTTAAAATAGGTTTGCAATAAGTGCCTGAGAGCTGGAGGTCATTTTCCCCGAGTTTTCTGACACGCTGGGACGTGCAGTGTCTTTTCCTGCCCTGGGAAGCTAAAAGCAGTTTGGAGCTCGGTGCAGAGCAGTTTACAAAGCAGGCAGAGGATGAATCCGAGAGAAAAAGATTGGAATGCATTACCTGAACAGCTATTCCCACCTCAAACCACAGAGAGCTCCTCGGGGCACAGCACACAGCACAGTTTATTTTTCTGACTCAACAGAAGAACTCGGTTGTTCCTCAGGAGACAAAATCCATCCACAGAAATTGTTTTGTCACCCATTGTCACCTCATTTGTGTTTCACCCTGGCTGGCAGCAACACAGCCCAGGTGTTCTCTGGGACCTGCACGGGATCTGCTGCAGTCACTTCAGCTTTTAGGTGAAAATAGCTCAAAATTGGGACAACAGCTGCAGTGGTTGCAGGTAGAAGCAATCGTTTCCTATTTATTTCACCTATTTATTTCTTCCCTGGCACCGGATTTAGCTAATAACCATTAGTTACTAATTAGGATTCAAAGCAATTTTCCTTAGGACCTATTTCAAATCATTGCAACACAATTATGCAACGCATTTTCCTCGTTTATGAAATCTCTTAAAGACATTGCTGTTTTAATTCTCAGTTCTTAACCTCTCACTCTGCAGTGTCCTCTGCTCACTTTTGAAGCAGCTCCATGGACCTACATGACAACATCCATGTTCAGTCCATCTCCCTTTCCTTGGCACTGTTTTTGCTAAAGCCTCCTGAATTAATCATTGGGTCCCTGTAAAATCCATCCCCAGAATCAGGGATGGATGGGAGATTGGGAAGGAATTCCTTGCTGTGAGACTGGGGAGGGGCTGGGATGGAATTCCCAGAGCAGCTGTGGCTGCCCCTGGATCCCTGGCAGTGCCCAAGGACAGGCTGGACAGGGCTGGGAGCACCTGGGACAGTGGGAGGTGTCCCTGCCCATGGCACTGGATGATCTTTATGGTCCCTTCCTGATGCCCTGTGCAGGCTGACCCAGAGCAGAGGCTGGGCAGAGTTCCAGAATAAAGCAGGGATTGATCCAAAGGATCTCCTCCATGGACCCACCTTGGGCAGCACAAGAGCCCAGCCAGGGCTGCACCCAAGATGAACCAAAATGGTCCCAAAATGAACCCAAGATGAACCAAAATGGCCCCAAATGAACCCAAGATGGACCCAAATGGTCACAAAATGAACCCAAGATGAACCAAAATGGCCCCAAAATGCACGGCCGGGCACGGGGTCTGTCCCTGGGATCAGTTCTGCTCCATTTGCATCTTGCAGTTCATTGTCCCATCCCAGCTTTAGCCCAGGCAGTCCCATCCTTGTTTTTCTCTCTCCAGCCCACGGGGTTTGTGCTCCTGGGCTGAGATTTGGATCATTTGTCCTTGGTGCCCAGCTGGAGCAGGAATTGTTTTGTCTCCCTGCTCTGTGCACAGAGCTCACCATGCCCTGATGTGAATCCCAGACTCACACACTAAAGCAGCACAGAATGTGAAAATATAAGTCTAAAACCTGAGGCATCACTCTCACCCCAATTATTCTGTAATTAAAAGATGCTTGAAAAGTCTAAATTCACACTGCATTCCCCCTGACCAGCTTAAAGAGACCTTTTATGTTTTTACAGCACAAGTCATGTGGGTTGGGTTTTTTATGGCCTTTTTCCATCTTATTTAACAGCTTTTAAAAGGAGGATGATGCCCAGAACCAAATTTTAATGGAAGACCTTGAACAAATAACAGCAGAAGAAAATTTGAATGCTTGATAATTTGAGTGTTATTTTTTTACTACCAACATGAATCCAACCCAAGCAAATTAAAACAGGAAGAATTAATTGGATATGCAAATAAGATTATTCACTATATAAATCTAATTACATACCAATTTGCTTTAACAGCATGAAAAAGACAAAAAAGCCTCTTTGTAAATTGTTTTCAAAACCACCTGTAGCACAACAAAGGGGCAGGGCTGGATCAGGGAGGTGCTGCTTTCAGCACTAATCAAACGAGGTGTTTTGAAGATCTCATCAAGATCCCTTTGCCACGGGCACCCTGCTCTGTTCCCTGATTTCCCAAATTTCATTAGTAGTTTTCAAACACTGCCTGTGTTTTTATGCCAGGAACAAACAAAACAGGCTGGATCTTGGGAGTATGAGGTGATTCTGGTCACAAATCCTGGCTTATTTTCCTGCCTGAGCCCAGAGGAGCAGGGCATGTGCTGGGGCACACTGGGAGCTGCTGCCTGCACATCCTGAGCCCCTTGGAAAACAAAAAGGGACAAAGGAATAATTAACAGGAGCCAAGAGTGGATGAGGGAGATCTCTCCAGGGGGAAAAAGCCTGTTAATCTGGGAGCCTTTTGTGTCCAAGAAGCAAATTACACTGATGGCCAATTTATTTCTTTGAGCAGCTCCTTGTCAGGAGGAGTAAAAATTACAAACAAGATCACTGGAATTGATTAAGATACAGAATAGCTGAGACCATAATTAGTGTCCATGTGTCATCCCTGATAAAGGGTCCCAATCACTCATTTTCTCTGAGTGTACATTGAATTTTGTCATCTAAATCTGGTTCCTGGGTTCACATTGGGAATCTAAAACAATCCAGAGCAAAAAGCATGAAAAATATGTTCCAAAGAAAAGGAATGTAATGGTTACATCTGTACAGCAAGCAACTATTCAGGTCACCTTATGGAAAGCAAGGTGTTGTTATTCTAGAAAATTAAATTCAACTTACATGAAAAAAACCCACAAAACACTGAAGAGTTGTTAAAAAATTAAAATTGCACTGGAGGTGGAAATTTGGTGAACACAGAGGAGGATTTTTTTCTCTTAAACTCTGTATATAGAGAGCTTTTGCAGCCTTTACTGCCTATTTTAAATTATATTAATAAAGAAAGGGGTGCATTGCCCTTGCACTTTATACATTGAAACAGATACTGAAAAGAAATGCAGAAATTTGCTGCATAGAGAGGAGGGGGGTATGTCACTTAAACTCTGTATATGGGATTTGTTTGCAGCCTTTATTGTATATTTTAGATTGCATTAATAATGGAGGATTGCTCAAGATGAGAATTCCACATCTCCAGAGTCACTGGTGACACATTTACAAGGTTTAGCAAAGCTGCTTTTCCTTTAAGGCTGCCAATACATTTGTGCACTCACACTGATCCATTTTTCTTTTTATTTTAAATGCTCTGTGGGCAGCTGCACAGTAACTCCTGAATTTACATGAGACCTGAAGTCTTCAGGAACAACTTAAGGAGTTTTTAAACGCTACTTGCTCAAAAAACAATGACTGGAATGGACAAACACATCAGTAAGGTTTGGGGTTTTTTGTGTCCTCCAGCACCACTGAGCAACTGGTAGAATATTTGGGGTTGTTTCCTCTAAATTTGGTGTGGGCAGCTGCACAGTAACTCCTGAATTTACATGAGACCTGAAGTCTTCAGGAACAACTTGAGGAGTTTTTCAACTCCTGCTTGCTCAAAAACAATGACTGGAATGGACAAACACATCAGTAAGGTTTGGGGTTTTTTGTGTCCTCCAGCACCACTGAGCAACTGGTGGAAAATGTGGGGTTGTTTCCTCTAAATCTCTCCAAATTTTGCCTCTTTTCCTCTGCCAGGGGAGCTCCCAGGTACAAACCAGTGCATGGGGAGGGTTTTTCTAGCTGGAATTTATCCTTCTGTCAACCCTCACCTCACTGATATTGACTGACACGTTTTATCAGCTGACACACCTTAAAAATGAGCTTAAAAAAACCACCAAAAGCTGTTATGACATCTCCTAAATGCCAACCCCCTTTGCTAACTGCTGCATTTTCATGCATCCCCTAAACACCTCCATAAGACAGCAGCAAAGCGCCGGAGATCGCCTGCGCTCAAAAATAAGAAGGGGCGGCGAAGTTTTCTCGGTAATTGGATGGCACATTAGAGAAAGTCACAACAAAAAGAGGCGTTTGAAGGGTTCTGGAAGAACACAGCACCTTGCAGGAGGCGTGAGCAGCAGCGCTGACTCCGAGGTGTCGGAGCTGGCGGGGGTAACAGCTCGCACACATCAATCCTGCTCCGCGCTCACAGCCGCGCACCGCCGCGCACCCAGAACAACCCACGCCACCAGCACATTGTACACCCAGGCAGCACTTTGGGAACAGAACAGCCACACCTGAGCTTCAAACGCTGGGGTTTTGTGTAGGAACATGCTGAAATTGTATAAGGTTGTTGAAAAGTTTGAGTCGGTATTGCTCCAAAAAAACAAAAAAAAAAACAAAACAAAAAACCCCACAAAAACCAAACCAACAAACAAAACACACAAAAAAACCTCCCACAAAAACAACAACAAAAACCAAAACAAATTAAAAAACCCAAAACCAAACAAACAAAACCCCACAAACCAAACCAACAACAACAAAAAAAACCCAAACCCCCAAAAAACCCAAAATAATAAAAAGAAGGAAAGGTCTGCAATCAGACCATTACTGCAGTGACATGGTTGTTCCAGGAACATGCTTATTATTTCAGGAATAACTCCCAGTATTCCCAAGGTTAAGGTGGAGATTTCTCCTGCTCAAATCCCAGGTCAGATTTCCATCTCCTGTGTTTTATTCAGGTTTGTTGGGCAGTTCCTGACCTTCCCAAAGTGCTGAACAACCTCTGCCCATGGGGAATGTGGCTCTGTCCAGGGATGGGAATTGTGGTGAGAATGATGCCCCAGGTTTTAGCTTTTATGTTTTTCAGGTTCTGTGAGTCTGGGATTCATTCTATGGGATGGTGAGCTCTGTGCACAGAGCAGGGAGACAAAACAATTCCTGCTCCAGCTGGGCACCAAGGACAAATTCTTGGAGTGGTTTAAGCTGCACTTTTCACCTGCCCTGTCTTCTGGTCAGGATTGCAGCATCCTGTCCCCAGGGCCCTGATGCAAGCCAGGCACACTCTTACAGCTCCTCTCCTGCTCCTTCCCAAGGGGAGAGCCCCAGCAATTCCCCATCCCACAGCAGCAGCCCCAGGAGAAGGTGTTTGCAAACAAACATCCCCCACGGCTGCTCCTCCGTGTCCCTGCACCTCCTCCTGCCCCCTGGTTTGGGATAAACGCAGCTCTGTGAGTGCAGCCATCACCCAGGGCCCTGCTGCAATTAGCACCCAGGGGCTCAGAACCAATTATGAGATTATTTAATGAGTCGTGAGCAGCAGTGGTGAAATAGAGAGACAACGGTGGGACAGAGGAAAGCAGAAGCAAGGCAGGAGATGATGGGAATCCCAGTAATGAAAAACTCATGGATCCAGCTCCTTTGGCTCATTTAAATGGAGATTTTTGACAGAAGTCAATAAATATGCTCTAAAAGAATAAATATGCTCTAAATATTGTTTTAGGGCAATAAATATGCTCTAAAACAATAAATATGCTCTAAAATGCTGCCCTGGATCCCTGGCAGTGCCCAAGGCCAGGTTGGACATTGGGGCTGGAGCACCTGGGACAGTGGGAGGTGTCCCTGCCATGGCTGGGGTGGCACTGGGTGATTTTTAAAGTCCCTTCCAACCCAACCCATTCAGTGATTTTTGAGCTGCACTGGTGGAGGACTGGGATGATTTCTCAGGCAGCCTAGGGGATGCAGGATCCTGCAGGGAAAGGCTCTACCAGGCCTCAGGGGTGATGAGGGACCATCCATGAGCTGCTTTCCAGACACAGCATCTTCCCACAGCAAACGTGCCCAAAGCTGAACCCCTCACCCCAATACTGACCCCACAGCACTGCTGACCCCATCCCACAGCTGAACCCCCCCATACCAATGCTGACCCCACAGCACTGCTGATCCCACCCCACAGCTGAACCCCCAGCCCACAGGACAATCTCAGCACTCACTGCAGGACTGGCTGCAGCTTGGATGAACCAAAACCATCCCAAAGCCACTTCCCAGTCCTGGGAGCTCGTGAGACAGGCGGATTAAATGAGCAATAAAATGCAACTTAATGGGGTCGATGTTAAATTAGTTTCAATTATCAAACCCCATTTTAACAAAATGAATGCCTGGCTCCCTTCCAGAACTCACATAATTTACATGGGAAAGCACTGGGTTCTCTCTCCTCCCACTGACTGATGGCATCTCTCCCTTGCCTTTCATTAGGGGATAAATTCCATATTCCATCCTAATACACCAACAAATTCCCAAAGAAAGAAAAAGAGAGCATTCAAATTTGCTCAGGAATGCAGCAGAGGTCAATAAATGTAACTGTGACACTTAATAAAACCAAGTCAGTATGAATAAATCCTGGGAAATTCTATGCAGATTATTTAGCAATGAGTTGTTTGGAGAGTGTTATTTTATATCAAGTGGGAAAACACTCAGGGAAGCTCAGCTTCTCACTGAGGAAAAAGAGGACACAGGCTTTAGAGCACACCCCACCTTATTTCAGTGTTGTAAGGAAGAAAAGGCAATGCCTGGCAGATGTACATTGCATTTGCTGGGACTCCATGACCCTATTTAAGTCACTCGCCACAGAGAATTTGGAAGCAATTTTTTCCATGGCACCATCTGAGCTGGAAGGGCACAAATCATTGATTTTCTTCCAAGTCTCACTGATCATCCATTGCATTATCCCTTTTTCACAAATAAGAACAATGACCATGTTCAGAATTCTGTCAGGGATCTGTTTTGCAGATTTCAAATACAGGAAATGGAAATGAACATAAAAACACCCCCTAAATAATAAAAAAAAACCCCACCCAGAATATTAAGGGCAAGGCAGAAGGTACAAATTGAAAAGGTACAAATTGAAAAGGTACAAATTAAGAAGGTACAAATTATTGGGATAGGAGGAATTTCAGCCCCATCTGAGTTCATGCTCTTCCCAACATGCACTGGACAAACTCAAAACTTTCCCACACAAACTGCTGATTTTCTTTTCAGCTGTGCCAGACAGCCACGGGAATCTTTATAAATGACAATATCCCTTAAAACAGATGCAATCTTCAGCCATTTCAACTCAGAAAATTGGAATTACGACACATCAACCCATGAAGATTGCTGTATTTTTCATACTTTCCCTGACACCTGGAAAGTTTAATGAAGTTTAAAGTCACCAGCTTCAGCTGGAGATGCTGACTGCTGGCTGGCTAATTAGTTACCTGTCTCATTCATTAGCAACTTCTCCAGTAGTTGATTATAAATGGTTGTAATGCTTGCCTTGCTTCACAGAGTAATTAATATGATACAGACTATTTAACAATGGTGCCTTAGCTTGATTTATTGAGCAGAACATGTGTGTTTTACTGCAAAATAAAAAAATCCAAACACATCAGGAAAACCAGGCTGAAGCACTGAAGGGACAACAGGCAAATTTTGCTTTTTCATTGCAATACACAGGAAATCTTTGCTAAAACTTGCAATAATGAGTCAGTGCAGCCTGGCAGCAGCATATTCTTAATTTCAGAGCACAGCATTTGACAAATGCTTCAATAAAGCAGCATCACACAATGCCCAGCTGAACTGCAGCATCCTGAGCTCTGTTCATGACAGGAACTTACCAAGAGTTTTTTTACTTTATAGTAAAAAGGATCAGGGCAGGTCAGGATTCAGGGCAGGATCTTCCCTGGGTCAGGGGGTGTTGAACAATTTTATTTTGCATCACTCAGTTTTTTACTTAATATCATTATTTATTAGTATTATTATAAAATGAATAATAGCATCATGTACTTTATGTTTTAATTTATTACAATATTATTATAATATTATTATTGTAAATAAAAATAATATAATAAATATTATATTGTTGATATATAATATTTATATATAATATTTATATATAAAGTATGTTTATATATAATAATACTATAATAAATAATATTGTGTTTATATGGTGTTTAGCAAACCAAGAGCTCCAGGACAAATTAATCTCTTAAAGCTCCTGTATTTATTTGGTGCTTGCAGCTGGAAGGGGCTGGTCAGGATTCAGGGCAGGATCTGCCATGGGTCAGTGGATGCTGAACAATTTTATTGTGCAACATTTGTTTTTTTTACTTTATATTAATATTTACTAGTATAATAATAAAGAATACTATTATTTAATAATATTTATTATCATATTATTATAATAAATTATTGCTATTATTATTATTGTTGTTGTTGTTATATTTTACCCTTAAAATGCCTATAATTAGAATTATTTTACCCTATAATTCTATTTTACCCTACCCTATGGGGTTGTGAGGAGGGGCTCACTTCTCTCCCAGGCTGGGAGGAAATCCCCACCCAGGCAGGTTTTGGATTAGCTAAGCCAGGCTTTGCCCAGCACCAACAGAGCTCCCAGCAGGATTCCCCCTGCACCACATCCCTCACCTCTTGTTCTGTCTCCATGACCACTCAAGCTTTACAAAATTAAGCCCCTTTCCAATAATATTTAGATTTTCTAAGAATCACGCAGTATTTTACCTATAAAACACCTCACTAATCACCTCAGATTTTGCCATAAAACCCGTTTTTACTGGCAATAAATAATCAGTTTGGGTCCATATCCTCCCTAATTTGATAGATGCGTGGTAAAGTAGGTATCTCTGTAAGTCCCTAAATGAGATTTAATTTCAATACCTACACACTAATTCAAATGCAAAGGAGCTAAATTGAAAAGGGGCATCACATAAAACACACAGGGGATCAATACACAGCCAGAGAGTTGGAACATCTGCTTAGAAAAATGCCTGTCTGCTCCCTGGTTTATTTAAAGTGCACCATCTCACCTTCTTAACTTTTGAGAAAGAGGCAATTAAATTTGCCCAGATGGACTTGAGAGTTAAACAGAGAAAAACATCATATACCTAATCATCTGTATGTAAAAATGAGGAGATGGCACTGATATGGCCTCTGCTTTCCTAATTTGGGAAATGATGGCCTAAATCAATCAGGTCACATCCAGCAAGGGCTTTGCTGCTGGCAGATCAGGGAGGGAAAAGGGCACAGACTTCTCGTGAGGCTGACTCAAATCCTCTGCAATCACAGACAAACTTGCCACATAATCCCTAAATAAGCATAAATTACATTTTCTGAGCTCTCCTTTCCACCTCTGCACAGCTGAGAGATGCTGTAGAGCCCCACCCGGGCAGCTGAAAGTGTTCTGGCTTTGCTGCCCTGTGCAGGCTGCCCTAGAGCAGAGGCTGGATGGAGTTAAATAATAAAATAGGGATTTATTCAAAGCATCTCCTGCATGGATCCACCTTGGGCAGCACCAGAGCCCAGCCAGGGCTGCACCCAAGATGAACCAAAATGGCCCCAAAATGCACCCAAGATGGACCCAAATGGTCCCAAAATGAGCCCAAGATGGACCCAAATGGTCCCAAAATGAACCCAAGATGGACCCAAATGGTCACAAAATGAGCCCAAGATGGACCCAAATGGTCACAAAATGAGCCCAAGATGGACCCAAATGGTCCCAAAATGAGCCCAAGATGGACCAAAATGAACCCAAAATGAACCCAAGATGGACCCAAATGGTCACAAAATGAACCCAAGATGAACCAAAATGGCCCCAAAATGCACAGCCGGGCACGGGGTCTGTCCCTGGGATCAGTTCTGCTCCATTTGCATCTTGCAGTTCATTGTCCCATCCCAGCTTTAGCCCAGGCAGTCCCACCCTGCTTGTTTTTCTCTCTCCAGCCCACGGGGTTTGTGCTCCTGGGCTGAGATTTGGATCATTTGTCCTTGGTGCCCAGCTGGAGCAGGAATTGTTTTGTCTCCCTGCTCTGTGCACAGAGCTCAGCATGTCCTGATGTGAATCCCAGACCCACACACTAAAGCAGCACAGAATGAGAAAATATAAAATTAAAACCTGAGGCATGAGTGTAAAGGAATTTTTGTCCAGCTGAGGTTTCACCATTCTCATCCCAGTCAGGACAGGTGGATCCAGGACCTGCTCACCCCAAAACCTGCCTGGAAGATGATGCTGCTGGGGGGCCACACCTCTTCTGAGGGATTTCCAAATACAGGAGTTGGAAATGAACATTGGAAATTAACATGAAAAGTCACTAAATAATAATAAAAACCCCACTCATAGTATTAAGGCAAGGCAGATCTGATTTCTCCAGTGGTGCCCAGGCCTGGGTGGTGTTTGAGGAGTACCAGCAGTCACTCCCTGCCTCCTCTGCTGTGCCAACATTAATTAAGCAGCTGGCTCCAGAAATGCAAAGTGCTGCAGAACTGACCAAAATATTAATTAATTAATTATGGGGCCGCAGCAGATGAATCATTTCCCAGCTTCCTGCTCACATCAAAGTGCAGAGGGAGCTGCTCAGCACGAGGAAAAGAAAAAAAACCACAGTGAACAAATTGAACTGCGGCCTCGTTTAGAGGAGACCATCATTTAATGTGTACAACAGGGCCCCCAGCTTTAATTATTTATATTCAGACACAAAATTAGCTGAATTTCTCTGGTATGAAACCTGCAGCTGCTTGGAGAGCAGCATGAATTCAAATCCTCATCTCTCTGTGAATTTTGAGGTTTGATTTTTAACAGAGCTGGGTGCCCAATTTCATGGGAATGTATTGATATAAATTATGGGGGGTTTTGCCTCACAGTGGAAAACATTTGACTCTATATTGCATTTTTTCCCTCCCCTGAGTTGTGCAGCTGTGCTCTAAGCACTCTGCTCTGAACCACTGCTGGGCTATTGCTGTGCTGGATCAGCATGAGATCAAAGGACAGAGAACGCCTGGACAGGCATTTCTGAGAATATTTTCCTGTTAAAAAAAGTTTTGGGTGAAAACCCAAAACCACCACTAAAAAAAAACCAAAACAAAACAAACAAAAAAAAAAAAACCAAAAACAAACAAACAAACAAAAAAAAAAACAAAAAAACAAAAAAAAAAAACAAAACAAAAAAAACCCCAACCAAACAAGAAAAAAACCAAATCCAAATAATCAAATAAAAAACCCAAAGTGAAACAAAACAAAAAACCCAAACAAAACCAAACTAAAACACCAAAAAAAAAAAAAAAACCAAATCAAACCAAGAGCTCCAGGACAAATTAATTTCTTAAAGCTCCTGTATTTATGTGGTGTTTGCAGCTGGAAGGGGCTGGTCAGGATTCAGGGCAGGATCTGCCATGGGTCAATGGATGTTGAACAATTTTTGGTGCATTACTTGCTTTTTTACTTTATATTATTATTTACTATTATTATTTTAAAGTAAATAATACTATTATTTACTTAATTTTATTATTTACTATAATATTTATTCTATTGTTATTATATTTATAATTTTATTTCAATTATTAATTTGTTCCTATCTCAACTTACAAGTTTTAATTTTGATTCTCCTCCCACTGCATGGAGTGGAGGGAGATGAGTGGAAGCTGGGTGGGGCTAAGCTGGGTTTAACCCACAGCACAGTCAGAAGGGGAATGGTTAAATTCCACTATAAAATATGCATCTGCACACTCAGACATTAATGTGTCTGTGCCACTGCAGCTCATTAACATGCAAATACGACTTCAGCACAGAAACTCTCTGCTGCAGGAGGTTAATGAGGCTGAGGATGGCACAGAAGTCACAGAAACACAGAAAATTCCCTTTCAGGCTCGTCCGGAGCATTGCAGGCACAGTGCCACACCTCCCTTGGCCCACCCATGCAATGCCTTTTGTTTCCACTCAACTTTCAGATTTCATGTTTCCCAAACTGTACTGCATTGGTGTAACTCTGCACTCCATCCACAGTGTCAGCAGCTCTCCTCCCAGCTCAGTCCCACAGAACAATCCTTGTCCAGCCCAGAACCAAGGACACCAACCTGGGAGGGTGGGACTGCATCACCTGGAGCTGGAATGGGACACTGAACCCCAACATGGAAATTGTTAACTGTGTGCTTCTGGCAGAGAGCCAAGCACCCCAGCACGGATGTTATCCCTTAATAAACTTTTAAACATCATAAAGAGTGAGCTTTGTTTCCCACAGATCCAGCCAGGCCCAAGGAGCTGCTGGCAGTGGAAGCTCTGGGGATGCTGCTCTTGGGGATGGTGGCACCATTCAGCTCCAGAGGGGTTTGTTGTGGCAACACCCTGTTGTAGATACATATTATAATACTGGCTTTTTGCAAATATTAAAATGGATTTTATATGTGCGGTGGTAAAATAATTTCGTTATAAAGATTTAGTTTTTATTTCTGTTGTTAATTAAGCTCAGTGAAATAGCTGCTCTCAGTGTGCTTGTGTTAAAATGCCTGCTGGGATGGGATAACACCCAATGCACACCGGGTGAGCACACCTGGACAGATCTGCCAACCATCAGCACTCACTGACTGAAGGCAGAGCGGGCCAAAAACTGAAGGTGATGATAAAAAAGGACTAAAACCACCACAACCAATGAATCTGCACGTCCTAAAAAGATGGAACTGAGAAGAGCCGTGCTAAACAGCTCTTGGAACATGGAAACTAGTTTGGGAAAAGTTTCTTATGCATAAGGGGCTATGAATATGCAACAGGCTGATGTAATTAATATAATAATTAATAATTAATGTAATTAATAAAAAGTATTTAAGGGCTATTCCTGATAACAGGGTGCTCTTGGCTGACCCAATAACCTTTGCTCTGTGGTCTTTGTCTCCCACTGTCCTTTATTGAACTTTTTACATTTTCACACGAGAGTGAATGTGTTTTTCACAGCCCAAAACCTCGCCCTTCAGCAGCCCTGCTGCTCTCTGCAGCTGAGAGCAATGACCAGGATGACACCTGGGCTGTGCCTGACTCTGATTACAGCAACTAAACCCAAGTATTCCATTTCCAGGTTTAAGAATTGAGCTTAACTTTCCCAGTCATTTAAAAAGGTCCTCAAGGCCCTGTGGAGGGCTGGTAGAAAACTTCCTGCAGAATATTTTTTCTACTGTTTTATAACTCAGTTATTAATATTATTTTTTTTTCACAAGGATGGAAAATGGTTTGCTCAACATGAAAACACAAATCTCCCCCTTAACTTCAGAATATTGAACAGCCACCTGTGCCTGTGTTCACAACAGCAGAGCACGACACACAACACTCCCACGGCTCTGGGAAGCAATCCAGGCACATCCCTTCCAAAGAGCCCAAATGAGGGAGCCCTGCTCATGGCAACACCACAATCCCCACAGCACCAGCACTTCCCTGCCTCCAGCCAGCTCAGACAATGCTGCAGGCAGCCACAGAAAATTCCAGATTTAAAACCTGCCCAAAGAAGCTGGCCCAGAGCACGTCCTGCAGCAAAATGAAACCATTTCCTCACTCAGAACCTCTTCTAAAACTCACACAGAACTTCAGGCACTCCTCTGCCCACACATCTGCTGAATCTCCCTGAGCAGGACAGAGAATCTGAGGCTGGGGAAATTCAGTGCAAAGAGGAGGGGAAATGCTGCTGCAGAATAATGGGGGAAAGGCAGTTCTGGAGAGATGCATTTTCATTAAACACTGATCTTTTGATAAAGGCAACCCCCCCAAACACATCCCCCTGAAACTTTATTTTGCTGCCACTAAGCAGTTTGCAATAGTTATTTCAAGTGGAGAAATTACAGTAAAAACATTTTCCATGCTTTTGTTTTCCCATTCTTTCATTTATTTGCTTGCAATAAAGGCTCATCCTCGCTGTGTTCCCCCAGCCCAGCTTCCCTGGGGTTGCAATTCCCAAAACACGTGGGGGCTCTGCATTGCAGAACCTCTCTGCATCCAATTTTCTGCCAGCTCAGAAACTGTCAAAGCACATTTAGAAAGACTTGGAACCAAATTTCAAAAATAGGTACCCCTAAGTACCAGAAGAAAAGTGCCTTTGTGTTCAGTAGAGCTAAGCAGGAAAAAATGAACACTGCTCTAAGTACTTTGTTATTATCTAAAATGCTGGAAAAGTAACCAGACAGTGAGCACGAAGAAAAGGGGAGAAATCAAGCTAATAAATAAAGCAGTAAACCAGTCTGAGAGAGCAGCAGGTAAATTAGAGCAATCCAGGCTAACACCAGGGTGACACAAACATTAATTAAAGCCTGACACCCTCCCTCAGAACAAAACTCATGTGAGAGAATAATCATGGCACTGTAAGGAGGAATTAATCAAGGGTATGGCAGAGAGAGGAAGACTCAGGACAGCCCTGGAATGCTCCAGGACAGGTGATCCTACAACAACCAGTGGCCAGGCAGGGCTTTGGACCAGCTTTGCTGAGCCTCTGCAACCCCAAAACCTTCTCAAGAGCTGGTTCAGCTCCAGGAAAAAGGCACATCCCTCAAAAATCTCTGGGAATTTCTCCAGGAACGCTCTGAACGTGGCAGCTTGGGCTGAAAAGGTTAAACAAGGGCACTTGCAGGAGATGGTTGTAGGGCTGGAATATGTTATTCTAATTATTTGTTAAATGGAGCGAGGGCTCAGCTGTAACACAACACCACTTTAATGGGATTTAAAGCTCCACTCCACCAAGGTTTAATTGAGCAGGGAAAGCTTAACACAGAGTGAGGGAAAACAACTTCCACCAGCAGCAGCTTTGAAGAGGAAAGAGGCAGAGCAAATCTCTGAGAAATTGTGCTTGGGCTGGGAGACACGGCCCAAGAGGAAAATGAATTTCACCTTGATGAGCTCAGTAACAAAGGCCCCAAACAGGGATCAGTTTGGGTGTTTCATGCCTGGCACATGAGCCATGGGGCACTCTGGCATTGGAAAGCAGGGGTGTTGGAGCTCCAATTCCCAATTAATTTGGATGTTTCATCCTTGGCACACGAGCCACGGGGCACTCAGCATTGGAGGGAGAAGCAGGGGTGTTTGAGCTCCAATTCCCAATTAATTTGGGTGTTTCATGCCTGGCACATGAGCCAGGGGACACTCTGGCATTGGAGGGGAAAGCTGGGGTGTTGGAGCTCCAATGCCCAATTAATCTGGGCGTTTCATCCCTGGCACATGAGCCACAGAGCACTCAGCATTAGAGGGAGAAGCAGGGGTGTTGGAGCTCCAATGCCCAATTAATTTGGGTGTTTCATGCCTAGCACATGGGCCAGAGGGCACTCAGGATTAGAGGGAGATGCAGGGGTGTTGGAGCTCCAATATCCAATAAATTTGGGCATTTCATCCCTGGTACATGGGCCATGGGGCACTCAGCATTGGAGGGAGAAGCAGGGGTGTTGGAGCTCCAATGCCCAATAAATTTGGGTGTTTCATCCCTGGCACATGGGCCATGGGGCACTCAGCATTGGAAGGAAAAGCAGGGGTGTTGGAGCTCCAAGGTGTGATGGGGACACCTCACCTGCCAGGCACAGCATGACCGAGTGCAGCACCAGCAGCTCCCATAGCAACCTCATCTTCAGCTCCAGGGGCAGGGACAGCCCAGGAACCTCAGAGCAGAGCAGGGGTCCTTGGCAACCTCAGGCCAGCCTCAATCTGTAAAACAAAACACATTGCAAGGACATTCAGGGGTGCTGCTGCTGACAGCTTGTTCTTCCTTTCCAGGAGAGATGGATCTAGGACCAGCAAAGAAACTTTGGTAAATGCTGTATTGCACTAAGACACGAATTTTACAGGTAAATGCTGAATTTCACATCATTCCCAGCAGTGGTTTGTGACCAATTTCAGGTGTCTGGGTGGCAGGTGAGGACTGGGAGTTGTAACCTGGGGCTGTGAAATTTCTGCTGTCTCTTACCCTCAGGAGATTCACTCCCTCCTCTCTGGGGTGTAATTAGTGAACTCTGTTGATTAAAATGAAAATTGGAGTAATTTTCTACTCTGCAACTTTTCTGTGCAAACATCATCCAGCACACAAATGTCACCATCCCTGCAAGGCAACACTTTGCAGGAAAGCTTCCCACACTGCTCAAAGAAAGGGACATTTTCCCATTCCACCTCCATCCTCACTGCTCTAAAACTCTGTTTAAAAATCCACCTTAAAACATCTCCAGGTAAAGATTAGTCTTCCCTTCACCCCCTATTACAACCTGTAAATAATTGGAATTTGAGAGGAATTTGAGACTTTCTCAGCTGATCACTGCAAACTTCCACCATCCCCCTCTGAGCAGCCCAAAGGGGAAAAATCGCCTTCATTTATGAAAGGAACCACTCCAGAGCAGGCATTTAAATATTAAAAATAAATAAATCAGGCCAGACACACATTCTTATAATTTATTCATCTCAGTGAAGACTGGAAGTTCAGGGGCCTTGGTGCTTACAAGACAAGCTGCATGAGTAATAACAAGAGAGGGCTCTGCCTGCTTTTGTGAGCTAAAATTGGGAGAATTCTTTTAATAAAGTCAGGTTCGATGCACTGGGAAGGTTGAGAATCTTTAGCCTCTGATCTGAAGATGCAGCTTTGAAGCAGGGAGAGATTAATTGCAGAAATTCATCTGTTCTCACACAGACTGATGGGGCGTGCTGGGGGCAGCAGGAATGGCCAATCAATGAATACTAAACTATTTAAGGCAATAATTAGAGTATTAATTATTTATTTTGGAAGGAAAATGTCTATATTGATTGACATGGTGAAGCAGTTACACTGTTTATAGTGAACTCCAGAAAATTTTTTTTTTTACCCTAAAGTCTTGACCTGTGGAAAAATATTAATTTTCCTCCAAGTACCAAATTCTCTTGACTATAACAGCAGCTACACAAGAGATTTCTACCAGTTTTACACCAATTTAAGTGAAATTTGACACAAATCCTGGATTTCAGCAGCTGCTGAAATTCTTCCCTGTTCTCTTTTCCCCACTAATCATCCCCATCAATAAACCCCTACAAAGTTTCTCTTCCTTACCCTGCCCAGAGATGTTTTATAATTATTCTCCCCTCCCTGCCATGAGCAGAGCAATCACTCACAGCATCTGATACCTCATTAAAAACACAAGGGGTTGATAAGCTTTTTATCAATTTAACCTACTGCCAGGAGCCCGTGGGAAGCACCCACAAAAAAATTCCCTGCTTTTCCATAAATTAAAAAAAAATCCTGGACAGTCTTGAATTTCTCAGCCCTCCTCACTGTAACTTCTGCTCTCACCACAGCTGCCCTGACCCAGCATCCATCTGGGGAAATTCTGGCTACTGGGAGGGTTTGTAAACTCATTTTATGGGACATTCACATTCTCTGAAAAAATTCCTTTGCCCAGGATTTTTCTTCTGGGAAGCTGAGAGGCCTCAGGAAAAAAAAAAACCAAAAAAAAACCCAAAACCAATTCTTATCTCATTTGCTTCTCCTGTGTTTTGCTCATGTAAAACGTGTTCAGAAATTCTTTACCCAAAAGTAATTGTTTAATTAGTGTCCAGTGTAAGTTATTTTAATTCATTGGCCAATTAAGGCCATGCTGTATCAAGACTCAAAAAAAAAAAAATCACAAATTTTCATTATTATCTTTTTAGCATTCTGTAAATATATTTTCTGTATTCTTTAACATAATATAGTATAATAAAGTAATAAATTAACCTTCTAAAAACATAGAATAAAATCTATAATTTCTGCCTTCGTCAGGGCTCCCTGCAAATAAAATAATTTTATTTCTTTTTCTGCTCAGGAAATAATGCTTCTCTCAGCATTTTAAACACTGGTACAGAGCATTTCAAAGTGACTAACTTTGAATTAGTTTCTAGCTTGAAAAGATATTAAAAGTATCAGGGTCTGTCCTTCCTCCTATACAATCACTGGATCTCAATTTCAGCCAAAAATAAAAGTTATGTTAAAAATACAGAACTGGGAATTGGGAATACAGAATGCATAATACAGAATTGTGGAATGGTTTGGGTTGGAAGGGACATTAAATCCCACCCAGAGCCATGGCAGGGACCCCTCCCACTGTCCCAGGATGTGCAATGTCCCCCCAATGTCCAGCCTGGCCTTGGGCACTGCCAGGGATCCAGGGGCAGCCCCAGCTGCTCTGGGCAATAAATACATTTTAAGCCCCATGAAAAATCTGAAAGTTTCCCATTATTATGTTCAGTAATTATCCATTATTATGTTCAGTAGTTCAGCTGCTCCAGAGAACAAGCAGAGGGTCGTGCCCGTGCTCCAAAGCAAAGTTTGCACTCCCTGATGCCTGCACAGGGCAGTGCAGGACAGAAAGTGCCCCCAAAGGGAAATGGTGCCTGTCTGGGCATCAACAGCACTGAGGAGTAAATGAGATGATCACACTGCAAATATTTTCCCAGGGTTAAATGATGGTGCTTCTCCAGGCAGGGCTGCAGTTCCATTTCTCCTGCCAGTTCCCTATTTCACATGTGAATGAGTCCAATTCTCAGAATGTTTCCCTGTAAATATTTCTGCTGTTCACATCAGCAGGGCCTTTGTTCAGAGCTCTGCAAGCCCTGTTCAAACACATTGACTTTTTATGGCAGCAGCTTTAGGAAAAGCAACATTTGCACACAAGCAAAAGGTGGATAATTGAAAAGATCCTTCCCATTCCTAAATGCTTCCTGACTACCAAATCCCAGGGGAGTTTGTGCTGCTGCTGAAGGCCTGAAAACTCACAAAGTTTAATATTTCATTTCCAGACGCCAAGCAGAGGCAGTTCCAGCACTACACAAGTTATTTTTTCGAGATGAAAATGAGATTGCTGAGCTTCAGTCTGGAAGTGCAGCCCATTAGGAACCCCAGTGCCACCACACGTGTGCAGATGTCTTTTTAACTTCACTTCTGGCAATGCAGCCATTGCAAATTCTTTTGAAAGGCACCTTTGCTCCTAATTGGATTCTGCCAAAGAAACTTGACTCCAAGAGCTCTGACTGCAGGCAGGTAGGAGGGGGAAAAATGTGGAGTAGAAATATTTGTGGTGAATTTTTCTGCATTCGTGGGCACGGCTGTGTGAGTAATTTTGCTTGGATGTTTCATGATTAGCACTTCTGTAAAAGCAAAATAGAAATTAAAATCCTGAGGCTGATATATCTATGGGTGCATTCGGAGCGTGAAAAAATACTTTGTAAGATAAATTTGCACTATGTGATCTCTCAGTTGAGAGATATTCTGAAGGAAAACCTGAAGGATACACCTAGGACTGATTCATTAGGATTTCAGCTTTTTTATTTTCCATCTATTTGTGATTCTGTAATTCTTCAGTATGTAACTCCAAACTCCACACTCAGTGTGAGCTGCTGCTTCCCCATTTGGGGCAGACACAACAATTCCTCTCCAGGCCTGGCAGTCAAGGACACCTCACTGCCTCAGGGCCAGAGATGGGAACAAAAGTGAGGTGGGGGAGCAAACTTGGGGTCAATGACTTCATTACCTGAAGCTGGAATTGGCAGATTCACCCCCAATATGCAAATGGACCAAACTTACAAAAGTGGGAAACCTGTGAGTCCATTTTTGGGTGTAGCCCCTGGGGCTGCCCTAAATGTACCTGAAGCCCTTCAATAAACAGAACAGCTTTTTATTCCCTTAATTCTGCCTGGCCTCTGTTTCAGGTAATCCCAAAAGGCACCAGGACCCCGAAGAGCAGCAGCAGCAGCAGCAGGAGCATCCTCAGCACTCAGCCCCCATTGAGCTGTGCCCACTGGTGTGCTGCAGAGTGCCAGCTCTGCTCAGCTCCCAGATCAATCACTGCTAATGAAGCGTGCTGCACACACAGACAGCAACAGGCAGCTTTGAATCCCCCCGGCTCAGGAGGGGCTGGGGCAGCACAAAGCACTCAGCGCTGATGGGGCACTCGTTAGGCTGCAGGTGATGCAGCCCCGGGGCTGCCACAGGTGAGACCCCAGGGCAGGAGCAGGGAATTCACTGCTTCCCTCCATGCTGACATTCATTCAATGCTGCCAAAAGCTCCTCGGTGGCACCCAGCTTTTGAAACAGGAGTGCAGAATCTTAAAAATAATCTTCAGGCTTGGCTGCAAAGAGGAGAGCAGAGCTTGGGGTGACCCCACTGCTCTGTGGTTACACCTGGAGCGGGGCAGGGCACAAAGTCACAGAATTGTTTGGGTTGGAAAAGAGCTCTGAGATGATGGAGCCCAGCCTGGGAGCAATCCCCACCCTGTCACCCAGAGCAGAGCTCTGAGTGCCACATCCAACCCTCCTTGAGCTGCTCAAGGAAAAGAGGACATGGAAAATGCAGCCAAACAGCACTGGGTGGGTATTGCAGGGCAAATCCAGAAACAGCACAGCCAGCCAGGATTTGAGGAAGGGATCTCCACCACTGGACAGCAAAGAAGGGATTGATGGACAGAACTTTGGGAGGGGTTAAAGGGTTAAAAATGGGAAAACCTCCCTTGTGAGGGGGCTGAGCACATGGCGGGGAAAATCTTTTGCTCCCAGTGCTGTGACCTTTTGTCTTTATTCAGTCTTCTGTTGTATTTTTGATAAGGTTCAATAAACCTCCCTAAACTATGAAAAGTGAGGAGCAATTTCTCACAAAGGAGCTGCTCAGCTTTGTCAGGGAGCAAAACCAGCGAGGTTCCTTTGCATGGAGCAGGCAAACAAGGAAGCTTTTCCCAAAATGACAGAAAATTGCTTTATCTGTGAAAGGAACTGAGCAGAGCTGCTCCACAGGAGCAGCACCTGGGCACAGGCAGCTCCCACCTCCTGAACAGCAGCCATGGCCCAGATTTAGCAAAACTCAGCCTTTAACCCAAATCCAGCAAAACTCAGCTTTGTAACCCAAATCCAGCAAAACTCAGCCTTGTAATTCAGACCCAGCAAAACTCAGCCTTGTAACCCAAATCCAGCAAAACTCAGCCTTGTAACCCAGACCTAGCAAAACTCAGCCTTGTAACCCAAATCTAGCAAAACTCAGCCTTGTAATTCAGACCCAGCAAAACTCAGCCTTGCAACCCAGACCCAGCAAAACTCAGCCTTGTAACCCAAATCCAGCAAAACTCAGCCTTGTAACCCAGACCCAGCAAAACTCAGCCTTGTAACCCAAATCCAGCAAAACCCAGCCTTGTAACCCAAATCCAGCAAAACTCAGCCTTATAACCCAAATCCAGCAAAACTCAGCCTTGTAACCCAAATCCAGTAAAACTCAGCCTTGTAACCCAAATCCAGCAAAACTCAGCCTTGTAACCCAGACCCAGCAAAACTCAGCCTTGTAACCCAAATCCAGCAAAACCCAGCCTTGTAACCCAAATCTAGCAAAACTCAGCCTTGTAATCCAGACCTAGCAAAACTCAGCCTTGTAACCCAGACCCAGCCCAGAGCCCTGTGCTAAGCCAGGCCTGTGTGTCAGGAGAGCCCAGGCTCTCTCCAGCAGCAGCAATCAGTGACCTGCAAAGCTCAGCAGCCAAAAATAGAAGGTGCCTGAAAGAACTGTGCCCAAAAGTGCAAATTTCACAGCAGCACTTCTTTGACATATACGCATTGATTTTTTTCCAGCACTCAAAGAAAAAGGGAGTTTTTTGGAGGTTTTTTGATTTTTTTGATTTTTTTTTTTTTTTTTTTTTTTTTTTTTTTTTTTGCTGTGGGAGTTGGGTTTTTTTTTTGGTGGTTGTTAAGTTCCTAGATAAACAATAACTTTCCCTTTTGTGTAAGGAAAAAACATAAACAACTAAAGGGGGTTTTAAAAGAAGGGTGGGGGAGATGAAGGGCAGTTGGGCACACGGCTGTGGCAGCTCCCACTGAGCTCTCCTCACTCCCACAGCACCTCTGGCACAGCCTGGTCCAGCTCAGACCTGAAATGATCCCTCCTGGAGCTGGACTGACACACAATGCCCACACTGTGCCTATAGAACAGTGACACACAGAGCACACTGTGTGTAAATGGGAATCACAGAATGTCCCAGCTGGAAGGGACCCACCAGGATCAGCAAGGCCCCCACAATCACCCCCTGACCCTCACAGTGTTTTCCAAATGGCAAAAAATCCACTCTGGGCTTTCCCCCCATTCTGAATTCCAGGCAAAATCCATTCTGGGCTGTCCCAAAAATGACTTGTCTGAGAAACCAATGTCAGATTTCACAGTGTGCTCCCCATGGGCTCTCACTCCCATTCCCTGGACAGAGATCTCATTTCCCTGGGCCAGGGAAGCCACAGCAGCTGCACAGACAGAATTTCCCAGCCCAGCCCAGCCATTTGTCCCTGTCAGGCCCTGGGTGAGCTGTGCCCCAGCCACGTCCTGGCTGTCACATCCATCCCATCCAATAAACACAATTCCAGCAGAGATTCCTGCTGGAGTCACTCAGGAAGAGCCCAGTGCCACGAATTACAACCTCTGCAGTTAAAATACTGCTTATTCCATGGAGTTTCTTTGTAAATTCTCCCTGATTCATGCTCATCCCACATATTCCCAATAACCCAGCTGTGGGACAGACAGGGAGAGGTTTCTGTGCTGCTGGAATTTCAGATGGAAATCCCTCTCAGCAGCACCATCCCTGTCTGGCTGGGTGTGGAAGCAACATCCCCAGTTTATCTTTATGCAGAACCTAAAGCCACAGCTTAAAACCTGATTTAGAGGGACTGGATTATACCCTGAACATTCACAGGTGACCCTGCACACCTGGGGAACCACTGAAAGCTCCCTGGAAGCAAAAATCCACCCTAAACATGTCAAATATCCTAAACACCCTAAATATCCTCAGCTGGATATTCCCAGCTGAGCCACAAGTTCCTTGAATCACAGCACAGCTTTCCACAGGAAAAAAAAAAAAAGTAATTAAATGTTTTTAATCACCAGCCACTAAGTGCACCATCACACCCCTCACTCTGTGTCTCACCCTCAGGAAACTCAGAATTGCCCTGGAAAACCTGGATAATGCAAGGATAAATCATCCCCAGGGAAGGAGAGGGGGAGGCTGGGGACAAGTCTGAATGAAGGCTGGGGGTGTTAATTAGGGCTCAGTGTTTATTGTTCTACCTTTCCCATCAAGGGATGGATTGGGAAATGCTCACCTGAGGCAGCAGCTCTCAGAGAACATCCACACACAAACAGCCACAAACTCTGAGGAGCTTAATTCCAACAAGGAGCAACATTATCATAATAAAAAGCTACAAGCAGTGAAACTTCCCAGCCTGGCATTTTCTACACATTAGAATTTATCCTCTTTTAGAGAGACTTTTACTAAAGATTGTCTGGATCAGTTACCTTAAAGCTCACCAATTTAAAGCCAATTTCCACCTTCACCAAGTGACATTTTCAGTGCAGTGTTTTGGGAGATGAAAGCGAGGGGCTATCCCATGTAGCCAAGCAATAAATTATAAGCCTCAAAAGATGCCAGCTTTAGGGAGAGGAAAATAACTCAAAACAGCAAAAAATATTTGAGTTGGCATTCCCTAAGTCCAGTTCTTCTCTCCTAAGTGCATCACCAGTCCATCAGCAACAGAAGTGGTCTGCAAGGACCATTCCATGTCCAATTTTGCTTTTTCTGACAGAAAGCTCTCAGTGAGAGCCCTGGATGAGAGCTCAGCCAGCCCAGCCCCTCCTGGTCTCCAAGCAGCCTCTGAGCAAACCCCTTAATACAAAAATAACTTGTCAGACTGGAATATCCAACTGCAGCTGACTTTGGAGCAGAAATTTTCGACAGAAATAAAATTTCCGACAGAAATAAAATTTCCTACAGAAAGAAGGGTTAATTGAGGGCTGTCTCAGCTTGGGAGAATGCTGCACCACGGGAACCAGGCTGCCAAGGGAGTTCCTGTTATCTCTAAATCACTGCTTTGAGATAAGGAATCAAGGCAGTTTCACTCTCCAAACAAACTGAGATAAGCAACATTCAAAGTTATCATTCCCTTTTGGATAGGTCTGTTCCCAAAATTCACATTATCAGACAGAGACATCTTGTCCAGGAGACAAAAAGATGATGTGAAGATATTGAAGATATTTCTGTATCATCTCCAAAATCAGCATCCTAATGACAATTTACATTTCACTTACAGAATAATCCCTTTGATTTCAAAGACAAAAGGAGAGTTTTCTCCTCAGGAGCTCCTCAGGGAGGAGGATGCACACACAGTGGACACACACACACACAATCCTGCTGAAGAATGCTTTGCCTTCCTTCAGAGGCACAAACTGGAGCTTTCTTAGGAGCATAAAATGGAACTTGGAGAAGAAAATCAGCAAGGAAGTTCATTAACTTTGAGGAGCTGGTGGGAAGGCAGCTCTCTGTGCATGCCTGGGAACAGAGGCTATCCAAACAACAATTCCCTCATCACCTGTTACCTGCACAAAGCTTCCAGCCCAGATAATTGAGATGCTTGGACCTCAAATGTTTTTAACTGTTTTGTTAAATCCAAAAATCATCTAGGGAAGGCAAAAAAAAAAAAAAAAAAGCCTCACCAATCATTTTGATATCCCTGTTACGTGATTATTTAGTGTTTTGTTTCCCCTTCAAAGTTTATTTTAAAGATTGCCTGGAACTGAGGGAGCTGGGGATGCTGAGTGAGGAGAGGAGCAGGGGCTGGGGAGATCTGAGAGCAGAAGAAAGTTAAAACACCTCTACACTTTGCCCATTTTATATGGAATTATTTTTATTAATTCCATTAATTTTAATTTCATATGGAATTAAGAGCTCCCAGGCTGTGCTGGAGCTGGAATGTGTTTCCCAGAGGGGCCAAGCTGGAGCTGGGGCTCTCTGCTCCCCACTCCAAGGCTGGGCAGGAGATGGTGCCAGTCCAAGCCCAGCCCAGAGGATGTTCCAGAGATTTCTGTGAGAGCACTGGAGCCACACCAGGGCTGCCATGTGCAGACATCTTTTCATTAAAATCCTTTCTTAGGATTTTTTCTTCTTGAGAAGCTGAGAAGATTCAAGAACAAGATGTAAACAATGGTTATCTGCTGCTGTGGAATGCAGCAGGTGCATCTGGGATTGGCCCATGTTGGATGTTTAGAATTAATGGCCAACCACAGCCCAGTTAGCTCAGACTCTCTGTAAGAGACACAAACCTTTATTATTCATTCCTGTCTATTCTTAGCTTAGCCAGCCTTCTGAGATCAACCTTTTCCTTCTATTCTGTTTACTATAGTTTTAATGTAAAGCATATCATAAAATAATAAATCAAGCCTTCTGAACATGGAGTCAACACTCTCATCTCCTCCCTCACCTGAAAGCCCCTGTGAACACTGTCACACTGCCTCTGAGATACAAACCATCCCAGGGAGCTCTGAGGAGCCCTGACAAAGCTGGCTGGAGGTGGCACAAAGGTTGCCCAGGAAAACCCAAACCACACAGGCTCCCTCACAGCCACTCTCCCCCTTGCCTGCCATCCTCCTGTGACCATGGGCACAGGGGTTTTCAGGTGAAGAGATGAGAATGTTGACTCCATGATCAGAAGGCTTGATTTATTATTTTATGATATATACATTACATTATAACCATACTAAAAAGAAATAGAAACAAAAGGTTCTTCACATTATAACCATACTAAAAAGAAATAGAAAAAAAAGGCTCTTCAGCAGGCTAAGCTAAGAATAGAATAGAAAAGAATGATAACAAAGGAGCTCTCTCCGACCTGTCCGAGATAGCTCAGTCCTTGATTGGCATTAATTATACACATCCAAGATGGGCCAATCACAGATGGACCTGTTGCACTCCACAGCAGCAGATAACCATTGTTTACACTCTGTCTCTGAAGCCTCTCAGAGGGAAAAATCCCAAAGAAAGGACTGTTAGTGAAAAAGATGCCTGCCACATCCCCTTCACAATTAATCCTGTTTTGGTGTGTTGGCAGGGGCCTGCCTCCAGCCCTGCTGCTCTCAGCTGTTCTGCTGCCCTCAGCCTGCTCTGGGTGCTCATCCCTCACTGCTCCCACCCAGAGCTGGAGCAGCTCGTGGTGCTGAGCCCAGCAGCTCAGCTGGAGCTGCAGAACGCACCCAGGGAGCCAGCACAGCCACACACAGAATGCACAGCCTCCCAGCCTGCTTCTCCTCCCATCAGGTGAGGATTCTTTCCAGCAGCCAGGCCAGGATCACTCCTGGGAGATCAAGCACCACTCCCGAGCATCCTCTGGGGGTTTTCTGACTGCAGAAATGGTGAGGTCACTGCTTCCCAGCAAATCTAAACTAAAGACACAGCTGAGTCAAGATGCAGTTGGTGATGTTTTGCTATGGAACAGTCTGGGTTTGCACTTAAATGTGTTATTTTGATTAAAAATTGAGCTGATCCCCACAAAAACTGCTAGGGAATCAATGCTGTGGAGGTCTAGCCCTGCCCATGGCTCTCCAGAACAGATTAATTCAGCCCTGACATCAGTTCACTGAACTGCTCAAGGCTTCAGCGTGGCCTGAACACAAAGTTTTCCCTCCCACTGGGAGAGCAAATCCTCCAAAACGAAGGCAAGCAGCCAACAGATGCCAGGGGAGGCCTCTGCTCCCTGGAGTGCAGCTCAGACAGAGCAGCAGCAGATTTTGGGGTTTGGTGTGGAAAGAGAAGCAGCTCTGCAGCTCAGGCACTGATGTGGTTTGGGTTATCCTGGGTGGGAATTCAGGGCACAAATGGGCTCCAACAGGGAACAAAGTGGTGTCCCAGCACACAGCACTTTTGTTAGCAGCTCCAAACCCCAGAAGTGCAGCTGGGAGCTGCCATGGGCACACAGAGCCTGCCTGCTGTGGGCACAGACTGTGGCCACCAAGAGCCACCTGCCCATGGGGACGTTGCACCTGGGAGCTCCTTGGAGGTGCTGGGCTGTTGGAACTCAGTGCATCCCCCTGGGTGTCCAGAGTTGCCAAGGACCCTGTCAGGGGGCTTGGAGACCCTGGCACACAGCCCAGAACACCTTGGGGTTTGATTGTGACCCCTGGAGCAAGTTAACAACTTTGTATGAGGACGTGAATGTCACACAGGTTTGAATGGTGTAATAACAAAATGATCACAGGTGAAAATGTAGATTTTAGGATTTTTGGTATGGGGGTTATGGGGACAAGATGGAGGAATCTGGGCATGTCTAGCATTTCATCTTCTTCTTATTCTTCTCCATTTTCTGCAGTGATGGTGGCACTTTTGGATTGGTTTAGAGTAGAAGTGCACTGTCTAACACAGGTGATAGGTATTGGGAATTAAGTGTAAATATGTTATATGTAGTTTGTAGGATAAAAGGACAGAGTGCCTGTGGCTGCCCTGCTGAGCAGATCTCAGCTGGGCAGAAAGAAAAATTTTTAGATAAGAATTAATAAACAACCTCAAGACCAAAAAGTGAAGAGTCCAGACTCGTTCTCCAGTTGCACGGGCTGAAGCAGAGACACCCTGCACATCTTGGGGCAGCAATTATCAACAGGAACCCAAGACTGGCCAACAATTCCCTGTGAGAAATGATTTAAATGCTGTGGCTGAAGCCCCAGAGGTGGGAGCAGGGCAGGAGCTCGTGGCTGTCCCAGGGGAGGTGACCCATCCTTGTCCTGTGACCTGTGGCTGACAGCAGAGCAAAGTGACTCTGGTGCCACCTCCCTGCAATCCCTGCTGCTGCTGCTTGGTACCCACAGCCCCATCCTCCCGCTCTGATTTAATTACTAAACATAAAAGGAAATAAAACTTCAGAATGAAAACAAAGAAATTGCTCTGGGTGTAATTGATGGGAGCTGCTCTCCAGCAGAGCACCATAAAGTGCCTGTTTACAATCCCTATTAGAGGGCTGCAAACACTCTGCCATTTCCCCACTCTGACTATGCAGATTACACAAATTTACTGCCTCTTCCTGCCTCTGCCATCTTTTACACAACGAGTGTGGTGGTTTTTTAAAGACATCCTTGCACTAAGTGTAGGAAAAATAAATAATAAATAAATTAGGGCTCTTGTGAGCTCCCTCATTGCCAGGGGCTCTCAGGCTGGACTGTGCTGAGCAGCTGGCAGAGGCAGCCAGGGCAGGGCTGCTGCACACAGCTTTGTTTCCAGTCTGGAATATCAATTATTGAAGGAACCAAGCCCCTGGCCAGACACAACAAGGATCATCTCACAGCTGATAACGAGCCCAGCTCCATCAGGCATCTCAGGAATGGCTGCACCAGGATTTATTGGGAGATCACATGAAGCCCTTGGTTTGCTTGTCATGGGCAGCAGATGAAAGGAAACAAGGTTTGCAGGCATGGATCTGTGTGTGAGGGCTCCCAAAGCTGTGAGCAGCAATGTTTGCTGCTGTTGGGCCTGGCTGAGGGCTCTGCCTGGCCCCACACCCTGCAGAGCCTGGTGGGGTGGGATGAGCAGAACCTGCTCCTGTGCCTCTGCCCAGGGCCCTGCAGCAGCTCCAAGAGCTCCAAAGGCTCAGGAGGAGAGGAAGGGAGCCAGGAGGGACCTGTCTGGATGCACAGCAGCTCCAAAGCCACCTGTGGATTTTACAGCCTTGCCCTGCTTCCAGCCCTGCCCTGAGCAGCAGGCTCTGCTCCCACCTGGCATGGATTGAGCCTGGATGAATAAAGAGGGGAGTTCACACCAAACTCAGCCTGTTCTCCAAGGCTGAGCAGGAATTCTTGACTCCAGGGGGCAGAGGCACAGGGTGCCCAGAGAAGCTCTGGATGCTCCATGCCTGGGAGGGTCCAAGGCCAAGCTGGGCCTGGAGCAACCAGGTCAAGCTGGAAGGAGCTGAGCTTTAAGGTCCCTTCCAGCCCAGATCATTCTGTGATTTTGGGAATCCATCCCCATCCAGGCTGCAGAGAGGCACAGATACCAGCTGGACCCTGTAAAAGCCACACATCCCAGTGCTGTGTCAAACCACCCATTTTAATACCCCTTAAAATGCTGATTGCCAACATTTCAACCCCTGTCTGCCTCTTAACTCCAGGTGCCAACTTATTTCCAGCCATGGTTGGTATTTTCCATTCTCCCTTCTGCATAGATGGAGCTGTCAGCTCAAATTTAATACATCCAATATTTGGCAAAATTTCTTCATGATGTCTGGGTGATTGTGGGACAATTTCTTTAAAAAAAATTAAAATTGCAACATCTTGAATTGAAAATGAAATAAAACTTCCAAACTAGGAAACAGAGTATGGAATTAGAACATTAAGGTTGAGAAAAAGATGAGTAAAAAATGTCCAAATGAAGCTTGGGGTGGGAGGGAAGAGCATGAGGAGGCACTGGAGCAAAGCCACCCTACAGCTGCCAGGAGACCCCAAAGGCACCAGAGACTGAGATTCCAGCTGGGAACAGCCCCACACCCTGTCACAGAATTAAAGGGAATTTTTAGTGGCTAGATAAGGATTTACTGCGTGCAGTAAAACTCCAGTTGTACAACTGAAGTTACAGCAGCAGAGTGTTAATTTATCTGCTGTTCACACAGTTAAAGCAATGACTGGGAGCTAAACCAGGCAGCAGAAATCACCCAGTTTATGGCCCCTATTAGTTTCAAGGGAGTTTGGATAAGACCGTACTGGAAATAACAGAAATATCACCAGATGGAAGAAAAAAATAAATTATCAATATCTGCATCATCTAATTTATCAGTTAAATCAATTCTAAGTATAGGATACCCACTGAAAAAGAGCTACACACATTATAAACCTTCACCAACATTTAACCAGAAGCCCTTTTAAAATTTTATTTTAATTAAAGCACAATCATTACATTCCCCTGTATTTTATGACTGCCACTTTATCAAGGGGAAATCCATAAAATACCCAAAGTAAGCAAGAAGTTATAGATAAAAAAGGAAAAATAAGTATTTCAATCGAGAGAATTATTTCCTCCTCTTAATTTTCTTTTTAAATCACTGCACAAGAGAGAACATCCCAGTAAAGGCACAGCAGGAACTGAAAACTGAATTGTTTTGAGTCAGGAAATATAAAAATGTTTAATTTCAGCCTGCAAAGTTGCTGGTTTTTAAATGTTCCTCCCTTTATCTTCTGTTCCTTCTGCCTGCTCCCTTCTGCACAAGTTCTCAAGCCCAGCAGCCCTCAGACTTGGAGGTTTGTAAAGATGTTAAACTTTACACAAAGCTCAATTACTTTCAGAAAGCCCAGACTGCCTTTAAACCCAGATGTGAAACGATGCTGATGAAGACGTGGCCATTGGCTGCTGCCACATTTTCCTTCAGAGAAATGTTCCTCCAGCTGGCCAGGAAGTTCAGAGAAACCATTAAAAAACCCACACGGGGGTTAATTTGAATGCAGCTAAAAATTCAGGCAACTTCCAAGAACCCTGACCTCCATCTGGAATGGATTGGAGGAGCTCCACCAGGAGATTTCCTCCTGCCCAGGAGCAGTGTGGAGCTCTGGGCTGAGGTGGCCCTTGGTGGCCCTGTGGTGGCCCTGAGGTCACCCTTGGTGGCCCTGTGGTGGCTCTGAGGTGGCCCTTGGTGGCCTTGTGGTGGCCCTTGGTGGCCCTGAGATCACCCTTGGTGGCTCTGAGGTGGCTCTAAGGTGGCCCTTGGTGGCTCTGAGGTGGCCCTTGGTGGCCCTGTGGTGGCTTTGAGGTGGCCCAGGAGCACAGGGGGCTGCTGTGGTGGTCTCTGCCCATGACAGGCTGGGGGAGCTGGCACAGCTCTGCTGCTGGGAAATCACCTCGGAATGAGGGAGTTGGAAAAGACCCTGAAGCCCATCCAGTGCCACCCCAGCCATGGGCAAGGACACCTTCCACCATCCCAGGGTGGTCCAGCCTGGCCTTGGGCACTGCCAGGGATCCACAGCAGCCACAGCTGCTGTGGGAATTCCATTCCTGTCCATGCCCACCCTCATTTCTACCCAATCTCCCACCCATCCCTGCCCTCTGCACTGGGAGCCATTCCCTGTTTCCTGTCCCTCCATCCCTTGTCCCCAGTCCCTCTCCAGCTCTCCTGGAGCCCCTTCAGGCCCTGGAAGGGCTCTGAGCTCTCCCTGGAGCTGCTCCTCTCCAGCTCTCCCAGCCTGGCTCCAGCCCTTGGAGCATCTCCATGGTCTCCTCTGGACTCCTTCAGCAGCTCCATGGATATTTGATATTTTGGGGCCTCAGAGCTGGAGGTGCCTCCAATGCTCAGCCCAGAGCTGACCCCAAACACACCTTTCAAACAGAAAGGAACTGAACACCACCACCCTGACAGTCTGCCTTGGTTCACTTCCCAAAAATGCTCATTTCCAGAGGATGGCCCAGCCCAGCCCACCAAAGCTGTCACAACACTCAGTTATAATCACCAACCCCAGCCCGGGGACAGAGCCAAGTAATTTGGTATAAAAGGGTAAGAAATACCAGGTTTTGGTTATAGTACAGAAAGGAACTGAACGACACCACCCTGAGATTCTGCCTCAACACACTTCCCAAAAATGCTCATTTCCAGAGGATGGCCCAGCCCAGCCCACCAAAGCTGTCACAACACTCAGCTATAATCACCAACCCCAGCCTGGGGACAGAGCCAAGTAATTTGGTATAAAAGGGTAGGAAATACAAGGTTTTGGTTGTAGTGCAGAAAGGAACTGAACACAACCATCCTGAGAGTCTGCCTTGATTCACTTCCCAAAAATGCTCATTTCCAGAGGACGGGCCAGCCCAGCCCACCAAAGCTGTCACAACACTCAGCTATAATCACCAACCCCAGCCTGGGGACAGAGCCAAGTAATTTGGTGTAAAAGGGTAGGAAACACAAGGTTTTGGTTGTAGTGCCAGAGGAAGAAGCTCTGAAGATGTTTCCTGACGTGCTGGCAGCTGCTCTGAGAGCGATGCTGCTCAGCAGCTCCTGATGAGAGCCCACAGTGACGGTGCTTACACAGCTCCACACGTGTGACACCCTGCAGTGCCTGGCTAAAAGCAGCATCCAGGGCAGTAACAGGCTCAGAGGAAACTCTAAGAGCAAGCACAGAGATCCCTCTGGAGATTTCTTGTGGGAAAATCACACTAAACCCCAGTATTGACATAAGGTTAAAAGATATTCTAAATCAATTGACATTTAAGGCTGTGGCAGTGTTAGCATGTCTGGAAAATGCAAAAACCTTGTTAACCTCCTTGTATTGGTCATTAGCTTGAAAATGCTGCCTCCATTTGATACTGGGAAGGAGATATTCAGTATAATCAGGTTTTAACCTGCTGAGAACCAGGCACACAGTGCATTTTCATGTTAGACAGCACAGGCTGCAATCCCCACTCTCATAAACCAGCTGGGGATTTCTCCCTGCCTCTCTTGTTCATCAGAGGAAGCAGGAAGGAGCCAAATGAGAAATAGCTTTTACAGCATCACCCCAATATCCTCATTTCTGTGGGTCCCCAGCTGTTTCCCTCTGAGGCTGCAGCCCATCCCTGCATCAGGAGCTGCTTCCCGTGGTGTTCAGCCCTCCCAGCCCTGCAGAGGGTTTGAATTGTTTCCTGTTCCTTCCATCTGGGATGTGGTCACCAGGCTGTCTCTGCTGCTTCCACCCCACTAAAGCCCATTATGGTTTAATGCCCCTGCACCCTCCCTCTCCTGGGAGCAGATGGTGAGCACACACACACACAACACAGACACACAACTTCATCAAACCTCCTCAAATCCATCATTTATAGCCAGGGAAGCTCATCAGCCACCTAACCTCATTAGCTTCTCATGCCCCACTTGCAAAACTTCAGAGATCCTTCCAGAATTATTTATGAAATCCCTGAGAGGGGAAGTAAATTCTAAACAAGTTGTATTTTAAACTGGTGCCCAGGAACTGAACCTGAACCCAGCCTGTGCCAAACCCCAGCACTGTGTGCAGCCCTTTGCTCTCCAATAGATTAATTTTTTCAAAGCTCAGCTTTAAAAAATGTCAAATAATCCTTTTAGAAACCCTCAGGAAGACTGGACAAATTAACTTCACAGTTGAAGGGCTATAGCAAATAAACTCAGCATCCAAAAGCATCATAACATAGCATGTAACAAATAACAAACATCACAACAATTCCCTAAGCCACAGCCCCTGACTTTTTAGCTAAAAACAGAACCTTCCTGCCCAAATCAGTGCACCCGTCACATTAGGAAGATAAATGAAATTGTGTTTAAATAAACACATGACACAACATAGTTTCAATTCCCACGCTGCCATAATCCCACAGTTCACAGTAATTTCATCTCAGCTTTTTAACACATGCAGGATTTATCAGTGCAGCCTAATCCAGCCTGGTTTGAGGTTTGGGGTTCCTTTTCAGGGGGCCCTGCAGGATGTGCAGCTGCAGTGCAGGAGGTGCTGCTGCCCCTGCCAGCTCAGCTGCTGTCCCCTCCTGCCCCCTGCAATGTCCCCAAAGCTCAAAGTGCCACAAAATGCCACACAGCTGTGGCACAACCCAGAGCTCTCTGTGAACTGCAGCTGCTTGCTTTGGCCAGGCAGAGAATTCAGGGATTTCATCCAGCAGGACACCAGCTCTGCTCTGTCACAAGTCCCAGGACAGCAATATCTGTACGCAGGTTCCTGAGGAAAATCTCAGCTGGGACTTGAGTTTGTCACAGATCTCACACAGTAATCCATAAAGATGAAAGCTGCAAAGAGCCAGAGCAGTTTTGTAACATCTCTTAGCACAAATGCAACATGACACGTGCTCTCAGAGCTGTTTGTTGAGCTGTAGCTCGTGTGGGTTTTCATTACTTTAATACCACTTTGCTTTTCCCCTCTCTAGCACGGTTTCACCTGCAATATGTGTTTGTTTTGAGGGGTTTGCTACTCCCTGAGCTTGGCACAGCAGGTGTTTTCTGTGGAAAAAGCCTGGAACAACAACAGGGAGTGTTTCCCTGAGGGCCCAGCAGGTGCCTGCCCAGCATCCCCTGAGCATCCCAGCTCCTGTGCCTGCATCAGCCCAGAGCTGACACAAAAACCACTCCAGCACAGCTGCCAGGGCAGCTGAGCAGGGACCTGGGGCAGGAGGAATCTGGAATTAAACACATTGCACTGCCTGCAGCTCACACAGAGGTAGTTTGGGCTCTGCTGAAGCACAGGGTCTCATCACTAAGGACATTTACCCCAATCTGGGAGGGTAAAATCTGTGAGAGCATCACCCAAATCACCAAACTCTTGTGCCCTTAAAGGGCTCTACACATCCCTGGCATTTGTTGGAATCTGAAATGCAGGGAACTCTCAGAACTTTGGGTTCCTAAACCAAAGCTTAGAATTAAACACAGGATTTGATCTGAGACCATAGAAAAGGCTTCCAAACTCAGGTGCTAGAAGTGAGAATGTGGATTTGTAGTTTAAAGCAGAGACATGTTAAGTGGAGGAAAGTTTAGAGTTTTAGAGTTTAACATACAGAAAAAATAAAAGTAGTTACAAAGGTAAACATGAAGTTTAAAATGCAGTACTGGAGGTTTGTGTGCCATAACAGGATTGGCTAAGCAAGCTGACACTTAGCATGGGACCATAAGATGAAATGCTTAAGGATTGGGTCAAAACCATAAATATCGTTGTTGGCAGGGTTTTATTGATCAATGAGTCCTTAAAAGGTCTTGTAACCAGAAGTTTTGTGACCTTCTGAACCATGTTGTAAAGATATGAGCTGAACTCCCCCTTCCTGTCCATGTAGAAGATAAGAACAATAAATCACATCATCTAAAAAACGCAGAAGTCTCGTCTGTAACTCATTCAAAATTCCTTCAAAAATCCCCATAACATTCACTGTGTACTTCATGCACATCATTTTTTCTCACTGATATCCACCAAAGCCTGCCCAGAAAACAGCCAAGATCCTGTTTTTTTCACAGGCAAACCCCCCACACCTCTGGAATGGTACCACTCACCACCAGGATCTGATTTTTAGTCTAGTTCTTAGCTTATATATATTTTTTTAAACACATTTAAACACCAAAAAGCAGCTAAAGGCAATTAATTTCCTCCTAAACACCTCTTCTCACTGTAAACCACTGAGGTTTCATAATCCTTTGCACAGTCCCTCATCAGTGCATGTGGCAGCTGTTCCCAGATTGCTCCCAGAGGTCTCACACTCGATATTTCCCCACACAGGGCACATCCACACCTCAGCACGAGGCTGCTCCTGTGCACCCAGATTGCCTTACTGACATTTCCTTTGCAGAGCACTTGAGTTCCATCCCCTGCCAAACCCTAAATTTCCCCTCTTTAGTCCCTTTGCCAACTGCCTGGGACACTCACCCTTCCCTCTCCTTAAAAATCTGCACTGCTGCATTTGATATCTTGCCATGAGTCACTTTATTCCTTTGGTCTCCTCCTGATGCTTCTCTCTGAGTTTAAATCACCAATTTTCCATGCTCAGATCCAGGCTGGTAATGGTGCAGCCCTTTGCTGTGTAAGGGAGCTGCTTAATGGGTTCCTTGAGAGCACCCTGGGACATTTCCATGCTGTGCTTTTCTCTGCTTTCACCTGGTGCCTGTCCAGGACAAAAAGTGTCTGCAGAAAAACCCCCTGCAGGATTTCCTGCAGCTCCCCTGCTCCTCAAATCAAAGCAATTCCAGCTCTGAGGTTTTGAGCTTTAGCCAGAAAACCCAAAACCCAGGGACAGGACATTAAACCCACTTCCCTGACAGGCACAGGGAACTGCAGAGTGGCATTTCCCAAGGCCACACAATGTCCCCAAAATCCATTCCCCCAAAGACACCCCGTTACCAATCCCCAATGTCACCGTGAGCTGCAAGGCCTTGCAAAAACTAAAAATGGGGCAAGACCCAAAATGTGAGGCTGGATTTAGAGCTGTTGAATGCTGCTCATGCCAGAGGGATCCAGGAGGCTGCAGGACATGGATCAAGGGAGAAGGGAGTGCTGCAGCCCTCAGCCATTGATTTCTGAAGCATTTTTAAGAATAAAAGCAAAACACTTAAAGGTTTCAACCATTTATCCCACAACTCTGATTTCTGCTTCCATAACACTCCCAGGAAACAATGTGAAAAGTCTTCCTAGTCAAGGCACATCCTTCTCTGAGCTCACTCCTCAGCATTTAAATGAAAGAAATTAATATTAAAGCCCCACAGCTCAGAAGTTTAAAAGCACAGGTGAAAGGCATCAGCCATTGCACTGTCCCACCCCTGTGTCCCCAGTGAAAGCTGCTCTCCCCACAAATAATTTCTATACTCTAGCAGAGAATGCAACAGCCAGAAAAATTCTACTTTTGCCAGATAGTTTTTCCTCTTTTTGTGCCTGCTGTACCTGGCTGAGCTGCTGCTGCTCCTCCTGAAGAGCTCTAGTGCTGCTGGGCTCTGGGGTGACGCAGTGCCATCCTGCTCGGGGACAGCTCTGCCTCCTGCACGAGCTCTCTGCTCCTGGGGAGGGGCAATTCCCTTAAAGAATCAATGCTGTGCCTCGAAAACAGCCCAGAACTGCTGAGCTCTGAGCACAGGATTCTGTCTCAGCAGCAGAGAGAGAAGAGGAGCCCAGGAGCAGCCAGGGGAGGAGAGTTGGGGTGTGCAGGGATGCTCTGTGAGGCAGCAGGACCCGCTGGGCTGCACCAGGAGCTGCACATCCCTGCCTCAGCCCTGCCTCAGCCCTGCCTCTCTGCCCTCAGCTGGGGTGTGCAGGAGGCTTCTCCCTGCCCTGCATCCCTGGGGAGCAGCAGCAGCAGCTGAGCCTTGCTGGAGAGAGGGAGGGAGGGAGGGAGGGAGGGAGGCAGCAGCTCCTCCTGCCAAGGGGAGCATCCTCAGGGCAGGCAAAATGCAGAGTGAGCCCTGCTCACAGCCTCCACCCTGTCTGCACGGGAGGTGAGTGGGGAACTGCAGCCATGGTATTTTCTGAAAAATCTTTCCCTTAGGATTTTTTCTCCTGAGAAGCTGAGAGGCTTCAGGAACAAAATGTAAACAATGGTTATCTGCTGCTGTGGAATGCAACAGGTGCATCTGGGATTGGTTGTTTCTAATTAATGGCCAATCACAGTCTGGGTGTCTCAGACTCTTTGTCCAAGACAGAAGCTTTTGTTATCATTCTTTCTTATTCTATTCTTAGCCAGCCGTCTGATGAAATCCTTTTTTCTATTCTTTTAGTATAGTTTTAATATAATATATATAATAAAATAATAAATCAGCCTTCTGAACCATGGAGTCAGATCCTCATCTCTTCCCTCATCCTGGGACCCCTGCAAACACCATCACAGTGAGCCCCTGTGTTTATCAGGATGCTGCCTGTGCTGGAAGCAGGGATGGAGCTGAAGCACCACCTTGCTCCCCTCTGCCTCAACCTTTACTTCATCTCTGTTTAAACTCTGTGGAGCAGACTCCTCTGAAGTCTCCAAAGACCCCAACAGAAAACATTTTCTCAGGATTTTCTTTCAGCATTTCCTCCTCCCCTCACCCTGCAGGTTTATTGCTTTACAGATATTTTGTTTAAGCATCACATTCACCAGTTCCTGAGGTCAACATAACAAATATTTAATTGCCACTTTTATCTTTAAGCAAGCAGATTCTTTCCCCAGGGTCCTTGTGAAACCCCTGCACAGCCCCAGCAGTGACACAGGGGCTGAATTCACTCCCTTGGATGTGCCCAAACATCAGACAGGAGAAAAGGGGAAGGAAAGGTCTGGAAGGGGAATTGCTGCAGGAAATCCCTGCAGGACCCCTGCAGAGTCCATCCCAAGCCAGAGGATGCCCAAGGACACAGATCCCAGAGTCAGCACAGAGGAAATGGGAATTTCCTGCTTGAAGGAATTGCTTCCAGGCTTTCAGCAAAAGCTGTCTTTACTTTATGCAATATAAACTGGAATAAACTCCAGGAAAGGAGTGGCTGTGGTGGACAAACAGAGCAACAGCCACCTCCATCCAACCCACACAGCCTCCACAAGGGGCTGCACATCAACTTCCTTGTCATGAACAGCAAAATACATATTTCAGTTTTGTTCCCATGCCATTTAGGTATTTCTCCATTTGGCTATTACAAAATAAAAAATATATTATTCCATTTTTAATGTAAGATTCCGAAACTGCAGCTTTTACAAAGATAACCATGTTCTTATTATAACTTTATGCAAATTGCCACGGATCCAGTGAATTCAATTAACTGAATTGAATTCCAATTTGCAGAGAAGCCTGGTCCAATAATTCAAAAACTGCATTTCTTGAACAGTTCTTAGTTGGCCAATGCTTACAAATCTGTCATTTCTATTTGGACTATTGTTCCAGAGCTGTCAGCACACACAGAAACCACGAGATGCCCACAAAAACAGGTTAATTAAGGAATTCTCATCCATCCCAGTCACATTAACAAGCAGACCCCAGAGCGAACAAAAAGTGAAGCAAATCAAAATATCCTGGAGTATTTATTCCATAATAAAATGGAAATAAAGGCTTTAATTGCCTTCAAGTTCTATTCAGTCTTCATTTCCTCAGCAACTGCACAGACTCAGATGTTATTGTTCCTTGGGCTGGGCTCACTGAGGTGCCCTGTGATTTGTTCCTAAATGCTGGCAGTAATTAGCAAACAGGATTCCTTCCAGCTCTGCCTGTCCCTGGTGGGATGGATCCCCTGGAAACAGCCCATCAAAGGCAGGAAAATGTGTAACTTTAAATGGTGTGATGTCTCAATGATTCCTTTAAGGTGGAATGGATGCAATAAAGGAGGTGATATTGCAAAGAGAGCAGAGATTCATCATTAAACCATTCCATATGTACAAGAACCGTCCCCAAAGTGGGAACTGATGGATCCTGTGACAGAGAACACTGTGAGAGGAGGGAGAAAACAGAAAAACAAAAAACAACCTGCATTAAGGGATGCAAAAGGAAGCGTTGAAGCCACTGAACAAAGCACAGCAATCTCATCTAACAATGTTTGGAACCCCTTATTTGTAAGGCTGGGGAAAGCAATGGATGCTCCCAATATTGGAGCAGGGTGGCAATGCCTGGGGAGGCTGAGAGGGAGACAGGAATTATTTCTATTAACACAAACACCACGAAATTGGGGACAGAGCTGCTTCCTTCTCTGGGCAGCATCACCCTGGCTGTGCTCCCTCCCACACCCCTCCTGTATAAAGCAAAATAATTCCTAAAAGTAAAACCCTCCCCTAAAAACGACTTTGCACCCAGCAAACTTTGTTAAAACTGCTGTGGTTTTCCAAATTCTGTGTTTTTCAGTTTCTGTCTCTGTGATCAAGGGTAGATTTTCCTGTTGGGAGCAAATCAGCTTTGCAGTGACATTTCTGTCCTTGCCTGAAGGAGCCTGTACTCCTGGAGAGTCTGAGAGGGAGGAAATTAAAACAAAAATAATTAAGGAATCCAGGTGAGGAAAAGCTGATCCTGTGATTAATAAATGACACCAGTTTGGAATTTGGTGTATATCCAGTTGGAGCTCAATGATCTTTAAGGTCCCTTCCAACCCAAACCCTTCTGAGGGTCTGAAAAATAAATGAGGAATAAAAAAACCACCTCTGTGATTTATAAACTACACAGAGCATCACAATCTGTGGTTGTGCTTTTTTCAATGGCTTAACATCCTCCAGGCTGAGCTCACAGAAAACTGTTTTTTCACAAAAGTTCATTGGTTGGACAGAAAATAACTTTTTTTGCAATAACAAGCTCCTTTATTTCTTGGACACAAGCTAAGCTACCTCAACCAAAATGAAGGGGACAGTTTGGAGGGGCCCTACTGCAGGACAATAATTTATTTTTTTTTAAATTCAATCACCCATATTTGTGAATTTCTTTTCATTTCATCTATGCCACCCCAGGGAATGAAGTGATGCTCTCACACTGCACCTGCTCCAGCCTGCAAAAGATGGGAGGTGAAGCTGTGAAGTACCCAAAAAAAAGGGGATGAGATGATTCAGAAGCCAAAATTCTATTTTGTAATGGCAGGTTTTAAATAACATTTAAATAATATTAGAAAAAACTTAAAATATATTTTAAAAATATATTTTAAGTTTTAAATAATATTTAGAAAGCCAAACACATGGAAAAGGTTTGGACAGCACCCTGGCAAAGCAGCACCTCCTTGGTGTGCATCCACCAGGGATCTCTGCAGGGAATAAAGAGCACCAGTGGCAGATTCCATTCCAGAACATTTGTTGTTGTTGCTGTTGTTGTTGTGGATATGCCATTAAGGAATTACTTGCTAGCAGCAAAGTATCCAGGAAACCATTCAAAGTACAATCCTCAGTCTTTTATGATTCAGCTCAGTCGTTTCCAGTAAATAAGAGAAGTCAAGAATAACTTTAATTACTCAGCTTCAGCAATTTCTGCCATAAAAGATGAGAGCTATCAGCTCCAAGTATGTACTGCAGGAGTGAAAAACTCAGGCTGGAGATCCACGAAAAAGCACTTAGCTTCAGAAAAAGAAGGAAAATTACCCTATGTGTTATTTTAGCCTGTATAAAGACGGCCTTGGAAGGGCAGATTTATTCTCTCTTCCATCTTTGTTGACTTCCCAAATGGATCAGAGTCATCAAAGGCAGAGCAGGGATGCTCAGTGCAGCTCATCCTCTTAATGCTGCCTGTATTTCTCTGCCATTAAAACCCCAACAAAAAACATTCCTGAGATGATGACAAAATATTGAACTGCTGAGGGAACCTGTTCATCACTCCAGCAAATCAAAGAGTGCAGTTTGTCAGTCTGCAAATACCTCAGAACAGAGGAGAAATAATCTGTGCAGAGCCAAGGCTGCACAAAGGAGCAGCTCCTGCACACCAGCAAAACTCAAAATGTGAAGATTTGAATGATTTGTCCCTTTGTCAAATACAAAGCTGTGTTTGGTGTCAGGTAAATGTGTGTATTTGTGATTGTGATAGGTGTGGAAGCCAACCATGGGACAGTTATAAAGAAGAATTCTAATAATAACTGAGGAAGTAAAGCATGCAAGAAGGCCTTTGAACCTTTCCTTTGTTCACAATTAACTTTTATAAGTCTTAAGTTGATTTAGGAGCATTAGAATTAAAGTTTTGAGATGTTGCTTTTTGACAAGAACTTTCTGCCTGTGGTTAAGCCTTAAAGAGTTTAGCAATAAGAACCTTTTGAAGAATAATTTTAGAATATTGCTCGTAGTAAGGATCTTTGAAACTATAGCTTTAGAAAATATATAAATGAAACATGATTATCTCACTGCTATTTATGTTTTGCCTTAACAAAACAGTGGACAGGGAGCACAAAGCCAGGGAGCTGCCAGCCCTTGGAACATCTGGAATCCACATTTAAACCTGGATAAACTGAGGAACCAAACAAATCCCACCCAAACACTGCCCTGAGCTCACACAAAGCACAAAACTTCTCCCTGTCCCTGTTTGCTGAAGTGTGTAAAGGTCTCTTAATTTGATGTTTCACACCTAAAAGAAGAACTCAAAGATGCAAAGTCACAGATAATGAGTATTTTTCAGGAGCTGGTGAACACGACAGAATCTCAGGACAGCAATTCCAGTTCATCAACTACCACTGGTTTATCTGAAAATAATAAAATACTAAGACTTCTGAACAGGTTACATCACATAAGTAGATTACAGCTGATTTCCTCTTCATGATCCATTACATGAGGAAAATAAAGCCATTAATTTATGCCTGGGATAGAGAGAGTTTGCAATGATTCAATATAACCTGATGGAACTGATGGTGTCATCTGTAGGAAGGAAAGAGGGGCATTACCAGAGTATCAAATGCAAAGTACTCTGAAAAATAAAAACAATGGTTTGAGGGAAGAGATTTCACACAGAAATAATGGCTAGCAGGTTAAAAATGAATCTCAGAGAGAAGAGACAGCTCTGTGCCTCAGCTTCCCTCTCTTCCTTGTGCACCAAAATCTCAATTCTCTGGCATTTGAGTTTCTCAGGAGCAATAATTTTCTATTATCAGAGTGAAAGTGACTCCTCCTCTCAAACCACAGGAATTCCAAGCACTTTCAAACTCTGGATTTGCAGCTGTCCACATCTTTATTCCCCTCTCCCACCTCTCCACTGAAAAATAGAAACAATGGCTTGAAGGAAGAGATTTCACCCAGGAAATAATGGCTAGCAGGTTAAAAATGAATCATAAAGAGAAGAGACAACTCTGTGCCTTGGCTTCCCTCTCTTCCTCATGCACCAAAATCTCAGTTTTGTGGCATTTGAGTTTCTCAGGAGCAATAATTTTCTATTATTAGTGACTCCTCCTCTCAAACCATATGAATTCCAAGCACTTTCAAACTCTGGATTTTTGCAGCTGTCCACGTCTTTATTCCCCTCTCCCACCTCTCCACTGAAAAATAGAAACAATGGCTTGAAGGGAGAGATTTCACCCAGGAAATAATGGCTAGCAGGTTAAAAATTAATCTCAGGGAGAAGAGACAACTCTGTGCCTCGGCTTCCCTCCCTTCCTCATGCACCAAAATCTCAATTCTCTGGCATTTGAGTTTCTCAGGAGCAATCATTTTTCTATTAGAGTGAAAGTGACTCCTCCTCTCAAACCACATGAATTCCAAACACTTTCAAATTCTGGATTTGCTGTCCACATCTTTATGCCCTATTATTAGTGCCTCCTCCTCTCAAACCACATGAATTCCAAGCACTTTCAAACTCTGGATTTGCAGCTGTCCACATCTTTATTCCCTATTATTAGTGACTCCTCCTCTCAAACCACATGAATTCCAAGCACTTTCAAACTCTGGATTTTTTGTCCACATCTTTATTCCCCTCTCCCACTGACATGGTGAGAGCACAACTGCCCTGAACAAACCCTGACCCATTTCAGGCAGCCTTGCTGGAATCATCCCCAGCTCCCAAGAACATCACTGATTATCAGAATAACTTTTTTGGAGGTTTTTCCAAGCTACCCTCCCCCTAGTGTAAAGCCAAGTCTCTGAATGTCAAAATGTGGTTTATCAATAGGGAAAAAAGCCATTAGGAACACTGCAGTTCATCAAGAGCCCAGTGTCCCCTCTGACAGGAGCAGGGCACACCTGCAATAATTACTGCAGAGTGATTAGCAACCTTTCCATGCTCCAGTGGCTCTGTGGAGTGTGGGTTTAGCTCAGCCAAGTGCAGGGAATAGACTGAATTCCCTGCTGTTTGCTGCAGACAGACAATCACAAACTGCCTGCACCCTGGATGCTCCTGACCTTGCCCACAACAATCCTGGGGCTGCTGGACTGAGGAACTCTCTCACATGGTAAAAGTTTGCAGCAAAAAAAAGCCAGAAAACTCCTCCCTCCAAAGGGCATTAGGAAGTTTACAGTGGGATTATTGTAATTAGCCTCTTAAACCTGTACTGTCTGCTTTAAATCCTTCTATCCCACTCACTCTGGCTCTGCTGGAAACGAGGGGAAGCATCACAAAGAGTTTCTTTAAATGCACCCAAAACCTCCCCCCCCACAACAAACAGAAAGCAACAAAAAGCCCCAAAACAAAACAAAAAAAACCAAAACAAAACAAAACAAAAAAAAAAAAAAACAAAAAAAAAACCCCAAAACAAACCAACCCCCAAAAAATCCCACGCAAAGCAAAATTCACTTTTCACCAGCCAGAATTTTTAGCTCTTCCAAATACCCAAATTCACACTCAGTGCCAAATTAAGCCACAGTTTCAGCCTAAACTGGCCCAAAATATCCTCCCTTCTCCCCCCCAGCTAAACATTGTTATTAATGTCTGATGCAGGCTGTGCTTCTGTTCCCAGCAGATGGGAGCTGTGTGGGTTGCTGGAATTTCTTTGAGCACATCATCCCCACAAGTCCTTCAGCAGCTTCAGGACTGAGGGTTTGAAGCCAGGCATTCAGAAAAAGCAGTCCAAGAAAACGTTGCTATTTCTGCTTTACACAGTTGGTGTGTTTTGTTTATAAAAATGAGCTGGAATAACTTTCTGTGGAAACATTCTCCCCTCGTTTTTCATTTCCCTCCTGTCAAAAGCCTTCTAAATGGAAGTTATTACAGCTTTTATAATTTGGAACTTTCAAAATCCCTCAAGGTGAACGTAGAAAATTTATTTTCTGTTTAACATTACGTGACACTGCCTTTTGTGAGCAGCATTTCCTAAAAGAAAGCAGCCTAAAATAAACAAAAACAACACCAAGAAGTTCTTCAGCAGAGGATCCAATTACACCTGCAGTTATTTCAGTCAGGTTCTATATAAAAATAGCTTTATGATCCCTTATGGGATTTCTTACATTCCTCAAAATCACACAGAGGAAGGAGGGGGATTATTTCCATCTCTACATGTCCTGATTTTGGGGTCCATATTCCAAATTCTGTGCTCAAATTCTGCATTCTTTGTTCAGCAGAGGCAGGAGAGCAGGGCTGGGGCTCAGCAGAGGGCTCTGCTCTCTCCTTTGGGCAGAGACACCCCAAAATCCTGCCAAGACACCCCAAAATCCTGCCAAGACACCCCAAAATCCTGCAAAGACACCCCAAAATCCTGCAAAGAAACCCCAAAATCCTGCCAAGACACCCCAAAATCCTGCAAAGAAACCCCAAAATCCTGCAAAGAAACCCCAAAATCCTGCCAAGACACCCCAAAATCCTGCAAAGAAACCCCAAAATCCTGCAAAGAAACCCCAAAATCCTGCCAAGACACCCCAAAATCCTGCAAAGAAACCCCAAAATCCTGCCAAGACACCCCAAAATCCTGCAAAGAAACCCCAAAATCCTGCAAAGAAACCCCAAAATCCTGCCAAGACACCCCAAAATCCTGCCAAGACACCCCAAAATCCTGCAAAGAAACCCCAAAATCCTGCAAAGAAACCCCAAAATCCTGCCAAGACACCCCAAAATCCTGCTCAGGGGTGGCTGTGGGGACACAGCCCAGGGCCCACAGCTCCCTCCAAGAGCTGCCACAAATCCCAGGGATGCTGTGGGGTTGTGACACCAAATCCAAACCCCCTGAGCAAGGCAGGCACAGACAGCCTGGGCTGTCCTGCCCCATGACCCAGCACCTCCAGGGCAGGGCTGGATGGGATCTTGGGCAGGAATTGATCCCTGGCACAGGTGCCCAGAGCAGCTGGGGCTGCCCCTGGATCCCTGGCAGTGCCCAAGACCAGGCTGGGCAGAACTGGAACAACCTGGGACAGTGGGAGGTGTCCCTGCCATGGATGGGGTTGGAAATAAATGATCTTTAGGGACCCTTCCAACCCAAACCATTCTGATTCTGTGGTTCCCTGATTCTTCCCACAGCCATTTATACCCAGCCTGAAATCCCCAGGTGAACCCAGCAACCAAATCTGTCTTTTAAACTCCACCATTGAATTCTGAAGATTGTTAAATTAAAACCAAATTAATATTCCTGGGAAGAATCACTCATCTGCCACTGTGTAAAACCTTGGGAGAGCCAATATAAATAAATACAGAGATAAACTGGCCCAGGGTGCCCAGAGCAGCTGGGGCTGCCCCTGGATCCCTGGCAGTGCCCAAGGCCAGGCTGGACACTGGGGCTGGAGCACCTGGGACAGTGGGAGGGGTCCCTGGTCTTTAAATTCCCTTCCAACCCAAAGCATTCTGTGATTCCATGATCCAAGTTTCCCCTTAAAGCTACAAGAACTAATACAGCTTGACTCCATTAATTTGTATTAAATATTCTATAAATATACTAATTTCTATAAAAATATTTCTATAAAAATATTCCTGAAATGCACACTACAAATCACCTAACACTGGGTTTTGAACTTCCATAAAGGCACTGAAGACAATTCCCTCCCCAGAGAGCTACAGGAAAAGTGTAAATGTCTTTTTTCTTTAAATAATATGTTAATCCCTTTTTTCCTGAAATAATATGTTAGTCCCTTTTTTCCTCAAATGTTAATCCCTTTTTTCCTCCTCCTTGTGGATTCTTTTGCTGAGATTGGATCTCACTTGCCTGAGGTATTAAGCCAATATAATTTCCTTACCCATGGCGTGTCCATTTATCAGATTTGGTGCTGATACCTTTGGGTTGCTTCACTTGGAGACAAAAAGTTTCTTTTAGGAAATAAATATTAAAATGTGACTACAAATAACCAGGAAAAAAAGCCACCTAAAGGTATCAATTAGTCTAAGACAACAAAATTCAGTGTTATGTGGAAAGAAAATTAGGATAAATCAAGAGCCTAAACCTAAAATTGCTGTATCCAGCAATTCCTGCTTTTCCCCATTCCTTTATTTCCTAAAATTGCTGTATCCAGCAATTCCTGCTTTTCCCCATTCCTTTATTTGCAATCATTTAGAAGAGCCCCTAATGAAAAAAGGCCAAAAGACAAGTACTTTTAATTCCACAAGCTAAAGTCCAGTAAGTTATTGTTATTATCTCCTTTATTTCTGGTCCACATAAAATAATTACTCGTGTTTATCGAGGCTGTGGTAATGGAGAAAATTAATTTGTGGGAAATTCATTAACAAACTGCTTTGCTGGGCTGGCATGGCCACCTCAAACGACACCACAGACTGACAGGGAGAGGGGAAGAAAGAGAAGAGCCAAATAAAATCCTTAATTTTAATGAATCCAGCACATTAAGGCCTCTATTTGACTACTAAGGGGTTTTTTAATATTTTAAAAATAAAGAGCACATTGAAATAAAAAGGGAAAATCTGCCCCTAATGAGCCACAGGCAGTGCTGGGCAGCTCAGCCCTGGTGTAATTCCAGTGTAATTCCTGAACTTTACTGAAATAAACACATGCACTTTGCAATATATTATGCAAATCTACTTCTTGATATTAAGAGCTTTGCGTCTGCTGGCACAGGTTAATTATCTTTATACAATTTATAGAGTTAGATCATCACTTGGATAAAAAAAGCACTGCAAATTCCCAGGACAACTGGATTTCATCAGTTGTTTTTCTTAAATGAGCACTGGGTCTTCCTCAGCTAGAGGAAGGTTTTTCCAAGGCAGCAAAGTTTTGGACAAAAGGAATTTTTAATCCATTTTTAGTATTTCTTCTTGCCAGAGGGTTTTTCTTTATTTATTTTTTTAACTGGATTTGTGATTACTCAATTAGCAGGGAAATAATGAACGATAGCCAACAGAAATTGTGCAGTGCTATGAGAAATTGAATCAGGAATAAGTGATCTAGAAAGGGAGGTCACCAAGTCATTCTGAACAAGTACATTTGAGATAATTGTTCTGTGCTTTGAAGACATTCTGAGAAAAAGAGGCAAAATTAATCAGATACATTAAATTATGAATTATTAACTCAGCTCTATTAAACATCAAATAGAAAAGCTCTTTAGGATTAACCATGTTTTTGGAAATTCTACTAACTACAGAGAAGATTTCTTTGATTTTGAAATGATTTTTATTTACATTTGAAATGCAGGAGAGGCCCTCAGGGGCGAGGGATCTTTTCCAGAGGTGTTGGATCCATTTATGGACAGAGCTCACCCTGCAGCTACAGAAATCCCTTAATCCAATTACACCAAACCTCCTCAGGCTCAGCTGGGGGTGGTCATAGAAAACAAAATCATAAAAAAATGAGTGCCTAAAAACAGAGTTAAACAAGAAATTCCCCATTTTCCAAGCACTGGAGATTAATTTTTAGGAATTATCCAATGAATTGGTCAACGCTGAGTAATGAGGAGCAGCTCACATTGCTGCACTCACCTCAAAATAAACACATTTCTGTGTCCCAACACCAAACCTCCTCAGGCTCATCTGGAGATGGTCACATAAAATAAAATCCTAAAAAAAATGAGTGCCTAAAGACAGAGGTACCCAAGAAACTCCCCATTTTCCAAGCACTGGAGATTAAATTTTAGGAATTATTCAATGAATTGGTCAACCCTCAGTGAGGAGGAGCAGCTCACATTGCTGCACTCACCTGGAAATAAACACAACATTTCTGTGTCCCAACACCAAACCTCCTCAGGCTCATCTGGAGATGGTCACATAAAATAAAATCCTAAAAAAATGAGTGCCTAAAGACAGAGTTATCCAAGAAATTCCCATTTTCCAAGCACTGGAGATTAATTTTTAGGAATTATCCAATGAATTGGTCAACGCTGAGTAATGAGGAGCAGCTCACATTGCTGCACTCACCTGGAAATAAACACATTTCTGTGTCCCAACACCAAATCTCCTCAGGCTCAGCTGGGAATGGTCATAGAAAACAAAATCCTAAAAAAAATGAGTACCTAAAGACAGAGGTACCCAAAACTCCCCATTTTCCAAGCACTGGAGATTAAATTTTAGGAATTATTCAATGAATTGGTCAGCCCTGAGTGAGGAGGAGCAGCTCACATTGCTGCACTCACCTGGAAATAAACACAACATTTCTGTCCCCACCTCTCCCAATGCCTTGGGCATCTCAGGTGTTGATTCAACTTTTTTAAAGGATAAATTGCTGGGCAGAGCCACCCTTTACATGGAATGATGTGGGAACCAAGGGGCCTGGCCTTCATTTAAATCAATCCATGAATGGGTAAAGGCTGGGCTGGATGCTGATTTTTCCTGGCTAATGAACATTCCCCCGTCATTTCCTGAGCCACCATCCCACGTGGCACCCAGCAGGGTGAGAGGCCAGGCTGCTGCTGCTCTGGGGGGATTGCAGCCCCCAGGGAGGTTCTGCTGCAGATCCTGCTCCTTGTTCCCAGCCCACCCCTCAGGGGCTGCCCCTGATGCTCCCACTGCTCCTCAGGATCCAAAAAAACCACCAAAAACCATCCAAAATCATCCAAAACCCATCTGCCTTCCATCCCCAGCTGCTTCACAGGACTCCAGCAACACCAGATTTTCCCAGAGTTGCTCACTGCAGGTTTTGTGAGTTCCCTAAGAGCTGCATTTCATCAAGAATAAAGTTTCTAATCATTAAAATGACCATTTTTCCTTATTTATTTTCATTTCTACGAGCCTGTGGCACAGAGAGCAGACCAAGGAGCAGCTCCAGTGCCTGCCCCAGGGGCTCTCAGGTTCCCTTTGAATCCATCCCATCCCTGCTCCACAGGCTCCTTTCCACACTGCAGCCCTGCAGCAAACACCCCTGGGAGCTTTCACCTTCAGGGTGTGGAGAGAATTCCTGACATGCCAGAAGCTCTCCCCTCACCTCTCTTCTGGTTAACCCTGTCCTTAAGGAGTGGAGCTGGGTTTGATCCTCATTTCCAGCTCTGCATTCCTGTGGGGAGCACTGGGAGGAGCTGCACAGCACCAGGGCTGCTCAAACCTGCAGCAATTCCTGGTGCCTTTTGATTTCTGACAGCAATCCCTGATGGCTTTTGAGGATTCTGACAGCACTGGTTTTGTTCTTGGCCAGTTCATCATATAATTACAAATTAGTGAATTGCTTGATACCAGAGGATTGTTTCATAAATTAGGTCACTGTCATTCATCATTTAATTTCTTTCCCCAGCACATCTCATCCTTTGATCCATTCACATCTCCACCCTGCACCATTAGCACTCACTCTCATCACCACCCTGCTAAACTAAATACTGAAATTCAACCTTCACCAAGCCAGAAAAATTCACTTTCTTCATCCTCCTCATTAACAGGTGGAATGTAAATTAAATACATGTTAACAGGCAAGAGCAGCAAACCTTCCAAAAATTCTCCTTTTAGAGAACAGGGTTTGCTTTGCAACAGAGCCTCACCCTGGATGAGGCCCCTCTTTCCTGCTCATCACATAATCCCAGTTTTTTATCTTCCACATAATTCCCCTAAACAAGTTTTTAAGATATTCTGCATCATTTCTTGCCTTAGAATCCTCAAACACTTCCACAAAAACTGCTCTGAAAGCTGCTCCCAAGTCACAAAGGAGAGTGAAGGTGAAGAGATCCTGGGCTGAGCCAGGAGCCCACCAGTCTCAAAGTTCTCCTGAGTTAGCTACAAAAATACAGATCCTGCTGCATTCCTGTCTTAATGAGATTTTTGGTGGACAGGACAATAAAACCCCACAACTTCTCCTTTCTTTTGTCATTAAAATAAAACACTTTCATTTATATTCCACCATGGTGAGGATATTTATTCCTGCCTTGTGTTCACTTAAAAATGGGCTTCTTCCAAGTTATTATCACTGACTGAATCTTGGGTCTGCCTAAGCAAATAAAAAAACCTCCAAATCCTACAAACCTTTGTATAATATTTCCCAGCCAGCCTTTTTCTCCCTGTGGTTTAGTGTGTTATCCATCCCCTGCAGTGCAAGGATAAAATAAATGCAATTTCAATGGCTTGTTATGAGAACGACTCAGGAATTCAGGGTAGTTTTGTGGACAAAATACCTCATTTCAGTTTCTTCTGAGTCTAATGAAATGGCTGAAGTTTTCTGACACTGCCCCTGAATGATATAATCCTACAGAAGACATTAACAGCTGCTCTAAAAATCTAATTAAATTTTAGAGCACTGGTAATGCAGCCATAAGGCCCATGTAAGCCATTATCTACATTAATAAAAATTAAAGTCAAACAGTGTCTATACAGTAATAATGTACCTGCATTCAAGGTCACTTTAATTCCCTTACTCTCTGTTTTTTCTTTATTGTTGCTGTAACTATTATTAATATTTATTCAAAATTTCAAATCTATGTCCATTTGTTCCCCTGAACTGTTTTCCTAATACACAGTATTGAGACAGGAATTAATTCATTTGTCTTAATTGTTTATTTTCTCCTCTCCTATTATTAGCATAGAAAAGGGCAAGAAACTGCAACAACCTACAGGGATTTTATGAGATACCTAAATGAAAATCCAGAATGGAACAACACAGGCACAACTCATCTCAAATCCCAATTATTCTCTTGCATGCAGAAAAAAAAAATAAAATAATGGATGCTATGGAAGGGGAAAGGGAAAAATCAGAAAAATTATCCGAGGATAGTGTTTTATTTCTATCCAATTATTTTTTATCCACAAATTCCAACAAACTGATTTTGTTTTCCTGTGTTGGCAAAAATTACTGTGCGTTTATAGAACACCTACCAAGGTGTTTGGGAGTGGCAGAACAAATGATAAAGAGAATTTTGGAGCAGTTCCTTGGAAACTGGGAATTTACTGAAACTTTGGTTTCTTTGGGAAGACTGAAAACTGTTGGAAAAGCAGTGAGTGGACAATCTCAGGCAGGATCATCTGCACTGCTTCTAAAACCTTCTGGAATGGATTTAAAAATCCTTTAAAATTTGGAAATGCATTTGAAGAATCAAAATAATGTCAAAAACCCTGTTAAGATTGTGCCATGTACAAATACACAGCATCTCAACAGTGATTTAAATAAAATTTTAAATATCCAATTCAAACTCTCCATGAAGAAAAAGGGATCAGGCAGGGGTGTCCTCACTTTACTTTCCCAACAGCTGTGCAGGTGCCCAAAGAGGGGAAATTGCTCCTAAATGTGAATAAAATATTCCCAAACACACAGATTTCCATTCAACTTCTCAGCACCGAGATCCAGAAATTGTTTATGAAGTTCCTGATTAAAACCTCAAGTGTTTTCCATAAAAAATATTTGTAAACCAGGTGAATAAATGATTCAGTGGTCATTCCTGATATTCTCCCAGAACATTCTCTCAGCAGAACACTCCTAATTCTCCTCCCTGATTATTTCAGTGCTGCCACAGCATCCCAAGCTCCCAAATTCTGTTTGGTTCATGGAGCTGCAGCCTTCACCTCCTCAATATTCCTTGGGAATACACAATCCTCATGTCAAATCTCTATAAAGACCACCAGACCTTAAATTCCTTTTTCTCCTGTCCAAGATCATTCACCAGCAGCTCAAGAAAAAGATCAAGGTGGCTTCTGGGGTTGTGTCACCTCTATTAATGACCTCCAGATATCCAGATGTGATGTCTGAAGTGATGAAAGAGACTTCAGGCAGGGGTTAAGGAATGAGAGGGATGGGAATGCTCTGCTCTTCCTCCCCTGGTCCAGCTCAGGAGGTTACCCAGGCAGATGCTGCAGCCAAGAATTAATAATTCCCATTTATTTTTTAATCAGGGTCACACTCCTGGATGCAAGTTCAACATCAGCCACTCTCCATTCAGAGAGAGCAAGGAGAAACAGGGCAGCTCTTGGGATAGATATCCCAAATATCTTGGGAAATTTGGGTTTTTACTGGGTGAGAGGATGGAGAATGGTTTTACCCAGGATAAACTTCAGGGGAGTCTGGTCTCTTATTCCAATTTCTGATTTCCAATTCTAATCCTTGCTGGCACCTGGGGAAATCAAACTCCCTCCCTCACTTGCTCACCATGAGAACCTCACCTGGTGCTGCTGCAGAGAGGAGGGAAAACGCTCCAGGGATGGAGCAAAGAGCAGGGGAGAGGAAGATCCAAGGATGGCATTTTGCTTCTGGGATAGTTCATTCAGCCCTAGCAAAATGCCACTTCCCACACTGCCTTACCAGGATTTTCAGGCCCTGTACAAAATGCAGTTTCCACACCCAGCCCATCTCTGCTCCCCTGCATATCCTCCCCTCCTGTTTTGCTTTCCTGAAGTGACAATTTGCAGGAGCTCATCAACAACCCCAAATATCAGCTCACCAGGGAAAATACATCCTCAGCTTTGCTGTTCCTGTCAGTTTAAAGGAAATTAGTTAAACCACACAACAGCTTTTACAGCCCCAAGACTTTCTGCACTTGGAGAGAAAAAATCTGCCAGCTTTATTTCCTCCAGGCAGTCATTTCACCTCTGGGCATGTTAGGGAAACAATTTTTATGCCGTCAGTGAAAAACTGTTTGTTTTAAACAGCACTTCACAGGAAAGATGCCATGAACTGCATTTAACAATGTTAAAACTGGTTTATTCTCTCAAAACGTTTGACAGCCAGGCATAAGGAAGTTTAATTTTTTTTTTTTAAATTTACTTTGATTTATTGTTTCTCTTGAAGCCAACTCCTCGCTGCACCATTTCATTTTTAAGTACAGGAAGCACCACTTAAGCATCACACAGGGAGTTTGTAAAATCATCATTTAGCTCTGAATTTTGTCTCTCCAAATTCCTTCCCTGCTTGAAAAACTCAGTGGAGGGGAGAGGAGGATGGATGGTTGGGAGCAGGGGATCACAGAAACCTCAGGCTCCTGTTACAAATTCACCCATTTCTTGCACCATTTCCTCCTGTCTTTAGGATGGGCCACCCCAGCAGCCAGAAAGGAGCCCATAAATCAACTCCAGGAAGTGGAGAGGACTCCAAAATAACATTTGCACTGTGCTGTACCAGTAGTTTGTCATTTCTGTTTCCACTGCTTTATAACTTAGGCAAATAAATTGCTTCAGCAGCTCATTGGAGGAAAACATGTAAATAAAAATTGTGTTTCACGTGGTGCCTGCACTGGTGACTCCCCATTCAGCTTAACTGAGGGGTAGCTTTTAATTCCTTTAGGATTTAGGAACAAAATCAAACAGAAAATAAACCTGTGTTGTGAACTTCAGGGGTGCAGCCATGAACATCTGAGGATGGGGAGGACACCCAGAATCTTATTTACATTTCAGGGCTCTCTGTGAGTCAGGTAAGGAATGAAACATGGAATATTTTACACTTGGACACATCATTGGGGCAATTTGCTCCCCAGCTCTCCCTGAGACTCCTGAAACTCCCAGCAAGGCACAGAAAACACGAATTTCTATTTTTTAAGGCCCAGGCCAGCTGAGCACACCTGCATTCTGCCAACCCCAGCCACTACACCTGAGCAGAATTTTGGAAGGAAAACATGACTCCAATCCTCATGAATCCAATATTAAATATTTGAGTGTGCTTTGCTGTACACTTTATTGATACTTTCATTTACCTGCTGCTGGAGGATGTTCCTAAAAGCACTTTCCCCTCTGGCAACAGGCACAGAAAGTCAAGGAAGAAGAAAGGGAAGGTTCTCCCTCTTCACAGGCTCTTTTCCCAACCTGTTTTCTGCAAAAAACTGCCAGGCATTAAAAAATGCACTCAGGGTCTGAGACCTCTCCAGGCTACAGAGGAACTGGGAGCCTGAGGGTGCAGAAATCAAAGATTGTTAAGCAGAAACCTCTAAGAATGACAATATTTTAGCAGTTTTGTGTGTTTTATTGCTTTTCAGTTGCTTTGACAGTCTCATCTACCCACTGCCACAGGCCATCTTTATCAATGATTGATCTCTGCCTCCCTTCCAACCTTCTGGGGAAACCTGGGCAGCTGGACAGAATATTTACTTTTATTTTATGTAACAACAAAGCTTTCTCTCAATATCTGTGTGTGTTGAACACCCCACACGTGACCCAGCTCGTTTATTGGTGTTTAATATTCTCCTCCCTCACTGAATGCAAGCAGGGCAGGAACACACAAGTGCAGAGGAGCAGAACACAGAACAACCCAGCCCTGTCAGTCTGAGCCCCGGGGGTCTTAAAAAACAAAACCCTTAAACAGCTCCAGCACTGCAGGAGACAGAGCCCACCCAACCTCCTCCTGTCCTGGCTGCCCATCAGGGCCATCCTGCCTCGAGCAGTGCCAAATTCCATGTGAAATAACAGCTCTGAGAGAGCATTTTAGCTTGGAAATGCCATGATGGGAGGGGCTGGAGTGATTGCTGTGGTTATGATTCGTAGGGAATTTCAGGGAAGTTGTGGGCACAGCTTCTTGTTTCCAAAGACACAGAAAATCCATCATGGCATTAACAGATTTCATGGACGGGGGGAGAGGAGTAGAGAGAATAAGGAACAGAAAATAAAAGAGGAAAAGAGCAGTAAAAACCTCACATTCCTGAGCAAGCACCGTTCTGCCTGCACTGGGGGATGCTTTGAGCCAACACCTCTGCCTGCATCAGGGGTTTTGCTCCACACACAGCCCAACACAAGCCTGATGTTCCCAGTCCTCACCTCTGCCACTATGGCACCAACCCACGGGCTGGTAACCTGCAATTCCCTGCCTCCCTGAGCAACCATTCCCTCCTCAGAGGTCATTTCAGACCCTGCCCCTCCCCACACAGACAGCTCCACATCCATTTCTAACACCAAACATTCCAGGGGTAAAATTCTCCTTTACAACATTGGTCCTACCTGGGTTATCAGAAAGATATTTTCATAAATCTGTCCCCAAAGGGAAAAAGTTCTCCTGTATAATGTTGGTTCTACATGGGTCAACAAAAAGATCTTTTCATAAATCTGCCCCCCAATGGGGAAGGGCAGCTCGTTTCTCATGGCACCAAAGCAAATAAGCACAAAAATAAAGTGGTTTTTGTTTGTCAGAATTGAAAAGCTGTAGATTTGGTTGATCATCCTCAGGGATCAGAAGTGGACAATCAAAATGGAAGAGACTTTCAGGGGACTTTTCCCCCTCACTTTTGTGTGGGGTGGTGCTGAAGGCATTCAGGAATTATCATGAAACAAAGGGAAACCAGGACAAGAAGCTGCTGTGCTGAGTCCCCAGGTGGAAGCCAAAGGCTCTGGAGCAGGACAGGATTCCCACACATCCCACGAGGTTCCATGAGAAGCCATCTCCAGCCCCACTGGGGAGATTCCCCACTCCAGTGACCTCTGGCATGCCCAGCACCAGGGCAGCTCTATCCTGCTCTTTCCATCAGCAATGAATGCCCAAAAAAACCCACACAACAACACTTCAAAACTAAGGAAGAGCTGAACTTCAATTTGATGAACTTTTTCTAAGGATTCTTTGGAAAAATCCCAAGGATCCGGCTATCACATCTCAAACTGACACCACTGCACAACAGTGAAGGGAGGAGAAGATCTGTGGGCAAACCATCAAGTTTTATAACCACGAGCATCTCAAAAATATTTATTCTCACTTAAAATCTGGCAAGGATTTTCACTGCATAAATTACTTGCTGGTTTACTCTCGAGGGAGCAGGTGTGCTGATAAAAAAAAAAATTAAAATAAGTTCTTCAAAGGAAAATGACAACACTTATCAAATTACTGGGGATGATAATTCTGCTCCTATCAAACTAAAAATACAGCAGATGCTGCAAGTTAAAGGTTGGTTAAGTAGGATTAGCACCTGATTGCTCTTCTTTGATATTCCCTGTCTTCCACACATTCCTGAGTCAGAGCGTTATGGTTAAAAGAATTTGAAAAGGAAAATAAGGGGGGAAAAAACCCCCAAGCTTAGACTTACATTGCATTCTTAGTCCCTAAAGGAATGAATCCATCTATTTTGTAAGGATTCTACCTTCAAATACACAATTAAATTGTAAAGCTCAGCACCTTCCAAGATCATTATGTAAACAGCATTTAAGAGTGACTCCTGGGCTAATATTAGCTTTATTCTTGCAGGAATGACCTATGGATTTCTTTCTTTTTCCTCTGCTCACCACAAATGCAGAGCCTGCAGATCAATTTATTTGCTTGCAGACTTCACTGGAGTCTTTGTTTTAAGCTGAACGCTGTGAAGTTTTTATTACAATAAAAATACTCAATATCTTCCTCCTGCAATAAGTTGTTTCTTTCAATTAGGAAACTTGCACTGAATTCAGTTAGAAAGATTTTATTTATGGGGTTTTCTTCTCTCTAGAGCTGCAATAAAATTAGGCTTTTAAGCAACCACTGTAACCACTTCTATTTCAGGTACTTTCACCCAAGCAGCCCATGCAGAAATGGACATTTAATGACATGAGACTCAAAATGAACATGGCAGTTTTACACCACACAGCGCATTTCTTCTCCCTGGGATGCCCAAAAATCATTTGTTGGCCGTGGGCTTCCCAAAAGCTCTGCTGTGGTCACAGCCTGGGGTCACTCTGTCCTTCCCAAGGGACACCTGGAGCCAACTGTGCCCTACAAAGGAGGGAGCAGCTCCTGGGGGTGGAACCGTGCTGGGCATTAAATGGGTCCCATCTGTCTGCTCCCAGTGCTGCAGGGCACAGCTCCCCAGATCCATCCCTCTCAGCAGGAATCTGGCAGCCCAGCACTCCAGCATTTCACATTTTCCATCACCTACAACAGCAGAAGGAGTCTGGTGGGCCAGGCTGCTCAGCCAAGCAAAGAGATAAAGGTTATTTCCCCAAATTATGCAACCCAGTTCTGCATAAACAACCAGAGCTGTTTTCCCAACGGGAATATTTAAAGGCAATTTTAAACTACTGGGTTTTTAAAACTAATTAAAAGTCTTGGTCTTGATCTTGGAGGTCTTTTCCAACCTTAATAATTCTCTCTGTAAAAGTAAATATAAATACACACTGTGCTGAAAAATTCCTTTAAATTATAAATGAACCTTCTGAGATGACCAAACTGAATGTGCAGATCCTCCCTCACCCAGCAAGAACATTTCAAAGCCGGGATGATTTTTTTTTCAGGTTCATCCTAAACAATCTACACCACTACAAAACAAAAACTTCACAGTGTGCTTTTAAAAATGACTTTCCATCCACTTGATTCAAATCAAGGTCTGGCTGAACATGATCAATGTTCATTAAAAGCTCTGCAGTGACAGGTACACGAGCAGCACTCAGCGTTTGCACAGCCAAGCTCCCACAGCTGGAATGAGGAAATGGAGCGTGGGTTTCCACAGCTGACACCATCCATAACTCTGCCTTTGACACTTGGCTGCCCTTAGGAAGGAGCTGTTTGTCAAAAATAGTTTGATTTGCAGAAAAAAAAAAGAAATAAAAAAAAAAGAAATAAAAAATTACCAGAATAACCTTCTCAGTAAAGCGGCGTTGGAACAGAGTTATGGAAGAAGTGCCAGGCAGGAAATTCTTCCAAGTGGGAAGAATGTTTGTGTGAGCTGGAACCACTGCTTAACCACACAGATTCATCAGAAATAGGATCTAAAATCAGATTTGTGCCTTTTCTTCAGTAAGTAGATGAAGAGACAGGCACTGCCTTGGTGGGACAGCATCCCATGGGGAGCCCACCTGAATCCAGCCCCCAGTTCTGGAGCAGGAGAGAGAACCCAGGTTCTGCTCACCCCCTGCTAAAATCCCATCAAATTCTAGAAAATCCCAGCACTCAGGGTGGAATATACTTTCTAGGACATGATTTCCTGAATTCTTACAGATGTGTGGGTGTGGTGCCCTTCTCCATGAGAGAAGGATCATCAATGTAAGCTTTGATCTCAGGAAGATAAATCGTTCTGGAGGGCTTCTCCAAAGGCATTCCAGGTTATCCCACAACCTCCTTCCCTGGCCCTGAATTCTTCTAAAAAACAATTGAAAGTTTTCATGTATTTTTATATTTACCACTGAGGTCGATTTTGGGGTGACAAGTTTTCTCAGGGAGCATTTCTCTCTGTTATGACATCAAAAGCAGGAGGGAATCCTGGTAGGAAATCCCTCAGAGTTTGCACAATGGATTAGGAGAACCAGAAGGAATTTCTTTCCCATCAGCTCCAAATATCACATTGCCAAATTTCATTTTAGGGAGGAAGCAAAGCAGATCAAAACATGAACCAACAAATTTCCTCTCACTACTCCTACATGAAAAACCTACTCAAACATCCCAAAACATCTTCTAATTGCAAAAAAAAAATCCAAACAAACACACAGAAAATGACCAATGTTTGGGATTTGGGAAGGAATCCTCAAGCAGGGGGAAAGCAACTGTAATTTAACAGGTGGGGTTTGCCATGGGCTGTTGTGGACACAGCAGAGGGAAATATTCCCCCTCCCTGCAACAGCTGAAGGGAGAAGGTTTGATTTGTTCCTTTCAGCCTTTCTGAAGTCTGACTGTCCACTTCATCAATCAAATTTCCTTTGAGGCAGGGCTTGAAGGCCTTGCCTTCCCTCCCAGCTGAGCCTGGGATGCCCTGGGTGGTCTCCAGCTCATTACCTTGATCAGCAGCTGCAGATGGTGATGGCTGGAGATGGACAAACCCTGGGGGCTCTGCTTGGGCTCAGGTCAGGCTGCTCAGACCCTGCTGGCCTGAAATCTTGGGAATGAAACTCCTTGGGGATGTTTGGGAATGCGTGAGACAGAAAAATATCTGTGCATCCCTGTGCTGCACAGGGCTGGGATGAGCCTGGGGAGGAGAGGATGGATCCTCAACAGGATTATCTTCACTCCTAATGAAACTGATTTCCCCAGGTTTCATTTCATATTTTCGTCTGATTGATATATGACAAGTGCTGGCAACAATAAAGAAATAAGAAAAAATAATCAGCTGTGAACTGTGGTATTTCTTTTTCCCCTTTGTTGGAAATACTTTAAGGTGGATACACAATGATTTTGATCAATTCCAGAATATCTGAAGTGTTGATATCTGTGCAGAAAGGGATTAAACTGTGGAATTACAACATTCTCAACTATAAACTGTAAGCACATGTAAAGACCAAGCTGGAAAAAGTCTTTTGCTGACTTTTAATAATTTTTGCTTAATTTTGAGCTGAATATGAAGGGATTGTCATAACCCAACCTCAGCAAGGAGAGGGAACATGTTCTCACTCACACCAAGGAGATACCCACACACAGACACACCCACAATCAGGGGCAAATTCATCCTTAATTCATGTCAGTAAATACATAATTCATGATATGAAACTTGTTGTTGTATTTACAAGACCACCATGGCAGGGGGGTGAGTTAAACTGATTCCCCAAGGTGGATAAAGCCAATCTTCCCTAGGCTGAAGATAAAAGGTGGTGCAGCAGCTGCTATAAATACCACCAGGCATTATTTTAAATCTTAAAGCAAGAACACCCTGAAATATTTCACATCACAGAGTAAATGGCTTGAAGATTGCAGACAAAGTAGTCAGGCTATGAATAACTGACAAGAAAGTCTCCAGATAAGCACAGGGAGTTAATTATGCCGTAGCCAGAAATAAATAAAACCACCAGCTCCAGTGTTCGTGAAGCAGCTGGTAATAAATAACAACTTGTAAACATTTTAATGCACTTATTCTGGTAAAATTAAAATCAATGTTCATGCAGCAATAGCTATTAAATAATACTTACTGGGGAAAAATCTGAGAAGCTTAAAATCCAGTACCTTGTGTGTCAGAAAATAAACCACACAATGAGAAACAGCTGGAGCTCATCATTTATACCATTTTGAGGTCTTAAGGAAAAAGGCTGCCAAAAAAATACCATGTACAGATATTTGGGGCAAATTGATCTCATAAAAAAAGGATTAGTGCATGCGAGGAGTAATCAAATGCTTCATGTTGGATTACAATTCCACTTAATAAATCAAGCTACTTCTGCTCCTGAAAAGGTTCATTCTGCACTCATTTGATTAGTTACACTAAAAATAAATCCCACCAGCAGAAGCAAAGATAAATGCCTCATCAAATAAACTCTCCCACGAGTCCCTGTGAGCACCTGACTGATGCCAGCCCCACACCTCTGCAGAGTTTGGGCAGACCCCAGCTCAGCCAAGGTGCTCCTCGTTACAGACTGGACTTTTTACAGGGGCATCCACTTTACCAGCCCAGTCGCTGCTTTAACTTCCCCAAACACCAGTTCAGCACCTTGGACAGGGGTCTGGAAAAATCACAGAATATTTAGGTCGGACGGGACCTTAAAGACCACCAAGTTCCAAACCCCGGCTTCAAACAGGGCCACCACATCCATCATCATCATCATCAGAGATCAGAGAAGATACAACAGAAGATCTTCCAAATGTGGCTCAAGAGGGTCACTATGAAGAGAATAAACCAACCAGCAAGGATTAATTTTGTTCATTTTCTATTTTCACTGCCTGAGGTGGTGAGCTCAGATGGCTGTGACACACACTCTCCTCACAGGATCAAATCTGCAGACAGTTTGCATTCTGGCCAGGCTGTTGCCAGCCTTGCCTGGAGAATGGAAAGCTGCTCTGGAGCACATTCCCCTTGCAGCTTCACTGCAGTGTAATGAGGGACCTCTCTGTTCTCAGGGTAATTTTTCCTCACAAGAGAGAGCAGCTACTCACTACTCTTATTTTTCTCTGGACACATCCCTGGGTAAGAACATGACTGCACAGCAAAAAAGGACAGGAGAAAGAAGGAACCAAGGTTCTTTTTGTAAAATAGAGAAGAGTTTGTGCTCTGACAACGGTCTGCTGTGCTCTGTGAGCTGAAGCCAGCCTTTGCTGTGAATCATGGTAGCTCCCCATTTCATTTTGACCTTTTCATCATTATGCAGCCTGATTAGCTCTCCAAGCCAACCGCCTTCATGCGAGAATGAAATCAGCTACTTAAAAGATAAAAGATGAAAGCCATCAAAGTTCTGTTTCATATTCTCAGAACGTTTCTTTTAGAGAAGTGCCACCAGCCTGACATCCCCGGGAAGTAAACACCTTCCAGGGCAGCAGGAAAGGACAAGTGAGCCTCTCCTCCAATGGAGGAAAAAACCTGGAAAGGCTTTTTGGAGGGATGATGTAGCTGAGAGACAGCAAATTCACAGCTGAGTTCCCTGGGTGCCTCCAGGGATGTGCCAGGGCTCAGGGAGGGAGTGCCAGCTCACACCCACACAGGATTCAGCAGACACTCCAAGGAACAGGAGGAGGGAGCTGCATTTGCAGCACACAGAAGTGGTTGCAATCACAGATGCAAATTCAAGAAATACAGAAAAAAAATCTGTTGAAGAGACATCGAGGAACACGCTGAGTCAGCACCTTCTGCACCCCTGTCCTTGGGAGTACCCACAACCAACTTCCAGACCCAGAGGAATCCAAAAGCAGGATTGAAATGACTCCTTGAAGAGATGCCTCTCCCCAATGCTCACCTTTCAACACTGCTCTGAGCCACCAGGGCAAGAAGAGGGCCAGGACCCCTCCAAGATTTCCACCCCAATGGGGCAAACAAAGAGAAATGGTGAGAGACCTGCCCCAAGCACAAACCTGCCACAAAAGTACCAGTTACTACAACAAATTTTGGATTGATGCACATATCCACACACACACAGAGGAGCTTTACCAGTGTACTCATCTATTTCCCCCCACAAAAACTACCAGAGATTTGAAAGGAGGACGGGTGAGATGCAGCCCCTGGCTATCATCAGACATCACCCACAGCAGCTCACCTGGAGAAGGGAAAATGCCAGGAGTTCTACCAAAAACCCCCAATACACCCCACCCCTCCAAAAAACCCAACCAAACACCAAAAAACCCCAAACCAAACCCAGACTTGCATCTGCTCACCACAAACCTCGCTGCCAATCTGGCACCAGAGCATGGAAGAGCAGGACAGGTTCTCCAAACCCTGGTGGAAACAGCCTCGTCTCCCAGCAAGGATTTAAAGTCAGGATTTAAAGCAAGCAGCCTTTGCCAATATAGGAACTAAGCATCCAGCTAAAATTCAGAGATTCAACATCTTTAGGCAATTATGGAATTTGTACTTGACTTGGGTGTTTCTAAGGCAGCAATATTGCAGCGGGCAGAGTCCCCGCAGAGTGTTCAGCGTGCTGCAGACTCCACACAGGGCTCTGTCACTCACAATAATTTGGTTATTAAGCTTGATTAGCTGCTGTTGGTGATTAGAGAATATTTTGAATCTGGAGGATCCAGTGGCTGAAGAGGTGAAGCAGCAGAGGGAGGTGCAGGGCAGGAGCTGGTGCTGGCAGGAACGAGCCGAGGGGACGCTGTGGGCACCAGGATGTGGCAGGGCTGGAGCAGAGCAGAACAGCCTTTTAAAATTTTTTTTCCATCCTTCAGATTCTCTCACACCAACCCACAAGCCCAGAGACGAGCACTGAGAGCTCCATGCATCTATCAGCTCTATTTATTACCTAAAACCACAAGGATGCTTTAACAGTCCCTTTCACTCTGCTTCCATTAGCAAAATATTGGCACGACTTCCTCTCCCACTCCTCCAATGACAATTACAAGCCATCCCCCCCAAGTACTTCTGTTTTTTAAAAGTACATTTTCCTAATATTTAATTTATACATCATTTCCCACATGTATTAGTAATAAATGTTTCGAGGCGGCAGACAGGAATCCAACAGGAAAGCATAATGCTTGCTGTTTACTAGGAGGCCTCATTAAAAAGACATCAAGAGCAAGGAAAATAAAAACAACCTTGTGAACCTTTGTAATTGGTCTCCAGAGAAACCTAACACTGAGGACATCGATGCAGAAACGCCCCAGTGACTGGAAAAAATAAAAAACCCAGTTCACTCAGCTTCTTGCACCCCTCGGTTCTTCCATTTATTTTTTTTTAATTATTGTAACACACACGTTTTGTATTTTCTTATGGCTGTAATAACATTTGATGTGGTGATATCAAATACTTAAATAATTATTAACCCCTCCTATCTTTAATGATTTTTAAGGGCAGAATAACAAGAGGCGTTTTCATGGGGTTTAACTTTTTGCAAGGTCCCCTGTGGGGGAACTCTCCAGTAGCTCCAAGCTAGTTGTGTATTTTTATCATCTCTCCTGTACTAAAATAAAGAGAACAAGTGCAATTACAGTGGATAAATTTGTTATTATTTGTAGAACAGAGCTGTTACATCAGACACATTTTAGCAAAATAATGGTTTAATCCCTCTTTGAAACAAAAGTTAATTTGACTGGCTTTGCCCCCAGTTAAGCCCAGCTGTCAGTGGCAAAGCTTAATTTTTAAGCCAAGCCCAGCATAACCCCCCTATTACCGAGCAGCCTTCAAAATTCATATTTAAAGCCAACAGGTCCCAGCGGCTCCTTTCAGATCCTTCTGGGCTTCCCAGAAGACTCATGAAAGTTGATTAAACTAAAAATTGCATTTCATTTTCCTGTTTTGTTTGCATTTAAATGGAGAAACTTGCAGCTGGATAATGGCCATATATTTCCTGTTGTACTTCCACTCCCAGCAATAAGTGTTTTGTCATGTTTTGTGCCGCTTGAAATATGAACTTCTTGCTCCAAATGCAGAATTAAGACTGTGCAGACCTGAGACTACAGCAAGACTTGCCCGAAATGTTTGGTTGGTGGGGTTTAACATCCATCTAAGCACAATTATTTGTCATGTTTTTGCTTGCAGGGGTACTTGGTGACCATTCTTCCCTCCTCGCTGCCCTGCTCCCAGATTTGGTTATAAACCCCCTCAAGATGCCAGATTTTACAGGAAAGCTTCAAAACTCAGCCAAACACTGGATGTGATAAAGCTGATGAAAAGCTGCCACCTTTCACCCAACCCATGCTGATCAAAGGAGCCTTTGCTCCATCTCTGCTGAGCTCCATGTGCAGAATCTGACTCCATAAGGTTGGAAAGGACCTCCAAGATGATGAGATCCATCCTCTGAGTCCTCCATGAACTGAACCACACTGGGCAGTGCCACATCCACTCGTTTTCCACAGATGGTGATGCCACCACTTCCCTGGGCAGCCCATCCCAAAGTCTGAGCACTCTTTCAGTGATGAAATTCATCCCAACATCCAACCTGAACCTCCCCTGGCACAACTTGAGGCTGTTTCCCCTTGCTGAGTCTGTCCAGCCCACCCCAGAAAAGCCTTGGAACAGCAGCACCTCCAAGCCCAGCCCTCAGCAGTGCCCTCTCCTCTCCTCCATAGCCAGGCAGCTCCCATGGGATGTGAGGAATATGTGACATCCCTCACATTCACAGCTTTTCAAAGAGAAAATCTGCACCCCTAAAAGCACTCGTGAGAAAAATCCACTCAAATTTGCTTTCACCCTTTTAAGAGCCTCCAAACTTTGGTGTTATTTATTGGCAGGTCTTGCTCTGCAGAAGGACACACGGAGTTGTGGCACAAGAAGCAGATTTCCATTGCATTTTGGCACATTTTGGGATGGTTTTGCCACACCATATTTTTACAGCTTCCCAGTAAAGAACTGCATCTTTAATCTCCTTACTCTCCTTGCCTTAAAAGGGCTTTTCCAGGTTTTGGAGGCTCCAGCCCTGCTGATGCCCAGGCCAGGGTGGTTGTCCCAGGTGCTGCCAGGGCCAGCTCTTGCCCAGCCCCACCACTCCAAACCCAGGTCTCATTCAATTTAGCACAGCTCAGCCAAAACAAGAGTAAAGAAATGAGTTTAAGTTCATCAGAAATTGAATTTTTAGTTGTTTTTGTGACAACTTGGGTAAGGTGCAGTGTGTGAGCATGGATCATGGGAAAAGCTGGGGGATTCATGCCCTCCCTCTCTCCACAGGGCAGAGATGAAGGAAGTGCCATGATTATTTTCACGTGTTAAGCATCACCAGAGCATGATTATGCAGTTAACAACTGCATGGGATGGGAAATGCTATTTCCCATTCCAAATGAAAAACTGGGCAGCCTCTCCCCCTGCTCTGGCCCCTCCTGTCTCACACCTGGCACTGAGGTGACACCACAAGCAGCACAATTCCACCACAGCCCCCTGTCCAGACCTTCCCACGAGTCTTCTTTTAAAAAATCACTTTAAAACTTCACTAACTATCCCAAATAATAGGGAATAGGGACTGGAAAGCTGGGACAGTTCCCCACACCAGCCCTGGCCTCACAAGCACATCTCCAAACCAAATTGTTAAATCTGAAAATGCACAAGTGCATTTATGGCTTCATGCAAACATGCAGAGATAAGATAATATAATTAATAACTTCCCTCTGGAAATTGGTGATTGGCATTCACATTGTGCCAAAAATTAAGGTTAAACGACAGCAAAAAGGAATAACAAAATTAAGGGAAGGCTTCCAACTTTGTTTTGCAGCGTCACCAACCAAATTCCTCGCCTTGGGCACCAAAAAAGAACCAGGGTGGAAATTGCCACATTTAATCTGACTTTGTTTTAGACTAATTACTTTCCTGCAAGCAGAGTCACTGAACTGCTCGTTCCTAACCCTGCCTTGTCTGGCACATCAACAGATGGGAGCAAAATGACTTCTGTAAATCAGAGCCCAGTGACAGCAGCGAGATGATCTTGGTTCTGGGAAACAATCTCAGGTACAGCTCACATTAGAATCTCGTTAGGATTTCTCCCTGAAATATTGCTTTACATCAATTTTGCAGTGTAATGGTTCCTAAAAACTTCCATACAAAACAAGATCTAATCACTTCCTTCACACCCTCTCCTCATTTGTTTAGAAGTCTAAAAATACCTTTAAAAATAGATAATATATTACAAGAGAGACTCCTTATTTTAATAACTTCTCTTCAGAGATGGAGAACAGCATTGCCAAAATACTAAAATTGTTCCAGTGAATTTCAGAATTAGCAAAGTCCTGAAATATTTCAACTTTCCATTACACACCCTTAAATTCTGCAAGATGGGATTCAATTAAATCAGCTGCCGCCCTCAACTCTGCAATTGCCAAAGGCAGATTAAATCAGAGAAGGGCAAAGTTGTGAAAAGAACCTTTAGGACTACGTCAAACATGAAATCATTTAAGACAAGGGACAAAAATACCTGGTTTTATTTGGAGTGAGAAGCTAAATTAGGGGACAAGACGAGGGCTGTCAAATAAATGAAACCTGGTTGAAGTGGTGCTGCAATCATTACCTGGAGAGCTCTGTTATTCAGGAAATAAATTTTACTTACAATCCCAGCTTCCTTTGTATTTGGCCAAGGCTACCTTGCATCCATTTGAGTTCAATTTCAAGCCACCACAGATTCCTCCTGTTCTTCTACCCCGAGCAGTTCAAACCCTTCCCTTTCAAGCTCTTTGAGCTGCTGGTCTCCCTCGCAGTGATGCAGCTTCAACATCTCCAGCAGCCCAAGCCCCTGAGAAATCCACGTGTATTCATTGCTTTGAAATTGTCCCAGGGGAAAAGAGAAAAAAAAATAGAAAAAAGGAGAAAAAACCAATCCGCTTCCTTGCTTTGTGTTGTATTTCAGAGAGTTTAAATGATCTAATATCCAATTCCTTCTCAACGTACCACAAAGTGCTAAATGGGAAGAATTGCATTACTGCCACTGCTTAGATCTTGGCTGATAAGGTGAGCCTTGTACATTTAAAGTGACTTCTGAAAAAGCTGGTGCTATCCTGGTCTGGTAATTAATAATTCATGGAGCCAAATTACAGCTTGAGAAGGATCCAGCCATTTTTACCAGTTCTTTCAAATTCCTCTGATTTATGTATGACTAAGTAGGAGACTGAGCAAAGGGAAAAAATTAAAACTTAACACTTCAGGTTGCAAATTAAACTGTTCTGTACTCAGAAAGGATGGATGGAGCAGGATATAAAAATGCTTCTTGGGAGACAAGCACATGGAGAACATTTCTGAACATACATTCATTTTATGATATAAAAATAGCTTCCGCAGCTACTAAAATTGGAGATATTTAAAACTGGAAATATTTATCACTAATGGGACTTGAGTGCCCTGGGAGTGCAACACAACACATTAATATTTGTAACATCTTTACAACAGCCCTCCTTCCATGCTGTCCTTGATGAATGGACTCATTTTTCTGCCCCTTGTAGCTTTATCCTCTCATTGTTAAAGACATTTTTATTGATCCATGTACCGAGCAAGATCCACCTAAAGACAAGGATCAGTAAAGGAATCCAATTTTGTTATTTTATTTCTTCCAGGGGGAAAAAATCCCCAAAAGATGATTCAGAAAATGATTTCTTTCTCAATTTACCAAGCACATCCTAAGCTGACTTTTTCAAAAGGGTCTAAAAATGTTCTACAGGATAAAGACACAGCTCAAAAAAACCCAGAGGGTAATCTACATATACAGGAATACCCAGGGGCTTTCAGAAGTTTTTAGTCCATTGTGGCTTTTAATCAACTTTTTATTTAGAACATTTCATCCTGAGACAGCAGCTGAAGAGATGCCCATACTCAGAGGGGCTGTGGAATTCCTGGCTATTGCATAACCCAAATAAAAACCTCAGAAAACCTTAATTAATGCAGCTAGACTGTTTAATCTTTTAAAGAATAAAACAGTTGTTTTTTTTTTTTTAATATTGCCAAGAAGAAAGAAACTTATTTGCTTTGGTTCTCAGGAAAATGTGTAAGGGCAAAATTTTCATAACTGTGGAAATAATTAAGTCTTAAATTGAAGTTGAGCTTCCTAAAAGCCTAAGTTACTTTGAAAATTGTTCATTCCATATCACAAATGATAATCTAGCAGTTTTTCATTACCACTATCTAATTACATCTTACTTGAGCTCCAACATCTCGTGATAGGAAGTTATTTAAGCAGATAATACAGGATTTTGGAACTGCCCATGGTTGGCCACGTTACACAGAAATATTTACACCCACAAGTTTCCTTCAATGCAAACAGCAGCTAAAAGGTACCACAGCAGATTGTTCTGCTGCAAAACAAAATGATCCAAAATACCCCAAAATGATCTTTCCAAAAACAATTTTGAGGATCTACCAGAGGCAACTGCTCTATGTGTTAACCCTGATATTATTTACTCCACTTCACACTGAAGATGAGAGCATGAGAACATTATTGGGAGTGTCATGGAACAAGTAGGGATCTTTAAATCCCATCCATTGCTACCCCCTGTCATGGCAGGGACACCTTCCACTGTCCCAGGCTGCTCCAAGCTCCATCCAGCCTGGCCTTGGGCACTGCCAGGATCCAGGGGCAGCCCCAGCTGCTCTGGGAATTCCATCCCAGCCCCTCACCACCCTTACAGGAAGAATTGCTTCTCAATATCCCATCCAACTCTGCCATTCCCCCTCGTCCTGGCACTCCAGGCCCTTGGGAAGTCTCTCTCCATGTTTCTTGTCACTTCCCTTAAAGTCCTGGGAAAGCTGCATTAATTGACTCCAAAGCTTCTCTTCTCCAGCCTGAACAATCCCAATCTCGGAATTCTCTCTAAGGTTGACTAATTCCTGTGCTAGACAGATTAATATATTTACTTTTGGTTTTTTATTTTCCACAGTGGATGGTAAAATCCTGCAGTGGGTTGTTCATAGAGGTTGTGGAGTCCTTGAAGATGCTCAAAACTCAAAATGGAAAAGTGTCTGAGCAACCTGTCCTCCTTGGAACAGGAAGATGGAGCAGATGACATCCAGATTCCCTCCAGCAACATTATTTTATGGTTTTAACAACAAAACAGGCGTGAAAACTCCAAATGTTAGAGTCTGGAAGTGGGAATGAGCAGGAGAAGAAGTGGACACACACAGACACTGTTTTGTGTTAAAAACAAATCAGTGAGACTTACTGTGAGCAGTTCATTCAGAGAACTTGAGTTCTCTCTTGGAGCTATTATTTTGATGGCAAATCGTTTGATTTGTCACTAAAAGGTACATTTCAAATGGAAATTGTTTGTTGACACTAAGAGGAGCCAACAACTTTCAGCTCATGGAAATATCCAGCACCCTGGGGCACTTCAGTGAGCTCAAATCAAGCTGCTGAATTAAATCCCCACATGGTGTTTGGCCAGTGAGGGTCTGCTCTGCTCACCCCAGAGAGCCACTCCAGAGAGCTGCTGGCTGAGTGTTCACTGGCCACAAAGCAGCTTGAAAATCAGCCCTGTTTACATTTATTCCTGAGGAATCTGAGACCCCGTTGGTGTCTCCAGGAAAGGCTCAGAGCACAGTTTAACTGAGAGAGAGCTCTGAGAGAGAGAGGAACGGCAGCGGGGGAACGGCCGCGCTCCTCAGCGCTGAGACATCACAGAAACCCCCCTTCACTGAGCTCCAGCCACCCGAGCCTCAGACACTCTAATCCGAGGTGAATTTCGGTGCAGAATTGTATCAAAGGCTGTTTGTTTTCTCAGGCAGTTTTGTTTATGCCCTGTTTTTCCTGCAGGTTCCTCCACGGCACCCAGCGCTCCCCGCGCACGCGAGGGCGGCCGCGCTCTCGCTTCTTGCACAGCCCTGACTGGGAGCTTTGCAACTGCACTGGCCCCACTCCCCGGGGTGAAAGATGCAGAAAAGATCACTGCAAAGATGCAGGTGTGTGGTTTAAGAGCCTCTCCAAGCCTTCAGTTCGATCAGCCTGTACAAACACCCTGCGCCTTGGACTGTGCAGTATTTCTTAACCCACCAGTCACAGAAAAGAGCCCTTTCCTCAAGCTGAGCCAGACACACAGTCTGGGTGCTTAAAATAAAGGTTTCAATAATAAAATCACCTTTTCCAAAGCTGTTAGGCTCTCAGTGAGCTCCCAAGAAGCACCTGAACAGTCCAAAAATCTCTTGACGGCACCCTCCTCTGTGCTGAAGCACCTCTGAACATTTCTGGTGTCATCCAGTTATTTTAATTTATCCCAAAGTCCTAAAAGCCAGCACTAAAAACAAGCAAGGCTCTCAGCATCAAAAAGTACATCCTAAATAACAAATATAACACATGTAAATACCAGTCCCCTAAAACAAGTTCAGTAGCTTAAAGGTATTGCCATGAATCACACCATTACAACTGCAGTTTAAAATACCATCAGAAACTTTTGGAAATAAAGTTTGGTACTTTCTGCAACTGTTGTGACAAATTTCTTATAATTTTCAAATTAATTATTATTTAAGCTTAATAAAAATCTTTTTCTAACATAACTGTCGTTTGTATTGGCTAAATAAATCAGCACAGCAAAGCAGGGCAATAATATTCATTTTCAGGAAGAAGGTGAAAGCAAAGTCAGAAGAGGGGATGCAAAAAACAAACAAAGACGTAAACTTTAAAACACAGCTGACATTCCCCAAACCATTTAAATGTGGTTTTTGTCTTTTCCCTAGGAAAACAGAATTGTGCAGAAAAATGAAGAATACAGGAGGAAATCCATAAGGGCCGTTAACATCTACACGACTTTCATGAGGCCAGCTTGCTCAAAACTCCCTCAAATCCCCAGCTGAAATAAAATTTAGTTCTTTTAGAGTAAGGATATGGCAAGGATCACATCTTTTCCAGCTCTGGCAGAGGTGTAGCTGCACTGCTGTAACTTTTCTTGCTAAACCCAGATATTTTTGCATGGGTAACAATTGTTCAAAATCATTGCTAACTTCCAGTTTTTTCCTTTGCTCCAAGTCTAAGAAGCCTCCAGTAACATCTTGAGTATAAACTCTCAAAATCCAGGTGGAGCTGTCCGTCAGTTGACCCTGCTATTGCTCAGAGAGCATTAGGCAGACTGGCAAAAAGCCACCTCCAGTTTGAAATGTGCACTGAAAATTTCCTCTGTCAGATGAATCTTTAATCTATTTATAATGTCCAATGTTTCCTCTAAACAGCACTCCATGTCTTACCTTGTATCATTTTCCACATAAATGCCATGCCACAGAGCTGAAACGTATGTCCAAAGAGAAAAGTGGATTTCATTTTGATTTTTTTCAAGTGAAATGGTTGAGAGATTGACCTTATTATAATTTGATCTCCAGTCATTATTACCAGAACAACTCAAAAGCAATTCCTGTCAACGTCCCTGCTGCAGAGTGTTTTGGAAACCAGGGCCCTGCTACAGGAAAACAATCCCTTCCTTTCTGTGCACTTGATCAGAAAATCAGGATGCTGACAGAAATTAGCACAGATCTTCTGACGCTTCTTTTGAACATTAAGGGTTTCCAACTCATTCTTGTCTGGGTAATTAACATCATTATATGGAAATGCTTCAGACAGGAATGGTTTATCTGAACCAGAATCACAGAATGTTGGAAGGGACCTTAAAGCTCATCTCATTCCACCTTCCACTGTTCCAGGCTGCTCCCATCCCCAGTGTCCAACCTGGCCTTGGGCAGTGCCAGGGATCCAGGGGCAGCCACAGCTGCTCTGGGAATTCCATCCCAATCTCCCATCCAGCCCTGCCCTCTGGCAGTGGGAGCCATTCCCTGTGTCCTGTCCCTTCATCCCTTGTCCCCAGTCCCTCCCCAACTCTCCTGGAGCCCCTTTAGGCCCCAGAAATTACTCTCAAGGTCTTCCCAGAACCTTCCCAAGCCTGTTCCTCCTCTCCAGAGCCATTGCAGAGAGCACAATTTTGCTCCCAGACTTCCCTCCACTGCAAGAGACAGAATTTGGGATGTCTGGGAGAGATTTTGGGTTGTGTGCCATGGTCAGTCTCCCTGAACAAGAGGAAGCTTGGTAGCAGCAGGTGGACAAAACCAGCACTGGGGTTATTCCCAGTCCCACCCCTGCCCAAGAGCCCCCCAGGACAGCAGACACACAGAAATTGGATATCCTTGCACAAACCTCCTTCACGTCTGGCTGTGTTGAAACGAAATAAATTAACAACAAACAAGTTACAAACGACAAAGAGCCTTTCAACAGCCCCTCTACTCTTGCACTACAATCCATACAGCACTTGTGTTCTTTCAGAAGCTACAGAAACTAACAAAGGCAACAGTGCTGAGCTCCCCTATGATTATTTATGACCTATTTTATGCATCTGATGATTCACAGGAGCCAGATTTACGTGCGGCTCCTTACGCTTGGTGTTCATTCATTCAGCAACGTCCTGTGGGTTTAATTCTCCCTTCTCTGAGCTCCACGGGATCCCAGCTGGTCCTGGAGTGGAATTTTTGAGCAAAACCCTCACCTCAGACCTCTGCAAACACAGCAGGACCTACAGCAGGACGGCTTTGAGCAGACACTCAGCATCCCATTAGTGTCCTTTGTGTTCCTCTCAACAGTGCTGGTGTCCCTGATGCTCTGATAAGGACAGCAGCCCCATTTGGTGCCTATCAGATAACGCAGCTATCAGGGGGATCTTTATCTGCTCTGTGTAATCTTTATCTGCTCTGAAACGCTGTGGGATAGAGCAGATCTGGAATCTGAGAGTTCTGCTGCTGCTGCTTGGGCGATTGGAGTCACTTCATCTCTGCCCGCAGCTCACAGGGATGAAACATTGACAGGAAAATATCTGACATCCCCTCCTAGTCTTAGTGTACTTTAAAGGAGAAATTTTTATTATTGTTGAATTTAAAACTATGGAATCACTGAATATGGGCTTGCACATAGCAATAAACTTCTATAGTCCATACATCAAATTCTTAGAGTAGAGCACATAACAAAAATGGACAGTGGGGGTTGGAACTGGAGGACCTTGGATGTGCCTTCCAACCAATCATGGGTAATTCCATGATTTTTTATGATTTATGAGGAGGCAGCAGCTCCTCCTGTGTAGGACAGAGTGAGGCATTTCCCTACGCTGGAAATGTGAAAATCCTGGCAACAGCACTCAACTGCAGAGGGTTGGGTTTGGTTTTTTTAACTGTAAATATTTTGCCCCAATTTCCCCCTTGCCCACTAAATCAGAGCCCAAAATCCACTCATGTTTTGAGCACTTGGCTCTGAGCCTTTGGATTTTAAGACAACCACTAAAAAGAAAGCACTCCATGGAATAATACTGATTTATCTCTTCCCTGGTCCCTTCCTTCATTCCATATCTTCTAAAAATTATCAAGTTTAGCCTGCTAAGAACTGGAAGGTCTAAGTTTCCCTCACTTGGACAAAGTTTGGGACAGCAGGGTTGTCTGAAGGAGACACAAGGGCAGAACTACTCAAATATGAAAAGAAACTCAAAGAAAAACTGATTTACTTCTCACTTTGATATTCTTATGGAGACACACAAATAGATCTCAGTTTTTATAGCCTTTAAGGGCAACACATCATGAAATTCAGTCTTTCAAACTGAATTTAAATGCATCCTTAAATTATAGAAGAAAGGTTTTTGTTCCCATAAGATGGCAATCAAAACCAGACCCACTAAATAATGTGGCTGCTATGAGTCTGGGCAATTTTATTTCCAATACAAAAGAATCCTACTTATGCAAAAACTTTGATTAATTATTTTGCATCAGGAAGAAAGAATCTCTTTTTAATTGTAGCAAAAAAAATCATTATAGATTAAAATGTCATTTTAAGTAAGACATTATGGAACCAAAAGATCATTTCTGCTCTTTCCAAATTAAGAATGGAAAACTAAAAATCAAACTGTAAGTAAAATGCCATATATTGCCTTGGAATGAATTTCCAATAATAGTATCTACTTTATATTGGTACAAACAAACTTTGTCTTAATTAGATTGACCTTTAAAAAGCTTCTCAGGCATTTGAGAATTGTAAATACTTAAAGTCTGATTCATTCACATTCCTGTTTGCTGAAAGCTTCGAAACACAGAGCTGGGGCCAACTCCAGTGGTCCTGCAGCTCTGCTGGGACCAGGCCAGCCAGGCCTTGAGGAATTTCATCCTTCTGCCTCCACGGAGCCCTGGGGGGATTTGGAGCTTGGCTGCACTTGGGAAGGGCTGTGAAATCCAGCAGGAGCTGCAGCAAGGGCTAATTGGGAGAGGAGCGAATGGGAAATGGGGCTGAAGTGGCATCTCTGCACCAGCAGAGGGGAATTCACAGAATGGCAGAATAGTTTGGGATGAAGGGACCTTAAAGCTCATCCAGTGCCACTCCTACCATGGGCAGGCACCTTCCACTGTCCCAGGCTGCTCCAAGCCCTGTCCAGCCTGGCCTTGGACACTGCCAGGGATCCAGGGCAGCTCCAGCTGCTCTGGGAAATCCATCCCAGCCCCTCACCTCCCTCACAGGGAAGAATTTCATCCTAACATCCAATCTCACCCTGCAGAACACTAACACATCCACACAGATAACTTGCAGATTGTCTCTCAGAGCAATTTCCTTTTATTGATGTTGAGCTTGTCCTTGCTGGAGCAAGGAAGGGAATTTGATCTGAGGGAATTTATTTCAGCAGTTTATGATGCTGTTTCACAGAGTGCGGACCTCCCACGTCAGAGGATAACAGAGCTCATGTTTCAATGCTCAGAGCTGCCATCTCTGCCTCCACCTCTTCTTCCAAGTGACCACTGCACAATCCCTGTGACCAGCCAGACAATAAATAATTGATGAACTTCAGCGAGTGACTGTGTCCAGAAGGGCTGTAGAATTTGGAATAGAATGAACAACTCACACTAGCAAACACCAGACTTTTTCTGCAATGAAGAACAAGAACACAAGAGGCTGAGCCTTAAAAATATTCCTTGTACACACAGCTGCAGCATTATAAACCCAACACAACCCTGCCCAGGCTGACAGCTACATGCAGGTACGTGCAACCTTCCCTTCCAAAGGTCACTCTCATCCCAAGGAATCCTCCAGCTGTGCCAGCTGTGCTCACTTGCACGGGGAGCAGCTCCTCACTTGCTTTCACCACAGAAAACCTCCTCCAGCTCCTGACTGTTCATTTGAAACTGTCAATTTAAAACCTCTCTCTTACCAACTTTAGCTCTAACTGGACTACAGAGACTGTGAGTGTTCCTGGCAATAAAGGAAGATTAAGGCTGGGAAGGACAAGCAAGTATCATAAAAATAACAGTGTGTAATTGGGCAGCCTCCCATGGTTGGGGAAGAGAAATGAGCGGGTCAAGCAATTGAGAACCAGGAGAAATGACCTTAAAAAGTTCTGTCTGGGGACAGGCTGCCAATGGTCTCATCAGCATTCAGCTCCACTGCCACAGTCTGGAGGAGGAAACATAATGCAGAAAATGGAAAGGAGGGAGATAGAGGAGCAGTGGGGAGAAAAACATCTTTCTTCATTCAGCCAGGGAGGAGATGGAAACCAGCCGGCCGCAGCCTTTTCCCCTTTTCCTTCTTTTTTTACGAGTCCTCTGGTCTGTGACCCACCCACTAATATGTTTCCAGTATCACATGTAATCTTTAAGAAGGCAGATTAGTGACTTATAAAGAAAACAGTTGGGAAAAAGGAGCTGTCAGATCTTTTACTGCACGTTTCAGTTGTTTCACACGAAGCGAGAGGGGCTTTGGGTGGGATTTTCGACAATCGAGGCGCTCAGTGATTTTCAGCAAGAGCAGAACACCAATTTACCTTTTATGTCTTTGAAAAAAAATCCCCTTTTACTTGTAAGCTGTTCAAGACAGATTGTGCTTTCTGAGGTGTTTATACAGCTCCTTTGGCGTCTGGGTGTTACAGCAACATAAAGTGATATTGAGAATTGGTTATTTGCTGTCATCCAGCTTTTCCATCAGCTCTTTACAGCTTTTTATAATAGAAAAAGATGTGGGGGGGGAAAGGCCAATTTTGGAAATGTATACACAGACACAGTTTTCATACGTGTTTACAGGTTATCACTGAGAAAGTAAAAGCCTCCAGAATTTATGTCTTCTTCAGGATTCCATTCTTCAGCCGTGACATTTTTGCCAGGAGCCAGAATCCTCATGATCCCCCTTCCACACACAGAGCAGCACACAGTCCTCAGCTGAGACTCAGGTGTAATTAGAATCTCTAAGGTACCACCTCCAGTTTCCAATTTCCATTACTTCATTAAAATGAGTTCATAATTAGATAATGATATTAATACTGGAGGTTGGACTAGCTGAACTTTAAAGGTTCCATCCCTGGAACTGCTCAAGGCCAGGTTGGACAGGGATGGGAGCAGCCTGGGACAATGGAAGGTGTCCCTGCCCATGGCAAGGGGGTTGGAACGGGATAGGAATTAAGATCATCTTCCAACCCAAACCATTCTGGGATTCTCTGTTTCTTCCAATTGAAACCATTCTGAGATTCTGTAATTCCATATATGAATAAAGATACCAGATTAAATTTCCTCATAACTTCCATTTTTTATTTTATAAGGGACAAATATAACAAACACTGGCAGTGCTTCTTGCCTTCAAATCCACTCATGTTTTGGGCAGAGTTTGGATTCAAACCTTCAGATAAGGTCTGGTGCTGAGCCTCTCACACACTGAGTTATTCACACCCCAAGGTCTATTCCCCACACTGTTGCTCCAATGACATTTAAAAAAAAAAAGATTAATTTTCAGCAGGGGATCAGCACTCTAAGAAAACGCTATCCCCAGATGAAATAAAAATGCAAAAAGCCAGACTCAAATATTCCTCCTAGGCAGGTTCCCTTCTCCTCTGCTCAGGTCAAAGATGAAGACAAGCTGTGGGAGGTAAACCCATATCTGCTGCGCCATATGTCACCCCATCGTGTCCTCAGACCACTTATCTCTTTCAAATGTCATTAGAAGTGACTATATTGGAACATATCTGAACATCACAGCATCTGCTGTGCTCCTGACCCGTGATATTCAGGGCTGCAAGACTTTCACTAATCTGCTCGAAAAGAGCTCACTCATGGGTACACAGGACTGGGTCCTGAGAGGCGACAACATCCCTCAGCTCTCATCACTGATGAAGACGCTTAGGAATTCATAAAAATCTAAATAAAAAGTTACACATTTCTCTTCAGATGCTGCACAAGTCTCTCCCACATCACTCAGCCAAAGCCTCCCTGCAGCTAACTCAGGTGGATGACTCGTTAGCACCATTACTGCACTGGTTTCATACTAATAAACAACAATGACATGAGGCAATCACTCCCAGCACACTGACTATTCCTGTGTTTAATTTTTCAGAAGGATTTCAACCAAGTTTATGGCTGAAATCTGTGCAAAATCTAAAGAGAAACAGCTGGGCTATTTTTGCTGTGGAAAGCAGCATGAAATTGATGCTGGATTTGTTACATCCTAAACCATCTGGACTTCACCTATCTCTGCCCTACATGACAGTCCTGCCATGATGGGCACTTAGTTCTTACATTCCAGATTGTCCTGCCATTTTCACTACAAACTCTTTTATTTTTTTTCTCTCCTTACACCCACAGCACACAATTTTTCTGGAAGTTTGGCCAGAATATAAGAGGCATGAGATCTTCAGGTCTTAAAAAAATGCAAGGAAACCTATGTGATCATTCTCATATTGATTCATTGACCCTTCAGTGCTCATTTTCACATGGAGATTTCAGAAAGGACCAACAACCACATCACCAGATGAGCTCTGGCACTTAAGACACACCAGCACCTCAGGTTTTCACCAAGTATTTAACAAAAAAGGTTGATTGTATAATGTTAGATTTAAGAGGTCTGAACAAAACTCCAAAGAAGGAATGCCATGCAGATATCCTCACCTCCCAGCAGGCTTGGGTCTCATCTATGCACAGAAATTTGTGTACAGGGGCTGGGATTTTCATCTCCATGAAGACAGAGCTGCACTAAAAGTGGTTTTGCTGCTTACACCAGAGATGTGCACATCTCAATTATGTGTCTGCTCCAGAGACTTTTCGAGGAGAAGCAAAGGCTGGCCGAACATCCTGTCCCAAGGGACATGCAGCTCATTTTGGTACCGCGTGCGGCCTTTGCCACATGAGCTGAATAAGCCACGAGTGCCCAGCTCCACACGGAGAAACATCCTTCATTAAACACATATCCTGCTGGATTATCACTGCTCCAGCAAATAATCCTTCCTGCACCTAGTCGTCACTTCAAAAAACCCAGATATGAGGAACTGTCTGAGGAGAACAAAGCGCGGCCTTGTCCTCCGCGGCCTTGCTGGCCCCGAGGCCGCCGAGCTCTGCTCTCCCACCTGCCGTGGGCAGGGATAATGCCATTCTCCTCATTCTCCTCTTCCTCAAACAGCCTCTCCCCAAGGCTTCCCCTTGGGAGCTGCTGTGGAATGGATGCTTCTGGAAGCAATCCAGAAGCTGCTTCACTCCCGGCCTTCTCCCAGAGGCCATGGTCACCAAAGACTCCCGTGAGTGATTTTCTGGAAGCGCATGGAGAGTGCTCTCACTGTCAGATGGGACTCCTCAGAGATTTACTCATGATTTACAGTAAGATGGAGGAGGGCAAAGTCATTTTATTCTATGTTATCCAGTTGCTTTTGGTTGGAAACACTACAACACCAGAGAATTGAAGTTTTTCCTGATTTTTTATGTTTTAGCCATAAAAACTTCTTGACAAATCAAGAACAATACTTTGCTTTTAGTAGTTTCATGTTTTCAGCTCTACAGGTGATGGGGTGAGTAGGTATTTCTAAGGTCTCTCCATTTGCTCCTGAAAACCTCAAAACACCTCACTAAATTTTGGAAGACCCTAAGATCAAGTAGTTGGGGAAGCAAAACTGTTTACATTTAAAAATGATCAGGTTGCCAAGTAGGAAAAAAAAAATTGCTGGAGTTCAAATATGAAAACATTATGGTGTGAAAGGATCTCTTCCTCAGTTACATAAAACATTAATTCAGGATGAATTTTCAGCCAGTGCAAACAAGTAGGAAAAAAAACCCCACAAGGCCAGATTCAGTTCTTCATTGCCATGAAATCTGCAGCCAGAATTCATACAGGTTCATTTCATCACAACATGATTCAAAACATTCTATATCTATACAGAGGGTTTGTCCAGAAGCTTTGCAAGCAATATATGAAGTACAACATACATTACTTTGAACTTCAGACCAGACTAATAAAAAGTCCATCCTAAGTTTATTAGCATCATCTTATCCCCGCCAAAAACACAGAGTAGGCACTTGAGAGCAAAACTCTCAGCAGTGACCTTCCTAAATTCAGCCAGAAGAGCTTCCATTTCATTAGGATTCCTATTAAGGCAATAGAGCCCAGCTGTAAATTACTGGTTATTACCAAATTAAATGGTACAGAACGGATTGTTTCTGGGAGCTCTACTCCACTGCTCAAACTCCCTCCCCTCCTTGTCAGGCCAGGCTGGAAGGGATTGATCACCCAGCACAGCAAATAATTAATCTGTTGTGGTGTTACCCAGCTTGAGAGCTCAAACACAGAATTAAGAACAAATATATTTGCTGTTTGCAGGAGATGCTGATCATCAGGATCCACCTCACCCTGCTAGGCTGATATTTATTGGTGCCAATTGTTCTGGGCATCTTCCCATCAGAGGAGCTTGGCTAGGTTTGGAAAAATAAAACTCTGAGATCAAGGCATTGCTGCTGTCTGCTGAGGATGCTGAAACTCATCAGGGATATGGGAATTTCCACACCAAAACAAGGACCATCAGACCAGGAGGCTGTGATGGCACATAATGGCACCAGGATGGACATTTCTAGGCAGAAAGCCAGAACGTTTAGAAGTCAGCTGAGGGGTTTGGACCTAGAAAGGAAGGAAAAAGACCCCCACAAAGGACTATAAAAGTGCCCAGGGTGGCCTGGTGATAGTTGAGAGAGCAGCAAGCCAGGGGAACATCATTTTGAGGTGCCTGATGCTACTCAATGTTTTATCTGGGCTCTGGGCCTTCCAGTTTCACTCTGAAATCATCCCCATAACTCCATTATTGTCAGTATGACACCCCCAAATCACACTGCACGACTTTTGAGGTTTGCAAACTCTCTACTGCGGGTCAAGGTGCAAAGCAAAAAAGGGGAACCATCATTAAGGATTCCATGCACTTCCCATTCATCAAATAAAAATCACAAAACCCCTCCCAGTCCTGGTAAGTAAAACATTGCTTTGCACAGAGAGCAGATTTCAGGAGAGGCCATAGATATTTGAATATTTCTATATGATAGCATTATTTCCCTGGCTGACTTTTCCCTTCAGATACATCCCTTCTTTTATCTTCCCTTGGTCCTTTATCATACTATAAAGATTAATTTTGAATTTCTGCTGATTGTATGATCTTGGACTTGACGAACAAAAACCTCTTTTATGGGAGACATTAATATTCACTGTGACAGCCCTGAACTTCCACTGGCAGAAAGGTTTAATAATTTTCTAAAACCTCTTGATTTTGTCACAATGACTTGTATTCAGCCTAACTTTTCTCCTTGTCTTGGGCTACGTCATTTACCTTGAACCCTGTCTGGGTAATAAGCACGAGTCAAATCCCTCATTCATTTTGTCACTAATTGCAATTTCTTTCCCTATTTTTCATAACAGATAACTTTTGTGCAGAGCAGAAACTCGGCAGAGAAGTGGATGGAAGCACTGTCCATGCAATCCCACACCTTTCTTTCAAAGAAAGCATCTTTAAAAGTGGGAAAGGTGAGCTAGGAGTGTGTCATGCCAGGTTTTCCCAATTTGGGATTTTACCCTCCCTCTAGGGATGGCCAGGAACTCCTCTGGGGCATCAGCAAGGGAAAGCTCAGCTCTGAACATAAATCAAGCAGCAGCTGCCTTTGAAGTCTGACTCCTTTTGCCAGAGCAGGCAGGGTTTCAAACTGAAGCTTCTTTCCCCAAACACCTGGGGGCAGGTAACCCCTTCCAGAGAGGGCTCCTCACAGCAGGAACCCAAGGTTCAAAAAAACCCAGTGAGGAGTTACTCCGATTAATATGTCCCACTTAAACAGGTCGTGAGCGTTTGAAGGGAGATGAAAAGCAGATGGGAATAAGTGTCATTGACAGCTCTCCTCCAGCGGAGTCAGAAAATGGTATTTCTTTCTGGAGGTGAAGTAATTTGTTAGCAAAGAGTAGGAAAAAAAAATTTATTTGGGCTTGGAGGGAAGAAACTGGCAGAAGCCCAGCAGTGTTCTATATTTAGGGACATCAGCTTAAAAATGGATTTGTTTGACTGGCCTGGCCCTGCAGTGCCAGATCCAGAGTGGGATGAGGATGTGCAGCCTGCAGAGATCCAGGGGTGCATCCAGCCAGGGCACGGCCTGGGATGAGAGCCCAGATCCCCAGGATGCTGAGCACCATCCAGCTGCTCTTCCCACACCACCCCAAAGGGTCCTTCTGATGAGGACACACTGCTCCACCAGGGACTGAATCCAGTTTCTTTCCTGGGTGTCTATCCCAGGCACTGAGCAGGGAGAGAATTCCACTCAGCCCCTCCTGGATGTCAAATCACACTCTGAACTTCTAGTCCCTGCTGATTTAGCACTGATAAAAGAGCTTTGAACCACAGTCTAAACATTTTGTCCCTTAAAATATTGAATAATCCGCTCATTTCTTATTCTGCCCTGATCAAGAGACTCCAGTGAATCTCTCAGTAAATTTTGGGAGCAGAGCTTCTCACACTGGGCACAGTCAACTTCCAACTTCCAGCTCCAGTGGCTTTGATCTCCTTTTGTTCCATTGCCATTGGCAACACTGGTTTTTCTCCCCCTAGCCCTCATTTGTGCCCTGGGTGAGCATTGATGAGGTTAAGAGGATTATTCCCCAGCTGCATCCCCCCACCTGCTCTTCTAATGCTTGGTTTTCAGGGCTTTAAATGCTTTGTGCACATACCTTGGGCTCAGTTATTACAAACACTGATAATCTGCTTCCTCAAGGCTTGTTTCTGTCTTATTTGAAGACAGCTGTAATTAATAATCTCCTTTTAAGGGCCTAATTTCTTTTTAGTTAAAGCCAACTTTCATCTCATTACTAATCTTCCTTTTATTTTAAAGTCAACTTTCATCTCATTACCAATCTCTCTTTTATTTCAAAGGAGGCTCTAAAGTTGGAGAGTGAGCAGACATCTGTAGAAAATAATGACATCTGTGAAAATATTTAATTGCAATTTTTATACGAAAAGTTTTAGTCTGACTTCCAAATAACTTCAGATCTATGATGATTTTAATGTTCAGCACACCCTTCACCCCTCCTCACAATTTCTCTGTGCTTGCTGACAAAAAAGCTTTTGTATCGTGAAGTTGAAAGATTTTTTTGCCATTTTATTTCACTCTGATTTTTTTTTTTTACCACTTCCCCATACTGGGACAAGTATTTCTTTCACCCTGCAATATTTGTGGTGTTGGAACAGGAACTTCTTAGTTGGGAAAGATCTCCAAGACCATCGAGTCCAAGCTGTGCTTGCTCCCCACCTTGTCCCCAGCCCAGAGCTCTGAGTGCCACCTCCAGGAATTCCTTGGACAATCCAGGGATGGGCACTGCAAACCTCCCTGGGCAGTGCCAAGGCCTGAGCCCCCTTTCCATGGGGAAATTCCTGCTGTGCCCACCCTGAGCCTGCCCTGGCCCAGCCTGAGGCCGTTCCCTCTGCTCCTGTCCCTGCTCCCTGGGAGCACACCCTGACCCCCCTTTTGGCAGACTAAAATACAATATTCTAGATCTATCTAATATTCAATCCTAGACAGAAATTCAACTCCCCCTTTCCCACCATCTTGGTGAAGTTGTAGGGTACTTTGTCATGAAGAGATGCAACAACCCCCTCTCCTTCCCCCCAAAAATTGCTCCTGTAATTTCTGACATTTCAATCTTCCGTAAGATTAAATGTGTCACATCAAAAATTGTCATTGACCTGAAGCTGACTGGTTATCTGCTACGAAGGTGGTATTTTAATTACCAAAGTTAATTACCATCTCCATGGAATGCAATTTCCTAACTTCATGCAGTTGTAAAATAGGAAATGGAAAGTACAAGCGATGCAAAATCCACAGAAGGTCTACACAAAGGCGTCTGTATGACTAATTGGTCTGAAATTTAATCAGTTAAATTTCTGTTTCATGTTCCTTTGATAAGATTATCTTAATTACTTTTTACAGTATCTAAGTAGGAAAGATAAAGAAAAAACAATCTGCTGAAGGGGAAAACTAATTCATAAGTCTAAAGGGAGAGAGGAAAATAAGAGGAGGGGGAATACACAGCTGTTGATTAGGCCACAAAAGCTCCAATCTTGTACTTCCAACACTTGATGTTTCAGAGTAGTCAGGAATATATGAAAGGCTCAGAAAGCTGAACTTCTACTCAATCAACTTGCACAATGTTTTTGGTCCTCATCTCCTTTCAAAGGCTCCATATGTACACTGGTTGTAGACAAATACGAGAAAATCAGGGCAAGGATCATAGGGTCTATCAAAATCAAGGCTGCCCTTGAGGGGTGCTAATAATGCTCTGATATTTTATGTACTTTACGTGGTGGTCTTGCAGTCCTTATCATCCAGAGGGGGAAAAAATACAGAATTAGAGACTCAAAAGATTTAAGAGAAATTTTCTTTGCAATGTCAAAGGTGCAGAGGCACAAAACCTCACCAGTGGAGAACTCCAGGGTATTTTGACTTTTACCTTCTGTGAAACTTAACAAAGATTCCTCACAGACTGGTTTGGGTTGGGAGGACCTCAAAGCCCATCCTATTTCATCCCTTGCCATGGGCAGGGACACCTTCCACTACCCCAGGCTGCTCCAAGCCCTGTCCAGCATGGCCTTGGACACTTCCAAGGGCAACCACAACTTCTCTGGGAATTCCAACCCCTCATCACCGTCACAGGGAACAATTCCTTCCAAAATCCCATCCATGCCTGCCTTCTGTCAGTGGGAAGCCATTCCCTGTGTCCTGTCACTGCAGCCCTTGTCAAACATCCCTCCCTGCCCTTCCACACGAGTCACGCTAAGCCCAGCACGGCACGAGTCATGCTGGGGACAACTTCTGTGCCAACAGCCAAAGCCAGCCCCAGAGCAGGCTCAGGGAAATTATCTTTGGATGTGTCTCAAGAACTCTTTATGCATTCAAGATGCCACATCAATTCTCACGCTGCTGTAACATCCTCAAGCAGCAGCAGGGAGAAGGCAGCAGCACAGACCCAGGGCAGGGCACCGGGAGGCTGCGTGCCAGGAGAGCCTGGCTGTGCCTTGGCAGAGCAGAACAGCAACTGGGAACCACTGGGGACCACTGGGGACCACTCCATGTCCCTGCCCCACGGGAGCAGCCCCATGGCTTCATTTTCACCTTTCACTTCTCATCACTCTGCTCTCTATCATTTCCCTGCTGGAGACACAGGTGATAGATTTGGGCTCCCCAGAGAGGGGGTGAGCTGTCTGAGCACCCATCTCCCAATCCTGCTGATTTCCAGCTGGGAATGAGGGGGTGTGGCACAGGGAATGGAGCTGCCCTCATGCCTGGCAGACCAGCACCATCCTCCTTGGCTGTGGAACAAACACCAGGGATGCTCCCATTACCTGGTCTAGTGGAAGGTGTCCTCACCCATGGAGGTGGAACAAGATGATCTTTCAGGTCCCTTCCAACCCAAACCATTCATGGTTCAATGATTACATCATTGCAGAGTTATTTTACAGGAGATTTGGGATCATTTGCCCCCAACACACCTCACCAAACTGTTCCTTGGGCATGGGCTAAGCCAGCGGGCACTGTGCTCACAGGGTGCTTGAACATTTCTATAGATTCATTCCCTTCTCCATAAAAACCCAACTATGGATTCATTCCCTTCTCCAGAAAAATCCCTACAAGCTCCTGATTTTATAAATACATTGTTTTCTCCTCTCTTCAGCTATGAACTCTTGCCTTGGAGTCAAATCAAGTGCCTTAGTGCTATGTAAAAGCTGTTCATTTTTAATTTGATAGAAGAGGTTCATTGTTTCAAAATGTATGGTTTTGATAAGTGTGATTTCTGTGAAATTAAAACAGAGTAAAATTAATGTCTGTAGTTATTTCGCTTCAATTATGTCAGCTTTACATTTGCATAAAATATTGTTTTCATTCCTCTTTAGTGCAACACATAATAAGGCTTTGTATTTTTAATTTATCTGGAGGAAAAAATATGAAGGTTCTGCAGCCATGTGGAGAACTCTGTTAAGAGTAATTTCAGATTTGGTTTCATTTAGCTGAAAAACAAGAATTTGGACTGCCAGAATTTCTCCTACAATGGAAGTCAGCTTCCTTTTCAAATAATATTTAATTTACACCATTTTAAACCTACACTCTTTGGGCAAATGGTCATGTGAAGTCTGTTCAGTATTTCTGTAGACCTCATCCTGTTACTCCTTTTCTTCTGTGGTGGAAATAATATCAAAATATGTTTTAAATTAAAAAGACCGGACAAAAATAAACCCCAAAAGATGGCTTATCCAAACCCTCTGAACTCCAGGGGCTGCTTTCACCCATACCAGGGATATGGAGCAAGGTCCTCTCTCTAAAATTAAATGAAGATCCTGAAGGAACTCAAGTTTAATTACACTGCAGACCTCAAGTGCCAGCTGGAAGTGACAAGAGACACATTGTGATCCCAAACTTTTGCTCTGCCAGTACTAGAAATTACAGAGAGCAGAGGTTGTTGAAGTGTTGCATTATAATATTTATTTAAGAAATAAATTGAATCCTGGAGACGTTTGAGCCGCCTCACCCTCCTGGGATTTCTGGTCCCTGTGATAATTAACAGAGATGGACTCAACCAACGGACCCCTCTCCTGCTGCTGTCCACAGGCAATTTAGGAGTGGGATAAATTGCAAAAAGCTCCATGTGAGCTGGCAGTGCCACCGATTCCCCACGCTGCTCTCAGCTGCTTTGATTCTCCAGACACGTAAAAGACAGGAGTTATGCATTAATTACCATCCAATATTCTTAATCAACATCAACTATCAAATTCTTCGTCAAGCTCTCGATCACAAACTTAATCATGCCTAGCCCAAACTGCTTCACCCCGTTAAGTGGCATTCATTAAAAAGGCTCTGCTATCACATCATCAGGCACTTCCCAAGCGTGAGACTCTCTCAGTGACAAACAAGGTGCAGTTGGAGCAATCACTGTGGGGCAAAGATGGCATTAATTAAAGAGGATGGACATTTAACTTCTCATGAGCCAAGCAGCTCCACATGAAAAGGGAATCTAGAGCTCCAGTTCCACTGTTTAAACATTTGGAAGACCCTTGTGATTCCTCCTGCTCCAGCAAAGAGAGGATAAAATTGATGGAGAAGAAAAGTAGCAGTGAAAAATTAAAATATCTCGTTTTGTCTGTTATGAAAGGTAACAAGTCCTTCTCAGAGTAAGGAATAATTGGAAGAGCAATTAGAGCTCCCTTGGGATGTTTAGGCACATCTCATTTTAAACACTGAGCTTTGTTCCCAGCATGTTCCCACTTCACCACACAACAGCTCTGAGCAGGAGTGAGGGTGGCTGGGAGCTCCTTTCCAACCCACACAGCTGGAATTGTGTCTTCTGCCACTGGAACAGTCCCTGGTCCCTCTGCACACACAGCTGAACCCCCTGGATCTGAACCCCAGGTTACCCATCCCACAGGCTCCATGGCATGGCTGTGTCCTGCAAGAATTTACTACCTAGGAAGTTTTATTTCTCCCCAGAGTTTTATGGGCAGAGGACAGGGGGACACATTGCTTTTGACCACTTGGTGTCTCCAGTCAAAATGCATCAATGGATGCAATTCCAATCCATCAAAATGCACAATGAGAAAGAAGAAAAAATTCCTGATTTTCTATCAAATGCAAGTAGAGAAGTCTTCTCAACCAGACAGTTTTGAAATCCAGGTTGACTGGTTCAGTAAATCCCCCCAAGTCCATAAAACAACACCAGGATAAGATGTCCATTATGACAAATAAGCACTTAATAAAACTTTGAATCAGTTTTTCTACATCTTGGTTAAAAAAAAAAAGAAATCCATGTGGAAAAAAAACCGTTGACAACTGAGAAATTTCCATTAATCCAACACATGATATGTTCTAAACACAACTGAATTCCTTGGACAATTATGAATGAGTGGTTACTACCCAAGAAACAATTCTTTTAACATTCATTAAAAGATTTCTGTCACTCAGAACCTGTAGAACAAACGGAATCTGCAGGCTTTGAAAATTAAATGCAAACTTGTACCTGATTTATTGCAGAGATGTTGTAATCAATAATAGAATTGAAGCTTAAAAGCACAAGGTGTCCTCTGACAGCAGAGCATCTTCTTCATCCCCTCCCTGCCCCAGCTGACGTCTGATCCACGGCATCTCTGGTAATAAGAACCCCTGTCTGCCAAAGGAGAGACATCTCCAACTATTGATTTCTTTTTTATTATTTTCTTTTACACACCAAGTACCTGGGTAGATTTAATGGAGTTCTCTCCCCCTGTTTTGTATGTGCACAGAATCTGATCTCACTTTCAAAGCTGGGTCTTTTGTCAAAAGGAAAAGGGTTTGAGCTGATCCTGGGGAGGTGTTATCTCCAAAGATCATCCATCCCTGATCACCCTGGTTCATTAATTCATTCTTTCAGTGATGACCAAGCCTGGTGACTTTGATCTTTCTGGCCACTAGCTATTTTTGTCATTAAATTTTGTCATTAATTAAAGAGGATGGACATTTAACTTCTCATGAGCCAAGCAGCTCCACATGAAAAGGGAATCTAGAGCTCCAGTTCCACTGTTTAAACATTTGGAAGACCCTTGTGATACCTCCTGCTCCAGCAAAGAGAGGATAAAATTGATGGAGAAGAAAAGTAGCAGTGAAAAATTAAAATATCTCTTTATGTCAGTTATGAAAGGTAACTTTCAGTGGGGAGCATCTTCAAGCTAAAATTCCCTTTTTCTGGCTGTGCTTTACTTCCACCCCTCCCAACACCAGCACAGGAGCTCCTTTCCAACAGCACATGGATGGGTTTGCCTGCTACATCCCATAAACCTGCTTCCCCTCCTGCAGCTCAGTACCATCATTTGGCATCCAGGGTCTTCCAAGCAACAATTCCCATCCCTGGGGAACGTCCCAGAGAGAGCAGGTGACTTTTCCAACCCCATAACCAAGCAGGTTCCACACACAACAAATTCCAATTCCACATGTGGGGTGACCTTCAAGGAAGCCCCGAGGACCAGGTGGTTATCAGAGATCTCAACAACTCAGCAGGGAATGTGCTGCCTCAGCAAAAACATCTGAGAAGCCCAAAAACCTCATAGAATAGAAGAGTTAACCTCTGCTTTCCAAAACTGTGGCTAGGCATTTATGTCCCCAGCTCTGGGCATCAAACCTCATGTTGAGAACAATAAAATAAACAATTAAGAAGTGATATTTTGAGGGAAATAGGCACAGAATGCTTCTTACAGAATGAATAAAAATTCTGTTTCGTGTAATAAGGAAAATGAAGTGACTGCTGCACTTTTCTCTTTCAAAGAAAGTTCTTTAAGTGATTGAACTTTCATCACTTGAGTGCTTGTATTGTATTAAAATACATCTCACACATGCTGTAGGTTAAACTTCTCATTGTGTCTACCCACTTTATATTGATACAGTGCACAGAACAGATATAAGAGTGCTCCAAACCTAAACTTCCTGCACTAAAACCTCTCTAACCCCACTAAAAAATGAACATATTAACCCTCCATGCACTCTTCTGCAGCATTAGCACATTTATGGCTATTCTAAAGTATTATTTATTGCATCAACCCATCAGTGCTACTCTATTCCTATATACATGTATATGCTTGAACATCCATTGAATTTCATTTACTGTCACCACCAATTGCTGCACAAATTTCACAACTTTTTTCCCATCTTTTTCTCTTAAAAATAACTTGGGCTTTCTCCAGCATATCCCCAAATTTCCATACTGCTGACCACTGTATTTTTGTGCTTTGCCAAGCATTGTGCATCCACCCTTAAACTGAGCTTAATCCTTGAATCTTAAAAAAAATATGTTCATCATAGAGTAATTAACACTCTGTCATTAGTCACAGCCAGCTTAGTGAGACCCAAAGTTTCTCAAGGATAATCTGGAAATGCAATTAATTACTCAAGTACACAACTTTTCATGTTGTTAAATCTCTATTGTTGCCTTAAATTCCAGGCACCTTCAGGAAATCCAGTGGTATCATAAAGGTTTAAAAGAACCAATCTAAGCTTCAATGGGAAGGAGAGATTATTTGGATACAAAAAAAGCCTTTTTGCTCCCAGAATTCCTGCTAGCTTTGCCTCACTCCACCTGCACCCTGGGAGCCACTGCAATACAAGCTGGAGGAGAAGGCTTTTAAATCCACTCACTTTTCTCCAGTTCCTGCTTCCAGGTGTTTGGGGTTTCATGCAGCTGCCTGATACCAACAAGTAAATGGTCACTTTTATTCCTTCAGTGCCCAGATAAAATCAACCTCAGGGACTGCAAACTGTGAGGAAACAACAAAGCTGAGCAGGCTGGAGAGGTATCAGGAGATAATCACATCCTCAGGACATTTATCTATCGTGTGAGATAAGAACCACTGCCAGAATATGATTATCTGCTGATAACAAGAAACCCCTGGAGTTGGCACTCTGCTGCAGGAACCTCATTATGGGGATGAAAAGCTGTGTTTATTGTTCCTGAATGTGGGACTGGCAGCTGAGAGCTGCGTGTGGCAGCTGCAGGGGCTCAGCTCGTGACACGAGTTCCTGAGGTGACCACCTGGACACTCAAGTGCCCCCCTCTAAGGTAAAACTGCCCTGGCACAGCATTGAATCTCCTCCTCCCATGAGCTCCACTGGTTGATTGAGATGGAAGCACTTGAAGGGAGAATGAAGTTGTATCAGATCATCAAAAAAGAAAGAAAAAAATCCAGCAAAAAAGGAATGATAGGAATAAAGGATGGCCTTGGGGATAAGGAAAAATAAAGTTCTCACAAATTCTATCACCATATTTGACTCAGAGGTCTTTGCAAGGGTGTCATTTCCCTCCTACAATAAGGATATAAATAAGTTTAGATGCAGAATGGTTTTCCTGTCCTGTCAATGCCTCGGTTCCAAAAGGAACCCAACCCCTACCAACACACCCAGGCTCCAAAAATAAACCCAGCCTGCCTTGGGACAACCTTCTCCTCCAGGAAACTTCTGCCAGGGAATGAAGGTCATTCATTCCCTCAGGAGCTCCAAACCACATTCATGCACTTTTTGCTCTTGATTGACCAAAAACCTCTGCATGGAGGGTGGAAAGAGTGGATCCAGACCAGCAAAGAGCCTGACCAGGGCTGGCACAGCACTGGAACAGGCTGCCCAGGGAGGTTGTGGTTCTCCATCCTTGGAGAGGCTCAAACCCCAGCTGGACACAGCCCTGGGACCCTGCCCTGGCTGCCCCAGCTCTGACTGGGGAGCACTGAAAGGTTCCTGGGGTCTTCAGCAGCTCCAGCCATTCTTTAGTACCCTTCAAAGATATATACCCTTCAAAGAAATACCCTTCTCTCCCAATGAAAACCAAAATATGTGGTGAGGGAGGGGAAGAAGTAATTTCATATGATTAATTTATTTTTCTAAATGAAAAACACTTCCAAAGAGCTCCCAATCCCAGACATTCAAGCACAACTTGAGGTGCTCAGTTGTCTTAATACAAACAGATGGGACTTTTGATTCTTGATGCAGAAAAGCTGATTTTTTTATTTACATAGCTTATTTTTTATAGGATTATTAGAAGGCATTGTGCTAGATCTAATTGGTTAATATATGGACACTTAGTTCATTGGTTGGTAAATGGCATTTTGCATATTTATTAAATCTCCTTGTTTCTAGATTGTTGACATATCTTTTCTACTGATTCTCATGGAATAGTTTTCTTGTTTTTGTAGGTGTGAACAGTTCTGTTACTAGAATAATTTGTTGTGCTGTTTTTTATTCTTGTATTTTTTTTCACATGGGAACTCACCACCCAGCTGCTAGTTTAGCTAGAGTAGTAGGGCTTAAACTATATTTTATAAGGCTTTTCTTTTATAATATCTTAACCTGAATGCAACATTCAGTCAGGTTTTTCTCTCTGTTCCTGATTCCAGGCTCACCACAGATAGAAAACGACCTAATTCAGTGCCTTCAGTTCCTTGCCAGACTCAAAATCAAATTTAAGGATTGGATAACTCTGACACAGTGGGTGCTGTTTTGTCCTACCAGCTCTATTTCACTCAGCAAAATGTCAAGTGTGTCTATCTGGACAAGAGGCTTCTGCTTCATCATCTCCTCTCCTCGGCTCTCAAAAGCACTTGGAGAGCCCCTGGAGAGGCAGGAATTCCCTGCAGAGCTCTGCCCCCTCTCCTCTCTCTTGAGGGGTTCATTCCCTTCCCAGAGCTCCAGTTTTACTCAACTGGTGGGACTCAAGTGGCTTTGCTTTTAGTTCCAAGTGCTTTCTTTTATTTGTGTTTACTTCCTCTGATAGTAAACCCACCATCCAGACAGCTGTAGCTGCAGGGAAACATTTTTTTTTTAAACTAAAAATACAGAAGGAAAGCAAAACCAGAATCTCTCTAAATAAGAGACGTAAAATTCATATCCTATTTTCTCCCTTTTTTTTTTTTTGTGTCATCACTGCTGGGTAAGGCATCACTTCCCACAATTATGGAGATGTTTTAATTTGGGACATGATAATCAAGCAACAATAATCATGTAACAAAAAAACCCAGTTTGATATTTTTCAACAGGTAACAAGGAAATTTAAGGAAACCCCAAATTTCTTCTAAGGATCATTTGCCAGATTAACACCAATGCTCCATGATTATAGATTTCTTTTCTTTCCTCAAATTTAGGCTTGCAAAGATTAAGTCTTAAAAGTAAGTATGTAAAAAAAAAAGGAGATTTGGTAAAACAAAAAAATAAATAGATTTTTTAATCTCTTCCTGAAACGAATCTTTTTCTAACCCTACACCTTTACTTTCAGCACTTCTTTCCCCCCTTCAAAACATGTAAACAGCTTCATGTTTTCAGATTGGAGCATAATTTAGACTTCAAGCATGACTAGACATTTCTATAATGTCATCAATACCATCCCAAAGGGCCCTGATGCTGGCTGTACTGAAGATACATCATCTAGTACAGCTTCCTGATGGATAAAAGAATAAACAACCTGATTTTTATCATCCTAGGTTAGTGCAAATATTGCAGCCCAGTGCATGTTGAAAACATGCCCACCATCTGAAATCCTCGACAGCCCAATTAGGAGAACATAAAATACTCCTCAGGAAAAGAAATCTGTGCAAAGGTCTGGTTTGATGTCAAAGATTTGAGATACAGCCACGCAGGACAGTGATTTCAGAAATGGAAATGGAAGAAGTTGGCTTGTTCCCTGCTCCTGTAAAGTGTTTTTCTGATTCCAAGTGAATTATTGCTAATTACTGCCATGAAGAACACAGAGAGGCAGAGCTCTCTGCCTGTGTTTAGGGAAAGCTCACTGCACTAATCCAAATGACAAATGGAAGTTTTCCACAATATTTTAGGAGGATAATTGTGCCATCTGGGAAGCCATGTCACAGCTGTAACAGAGTGAGCAGGCCCAGGGTGTGCAGCAACTCCTTCTGTGCTGAATTCATTTCACTTAATAGATTCATCTTGGAGTTTCTTTATTTATTTATTTCGAACATCCTGGGACTTGGAGCATTGTAACAGGGCTGCCTGGATATGCATCAAATGAGCTCTTTCTTGGAGCTTTTATTATAGATATTATAGCAAAAGTGTATCAGTAGCTCTTCTTGAGATCATTATCAGGGAACTACAAATTAAAATTCATTTCATCAGGACCAGTTCCTTTATCCTGCAGCCCTGTGCTATCACTTCTCTCCTTTAGAAAAAAGGGCTTAGGAGAAGAGGAGCAGACAATATTTCCCAAATATATAGACCTTAACACTGTGTTAGAAGTGAGAATGCACAAAAGCTCCCATGGTGGCAGGAGATGATGAGCAGCATTCCATGGAGGAATCTGAGAGGATCTGGGGACATTATGGCATAAACAGCATAAAGAATTCCATGTAAATGCCAAGATTAAACCCCCAGCAGCCAGGATCAATCTGTGCCTGGTGACAATTTAATACGTGTGAGAGTAGGAGGATTACATGTCACACTGGGACCACCAAATTTCCATATGGGGACCTTTCAACTTCCCTTTCAACAGCTGCAGCTCACATCCCAACATTCCTTTTAATCCCTTTAATCCACGCTGTGCAAAGCCAGGCACCAGAGCTCCACCTGCAGCAGAGGTCCTTGGAAACCTGAAGCTGCTCTGGTGGTCCCTGGGGCCAGCCTCGTGCCATCCTCCTACACCCACCCATGGAAAAACCTCATGGATTTGGGGGGGAGTGCTGAAAGGAGCAGTGGACAGCAGCAGAGCCCTCTGCCTCTCCTCAGCCACGCTGAATAACTCCTCAGGGTAAGGAGGCATCACAGCAGCCTCATTCAGACACTCTGCATTTGCTTCTGTGCTCACTCTGCCCCTTCCTCCCAGAGCTGGGGCTCAGCCAACGCTCCTGGGGCTGCTCTCACCAGAGCTTCCCCAGCTCCAGACCCTCAGCTGCAATAATCACAGCTTGATGTGAGATCAGAACAGAAAGTCTCATTTCCCTGCACACGGCTGCTCCTGCTGACAGCCACTGGAGCTGCCCAGGACAGCATCCCAGCCCCAGGAGCAGCCACTGGAGCTGCCCAGGACAGCATCCCAGCCCCAGGAGCTTCCAGAGGGGCTGTCCTGGCCAGAGCAGCATCCCACCCCCAGGAGCTTCCAGAGGGGCTGTCCTGCCCAGAGCAGCATCCCAGCCCCAGGAGCAGCCACTGGAGCTGCCCAGAGCAGCATCCCAGCCCCAGGAACAGCCCCAGGAGCTTCCAGAGGAGCTGCCCTGCCCAGAGCAGCATCCCAGCCCCAGGAGCTTCCAGAGGAGCTGCCCTGCCCAGAGCAGCATCCCAGCCCCAGGAGCTTCCAGAGGAGCTGTCCTGGCCAGAACAGCATCCCAGCCCCAGGATCTGCCACTGGAGCTTCCAGAGGGGCTGTCCTGCCCAGAGCAGCATCCCAGCCCCAGGATCTGCCACTGGAGCTTCCAGAGGAGCTGTCCTGGCCAGAACAGCATCCAAGCCCCTGGAGCAGCCACTGGAGCTTCCAGAGGGGCTGTCCTGCCCAGAGCAGCATCCCAGCCCCAGGAGCAGCCACTCCTGACCCTCACAGGGGATGGGAGGTGAGCTGTGCTGGCATCCCCTGGGGTCTGATTCCTGCCTTCAGCCTCACCCTTCCCTCTGAGCTCAGGGTATTTCCTCCCCTCTCTGCTCTCCCCACTCCAGACCAGGTACAAATAAAACATGTTGGAGCCTGGCATTGCTTTATTCTGCTGCTGCAAGGTCCCAAACCCCAAACCCAGCTGCAGTGACCCTTGCAAGAACCTGAACACAGCAGAGCTTGCACAGCAGGAACATCCAAAGTGACAAATACATAGAAAATATCTAATTACAGACTGGTTTACCTCGCACAAATATACTGCAACTTAAACAGGCAAAAGCTCTCATCTACCTGCTTTTGTAAAGCTTTCCAAGTTATTCTGACCCTTCTTTGTGTCCATGGAATCCTTTAATGGGGAGGAACCTCCCTTTCATGCAGGACAAGTCAGTAGACCATGTTCCTGTTTAGTCAGTGGGAATGTTTAACGCCTTTTTAATATAAACAACACCCAGAATATCCTGCAAAAAGGGCAAATTAAGTGCCAATTCCTGCATTGACAATTTGAGAAGACTGTGGTGTGAGCAGAGCTGAATTCCTACTGCTAATTGCTTCAGTGTGATTTATGCCAGTAGGTGCTACAGGAGGAGTAGGATACTAGCAGATAATAATACTGCAAATTAAAAATAGAATTTGCATCAAATTAACATAGCACTAAACTTGGGACATCAACAGAAGTGCACTGGGAAGGTTGGCAGCAAGACCCAAAAATCCCCGGATCCACACCAGTTTCAGACACTTAAAGTCACCTGAAAACAGCAGTGGGGAAGTTTTGGAGCAAAGACAAGCAAGGGGTCACAGAGAGAGAGCAGGAGTGAGATCCTGACCTGGGTAATTCCATTAACTTCAGGGAAATTGCATCAGGCTCCACCAGAGATGCTGAATTTGGCACCAGTTCTGTGCAATGTACACTGAATAAATGCACAGGATTTACTGCTTGCTGCTGCCTTGGTTTTACTGCATTTTTACTGAGTTGCTGCAAAAGTCGCTTTTATTTGTATTTAGAAGCACAAGAAAAACTAAATGTGTTTAAGGCAAAGCAGGTTTATTAATTACTCTAAAAAGCAACCAAGTGTTTCCTAAAATATAAACCACTATCTATATTATATACACCTATTCCTCTATTTTGCCATCACAGAATTTTCTTAAAAATATAAGCAAGTCCCTCAAAAGACCAACTGAAAATCCTAGTTCTCCTTGAAATCCCATGGCCATGAGTGGCCATCACACTTCCCAAATGAAGTCACTTCACACTTCATTTTTGGTTCACTGAGTTGTTTTTTGGAGAAAGAGTCCAGGAAATAAATATTCTGTGAAGAGATATTCTCATCTGTGGGATGAAATCCCTTCAGGATCATGCAATGAGGCAGCTCCTTGCCACAGAGAATTTGCTGCTATTCAGGAATATTTTAAGGGCTCAATCCAGACATCAGGAATATTTCCAAGATCAATGAAGGCAACTGGATTTGAGGCTGTACACACAGAGGAGTTTGATTTGTGGTTTCATCCAAACCAGAATGGAGAAGACCTTAAAGCCCATCCAGTTCCACCCCACCATGGACAGGGACACCTTCCACACACACAAAGGATGCTCAAAATCAGGATATGGAGATCACAAAGAATCATTAAAAACCGAGAGCAGAGAATCATTAAAACCAATTAAAAAAAAAAAAAAAAAAACTGGGGAAAAGCTCCACGCCCTGCAGAGTATATTTAATAGTCAGCACCAAAACAAATTAAAAAGAAGGATCCAAACAATGGCATCTCCTGCAGGAGGAGCAGTGACAGCTCCCCAGGATGGGGAATGGCCGTGCTGGAACGGCAGCGATTTTCAGGGAATTACTGGCGTGCTGTGTTTGGTTTGCTGTCTCCCACCTTGCGTTTCCCAGACTGTATCAAAGCACAGACTATAACAGCTCCAATTTCTCTCACAGCAGCTACACCATGTGAGAAAAATTGACAGATTAAATAGAATGTAGCTGCCAAAGCAACTGTGAACTATGGCTGCCCAAGAGAAGAAAATGATGTTCCTGAGTATCATGTTAAGAAGAGCTTTTGTGATCAAATGCAACAAGAGTCCATTTCATTATAAGGCACTTTAAAAAAAAAGGCAAAAAAAGCAATTTTTTCCCTCAGCCCAGAGCACTCCTGCAGCTCACACAACCCTCCTGCCTCCCCACCCGAGGTACAAGTGCCACACATGGAACAAACACACGCCTTGAATTTCTCTGGGCTGTGGGCACTTCTATTTTGATGAATTCTCAAGCCCAACCAGCTTCAAGAAAGGAGGAAAAAACCCCATATGTGGCCCTAACAAAAATTGATGATGCAGTGCTAAACGAGCCCCTGGTTGGGCTGACGAGGCGGGCGCTAATCCAGCCCCAGCCCTGGAAGTTCAGTGCTTTATCAACGCTGACATGCACATGCCTAAGTGCCACTGACATCTGCATACATGCCTTATTTGTCTTGCTCTGCCTTCATTAAAAGGACAAATTGATGTCTCAAACATTTTAAACTCGTCACAGGATTCTCCCAGGCTCAGCAGAACGTGCCCCAGCGCTGCCTCCGAGGCCACGTGCGCTCTGCTGGCTGGGCAGGGGATGGAGAGATTCAAGGGGTTTTGTGGTTTGTTTATGAAAAAATGCAGGCTTGCCATACCCCACGCTGAGAATCCAGAATCCCAGAATGGGATATCTCAGAATTCCAGAGTGATTTGAGTTGGAAATGACTTTAAAGCCCATCCAGTGCCACCCCTGCCATGGGCAAGGACACCTTCCACTGTCCCAGGCTGCTCCAAGCCCCAGTGTCCAACCTGGATGCTTCCAGGGATGATGTTCCTGAGCATCATGTTAAGAAAAGCTTTTGTGCAGCAAGAGTCTGTTTCATTATAAGGCACTTAAAAAAAAAAAACAAAAAAAAAACCCCAAAAAAAACCCAAAAAAAGCAATTTTTGGGGCCTGCCCACCCTCCTAGAGAAGAATTTCATCCCAATATTCCATCTAAGCCTGCTCTCTGTCAGTAGGAAGCCATCCCCACTTGTCCTGTCTCTACATGCCTTTGTAAACAGCTCTCTCCATCAAGATTTGCAACTTCAGCCTGCATTAAACTAAAGATAACACAAAAAGGGGTTTTTTAACAGCTCGTAATTTAACCATTGGGATAAAAATTGTAATAATCCATTTGTAGGCTCCATTCCTGTGAAATTGTCAATAAGTGTGATTTCATCAACTCTTTACAAAAAAGCAGTGAATAAAGCAGTGATTTTTGGGAGCTCTGACAGAGGCAAGTGGAGAAAGCCCTGATGTCCTCTGGAGATGGGTGGGACAAGAGCTCCAGAGCCTGGCTGGGCAGCACAGCTCTTCCAGGCACAGGTCAAATGGGTGTTTTAATGAACCAGCTGCATTTCCACAGCTTCAAACTCAGCCCAAGTCCTGGTGACTCAGATTTCTGGGTGGACTCTGGTCCTTCATTAGCAAAGCAAACCCAGTCAAACCACAGCATCTTTGGAGGGAAGAGATGCTCCAAAGCCCTCAGGGATTTGCTGTTTAGCTGACTTTCACAAGGCAGCAGAAAGAGGAGAAACCATCCAAACTTCAGCCATCCATTCAGCACTGAGACTCCTCTAGAGCTCAGCCCTCCCCACAGAGCCTCCTGAGCTACTCAGTGTGACAGGATCCCAATTCCAAACTGAAACACAAATATTAATCCAACAACTGACTCTCAAGGTTCTCACTTTTGCCTGGATTTTTCCAATTTTTTCCTAACTAATGTAATTTCTTAATTGTAAAGATTAATTTCTGCATTGCAAATAGGGGACAGGTGAGGGAGCAGAACAGCAGAACTTGCACTCACAAAGGCTCAGCAACTTGTAGAATGTTCAAATACCTCAATTTTACCTTAGGTAGAGCACCCTGGTCTGTACAAACTGAATACTCAAAGTAATGTTAAGCAGCTGATTTTAGATGAGAAAGGCAAGAGTGGTTCAAATCAAACAGACAATTTATAATTAACAAAACCCTGAGTTATCTCTGGCTTCAAGCACTGCTTGTGGCTCCTTCAAGCTGCAAGAGGGAACAGAGGGGAAGGCAGGAGAAACCCCTGTTTTTCCTGAATTCCAGTCAGACTTTAATTTAGGAAGCAAGGCTGCCCCTTGGTTTTGCTCTGAGAATTCTTCTCCCATTTCCAGCTCTCCCCACATCACTGCAGTGCAAACCCTCTGCCAGGAGTGGTCACAGGGAGGTAATTCAGCCTCTCCCATGGTCTGCATGGGTTTCATGGAGCCCTTTGGGTGGTGATAACAATTACACAACATTTTTGTGGATATTTTCAGCTCAACCTGCAACCACCTTATTTCTAGCTTGTGTTATCTTAGAATCCCAGAATGGTTTGGGTTGGAAAGGACCTTAAAGCTCATTTCATTCCACACCTTGCCATGGCCAGGGACACCTTCCACTATCCCAGACTGATCCAACCTGGCCTGGGACATTTCCAGAGCAGCCACAGCTTCTTTGGGGAGCTCCTTACCCACCAAAGTGATTTCCAAAGAAGAATCACCAAGTGATTTCCAGGAGGGACATAAGCACTGCACATAAACGAAACCAAGCAAAGTCAGCTGCAAACATTCACAGATCTCCCGTGCTTCAGTCAATAATTTCTGCAAACCTTAAGTGGCTGCTGGAACCTGTCACCATTTCCTGCTGCTTTCAATGCTCCAAAGAAACCAAAGAGATGGAGATGAACCAGTCTGCACTGGGCCCAGCACTCACACCAGCAGCTCTGCTAATGAGGGTGCAGCTCAATAAATGGTGTTCCACAGATTCAAGGACTAAAGGAACAGCTGTACACTTGTACTCGTCTTGGTACAAATTTTCTGTTTCAAAACATAATTATAGGCCGGGGGAGTAAGGAAGATAGAATAAGAGCATGATGAACGTTACAAAAACTACCAGGAAAGCAATTATTTCCAATCAAAGTGTGTTGGATTAGCCCAGAAGCATTTTCCTTTTGAAGTCTTACAAGTTATCTGATGGGAGCTGAAGTATTTGATGAGCTCAGCTGGTGAGCACAGGGGGACAGGGCAGGGTGGACACCTGGCACAGGTAGGGAGGGATCTCTGCCCCCAGAGAGGGCTGGGGATGCTCCTCTGTCCCTCCCTGCCAGGACCAGCACTGCAGACAGGCAGCACATTTAATAGAAGGGAAATGATTTTGGATTACAGTGATCAATGCTGGAAAACAGTGACCCGGGGATACAAAGCTACAGTTCATAAAATACCAGCAGAGATTATCACACTCAAAGTACTTCCATTTCAGTTGTTCTGACCTTCAATTGGAGCTGATTTCTTTTTTTTTTTTTCCCTCCTTAAGCCCTTTAAATCTTCTGTTGAAAATACCATGGTGTTGAAGACTGGCCTGCAGCAGCATTTAGAGGATTTCCCTCCTGCATGGCTCCATCCAAGGCAGGTGCTGGGATTCCTCCCACCAGGGGTGTCTGGTTCAAAGCCAAAAGGACTCTTTGAAAACCCCCAGAGCAATCTCATTTCAAGACTAGCACGTGCATCCATAAAGCAAGCTCCACTCACACTGCCTCTGCTCTATTCTCCCTCTGAATAAATCCTGGAACATGAAAATGCTCTGAAGAGATGCTGCTGCTCAGCAGAACGAGGCTGCTGAGTGTTGCCAACACCAGAGGCAGGAGAAAGACAGAAGGAATGGGAAATGTAAGGGAGGTCCTGCCAGTCATTTCTCTAAAAAAACCAAAACAAACCAATAAAACAGAGTCTGACAAGAACATTCAGCTGTTGTTTGGTTTCTGGGGCAATGCAGTATGCAAGTGGTCAATGGCTGCTCTTTCCTGGAGATAAATGTGCCCATAAAAGCATTTTAAATCATGGAGGACATTACTCACAGCAATGCTGAATGATGGACGTGCCACGTCCTGCCAGCTACGGAGGTGATTTCTTTGCTGAGCTGCTCTGCAGAGCAGCAGAAGTGCTTAAACCAAAATAAGCTCCTCACACCTACAACACTTCTGAGAAGACTCATAAAATAAGACAAGATAAACCACGTTTTAGGCTAAGAAGTTCATGTGTGCTCACCAGAACCGAGATGACAGATGTGTCTGTCTGCAGCCAGCCTCCTCCTCAGCCAGAAATAAAACACAGCAAACACAGCCGGGCTGCTTGCTGTCATCCCTCATTGTTCAGATCTTTCAGGAGATAACCCAGGTCCTTCAAACAAGCAAAACACTCCTACAACCACCCTGGGGCTGCAGTGCCTTTATGAAATGGCTTTTAATTCTCTGCTTTTCCATGCAAATACTCTAAATAAGTGGGGAAGGTTCCCTGGAGAAAGGCACCAATATTAAAAGCTCTGGGCATTCTAAGGAGGGTCTTTATCCCAAGCTGATCTCCAAAGCCAGCCCCTCTCCAGCACATTTCTCTGCAGACACATCCAAATGTCACACAAGATGATTTTATGGGTCAAACCATGCCTGGCTTCCCCAGCTCAATGCCAGGGCCATCCCTGCAAGAGTTAAATTCTGATGTAATAAAAAGCAAAAACTTATTTCCAACCCTTGGCCCACCTTCCAGCTCAGTAAATAGCAGGGGAATTATTTAATGCAAATAAACTCCATTTGCACTATTCCTAACCAAGAAAACAAGGCAGTGGAGCCTTGAACAGCTCCCTCTCCCAGGCTGTTCACTGATCTTGCTGTTAAATGCATTATTTCTGCCCCACCCACAGGAAACAGCAGATAAGGAAGGACTTGGAAATGAATGAGGTGGTCAGGGCCTCCTCAGATGAGACCTTTAAGTCAATACAAACAAATGGTGTGGCCTTTCTGCACTTCAGAGACAAAGGTAAATATATAAATAAATGAATACAGATCTTTTTATTCTGAGCCCTTGCCTCTCCCATCCTCCTGCCTGCAGTCTGTATTTATGAACATTTTCAGATCAGTGGGGCTGTTCTGGTTTACTGGAGCTGCTGCTTGTGGTGCCCCAGTCCCTGCAGAGCCTCCTGGGTGCTCTGGGATCTGGGCAAAAAAGAAAAAAAACCAAACACCTGGATTTTTCACTTATAATCGTTTAAAGTGCTTTCCACTCTACATTTTGGGCCCTGCATGATGGATTCACCTGAACACTCTTTATTCCTCTTTATTCCTCTTCCTGTTGTGCTGATGCTTAGGGCTGATCTGGTCTCCGAGTGGGACCCAGAGCCTGAGCATCCTCCAGCTGCACCTGGAAGCAGCAGGAACACCAGAAAAGCACCCCTGAACCACCCTGAGAACACACAATTACCATTCTGCTCTCAGCTTCACACAGCTCCTCATCTCCACCAGCCCAACCCAGAGGAAAATGGTGTTTTAGCCATGTCATTAAGCCCAAGGAGTGATCATGGAACCAAAAGTCAATCTAGAATTAGTTAAATCAGTGCTGTAACAAAGAAAAGATGCTCCACCAATTTTAATCATAACTCGGGCACTGGTTTCACTACCCTAAAAATGAAGTGGCTTTTTGAAATAATGAGGTTATTGTACTTCATTAAGTATGAAAAAATTAATTGGGTTCACAAGAAAAGCCACACTGTGGTAAGTTCAGCTTTGCCTTTCTGATAAGCAAATATTTGGGGGAAAAAATACACTTTAGGAAGGGAACACCATCCCCAACAGCCAAGAGCATTGGGTCATGTAAACAAAGAGTGCAAGCTGAGAGTTGGGCAGGAGATGCAAAAAAGGAGGATAAATAGGAGAGAATAAACTTCTAGAGCAGCATCTTCAGCAAGCACAGAGCAAACCAGGAGAACTTCACTCAGAAAAATTTTGTTTTGTGCATCCACTGCAAATTGTTCAAATGACCAACTTTATTCTGCAAATGAAGGGGAAGGTTCTCACCTGGAGGAAATTCAACTTTTGGCATCAGATATTGTCTCCTCCCCACATTTAGGGGACAATTAATGCCTGTTTTGAGATTGTGATTGAAAGAACAGGACAAACACAAGGGAAAATCTGAGTTCTGCAAGGTGTCTGTGGGATCATGGTGGTCCCAGCTCTGTCCAACCCCCTCCACGCACTCTGAGATATTCTGTACCATCCCCTGAAGGGTTTCACATCTGCTGGGACACTGCTCGAGGCAGATAATCAAATTATCCAGAATCAGAGAGAATAAGGCAGAGGTGAAGCTGTTAAAAACCACCCATCAACCTAAAGGTCAGGGCCTCTGGCAACAAAGAGAAAGAATTATTCCTGCAGCCCTCAAACAGATTTATCCTGGATATAAAGCAGGACCATTTACAGCTCAGCAAAATTTGAAAACTGGTAGTAAAGCACATTACAAGCTTTCTTAATTCAATTTTCCCTGGCATTTATTGTGGTTAATAAAATACCCAAATGTCATCGAGATTTATAAAAATGTATTTATAGGTTAATAAATGCGCAAAATGGATTATTCAGAAAAAACAGCTTACAGAAAGCCTAAATGGATACAGATTTGGGGGTTGCTGCCTGTCAGGGGGGTAATTAGTGCTTATTTACACAGATTTTCCTTCCCTGTGAAAATCCAGCCCTGGATTCAGAGTTCAGGCTCAGTGTTCTCTCCTCTGTGAACTTTTATGCACCAAAATGGAAGAATAAAGGTTCCTCCAAAGATCCTTTGCAGATTCTTTTGGGAATACAACCCTGCTGCTCACCATAACAAAGTCATAAATAGCAAAATTCAGGATGAAGATTTGCCTGGGCTGGAATGGTGATAAATAGGGAAAGAGGCTTTGTTTTGAGTTCAAGGAAATAACTTTAAATAAGAGAAATACACATTAAAGCATGCTGGAACAAGCCTGGAAGCACTGATGGGAGTGGCAGTCTCTATTTCCACATTTTTATGAAGTATTTCCAGACAGTGACTCACATTTTTTGCTAAATAGGCACAAAATTTAAACTATTTATTGGCTTTTTCCAGCTGTGTCAATAAACTACTTTGGATGGTTCAGTGTTTGGTCTGTGTGCACACACTTACACAAAAAACTGGATTATTTCCTTTCCTCACTTCCTCACATGCTGGATTACAAACAAACATGCTCAGCTATCCAAGCAAAATTCTAAATATATAATGGAAAAAAATACTAGAAGTATAAAATAATACAAATATAAAATAATAATAAATAACAATAAATAATAGAATAAGGAAATTATTGAAATATAAATATAAACAATAAATTAAAAATATAACTATAAAAATTAAACATTTTTAATAATAACACAATAGTAGAAACTGTAATAAAGAAATTTTTAAAATATAAAATACACACATATAAATAAATATATATATAAATATATATATATACATCCTATAAACCCATACTGATCCCAAGAAAATTTTGTCCTTTTTGCCCCATTTTTAACAAACCCTCCTGGAAATGTCCTGTCCAATATTAGGTTTTCTCTACCTGCTCTTCATCCTGAATAATTCAAGTTCAGCCTTTTCATTGCTGTTTCCAGATCTTAGTTTCAACCTGAGCCAGAATTTCCTTGAAATAAACTTTAATGTGCTTTAATAATCTCCCTGCTAATGCTGGAGATTGGCAACGCTCTGGTTTTAACAACTGCTGCAACACTGAGTGTAACCAAAGCTTTTATTTGTAATTACTGCTCTGAGCTGAATTCTGGTACAATCCCATTTATATCCAAATTATTTCTAATGAACGTTGGGCCGCACCAGACTAGAGGGCTACATGTTGAAAAGAAAATGGATTAATATTTTATTTTCAAGCCATTTCAAACGCATTTCTGTAACTAATAAAGAAACAAAAAAAAAACCAAAATAAACCCACATCAAGCCCTTGCTATGATAATTGACTAAAAAGGGGATTTTCTAACTCACAGGGCACTGCATGAAGTTTTTTGTTCATTAGAGCACAAGTGCAGCAGAGATTTATGGGCACAAATAGACACAATTTCAGGAAAGGCAGAGAGGGGGATGCACACACACAAATAACATAAAACACAGCAACTTATGGGATGTGCTGAGCCTTTTAAGCACTGGGAGGACAAACATTTCGAGGCACTCATCCCTTCTAAAAGGTATTTAATAGAATGGAAAAGCCTCACGTTTCCCAGAAAGCTTTCATGTACAGCTCATCGTTTTTAGACAAATGCTTTCTGAGCCCTCACTAATACAGTAAGTTATAAAAATTCTTGGCAATGTCGTTCTCATTCCAGAAGCTGCCATTTTTTAATTGACACTTGTGCATTATACAAGTAAAGGACACTGTTTTTTCCTATTTTTTTTTAATACCTTCATTTCCCTTAAAACTTATCAGGGAATTACAGACATTTCCAGGCATTAGTCTTAAAAGACATTAGCAAAGAAACATTTCAGGCCCTTAATGCCACGAGTTTTAGCAGTTGCTGAGCTTTTCCAAAGCCAAAATAAAACTCAAAATGTCCTATTTTAACTTGCAAACCAAATATTACAGTGAGGCCAGCTGGAAATTTTGCTTCTTTCAGCAAGGCTCCAGTCCATGAACAAACACAGCCCCAGATTATCAATCAGGGGAAATATCCAATCCTGGGGAGCCCAACACTACTCCCAGTAGGTAAAACACATCTCACATGAAAGAATTTTATTATTCTTATTATTTCTGTTCAGCACTGAACACTTCCACTTCCTTTCAAAACCTTGCAAGACACAGAAACATCCTGGCAGTGCCAAATGTCTTTTTTCCAAGCTAAAATGGAGATTTCTGGGATGGACAATGATCACCATTCCCACACTTTTTATCACAACCAGCACAATTATTTTAATTATTGTTATTTTTAGAAACATTTCACCACACTGCCACTGAGATGTTGGGGTGGGGGCCCCAGGGGTCACTCCTGCCCCTTCCAGACCTTTAACTTTGTTGGGATTTTGAGCTGCACAAAACCCCCAAATTTTTAGCTTCCCTTCTTTCCTCCATCTGCAGTCCCACTCCCTAATTAGCTCTAATTATGATTTGCATCATCAGCCTTTGGTCTTGTCCCCGGGTGCTCACCCATCCCTTGGGGCTGACACAGCAGGGAAGGGGAGGTTCACTCCAGAACTCCCAGGAAATGTCACAGTGACAAAAATTTCACTGTCAGAAAAAGTTAAGGTTTATTCAAAGCCCTTTTTGAGACAAAAAAGTGAGACTGGAGATTCCAGAAACTTTTCTTGGCAGCTTCTGGGCCTTTTAAGTGACAGCTTTTCTAAGGCAGTCAAACAAGAAAGTGCTCACTGCAGCCTCCCTCTCTCTGTGCAACGTTTTGCCTCCAGACTGAATTACATATTCTGCAAACTCTACTTTTTCAGAATGGCTTTCAAGAAAAAGGGGTAAATTTTTAGATGATCCAATTAATTTAGTCAGGACATGGCTGTCCTAATTAATCCTGCATGATTCAAAGACTATTTATGCAGTACAGCTGCAAGCATACAAAAATGTATTTATCCTAAAAAAAGCCCTTAGAAAATAAAGTTTCCTGTCTTGGTCCAAAGTCCATTTGACCCACTGGAAAAATACAACCAATTTGGAAGGAGGCTTTTAGAGCAATTTGCATTATTTTTAGGAAAGATTATCTTAAAGCCAAGATTCTGAAAGACTCTTCAGAAGTCTAAAGCACCACTCGAGACCAAGTCACAAAAGCTTTCTGCAGACAAAATTCTCATTACAATCAGCAGGGGTTTGCTCTCCTAATGAATATTTGAGTGAACTGATTGGAGTGCTCAGCTTTGGAGGTGGTTGGAGCACGAGATCTTCTTGACTCGATGATTTCCCTGCAATACACAGCACTGATCTCCTGGAAAACAGCAATTGTGGCAGGGCTGAAAAGGCTGGAAATGGGTGAAGTTCTACCCAGAGGAGCTCTCTGAAGTACAAATCGTTCTTACTTCAATGACACCGCTCAAAGTTCCCATCAAATAAATGATCCAACTGTTCTAACTCCTTCAAATAATACAGACAGGCTGGAATTCTTACCCTCTTGTGCAAATAAACTCCGAGAAAAAGAGAAATTAAGGAGTTCTTGTCCTCTTAAATCTGCCTTGATTCACAGCAGGGTAAAGTCGACATCCGGAGCGGCACTAACGGGAGCTGAGCTCCAGTTTGCAATGACCAGATCCCACAGTGGGAGCTCTTCACTGCTCCTGGCACTCTCAGTGGATCACAACGTCCATCCCTGGGTTTTAATGACCAAAGGACAAACTGCAGCTGTCCAACAAAACCGTTTATGTTCCTGCACTGTGACCGTGTTCAGCAGGGTCTGAGGATGAGGGAAGAGATGAGGATCTGACTCCATGTTTCAGAAGGCTGATTTATTATTTTATGATATATATTACATTAAAATTATACTAAAATAATATAGAAGAAATAGAAGAAATAATAGAAGAAAAGGTCTCATCAGAAGGCTGGCTAAGAATAGAATAGCAAAGAATGATAACAAAAGTTTGTGGCTCAGACAGAGAGCCTGAGCCAGCTGGGCTGGGATTTGCCATTAATTAGAAACAACCACATGAGCCAATCACAGATGCACCTGTTGCATTCCACAGCAGCAGATAACCATTGTTTACATTTTGTTCCTGAGGCCTCTCAGCTTCTCAGGAGGAAAAATCCTAAGGAAAGGATTTTTCATAAAAGATGTCTGTGACACTGCACCGCCCAAAATCCTCGGCATGTAAAGAGACAGAACCAAACTCAGAGTTTTTATTGGTTCTACAAAGCACTGAACCAATTTAGGGAGATTTTAGGGGTTTTCAGACACGTGCTCTTCAGCAGTGGGACTTTGTGTCAGTCCACCCACTCCCAGTGTGAAAACTGGGATCAGACTCCAGAGGTTCCTAATGGGTTTTAACCCCACACAGACCCTGCGGGATGCTCCGTAGGCATCATCCCCCTCACCCCAATTCCTGCTGAGTGGTTTCAGCCCAGCACTCGGGAATTGGTCACCTCTCAACACAAAATGCCAGAGGAACTTCTCCATGGGATATTCCAAGTGGCACAGGGAGGTTTCTGAGTCTATCCCAGAGTTCCACAATCAGCCAGCTTTGCAACCAAATCCAATGCAAAATCCTTCTGTCTCCTCTCCCTCTCTTCATTCTTCTTCCCCATATTCCACTTTATATCCTGTTCTCCTACAGCAGTTTTTGTTGGGCTGTTTCATCAAGTGGATCATTAAAAGCAACATCTCTCTGATTACATTTATTTAGTTTTACTTATTTAAATAGGTTGCTTCTCCAGAAAGGTCACCTACTCTTATTTCTCCTTTTTTCCCCGAAGAAACAGAAAATATTTTAGTACATTCTTCTATTTAAACAAGCACAGTAGATTAATTACTGTATTTAGTCTCTGGAAAGCTTCTAAGTTCTGTCTAGCAGAAAGTGGCCATGAAATTTTCTAGTTTTTTCCCTGTAATTAGGCATAATAATTAGCACAATAATGCCCTTGTTAACATCCCTAATTATATGCAACTAGTGCATCAATAGCTCCTAGAAGGAAGCTGGTTACCTTTTCCCATCTCCTGTGGGCACAGCAAACCAGGATCCTGTGCTGAGCAAGGACAGGCTGCGGAGCCACAAATCAAACAGCAAAACTCCTCCGTCTAAAACAGCCCCAACATCAAAACCACTCCTTGGAGAAGTTGTAAAATAGCTCCCAGCCAGGCAAAAAAAAGTTCAATAAACCATCGACATCAAGAGCAGCACCAGGTTCTCCCAACACCCAAGTTTTGCCATTTGTTCTTTTGGACTCGTTAATCAGCTCTGGCCGCGGGTTGTGCCTCGGCTCTGACGGTCTCAACGCAGGCACCTCTTACATTTCCACATTTTCAGTGCGTCCTGCCCTATCACCAAGCTGCTCAGGTTAGCTCTGCTGGGAGGCTGGCTCCTTCCAGGAATAGAAATTAATTAATCAGTGTATTTTCCATCCCTGTGCCAGGAAAAACATCCCTGATTAAAACGCCGCGCCCGAGTTTTCGCAATCACGGCCGACACCGCTATTGATTAAATGGAAGCCTTGTGAGCACTTACTCATTTTAGAGGTGGATTTATTTCATTCTTCTCAAGCTGCTTTGTTTTAATTAAAGGGTGTATTCTAGACACACTATTATTATATATTGAGAACACCTCTGTAAGCCTAAACTCTCTTTGTGGGAAAAAAGAGTGCTTGTGGGTGATGGAAGCATTAATTCCCCAGTTCAGATCAGTCTAGAGAGCAGCATGCCTTGGAGGCAGTCACTGAAACTTGGTGTGGAAGCTCCAAATCCATCTACAACTCTGCTTCCAGACAGAAAAAAAGGCTTCAAACACGAGCAGTTGGGGCACCCCAAATAAATCCCACCCAGACTGCAAAGCTGGCAGTCTTGGCATCTTACTTGGCTGACATCACTTAAATGGAAATAAAGAAAGGAACAACCTTTTGGTCCCAGCCTCCATCAGCAGTCGTCCTCACACACTTGGTACACTCCAATTCCATGTTATCATTTCCACAGTCCACAGGATAGGACATCACACTTGCCCCTGGCACCTTTTCACATCTCACTGCTTTCTTTTGTATCTTTATGGAGACAAATGTTCACCAATTTCTTTGGAAAATATCAGATATTAATCCTCACACATTCCATTATAAGGAAATCATGCTAAATTAGCCCAATAATTACAAATTGTGAATTATCTGGTCAGGTCTGATAGATGAGAGCTTGAAGCACTCTTGACCTTAAAAACCTCATACATTTCTCAGTATTTTACTTGCAGTGCAATTGCATGGAATCCTCTGGGAAGAAGATTCTGATAAATGCACATTCTTTAGTTATTTTGCTAGTTTTTAACTTACCAAAACCACACAACTCTTCTCAAGATGTCTAGAACATTTTCAAACCTCCGTGTGCATAAATTAGTGGTGCTGCATGAGGCAGCCCTAATTTATGCACTCACTATGGACCCAATTAGTTCCCCTGTGCCAGAATGCCAAACACATTTCCTTAATAAAGCAGAACAGATCACATCTAATATTTATATAGAAGGCCAAGCTTTGACTGTTGTGTCACCAACTCCAGACTTTGAGAAAGGAACTCTGAATCAGCAGGGACACCTCTCACTATCCCAGGCTGCTCCAAGCCCTGTCCAGCCTGGCTTTGGGCACTGCCAGGGATCCAGGGGCAGCCACAGCTGCTCTGGGCACCCTGTGCCAGGGCCTCCCCACCTTAACAGGGCAGAATTCCTTCCCAAAATCCAATTTAAATCCCTCCCACATGATGAGGCTCTGTGATCTCACCCTCCTCCTGCCCAGAGCAGCCCCTTCCCCTCTGGGGCAGGAGGTGATAACCTGCTATCAGACAGCTGTCAGGGACTCAATATCTAGATTATTCTCTTGTTAATATTTTGCTGTCTCCCAGCCCAGCTGGTTTGGTGAAGGTTGAGCCATGCCTGAGTGCTCACAAGCTGAGGCTCCACCAAGAGAGCTGAGAGTGACGTGGGGAACTGAGAGAAAACAGCCCAAAACTGCTGAGGACGTTTGTGCTGTGGATGTTTCTCACTCATGCAGGGAAACAGAAACCCTGCCAGACATCTCCCTGCTGTGGTGGTTCTGCTTCAAGCCCACTCTCTGCATGTAGAACCTACTTGAGGCATCTCCCATGCATTTATTTGGTCAAGTTTTGGCCGCCCCAGGTGCCAAGAGCATCACAGAAAGCACCAGGGACCACATCAAGGTGGTCAAATCCTGGGAAGGTTTAACTGTGCTGAGGCTTGCACAGTGAAATCTCAACCAAAATACTGACTTAAAGCAGTGCTGTGTAGATAGCCAAGACCTTCAGTGTAAAGCAGTCTGTGAAGTGGACCATAAACTGATAAAGAAATCAAGGGAAATGGGGAACTGCTTCCCTGCATCCTCTGTGAGAAGAGTAATTTAAGATACTGCTGTCCCACAGGAAATATGCTTACAGGGGCTCTGAGCAAAGCCATGTCTGATGTACAGTGACAGGATGAAGTGCACTAAGTCACTTCACATGGCAAGCAAACCATTTTTCACCTTTCAGACATTCGTTTCAAGCAGATTAATCAAAATGAGCCATTTTGATTTTCATGGGTACCTAAATTAGTTTAACTCTTTTATCAAACAACCTCTATTCGAGACTCTAATAATAAGTTAAATTCATATAAAAATTTTAAAGCAGAATAACAAAAAAATAATATTTTTATAGCTCTAATGAGAATCTTATACCACCAAAAATTGTGTAAAACAATACACCTGCCATAGAGTTGCTCCAGTGAGTGCTCACATTTTGCATCCCACAAATCCCTTCCAGCCCCAAATAACACAAAACCCTGGATAAAAACCACACATATTTTTGCTCAGGTGTGTTTAGGTTTAAGTGTACAACTCTGCAATGAAGTTTGGCATTCTTTAAGCAGAGGGCAGTATTACATCAGGAAATGGTTATTAAAGTTACCTGCTCCACAGCATGTGAGATTACAGCACTGCCATTGAGCAGACATATTCCAGGTAACTGATTTTATGGATATATAAAGTTTCTGAAGCTACAGCTATATTCAATTATGACAGAAAATTATAGACAGGAGAGCACTGCAGCCTCCTCCTACACTTTGCTAAGAATAAAAACCCTTCTTGGCAATGCATTGTTTCACTTTGACCAAGTCCCTTCAGTCTCAGAGGGTTTACCCTTCTCTCTTCAAATTAGCAGCTCATGAAATAGAAATGTACCAGCAACTCTGTCCATTCATCCTTTAAATCCACATGTTCTGCCATCCCTCCAGGACCTGGCACTGCAATCCTCTAACAGGAGCAACTCCTCTGAGCATCCTTTGGTGCTCTGCTCCTTTTGGCTCCTGCAATCCCCAACCCTGCTGCTGCTGCCCCTCGGAATGGCAAAGTGGGAGCTGCAAACCCAGCCAGGAGACGAAATTCTCTTCAGCCTTAGAACTTTCCCTCCTGCTTTGACATTTGTGTAACATTCAGAGGCCTCTTGCTCACACAGAGATGTTCCTCATCTCCAGCCAAGCACTTCAGATGGGAAGAATTATCTATTCCTCACTGACATCTTCCACTAAATGGAACATTTAATTAATTTGGTCCTAGGCCAGTCTGATCTCTTCTGCTCGCACGGAGACGAGCACAACTTGCAACTCTCTGGCACCGCTTCTCCTCCTCCTCCTCCCCCTCAAAAGGAACTTTAGTTGTTTACAGAATAGATACAAGAAAAGCCAAGCTGGTACAGTGACACATCATTAGTTAAAAATACACCACAGCATAAAGAGCTTTAGTGCCGAGAGCGCGTCGGAATGCAGAATTACACGAAAATGGCTTAGGAAGGAAAATGAAAGTCATCTGGAAAGTGGTGATTTTTCCTGCTACAGGCTGGAACAGAACAAAAAAGACTGCAAGCACTTTGTGTTATTGCAGAAAGCCAACTTTAGCACAATTAACCAAGTTGAAAAAACGGTATAAAGGGTTGTAAAAATACTTGGAATGTATTACCATCTCTAACATGCAGATGGTAAACAGAGGCTGTGAGGAGAGGAGGGGAGAGGTCTCAAAACTCAAAGTGCAGGACCCTGGCCAGAGGCAGCATAACCAGCAGAGAGAATTGTGATTTGCAGCAAGTTGCAGCAAGCTCTAAAGACAGAGAGGTGGAAATGCAGCAGAGATGAGAGGAGCTCCTGGGCAGACTCCTGAGCAAAGCCCAGAGCCAGCGAGCCCCACAATGAGCTGGGACTGCACAGGGAGCCAGGCTGAGCTCAGCTCCACAGCTCAGCCCCACAATGAGCTGGGACTGCACAGGGAGCCAGGCTGAGCTCAGCTCCACAGCTCAGCCCCACAATGAGCTGGGACTGCACAGAGCACAGCACAGGGAGCCAGGCTGAGCTCAGCTCCACAGCTCAGCTCAAACCCACAGCAAAGCCCAGAGCTCTCTGTGAGACAGAGCTCAGCTCCTGCCTGAAGCTGATGGTGATGCTGCCTCATGGCCCTGAGCTGCTGGGAGCTCAGAGAGAGCCCAGGTTCACATCTCAGAACGCAAACATGGCCAGAGACCCTCTGAAATAAACCACCTACAGCTTGGTTTGAAACAGAGCTCAGACTAAAATAATTAATTCAAAACCAGCAGGTGAAATGTCATCAGGTGCCAGCATCTGTACAACACCTGCAGAATGGTTTGGGTTGGAAGGGACCTTAAATCCCATCCAGTGCCAGCCCTGCCATGGGCAGAGACACTTTCTACTGTGTTAACCCAGCCTTGGGCACTGCCAAGGATGCAGGAGCAGCCACATTTCCTCTGTGCCAGGGCCTCACCATCCTCACAGAGAAGGATTTCTCCCTAATTGACCAATCTTCCACCCACTGACATGAGAGTGAGCAGCCCCAAGCACACCCAAGGCATTGGGAATGCTGGAAAGCTGAAGATCAGAAAAGATGTTGATGCATAAAAGGAAATTATGAACAGAATATTCCTGTAGCTGTACCAAAAGGAATCACCAATATGAGATTGTCAATAGTGGGGGCTGGAGTTCCAGGGTGTAACACAGCACAGCCCACTGCAGCTTCAGGGCTGCCAAAGAAGTCACCAAGAAAAAGTGAAAGAGATGCTCTGGTGACATTTTAAAGGGGGGAAAAACAGAGGTAACTCTAATCATCATGCTCTGATGAGGTGTTTTAATTCTAGGAAAACAGACTGTGGCAAAACCTAAATAAAAACAAAGAGAATCAGGACACATCTGTTCAGCATGAAACATTTTTTTCCCCCCCAGTCTGCTTCCTATGGAAGAAAAAAAGACTTCAAGGACTGTGCTGAGGATAAGATCTCCTGTATCAAAGCAGGTGATACAGTGGAGTTGTGATAATTCTTGTGGAATGAGAGGAACGAAGATTAAGAGGAAAATGAGGAAATAAGAGATCTTTGAACTGCTTTGAAGTAGGGCACCAAAAAGCTGCTCCAAATTCCCATTAACTTCAGCAGTGCATGAAATGCAGTTTACTGCCTGCATGGCTCCATGTTCTGGAAATTCCAACAGTGGGCAGTTAAACCCTGGAAATGCACAGACCACAGGCAGGGACAGCAGCACAGCTCTGCACACTCAGAGCTGGCACAGAGTCAGCAGTACAAGGGGAAACACAGATCTCATAGGAACAGGGAAGAACTGATGGCCAGGAGGTTTTGGTGTGAGGAGGGATGAAAATAGTGGCTGTGAGACTGAAGTGATAACTCCTGAAAGATTCACAAGTGGTGAGGGAGCTGAAGTGGTGGGAAAAGAGCAGAAGGAATTACAGCCTGGAGACAAAAAGTGAGTCAGATTCCAGCTCCTCCTTTGTGCCACATGGTGTATTGAGGACAGCTGCCACTCAATAAAACCTAAAATAACTTTTTACTAGAAATCTTTGAGCAGGGCAGTTGCTCTACTTCACCTCTACAGATCCCTTCCAAGTCAAACAAAAACCACCAGAATCTGCAACATGGTACAGGCAGATCAATCATTTAAAAAGAGTATTAAGAGAAATCAAACAAAATATGTATTTGCAAGTAAGGAGATAAAGATGTTGTTCTTAAAATGGTATAAACAGGAACAATGATCAATTTGAATGAATCAAACAAACCAAAACCATCTTGTTTTCCTTCTCAATAAAGACAACTGTGAACCTGAAAAACCAAGATCCAAAATCAAAGGAAAAAGTTCAAAACTGACCCTAAGGAATATTTCTCCTCCCTTCAGTTGGCAGATGGATCCTTTGAAGCAAGGAATCCATTTGCCAAATACTTCTAGGGGATCAAGGGATGCAAATATTCACCAACATAAAGACAGAGAAAGCAGGGAAGCATTTCTTGAGTGACACACACTCCAACACCTTTATGCAGAATCACATCTATAACATTTTTATTGTAACTAAAAGGGTGACAAAATCAGTTCTAGCAAAGATTAGACAGAATATTTTAAGCTGCAGAGATTAATCTGAATTATAGATTTCCTGAAGAACCTTTGTTTCTGTTTGAGTCGTTTATTTAGAGGCATCAAATCTTTTAAAAAAGGAGCAGTAAAATCAAAGTGTTCCACAGTGAGCCACGAGGGGTTGGCAGCATCAGGTGTTTCATCCAGACTTTGCTTTGGGGTTTCTTAATTTCTCAGTCTCACAGAATCCCAGACTGCTTTGGGTTGGGAGGGACCTCAAAGCTCACCCAGTTCCACCCCTGGCATCTTCCACTGTCCCAGATTGCTCCAAGCCCTGTCCAGCCTGGCCTGGAACCTGAGCAAAGACTTTAAAGCCACTGGTGGAATATCAAACTTGGCAGCAATAATTCCATGTGCCACAATTCCAGCACTAAACCAAACCTTTGTGTTTGCCAATTTAGCTTTTTCTTTTTTGCCTTATGAGGCTGTGGGTTAAAAGGGGCACGAGAGATGCACATTCAGTACACCTCATTTCCGTCTGTAAAGTAAATGTTTAATATTCCAGGAGTCGGAAATTAATTTCCTAAATGTTAATTGATGCTATTTCAAATCGCTGAGGGCACATTGAAGGCATTTCAAATGATTAACACAAGATTTGATGGCAAAGGAGCCATTTCAGTAATGGGCAGAGCCACAGCCATCCCTCCTGTCCCACCTGCAGCAAGAAACACTCACTGAAAACCCAGTGAAATGGGGGAATGTCATCTGACTAAAATCCAACCACCTCCAGCCTGATTCTGTGTCCTTCACTTGAGGACAGAGCTGCTTTTAGGGCTGTTTTGGGGTTTTTTTGGATTTCCACTGAGGACATCACTGATGACACAAGTAGAGACTCTTCAAGCCATTCAGCCCTTCACAAGCACATCATTAAATAACCAAAATTATTAAATAATCCAAATATTGAATTAAATAATCCAAACTGAAACACCATAAACCCCCCAAGCTGATTTGCAGCCCCTCATCCCGAGCACCATTCCCACAGGGCGCTCCTCTCCCAGCCTGCAGGACAAACTCCACCTCTGGCCTGGGATAATCCATGGAGAAGTGTCAGGGGCTGAGGAGTGAGCAGCAATCCAGCCTGGGAGGCGAGCAGGGGTGAACACATCACTCTGGCAGGGGATGGGGGCTCTCCTGCTGCAGCACAGCCACTCCAGCATTTGTCAGGAGCTCTGCACTCACTTAAGCACCCCTGGAGGCACAGCCACCACCAGCTCAGGGATGACTGATTCTCCATCCCCAGCAGCAAATCCCACTGTGATTTTAATTGAATTCCAGCAGCCATTTTATTTTATTTTTTTTTTCTCCACACACAGCCTCTCCACTCTCTATTTCCTCCTTGCTCCCAGTGATTCAGCAGTTTATTCCTCACTACACTAATCCCTCCATAAGACAGTTTCTCATCCCTTTCAAGCAGTGCTCATGACAGCAGTTGTCCATATCACTGGTGTTTGGGGGTCTTTTTTTTCCTATTAAATAGGAATTTATCTCAGACACACTTTGGCTTTCAGGCTGCACCACTTTTCCAGCCATGAGCATCATGAGTCCTCACACTGTGCTCATCCAGTCTCTCAGCTGAGCTGATGACAGCGTTGCAGGAATTAAAAAAGGAGACAGAAAAATGGAAATCTGGAGCCCAGAGGATCACAAACAGGCAGTGACACCTGGGACCTAAACCAGCTGTGAAATGTTCTTCAGAATACCTGGAAAATACATGTTTGCTATTTACAGGGGACTCCACTGACCTGCCAGCTGCCTGTTTGAATCACTCACCTAACAGGGGCAGAAATTCAGTTAATAGGAGAAAAAAAATAGGGAAAACAAACCTAAAAGGTGCAGAAATTCAGTTAATAGGGGAAAAAAATAGGGAAAACAAACTGGCAGGACCCAGCTGTGCCAGAACTCCCAGCAACTCCTATCATTCAATAACACCTTGGAATCCAGGCTGACCCATCTTGACCCAGCTATTTAGGCAGAGGCTCAAAACTCAGTCCAGTGACTCTTTGTAGTAGTAATGAGCAGTTTAAAACCACCATAATTGCTTCTGACCATAATCATCCAACAGCCATGAGCTGTTTATCTGAGAAAAATTAATCCTCAAAGGGTGACCCTCATGTCCACAACGTGTTCTCAGTCATGGAGTGATTGATAAGTTATTCCAAGCCAGTCCACAGCACCACTGGTAGTGGCATTTTATCATCAAAGCTCCTTTGCCCTTAATCAAAGGCTAATTCAACATGAAATCCTTAGATATGGGCTGCACCACAAGATAAAGTTAGCAACCTTGAAAAGGCTGGGAAATGGCAATTTGCACACACAAACACAAGATTGAGAGCTCCCATCATAACCTGCCTCATCAATCACCAGCTGCAGTGGCTTTAGCAGGACTATTTCCAGAGTATATTAAACTTCACCACATCTTAACCTTCTTGTAAGGCCACAATAATCTCTTTTATAATATCAAACAAGTGCAGAAGGGCAGACTTGCTTTGTGCCAAAGTATGCCTTGTGTCAGATTTCAGATTTAACAGCCTTGCTGCCTTCCCAGACGTTCCTTGGTGCCATTTCAGCCCCATATTCCCACTCAGGGAGCACAGACAACACATCTACACAAATTCTGAAAGGAAATACTCTGAATGCTGGAATGAGGCACATCCCTTGAGCTATAGTGATTACCTGTGCTTCCAAAATCTCTTTGCAAGGGAAAGATCTGGCCAGGCCCCTGTGACTGAACTCAAATTTATCCTAAGCTTTGTCCCGGTATTTCTCATTATCTTAGGGTGAAAAGTCAAGTCATGAGGACTCCATCTTAACTATTACTCAAGTTAAAAAACCAAAACAAATATGCCAAATCTCAAGCAAGATGCAGACTCTGCAGTAACAGATTACAATCAGGGTTGTATCAAAAAACTACAAAGTCAGGATGCTCTCTCCCAGCCCATCCTCTAAAAACACAACTTAAGCCACCCTAAAGTGGCAGTTTTGGTGGTTCAGTTTATTAAATTACTTCAGAACAACTGACTGTTTTAAGTTTTGGGGGGTTTTGGGTGGCACAAGGAACCCAAGTGATAAGGGCAGAGGGAAGCAGCCAAGGGAAGGGAGGGCAGAGAGGCACAGAAGGAGAAAAGCAGGAGAAGGGAACCAGGCTGGAAACAGGAGATAATGAAGAGGAAAAGAAAGGACACAGCAGATTTTCAGAGGATTAGGGAGAGCAGGAGGATGTGGTGGCAGCCACATCTGACAGTGAGGAGCCAGGGCAGGAGGAGAATTCAGGACCCTGGGAAGCAGAAGGATGCCTGGAGATCACAAACAACCCTGGTCTTTGAAGGGGGGATGTAAGAATTGCATGTTGGAGGCAGTTCAGTGTCCATCCAAGCAATCCTCTTCCACACTGACCCCCAGCACTGGCAGCTGAGCCAAGAGCTGCCAGACACAAACAGTCACACACCAGCAAAGGGGAAGCTGCCCGTGGACAAAACCAGCCCCAATCTTGTCAAACCATGCCCTAAAACCAGACTCTGCCCACCAGAAATCTCTTTTTTCAGAGCATTCAGTTTTAGGACATTTCTCCAGCACAACTGTGCATTGTCTGCTGGTAATAATTCTAATTAAATGTACACTCTGAGCCTGGTTGTGGGATACAAAGCACAGATGCTACAAACTCTAAGAGGACTGCTGGCCTGTCACTGTTTTAATTAGCTTGACAGGTAATCAAGTAGAATTTTGTAATTATACCACTGCAAAGCACAAATGTTTCCTTTCAAATCCCTTCTCCTGGAGCCCCTTTGGTCAAGCACAGGCAGTTGTGAGCCACAAGACCAGAAGCAAAACTCAAACTTGGCTTCCTCAGGGCCTGGCTTTGACTCAGCAAGGCTCATGTGCTGCTGAGGAACGTGGGAGAGAAACTCCTGCCCTCCCCAGAGGTGAAATATGTACAAAAGCTGAATCTGCAGTCCCCAAATGTGTCATTTTGTCAAGTACAGCAGAGTGTGTGACCACTTTTCCCTAAACACCACACTGTGCTTGTTCCTTGAGGGCACAGCCCTGGATCCCAAGCCCACTGGGGCAGGGGCAGACTTTGGGCACACAAAATTCACTTTTTGGGGTATCTCAGCAGCTTGGGTGACACTGCTGTTCCCACTCCCCACACAAGAACCAAATTCTGCCTTGTGGGGCCATTCCCAGACCCAAACACCCCACAGGGCACTGCTGACCTTCCAATGGCTCACATTCACCAAGGGCTTCCCCATATCAGCTTTTATTTCAAATACCCCTTCACTCCCCATGCCACTGATGCCTTTTGGGCTACCTAAAAACAGAGGTCAGACAGAATTAAGGCAATAAAAAGCTGTTCTATTTATTGAAGGGCTCAATTTTGGGCAGACACCCAAAAATGGATGATGGGTCAGGGTTTGCACTCTTTTGTAAGTTTGGTCCATTTGCATTTTGGGGGTGAATCTGCCAATTCCAGCTTCAGGTAATGGAGTCATTGACCCCAAGTTTGCTCCCCCAAGTCACTTTTGTTCCCATCTCTGGCCCTGAGGCAGTGAGGTGTCCTTGACTGCCAGGCCTGGAGAGGAATTGTTGTGTCTGCCCCAAATGGGGAAGCAGCAGCTCACACTGAGTGTGGAGTGTGGAGTTACACACTGAAGAACTGCAGGGTTACAAACAGATGGAAAATAGAAAAGCTGAAATCCTGAGGCATCCCCAGAATGGAGGCATTGAACCCAAATTCCAGTCACATCCTCACTAATGAGGAGTGTTTACCCAAGAGTTAAAGGCTCTGTAAACAGAAAGCAATTTCCATCCTCCTGCCTGGGCTGGTGTCAGCATTTGCAAACCATTACCAGCGTGCCCAGAACTGTCTGCTCCAGTCCTCCACACTCCCTATCAAACTGGCAGTTAAGGATTTGGAATGCAGAACACAAGGCTGCAGCCTAAAAATAATATCCTGAGATTTGATCCTGCACTTCTTATTCAGGCTCAATTAATCAAGGTTGCCTAACTCTTCAGAAGTACTTTTCATCAGCAGATTGAAAACACTTCCCACGTGAAATGGGGATCAGCATCTCCTTTCTACTGTGGGGAACCTGAAAATGAGATTTCACCTGGGAAGGAGCTCTGAGGCTAATTTAGGAGTACTGTCCAAAGGGATGAGGAGTCCATTATTCAAAGATATCTTTTATATTAAGAAATAAGCTTTTCCTTTCAGACCACTAGAAAGACTAGAAAGTGATCTATCACAGGATTTATCATGCTGTCTTTGAAAACCTCACACCAAGAGAGCACATTCCAAAAGAGCCAGGCTGAATGAGAATATTTACTTGATCTCCATCTTCAGATTTCATTGTGAACACCCCCCAGGACTAAGGAGAAACTCCCAAGAATTAAGAAATTAAATATTTTTGTCAGAAACCATCTGCAGTCTCTCGGAACAGATACAGTAATAACATCTAAAAATAAGACAACATTCATTTTTCAAATGATTGTAAGCTCTGAAAACATCTTGTTCTCCTTTGGAAACAACATCATTCAGACTTAAAAGCATGTTGGAAAAAAACCCCTCCAGATAATTTCAGGGTCTGTAGAACAAAACTCACCTCTCCACTAACAAGATTGATTCCCTTTGACATTCAAACTGAGAGGCCATTAAGAAAATTTGAGTTTCAGAAACACCACAGGTTTTTTTGACTAATTCAATTGCAGAGTCAATCATTCAATGATTAATTAAACACCAATTTTGAAAATCTCTTGACAAGAACAGTAAGAGCCTAACCAGAAAAAAAAACCCTCTGAAACATTATTGATAACAAGATATCAATATCCTTTTGAAAAAGAGTCACTCTACAGCTTCCATACATCCTGTTAAATATATATAATTTACAGTTCCCCATTTATAATAATGGCTGAATGCAAATTGTTCCAGATTTTCCATAAACTTTGCAATGTAGAATTACATAAATGCAACATATACACTTAAATGCAGATTTACATATTATTTTTAAAAAAGCAATCAAAACCCCCTGTCAGGGCACAGAGAAACTCCAGGACAAATTCTTTAAAACACAAACAACACAAAGGAGATTCTGACATTCAATGCAACGATGTTAAGAATAAAGAGAAATTAACACCAACACATCAGAATTAGCATTAAACAATTCTTACCTTCTCCAGTGCATGATATGTAGCCTTCAGTCAAATTTCCAATACCTGAAAGAAGAAAATCAAACGGAATGTTGGTTATGCTGATATTTTAAGACACTAAATTAATTCTTGTTACTGTCAATTTGTTTTGCAGGCAGAGAGGCTGTCTTGGATGAGTTTTATTTGCTGTTTTCAAAGTGCCACGAGACAACAGCAGGAACCTGCTCAGATCCTTCAGCTCCCCCCAGCCCACGAGGTCTCTTCTCCAAAACCCCCAGCCCCTGCCCTGGGGTTCAACCTTCCCACCTGGAATGACTCAAACCTTAATTTTCCACCTCTGATTTCACAAAAGGCTGAAACTCTTCCCCTGATAACTCAGCTGACAACAAACCACCCTAAATCCCACAGAAAGAGGCTGAAGCAGAGCCATTTCCCATTAGATCATCCAAACCACATGCTAATAAAATTTGAAAAAAATCAGGAAAAAAACAGGAAACTTATCCAACACATGATTTAAACCTAAAGCTTCACATGTTTGGTAGCTAGGTACAGGTCACACAGAGAACATATGGCAAATGGAGATGATGTTTATGAAACTAGAATTCAGTGGGCACCAGAAATGCAGCAAAAATCATATATTATAAGGAAATAGGAGCTTTTTTTTTTTTTTGCACTATCAACACATCCCAGATAGGAGAGGCAGAAAAAGAAGCCTGACATTTTGCCTGAAGATAAGCACCCATTTCCTGGGTTGTAGCTTAAATTCCAATTTGATATGAGGAAATCACAGTCAGAGGAGAGCCCTGCTCCTGTAATGGGGTTGCTACTGAGGTCCCTGAGAATTAGAGAGTGAGAAGAAATTCCTCCCTGGGAGGGTGGGGAGGGGCTGGGATGGAATTCCCAGAGGAACTGTGGCCGCCCCTGGATCCCTGGCAGTGCCCAAGGCCAGGCTGGACATTGGGGCTTGAAGCCCATGGTGTCCCTGCCATGGCAGGTGTGGCACTGGGTGGGATTTAAAATCCTGGGATTCTATGGATCTAAAAGCTGCCACACCCCATTCTGCACTGGGGAATTGCATCCCTGGCAGCCTAAAGGGATATTCTGCCTTCATTTACCATGGATGCACCACTCCCACCCACCAGCAGCTTCCAGCAAGGACCTGGCCTGACATCTCCCAGCCTGAGAGCTCCTCTCATGGACCAGCAGCTGGCACAGCTCGATTTTCCACCTGGACTGTCAGAGTTCAGGACATCCCTCTGGCTGTCCTGGACTGCCAGGACCCTCCAGGGGGCTCAGAGACCCTGGCACAGAGCCTGAGACCCCTGTGACTTTGATTATGACCCATGGAAAAAGTTACCAAGCCACGAAAGTATAAGCAGAATAATATTCAGTTTGTCATGGGGTGAAAAAACAGATTTTTGGGGTTTTTAGAATGGGGGTTCAGGGAGCACGATGGAGGGATCTGGGCATGTCCTGTCTCTCCCCTTCTTCTTCTTGGCCTCCATCTTCTGCTGTGATGGTGGCACTTTTAGATTGGTTTAGAGTAGAAGCTCACTGTCTAACACAGGTGATAGGTATTGGGAAGTAATTGTAAATATTGTACATGTCGTTTTTAGTATAAAAAGATAATGCTGCCCCAGGGAGCAGGCAGAGTGCCTTAGGCTGTCCTGCTGAGCAGACCTTGGCTGGACAGGAGAAAGAATTTTATAGATAAGATACAAAAAACAACCTTAAGACCAAAAACTGAAGAGCTCTGACTCCTTCTTTGAGCACCAGGCTGGGAAAAGAGACTTTCTAACACATCTCAAAGTCACTCTGAGCACCTAAAGCCCAGAGACTGAATTTCCTGGAGGGAAGAGCTCTCTCCCAGCCCAGGAGAGCTGGAGGGGAACAGGTGGGATGCAGCTCCAGCCCTGGGTCTGGGAAAGCTCTTCCATGAGGAACAGGCTGGAGGCAGGCAGAGCCAGATGGAGCCCACCAAAGTGAGCACAGCGCCGCGGAGAGCGGGGAAATATTTGACATTCAGAGCTTTGCTAATTAGACGTGGAGAAGAAACGAAAGGTTTTGTACCAATCAAAATATTACTCTGTTTACTCTAACTGTTCAACTTATCACTTCACTCAGGCAAAGTTTGGGAGAACAACTCACACGAGTTAAGCAGCTCCACCACCAACGTCGCTGCGTATTTTTAGACGCGACAAAGCCGTGGCTGCTGAAACAAAGCAAAAAAAACCCCAAAACCCTGCAGTTTTGGCTTAGCCAAGCCTGGTCTGCTCAGTACAGCGAGATTTGGAGCCCACCAGGCTCCCAGACACCCCTGAACCCCGTGGGCACAAGAGGTGTCTCACAGAACACCTGCACACCCACGCCCAGAGCTGCACCTCACCACGCTCTGGGCTTTTGTTTCTCCGTCCCTGTCACGCCTGCGTGCAGAACTGAGCTCGGGTGGCTTTTTTTGGAGCTGACGTGGGAGACTCTGGATGAAATCTTGGTTTTTCTCTTCCCCCACGCCCCCCCAGTCAGTGCAGTTACTACAAAGCTCACAATTGCTTTCTCCTGCTGGAGCTGCTCGCGTTGGGTGGAGCACAAAGCTCCTCTCCCATCTGCCCATCCAGCACTTTGGATACTTCATCATTTTGGGTCAGAAGGAGCAGGTGACTGGTTGAAAAACCTCTGCATTCTGATTCTGTCTGCTTAGCAGCTCAAGCCAGCAGCACACAACCACTCAAACCCTTCAGAAACTGCAGGTTCCAACAACAGGAACACTTCCATGGACAATTTCTTGAAACACTCTGCCTTGGCAGAGAGATGTTGACTCAAACCAGGGAGGAGGCACATTCAGAATATTCTGTTTTCAGCACAGGATTTCATCCTCCATGAATTGTAAATACTCCTGATAAAAAACCTGCAGATCTGGTGCTCAGGTGGTGACCTGGCAGTGCTGGGTTGATGTCTGAGCTCCTCTCAGAGGGCTTTTCCCACCTTTAAAATTCTGTGTTGGAGATGGTGATTAAATTAATTGTATATTATCCTCACCAGCAGCACTGAACCTGAACTTCCAGGCTGGAAAACCTACAGCTTTTCAATTATAATCCCAGCAAACATCAGCAATGCCCAAGCAATTCTGCTAAATAATAAAGAAACCTCCCCTAGCCTGGAGGGTTTGGCCAGGAATTCAAACCCACACCTTCACCCCAGGTAAAAAACAACCTGGAACAGGAACTGGGGGGCACAGACTGTGCTCCCTCCCTCGGGTGACACTATGGAAGACAGCACACTAAAATCTGAATTTAGCAGGTTCAGTATTTTCTGCATCCCTTGTCAACAGAAGGCTTTGAAAAAAATCCTTCAGAACACGGAGAGGAAGTTGTCTCCAAAGGAAAAGGCAACAACACTCTTTTAGTGCAGCTCCCCAGTCACCACTGCAGTCGTTCTTGAAGCTGTAACTTCCAAAAAAACCTAAGAAACTCAGTTTTGTGCAAGCCTCATTTCATGTAAAGGAACAGCACATCCTTCAAGAGGGGGAAAAAAACGACTTAAGGAGAGAAAATAAAAATAGAGAGGATTCATTTCACAGTAATACTGTGTCTTTGCACAGAAAAATTCCACTGTTTTTTGTGGAGGCAGTTCTTTGGGAGCTGGCAAGAGGGAGCACTGATGAGAGCCTGCAGAAGTGCTGATCCCTCAGCTGCTGCCAGCAGAAATCCATACATTGCACTGAGTTCCTATTGACACACACTCGTGCAGAGGGGGCTGGAAGCAGCACTCCCAGAGAAACCTGAGGGCATTTCCCACCTGGAGGTTTTTTAGCATCATCTGCAGATCCTGCCACTGCTAATGAATCCTTCTCAGAGCACCTGGAGCCCAGGGAAGGAAGGAAGGGGTGCTGGGGTTTCCCTGGGCAAGGAAACAAAGTCTGGCCCAGGACTGGGACATTACAGAGCACCAGGCTGGGATTCCTCACCCCAAAATTCTCCCTGGCTCACTGTAAGCACACAGCAAATCCTTTGCTGATTATTTTTATCTTTTTCCTGTCCCTGTTGTGGGTTTAGGTTTATGGAATCAGCCTCCTCTGGCACTGTTTTGCATCGCCTGCCAACCCATAGATTTGTCCTGTCTTCCAAACCCTGTTTTAAGCCAAGATTAAATAAAACAATGAGATTTTGCATCTCTGCTTCACTCCAGTCTCAAACTACACACTCCAGGAGCCCTCAGACTGCAGATTTGTCTTTACCTCAAGCCCCCTGTACACTGCAAAGAGCTTTTCCTGCTCCTGTTCTCTAACATGAGCTTCCAAGCCTTCCTCACAATATTCCTGTCAGGCTAAAGGAATATGAGAACCACAATCCTGAGGACAATGGGCTCATTAATAAATGCTAATAAATAATCCAGTGCACCTGAACTTGCTCTTGCTTCTCTTCATCTCCAGCAGCCCTTAAGAGTAAATCTGCTCTGTTCCACCCCTGTTCCTGCTCCAAGAGGACTTTCCTTGGATAAAATCCATGCCCAGCCAGCTCTGCCCCAGTTCTGCCTGTGCTGCTTCTCCAAACAAAGCCAGAGGATGTGAACTCTGAATTTTCACCACCTGGATCAGCATCACCCCCAGCCCTTCTTCCCTGGCCTTCCTCCACTGGATTGATTGTGGGAGCTCAAAGGAGCAGACAGAGTTTTCTGGAGCTGAAATATAAATCCCATGTGCAGAAGCATTTCCTGTGCATTTAGACACTGTTTAGTGAGTCAGCCAAAATCATTCTGCAAGTGTCATCCATCTCCTGGAGGAAAAGCTCCAGCAGCCTCATCCCAGCACAGCTCTCCCAGGGTTCCACTCCCCAGCAAAATGCTGTCAGAATACAGAGCTCATGTGATTTATTCTAACTAAAAAAATGTGCAAAAAAAAAAATTCAAACTCTTATTTGGTCTCATCAAGTGGGGATGAGCATTACAAATTTATATTGGGTTTTCAGGCTTTACAATTCCATTTGTTGGCTGTCATTTGCTTCACAAATGAACAGAACACTGAGATTGCTCTGATAAATACAGGCACTACAATTGTTTGGAGAGATTATTATCAATATGCAGCCATGCAGGTCAAAGGGATTCACCAGCTGATTCCTCAATTGAACTTGTAAGGTGCATAACCCTTAAAATTGGCTCTACTGCTTAAAATGGGATTTTCTACTCCATCAAAAAAAACTTTTACTGACAGTAAAAAATCTTTCAGTGACTGCACAGAGCAGAAGCTCCTGTTTGAAGGATGCTCTCCCAAAGCTGTTTTCCCACAGGGATTCTGGTGGAGAGCCCATGGATCAGGAAAAATCCCAGGAGAACTCCAGGAGCTGCACTCGGAGGGGATGATGTGTTCATCACCTTCCTACTTGAAATGCAAAGTAATGACACAAATTAAATTGGTTTTCCTTGTCTGAGTGATGCCTCTGTCTCTCCAAACTGCTGATTAAGAGATCCTCCTCTCATTTGCATGGAGCCCATCAGCTCCCCAGAGGTTACTGCAGCTGAACCTGCCAGGCTTTGGTGACACAAAGGGACAATTCTGACACAGCTGAACCTGCCAGGCTTTGGTGACACAAAGGGACAACTCTGACACAGCTGAAGCTGCCAGGCTTTGGTGACACAAAGGGACAATTCTGACACAGCTGAACCTGCCAGGCTTTGGTGACACAAAGGGACAGTTCTGACACAGCTGAAGCTGCCAGGCTTTGGTGACACAAAGGGACAATTCTGACATGGTCACAGTTTGGGCTTGTGGCTTTTCCCTACCCACATGAAACATCTTCATTTCACTCTCCAAGCAGCACAAGGGGATGGGTTTCACCAGCTCCTCATAAGGAAACAACCACATTCCAGTCACCATCACCATAAAGTGCAGGTTAATAATCTTAATTTTAATGAGACGTCAGCAGAGCTGCTCTAAATCTGTGCAAGACCCAACCTCACTCCCTGTCCTCAGGAGCTGAGGCTGTGTGAGCTCCCCAACTCATGCTCTGAGACAATTCCACCACACCTCGACAAAAAACTGATGGGATCTTGTCAAACTTCTGGATTTCTGCACTTTCTACAGGGCCAAAGCCTGTCTTCAGAGCAGGAGAGCCCAAAGTCACATCCTGGCATGAGAGCACAACTCAACCAGCTACACCTGCCAGGGCACCACCAGCTCCCCTTGATTCCTCATTCCCATCACTCCATTGCATTAAATGTTTTCTTGCTGGGATTGCAGTGCCAGAAACAAAAACTGGGAGTGATCAGAAACCTCTGTAATCACCTGCAACCATTACAAAGCACCAAACAGCAAAGGTTCTGATAAAAAAAACCAAATCAGGCACTGAGTAATGAATGTCTACACCACACATCATAACCTGCAGCCCTGAGAGCTCATTTCCCAGGTTTGACCATTGGTTTTTCATCTGAGGTGACAACTCAGTGCTTGTTTACCCAGCTAAGGTGTGCACTCCCAGATTGCTGCAAACAAAGGCATTAAATATTTCCTGCTAATCCAGCATCTCCAACTTGGAGCAGAAGCATCTCCCAGCGCTCAGCTGTGAGGTTTTCATGACCTTCTGTGGTGAGGAATCATCTTGTGCAGGGAGATGAAATGGATGCACGCCCACAGCCTCTCCTCGCTGCAGCTCCAGCGCCATTAAATTGTTTGTTTTGCTCCTTCTTAATTTGTTCCCTGTCCTTGCAAACCCCAAGACATTTCAGATCGCCCACACCCTCCCTCAGCACCGTGTTCTCCAGAAAAACAAGGTCTCCTGCCTTCCAAGCTGCTGCCTTTGAAGAATTGCTGAGAAGCTGCACAAGTAGGTCGGGCAGTGCAGAGGCACAGGAGGCTACAGAGGGGTTTGGGGTTTCATGTGGCCACATCAGCCACAAAAATGACATTTCCAGGTGCTCACCCCCGTTCTTTCATGTGGAAAAAGCAACAGGGTGAGTAAGAGATGTAAGTTTATGTTGCTCTGTTCCACCAGCATGGGTCAAAGCTGGATGAGCAGAGGTGTCACAGACCTGTTTTATGAAAAATCCTTTCCTTAGGATTTTTTCTCCTGAGAAGCTGAGAGGCCTCAGGAACAAAATGTGAACATTGATTATCTGCTGCTGTGGAATGCAACAGGTGAATATTTGATTGGCCCATGTTGAATGTTTCTAATTAATGGCCAATCACAGCCCAGCTGGCTCAGATTCTCTCAGAGTCAGGAGCTTTTGTCACCATTCCATTCCTTCCTTTCTGTTCAAGCCTTCTGATGAAATCCTTTATTTTAGTACAGTTTTAATGTAATATATATCATAAAATAATAAATCAGCCTTCTGAAACAGGGAGTCAGGTCCTCCTCTCTTCCCTCATCCTGGGACCCCTGTGAACACCACCACACAAAGGTGTGACAATGAAAACACCAAAAAATGAAAAATCAAAGCTTGAAATGCTGGGGAGAAAGTCCCAAAGATTTTCAGGTTCTCAGCATAACCTGGGGATGTTTGGGGTGGGAGACACGGGGCCAGCTGAGCCTGCTCACCCCAACACAAGCAGTATTTTCCTTTATTTAAGTTATTTTGTTTTTTTTTTTTTTTTTTTAACCCACCATCTGAGGGAACAAAGGGATGGAACTGAAGTTTCACTGTTCTATTCCTATTTATTAATGCCCTGAAAACCAGCAGGGCCACATGAACTCTGCTCCTGCTCTTGGGGTCTCACCACGAGCCCTGGACACAGCCAGGAGAGGAAATGTCCCCCTGGAAAGGCACTGGAGAGCCAAGAAAACCTTTACTCCAACTTGAAAAAAAAATTTTAAAAATTCTGAATTGCAGCCAAACAGAACTGCTGCATTACCAATTTTTAAGACAATTATTTAGCAAGTCCTGGATGCCACTAAGGAAACCTGGGAAAAAAACCACTTTGGCATCAAGAGCCAGCTGGAAAAGGTGATAAAATCCAGGATTTTGAGAGCAGGAAAATCATACATGAACCACCAAAAATATCAATATTTTCCCCTTATTCAGCTGCTGGAAGCAGTGAGCACAAAGGAAAGCAAGTAAGAGTAATAAAATTGACATGGCATCAGCAAAAGCCTCCCAAAAACCTTCCCAAAAGCAGGAGAATGTCAATAGTGACTGGGGTACAATAAACCTCCCTCCCCTGCAAAAAGCATCCAGGATTTCTTGGGCACAGCAATTCCATCCCTAATCAGCAATCCATGCCAGGAAATTGTGTCTCAGTCAAATAATTCTTCCAGAGGATCCATAAAACACCCCAAAATATTGAAAAAGTGGCAACAAAATACAACCTTTTCTAAGGTAAGTTCCTTCTGAATTATGGTTTATGAATGAAGCCATTGAGACATCCAAAAATCTCATTATTTAGGAGCAACAGACAGCAACTAAAGGTGAGTTCAAGCCCTACAGGGAGGAACAAACCCAAAAAAGAAGGGTTTTTCTGTTATTTCTACCAGCCCATCTGAAATAAGCCATAAAGGTGGAAGATGGGACTGTCCCCATGTGTGACAAGTGCAAGCAGCACATCAAGACAAAAAAATCAATTTATTTCATTTAGTATCATCTATTTAATGCACAAATTCTACAAAATTTAATCTATTTAATGCACATAATTCTACAAAAAAGTAGACAAATCCTGAAAAATTAGTCTAAAATACTTTCAAAATACTCACTAAAGCCAAAAGATTTTAGTGAGGGCCACGTGTATTTATCACCCACTGCCAACATACAGTTAATATTAATTTACAGTTAATATTTAGAGCATTAAATATTATAAACTGTAAAATTAGAGGAGCTTCAATCGCTCCCTTCAGATTTTTTTCCTAATTTAACTCCTACTGTCCTCCTGAATTTCCACAGAAACACTGAAATACCACGAGGATTTTTTGTCCTGCAGGAAGTTCCCTCCCTTCAATTCCCCCTCCTGCAAAAGCAAAGAACCAGGGACTATTTTCTCTATTTATTCCCTCAGAGTCAGTGGGTTATGAGTGGGGAAAGGAAGAAAAATAAGAAAAATCTGGGCTGGGGTGTGATCTGTCCCCCCTGAGAGGCAGAGCAAGGCATCAGCTGCACCCCAGGGGTGCTGAGCCCTTCCAGAGCAGCTCCCAGCCCTGGCTGCTGTCAAACCAGACCAGGTCTCCAGCAGTCATGGGGAGCCTTCCCCCACCTCCTCTCCCTCCAGGAGTTCAATTATTGCAGCAGCATCATGAATAAGCAGGATTATTTTCAGGGAAAATTACAGAAAAAGAAAGGGGAATATAATAACGACAGGATTTGCCAAAATCCCTTTTTTTTTTTTTTTTTAATATATGTATAAATTACTCCTTTTTCCCCTTCATTGTGTTCCTCAGCTGCAGAGAGATCAGATCAACAATTTCCCCCTGGTTTGCCCATGGGCACAGAGATGATTTGGGATCTGAAGGGACCCAGGTGTGTTTCAAAGCTGCTGCACAGGGACCAGCCCGGGACATTCCTGGGGCTCTCCAGGCCCAGGAGTTGGATTTGAAGATCCTCATGGTCCCTTCCACCTCAGGATTTCCACAATTCCAAGCTCTCAGATTGCTTTAGTACCAAAACCATTTAAAGCCATTTTAGAAGCTCAGAATTTTTGGGGTTTTTGCTGCTCAGCTCTTTTCTGCTCCCAGTGCCTGGCACTCCTGCCTTGCTGCTGTGGTACCCGGTGCTGAAACTCCACAATTCCAGCAGGAAGAGCACAATGAGGGTGCCAGACTGTGCCAAGGCTCTCAGCAGCTTCCTTTAGTGGGGTGATGCTCTCTGCAGCTTCCCTGAGATCACAGCGAAGGAGCAGGGCTGGAATCACACACAGACTTGCTTGAGGATCACAAAAAACCCCTCAAGAGCAGCCAGAATCCTGCTCACGAGGGTCACAGTGGGAACTTGGCAGCTGAGATCCAAAAATGAGGATGAAAGACTCAGGCAGAGCCAACTGTGTGGGCAGCAGCTCCTCCAGGAGAAACCTGAGCACAAACTGGGCTGGGCTGGGAGGGACCTGCAGGAGCAGCTCACCCCAACCCCTGCCATGGACCAGGGGTCCCACAGCCCCATCCTGACCCCACTGATACCCAGGCTGCAGAAATCCCCTTACACAGCTGGCAATGCTGGCAGAGCATCATGGATCTCAAAATAAAGGAAACTAATTAAAAAAAAAAAATTCCAAATTAAAACAACCAAACTTCAAAGCTACTTCTGTTTTAGCACAAAGTTGCAATTTATTTCTGACTAAAAAAAATAGGAATTTTGCTGTTCAAGGGGTCAACAGAAAGTATATCCTTATCCAAGAATGCATTTAGGCAAATAAGTTGTTTCATAAAGCAATGACATGGTAGAAATCTATTTTTTACACTTCACAAGTATAAATATATTGTGTGTATCTTTATAAATATATAAATAAATATATATTATAATAACATACATGAAACAAGCTGAGACACTCAGTTCCATCAAGACAGACACTGAAAACTTTCAAAAATGGAAGGGTTTTTTCCCCCCTTTGTGCCTCTTATCTTTTAAATAACATATTTAACTAAAGCTTGGGGTCAACTGAAGCTTAGAGGTAAAGCAGGAAGTCATCCAACAGCTTTGTTACATCACAATAAATCAGACTGGCTTTAGGTCTGAAGTCTCTATTACTGTGCCCAAGCTGGCTAAAAAGTGGTCAAGAGAAAATAAAAAACTAGGGCAGCTCAATATATTTCTACAAATGTCTTAAGGAGAAGGAAGATTGATAAAAGTTTTGATTTTCACAAATGTTTTCGCTTTTCCTGAGAAGTTGGTTCTGGTTTTTCCTTTCCAAAACTAGAAAGTTAGAGGATTTGGCAAGCAAGCCCATTTTTTTTTTTTCCTAGGGTTTTGGGGATCTTTTAGCCAGTTCTAATAAAAAATTAATTTAAAATTCCCTCCAGTGTCAAATCTGTTTTATCTCTTTTAGTTCTACTTGAAGCTCCTGCTCAGAGGTGCCTGGAACCAGCAGATCCCTGCCCCTCCTAAAGGGTTAAACCCCACATCTCCATCTCCACAGGCACCATGCTATCAATGTGCTGAATTATTTAGCAGGCAGCTGTTGGGCTTGAGGTTTTTCTCCAGGTCATGAAGCCCCCAGCAGCCAGGATGCTCAGCTGAGCCAGAACTGCCTGGGATGAGGCTGCCCAGGGATTCAGCCACACCAAATTCCATTTGTGACCATTTTGTGCCTGTTCTGATGAGCAAACCCCAAATTTTCCCCCATAGATTATTTACACATCTGTGGAAAAGCACTGAAAACTCGAATTTGATCACTCCTGCACCAAGTTAAGGATGCTCCTCAATCCCCAGAGGATTTGATCACTTCTGCACCAAGTTAAGGATGTTGCTCCATCCCCAGAGGAAGAGCAGCTCATGGTTTAGGTTGGGCCATCTCCAAGTAGGAGAGTGAGGGAATTATTTTGGGTAAAAGCTCCTGGCTCATCATCCCCAGAGCTCTGAGCAATGGATCAAGTCACAGGGAAATGGCCCCAGTGGCTAAAAGAAGTTGTTATTTAAGAAAGATAAACTGCTTTTCTTTTCAGTGTTCTTTTCATAGGCTTAATAAAATGCAAATAAACATAAATACATAAATATATGGAATAGAATGGAAGGAATTAACCAGTAAATGCCACAGAAGGGAGATACAGGAACAATACACAAAGCAAAAGCTCCAGTGCAAAACACTAAAACTGCATAGCATAGGGTAAATCTTCTTTATGTACAGCTTCTACAGCCCAGCCATGGAGAACTCCTCATTGTGCTTCTGTAGTTTGAGCAGGAGTTCACTAAAATGCCCTCCAAGGTTCTGACCAGCTTTAAAACTCAGCTGACCACCATGGTTTGCAAATAAATGCAAACTCAGCTGACCACCATGAGCTGCTCATGGTTTGCAAACAAATCCTAAAGCAGCTCCCACTCAGCCAGACCCAGCCCCAAGATGGTTCTCAATACAAAATAATCCTTTTTATTTCCAACCACAAGTAAACCAGTAGATATTGGAGACACCTTTCTGGGGGCAGCAGCACACAAAGATGTTCCACAGGAGCCTCACTTTCAAGAAATCAAAGTATTTCCTACACAATAACATCAGTTTTACCAAGGGAGGTAAAGCACAGGCGGAATCAGGATAAGGAACATCAGGATAAGGAAAATAAAGAGCTCACCAGAGGCACAAATAAACACAGAGCCTGACCACTGAACAACTACCCAGCCCCAATCCTCAGAAAGATGCTCCCTTCAAGCAAAACTCTCCCTCCACCACCTTCCTCAGTGCCCTAAAGCCCCCCAGCACCTCCTGAGAGCTCCCCCTGACTCACCAGGGTTGGGACAGATCCTGGGAACTCCTTCTGCTCCACCCCAGGGCTCAGCCCAGCAGAGTTTGGGGCTCTCCACCAGCACCTCCTATAAGGAGCTCCTGCAGCCCCTCCCCTGCCCAGGTGGGTGTCAGCCCCCCAGCCCTGCCCACTGCACCATCCACACCCCACAGCGCCTGCTGGGAGTGCTGGCACAGGGAAATGCTCCACCAGGAGAAAATGAGTGGAAATGTGCCTTTGATTCCCACTGCTGGCTGGGGTGGGACAGGAGAGCTGCCAGGGCTGCTCCCTCAGCTCCAAGATGAGCCCATGGCATCACAGATCTGCACAAACCTGGCAGTGCCGTGCCTGGGGGCACACAGCACAGCAGTGAGCAGTGAAAATCTCTTGTTAGATCAGAGAGAAAATCCTCTTAAACTCGGGGGTCTCAGCTGAAACAAAGCCCCTCCTAACCCAGACCCCAGGAGAATGGGACTATACCAGAAGAGCTCCTTGGTGCCACTCAGAATCCCAAACATCCCCCCAGACCCTCACATCAGAGAGCCCCAAATGCCAATGAAGTGGCCTTGAGCAGGCAGCAGCATGGAGCATCTCCCTTCTCTGATGCCTTTTTCTGGGGCTACCTAAAAACATAGGCCAGACAGAATTAAAGGGAAAAAACCCCAGTTTATTTATTTATTTATTTATTTATTTATTTATTTATTTATTCGAAGGGCCTTCAGGTACATTTAGGGCACACAAAGCCCCCCAGGGGCTGCACCCAAGAATGGATGATGGGTCAGGGTTTGCACACTTTTATAAGTTTGCTCCATTTGGATATTGGGGGTTCATCTCCCAATTCCAGCTTCAGGTAATGAAGTCATTGACCCCAAGTTTGCTCCCCCAACTCCCTTTTGTTCCCATCTCTGGGCCTGAGGCAGTGAGGTGTCCTTGACTGCCAGGCCTGGAGAGGAATTGTTGTGTCTGCCCCAAATGGGGAAGCAGCAGCTCCCACTGAGTGTGGAGTTTGGAGTTACACACTGAAGAACTGCAGGGTTATGAACATATGGAAAATAGAAAAGCTGAAATCCTGAGGCATCACCTCCATCCCAGCCTTTCCTAGTGAGGACAGAATCCCTCAGCTGGAAATCAGAGCTCCTCTGCAATGCTAGCACAGAAAACAGCGAATTTCTTTACCAGGACCAGTGGCTGCAGCTGTGCAGTGGAGCCTGAGAGGGTGATGGAGGGCTGAGGATGGCAGCAAGGGGAATAAAAACATCATCACTAGCACTGGACATGAAAGCCCCCATTGCCCTTGATGGCATTCATAAAGCACACCCTGAGCAGGAATTACTCCAACAGGGTCACATTTTGTGCTACACGGGGAGCATCCATCCATGCCAGGCATGGAGGTCACCAGCTCACTGGGATTTATCCTCCACACACCCAGCCCTGAGACAAATCCCCTTTTTAAAGAAGGGTATGGCTGGGAGGCAGAGGAAACGTTTTAAAATGGAAAAGGAAAGTTAAACAAACCCAGCCCAAGCAGCCCCAGCTTTGCCCAGACAACAATTCTGGCCAGACAAAATGTGTTTGTTCGACGCATCCAAAAGGAGGAAAAGTCAAAAGATTCGCTCTCCAAAGACTACAATTATTTTAACTGCACATAAATGTACCCCTTTCTTGGCTATAAATAACCCTCTGCAATTAGGTGCTAATTACTCAATCAAACCCCAGCGTAAATACAGCGCCACAAAGATAATCAGATAGTTCTTTGTACAAAGTAAATTAATTGATAACGGGAGCTGTACAATTGCAAATTAGAGCGATTACACTTGGACTGCTCTGTTGGCCGAGAGTTAATCCCTGAGTTTTCCTCCATAAATGGGTAAAAGGATGAGTTACAGGTGGCACTGGGTGACTGTGGCATTCACGTTCCCTGAATGTGATTCTTCACCCAGAGTTTTTCTCCTGGGATGCTGAGAGGCCTCAGAAAAAAGGAAAACAATTCTTATCTCATTTGCTTCTCATGTGTTGTGCTCCTGTGGAATATGTTTGGAGATTGTTCACCCACAGGTGATTGTTTCATTGGATTTTGGTTTGAGTTGTTTTCACTCATTGGCCAGTCACAGAATCACAGAATAATGAGGTTGGAAGAGACCTCTGAGATCATCGAGTCCAACCTATGCCCTAGCACCTCAACTAAATTATAGCACCAAGTGCCATGTCCAGTCTTTTTTTAAATAAATCCAAAGTTGGTGATTCTACCACCTCCCTGGGAAGAGCATTCCAGTACTTTATTATTCTTTCAGTGATTTTTTTTTTCCTAATATCCAACCTATACCTTCCCTGATGTAGCTTGAGACTGTGTCCTCTTGTTCTGAAACTGGGGCCAAGCTGTGTCAGGACTCTGGAAAGAGTTGCAAGTTTTTAATATTATCTTTTTAGCATTCAGTAAGTATCTTCTCTGTATTCCTTAGTATAGCATAGTATTCTTAATATAATTAGTATCATAAAGTAATAAATTAGCCTACTGAGAACATGGAGTCAGCTGCATCATTCTCTCCCCTCACTGGTGTTGCCTGAATTTACAGCAGGTGACAGAGGCGGGCAGGAGGTGACAGTGCTCTGAGTCAGCATCACTTTGCTGTGATTCCCGACATAATTACCCACTAATTCCCATCCCAGCAACTGGCAATAGGACCCAGAGTTGTGCTTAGCTCTGGAGAGGGGCATTTCCACACCCTTCTGTCCTCTGGTGCTCCTGATTCCCTCTCCTCGGCGCTCCATCCGCCACCCCATTTACCGGCACTGGTGCCGTGTATAACCTCAGCTGTAAACAGAAATTGTTGGCAATTTTACACCTCCCAAATCCCAGGATTTTTTCATTATTTGGCCAACACACAGAAGGCAAATCTACCATCCATTCATACCATAGCAGCAGTGGGTGGCTTGGCTGATTGCTGGGATGTGTTTGTCCCTTCCTCTGAGGTTGTGCATGCCCGGGTGGGTTTGTGTTATCCCAGAGCTCATCCCTGGCTGCCCTGGAATAAAAGGATCTCTGCAGTGGCAGCTCACTGATTTTCCACTGACTCCTCTTGGAGGCTGAAGGTGTTTCTCATTATTTTCTGATAATGCAGCGAGGGCAGCAATTTAGCAGCGCTGCCCTTGTAATGATGTTTATTTCTTCTCACATTGAGGACGGGTTTTGTTACTCATTCTGGGGCTCTTGGGCTCATTTGGGATGATGGCATGGAGCAGTTCCTAGGCTCGGCTTTGTGGTCACTGATCCTGACTCAAGGCTTGGTTTTAGCACTTGGTTTTAGCCCTGCTGTCACCACTGATTATTTTCAGGGAAAATTAGAGAAAAAGAACGGGAAATATAATAAGCATAGGATTTGACAAAATCCCTTCCTTTTTTTTTGTGTTCAATATATGCATAAATCACTCTTTTTTCAACTTAAATGCATCTGAACCTAAAAGCAAAAACTCCTGCAGATTAATTAACACTTAATTAATGCCAAATCAGGCAGTTATGGAGCACTACAATGCAGGAAGTGAGCAGCAACCTGTCCTTTCATATAATCTTTCAGAACATCATGGCCAACCTCAAGAATTTATAACATAAATCTGCAAGACTTGAGGTTTTTCTTTTATTTTTTTTTGGCCTTCTGCTTTATGACCCTTTTTTTTTCATTTTATAATTAAACTTTTCAAACTTTATCCTGCAAATGGCAAGAAATGTAGTGTAAGTGGAAGCAGAAAGGACACCATGCTGTGCCTACAGAAATAATGAATTCCTCCTAGGGTTGTAAAGACATGTACTGATTAAAACTACAACTGCACCGTGCAAAAAGAGGCCAATTTGGTAGCCTAAATGGCTAATTTTTTATTATTTTCTTGATAAAGGTATAAATGGTGCCAGAAGGGTTATTAGGAACTGAGGTCTAAATTGTTTCTGAGGTTTTTACACCCCATAATGACACATTAATAGATCCAATGGAAAGTGGTCAAAGACTGGACAACCTTGAGGAATCTCTCTCTCATGCAGCACTGATGCATCCCTACATGAGATCCTGAGGATTTCCAGGGTGTTCAGAGAGTGAATTTCAAGCAGAATGGTAATTTTATGAGTATTTTTTTCCTGCTGGGAGCCACAATGATGCAGGATTATCGTGGGCTCACATAACATGCCATTTTGGCAGGAGAAAAGTTGTTATTTCAAACTTATAACCGTATTACTCCTTTTTTTTGTCAGTAATTTATAAATCCAAACCAAACACTCCAATAGCTTTAAAAATCCTTACTGGCATGTGAATGTTTTTCCCTGTGTATTTATGTCATTTATGTGCCATTTATGTACCATTTATGTGTTTTTTCCCTGTGCTTTACCACCACACTCCTCCCAGCCAAAGCCAGGGGCATCTTCACAGAATATCCTGAGCTGGAAGGGTCATCAAAGGTGCACAGGTCAGGCTGGGTATGGATGCTGCAGAGAACTGAACTGAGATTAAATTCAAAGTCTAAACTAACCCAGACCTAACCCAGCAGAGAGAGAGGGGTCACAGACACAGCAGTGAGAGTCCCCAGCCCACGTTCATCACCACAGGGAGAGAGGAGCTGAGGAACCCCCCCAGTGAGCAGCACATCAGCTCACCTGGACCTTCAGATCTGCTCCAAGAGGGAAAGGAAGGATCACAAGAAAAGGTTTCATTTCATTGAGGTGAAGGCTGACCTAGATCAGGCTGGGCAGAGTTCCAGAATAAAGCAGGGATTTATTCAAAGGATCTGCTCCATGGATCCACCTTGGGCAGCACAAGAGCCCAGCCAGGGCTGCACCCAAGATGAACCAAAATGGCCCCAAAATCAACCCAAGATGGACCCAAATGGTCACAAAATGAGTCCAAGATGGACCTAAAATGGCCACAAAATGAGCCCAAGATGAACCAAAATGGCCCCAAAATGCACGGCCGGGCACAGGGTCTGTCCCTGGGATCAGTTCTGCTCCATTTGCATCTTGCAGTTCATTGTCCCATCCCAGCTTTAGCCCAGGCAGTCCCACCCTGCTTGTTTTTCTCTCTCCAGCCCACGGGGTTTGTGCTCCTGGGCTGAGATTTGGATCATTTGTCCTTGGTGCCCAGCTGGAGCAGGAATTGTTTTGTCTCCCTGCTCTGTGCACAGAGCTCACCATGCCCTGAAATGGAGCTCAGACCTGCACACTAAAGCAGCAGAGAATCTGAAAAATATAAAAGTTAAACCTGAGGCATCAGAGGGATCAGCTGGAAGATGAGGGCTTGGAGCACCCTGGGGCAGTGGAAGGTGTCCCTGCCCATGGCAGGAGTGGCACTGGAGTGGCTTTAAGGTGCCCTCCAGCCCAGGCATTGCAGACCCCTGTGCTGTCCTTGTGCAGTTTGTTAAATCCAGGGAGGAACCCGAGTGCAGAAGACAGGGCCACTCAACTGGAAATCTCTATTAATATTACATTTTTTTGCTTACAAAATACAACAGGATCGTGTCTGGGACCTGCAGGTCACGCAGCTCGCTGGGCTGTGTCACCTGGGGGTTAACCACGTGTGATTAGCCGTGCCTCGTTAGAAGCATGACTGCACTAATTGATGGAGAGCTCCCGCTGCACCCGGTGACATTATTATTGCTGGGATTAAGCAAAGGTCCCTGCAGAGCAGCCACAGCAGCACATCAGGAGCTTCTCAGATCTCACACAGCCCCTCCCCAGCACACTGAGGTGTCCCACACAGCAGCCCCACCCTGCACCCCCTGCCAGTGACAGAGGGGACACAGCACGGTGATCGGGAGAGCTGAGGGCTGGCACAGCATGGCAGCACCCTCTGGGACAGGGGACAGCAGCTCTGGGACAGTGGACAGGACCTCTAGGATAGGGGAGACCAACTCTGGGACAGCTCTGGGACAGGGGACAGGAGTTCTGGGACAGGGGACACCAGCTCTGGGACAGGAGCTCTGGGACAGGAGACAGGGACTCTGGGATACGGGACAGGAGTTCTGGGATAGGGGACACCAGCTCTGGGACAGGGGACAGGAGCTCTTGGACAGCTCTGGGACAAGGGACAGGAGCTCTGGGATGGGGGACACCAGTTTTGGGAGAGGGGACACGAGTTCTGGGACAGCTCTGGGACAAGGGACAGCAGCTCAGGGACAGGGGACACGATCTCTGGGATGGGGAGCACACTGGCTCCCAGCTCCCAGCTCATTTGGGACACCCTGATGTCACCCATGGAGCCAGCTGCGTGTCCAGGTGTCCCTGTGCTGGCACGAGGACAGGGGACACAGGGAGCATCCAAACAGCTCCTTCCAGCAAGGCCAGCTGGGAACCAGGCGCTGATTTTCAGTTTGCAAATTATGAGCGTGAGAATATAAAGGCTCCCTTACAAAAGGGAGAGAGAGGGAGAAACAGAGCACATTTTCCTCATTCTTCAGCTCTATTATATCTCTCTGTAGGAGGTGAAAACTGGCAATTACTCTGGGAGATGCACAGGTAGGGAGATAGAACATAAATCAAAATAAAAAGAATCTGAATGCATTCTCCAGTTGTTCAATGGATATTTATTCAGCCAGGCTGCTTGGGAAGGCCTGGAACAGCACATGAGGAGAAGTTTCTGGGATCTGCCTGGCAATCAGAAGAAAAGGAGATGAAGGGAAGCGATGATCCTACAGGCAGCACACAATCCAAACAAAGGCACTGGGAGAGGAAAAGGCTGGCACAGGTCATGTCGACACAAATAATATTTCTACCAGGTGCAAGTGGTTTGTAATGAACACACGGATGAATTTGGGAGCACTGAAAGCAGTTTTATCTCCACATCTCCACGGGGATTTCATGGGAACAGAGGACGGCATTCATGTGAGGAACACATAATTTTAAAGACTATTCTTGGTTCAGACCCCCCAGATCTTTGGGTCTCTGAAGGTCAGAATTCAGATGAACTCGCTGGAATTCATATTCATCAGGAAGAAACAAAGTAAGTCCTGGGAAGCCCATTAAAAAAATATTATGTGCTTTTTTTCCTCAGGAATGACTGCGAAATTGGGTGTCATGTATCTGACTTAATGCTCTAATGGGAGGACTGGAACACTGGGGGAGGATTTACAGGAAATATCTGCTCCTTATCTGATCAGAGAAGGAAACCAAAGTCTCACAGCCTGACACTCCAAGGTGGCTTTGGTGTCAACTTAAACCTCCAAAATTAACTATTTATCATTGGACTTAAACACAGATCAGTCACATTGTTCAAGCTCAAATACTCTTGAACCCCAAAGGAATAGACCAAAAAAAAAAAAAACCCACAAAGGCAGGCAGGAAAATACAGAGGCACACAAAAAATGAGGTGACCTGAGCAAGAAACCCAACACCAACCCTCAGGCTGGAAATGGTGACAAACCTGCTCCAGGGCTGCTGCTACCAGAGCAAAACACCTCCAAGAACAATTTCTGTGTAAGAAATGATTCAGGAGATTGCCAGCTATCAAGAAATCGTTTGGGAAAAAATAATAAAACGGAAAAAGTCTTTTTGGAGGGTTTCTCCTAATGGCAAATGCAGGAGCTCATCAGGAGGGCCTCGATTTTCAGGAGGAAAAGCTCAGGAGGAGCTGCAAGGGTTTGGCCAGGGCTGGGGCAGCTTTGCAGAGGGATTTTAGCTTAAAAGCAGCTTCTGGAAAACAACTGGGAGCACCTCAAGGAGGCACAGGCGTCGGAGCTGGATGCGGGCGTTGCACGGTCGGGACGAACGGAGAGCAGAGATCTCTGCAGCCAGGGCTGGAACTTGGGGTTTATTGCAAAGTGCCTGGGTGCAGGGCCCTGCTGGGATTTGGGGTTTATTGCAAAGGGCCTGGGTGCAGGGCCCTGCTGGGATTTGGGGTTTATTGCAAAGGGCCTGGGTGCAGGGCCCTGCTGGGATTTGGGGTTCATTGCAAAGGGCCTGGGTACAGGGCCCTGCTGGGAGCTGCAGCCACAGCTCGGAGCAGGAATGAGAGAAGAGAGGGGGAGAACGTAAGAGAGTAAAGGGGTGAGAACGAAGAGTGTGGGAAGAAGTGGAAGATGCAGTGGAAAGAGCAAAGAGAAGAGAAGGGAAAAAAAGTGGTCGAAATTCCCGTTACAATACAATAAATCATCTTCTGTGTTGAATATTCTGATTCTCACTAACCAATCTAGTACAAGATACAAATCCTATAGCATTTCCATACAACCTATAAGAATCACTACATTACCATATTGTGTTACATTTTAAACCCTAAAAACTCCTCTTTGGACCCCTTCTGCCAAGCTGGCAGGGTCTGCTCTGACCCTTGGACCTGTCTGCAAGCAGAGGGTGTTGTTCCATCAATAGGGGATCACCTTCAGCAGCCACACCATTGTTTTCCAGTTGTTCAGTAACTAAGGGATCTCAAAACTTGCTTTCATTTCAATCTCGCTTATAGTTTCTATACTCTCAAAATCTTTTGCCAGGCAATCATATTTATAAGGCTTTCCTGTTTCATCTACCCCCACACACAGGGACACTGCAGGCACCTCCAAAGGAGGAGGCAGAGGGTGAGAGCTGGGCTGGGCTGGGCAGGGGTGCAGGACTTGCAGCTCCTCAGCATTCCCAGTGTGGAGCAGGGCTGGGCTGGGCTGGGCTGGGCTCATCCAGCCTCTGCTCTGTGCTGGAGCTGCAGGACATCCCCAGCCTCTGCTGAGGGTCACCCCCAGGATTTGTACCCCTACATTTGTTTGGGTCATATTCCATTAAATTAACGATATTGTTATATTATGGATTGTAGTAATGTTGTTCAAGATACGAAAACATCAACACCAGCAAAGCATGTACTCCTACTTTACACAAACAAACCACCTTTACTTTACACAAACTATTCACTCCTACTTCACCAAATCTGCTGGTATTAACTCAAAAGAATTATGCTAAAAGACCAAGGGAAATACAAGGAAATCAAAACATCACAAGCCAGCGTTGCTTCTGCATGAAAACCTTCAGCAGCACACTTGGGGTAGAGCAGAAAAGGAGGAAGGGTAAAGTTTCAAAAGCTGGTTTTAAATAATAGAAAATGTGTAAATATCCACCCAAGGGTCTGGTGAGGAGATCAGTGCTGTCTCCATGCAGAGCCTGGGGCTGGAGCAGCGTGGGGCACAGCTGGGAGCGATGCCTGCAGGGATGGAGCCACAGGCACAGGCTGGAGACAGGAACCCAGGGGAGAGAAGGGGAAATAGTGGAGGTTTGCAGCTCCTCTGATGGGATATTTCTAATGTAAATATCTGACAGACTGGGGACTGCAGCTTTTTACATTTTTTTTTTAGCATCAGGATAACTAAAATGAGATTATTTATGCATGAATGAGATATCACAGCCCCAAAAAAAGCTAAGAGTGAATGAATTCCCCTGTCTGTTGAGTTAAAGGATGAGGTCCCAGCTGAGGGCTGCTCATTGGGGTTTGTGCCTTAAGACAGCTCAGACAAACCCCTAATTCCTCCTTCCTGCCCTAATTCCTCCTCAGCCCCACTGGTCCAGCCTGAAGGATGCAGATCCCCCCTGGACCAGGGTAGTTACAGCCACTGAATCCTCTGATTCTTCCTCAGCTGCACTGAGGAACTCAGAAACTGCTGCTCAAAGCTTTTCTCTACTTCCAGCAGCACAAGAATCCAGGATGCCCTGTAATTACCCTACAACCATTAAATAACCCAGAAAGTGCTACTTGCACATGGTGAAAATCAACTATCACAATGCATCAGCATTTGGCAGCTTCTCTATCACCTTAAAAAAGGCCAAGCTGCCACCCCAGAGAGGGTTTTTAAAAATAATCTTAATTATTGGGCTTTTCCAGCTTTGTTTCAAGAGCACAAGGAGCTCCATCTTGGATGGAGGAGGAATGTGCCTTTGCCCAAAACAATATGCAGTGTGAAGGAAATTCAAACTGACACCATTTCAAGACAGCAAAGACAAACTGATTTAGCAGCTCTGACAGGCATTTATAAGCAAAATAAAATGTGAATCTAATTTTGGCCTCCTGCACCGAAATAATGTGCAGCATGGTTTGATGTCATAACATGAATATTTCATCCATGAACAGCATCTTGTTTGGGAGGGAGATTTCTCCAGACACCTGTGGGAGATGGAGGAGGCTCCACTGCTCTTCCTAACCTGAGAGTAACTTTTAGACCCTTATTGACTTTTTAACTGTTTTGCCCGATGTCAATATGCAAAAGCAAAAATCATGGCTGAGCCTTTAATTGTAATTAATGGCTGTATTGATCAGCTAAGTTCTGCCTTGCCTCACGTCACAAAACCCACTGAATTTCAGAAGGTTCCCTGCCAAAAAGTGCTTTATCCCCATGGCTGGGAGCAAAAAGCAAAGGCTGAACTCTGCAGCCCATTCTTTCTCAAGGCACATTGATGAGGAGCAGAGCAGTGAACTGGGGCAAAGTTGGGTATTTTCAGTCTCCAGAGCATTTTGTTTTGATTTGCATCGAGTTTCAAGGTTCAGCAGTTTAACAGCCAGCACGGCCATGTTCTCATTTCCTTCATTTCGAGTTTCGAGCAAAAAAGCATCACAAGGTTCCATCTCCAAGAGGAAATCAATCCCAAATTCCACCTGGCAGTTCACCAGGATATGGAGAAAACCAGCCCAGCTACTGCTGGAGTTTATGCTGAGTTTTGGCACCAAACATTTGCACAGCCCTTGAAGTTGCTCAGTTTGCGGCCTGAAAAATAAGCAGCGAAAAAGATGCACATAATTTAAATGACACTGAATATTCAATAATGGAAATGACTTAAATATTAGAAGCTCTTTGATGGGTGTTTCTGGGGGAGCTGCGTTTGTCCTTGACCTTTGCTTACTCGTTACTTTGTCTACGCATAATTAACACATCCATAATATCATATAAATGCCACTTATTGATACTGTCCCAAGGGCAACTGTTTATCTGGGAAGAACACGGCCACATTAACATTTCCTAACTCATTTAGCTCCTCTTGCACATTAAACTGAGGAAAGCCATTTGTCACCTCACCCCGAGATGTGTTTTAAGCAGGCAATATTTAACGAGGCAATGGTGTGAGTGTTGTCAGGGCACGGTGACAATCATTTAAAGGGACAGCTCTAACGAGGGCAGCCTGGAAGGACTCGGGGTGGAACCACCTGGAGATTAAACACAGAGGCTGGGAATGTCATTTCCCCCCTGATTTTTCACACTTCTCCCTTATTTAGCCACAGCAAGTGGTGATGGAGCTGGATGAACCCGTGGTGAGTGACCTGTGCCCTCTCCAGGGTGACATCCCCTGAGGTGCCAGCTCAGCAAAGGTGTGAGGCCACCAGGAGCTGAGGTGTTTAATGGAATTCCACAAAATCTCACCTCCAGACCTCACTGCATCTCCTGCAGCAAGGCCAAACCTAAGAGGTTTAAGGAAAAAAATTATTATTATTATTATTATTATTATTATTATTATTATTATTGCATCCTGTTTCCCTCCAGAACACGTTTTCCATTATTCATTGATGCACAACTAAAATACCCAGGGCCACTTCAGATTTTTCTGAGCATTTCATTCCCTGCACTTGACTTTTATCTGGGAATTATTTTTAAAGACTTCCCTAACAAATCTCTGATAAAACACATGTCAGCACTTTGGCAGGGCTGGCTTTTTTTTTTTTTTTTTCCCCGAGCTGGAGCTAAATTTAAAAAAGGAAATTGGACTAATTAATTACTTCAGATGGAAGAAGGGAGGAGGATTTCAGCACGGGGCTGAAATGAAACAATGCAAGAAGGAATTGGGCACTTCCAGGGATGGAGCATCCTCTGGACCAAGCTCAGCTATGGCTCTATATATTATTAAATTATTAAATAATCCCTACTAAAAGCTCAGTGTTTCCAAGAACCTTCCTGTTTAAGAAGAAAGGCAGAGAAAAAGTGCTTGGTAAACAGACAAGGAATGCACTCCATGAGGCTCCACCAGGGAAAAGGAAAATGAATAAAGCCAGAAGCTGCTACCAGGTTTTCATTTTGTACTTCTACAAAAGAAGAAGGAACAGAAATGAAATATAATCAGTGAATAAGGAGCAGGTGATGTAAGGAATCAATACCCAAGTTATCAAATAACACAGCTGACTGCTAGAATAGACCAGATCCTGCAGCATAACCTGCATTTCAGTATTAAAAAATGAAAAAAAAAATCAAAACCAGCCCTGGGCAAATACTGGATTTTTCCCTGCTAATGTTGATTTAAAAGATGCAAATTCATTCCCAAGCTGCAAGGTGAGGGGAGCGACTGTTAAACCTGCACAGCAGTGACCATTAAACACAATAGCAGCAATTACACAAAGGGAAACAGTTTTCCTTGGAAAAAGGAAACTGTGCACCATGGAAACCTCTCTCTGAGCTCCATCACTAAGTTTAGCTGAAGAAATAAAGTGGGGAAAGTTTTATCCTCTTTTATTTGGATAATGGGGGCAGAGCTCTCCTTTTTTTTTTTTTTTTTTTTTAGAAGTGTGAGACAGGAGTTGTCAATCCATAGGAATAAACCCAGAAACTCCTCACAGGTCCAAAATCATCCATTACAAATTCCCAGCTTCTCTTTATTTCTTCAGTTAAACCAAGTTTAGCTGAAGAAATAAAGTGGGAAAAGTTTTACCCTCTTTTATTTGGATAATGGGGGCAGAGCTCTCCCTGATGTGTTTTTTCAAATGTGTGAGACAGGGGTTGTCAATCCATAGGAATAAAACCATAAACTCCTCACAGATCCAAAATTATCCATTAAAAATTCACAGCTTCTCTTTTCTTCTTCAGTTAAACCAAGTTTAACTGAAGAAATAAACTGGGAAAAGTTTTACCCACTTTTATTTGGATAATGGGGGCAGAGCTCTCCCTGATGTGTTTTTTCAAATGTGTGAGACAGGAGCTGTCAATCCATAGGAATAAACCCACAAACTCCTCACAGATCCAAAATCATCCATTACAAATTCCCAGCTTCTCTTTGGGGGGAAAAGTGCTGAAAAAGGTTAACCTGAAAATGAAGAACAGCAGAAACAGAGCAAGTGTGTGACTTGCCCAACCCTCCCTGCTTAATATTCCTCTCCTCTGGCAGGACCTGCACAGAAAATGCATCTGGAAGTGTCCAGGGTCTGTGACAGGTTCCTGACAGATGATGGATGGATCAAACCCAACAGCTGGAATGCAGAATGATAAGGTTCAGCAATGAAGGGATGAGTGGCAGGGGATAAGGAGATGAACACAGGGGGGACCTTGCAGCAGAAGCTGCATCACCTGTTCCTTCATGGAGAGGATAATGGATGAGGTGACAACAGCAGCAATTCATTTCCAGGAATACTGGGCTTGAAAAAACCCTCTCAGTGCTTCTGTGTTTGTGTTAGCAGCCTTGGGAACTCGTGGAGGGGTTTTTAGGATTCTGAGGGGCTGTGCTGATTTGCCATCAGGATTGGGAGCTGGAAATGCTGCCCTGGACACAGCCCAGGGGGTTCCACCAGCCCAGCATCACCCTGGAAAAGGCTGCTTCAGGTCAGCCCTCTTCAGCACTTTTCCCCCCATAGAGAAGCTGGAATTTGGAATGGATGATTTTGGATTCCAAAGCCATCAGAGCCACCTCAAAGGCAGTTCCATGATTTCTAAACAAGCTCAGCTTCAGAAAAGGATAAGGAAGTGTTTAAATGTGTAATATGACCCAAAGAGCAAAAGGATTATAAATAATAGAGAGAAAGGGGAAAAGGCATTTGGGATCAAAGCATATTTGCTGCTCTGACCACTTCTGGAGCTCTGAGAATTCTGAAGAATTTGCTATCTTGTGTCATTGTGACAACAAACAGTCCCATAAGTGAGTTCTCAGGAGTGTCCTGTTTCACTGATATTCCACCAGCCATAGGAACAGCTCCATGGGAAGTTTCCAGAAAGCAGAAAGTTCCTCTGAACCCCAGCACAGCCCTGCCTCTCCTCAGGCTCCTCCCTGCTAAGCCCAGCCTAACCCTGTCTGCTATTTCCAGCTAACAGATGGAGCCATTTGCAGCAGTGGAATATGAGGAGGCTCCAGCTCAGACACATTTCCTGATTTCCTGCTCCTCCTGCAGCACTAATTCCACTTCCCTGCACATCCTGCCTGTCCCAAGGACATCCTTCCTGCAGCCCAGCCTGCAGACCACAGCCCCATTAAGCAATCAAACCATGGATGCTCATTAGCTGCTGCTCCTGCTGCTGTTTGCTTCTTTGGTCCCTGTTTGCCTTTTCTTCACAACTTCCACAATATTTGGGTGGGGAACTTGGAATTCTTTGCCTCTTGCATTGTCTCACATGCCCTGGCAGGTGTTATGGGAAGTGCAGCTATTCCAGTTGTGTTATTTATTTATAAAAACTTATGAAAATTGCACATTGCAAAGTCAAAACAGCCTTGGAATACCTGGCCCCATTCAGCTCCCAAACAGCAATGACCACTTTCCTGCTTTCTCCTTTTCAGATAATAAATTTCATTTAAGAGGGATTCCTCTTTTTTTTTTTTTTTTTTTTTTTTGCCTACAAAAGAATCCAAAGAGCCTGAACAGAATAAAAAGGGCTTGGATTGGCAGGACAAGGGGGAATGGTTTCCTACTGCCAGGGGGCAGCAGGACATGGGATATTGGGATGTTGGGATGTTGGGATGTGGGGATATTGGGATGTGGGGATATTGGGATATTGGGATATGGGGATATTGGGATATTGGGATGTTGGGATGTTGGGATATTGGGATGTTGGGATATGGGGATGTTGGGATATAGGGATGTTGGGATATGGGGATATGAAGATATTGGGATATGGGGATATTGGAATATTGGGATTATGGGATATTGGGATTTTGGGATGGAATCCTTCCCTGTGAGGGTGGGCAGGGGGTGGGATGGAATTCCCAGAGCAGGTGTGGCTGTCCCTGGATCCCTGGCAGTGCCCAAGGCCAGGCTGGACAGGACTGGGAGCACCTGGGACAGTGGGAGGTGTCCCTGCCATGGCCCCATCCCTGAATTCAGATGATCTTTAAGGTCCATTTCAGCACAAACCATTCTGAGATCCTCTCAAGTTATTTCTCCTAGTGCTGAGTTAATCCTGTGGGAAATCAGTGGAATTCAAAGGGCTTTTTTCCCCCCAACTAAACACCTACTCAGCTCCTGTTCATCTGAAACTCAGTTTACTTGAGCAAGGCTAAAGAAATCAAGCTGTCCATCAATTATTTAAAGTGTTTGGCCCCAATCCTGGCTCCACACTTAATTTAACCACAGCCTTAAAGCTGGAATCTTCCACAGCCAGGGCTGGGACAGGGACATGGCTGGGAAAGAAAAGGCCTGGGCTGACTTTTGGGTGAAATGAGTTGTTTTGGATGCTCTGAGCAGACAGTGGGGGTGGATCCACAGCTGGGCAGGGAATTTTCCCTTCCACACCCTGAGCTCAACCACCTCCATCAGAGCTCCCTCAGAGGGCTCTGAGCTGGACTTTGGCGTCTTCTCAGCAGAGATCCTGAAATTCAGATGTAGAAATTTCACATGAAACCCCAGGTATATAGTTATAGCTATATAAAATCTACTCAATGATATAAAAATAGAAGTATAGCTAACACTCCAAATCTTTGTCCTTACAAGAAGGGGAGAAATGCATTCTTCTGTTCCATGGAATTTAATTAGTTCCTAAATTTAGGCTCTGTCAGTAAAGTTACAGAGGATTCACTGCAGTTGGATTTAAATATTGGGTGATATTTTATATTTCACACAATGCTAATGGATGACATTACCTTCATACAGATATTGTCAAGTATTTCTGTGTGAATGCTTGGGTCTATTCACAATGTTTTAGTCAGCTAAATCATATTTGATTGCATTTTAAAAAAACACTTTCAGTCCCAGATATTTGTTATTTGAAAGGAAGAATTCAGTGAGACCCTGAATCCCATGAGCTGGGAAAGACTGATCTAAAGCAAAACCACAGGTGCAAAAATAATTAAATCTTTTAGGCATCAGAGTTATGATGCAATCCACAGGGGAGAAGCAGACAAGTCAGTGCTGAAATTCCTCCTCTGCCATAAAAACTTATTTCTTCCAATTGCTCAGTACCTTAAAATTCAAAGAATTTGGGTAGAACTTTCTAGAAATTCCAGTACTTCACTATCTCAGTGTCTCTGAGCATCTTGTGCACCTCAGTTGTTCATGTGCAGCAGAACAGCACAGAACCAGCTCAGGAGAGCTCCCCAAGGGTCATTAAACCCCTGGAATTCAAAGAGCCCACAATAAGAAGGGTCAAACCATTCTCCAGTTTGGCTGCAGCTGCTGCTGCCTCAAACTGCAGAATTCCCAAGGTATTTTCTCCTGGAGATGCTGGGTTTGGACAAAATTCAGGCCAAACTCACTCAAAATTCACTCAGAGACAGGATGTGCCACCTCAGGCTGCTGCAGCTTGGGAAGGGTTTTATAAATCCCCCAAGAGCATTCCCCCACCTTCTTTTTCAATTGTTTTGTTTGTTTTTATGGAGCAGATTCACCCAGCTTAGACTCCTTTGCAAGCTGTGTGCCACACACAGGGGGAGCAGCTGGATGGTGCAGGAACTGGAAATGCCATTTTAAAATGTGACCCCAAAGTTCATCTTTGGCAGATGGGATTTTCCAGGTACAGAGCTGAGCTCCCTCCATAATATCTGAACTCAATTTAAGTTTGATCTATAAGATTATTTTCATTCCAGCCCCTTTGGACACTTGCAACAACAACATTTCCCTTCTCCCTACACGGATTTAATTTGGTCATGCACTGCAACTCTGCTTAGAAAGCTGCTTAGTGGCAATGTTTCAGAAATCTGAATCAAATTTTCCTGAGTGAAATAAAATTAGTTATCGAGGAAAGGACAATCCACTTTTCCAGGGGCAGTGGTTCCATATTTTAGTAATGGTTCACAAATACAATAATAATCCTAATAATGAAATGGCTCTGAGATAGAGTGAGTGCTGATGGCAGGCTGGATGTGGGAGCAGTCTGGGATGAACTGGGAGTGACTGGGAGCACTGGCTGGGCCACAGAATCACAGATTTACAGCAGAAACCTCTGAACTTCCTCAATTCTCTGGCCTGGATCTGCCAAGGGCTGTAGAGCCATTTTTAGTCCCAGAAATGTGAGTTCAGGGCTCACAGAGCTGCTGATGTGCTGATGTTGGTGGTGCTGAGCACTTCCCCAGCCCTGCTCTGTCACAGACATCTTTTATGAAAAATCCTTTCCTTAGGATTTTTCCTCCTGAGAAGCTGAGAGGCCTCAGGAACAAAATGTAAACATTGATTATCTGCTGCTGTGGAATGCAACAGGTGCATCTGGGATTGGCCCATGTTGGATGTTTGTAATTAATGACCAATCACAGTCAGCTGGCTCAGACAGCCTGAGACACAAACCTTTGTTATCATTCTTTTCTATTCTATTCTTAGCCAGCCTTCTGATGAAACCTTTTCTTCTATCCTTTTAGTATAGTTTTAATATAATATATATCATAAAATAGTAAATCAGCCTTCTGAACCATGGAGTCAGATCCTCATCCCTTCCCTCATCCTCAGACCCCGGTGAACACGGTCACACTGCTCATTTTCTGGGGTCCTTTTGGTGCCTCTCCCACAGCTCCAAACCCATCCCTTCATCTTCCAAGGGTGATGAAGCCAAATACCAAATGTACTAATTGCACCATGAAGGGCTTGGTAATTCCCAAAATCCAAGTTCCAGGAGCTGCTGGCAGACAAGGTCATCCTGCCACTGCCCAGAGGTCAGAGCATCATCTCTCCTCATCCCAAATGCCTCAGCGACCCCCTGCCCACCACCAGGCCAAGGAATTTGGAAACCCAGAGAGGACTGGGACCTTCTCAGGAGCTGGGATCATGCTCCAGCAAGAGAGGCAGAATCAGGAAAAAAGGGTGAGAGCAGAATCATGGCCAGGGAGATGACCTGACCTGGAATTCCAGTTGGAAAAATCCTCTAAAACCATAAAATCCAACCATTTCCCAGCACTGCCAAGGCCACCATTCAGCCATGTCCCCAAATGCCACATCACCAAAGCTTTTAAATCCCTCCAGGGATGTTCCAGCACTCCCTGCTAACTGGAAGGTGATCAAGCATCTCCTCACAGTGCACCTTCCCTGCCAGTGGCAAAAATGACCAGTGGTGGCTGGTGACCTGTGAGTGTCACCCTCACTGAGTGACATCATCAAATCTGATGAAACTTTCTCAATCAAACCCTTTTTTTGTGGACTCCCACTAAAAAAAAAAAAAAAAAAAAAAAGAAAAAAAAAATCTAAAAATCTGGAACAATTGCATGATGTTCCCAGGAGAGCCCACAGGGAGCTGCCGGGGTTTTATCCCCACTTCCAGCAGGAGTGGAAAGCAGCAGCCCCAGCCAGCTGGGCTCTCTCCATCCCTCTGGGAATGCCCACTCCAAACCCACACAATTCCTGTGGAAAGCCCTTGGCCAGTGAGACCACACAGGCTCCATTCAGCTGAGCAAGCAAGGCTGGAACCCATAAATTTGCTGGGTGAGTTATGGTTCCCTGCAGCACCTTTTGTTCACTGTCAAGGTTCTGCAACAATGACAGATGCAGCTACAGCCAGCCCAGAACTCCAGAATTTGATCTCCTAAATCATTCCAGATATTAAATGTCTCAGCAATAAGCCTGGCAAATGAATTCCTCTGGAGCTCACGCCTGGTGCTGAGCACGAGGCAGGAGGGACTCCCCACACAGCTCCCCATCTTTCCCTGGGAAATTACACCATGGAAATCATCCCTGGAAAGGAACCAGAATCCCAGGAAAACTCACACCACTTCCAGAGCTGCTAAAAGGAGCTGCAAATCCACCTGGATCAGTGAGGCAGCACTGTGGGGCATTAGGAGCTCACCAATCCCAGTTTTAATAGCAGGAGCTGGACGTGCATATAAAATTCCCACTTACCCTGGTAAATAAACAGGAAAGACTGCAGCAAAATAAAGAACCAGGGGAACACAGGCAGAATGCTTAAGCAGCAAGACACAGGCTGGGTTTCAGTCTGGCTCTTCTCAACCTCAGTATTAATCTTTTTTTTTTTGTTGGTTTTTTTTTGGTTTTTTTTTTGTTTAAAACCATCTCCTTCTTTCAGCCACAGTAGTCAAGAGAAGTGAGCAAATTCCACCTCAACTCATTTATAAAGAGCAGAGAACTGTTCAAAGGAATCCTCACCCAAAGCAGATTAAGGCACGCAGAGGGTGGAACAATTGCTACTTCATTTTTAATTTCTCCAAATCACCATCAGATAGATGACGGTGCTTAGCACAGGAAGGATTCTGCAGGCTCCATAAACAATAGAGGTATTACCCATTATCACACAAGTACAAATTAGTTTGACCTTTCCAGCTTTTTCATATGAGGCTTCCTTTTTTCCACTTGACTAGAGAAAATATTGAGTCAAGCCATGCTCTGCACTCTCCCTTCTCAGATGTGTTTGACCAGTGTTTCTTTCCTAATTCTGCAATTAGAAGAGACCCATTAAACACTGAATTCACCTGTGCTGGAATTCTCTGACTCACCCAGCACATTCCTGGTGCTCTCCCAGCCTCACTCCTGGGGCTGCTTTTCCCATGGGGGATAAATGTGGGATCTGATCATTTCATATTCCATGGGAAGGGCTGGGAAACAACATGGAAATGCTGTTGTGGCAGCAGAGATCATCACAGAATCATGGAAGTGTTTGGGTTGAAAGGGGCATTAAAACTCATCCCATCCCACCCCCAGGGACACCTCCCACTGTCCCAGCTTGGTCCAAACCTGGGTTGGGCATTTCCAGGGGAAACCACTGCTTCTCTGGGAATTCCAACCCCTTCCCACCCTCACAGGAAGGAATTCCATCCCAATCTCCCATCCATCCCTGCCCTCTGGCAGTGGGAGCCATTCCCTGTGTCCTGTCCCTCCATCCCTTGTCCCCAGTCCCTCCCCAGCTCTCCTGGAGCCCCTTCAGACCCTGGAGGGGCTCTGAGCTCTCCCTGGAACCTCCTCCTCCCCCAGCCTGGCTCCAGAGGGGCTCCAGCCCTTGGAGCAGCTCCATGACCTCCTCTGGGTTTGCTCCCTGGCTTTTCTGTGCTGAGGATCCCAGGCAGAGAGGGAAGGATGCTCATGGAAGTTCCTTCCATCCTCCCTGCCCACAGCCCCTGCCTGATCCCATGAAAACTCAGTGGATTTAGGAACTGGACCAGCACCAAGCTGTCCTTGTGAGACACATGTACATCCCTAGGAAGCCTTTGCATGTCCCCAAGCAGGAGAGGGGCACAGAGCTGTGATCCTTTGTGCCAAGAACTGCCAGGGCAGGGATCCCTTGGGCAAAGAACTCCCAGGGCAGCTTCCCTGGACAGGCTGTGCACGCTCTGCTCATGGACACCCAGCCCTGCAAGGGTTAAAGTCATTCCTCAGCACTTCCTGCCAGTGCATTCTGCACAGGAATCCTCTGGCTCTCCTGATCATTTTGTAAGGAACTCAGAGGAGCTGGGCAGGAGCAGGCAGAGGGTGGTGCTGAGCCAGCCAAAGCCTGTACCTGGCAGCCAAAACCTGGGAGGAGCTGCTGGGCAGGGAAAGAGGGAAAACAGCAACAGGGAGAGCAAGGGGGCACTGAGCACAGAGCCCTGGCAATGACAGGATAGTCCAAGGACAAACTTCATGCCTTTTTGTGCCAATTCATCAGATTTAGGGATGCTGAGAAAATTATAGTGTAGTAATTGAGGTTAGAGGAGTTAAATCCCCATCCCAGCTAAAGTCTTATCCTGCCTTATCCCAGGGGATGGAGCAGGGCATTCCCTGGGCTCTGCCTTATCCCAGAGGATGGAGCAGGGCATTCCCTGGGCCCTGCCTTATCCCAGGGGATGGAGCAGGGGTGTTCCTGGGCCCTACCTTATCCCAGTTTGTGGAGCAGGGCATTCCCTGGGCTCTGCCTTACCCCACAGATGGAGCAGGGTGTTCACTGAGTCCTGCCTTATCCCAGCCCATGGAGCAGGGTGTTCTGTATGTCCTGCCTTACCCCAGGTGATGGAGCAGGGCATTCCCTGGGCACTGCCTTATCCCAGTTTATGGAGCAGGGTATTCTCTATGTCTTGCCTTACCCCAGCCCATGAAGCAGGGCATTCTCTGGGCACTTCTTTATCCCAGGGGATGGAGCAGGGCATTCCCTGGGCACTTCCTTATCCTAGTTTGTGGAGTAGGGTGTTCCTTGGACTCTGCTTTACCCCAGCCCATGGAGCAGGGTGTTCTCTATGTCCTGCCTTACCCCAGCCCATGGAGCAGGGTACTCCTTGGACTCTGCCTTATCCTAAGGGATAGAAAAGGGCATTCCCTGGGCACTGCCTTACCCCAGCCCATGGAGCAGGGCATTCCCTGGGCACTACCTTATCCCAGGTGATGGAGCAGGGTGTTCCCTATGTCCTGCCATACTCCAGATCATGGAGCAGGGTGTTCCTGGGCAATGCCTTACCCCAGGGGATGGAGCAGGGTGTTCCCTATATCTTGCCATATCCCAGCCCATGGAGCAGGGTGTTCCTGGGCACTACCTTACCCCAGCCCATGGAGCAGGGTGTTCTGTATGTCCTGCTTACCCCAGGCTGTGGAGCAGGGTGTTCCTGGGCACTGCCTTACCCCAGCCCATGGAGCAGGGCATTCCCTGGCTCCTGCCTTACCCCAGCCCATGAAGCAGGGCATTCCCTGGGCACTACCATACCCCAGCCCATGAAGCAGGGCATTCCCTGGGCACTGCCTTACCCCAGCCCATGAAGCAGGGCATTCCCTGGCTCCTGCCATACCCCAGCTCATGGAGCAGGGCATCCTCTGGGCACTGCCTTACCCCAGCCCATGCAGCAGGGCGTCCTCTCTGTCCTGCCATACCCCAGCCCATGCAGCAGGGCATTCCCTGGCTCCTGCCATACCCCAGCTCATGGAGCAGGCTGTTCTCTGGCTCCTGCCTTACCCCAGGCCGTGGAGCAGTTCCCAGTGCCCCGGGATGCTCCGTGGTTCCAGCTCTGAGGGCCGAGTGCTGCCACCCTGTGGGACCCGTGTGGCTCCTGTGTGAGCCTGGCGCTGCCGGGATGCTCAGCACACACCTGAGCTTGGGAGGCTGGCAGGGCTCAGAGGAGCAATCCAGCTGCTCCCAGACGAGCACAGCACTCTGGGATAATCCTGGCAGCTGATTCAGGAGCTGGGGATGTTTATAAATAGGATTTAGAACAAAGAGGTTACTGAGTTCTGAGCAGAATAAGAACAGATGTTACAATCCAGGCTCATTTGTAAGGCAGAGGTAACTGATGAATTTACACAATCCCTGTTTACTCACTCAGATCCAGGCCTGGGTGGAAATCCTGCTCTGTGCATCACCAACAGCACAGAAATTCAGCCTGGAATCACTCCTGTGCTGTGCTTCATATTTCATTCATTTCTGCTTCCAGCTATACATGCACAACAGAGGGCATGATACATCTCCCTAATTGAACAATACAGATCAATTAAATATGAAAAGTCGTTCTTGGACTGAAACCCTCTCAGGCAAATGTTCTGCTCTTATGCTAAGTAACTCTTTTAAAAAGCTGGGAGTTGAGTGCTGTTCAGAGGGGGATTTTTTTATTTTTTTATTTTTTTTAAGACTGGGAGACAAAGCCCAAAACGATTCATCCATTCATTCATGACAAGAGGAGTGAGTTTTGACCATTGAGCAAGGTAAAACATCTTATTTGATAAAATTTCCTCAGTGCTGTGTGTATGAGGTGAAGAACCCCCTGTGCTGTGCAGAGATCACCCAAACCACGGCCATGGATCCAACTGGACAAAAATCTCTCTGCTCCAGCTGTAGAAAGGTGTCAAAATGAGCAAAAAAGAGCGATGGGGATCATTAACAGGAGCTGCTCAAAGGGAAAGCTGTGCCCTGAGCAGCCCCAGCAGCCCCGATGGCATTTTTTGGGTCTCCACACTCCCATCACTGGCAGCAGAGAGATGCAAATGTGTTTTGTTGTGAGGAAGTGTTCCCGGATAACGCCCTGTGATCTGAATAAAAGGGTTTGATAAACCATGCACTCACAGACGGGTTCAATCACACAGGTAGGGCACTGCTGTGCAGCACCACTGGCATTAAATCACCTCTCAAGAGAGGTCTGTGCACCACAATCACCCGGGCTGTCCTTTGTTCCCTTCTTGGCTCTAATCAAATGCAATGACCTGCTGAGCCTTATGCAAATTGGCCTTAAACACCACATCTCTTCCTCGGCTAAACATTTATATCAATAAATGATAAACACAGATTTTGCCCGAGGCCAACAAAGATACAGCACTGTCAGAACTCCTGGCAAAGCAAATCAGTCTGGAGCCAGGGGCTGCTCAGCTCAGCGCTCCTGGAAATCTGGAGAAAACCAAGATTTACTGGTGGGTCTTTCAAAAATATCCTGTTCTCAACAAGAATTGGGGAAATATCACATGGGAGGGTTGAGTCTCACTGAATCCAAAACCCAAAGAGGAGAAAAGGTGGGGAGGAACCATCCTGGTGCTTTTCTTTATTTTTATTATAACTTAGCAGAACTGGGTACTGGCTAGATCAGAACATGAATAAGGGTGTCTGGCCAGATCTGAGACATCTCCAGCAAGTCCTCAAGGAATGCAGCATCAGCAGCTGAACAACTGGGAGCTTGAGGAAGAACTAATAGAAAAAACAAACGTGGCAGAACCTCCTTTTTTAAACCTTAAACACAAGTTTTAAAATAAATCCTTGCCATTTTGGAAATATGAAATGCAGATGATTTTTTTGAGTCCTGATGAAGTGCAATAAGTGCATCACTTACCTCACTGGAGGCCACATGCTGATACATCTGTGCTGTGATTATGACCCTAAGCAAAAATCCCAATTTATGTCACAGAGGCAAAACCTCCCCCTTCTGCTGCACCTTCCTGAAGCTGAACCCTGCACCTGCCAGCCACCAGATTGTTCAGAAATGCTCTGACCCTGATGGTTCTGAGCCTTGTCCTTCACTGATTTAACCCAGCAATTAAAAACACCCCAACAACTCATTCTTTTTCTCTGTGTCGGGTTGGGATGGATTTTTGCCCTGCAGATTGAGATAAAATGACTGCACCCAGGGAACAGCAAAGCAGGGAGTTATTTCCCAACATCCCCACCTCCAGAACCCTGCTCAGTGCACCAAACACTGCTCCCTTGGCTCACAAGGAGAGAGAAGCTCGTGTGTGTGAGGATGAGAGGCAGATTTGACACAGATTTGACACAGATTTGACACAGATTTGACACATTTCCTCCGAGTACCCCCAGATCTGGTGGCTGCTGGGAGGAGGGGGAGGCAGGGAAGAGCTGTGCACTGGCGTGAAACAGTAAATCAGCAGGGTGTCATCATTATGGATTTGCTTTGCTAATAATAAAAAGAATGAATCACTCCTGTCATGATACCCATGTCTGCACTGGGGGAACCACGGTGAGGATGTGAGCAGGGCTCAGCCCCAGCTGGCATTTGTGGATTTGGGCTGATTTGGGAGGAGATCACTGACACTTGGCTGTGTTTGTGATTACCTCCCTGCCAGGGGCTGCACATCCCTCACCCAGCAAGCAGCACAGGCTCCCAGTGGGAGGGAAAATTCCCAACTGTTGCACCAAAGGCTCTTCAAAGGGAGCTGGATCCCCTTTGTGACAGTGGGGATGAGCACTGGGCAGCCCCACATCAAAGCAGAGAGAGAGAGAGCTGCTCCTGCAGACCCTGCACCAGGGCATCCCAGGCCACACAGGGCAGGTGTGGGAAGAAACCCCAGACTTGCTCTATTCTAAGAGGGCTAAAAATAGACCTGTGATGATTTATGAACTTTCAAAGGCAGCAGAGTATTTTTAAGCAGCAGCAGCAGCTTCTGCTCAGTCTGCATCCCTCGGCGCCAGGGCTCTGTCCACCCTGCCCTGATGGGAACCAGCCCCTCCAGAATGCTCACCAAGCACAATTAAACAAGACCACAAGAGCAAATAAAAAGGCAGTGATCTATCTGTCTCGTGGGTATTATCCTTCTCTCATCTTTACCCCCGAATTTCAAAAATTCTGTTTTTAAATCAAGTTAACTCCACAGAACTGTCAGACAAAGCCAACTCCTGAAGCCAAGGTAAATAAATCACGCGGCACAAGAATATTTACAAAATTACTCCAAAGTTTTGCATCTCTGGGAGAAATTTTACGTGAGCTCACCCCTCATTTCCAGCTGTCCCTGATGGGGTAACACACGAGTGAATTTGAAACCAAGAAAATGTTAATTCCAGTAAATAAAGACCTGGCTAGCAACAAGAAAGACTTTCATGCATGTCCAAGTTTGGGAGCCAAGGTGGGCTCCCAGCAGCTGTCAGTACTGCTGTCCTTCCCTCTGGAATAAAAGCTCCTCAGCCACGGGCTGGCAATCAGCACTCAGGAATCAAACACTGCAGGGATTAACGGGAAAATCACAGCAGGACCCCCTGGAGGAGGATGGCCGAGGTCTCAGGGACCCCCAGCCCACGGGCAGAGGTGTCCTTGTGGCCCAGGGCAGAGCACACCTCACCCTCAGCCCTCCCAGCACCCTGAGAGCCCAGGTGAGGGGCTGGCAGCCCCACACAGCCCAGGTAACCCAGGAGAGCCGGGCTGTGGGGGCTGCAGCACCTCAGCCCGTGCTCAGGGAGGCTGCCTGCACAGGTGAGCTGCTCCTCTGCTGTCATTCACATTCCCAACACACGGTTTTGTCACTGTGGAGAGCAGAGCCAGCTTAAAATTCCAGGAGCGCCAGACGGGCTGGGAGAGAGCTCGGCTCCACTGCAGAAGGATGGGAAAATCCTTCCAATGGCAGAGTTTGGCCAGGATCGTTCAACTCCAACTACCTGCAGGCACACCCTGCTTCCCTGCACTCCCAGCAGCTGGGGGGTTTGGGGGCAGGAGACCCTCAGAGCCTCCCAAGAGGTGTTTAGAAACACAACCAGAGTTTGGGGTGCAAAGGGACATTTCCTGAAATCCCCCAGAATTTTGTCAGAGGGGCTCAGCTGTGCCCGGAGTTCAGCACGGGAGGGAGAGGTTGCTGCTCGCCAGTGGAAGCCATTGTGTCCAGCAGGCTGCCAAGGGGAAATTAGCAGCGTGCACACCTCTAAATGAGGCTGTACAGCACGGAAAAGAGGGATTAGCCGTGTAAAGTAAGTCCTTTTGGTATTAGATTAAAGAGGGGAGGTGACTTTGAAGGATTATTCAAGAGCCATTTAGGCAGTTTTCAGGGACTTACAAACGCGGGGTAAAAATGCAGCTCCTTCAGGTCCAGAAAAGAAGAAAAATTCAGTTTTCCGGCCAGGAAAGCAGCAGGAAAAAGCTCCTGGGAGAAGAGAAGGCTCCCACCGTGCTGCTCCCAGGCTCGGTGCTGGCTGTGGAGCCCGGCTGCAGCATCACCTGCACACCTGGGCTGGAGCTGCTGCAGGAGCCACAAGGAGCAGGGAAGGGGCTCCCACGGGCTCGGGGATGGGTCACGGCACCCCCCGGGCACCCTGGCAGCACAGGGCACAGCCAGCCACCCACCCACTGCGGGCACGGGGTGCTGCATGCTGGAAAGGAGCTCCGGACTATCGCGACCATCACGAGAGGAGCTGCCGCCAGCCCCTGCTCCCAGCCCGGTGATTTATCCGCTGGGATGCGGGTCCTGAACCGAGCCATGGAAACCGGAGGATGGGCGAGCACAGCCACAAAAACTGATTTCTGCCTCCAGCCAAACGTGCCCTGCTTCCCCGCACCTCCGGGTGCCTCGTCAACGTGCCGGCTCTTAATCCTCTGCCCACATTAATCCAGCCAGGGGAGAGGAGTACGTGGCTCCAAGACATCAGACTGCTCTATCGAACGAGCCCTCCTCGGGGGGAAAAAACCTTATTTGGCTTAGTCTAAATTAAGGTGACGGATAATTAGTATGTAAGATACAAACTATTGCCACTTGTTATGCAAGCAGCATCCTTTAATTTGTAGTTTCGAGAGCAAGCCGCTCCTGTCTGGGATAAATAAAACAACACGCTGCGGTATGTTGCTCACGACACGGGAGCAGCAGCAGCCTGGGGAAAGCAAAAGGAGCTTCAACTCCAGCCGGGAACGCGGCTGGAGCCGGCAAAAAGTTCTGCGTGCGCCTGGAGCAGCCTGAGGGGAGCATCCCCGAGTCCGCATCCCGGGATGAGCCCGCTCTCACTCGGGGATCATCCCCGCTCTCACTCAGGGATGCTCCTGGTCTCACCTGGGGATGAGCCCGCTCTCACTCGGGGATCATCCCCGCTCTCACTTAGCGATGCGCCCGCTCCTCTCCGGGGATGCTCCTGCTTTCACCCGGGGATCATCCCCGCTCTCACCCGGGGATGCTGCTGCTCTCACCCGGGGATGCTCCTGCTCTCACCCGGGGATCATCCCCGCACTCACCCGGGGATGCTGCTGCTCTCACCCGGGGATGCTCCTGCTCTCACCCGGGGATCATCCCCGCTCTCACTCAGGGATGCTCCGCATGACCCCGCGACAGCTCCGCGCTCCGGTGGCACCGGGGGTCCCTGCGGGCTCCGCGCCCCTCCGGCCGCGCCTCCGCTCCGCCGGCTCCGCAGCGCGCCCGCGCTCTCTTCCCCCGCGCCGCAGCCTTGCTTGAAAATTCCTTATTTACCCCCTATTTATTTTTTCCCTTAAATCCCGTTTTAAACCCGCCTCCCTCCCTCCCTCCTCTCCCCGCCGTGCCGTGCCGTGCCGAGCCGTGCCGTGCCGAGCCGTGCCGTGCCGTGCCGAGCCGCGCTTACCTGCCCGGGGCGGGGGGCTCATGCCCGGCGCGGCACCGCGGTGCGGGCGCTCCCGCGCGGTCCCGCGGCCGCAGCATTGAGCGGCAGCGGCGGGGCCGGGCGGGCTCCGCGCTGAGCCCACCCACCCCCGAACCGCCGTGCGCGGGGGGCGGGCGGGGCCGCCTTAACCCTTCGTGCCCCGCCGCTGCCCGCCCGTGCCCGCCCGGCAGCGCTCGGCGCCGGCCCCGCGGGCAGCATCCCCTGCCCTGCCCACGGCCGGCTGTGCTGCAGCCCAGGTGCGGCTCTTTCCGCACGTCCACCCGCACCCCGGGCAGCCCCGAGCCCGCTCCCGTAGCCTCCCCGCTTTTCCTATCCCTGACCAGCCCCGACCCCTCTCCCGTAGCGCTCCCCGCTTTTCCCCATCCCTGACCAGCCCCGACCCCTCTCCCGTAGCGCTCCCCGCTTTTCCCCATCCCTGACCAGCCCCGACCCCGCTCCCGTAGCGCTCCCCGCTTTTCCACATCCCCGACCAGCCCCGATCCCTCTCCCGTAGCGCTCCCCGCTTTTCCCCATCCCCGACCAGCCCCGATCCCTCTCCCGTAGCGCTCCCCGCTTTTCCCCATCCCTGATCAGCCCCGGTCCCACTAGGGGAGACCACAGAAGCCCAAATTACCGCTCGCGCCTTTTTTTTCTTTTTAAAAATCTATTTTATTTTATTTTTTGTTTCCCCCTCAGCTCGTTGCCCTCCGGTTTTAATCCCAGATTTGCCGTAATTATCTCGCTCTTTAAAGCGAGCCTCTCCTCACCCGCCAGCGTCTCTCTCAGCCCTTTGCATCCCCCGTCTCCTTTCATCCCCTTCCCGTTCCTCCTCGTCCGAGAACTGCGTGTGTCGTGCAGGGAGATGAGGAGCCCGAGAGCTCAGCACACCTGGTGCCAGCCCTGCTGCTCCCCAGCTCTGCTGGCCGTCCCTGTGCCCAGGGATGCTCCCAAACCTTCCCCAGGATCCCTCATCAGGGTCTCTGCTTGCTGCTGCAGTGCAAACGATGAGCCACAAACTGCTTTGAAAGTCAGGAGTTCAGGCTTAATAAGCAGCATAATGTAAAAGCACAAGGAAAAGGGAAAACAAAAGTATTCAGAAACGAATGTGGGACCTACCTCTCCCCCAGTCCCAAAATCCTGTCCTGGGAAGTGCTCTTCAATGCCTGTGCAAAAAAATAAAAGCCTTGCAGTGCAAAGAGGGTATTCAGCCTTAACTGTGCCTCCCCTGGGTTTTGAGGGATTAAGTGAAACCCTTATTATGTTTAATTATCTCTGGAGTTGCTCTCTGTGCTTGCTGCCTTGCTTTATGGTTTAATAAACTGCACGTCGATAGAACTGGAATGACAATTAACAGTAGTGCAGGCTGGGCTGGCGTTTACTGCTGCTCACAGGTTCCTGCCTGACCTGCCTGCTCTCAGGTGCTTCATCCCCACCTACCAGAGCCTCTTTGGGCAGCTCAGCAGTGGGGCTAAACCTTACACAGGGGTCAGTTCTGCTGGTCCAAGGGGTTGTGAGCTTTTCATGGAGCACCTTCAGGCTGAAGGACCAGCTGTGGTTGGCCCAGTCCTGAGCTGTCCTTAGGTACCTCTGGTGTCCTGGGGATGCTCAGCTCCTTTATCATGGAATCATGGTTGGAAAGGACCCCCAAGATCATCAGGTCCAACCTTGCTGATGGAGGATGGCCCTACACAGGGCTCACTGCTCCTGGAGAGAGCAGCAGGGGCCGGTGCTGCCTTTGCCGGGTCCTGCTGAGAGTTTGGGGCTGGGCCCAAGAGTGAATCAGAGTCTAGAGGAGGCAGGAGTGCTGCACTCCAGCCATGCATGCAAGAATCCCCCTGTGTTTTGAAATGTTATATAAATGTTGTGTATTATTTGTGTAATCTCATCCTGATTTATACAGGAGGGGAGCCTGCTCAGCAATCCAAAATCAAGTTGAGCACCAAGTGTTTTCAATTTGGGAGCGCCTGTGTCTCCAAGGTCACCTCATCAATCCTGGCACCGTGGCAGGGCTCTGCCAGTCTGTGAGGGGTGTAATGACTCTGGAGGGAAATCAGCGCTGGAAACGCTGCTGAATTTTTCAGAGGGAACATGCATTGAATGCATCATCATCATCATCATCATCATAACCCAGCTGAGCGTGCAGCATCCTCAGAGAAGCATCTCCCACACTCGCCTGGGTGGCAACCACAGCAAATGAGAGCTGAAAGGTGGAGGCAGGGAGCTGGGGGGAGCAGACAGATGGCTTCCCTGGAAAGCCTTTTGGTTGTGCCACCTTCCCTGCACACCTTTACCTCACCCTTGAATGAACAAGCAAACCAGGTCACTGCCTTTTTGATTTTTTTTTTTTTTATCCCCAACCAATCCACAAATAAGGCCAAAGGTGGAAGAGTCAGCAATCAACGCCTCCCGTTGAAAATTCAGACATATTCTCTTGCACAAATAGTCTCAAACACTTCATAAACGTGGCAAGGAAAAGCGCCTGGCGGGGTTTGGAGCTGGGTGGCAGCAGCAGAGCTGACACTTTGCATCAAGCCTTACAGCACGACCTTGAGAAACTCCCGCGCTGTGACTGACAGCGGGACACCCCCCCAGAGCAGCACCAGGACACGGAGCACGCTGAGTTAATGAGCTACAAACACACCACAAACAAACCACAAACAAACCACAAAAAACCACTCTGGATTGGCGTGGAGGCTGCCACGTGTGTGTGTTTGTGTTTGTGTTTGTGTGTGTGTGTGTGTGTGCACAGAGCCACGCAGGAGGCAGAGCTGGCCCCAAGTCCTGCCCTGGGACACCATCAAGGAGGGTCCCCATGATGCTTTAGGATTTCAGCTTTGATATTTTTCATATATTCGTAATCTTGCAGTTCTTCAGTGTGTAACTCCAAACTCCACACTCAGTGTGAGCTGCTGCTTCCCCATTTGGGGCAGACACAACAATTCCTCTCCAGGCCTGGCAGTCAAGGACACCTCACTGCCTCAGGCCCAGAGATGGGAACAAAAGTGAGTTGGGGGAGCAAACTTGGGGTCAATGACTTCATTACCTGAAGCTGGAATTGGCAGATTCACCCCCAATATGCAAATGGACCAAACTTATAAAAATGTGCAAACCCTGACCCATCATCCATTTTTGGGGGGGCTTTGTCTGCCCTAAATGAACCTGAATGCCTTCAATAAATAGAACGTCTTTTTTGTCCCTTAATTCTGTCTGGCCTCTGCTTTTAGGCAATCCCAAAAAGGCTGACCCCTGTGTGTGCCTGCCCAGAGGAGTAAACACAGCCCTGCACAGCCCTGCAGAGCTGCTACAACCAGGAGTAGAGGTGGAGCAGGCACAGGCTGTGATTTATGGGTGCTGAACTCGCAGCCTGAGCTTGGCAGAGGCTCCTGTGTTTAGGCTGCAGTTTGTGTAAATCTCAGGAAAGGTTTGGCCACGGTTTTACTGATACAGTGAGAGTTTGGTAAGCGATTCTGCTTTAAATGTCTGCTGCAAAACATCCCCAAGGTTTACCCTGGGGTTTTCTCTGACCTTTAATTAAAATACCAAGGCTCCCTTTACATGGTGATGGCTATTTGTAAAGTCCTCTGAGGTTTTGTCCAAGTCCTGCTTGTACCTCGCTGGTATCTCAGGGAGCAATGCAGCTCAAAAGGAATTTTGGAGAAATCTGCCCTTTCTTATCATCACCAGCCTTGCATTGTATGAGTTTCATTATAGAACAGTGCATCAATTTGATAATTTTTAATGTGATGCAGTAAGGAAAGTGTAATCAGCAACTGGTTGAGAATTATTTGTGGGTAGGATCTGTAAATATTCCTGAGTCCACAGCTCTGTGACACTACAGGTGGGGATTTGTAGGGAAATAAATCCTTTCCACAAGGTTGGAGTGGAAAGGTGGTGGATAAATGGCTCTGGAGGCTGATGTTTGGGAGCAGGGAAGAAACTGAAGCAAACCCTCTGTGTTGTGCCAGCATAACTCAGTGACTCTTTCAGAGACCCACATTCCATGTTTGCTCCTCAGTCTTTGGCCACAGATTCCAGCTATTGCCAATTTCAATGGAATATTTTGAAAATATGGATATTTAGCACTGACAAAGTGTTGACAACCAAAGATCTAAACCTACAAATTTTGTGCCTTCAGGTGTAGCTTCAACAACTTCACTGTCCAAGCACAAAAATCAACTTTCAAGGCACAGATTCCTAAAGGAATCTGAACTTCTTTAGTTTCATTCCAAATTCTTCTGGTCTATAAAGTCTCTGGAAGACAACAGCAGCTCTGTCTGAAACAAGGAGCACAGCAAAGGACCCAAACATCATAGCTGGGAGAGTCTTAAAAAGCTCAGCTTAAGTAGAGACTGACTCCAGAATCTTTCCATGATTTTCTTCGGAGTTTCTGCACCCAAACTTTCCCTGAACCTTTATGGAATTTCCTTAAGGCTCAAACTTCCTAATAACAGTTGATAATAATGCACATTTTTTATGACCAAATTGTGGAATTTGGAATTTTTTTAATGAAAATTATGCAATTCTCCAATGGTAAAACAGTAATTTATAACTCTAAATTAAGGCCTTAGGTTGCAAAGCAAAGAAAAAGCAGAATGGGAGAACCCTGAAGCTTCTCAGTCTAATAATTGTAAATTATTTTTTTGGTTATTAAAATTCCAACGTGACAGGCACTGCTACATTTTAGTAGTTAAAGAAACACAAGATAAGCTTCATTATCTGCAGTGAATTTTTTTTGAGAGTAGCTTTAAAATGTAATAATTCAATTACCTCCAGAATCCAAATAAAATCTCCCCATATTCCTCGAGCACGGCCAAAGGGACGTTTGCAATGACACAACCTTAATAATGCCCACATTAAAAATGGTAAGAATAAATAGTTTGAAAGCCCCCAGAATTCTGAGTGTGTCTCCACGATAAGGTGGTGACATTTATAAATGCCATGTGATTAGCATGTGAAGGGAGATACACATTCATTGTGTGCTCAGACCTATTAATCATCCCTCACCTGATAAACATGGAATAAAATGCCCTCTCTGTTCCCTTTTGGAGTCCTTCAAAAGATGGCACTTGGGGTGCTGATAAGTCCAGCATTCCCTCAGATCCCTTAGGTAGGACTTTATAACAATAATTTTGGTTGTGTTCAGGCAGGATCTTCCTAAAGACCACGATGGATTTTGGATGGAGGAGCCTCAACCAACTCAAATGGGGCTGAATCCTCTTCCAAAAGTACCCAGGATTCCCAAGCACTCCCAGGTGTTCTCTGTTGTGAATATTCCACTGAAAGCTTTGGGTTTTGGGGAAGGAATCTGCACTTTAACCTTCAAGAGTTGGGAGTAGGTTTGGATGGGATATTGGGCAGGAATTGTTCCTGGCAGGGTGGGCAGGCCCTGGCACAGCTGCCCAGAGCAGCTGGGGCTGCCCCTGCATCCCTGGCAGTGTCCAAGGCCAGGCTGGAGCACCCTGGGACAGTGGGAGGTGTCCCTGCCATGGCAGAGGTGGAATGGGACAACCTTTAGGGTCTCTTCCCACCCAAACCATCCCAGGATTCTGTGATTTTTATTATAAAGCCTCTCTAGCTTCAATCAGTCCCACAGATTCCAAGGAACCTCTGCATGATCCTCCACGAGGTGTGATCTGGGAAAAAGTGACAGCTCTCCCTGCCAGGGGAGCCTGTGGAGGGACACAGGCTCTCCAAGCCAGATAAAATCCTGAGTACCCAGAGAAAATCAACTTGAGGCACTCAGGAGTTAATGTCACGAGACAAGAGCCATCAAATCAAACCCTGGCCTGTCTTATCCAACAGCTTGCCTGAAATCATGGCTGTCAGGACTTATTCCAGGAGAAGGAGTGAGAAATGTCTCCTTCCTCTGGGACACGGGGAAGGTGGAAACCCAAAAGTGTGAGATTTGATCCTTTGGTGTCAGCCCAACCGCTGTTGTCGGTGGTCACAGGGGTTTGTTGAGGATGGAAGAGACAGGATCTTGATTCCATGATCAGAAGGCTTGATTTATTATATTATGATATAAATATATAACATTATAACTATACTACATAGAGATAGAAAAGAAAGAGGCTTCTTCAGAAGCTGGCTATGCTAAGAAAGAGATAGAAAGAAAGAATAACAAAGGTCTGTGTCTCTGCAGAGAGCGAGAGCAGCTCCACTGTGAGTGGTCAGTAAATCCAAACATCTACAGGGGACCAACCACGGGTGGACCTGTTGCATTCCACAGCAGCAGATAATCATTGTTTACATTTGTTACTGAGCTTCTCAGCTCTAGAAGGAAAAGTCCTACAGAAAGGATTTTTCACAAAGAATGTCTGCGACACAACCGCCAGCAGCACCACCATGGCACCGAGGAACGGGAGAACTTTGGGAGCAACTGCCCAGAGGAAACTTTGTGCAACGTCTGTTCTATTAATGCTCCCAAATTCAGGAACTGCAGAGGCACTTTTGTGCTTTCCTCTGCCACAAACACACGCAGAGCTGCCCCTGCCCCAGCAGAGCCTCCCATTCCTGTGGTTTGATGTGATCTCTGCACGCACCACCCGTGGGGCTGGGGCTGCATGAAAACACCTGGGGGCTCGTGAAAACCCCTTCCAAACAGGAACTGCTCTTGCCAGTAATGAGAACAGGAAAGGCTTTAAGATTTCCACCAGAACGAGAGCCACGGAGACAATTCTGAGCAAGACACGGCCTATTGTTCATGTACAGATAAGGGAGGCCAAAAATAGAACTGGATTAATTTCAGCACAGAAAATATATTTGTGCCGAGGAAGGAGAAAGTCATACAAATTTCTATTTGAAAGATTTCTATAGAAATCCATTAAAAACAGCAGAGAGTGGCAAAAAAAATGAGAGTGAGGGAAAACATCTCTCTGCAGCTTATGAATAACAGATAAAGTTTATTCCAGTAATGATAGGGTACGTTTGGATTTGAAGAATAGTAGCCTGCCAATAATAAAGATAAAGACAAATGCTTTCATGGCTGTTAGAAAAATAAAACAAAGCTGACTCCTTTTTTTTTTTCTTTTTTTTTTTAATTGAAACAATTATTTTTTTCCTGAGGACAGTTGGGTACATTGGACAGATAAGTTATTAACTGTCACTTTTGGAGTTTTAGCTTTACACAGCAGTCACCAAGGCACAGATTGTGCATACATAATTTCTAAAAGGGATCAAGTTATTATGGAAGTCATGTTACAGTGGAGGAACACGAATATTTCCGTTTGAGTCATTATCTGAGAATAATATCCTGAATTGGATCTGTCCTGGGGGAGAAAACAAACCCAAACAGCTCGGGCCCAAATGTCTTTATGATATTTATATAAACACAGGAGAGGTTTTAGATATGTGATGAGGCTATAAAAATTCAGATCAGTGTAAACACCTTGTAGAGGGTTCAAAGTGCTGGACCACTGAGGCCATGAGACATCCCAGGGGTCCCAAGGTAAATTTTACTGATCTACATCTGCACACTCCCAAACTTGCAAAGGACACTGCAATTCCTTCACTTGTTGGGAATCACCATCACTTGTGGGGCTACAAGTAAAGGAGGAGTTGTGGAGCTGCTGTATCAGCCCAAATTAGAGCAGAGCATTAATGTCTTCTGCTGCCTGATGGTGGAGAGATACCACCTGAAATGTTGCCATTTATTTTAATTTATATCATTAATTCATTTTAATTTATATACTATTTATTTTAATTTGCTGGAATTCTAGTAGTTTATGAATATTTTTTTTGTTGCAAAAATAAGTAGTTTTATAAACTCATATCTCCCCAAAATTAACCCCTGTTCTGTCCAGAGAGTTCTTGAATATCTCTGGTGAAGCAAAACCTCTTTGAACAGGGACCAGGCCATGCATTATTGTTAACTGATGAGCATAAATGGTCCTGAATTTGGGTTTTGTGCATTCTGCAAGTTTCATGGACCTTCCTGCACTGACAGAGGGGCTGATCATTTGTTACAAGGAAGAAGAGGAGAATATTTGAAATAATTCAAAAGCTCAGAGTTGTTTTCTCTCTAGGGAAGGGATTTTTGTCTGCCACAGGGGGGAGAGGGAACCATTGGAAGCCCTGAGGAAAAGCTCTCTCCTCCCTTTGCAGGGCTGGGAGGTTCCACTAAGGCTTACATTATTAAGAGTCTTCCAATGGATTTATGAACAGAAGATTACATTCTTAATGCCTGCTTCTGAGAAATAGGAGTGAATAATTCAAGCACACCAATATGAGTGTGGAAAACAGAAAAGCACCTCGGTGCTGAACCAGGAGAGTGAGCCCCACTGCAGCCATAGAAATGTGATATATGGAGCATCAAACCCACTGAGGAGGAGGCAGCAGCACCAAGGGAGAGGCTCTAAAGCTCCAAGTGGGAGCTCCAGCCCTGGAAATGATTGCCAGGGGTGAGGGAGGATGGACAGCACTGCCCAGGACAAACAGAGGGGTTGCACCATCAGTAAAACCCTTTTGTGCTGCATCTGGGCAGATTTAGAGCAGCTGCTCCTCAGGAGGCAGAGAAATTGCAGTGGTAGCCCAGGGCAGGGAGTCAGTGCCAGGGGAAGCTTCCTGAGAGGATGAGGGGCTGCAGGAGCTGCCCCTGTAAATTCCTGCCCTGCTCCTTGAACCTGGTGGGGTTTGGGCTCTGAGGATGCTCCTGGCAGAGGAGAACAGGATTTTATCTGATTTTATCTGATTTTATCTGATTTTATCTGATCTGCAGGGCACAGAGCAGCTGGCACAGGGTGCCCAGAGCACCTGGGGCTGCCCTGGATCCCTGCAAGTGCCCAAGGCCAGGTTGTAAGGAGCTCAAAACAGCCTGGGACAGTGGGAATGTGGATGATATAGGACTGAAAGATGAACTTTTGTCGCTACAGGGCACGAAGGAACACGAGTGCACACACTGCTGTTCTTAAGGTGAAGAAGAAAAGGGAAGTTTATTTTCTGACTCCAACATTTATAGTTTTCCAAGAGTGACAGTGGATTGGAGGGTGACAGTGCCACCTCTCCAGTGACACTGGACAAACAACAGTCCATCAAATTTCTCCTCCTCCATAAAGGAATGCAAAACAATGAGTTATTTACAGAAAGTGTGTGAGAAAGTTCCTTACAAGAATGTCAACATCAGAAGGCTTGGAAAATCTTAAAAAACCAGGGTGACGAACTTTGAGGCCCTTTCTGGCCCAAAGCATTCTATAATTCTGTGACTCTGATATCAGAGATATGGCAGCATCCTGCTGGGTTGGACACAGGGTGGAAACTCCAAAGCGGAATGGTTCCATTGATGGTTACTGTGCACAACCCCAATTTTTCTGAAACAATCAGGAAATCTGGGATCCCAACACACCAACTCCAGCTGAGGTGTGGGAAGAAGTCTGGACCTGGTTATCAAACAGCATTGTGGAAGCTCAGACACCCCTAGAGAGGGAAGTGCAGGATCATCAAACCTCTGTGCTGAGGCTCTGAAGGAAACTCCTCTCCCATCCCTCCCTGTCAGGGGCTGGCACCACTGATGCTCTCAGAGGAGCTGTGCAAGGATGTGATGATCCTGGGCTCTCTGGGGAAACATCTCCTCCAAGGCTCGCTGTTTAATTGTGGAATAATGGGGGCTGGGGTTGATTTGCACTTGTTCTTCCCCAAGGAGGAGTCCCTGGGTGCCATCCCCAGGGCTCCTCCCTCAAAACCATGATCTGCCAAAACTGTCCTCAGGGTGTGTCACAGACATCTTTTATGAAAAATCCTTCCCTTAAGATTTTTCCTCCTGAGAAGCTGAGAGGCCTCAGTAACAAAATGTAAACATTGATTATCTGCTGCTGTGGAATGCAACAGGTGCATCTGGGATTGGTCTCATGTGGTTGTTTCTAATTAATGGCCAATCACAGTCAGCTGGCTTGGACTCTCTGTCTGAGAAGCTTTTGTTATCATTCTTTACTATTCTATTCTTAGCCAGCCTTCTGATGAAACCTTTTCTTCTATTCTTTTAGTATAGTTTTAATATAATAAATATCATAAAACAATAAATCAGCCTTCTGAAACATGGAGTCAGATCCTCATCTCTTCCCCAGTCTGAAAACCCCTCTGAACACCCTCACAAGGGTTCTGCTCTGCCTGCTCACAGCCCCTTGGGAAGGGCACAGGGCACATCCCAAGGGTTCCTGGAGGGATTCCCTGAGGGGCCAGGGTGTGCCAGGGCTCAGGCTGTGCCACCCCGGCTCAGCTCAGCCCAGAGGACAAAAAGGACATTGCCAAGGGGCTGATCAGGAACATTCTGATTCTGAAACACGGAGCTTGAGGGACTCAGAGCTCAAACAGTGCCAGGAGAAAGGTCCTGGCTGGGTTTTACACCAGTTAAATCCTGCCTGAACAAAGCAGGGTTTCCTGTTCTCTGCACCTTCAGCAGAGCCCCTGCAGGGAGACAAAAGATGGCACAAAAGAGCTGATCCAAGGCGTCCTTATCAGAGAGGAGCTCTCCCTTCTGAAACATGCCTGTCCTGACATGTGCCTCGGTGTGACACAGAGCTGATCCCTGTGCTGTGGCCAGAAGGCAAAAAGGGTGAAGAATCCTTTACTCCTCTTGGGATTCCTGCTCCTTGTCTTGGTTTAAAATTACAGATGATAAATAGAGAGAAAGAAGAGGGAAAGAAGGCTGCAAGAACAAAGGATCCCAGCCTTTCCTCTCCTGCAGAGCCACCCAGCTGATCCAGCCTTGTAGGAATGTTTGATGCCTGCTGCAGGCTCCTTTGCTGTGCCTTCTGTGCAGCTCACTGTGGTTTGTCTCTCTGGCATCTTCCTCTCTGCATTATTTTTAGATCTGAGGAATGCTCAGCAATTAGCTGTGCCTAACTGGGGTTGTTCTTTACCAGGCATTCTCAGGTTGTCTTTCTGTCTTGCTGCAGGCTGAGCTCCAGCAGGGCTTGGCTTGTGCCACAGACCCAGCCCTGATCTGGTGCTCCATGCTTTGTTTGGGTAACCTGAGCAGGTTCATTTTTATTTTCACACACAGGCACAGTGCTGCCCTGCAGCCCCAGCTGCATTCAGGGGTCTCTTTATTAATTATTTGCTGTTTTGTGGATAAATTCAGTGATAATTCATTTGCTGCTGTAGAATCACAGACTGGTGTGGGTTGGGAGGGCAAAACCCATGCAGTGCCACCCCTGCCATGGCAGGGACAATTTCCACTGTCCCAGGCTGCTCCAAACCTGTCCAGCCTGGCCCTGGGCACTGCCAGGGATCCAGGGGCAGCCACCAAGAAAAATGATCCCATAGAGTGTTGTACACATCTTTCATGAAAAATCCTTTCCTTAGGATTTTTCCTCCTGAGAAACTGAGAGGTCTCAGGAACAAAATTTAAACAATGATTATCTCCTGCTGTGGAATGCAACAGGTGCATCTGGGATTGGTCTCATGTGGATGTTTCTAATTAATGACCAATCACAGCCCAGCTGACTCGGACACAGAGCCTGAGCCACAAGCCTTTGTTATCATTCTTTGCTATTGTTAGCTGGCCCTCTGATGAAACCTTTTCTTCTATTCTTTTAGTATAGTTTTAATATAATATATATCATGAAATAATCAATCAGCCTTCTGACACATGGAGTCAGATCCTCATCTCTTCCCTCATCCTAAGACCCCTGTGAACACGGTCACGATAGAGATAAGAATTCTACATGAATAAGAGTGTTATTTGACACTGGGATCATTTTTCTCATGTTGAACAATCCCATCCTCATGAGCTTCCCATGAGTCTCCCAAGTTCTGGATGTTCCCATGGAGCATCCACCTGAGAGCCACCCCACGGAGCCCAGGTGCAGCTGAGCAGGGTCAGGCTGCAGACAAGGCCAGCAGCTGGGTATTTTTTTAATGCTCTGGTAATATTCATGACATTTGTCTTGAAACTCAACTCCCTCCTGATTTTCCAGGCAGTTATGGCTCGGTTAGGGCTGTCACATCAGCCTGGCTCTCCCTCCCTCTCTCCCTTCCCTTTTTATTCCTGCATGTTAATCTGTTGGAAATCAGTGTCAAAACCTGTTTACACTCTTCCCCAACTACCACTTACATGGGCTTTAATAATGTACCTGTGCTGTGAGCACATCACAGAGGCTTTGTTTCACATGGAGAGAGGCAGAGACCATAAATGAGTAAAAACCACACATTGCATGCCATGCAAATCATAAATTCCCAGTCAAAAAGCCAAGGAAGGACCACGTCCTATTTTTGCCCTGCTTTGAGCTTTAGGCTGGGAAGCTGAATCAGTGAAATGTCTCCAAGCTGGCTTTAGATTGCTAGAGGGCAGCTTTAGGTGGGATTTTGGGAAGGAATTCCTCCCTGGGAGGGTGGAGATGCCCTGGCCCAGGGTGCCCAGAGCAGCTGTGGTGCCCCTGGATCCCTGGCAGTGCCCAAGGCCAGGCTGGACATTGGGGCTGGAGCAGCCTGGGACAGTGGGAGGTGTCCCTGCCATGGCTTGGATGAGCTTTAAGAAACTTTAAGCTTTAATGTCTCTTCCAACCCAAACTATTTTGTCATTTATGGTTCTGTAGAAATACAACACTTATGAACAACTGAGCACTTACGGGTGTAAACAGTAGATAAAAATGATATTAAATGAAATAAAATAACCCAAACCAGCTATGTTTAAGTGGAATTGAAGTGAGTCAGTGCAGCCCCAGCTCAGCTCTGCTCCACTTAACCCAGGACAGCTCTGAGTGTGCAGACACAGGCACTCACCCTGGTATTTTTAAGCACTGTGGATTTATAAACCAGAGCAGGACAGGAGGGGCTGGGAGAAAAAAATAACACCACTCCCTGACAACATATTGTACATCTTCACTACCACCCCCTCATCCTGAGCTGCAGAGATTTCCCAGCCTTGGGAGATCCATCCTGTCCTGGGCTGGGAGATTGTCCAGCCCTGGGAGTTCATCCTGTCCTGGGCTGGGAGATTGTCCAGCCCTGGGAGATCATCCTGTCCTGGGCTGGGAGATTGTCCAGCCCTGGGAGATCATCCTGTCCTGGGCTGGGAGAGTCTCCAGCCCTGGGAGATCCATCCTGTCCTGGGCTGGGAGAGTCTCCTGCCCTGGGAGATCCATCCTGTCCTGGGCTGGGAGAGTCTCCTGCCCTGGGAGATCCATCCTGTCCTGGGCTGGGAGATTTCCCAGCCCTGGGAGTTCATCCTGTCCTGGGCTGGGAGAGTCTCCTGCCCTGGGCTGGGAGAGTCTCCAGCCCTGGGAGATCATCCTTTCCTGGGCTGGGAGGTTTTCCTGCCCAGATGGGCAGGGAGGGCTGTCCCAGGCTGGGCCAGGTGGGATGGCACAGCCCATGCCCTGCAGGCAGGACAGAGCTGCAGGGGTTAAACGGGCACAGAGGGGCTGTGAGACACCTGGAAGGGACAGCAGGGACAGAGGGGACAGCAGGGACAGTGGGGACAGCAGGGACAGAGGGGACAGCAGGGACATTGCTCACAACCTAGAGGGACCAGCCTGTCCCATCAGTGGGTACAGGGAATGAGAGGGGATGGGGATGGGAGAGGCAACAGGGAATGAGGGGACAGGGGATGAAAGGAGACAGGGAATGAGAGGGGATGGGGAATGAGGGGGCACAGAGATGTGAGAGGGGACAGGGAATGAGAGGGGACAGGGGATGTGAGAGGGGACTAGAATGTGAAAGAGGACAAGGGATGAGAGGGGACAGGGGATGAAAGGGGACAGGGAGTGAGGGGGGACAGGGAATGAGGGGGGACAGGGAGTGAGAGGGGACAGAGGTGTAAGAAGGGACAGGGAGTGACAAGAGACAGGGATGTGAGAGGGGACAGTGTCCCCACAGCTGCTGCTGCTCCCTTCCTGCCAGCAGCACCAGCAGCACACAGAGGTGCCTGGGCTGGGCTGGGCTCAGAGCTGGGTGTGCAGAGCTCCAACTCTGCTCACTGCTCACAAAGACAGGTCAGCAAAGCTGCTCTGGGTCATCTCCCCTCTTCCTTCCCACATGGATTCCCCAGGAATTCATAAGCAGTCATAATCCTCAGAAAAGTCTGATTTTCCCCCACTTGGAATGTGCTGTTGTGCCTCAACAATAACCTCCCACAAGTGAAAGTGAAGCTGTCTCAGTGAAGGCAAAATAAAATAAGAAAACCATGTCACTCTCTCATATCTCCCGACTTTTACAGCCTGATATTCACAATCAGATCAGAACAGCTTGGATCTCTCCTGTCATTTTGCCCAGCACACACTCCAAATAGCAGTGGAATTTAAACTACTATCTGTAATATTTTTATTGAGAGCCGTATTTGAAGAAGGATCTCTTGCTGAAATAAGCCCCTCAGCCAGGGCTGCATTTCAGGGGCTTTCATTCCTGATGACACACATGCACGCTGGTGACACTGCCTGTGAACCCTCCTGCCACGCTGGTGAGGCAGCAGGAGGTGTGCAGCCAAAGGTGAACTCCAGCTCTGCTGATATTTGTAATTGGAGTGAAGAAAGCAGATGAAGGAAACTTTTCATCTCTAACCTCCCTGACACGTCAGCTCAGCCTGGGGTGACCTCCACCAATGAGAGTTTTGCTCAAGCTGCTCTGAATCTCCAGGCTGGCTTAAAGTGTCCCCAGCAATGTGCATGGACACTGCTCACTTTGTTTTATTAAAGACTTATTTCAAGTCTAAACGAGATTTTCTGGAAAGGTGCTAATGCCTTTTCTTGTCTCCAGTGATGTCTTGTTTGTCAGTTCAGGCACCAACACTAAAAACTGTGCCAGGTCCCTTCCCAAGATGTGTCTGGAGAACAATTATACAGAGATATTTGAAATGTGGGGAGCAATTGAATCATGGACTCACAGAAAGGTTTGGGTTGGGAGGGACCTTAAATCCCACCCAGTGCCACCCCTGCCATGGCAGGGACACCTCCCATGTCCCAGGTTGCTCCCAGCCCTGTCCAGCCTGGCCTTGGGCACTGCCAGGGATCCAGGGGCAGCCACAGCTGCTCTGGGCACCTGTGCCAGGGCTGCCCACCCTCACAGGGAGGAATTCCTTCCCAATATTCCATATAAACCCATTCTCTGGCAGTTTGAAGCCATTCCCTGTGTCCCATCACTCCATCCCTTGTCAATTGTCTCTCTCCAGGTTTCCTGCAAGGCCACCCTGAGCTCACCCAAAGCTTCTCCTGTGCAGGTGAACAATGCCAGCTGTGCCCGCCTTTCCTCCCAGCAGAGCTGCTCCATCCCTGGCATCATCCTGGAGCCTCCCCTGGGCTCTCTGAGCAGCTCCAGGGCTGGGGCAGCTCTGCAGGTGGGGTCTCACCTGTGGGGACACAGGGACACAATCCCCTTCCCACACCTCAGCTGGACCTTTAAAAACTTTGTGCTGTTGTATATTCACCACTTCCTCAACTAAGACAACTTGATTAGTGTGCAAAACATGTTCTGCATTTATCTTTTGTTTTCTGCCTGTTGTCAGTGTTTGCTTTATAAATAGGCAGCATCTCTCAACATATGTTTGCTCTGCTCTCTGCTTTGAGCAGAACATACAGCAGTAAAGGGAAGAGATATAAGGGAAACAGGAAGGCTGCATTCCTTTGGGAATTATTTTCTGTCGATTTTACCTTTTCTAGGACACCTTTTAGGGTCCTGAATTAGTACCTTCCCAGCTCTTCCACTTCAGCTCACTGGACCCACTTCCCACTGTCACACCATCAGCCAGAAACAAGGAATTGTGAGGGTCAGTGAGAACAGCAAACCCTGCCATTACTGCAGGGGAGATTTGGATTATCTGTACCACAGGTAATCCAAACAACCACAACACTCTGGGAACAACACTTCCAAAATTCTTTCCCTGGATTGGCATGGGCACAGGAATTGTGGAAAAGTCAGAGCTCAAAACTTGGGTGAGGATATTTCTCTTTTCAGCTTCTGCTGTTTTTATTGGTAACATCTATTGGGTTTTGGGTGTTTTTTAACATTATTAAAAGGCAACAAGCCAGAGATAGCACAAAACCCCACTGAAAGGCCAGGCAGGCATTGTCTCCATGCTCACCTGCCCATCACCTGTAGCTGGGTTTGTATGGCCAGGCCTCACAAAGTCCCTGCAGTTGAAACAAAACCTCTTTAGGTGTTCAGCTGGCAACACTTCTGCCTGGCAAACCTTTCAAGACCTGCTTTTGCTCTCTGCACTGGAACAAAAATCCCCCTGCCTCCTAAAATCCAGGAAACCAATCTGTCTTTGTCAGAAGTCGATTGTGTCCAGAGTACCTGGGAGCAGTTTATTGTACTGAGAGCAGGCACAGGCTCCTTGGTCTGCCTGCAAAATGCCTCCTAAAAATATGTGGGAGGCTCTGGCTGTAAAAATAAACCAGCTAAAAATCAGAACAATCGAGCACTCCATGGAGTGCAAGGAGTCCAGAAAGATGGGACACAGAGGGCTCATGGCATTGTGCCATGGCTTTCAACCTCACCTTGGTGGTTCTGGTTGTTTTTTATGGAATCATGGAATGGTTTGGGTTGGGAAGGACCTTAAAGCCCTCCAGTGCCATGGCAGGGGCACCTTCCATTGTCCCAGGCTGCTCCAGCCTGGCCAATGCTTCCTTGGACACTGCCTGGCTAAAGCTGAACAGTATTTATTTTGAGATATGGGCAGCCATATCTCAAAATTCAAATATCAATAATAATATCAAACATCAAAATAATACCAAATTAAATCCTCTAGGCCTTCCCACTGATTGGTTTGGTGCATCAAGAATGGATTAGCAGGGACATTTTGGGGTGCAAAATACAGATTTGGTTTTCAGGCCAGGCAATGGGAATCCAGAGACTAAAATACCACAATGGCAGCCCAAGTATCTGCACAGAAACCTTGAGAACACAACTGCTGGGGAAGAGCAGATCCCTCCCTGTCCATCTCCAAATCAGCCGATCATTCTTTATCACCTCATTTTAAATTTTTAATTTAAAACATTTTAAATCATTTTAAAACACCTGCACCACACCCAGCCTGCCTAGGACAGTGCAGGCAACAATTTCAGCCCTCGGGGCTGCCTGGGGAGAGCACCCCAAGGAAAAAAGGATAATGAGGTCTGAAACAAAGTGCCAGCCTGAGTAACCCAGGCAGGGCTCCAGTGCCACTGTCACCTTCCTTGGCTCTCCATCCTGGTGGGGGATCTGCTTTTTGCTGCTTGTCCTCCCCCAGCTCGTTATATCCCTTCGTTTCTTTTGCACTTTGGGTTTTTTGCTCACCAGAAAAGGCACTTGAAGCATAAAACTGGTGTTGTATTAAAAAAGACAGTAATAAAGGGAAACCCTGGAGTGTTGCAGAGAAAGGTTACCTTGAGCTGTGGGAATTGTCAACATATCAAAGACACACAGCCAAGCTTTTGTTTTGATTCTCCCTTGCATTTTATGCAGGATTTCTTGCTCCTCTCCCCGCTGTCTCCTTAAAATTCCATCAAATTAGTGAATTCTACCCACTTTCTTTATAAAACCCAAAGACCCACACAATGACAATTTAATTCAGTCTGAGTGGAAACTTGATTGACGTGAATACTGCAACAATACTCTAATGAAATTTGCCCAATTCAGATTTTAAAGGAAAAACATATGCTACGAGTAACAAATAACTCTCATCCTCCTCAAAAACCTTGCCCCCCAAGCACGAGTAAAGAAAACAAATGGCTCCAGTAATTAAATCCCACAGAAGTTTGGTTTATTGGTGGTGATTAATAAAATAATGCAGCTCTGGAGGGCTGACACATCAGTTAAACACGGCAGAGTTACAGCCTGGGATCATCATCCAAACAATGCCCCTAAAATTAGCTGCCATTAACAGGGAACTGCCAGCACTTTGTTTCAGACCTCATTATCCTTTTTTCCTTGGGGTGTTCTCCCCAGGCAGCCCCGAGGGCTGAAATTGTTGCCTGCACTGTCCTAGGCAGGCTGGGTGTGGTGCAGGTGTTTTAAAATGATTTAAAATGTTTTAAATTTAAAATTTAAAATGAGGTGATAAAGAATAACCTGCTGTATGTAGGCTGGGCTTTGGAGACAGAGAGACCTCACCTGAAGAATCCCTTTCACTGGGAGTGCTATCTATTTTTAATGTCCCTATGAATACCTAATAATGGAATTAGGGAGTGCTTTCTGAAAAGTGGACAGACAAGTTTAGAATGGCCTGGATGGTCCAAGCCTCTCTGAAGGCACTTTGAGAGGGAATTTTTCCCTTTTTTCACCCTACAGGGACTCTTTGCAGCCTGTACAACAGCTCCAGCTACCAAGGAAATTTGAATTTCTCTGTTACCATTTTCAAGGACAATTGAATTTCTTTGTCACCATTTTCCACATCAGCCTTTGCTTTTTCCTCCCCACCATCAAAATCCTCTTCCCTCTGGCCACCAAATCCTCAAATTCTATTTCACACCTGTTGGGAAAGCCACTGCCTTGGCTTGTGGTTAACTTCTCCATGTGGCTCTGCCTTTCTGGGCTTGCCCTTGAGCTCTGGGTCGGGAAGGAGCCTTGGAAGCTGCCCCAGCCTTGGAAGCTGCCCCAGCCTTGGAAGCTGCCCCAGCCTTGGGGCACCCTGCTCTTCCTCATCTCTGACAGCCCCAGGAGCCACCTCACACCATGGTTTTCCTCAGGGCACGCACTCCCACCTGGAAACCAGCTGGATCTCATCCCTGATTGCCCCAGAACCTCATTCCTACAAAGCCTGGGCACCTTCTAATTCCAGCCTGATTTCCTTGCTGACAAATCCAGACCCAGACAATTCCCAGGTTTGAGAACCTCCCAGCTCTGGGGTTTTTAGGGAAAGCAGCCCCACCAGAGTGTCCAGCCTTTTTTCAGTTCTCCACACACAGTTTTCTCTCTGAGTTTCCTCTCCCAGGGTCCTTCCTCCCCCTGGGCATCCCTCCCTTGCACCTGCCTCGCTGGGAACTCCTCCTGCCCCGAGGTGTCCCCAGAACTGCAGCGCTCAGGGAGGGGAGGTGCCTTTATCCAAGATAAATGGGGTGCATCTGGTGGATCTGCTCCAGACTCCTCCTGTCTGCTCGAGCAGCACTTCCTCAGCACAAAACCACAGGGCTGAGTGACCTTGGCTGGCATGGGGGGGTTGGAGCATCACACACACCCTGCCATGGCTCCATCAGAGCAGCGGCCCTGGCACTGACAGCAGCCTGGACAACTCATTCCCCACCTCTCCAGGCACTGCAAGAGGTGTTACAACACTGCCTTTATTTTATTTTATTTTATTTTATTTTATTTTATTTTATTTTATTTTATTTATTTTATTTTTTATTTTATTTATTATTTTTTAATTTTTATTTTATTTCACTTTATTTGATTTTATTTTTAAAACTTTTATTTTATTTTACTTTCTTTGATTTTATTTTCAATTTTATTGAATTGTATTTATTTATTTTATTTTTAATTTTTAATTTTTATTTTATTCATTGTATTTTATTTTTTATTTTATTTTATTTATTATTTTTTAATTTTTATTTTATTTCACTTTATTTGATTTTATTTTTAAAACTTTTATTTTATTTTACTTTCTTTGATTTTATTTTTAAAATTTTTATTTTATTTTACTTTATTTGATTTCAACTTTTAATTTAATTTTATTTTTAATTTAATTTTATTTTTTATTTTTATTTTATTTTATTTTTCATTTTTATTTTATTTAATTTTATTTTATTTTTTATATTTAATTTATTTTAATTTAATTTAATTTAATTTAATTTTATTTTATTTTGTTTTATTTTATTTTATTTTATTTTATTTTATTTTATTTTGTTTTATTTTATTTTATTTTATTTTAGCAGCAGCTCCCTGCTCTTAGAGGGCAGGCTGTTCTCCCAGCACAACTCTGCTTTTAGGCTCCCCCTGAAGTGTTGATTTCCTGCACCTCAGGAGGGGGGTGCTGCTCGTCTGGAAGGCTCAGGTGCAGATGGGGGAGCTCAAACAAGGCCCCTTCTATTGACCTTTCATATTTCTACCATGGATTGAAGGGGATCTTTTCACTGCCTGCCCTGATTAAACCCATAAAATATTTCTGTGAAAGCACTGTGTAAAAAGTGATTATTGAAAGTCTGTTCCTCAACAGTACCCTGGCTGTAAGCAAGACCTGTCATTATATTAATTGGTGTTTTATAATTACACAGATACTTTTATGTTGTGTATTGAATATTTTTATATTGCAGAAATATTAATTTATGTTTTATAATTACTCAGATATTTTTATATTCTAGAAGTGACAGCTCTGTGCAGGATGAAACAGCTCATGTTTGGATTGTGTGGATTTCACCTTCCAGCACTGGATTCATCACACATTAATTACAGGAAATTACTGATACACAGGACTAGAAACAGCTAAAAATAATTCAGAAACTACTGAACAAAGGGTGTGTCACCCTGTTACAGAAATCTGGAGCAGATTTTCAGGGATGAAAGTGAATTTTTCTCTGTCCATCCACGCTGGGCTGGCCCTGGGAGCTCCTGCAGGCAGGGGCTGGGATTTCACATCCAGAAGTCACCAAATCAATTTAGGAGGGGACACATCTTCCACCAGGCCATTCCTGCTGCCAGGAACGTGCCCAAACACACCCCAAACATGAACAGGCTCTTTTCTGCTCATCCATCCCTGCCAGGAGTGTTCCTGCCCCGGTTCCAGAGGGGGAATGGAGTGCAAGAATTTGAAATGATTTGCAGATTCAGCTGGCACATGGGGCAGGAGGGGCTCCCAAGGGCTCCATTCCCTGCTCCAGGGTGGGATCTGAGCTCAGGGGTGGCCAGGGGGGAGCCCAGGGTGACAGGGCTGGACACAGAGAAAGAGAAGGAACCTCTCAAATGTCCCTTTAACTCAGCAGCCCTGGGGATGGGTCCATCCAAAGCACATCTTCATTTACAGCTCCATTTCACTGAACCTATTCCTCCTCTTCCAGTCCTCCAAGCCTGCTAATTTGGGATTATTTATTGAATTTCATGCCTCAGGACTGCTTTTGGAGGCAAACCCAGAGGGGCTGGGACTGGATGATCTTTAATGTCCCTTCCAACCCAAACCATTCAAGGATTCTGTGAGAAATTTGCTGGATTTCAAGGAGAAGGATGGAAAACATTCTCTGAACTGTTCAGGCAGAAATAGAGATGTAGGGCTTGAACCCCAGTTACATTTGGATATTTACATATCTTTGGACTCAATCTCTTTCAGATTTCTTCATGGAGCAATTTACATTTTAATGAAGCCTACAAATAATTCCCAAATCAAAACACATTTCCTATCAAAAATACAGCTGGACCTTGAGCAGAGCTGTGTGGCAGCTTCTGATTCAAATGCTTTAAAGTTGAAAGGGATCAACATCATTTGTCACTTTTAGCTTTCACTCATTTTCCTGGGGTCTATTTCCAACAAACTCATTCCATAAAGTCATGGGGTTAAAATAGAAAACAACAACCAAAAATTCAGCTGTGAAGATCTCCAATAAAAGGAAATATTTGGCATATTTTGAAATTAATGGGATTTTGGGAACTGTGGCTCATAAGACTGAGACCCTCATGTATTCATCTGTACTGAATCTCTGGTCACACACAGTGGTCAGACACCCTCATAACCAGTTTTCTCTCACTGAAATTTGATATTTTATGGAAAATATAAAGCCACAAGGATTATGAGCAAGTGCAGGAAGCAGAATTTTAAAACAAAGTCCACAAGTGTCTCCATCAAGGATTTTTTGTGGTTTGTGCTGAATTGTATTTATGAATGTGGTTTGTATTAAATTATATGTGTGACTGTGGTTTGTATATATTAAATTATATGTATATATGTGGTTTGTATTAAATTATATTTATGAAAAAAAAGCACATGAACATTGGAATAAACTGAACTGGAAAGTTCAGCTGCCCTAGCTCTGGAATGTTTGGGTCAGCACAAGGGGTGGAATGTGTGACAGTAAATGCAAAGCAGCAGCAGGGGCAGAGACAGGGCTGGGATCCACCCAATTCCCAGGAAATTGGGATTTATTTCTTTTTTTCTCTCTGGGCAGATCTGCATCTGGAATTTTGTCAGCAGCGCTGATTGCTGCTGAATATTCAGCTGAACCTCCAGGTGAGCATCCCCCTGATTTCTGAGCTCCATTTTCCCAGCACAGGTTTCTGTTTGTGATGACAATTTGGGGACGGGCAGGGGGGGTTTGGGGTTTTTGTACACAGAGGTTTTTCAGGCTCAGCTTGGGAGGAGATGGAGCCAAACCTCCCCATGTGAGCACAACTTCCACCCCCAGGGTCCTGTAAAAACCTCACTCAATAAAAACCACACATTCAGAGGATGGGCTGGGCTGGGGAGGACCTTCAGGACCTTCAGGACCATCCAGTGCCACCTCCCACTGTCCCAGACAATTCCCTGGCTGCTCCCAGCCCTGGCCCTTTGCCCACAGGGGCTCTCCCAACACCAGCACAAGGATTTTGTGCCTCACCCTCCACAGCATCTCTGGGATTTCCTCCCTGACCCAGCAGCAGCCACATGAGGGGCAAAACCTCATCTCCCTGCCCACCCCTCCTTGACATCCTGATCCTGGGACAATTTTCCATGCTTGGGGTGACCCAGATTTTGTTGCCCAAGTTCAGCCATGGCACTGGCAAGCCTAAAGTCAATGGTGTGGGCTCTGCTGGCACCCAAGTCCACAAAAAATATCAAAACATTCAATTTCTCTGCTCAAATTGCTGCTGATATCTCTGGCAGTGATGGTGCTTTTTTGAGATAGCCACGTAATTATATCATAAATAAATCCTGCATTTTTCTGTGTTCTCTTTCTTGACATTGACAAGAAATTATTAGAATAAGCTCTAATAAGATGATCTAAAATAACTGAAAAGGCTAAAAAAGATAAATTCAAGGGCATTCTTTTTCTTGATATTGCTTGCTTTTATTCATATCTTGCTTTTTGGGGGATTACATTCACTGGAAAATCATGATTTTTTTTCTTCCTCTACTCTTTTGCCTAATTTCAGTCTGTGAACTAATCCACAAATGAAAAAAAAGCATTGACAAGAAAAGAATAATTTCCAAAGGACAAAAGTAAGGTCACCTCTGATGGAGGGGATGGAGCACTAAGGAAAGGGAAGAGCTTTAGAGAGGACACAGATGTGGCATGGGGTGGGAGGAGGAGGAGAAAAGATGTTTATTCAGGCTTTCCTTCCCTGAGCACAGAAAGGGCAAGTGCAGGCAGCAAAATATAAGCTTATCCTGGGCATAATTTATCTTAGTCCTGTATCCATGGAACTGGCCTTTATTTGAAAAGCAGCCTAATTACTGAAATTACTGCTGCTGGAGTCCTGCAGCACTGCAAAGGGAGCCAGGCATTGCCAGTGTGGAGAAAGTTCCCCACATTCTCATATAAGTTTCTAATAATGATATTGATCAGGCAATTAGCAGATTAAAGCAGCAGCAAAGCCCATGGAAGGGAGCTGAGCCCCTGCCCAAAAGCAGCTGAAGCATATTTGTGTTTTCCTGGAGCTGGGCATGAAACCTGCTCCCAGCTCGTGCTCCTGCAGGTTTATTTTCAAACGGGGGAAAAAGGAAAATCCTTGAAAAGAGAAACACTGCCCTGATGCTGCTCAAAAAGGCTGGAGGCACTTTCTACCCCATTTATTCCTCTGGATTTCCCTCAGCCCCATCTGTTTCTTTTCTGTGGAGCCACCAGGGAGGGAGGATGGCGGGGCTGGGGAGATCTGGAGCAGGTGGGACTGGGAGATCATCTGGGAGGCACAATGCCCTGGAAACCAGCACTGCTGACTTGGTCACTGACTGCTAACTGAGTTTGCCTGCTTTTATTTGTTTCTTTATTTCAAAGTAGCCAAGCTTTGGGGTCAGACAAAGAGTTTGTTTGTGGTTAAACACCCTGTCCCTCCTCTGGACACTCTCCCTCTAAAAGCTTTAGATCTTTTATTGGGGTGCCCAGAGCTGCTCCAGGACCTGAGGTGAGTCCAGCACAGATCAGGACAACCCCTCCCTTTATTATCTTTATTTTGCTGTAACTCCCCTGCTCTGGCTTGTATCCTCCACTGGAGAAGGAGTCCCAGTGGCAGAGATGTGACAAGCACAGGACCCTGCTGTCCCCAGTTTAGCCACGTTCTGGTTCAGATCTGTCCCTTCACTCAATAGTGGGGTTTTCAGTCCTATTAAATTCTATTTCTTAAACAGTTTCTTTACCACATTTTTGAAGTGAAAACGAACTACCCAGTCCTCATCTTCTGTTCAGATTCTAACAAAATTGGCACCTTAATTACACTGACCTGATCAATTTACTCATGGAGCAGCTCTGGTGCTTTTGCCTTTCCTAGAGCTATTGGGTTGATGGTGTGGTATAAAAATTTAATGCTCTTGTTTCTTTGGTCTTAATTATGCCTAATGAGCTACTTGCTTTAATAAACAAGCAGATTCCAATATCCTGCCTATATTTTTCCCAGGAAGACAATATAAAGTTAGATGGAATTGTCTTTCTCAATAAATGAAGGGGTTTAGGAATAATCAGTAATGTGATCTATAAGTGTGCCTGTATGGGATGAGCTGGTTCCCTCCACGGGTACTGATGGAGAGGGTTGGTTTATTCATTTATTTATTAACAATTGTTTCTCCCTTAGGCAAAGCTGGTCCCAATTAAGAGCCATATTTTCAAATGATAAAAGTAAGTATTCTAATAAAGACACTAATTGGCAAGTATGTTCTTTAAAGAGAGTCATAAATTAGAATATCTCGTGGCAAGCGATGCCATTTCCATTAGCAGCTCTACAACTCAAGACACAATTTTCCTATTAACCAGGGCTGAGTTTTACAACATGGAAAATGCTGAATGCAAACAGCCTCCAGGACATCAGGAAAGCAGCTGATGAACTCACCATGGGTAGTTCAGAGGCAGCACCTCATTATTGCTCTCTCTGAATCCACAATTAAAAGCCAACAGATGAGCAAAGAAAACTCTCATAACCCAAGAAGTTATTGAGGGATCAGGCACAAGGCAAAAATCCAGAGTGGGGACTGGCAGGAAGGCTTACACAAAATGAATTTTAAAGATGAGTAAAGCAGAGTAAGGATGAGACAAAAATGAGAAATCGGGGGGAAGAGGTTTTAGGGAGGGAGAGATATAACAGAGTGGAAAAATAAGCCTTCAGTCACACTCCTTCAGAAGCCAGAACAGACCCAGTGGGCTTTTTATGAGCAGATGTTGAAAAGCTCCTTTTAATTTTACATCACAAGAAACCCACAGAACTGAAACCCCTGAAAAGGGAAAGGTGATCAGTGGCATTATTGCAGCCACTGAGGTTCCTCCCAGAGCCTGAGGGCTGAGTCTGCAGGGCAGAGGGAGAGTTCTGGGTCTGATCAGCATCACTGAGAGGGGTTTGGGAGCAGCCAAATCCACTCTGAACAACGGGATGTGTTCCAATCCACGATGCCATCACCCCCTGGCATTTCCAGGCAGGGATCCCTGGGCAGAGCTCTGCAGGGCTGGGGAGGCTGCACAAACTGTGAGAAAACACCCAGAAAAGTGGGGATTTCCTTCATTCAGGAGCAAACCCCTGCTCTTCCTGCTCCACTTAAATATTCAAAAGGCAAATAATGACCAACATCCATTCCTCTTCATCCCCCACAGCTGCCTAAGGGAGGAGGAATTCCAGGGACACTGGCTCTGCTCAGTGGGGTTTTTCCTAAGAAAACCCTTTATTTCAGTGCCTCATATCCTGCCTGACAACTTTGTGCTTTCATTGCTCACTTAAGATATGAGGCACACAAAGATGTAATTAAAATTTAAATTTAAATAAAAGAGTTGGGGGAAATTTAGTGATGGGGGAAAAAGGGAAAAGAAGATTTTCCATTGCCAAAGAGCTGCAATGCTTCTGTCATATTTGGTGTGAGGAATTAATGTCCCCTCTGAGTGTCTGCACTCTGTCCCTGAGTGTGAGAGGTTGTGCATGAGCAGGGGAGGATGAGGAGAGTGGGAACCCAGCACAACCCAGGGGGAGAGGAAATGTTACACTCCTGCTCCATCCATCCATCATCCATCCATCCATCCATCATCCATCCATCATCCATCCATCCCTCCATCCATCCATCCATCCATCCATCCATCATCCATCCATCCATCCCTCCATCCATCCATCATCCATCCATCCATCCATCCATCCATCCATCCATCCATCCATCCCTCCTCCACCCATCCATCATCCATCCATCATCCATCCATCATCCATCCATCCATCCATCCATCATCCATCCATCCATCATTCATCCATCATCCATCCACCCATCCATCCATCCATCCATCATCCATCCATCCCTCCATCCATCCATCCATCCATCATCCATCCATCATCCATCCATCATCCATCCATCATCCATCCATCCATCCATCCATCCATCCCTCCATCCATCCATCCATCCATCCATCATCCATCCATCATCCATCCATCATCCATCCCTCCATCCATCCATCCATCCATCATCCATCCATCCATCCATCCATCATCCATCCATCATCCATCCATCCATGGATCCATCCATCCATCCATCCATGGATCCATCCATCATCCATCCATCCATCATCCATCCATCCATCCATCCATCCCTCCATCCATCCATCCATCATCCATCCATGGATCCATCCATCATCCATCCATCCATCCATCATCCATCCATCCATCATCCATCATCCATCCATCATCCATCCATCCATCCATCCATCATCCATCCATCCATCCATCCATCATCCATCCATCCATCCATCCATCATCCATCCATCCATCCATCATCCATCCATCCATCCATCCATCATCCATCCATCCATCATCCATCCATCCATCCATCCATCCATCCATGGATCCATCCATCCATCATCCATCATCCATCCATCCATCCATCATCCATCCATCCATCCATCCATCCATCCATCCATCAACCCATCCATCATCCATCCATCCATCCATGGATCCATCCATCCATCCATCCACCCATCCATCAACCCATCCATCCATCCATCCATCCATCCATGGATCCATCCATCCATCATCCATCATCCATCCATCCATCCATCCATCCATCCATCCATCCATCCATCCATCATCCATCCATCCATCCATCATCCATCCATCCATCATCCATCCATCATCCATCCATCCATCCATCCATCCATCCATCCATCATCCATCCATCCATCCATCCATCCATCCATCCATCCATCCATCCATCATCCATCCATCATCCATCCATCCATCCATCATCCATCCATCCATCCATCCATCCATCCATCATCCATCCATCCATCCATCCATCCCCCTCCATCCATCCCTAAACCTTTTGTCCCAGGGCCTTTCTTGCCCAGCAGTGATTTAAGGAAAGCTGCAGGTAAGAAAAGAACAGAAAGGAATGAGCTACAAGGAGCTGCAAGCACCTTGATGTGCTCCTTTAGAAGGGCACAGCTGCTTCAGGAAACACTCCAGCCTTTACAGCAAGTCCACTTCAGGCAAGCTTTTATGGAGGTAAATAAAATAAGAATGGTTTCAATCCTGGATTTTGATGGAGATGTCGTGGAGGAAGCAGATTTGCTCACCTGTGATGAAAAGCTCCTGGTTTGTCAGGTCATGGTGTGCTGGGAGTGTGCCCAGGGCTGCCTGGGATGCCCTGACTGATGCCCCTTGGCACCTCAGGTGAGCTGGGCAGCTCTGGGACGTGCAGGTGTCTGTGGAAACGCTTGACACAGCCCATCAAGGGCTGGGTTCAACAACAGACACTTGGATAATCCATCAGACTGCTGAAGCCTCTCTTTGGAATTCACAGCCTCATAAGGCAGGCAAAAATTAGCATTTCTATACCAGAGGTCTTTGGAAATGAAAACACAACTCCGTGTTTATCTACTCAGCTGTCACACTTTCTACTCTCCCACCTCATTTCCATATTGTCTAAGTATATATCCATATTAAAATATGTATTATTTAGCTTTATTTAATATTTTCCGTTCACAAACCTCAAAGCTCTTCACAAGGCACCATGAGTGACAAATTGCTTTGAATTTGTGGCCATATTTGATTCAAAAAATAACCCAGAAATGGAAGTTGCTGCATTTCCCTTGGTTTCCCCATCCCTTGGCCAGCCCAGCTCTTCCCCTTGTTTCTCTGACCTTTGGGGTGTTTTGCCATTCACCTGGGGGGTCCCAAAAATCTCCAAATTCTGGTTATTTGTCCATCTCACAGTTCTTTTTTTTTCCCCCCAGCACCACAGAAACACTTTTTATATCTCCATCTACATATATAGATATATTTACAAGGAATAATCTGTGAAAGGTTTGCTAAATCCCGTGTTTAATGGGAGATTTGGTGGCTGCAGAGCTCCCAGCCCAGGGATCTCTCCCAGGCAGTGGAGCAGGCAGTTTTATGTCATCCCTGTCAGGGAGATTTTGCAGAATTCTGTTCCACTTTGGTTCAGATGAATGACCTGCAGTGCTACAGAATTTGTGATGTTCTGGCTTTAATTAACCTCCCTCACGAGTGAAGCTGAACAAGGAAGAGCACAGCCCTTTCCAGACAGGAATATTTTCACAGCCATTAAATGCACACTAATGCTCTCCATAATCTATAATTTTGTGGGTGACATGGGCACTATTCCTACAGCTGTTCTTTGGAGAAAGGATGTTTCTTGTCATTAAAGACTAATAAGTGACATTACATTTAAGTGCTTGCATTAGATCTGCTTCTTTGAATTTAATGATGGGGCAATGAGGCCTTTAATTAAACAGCCCAAAGTTTCTACTGGGAGAAACAAAAGCAAATTTATCCTCAGGTTTTCTTCCCAATGTAAAACCAAACCAGTGCCCATCTGGTGGGTAATCAATGCTTTTATCCCTAAAATCCAACCTCACACTTGGAAATGTTTCCCTTATTTCTGTAATCCCTGTAATGGGATGAAGAAACTCCTCCAGCTGGTGGATGAAAAGCTCTGACTCGTGTCTCCACTGAGCTCCTGGCAGGAATTTGTGGCAGAAGTTCCTCACTGTTGAGGAGTTTGAAATAAACACTCAAAGTTCTCTGCCATAGATCAGTGGCTCATGAGAAACAGTGTTCTGGTGAGTTTTATGGCACCCTATGAATATTTTTTATTTTAATTTCATGCATGCAAACCCAATAGGTACCATAGGAATTACCAGACTTGCAAAAGAGGCTAAAAATTGCCCAGGTCATCACTTTAAGGTAACCACAGCCATTGTTATTTGAAATAGAAATCAAGTTGATTGAACTTAACTGTCTTTTCTTAATAAAAATGCCTAGATTTAATACAAAATTAGCACAACTCTCTATACTCACCAACAAGAAAAATAGGACCAAATGGAAAAATCTACTTTTTTAGGTGACTTTAAATTTCAAGCCCATTGCTCATGTCAGGTGTTACTCCTTAAAACAGCACAGCAGAATAATCCCAGATTGTCAATAATTCCTCTACACCTGTCCCTGAATAGTGCTTAGTCTGCCTCAGAGCCTGAAATTCTTGGAAAATTGTAAAGTTCTTGTTTTTGCAGCCTGAGGTTTATTTAATGAGATAACAAAGAAACAAAGCACCAGCACCAGCCAGAACCAAAGTGTATTATTGTGAAGCAAAGTGTTCACAGCTCCATCTGCTCCACCACTGAACATTAAATATTTTTCTAAAATTCAAAGCAATTAGAAAAAAAATTATGAACTTAGATGGTGGTTAAGGCATAATTGCAGTTTTTAACATCATATTTTAAATGCATCCCTATTACTACAACAACACCCAGAGAGCTAAAAATAGCACAGGAATGGTAAAGACATGCTGAAAATCAGATCTAATTTGGGACAGAATTTATGCACAAACAGATCTGCATACAAGCTCATGGATTCCACCCTGCAAATGTACAGAACCAGACTGAATTTTAATTTCTTGTGCGATGATTATTTTAATGTTTCACCTTGTGGTAGTAATCTCCAGCAGAAATGTATTTATTAGTGGTTGTGGCCCTTCCTGAATTAAATTCCAAGTATCCCGAAGCTTGAGGATGTGATTGCTCTGCCTGAAAAGTGATTTTCTGTAAAATCCAGGTTTGTCCTGACAGCTCTGGGGTGGTGGTGGAGCATGGTGGCCTGTGCAGCTCAGCCACGAGCCCTGGCAGCTCTGAGAGGAGAAGGGACCACAAATAAAACCAAAATTCAAATCTCACCTCTTGGGAGTAAATGGGATAAAAATACCCAGAGGTTGGAGATGTGTGGTATTGGTTCTAAAGATGTGAATGTATAAAAGAAGGAATGACAAAATGTAATAAAGGAAGGAATGGCAGCAGTTCAGGATTTGTAAAGGGAGCTCCAAGGGAGCTGGAGAAGAGTCCTCACCAAATCTGGAGCGATGGGACAAGGGGAAGGGGTTCAAATGACAGAGAGAGGGTTCAGATGGGATTTTGGGCAGGAATTGTTTGGGCAGCCTTGGCACAGGTTTAGTGCTTCCCCCATGCAAAGGCAGCAGGCTCTGCTCTGGCTGCTCTCTGAACATTTCAGGGCTTCTCCTTCTCGCTGCTTTTGCCAGCTCAGTCTGGGATTAGAGGATCTGTTCCCTGCTTTTTTAGGTTTTTCTGAGCCTTCTGATGTTTGCATTCTTGTAATGAACTTTCTCACACACTTTCTGTAAATAACTTAGTGTTCCCTTTTATGGAGGAGGAGAAATTTGATGGACTGTTGGTTTGTCCAGTGTCACTGGAGAGGTGGCACTGTCACCCTCCAATCCACTGTCACTTTTGGAAATCTATAAATGTTGGAGTGAGAAATTAAAAGTTCTCTTTTTTACCCTAGAAGAGCTGTGTGTGTGTGTGGTGTTATTTCATGTCCTGTAGTGACAAGGATCCTGTCCCATTCACACTCTGCTGTCCTTTAACTCCACTGTGCTCCCTGCAGGGGTGGCACCTGCTCACTTTGGGCTGGGGAATCACCCTGGGCCTCTGCTAGAACCAGCACTAGATTTGGCAAATCCACTCTGCTTTGCACTGGAGCTTTGATCCAGCTCTTGGCTTTAGGGGAATAAATAAGGCCAGAGCACGCAGGCAGAGAGAGCAATGCCTGAGCCATGTAATCCATAAAACACATTTTGGGTGGAACCAGATTGAAGGTGTGGAGGAGCAAAACATCCAGGAGCCAATAGCCATAAAAGAGTTGACCTTCCTATAACTCTGCCACCTTCCCAAGCTGGATTTCTGCACTGGTGTCTAATTATGGCTCTGCATTCACCTCTCCACCCTTCCATCACCGAGGAGTCAATTGAGAGGCTGCCAATAAATGCAAAGTCTGCTTCTCATTATCTGTACAGGTGCAGACACACATCTATCTCTCCCCAGCCTCATTCTCTGCTGCTTGTTTATCTCCTGTATCGCTTTCTTTCTGCTCTTGTTTCCCTGTTTCATTTAAGAAGTGAAATGCAAAGAGCAGCTACTCTGTTATCCCGAGCCTTTGTCTGGGATCTCAATCAATGGAGCCCTGCTGGGCTGCTGCCTCTGCCAGCACAACACCCAGAACACAGAAAACAACCACCCTGATCCCATCTCCTCACCCCTGCCTGCAGCAGAGGACACTTAGGAGCCAGCTGCATCACAGCAATGAACATGAGGGATCAGATAGCAAATCTTCAAAGAGACATCCATAACAAATTTCAGATCACTGCTGCCCGTGCAGGCTTACAGCAACAGGAGCTGCAGGGGAAGAGGGATGCTCTGAAAACATCCATCATCTTTTACTGTCTGTGTAAATGTTTTGAAGATGGGCTGTAAAGCAGCATTAAGTTTACAATAAATTTTGAGGCTCCTAACCCATTACAAAGTGCCAAATGCCAGTGTTGATCTGCTGAGGCCCGGGGCTGCAGGGTTTGGAAAGCTTTTAGGCTTCCTTCCCCAAGCACCAGCACTGCATCTCACTTTATTTCACTTTATTTCACTTTATCCCATGATTTTCACTGGCTGCCCAGTGACAGGCTGGGCTGGGAAGAGCAGGAAAGTCACAAAAACAAAACTGCAGGAGAAATGTCAGACATGGAGTGGAGGGAGTGGAGCAATAGATATTTGTCATTCTAAGCTGTATTAAAGAAAGTGACTGAAAAATTATATTTTAAAATACTTCTGTGTGAATATCTCCTCATGGAGACTGGGAGAGGTGACAGAGTGGATAATTTGGCTTTCCTGAGTGATTTAGAAGTGAGGGAAATGCAGATATCCATCTCCTTATAGGACCTGAGCCATCTCTTATGCTGCTCCCTTGGCAGCCTTAGCCAAGGTTCACAAGGCTGTGCTGAAGGAAGCCCAGAAAGATCAAGGAGCTCATCCAGGTAATTCCATCTCAGGTTTTTCCCTCTGGAGAACAAGGTTTGGGGGATCAACTCCAGGATAAACCTCTGACCAGCTTTATGCTCACCCACCCCTCTATTCCCCAGGTGTTTCTCAAGGGAGAGAGCTCTGCACACTCCAACTGTGGCTCCTTTGCTGTTATTTATTAATGCTCCTTTGGTGTCCTCCACCTTCTGCTGAGAAGCAATTCCTCTGTCTTGGGTTCCTTCTGCTGGAAATTCCCTGGAAATCCTCCCTTTCAGAGCACAACCCTTCCCCACACAGCCTGGGAGAGCCCAGGGAGCTCTGAGGCAGGAGCTGGGGGTAGAGATCCATCTTTAGTGGGAATAATTGTGTCTTTTACTCTTTATTTTCATGCCATTTCTCAAAACCCTCAGCAGACACTGCCCTCTGTGTCTTTGCAAATGTGGGCAGGCACGCAGAGAGCTAATTAAAAGCAAACAGCTCTATATTTTAGGAAGTTTAAGCTAATGAGTGTTTAAATCAGGTTTTCCAACGCTGTCCCTGCGTGGTTTTGCTGTTTAGAATGGAGTGGGCCAGGACTGAATCCTGTAACTGTGGGATCATGGAATCAGAGAAAGGTTTGGGCTGGAAGGGACCTTAAAAAACATCTCGTTCCAACCTCCCTGGGGCCTCCAAACTGAGCCACCAGCTTCATGGGGAATTATATTTACAGTTAGCCCAGGGAGAGGGATTCAAGGGCTTGTGTGGACACCAGACTTGTGAGTCATGGCTGGATAATTGACAATTCTGTGCATTTTGGCATCCAGTGACCCCCTGCCCTCCTCTGTGGCTATGGCCTGCAGAGAGCAGATATCCAAGGTTCTGAGGTGAGCTTAGAAAATGCAAATGAGACATTTGCCCATGAAAGGTTTTGCTGCCCTCTAAACCCTCATTGTAATCCCAGCTCGTTTAGAAAGTCCAAGTTCTCATTATCTTGGCCATGCCAGGAGGAGGAGTGGCTGGAAGAGGGGATGGGTTGGATTGCAGCAGGAATAGCTGATCTGGGAGTACAGGTTGGGGAGAAATCACTGAAAACCCCGAAATTCTCTTTCTGTTGCTGCTCTTGGCCAATGGAGAGCACTCAACCAGCCCTGTACAGTTTGGTGCTAACCAAGAGGCAGAGACAGTCCATGAGCTCTCTCCCTGAGAAATGAACACCTTTACCAGGAAGAATTCATCTCTTCTGCATCTCATTTTATCCCCTTTCTCAAATCTTTCCTATAAATCTATGATTTTTTAGACTAGGCTTTTCTGGAGCAACATTTACATGATTGCCATGAAAAATGTGAATAACTGAGCAAACCAGAAGCTCTCCAGCTTTCCCTAAATCAGCCTGGGATGCACATTGCAGGAAAATCTCCAATCCTGTTTTCCCAGAGCTGACCCCAAATCCATGGGCTGGGGTGCAGCTCCAGCCCCTCCCACCCTTCATCTCCTGCCCTTGGCACCTTCCAGGGCAGCTTTCCAGCAACTCCTCCCTGCTCCCTGTTTGGGAATTTGGGATCACAATCTCCAGCTTGGTGTAAGCCCTGCTGGTCTTGCTGCCACCACCACCATCCAAAATTTCTTCTGCCCTCTCTGGGGGCTGCTCCAGACAGTGGAACAAATTCAGCTGTGCCTAAACTTCACTCTCTGCTCTTCCTACAATTAATCACTCCAGCATGGAGGGTTGGGAATTCCCATTTTTAGGGTATCACACATTTCCCATTTTCCCTCAAGGTGAAAAGGCCCAGACTGGTCAGAGAACACCCTCAATATTTTAGACTGGACACAGCACCTTTCCAAAATCAACAGAAAAATTCCCAGAAGGTTTACTGGAATTTAAACTATCCTCATAATGAAGTGATTGATCCTAGAAGGTGTAGATATCTCTTTTGTGTTCCAAAAAACTTTTTGTTTGATTCGGGGAGCAAGTTTTGCACTTGGAGCTTGATTCAAAAGTCTGCTGAAATTAATAAGCAGCTTTCTGTTGACCTTAGCAAGCTTTGGATTAGGCTTTGTGTGAAAAGCAGTCCACTGACTTAACCAAGAAATATTTATAAAGTTAAAGCCAAAGGAAACTTACAAAAGAAAAATCTCCCATTTCATGTAGCAGCAGTTTTAGTGCCAAAAATATAATAAAAAAATCCTGCAACATTTTTCTCTTTATCATCATCTTTACAGGCTTCATGAACCTCATCTAAAAGGTGCTCTAGGTAAAAAGTATTATCATTTTGATGAATGCCAGCCCTTTGACACGAGGAAGAAGCCTTTTATTCTCTGACAATGTCCCTGCCAAGCTAAGTAGAAGATGTAGGCAGAGAGCTGAGGGGAAACCCTGATGCTGATGAATCAGAGCTCCCTGCTGAGCAGCAGCCTGATGATCCCCACCATCTAAACAGTTTGGGGCTTTTTCAGCAGGTTCAAGAACCAAGTTTGCCTTTTTTGTCAGGTTCTGAAAGGCTCCAGGCTGAACCTGACCCTGGCTCCTGGCAGAAGGAATGAAATCTGTTTGCCATGTGTGGCTCTCCCTGGATTCCCAACCCTGACGAGTTCGACGGGAGACGTTGCTCATCCAATGATGATGGACAAGTCTCAGATTTATTAATTAACAGAAACACTTTTATAATCACAGTAATAAGGCTCATACATATTGCAAAAGTAGAGCTCACTATTGGTCAGCTGTAAAAAGTCAGTCCCACCTCTCTCAGGATGTTTGTGGCTTCTTTTTTACCTCCTGTTATCACAGATTTTCTTGAACAGCTTCTTGCTCAAAGGAACTGTGTCCTTGAATTAGGCAGCTGTTGCTTTCTCAGATGTATTTTCTCACGTCTCTTTTCCCATCAACTATGTCTCAATAAAAAACTGTCCACACAACCCTTGGTGCACAAATCCTTTTGCTGCCTAGTCTCAGGATCCTGCAGCAAGCTGTGCTGTGGGTGGCTGGGGAGTGAAGGTGCACACACGGAGCTCTCGGGAGCTGGGAACTCGCCAAGCTCCTCAAGACCTCCAAAAATCACTCAGAAAAGTCCCTTTTGATTAAGCTCCCACACTCACAGTGCTTCATATTCCCCATGAACTGGAAATACAGCAAGGATGATCCCTGCTTTAATTTTGGTTGACCTTTTTTGTGTTATCTGGACAATGGTGACATCCAGAGAAATGACAATATTGAGAAATATTAATCTGTGAGTTAAAACAGCCACAAAAGCCACACACACACTACTTAGGTTTGATTTTTCACTTTGATTTTTTGGTTAGCTACATTTTTTTGTTTGCATTCAGTTCTATCCCTATAGCAAATAAATTGTTCAGTTGTTTGTGACAGATTATTTGTAGCAATGTAGAGCCTGAGAGCTTTTACATCAAACTGGGGATTCGCTATGCCAGGCACTGAATAAACTAATTTTTCTATGAGGTAAACCTTAAATGTAGAGTCAAGTCAGAGAGAAAATCAGTTTCCATCCTAAGTGTGTCTTGTCTTTGCACAATATAAAACTCCAGAATGGTTTGGGTTGCAAGGTACTTTAAAATTCATTCCATTCCACCCCTGCCACTATCCCAGGCTGCTCCAGCCTGATTTTGGACACTTCCAGGGATCCAGGGGCAGCCACAGCTGCTCTGGGCACCCTGTGCCAGGGCCTGCCCACCCTCACAGGGAAGAATTTCTTTAAAATCTACTCTAAACCCACATATTGCTACCAAATAACATAAATCCCAATGTATTCTTGTTCTTCCCCATGAGGAGTAGAAGCTGTCCCAGCCTGAGATGTTTCCACATCAAATAGGAATTAAAATATTTACACTGTACACTCCAAATGTGAAATTTGGACACATTTTCACATATTCCTTGTGAGATAGGAAGCAAAGATCCTAAACATTGAATTTCCTAAAATATCAAACATTCCTGCAACTTAGAACAGGTCTCCTATTAAAAATATGTGGAAAATTACTTTTGTGTGCAGTGGTAATTGCCAATAACCAAACTTCTGGTCAACCAGAAATAATTAGGAAAAGTCACAAAACCAGAACCCTGTGTGTGGTAATTGGCAAATTGGTAATTACCAATAACCAAACTTTTGGTCACCCAGAAATAATTATGAAAAGAAAAGCCACAAAACCAGATCCCTGTGATTGGTAATTGGTAAATTGGTAAATTGGTAATTGCCAATGACTAAACTTCTGGTCAACCAGAAATAATTAGGAAAAGTCACAAAACCAGATCCCTGTACTTGGCAATTGGTAAATTGGTAATTGGTAAATTGGTAACTGCCAATAACCAAATTTCCAATCAACCAGAAATAATTATGAAAGGAAAAGCCACAAAACCAGATCCCGTGCTTGGTAAATTGGTAATTGGTAATTGATAATTGCCAATAACCAAACTTCTGGTCAACCAGAAATAATTACGAAAAGTCACAAAACCAGATCCCTGTGCTTGGTAATTGGTAATTGCTAAATTGATAACTGCCAGTAACCAAACTTCTGGTCAACCAGAAATAATTAGGAAAAGAAAAGCCACAAAGCCAGATCCCTGGGCTTGGTAAGTTGGTAATTGGTAAATTGCTAATTGCCAATAACTAAACTTATGGTCAACCAGAAATAATTATGAAAAGTCACAAAACTAGATCCCAGTGATTGGTAATTGGTAAATTGCTAATTGCCAATAACCAAACTCCTGGTCACCCAGAAATAATTATGAAAAGTCACAAAACCAGATCCCTGTACTTGATAATTGGTAATTGGTAAATTGATAATTGCCAATAACCAAACTTCTGGTCAACCAGAAATAATTATGAAAAGAAAGACCACAAAACCAGATCCTTGTGATTGCTAATTGGTAAATTGGTAATTGGTAAATTGCTAATTGCCAATAACTAAACTTCTGGTCAACCAGAAATAATTATGAAAAGTCACAAAACCAGATCCCTGTGCTTGGTAATTGGTAAATTGATAATTGCCAGTAACCAAACTCCTGGTCACCCAGAAATAATTATGAAAAGGTCAGATCCCTGTGCGTGGTTGCACATCCTGAGCACCCCTTGGCAGAGCTGGGTGCTGTTTCCAGCCCTGTGGGTTGCCCTGGCTGCCAGGCCCAGTGCATATTACAGTTTGTTATTGGATATTTTGGCTGCTCTCTCCGTGTTCCCTGTTTCATCCCCAGCTCAGTATCATGTCACACGCACTGTATTATTACTGACTTTAAAGCACACAACAAGATCAAGCCTTGAGAGGAGAGGAAAGTGGAAAATTGGCAGGAGAAATCACTCCTGCCTTCAGAGGCAGTGGCAGAAGCAGCTGCTGAGTGGATATTGTGCAAGGAGAGGGAGGCAGAGGCAATTGGAAGAGAAACTGATACAGAGATCACACAAAATCTGCAGAATTTAAGGAGCAAGATTCATCCAGTGGCCAGCTGCTGCTGAAAGCACAAAGTGGAGCAGACAAGGTGAGGAAAAAGAGAGAGAGGGCTGAACACCCAAATCACTTCGTGTGAGGAAAGCTTGCAATGCCAAAAACGGGGATATTTGGGAAGCAGGAAATTGATTATGGAGACAGAAAAGTGAAAAAGAGCTTTAAAAAGAAAAAAAGAACCTTAAAAAGGCACCTGGGTACAAACAGGAATCACTGGTGTGGGACTGTGGTACAAAGCAGAATTTGCTCCAATCTTCAAAGTCAAGGACAGAGACAAGGAAGGATGGGACCAATTACAGCCATCAAGAAAAACTTGACTGAATATTTTGAAGCAGAATATTTAAATTTGAAGGTTTTGGCTTAGAGAACACTTGGTGGTTGAGCTTCAAAGAGTTACTGGATCTTCTGAGAGGTTTGGGTGCAGTCACTGTGCATCTCCCCTTCTGCTCATCATCAGTACCATGGGGCACAAACAATTCCATCCATGACAAAAGAGGATTTTATCATGGATGATAAAATTCTCCAAGAATTCTGGATATTTTATCCCCAAGATTTGGGATATCTCTACAAATATCTGCTCTGAATGGGCCCATTCCACCTTTTGCAGCTTCCCAGTGGAGATCCCAGAAATCCAGCCATGGGATGGGCCCCTAACCCAAGCAGGTGTCCTAAAGGGCTGCTCAGCATCCCCAAAATTGCCAAATGTGGGATTGATTGGAGACCCCTGTGACAACCTGAGGCAAAACATCAGGATATTGATGATATTGGGTTATTCCACAGGGAAGCACAAGCACGGCATGGAAGGATCAGTGCAGACCCAAAGCTGGTCATATTCCCACTAAAACAAATGGGAAAAGTCTATGAAAAATATCTGCCCCCCACAAAATCAATGTTTGTCCACATTGCTCACACTAATTTCTTGCAAAAATGCTTTAAAGAGCTTATTTCTGCACCCTCCAAGTCCTGAAAGTCTAATAAAAGACAGCAGTATTTAAATACTATATAAAAACCAAATACAACATGTCTTGCCATGATTAAGTTACAGGTGTAGCAAATAATAACCTTGCAAATGTAACAGGGAGAAAAAGTCAGCCAAATATTGTAAAGTATTTTCTTCATGGTTTATAATAATCCTTCCAGGAGCTCAAAATGTTTGCTTACCAAATATTCATTAGCTAATATTTGTACAGCGCCTTGGAAATGAAAAGCACTAAATATGTGCTAATTATAATTATAATTACTTATTATTATGGAGCTCTTCCTTCTCTTTGTTCTGTGTGGCCGTGTCTAGGAGGAGGCACAGAGGTTGCTCCCCTGGAAGCATTTTGGCCTCTTCCAGGATGGAATTAAAAACATTTTTGTTCTGGGGAAAAAGGCAAGAGGAAAAACCAGGACAGGCTTGGAGAGGGATGGGAAAGGGAGCAAAGATTTGGAGGGTCTCAGCTTCACTGGGGCTTTTTTGCTATATTTGTGTCTGCAAACCTTATCCAAAGTGACATAAATAAAAATTATAAATAAATATAAATATAAATTATAAATATAAAGATAAGTGTAAAAATAAATATAAACATAATTATGAATATAATTATAAATATAATTAAACATGAATATAAATATAAATATATGTAAATATAAATATATGTAAATATAAATATAAATTGAATATATGAAACACATAATTTTGTATCTATATATACTATAGATATATACTATAGATATATATCTAACTATATACTATATATAGTTAGATATCTATATATAGTACAATATATCTATTTTATATATATATTATACTATATATTGTACTATATTTAGTAATATAATAAAATTCATAATATATGAAATATATAGTTATATATCTATATATACTATATAGATATAGTTATATATAACTATAATTATAACTATAGTTATATATATTTTTATATAACTATATATTTGTATATATTGTATATATTTACATAAAATATATAAATATCATATATATATATAAATATATAAACAAATATACATATGTATCTATATATTAACATCTTTCCAGAAAACAAAAATTAGGATTATTGCCTGGCTTTCCCAGGGATAACTGCTGGCCTTTTAAAGGCTGTTAAGGAGCCTGACCCCACCAGGGATTTGATAATCTGGGCTGTTTTATCCTGGCTTTCCAAGCAAAGCAGAATTTCCAAATGAGGCAATGGGAATTGGCTTTGTGCCCTCTGTACTTGAAAGCTTTAAACACTCTACTTGCAAGACACTTGTTATTACTTTATTTGCTGTAGGTGGATGAATACTGAGTGTTTTGCAGGAAAAAAGGTCCCTGCTGGTTGCTGGGTTTTGTCAGGTTGGGAGAGACAAAATTTTCTATTTTCTGCTGTTCTTGGGAGGCATCCCTGAGAGGGGAAAAAAAAAAAAAGCTTTCACCCCTTACAAAGTGTTTTCTCTTATTAATATTTCACAAGGCAGGTCAGAGGATTATGAACCTCCTCTCGCCGTGGTATTGAACAAATATTTTAAGAAGTGTGGTGGTTTTTGCCAAACAGAACATAAACTGATGGATGCCTTAATCTGAGCCCAGCTGGGGCAAGGGAGGAAAGCAGCTGAGCCCAGCTGGGGTGGGGGAAATGATGAAACAGAGAGAAAATGGATGGAGAAACCTGGAAACCCCAGAGGGAATCCTTGCTTTTAGATAAATACTGGGAAAAGGAAGGAGAAAACCTGTAAATATTAGCCCTAAAACCTGGAAATCTTTCTTGGCAGCAACTGAGGAGTCTTATTCAGAATAAATGAGGCATTAAAGTGTGTAGTGAATGGCAGCTCTCCTGTTTGTTTTCTTAAGAACTCAGATGTTTCTCTTTTTTTTATCATCTTTACCTGCTGGATGATGTTTTCCATGTGGGTAGGGGAGTCCAAGGAAGCAAATCCAAGAGTTTCTGTCATTTTCAAGACAGTTTTTGTTGGCAGAGAAAGTGCCAAGCTTCTATCAGAGGCTTCACCCCGTACTTTTTGATCCATAAGAGGCAATAATTAAAGGAAAAAGGTTTTGGGAGAAAAAGTCTTAAAGGGAGAATTAGCACAGGTAAGAGACACACAAGAAAAAAAAAAAAAAAAAAAAAACAAAAAATGAGTTTTGGTTTTTTTTTTCCTGTCTTGCAATGCATAAAAGAGAAGCAGCAAGGACATACAGCAGGGATATTGCCAGAGGAATTGAATATAAATTAAAAAAAGAAGCTTTGTTACTGGTGCAGCTTTACCTGGGGTGGGTTTTGAATTGGTCATCCCAGAATTTCTCCTGGATAATACAATGCCCTTTGAAAAAGAGCAGTTTTAGCAGAGAAATGATAAGTCAGAGATCCTGGCTACACAGGAAAGGCTAAGAAAATTAATTTCAACCTTGCTGCCAGCAAGAAAAAAGAAGAGTCCATAATAACTTAATTAAGTGGTTATAAATAAATGATGAGGAAAGTGTACATGATCAGTCATTTTGGTGCCAATGTTCTTATCACATTGGCACCAAAACTCCAGTGGGAAAAGTGCCTTCCATCCAGGCACCTGAAGCAGTGAAAGGAGAATATAAAAAATTCAGAGCAACTGAATTGAAAGCATCTGTCTCTCTGCGTGGACCTTTTACAGTTGTCACAACTCCCTGCATTTCCTTCCAAAACTAAAACCCCTCTGTAGAGGAGCTTTTCCCTGATCCTCATGGTAAAGGCCAAATTTGTCCTGTATGAAAATCAGAATTATCCAATCCAAGGGAAGTGAGAAGATTCAGAGATCTTTGAAGAGCAGGTTGAAATATTACTGATTTTTTTTTCTTTTTGTATTTTGATGCAATGTCACACCTGAGCTGGGTGAGTAGACCATGAATTGTTATGTTTAGGGGGGAAAACCCTCATGGAACTTTATAGAAAGTTTTGGAGGTTGGAATAACAGTCACAGCTGATGCCTGGAGAGGCTGGGCAGAGTTAAAGAATAAATTAGGGATTTATTAAAGGCCTTCACAGGATGCACCTTGGGGAGTGCAAGAGCCCAGCTGAGGCTACACCCCAGATGGACAATGGGTCACAAATTTTCATGATTTTATAATTTTTGGTTCATTTCCATGTTGGGGTTCATTGTCCAATTCCAGCCTCAGGTTCTGCAGTCCCACCCTCCCAGTTTGCCCTCCTCTATTAATTTTTTTTTGCACTTTTTGTGCTGAAGCTGCAGCGGTGTCCTTGGTTCTGGGCTGGACAAGGATTGTTCTGTGGGACTGAGCTGTGAGGCTCTTTCTGTCCCTCTCACACCCAGTTTTGGGGCACTTTCTGTCCCTCTCACAGCCCAGTTCTGGAGCACTTTCTGCCCCTCTCACACCCCAGTTTTGGGGCACTTTCTGCCCCTCTCATACCCCAGTTCTGGAGCATTTTCTGCCCCTCTCACACCCATTTGTGGGGTGCTTTCTGTCCCTCTCACACCCCAGTTTTGGGGCTCTTTCTGTCCCTCTCACACCCCAGTTTTGGGGTGTTTTCTGTCCCTGTTACACCCAGTTTTGGGGCACTTTCTGTCCCTCTCACAGCCCAGTTTTGGGGCACTTTCTGCCCCTCTCACACCCCAATTTTGGGGTGCTTTCTGCCCCTCTCACACCCCAGTTCTGGAGCATTTTCTGCCCCTCTCACACCCCAGTTCTGGAGCACTTTCTGCCCCTCTCACACCCATTTGTGGGGTGCTTTCTGTCCCTCTCACACCCATTTCAAAGGCTCACCTCTAAAACCAGGAGCCAGCCCCAAAGTGGAGCAGATTAGAAAGGGGGAGCTGTGCAGGAATGGTTTCAGCTGGGCACTAAATGGCAAGTTAAGAATTCCCAGCCACCAGTTTCTCTAAAAATGCAATTATTGGAACTGCACTGCCTCCCCTGGCTGCTCTGAGCTGACCAGTCCAAGGATACTGAGCCTTAGGACAAGGAATTGCACGCTGGCTTTGGAGAGATGAAATACCTCCCATGCAGCCACTTCTGTGCCTTTAAAAGTGTTAGTTAACAATTAAAAGAAGCCTGTGTCTCCTGGTTTTCTCTATTTCTGCAGGATTAAAAAGGTAGCTAGGGGACTCCTGGAAAATTCCACTCAGTTGGTCCTTGGCAAAAATAAGGAAAAAAAGAGAAATGCTATTAATTGATAAAATTTAATCTAAAATTCATGCAGAAAGTTGATTTGTTCTCTAGATGAGGTCCTATTTCTGAAGCCTCCAGTAAAAATGAATAACTGCAGCTCAGCTCATCTTTATTTCATTGAGTTCTGCCTGGACTGCCTCACTGCACTACTTTCAGTTGTATGGACTTGTCCTTCTCACTGCACAGCAGGACTCAAAAAAATTTGATTTTCCAGGGTAAATTGTGCTTTCCTGACCTGGCAGCTGACCCTCCTGAGCTTCCAGCCACACCTCTAGAAACCATTTAGTGGTGGGTTCACCCTTAGGGGAAAAGTCAGTGGCAATGAGGTCCCTTGTCTTTTGATTTGAGAATCAGACAATCATAGACTGGTTTTAAATTTTAAAGTGGCACCTTTGTCACTGTCTCTCAGAGGACTTTTTGGATGTGGGTGTATTTGAGGTCACAGAAACCTGGGTTTTGGGTGACTTCTGAGTTGCTATACAAGTGATTATTTGGACTTCTAGTTATGGTTCCCTATACATGAACCCCACAGGTGCTACAGCTGAGTTAAATTGACCTTTTAAGAAAATTGAAAAAAGTCCTCTAAAAATTATTGGGAATCTGATCCATCCATTCAGAAATGTGCTGTTTGGGGATTTTTGTTGGGTTTTGGGAATTGTTTTTTTGGTTGGTTTTTAAATTTCTTTTTACCACTAATACAAGTCTGACTGTTTATGCAATGCTCTAAACTGACCTGCCAGGCCAAGGCAGCATGGTTTCTAATCAAAAAGAAAAAGCAGAGTTTACAGAGCTCACCCAGCCCATTCCTCTCTGTTTGGATCAATTGTTTTTTCCTTTGTGACTGCCCAACACAAGTTGAGAGTAAATCCATCAACCTGAACACCCTGGGCTGCTCTGGGGTGAGGATCCCAGCAGCTGAGGCCAGATCCCATTTCCCACATGGCTGTTCCTTCCCAAACCCCAGCCTGGCTCCCCCAGGAGCTGCCATCCTCTCCCTCTCAGCTCTAAATCTCCTGCCAGAGCAGAGCACAGCACCCAGGGCTGAGTTGGGATCAGGGTATTTTGTCCTGAGCAGAACAAAACGTGTTGAGATGAGTTTTCCTTTTGGCTGCCCAGCAGACCCCATTAATTTTGCTTTTGGAGAGGTGCTCTGTAAAGACTGGGAATGTAATTTAAGGCTCCTGAGACTCCTTTTGTGTGCTGTTGGAAAGGGAAAGAATTGCCTAGTGCAAACAAAGAGGGAATGAGCTACGTGAGGCTCCCCTCACACCCCTGCCCCTCTTTCCTGCTCTCTTCTCCTCCCTGTTATCTTTGTCTCAATTTCACCTATTTGGGTGTTCTCATGTTTAATCTCCAAAATGAAAAATAAATGGCAAAAGAGGGTCAGCTCCAGGGGGATTGATGCTGCTGCCAGGGAGGTTCCCTCTTGTTCTTCCCAGATGTTATTGACTGACTTAACCACAGCTCTGTTTGGATTGGAGTGCCAGGGGAGGTTTGCTATAACCCACGTGCCCTTGGCTCCTTCTTTTTGATGGGCAACTCCTAAAAATATTCCATATATATATGGTTATTATATTAGTTATATATATAATATATATTAACATATATAACCATATTAATAACAACCATATAACCATATATATATATATATATATATATATGTGGAATGTTATCTAATGTTATTATATAAAATTCCATATATATATATATATATATTTATGGTTATTATATTATTTATATATATTACATATATTAACATATATAACCATATTAATAACAACCATATAACCATATATATATATATATATATATATGTGGAATATTATCGAATGTTATTATATAATATTCCATATATATATATATATATGGTTATTATATTAGTTATATATATTATATATATATTAACATATATAACCATATTAATAACAAACATATATGTTAATATATATAATATATACATAATAATAACAAACATATAACCATATATATATATATGTATGTGGAATATTATATAATGTTATTATATAATATTCCATATATATATATGGTTATTATATTATTTATATATATTATATATATTAACATATATAACCATATTAATAACAACCATATAACCATATATATATATATATATATATGTGGAATATTATCGAATGTTATTATATAATATTCCATATATATATATATATATGGTTATTATATTAGTTATATATATTATATATATATTAACATATATAACCATATTAATAACAAACATATATGTTAATATATATAATATATACATAATAATAACAAACATATAACCATATATATATATATGTATGTGGAATATTATATAATGTTATTATATAATATTCCATATATATATATGGTTATTATATTATTTATATATATTATATATATTAACATATATAACCATATTAATAACAACCATATAACCATATATATATATATACATATATATGTGGAATGTTATATAATGTTATTATATAATATTCCCTATATATATATATATGTGTATATATATATATATATATATATATATATATATATATATGGTTATTATATTAGTTATATATATTATATATATTAACATATATAACCATATTAATAACAACCATATACGTTAATAAATAATATATATATAACTAATATAATATTCCATGTATATATATGGTTATTATATTTGATATATATTTTATATATATTAACATATATAACCATATTAATAACAACCATATAACCATATATATATATATATATATATATATATATATATATATGGAATGTTATCTAATGTTATTATATAATATTCCATATACATATATATGGTTCTTATATTTGAGATATATATTATATATATTAACATATATAACCATATTAATAACAACCATATAACCATATATATATATATATATATATATATATATATATATATATATATATATATATATATATATATATGGAATGTTATCTAATGTTATTATATAATATTCCATATATATATATATATGGTTATTATATTAGTTATATATTATATATATTAGCATATATAACCATATTAATAACAACCATATAACCATATATATATATATATATATATATATATATGTGGAATGTTATATAATGTTATTATATAATATTTTATATATATATGGTTATTATTGTAGTTATATATATTAATATATCGTTATTTCCTGCTTTTCCACTGGAAGGACTACACAGCAAGTTTGGAGCTGAGAGAGCAAGGCAAAAAAAAGAAAGAAAAGCTCAGATGTGGCAGGATTTCCTTCCATGGGGTTCCACTGGCTGGCAGGCAGAGCTGGTATTATTCCTTCACTGGGAGCCCTAAACACCACTGAAAATAGGAATATTTGTGAGGATTCTCAGTCAGAACAAAGGGCAAATGAATTAAAAATGGGCTGCTGCCAAGAAATCCAAATTGGAGCCCAACCCAGGGACTGCACACATGGACACAATTGGGATTCAGCTCACTAAACTCACAGATCTTGGATAAAAAATTCACTGATTATCACTTCACCTGTGCTCAACAAGATATCCAAAGTATTTTTTGAAAGGGAAGCTGAATCCTGAATTTGATATAAATATTAGAGCAGAGATTATGTCTCTCTTTCAGAGATTTTTCACTGAGCCATTGCTATAGTTTCTGATCTGGTAATATATAAATAAAATACATAAATCAAATATATAAATATACATATAAATATACATATATAAATAAAATATACAGAGACCTTGCAAAAATGCTAAGTTATCAACCCCTATTTATAATTTGTGACAATGATAATGTGAACTGAAATTATATATTTGTCCAGCAGGTTGTGACATAAAGGAACAAATTATATCTAAGGACAGCAATCACATTTAGCCCGTGATAAACACAGATCTGACAATTTTCTCATCTATTTTCCCCCTGAGGTTTAACAGGAAAATGAGGGTGGTTTTGGATGCCTTGCCCTTATCTGAAATATTGTGCCAGGTAGGGATGAAGACAAAAAATGGTTTTCCACCACATTTCCACCCCTTTGGTGGCTGCACTTCAGGGATGGCCAAGATTGCTAGAAAAAGATAAATAATAACTCACAATTCTGTGGCTTTCCTCCAATGCTCATTACAATTAGCACAAAAGAATTATTATCCCCATTTAATCCATGTGGGAACTCAGACCAAAAAGCTCAGATCTTTCTATGTGAACTAATTAGTCTGAATGGATCATTATGTGCAGGGATTTATAGACATCCACATGCATCTATATAATTATTATAAATATTTTGGTTTAAACGTTTCATGTTGGTTTTGCACAGTGCTGAATCCAGTTTGCAGTGATTTCCCTGGGAAACCCTGACTTTTTAATTTGCTTTTCTTTGGATTTTCCTGGTTCAAAGACAACTAATCATGAACTGAAGAAATCCCTCCTTGACCTCAAGGCCCTCCAATATCATTTCCAAGATGTTTTTCCTTTCCACTTCCTCCACAGGTGAACTGGATTATCAGAGATGCCCCAAATCCTTCATTTCAGGATGCAGGTGCTTCTTTTTAGGAGCTCACTTATTAATATCAACACTCTGTAGATGAAAGTGAGACATGTAATATTTTCTGGTTTTTGGGGTTTTTTTGTCTCATTTCCCAAGAGTTCATCCCACTTGGGAGGTGCCTGATTCCCAATGATTCCCAATAATTCACAGTAATCCCAATAATTCACAATAATTCACAGCCCCCTGCCTGAAAGGGACACACTCAGGTAGGAGGAAGAAAGGATTAAGAATAAAGAAGGTGTAATAAACCCCATTTCTTTTTATTTTAATTAATTGGCATAAAATTTATGTAGAGTTTAAAGACTGAAGCAATGTAATGTGCCAGAATTAATAGATGCAATCAGATAATTACTGCCTCTTAATGAATATTAGGATATCAAATATTCAGGCCTTGAAGTTCACTTTGTTTCTTTCATCCTCTTGTAATATTTTAATTTTGGCTGTGTGCAAACTCAGTGGAATGCAGTGAGGCAGATTTGTGATATCACCCTGAAATCTGAGCAAGCTTAGGGGAGAATTCAGGAGCTGCAGGAATTTTTTCTCATTTCTGCAGAGATTCCAGCCCAAATTTTTATGACAGAGCAAAGGCTTGCCTGGGATGCTCAACCACCAAGACATTGCAAATCCAGGCCTCCAAGTCCCCTGGAAAAACCATATATATATATATTTATATGTAATATATATTTGTATAGAAATATATTAAAATACATATTATATATATATATAAATATATAAAGATATATACGAAATATATCTATGAATATACTAAGTATATATGAAAATTTTGAATATATATTAAAAAATATGTGTGTCTTGAGCCTGCTTTAGCCTCTGCCCCAGAGCACAGTACAGTTTTTCTGGTAATTTGTCAATATTCTCATTCTCTGCCTTATTAAGACTCTAATTAATCCTCCTTGCCAGTCCAAAAAAACCTTTACATAACTGGTTTTCAACTCTACATACAAAAGGCCCCGTAATGATTTTTTAGCTCAATATTGGATTTTCTTAAAATTAGGGAACTAAAAATTGTTTGCAGGAAAAATGTAACATTTATTCTCTCGGTGTAAGTGCACCATCATTTGCTCCACTATGAATTTGCATTAGTAATTAACAGTTTTATGTATTTAAACTGCTTAAACAGAGCAGCTCTATGGTTACTGACTTCTGGGTAAGCAGCGTGGAGGTTTTATTAACTTATAATTATCAAATTTGTTTTACCCATTTTTTCAGTCAATTTACCACTGAAGAATTCATGAATAATAGAAGAAGAACAGGAATAATCTCAGGTTCTCCTTGAATTTTGTTCTTCAGCTGGGTTTCAACCACTGGATTGCAGATTACAGTGGGTGTAAACAGGAACCAAAGTCACAGAGCATCAGAATATTCTGGGATAATTCTCCTTTTCTTACCTAGCTTTTATTCCTCCTCTTAGACTCAATAAAGAAAAGAAAGAGGAGGAAAAGGAGTAAAACACAGCAGAAGCTGGGATGAGAGGAAGAAAGCAAAAATTTAGAGTTATCCTGGCTAAAGTGAGCTTGGCAATAAGAAAATATTGATGTCTCCATTTCTTGGCCCTGTTACACTACAGAAGTCAGACTGGGAGGGCTGAAATATCCAGGGGGAATTTCAGAGAATTCCTTCTCTGCTTCCAATTCCTTCTCTGCCACCAAATTTATCCACCACTCCTCCCTGCTGGATGAGCCTGGACAGTGGGATTCCAGTAAAAAAATCAGAAATCAAGGAATAATTACAACCATCCCTTGGCTACTTGGGATAAAAAAATAACAGCCCAAGGAGTCACAGCATGAGTGCAAGGGATGGGGTCTGAGGGGTGTCCAAAGCCACCTGCAGGTTTTTAATCCCAATTTTCCTGATACCTGGTTGGCCCCTGCAGGCCAAGTAAATGCACTCAGTGATTCTGATCCTGGGGAACTGGCCAGGAACCTCCCATCGCATGCAGAGAAATGATGATTTCCAGCACACAGGACATTTGCTGCCTGGCCTTTTGGATGCTTTTTGCCTGCAACCCCCAGTGGATGAGATCAATATCACACAAACCCTCTTTCCTTCAGCCCTTCTGAACACCTGAGCTTTTCTTCCAACTCCTGAGACCATTTCAATCCCAAAAAGTGGCACCAGGGATAATCCAGTTAATCAGCAGGAGGGAAATGCTGAAGAACTGGTCCTTGATTGCCATCATTCACCACAACCCCTCATCCCATCTTTGACAGACACCATGACATCCACATTTCACTAATTCCCTGCAAACCCCAAAGGGATGTGAGTGGTAGTGTTTGATGAATCCCTAATTGCCCGTGGGTGGGATTTGGCAAGAGTGGCAGCTCAATTCTGGGACAGAAGAACAACTTTGTCATCCTCCCCTTTTTTAGGGTGTGAAACATTCAGAATTATGCTGATTCTTTCTGTAAATGATTACAATGGTTGTCTCCCGTGACAGCAAGACGTGATTGATCTGGGAGAATGACTGTGTAGATGAAAAAAAGGTGCAGAAGGGGAAAAAAAAAAAGGGATTGAAATTACTAATATCGTGTTCTTTAGGTGCTAAATAATTGGAGAGAAACCCACCAGGCATTAAATCCATGGGGTAATTTTGGTTGAAAGGGACCTTGGGGTCATCTGGTCCATCCCCAGATGACTCCAGGTTGAGTTTGGGCTGAATTCTGATCATTTTCAGCTGCAGAACGTTCACATCCCCTCAAGGCAGCCTGTCCTAGTGCACAACATCCTCAGTGCAAAGGTTGTTTTCTCCCTAATATTTAACAAGCATTTCCATGGGGCTTTTTTTGGCTTCCCTTTGGGTCTGTGCCTCCAAAAGGAAACCTGCCCTTGTGCTCCCTGGTGTCACTCAGCAGGCAGCAGCTGCTGGGCCCAGCATCCCTTGTCTTCTGCAAGAACCTCAAATTGGGGCACCCAGGAGCTGCCACCAAGGGCAGGTGCAAAAATTGCCACTCTAAAATCACCACTGGCTGCTTCTGCAGAGCCTGAACCTGCCAGGTTTTCCCTTCAAAGGGATGGAAAATAGGAACAGCCCATGAAAAAGAGATTTTCCCAAATATTGAGCATTTGGGAAAACAGAATACTGTAAGGAAAAAGGAGGAAAAAAAGGAATGAAATATAAGAAACACCCTTTTACACTTCCAGAAACTTATAATTCTCACTGACATTTTTGATTGCTATCTCAGCTTTTCTTATCTGAACTTTGTACCCTTGGAACATTCGATAAACCGAGTTTAGCAATTTCCCTTCAGCGAGAGGGAGGCTGTGTCATAGCACAATGTTATATAACCATTAAAACCTTGGGAAAAAAAAATCCATGGGAACTGGAAAGAGCCCAGCTTTCAGCTGCATCCTTGGAGCTTATCTGTAACAAACACAGAGCTGTAATAAAAATGAACTGGATGGGGATGCATGAGTAAGCTCTTCAGATGTAACAAACTGACTTGTGAAAAGAGGAAAATACAGTGGTGCTCAGGAAAAAACAGGGCTTTCTTCCCCTCCTAACTTCAGTGCCTGGTGCAGGAGATGGAAAGCTACTGACACAAATGTATTCCCAGCATTGTAATTTAAATAACACATCTGCACTGCAAGGCTGTATCTCCATAGACATAACCAGCACCAGTGCTTTGCTGATATCAGTCACAGGCAATGAAAAGGACTGGGCTGAAAGCATCATTTATTTCCTTTAAAGCTGAACAATGAGGGGCTATTTATGCTGTAAGAACTATGGAAGAGATGTCTTGGGAGCAAATGTTGCCTGTGAGCAAAATTCTCATTGAAGTTGAGAGGGGATTGTTTGGATTGGAGGAACATTTGTGCTTTGGTGCTCCTGGAAGGGCTGGGCACTCCTGCCCTGAGCAAAGTGTGTCCTCCCTGCCCCATCCTGCTCTCACAGCTCATCTCCTGTGCCAACACACCAATTTGGTGACTTCTGCAGTTTTTGTAGACAAACACTCTGGTATTTCCTACTTGCTGTTGTGATTTTCCTATTTTCCCCATCTATTTCTGAAGCTTTTCAGTCTTGTTTTGTTTCCCTTAATTGCATGGCACGCTGAGTTTGCAATTAATAGCCAGGAGTGCCCAGAGCATCTGACTGGGGAGTCTTACCAAACAAATAAATACAAAATTAAATGCAGAAACAATGACCTTTAGTAATTTTTTTTTTCACTTCCTTATGCACGTGGCTGTGGAGGCAGAAGGATCAGAGCTGTTTGCACACCTGAGCTTAATTTAAAAATCCTGCCACATTCCTTTGACACTCCTAAGGGATGGATACTGAAGGATGTGAGAGGGAAATAGGAAGAACAAGGCAGAATCTTAACCTGATCTTTCCAGATGCATTTCTGCAGCAACAATTTGTTCTCAAAAGTTCTGTTTTCAGATGTAACCTTTTAACCATTTTTTTTTTTTTTGTGGACTTCAATCCCAAACCACTCTCAAGAAGGCTTTTATCAGCTAATTTGGATTATAACAGTTCCTACTAGAGCACAAGTGTTGCTATATTTGCTATATTTTTCCCTGATTGTTTTTATCCAGCTTTCCCTCTGCTGCACTAAGCAGGCAGGAGAAAGAAAAGGACTCACTGCCCCTGCTGGGATAACAAAATTATCCCCAGGGAATTAAGGGTGGATGGCACAAGCAGAATGTGAGTTGCTTAAGAAACTTCTAGGCAAAAAAATTCTTAAAAAATTTTCTAAAAAATTTCCTAACCCCCCCTTGTGATGCATGTCCCATCCAACAGGCAGCAGCAGGGTCCCAGGCTGAGGAGAGCTGATTTTACCTGTCCACCCTGTGCCAGAGCAGGGGAGAGCAAACCCAGCACTGACCAGGGCTGTGGGGAGGCTGGGGAGCTGTCGCTGGCCAAAAAGGAGATGCAGAAGCAGAAGCAGAAGGGAGCCTGGCAGCCTGCCCAGAGCATCCAGGCTGGGCAGGGCTGCCCAGGGAGCTCCTCTTCCTCAGCATCAACCTGAGCCCCTCCATCCCAGCCCTCCCAGCACGGTGCAGAGGCTCAGGTGTGTCCCAGGTTCCCTATCCCTAGATTTGTGAACAAGGATGTTCTTCCCAGGGCTTCTATTTCTTGCAGAATTGAAAATAAAGGAACAAGTGCCTGTGAGGAGCAGCCTGAGGAACAGAGGATTTTCTGAACCGTTCTGCTGGTGGGTGAAGCCTGTGCTGACTCCTGGGGCATTTGCTTTCATTATGGAGAAAAGGGCTGCCTGCAAACACTATTATAAAAAAAAAAAAAAAAAATTATAGGTATGCAGGGCCAAAAGTGAAAAGCACAAGGTGATCAAAGTGGTCTAAGGAAGAGAAGAATCCAGCAAATGTCTGTCCTTCATTTCTTGTCAGGAGAAAAGAACCCAGAGAATGTCACCAGAACATGAACACCTCAGATTCCAATGTGGCTTCAATACAAGAAAACAGCTGCAGTTTAAAATTCAATATTAATTTGAATTAATGGGTAGAAATCAAACTGCCCTACATTTACAACATCAACAGCTCCTAAACCCCCCTGTGATTGCCTTCCAAATATTCCCTCTTTCTTTGGAGGCATCTCCCAATTCCTTCCTTCATCCCTCCACACTCCCACACACTGCACCCTGTTTCTTAAGAGGAAAAACACTCCAGGAAAAGAGAGAGGGGTTAAATTATTCCAATTCCTGCTCTCAAATATTGCCAGAGAGGAGCAGAGGCAGTGCCACTGCTCGGTGGCACCTGAGGTGGCATCAGGAGATCAGCCTGGCCCTGATGCCACAGGGACCAGCACAGACTGAGGGGTCACAGGGAGGAGAAGGAAGACAAAATAAAGAACAGGAATGATGAGCAGAGCTGAGGGGAAATGTTGGGAAGGATGAAAGTTGGACAAGAAAGTCTCACAGATGTGTGCTTAGCAGAAAGATTTTTAAATGCAGAGTCTGATGAAGAAATAGAGATGGAAGCAAGTTTTGCTATAGAAGAAAAGAATTACTGAGCCAGTCTCACTGGGTAACCAAGGAGGCAAAGGGTGTGTTAGTTAGAAGGGGTTTTATGGCTTAAAACAAAGGATAAACCCACCCCAAACAAGAAGATGTTTTTACCAAGCAGAAAGAGAGCAGAGGCAAACAAGGCAGCAAATGTGGCAAGTAGAAAAAAGGTCTCAGAATTTTCCACTGCAAGAAAACTGAAAAACAACTTCTAGTTCAAACTGTAATGTACTGACTGTGAGTGATTGGAGAACAGTGACATGAATATGGCAATTACAGGAGTTATGATGGGCTACAGGTAAAAGTTAAGGTATAGATTGGTTCTGCTGTATGAAGATGCTCAGCAAAGAAAAGTACAGAATGCACTGTAACCAAAAGAAAAGTATAGAATGCATTGTAACCAAAACCAAAGGATCTCCAGGACTGCCTGCAGCTGGAGCTGACAGCTGTGGGCACAGCTCTGTCACCCACGACCATGGACTGCTGTGACATCCTGGATACAATAAACTGCATTTTGGATACAATAAACTGCATTTTGCATACAATAAACTCCATTTTGTACACAATAAACTGCATTTTAAGAGCTCCCTGGAGTCCCACACCTCTCATTTAGGCTCTTACAGGGAAAGGGGAAATAAAGCCCTGCAGCAGGGGAGAAAGGCCCCAGGATTTTCAGCCTGAGTGTGGGAGAAGGGGTTGGAGCCTTGCAGGAGCACGAGGTGGGGATGGAAACTGCAGGAGAGGAAGTCATTAAGCAGGCAGCTTCCCCCAGCATTTGTTTATCTATCTCTATTACTGTTTGCCTTGTTTATTAGGATTATAAACTCAAGAGGCCAGGCCAGCTCTGGAGTGACTGCACTGTATTTCTCCCAACACAAGCTCAGTTCCTGATTACAATGCTCCTCTGGGGTGCTACTCTAGGCAAATAATATAATAAATAATGGAAATGGACCCAGGAGGAAACTTAGATGTTAACTGTGTAGAAACAGGAAACCTGAGGCTTCATTGCTGTATAAATTTAATGTTGGGTTTAAAGCTCCTGCTGTTTGATGGGTGGGGTTTTAGGAACCTGAGCAGGAATTCACTTTTAAAAATGAAAGGCACTGAGATTCCATCCTGGCTGCTGCTGCATTAGCACCAGCTCTGTCTCTTCAAATGCTTCCTGCTGGTTCTCCTAGAGCACAGGAAGCAATGTTCTGGTGATTAAGCAGCAGTATCATTATAAAAGCCAAATGAATAATCATTGTGTTAATGAACTTTATCTTAGAAAAGATTAGGGTTTTTTTTAATGTTAAGCCTCTTTCCGTATGAAGGAGGAAATGCACTCTCATTTCATTTAATCAACCCTGAGATGCTCATGATCTATACAATTTAATTTTCTGTCTGCACGTATTCTTCCACATCTGCATCTCCAGTTGCTTAAATGATGGCATCAAATCACATTAATACATCAGAGATGATGCAGTTCCCTGCGTGCACAGAGAGGTTTGGCTCTGGGTCCCAGCTCACTACTGCAGAATAATCTCCCCTGAAGGGATTTCCAGAGGTCAGAGATTCCCAGAGCACTGCTTTGTGGAAAGCTGGAAAGCAATTATGGAGAAAGTCAACTCTATTTGGGGTATAAAACAATATAAGGTGAAAACCACTTTATAAGGGAAAAGATTGAGAAAGCTAAAGGTTGGAACCACAGAAATACAGAGGGAAAATGAAGACTTGGTGAGATCCTGTCCTCACTATGAGAGTCACCATCAATTCTTTCCTTTGCCTGTGAAGAGGAAAGGATTGCTGACCCCATTCCCAGCACACCCTGCTCCACAAGGAGTTTTAGGGTGAAGAATTCAGCTCTTGGCTCTGTCTGTGCACATCTGGCACCTTCTTTAGGGAGAAAAGGAAGTTGTGGGTGACAGAGGAGAGGTGCTGCAGCAGTAAGAAGGGATGGGTTGTGTTCAGAACCTACCAACCACAGTTTTCAGCTCATTTCTGTGAAATTCCTACTGAATCATGTCCTCTGCTCCTAGGAAAACCCTGATCCATGAGGGACCCAAGGGGAAAAGTCCTTCCCTGGAGGATGCTGTGGCTGGATGTGTGTGGGTGCCTGGGAAGCCAAGCCTGACCACACCTTACTGAGAATCACAGAGTGTGGAAAGGACAGAAAGAAAAGATTTTATAGATTTGCAGTGCCTGGAGTAATTCCCAAAAGTGAAAAGCACAAGGTCATCAAAGTGGTCTAAAGAAAAGAAGAATCCACCAAATGTCTGTCCTTCATTTCTTGTCAGGAAAAATAACCCAAAACCTCACCAGAACATGAACACCTCATTCTCTCAATACCAAAATAGTTGCAGCTGGAAATTCAATATTAATTTGAATTAATGAGTAGAAATCAAGGCAGCACCCAGAGCCACCAGAAAACACCTTGTGCCAACTGGTGAGGGAATAAAATTCCTCTCTGGTCATAATGGTACTTTTATTAGAGATACAGAGGTGCATGAGGTTCCTTGGGTCAAGGGGAGCACTTGGGCCTCATTTTGGGTTCTCAGAAGGGCGAGTTCATGGGGATGGCTCTGGCAGCAGTGCAAGGACAGCAGGAGCACAGAGTGTCCCTGGCACCCCTCAGAGCCAAACCCACCCTGCTGCCTCTCGCCCTTGTGCTGCGAACGCAGCGAGAGCCGAGCGCTGAGCTGGCTTTAATTAGCAAATGTTGTTTGGTAATCAGTGCTGCACAGCCTCCCGTTGCCATGGCACTGTCACCCCAAACCTTAAGGAGCACCAGGCTGGGCAGGGGTCACCCTGCAGGGCCACAGTGGCCGCGTGGCCCCAACCCCACGGACGCGCTCCGGGATGGGCTCGGGAGAGGGAGAACATATGTACAACGAGACAGCCAGACACCAGCACGTGCTGAGGAGTCCAGAGGGAAACACTGGGATAATTACAAGCTTTCTGTGGATTAATCAGCCTGCAGAAATGCTGGAGTGGTGTCAAGCACCCAAACACCCACCCAGCTCCCGCTGAGACCACCGCGAGTCCTGGCAGCCCAAATCCCCCCTGGCAGAGCTCTGGGTGCCTTTTGGACCAACAGAGGGGTGACCATGGGTGCTTTAAGAGAAGATCAGATCCATTTGTCCATGTCCACAGCACCAGGAGCTGCACCACAGTGTTATTTTTGGCATGCCCTCCACAAAAAGAGGCAGCATATGGAGCTGCCGCCTTGGCACCGTGGCGAATATTGATCCCTGCTGTGACAAAATGTGACAAAGAGTTTGCAAATGACAGCACGGGCTGGCAGGAACCTTCCTTTGTGTTCTTGGGACAGGGAAGCACTACAATTGCAGCTGGAGAATTGGATTTTTTTCCTCTAGTTGTGGTAAAGCCATCAAGGAGATGATTATTAGGGAGAGTGAAGGTGTTCAAAATAGAGTGTGGCTTAAAGAATGCCTTTAGAACAAGAAAGTGAAACAAGTTGGTTTGAAAGGCTTAGATGATTTCTTTTGGAGCACTTCCAAAATGAAGGATGATGTGTGGAAGGAGACAGAGGAGTTTCACTCCTGTTTTCAAAGTGCTACGTTGGAACTTTTACACTGTGAACAATATTTTCTTCTTCAAATGCTTGTGGGGTTTTTAATAAAACACTGTCAAAAAAAAATTTAAGAGAAAAATTTCTATTAAAGTTCAATCTGACACCCCCACTCCCCACACAGTTTCATTGTAGGAACTTGCTTTGAATTTCACTAAACTGATTTTTTTTCCTGCCAATTTTTAGTTCATGCATGAATCTCCAAATTCAATACCTTCCATTGTACTGGAGAAAAATGGACCCAGTGTCATCCTTTTAGGCAGAAACCCAAACTAAAACACGGATTTTATTTTTCCCCCCACCCTCCTGTTTTTTGTCTCCCATAACTCCTCACTTCAGTGCTGTTTGTAAATCATAAATCTTGAAATTATAAAGAATAAAATGTACTAAGAGAAAATGAATTGGGTTGAAAGGCATGAAAGTTGTTCTTTAAGCAGGGCTTACTCTGAGTTCTAGGAAAAGTTGTGTAGAAGAATCTGACAAACAAACAAAAAAAGCTTTCTATGTAGGCAGATGAGGTGAGCCAAAGGTAACAAAGTCAAAATATAAATGTGAAGAAACAGAGAGGAAAAGCAAAGAGAAATCTGCCATTTTATTTTTAAACACTACATTGAAATAGAAGAGCAGAGTGGGAGAAGGTATTAACCCAGAAAAGAGAACAGATTGGGAGGAGACAAGGCAAGGGTAAATGCCATCTGTATTTGTGGTATTACCTACCCAAATAATAAAACTGGATGGAAGCTTTCAAGAGGAAAAAAGAGTCAACTTCTTGAAATCTTTTCTAGGTCTAGAACAGGTGGTTTGAGGAAGAAAAGTTCTCTCCTAAAAACCCTTCAAAAAACTAACTTTGACTTTGGCAACTTTTTTATTATTTATGTGCCTGAATTACTCAACAATTCCCAGTTCCTTTCTAACCACAGTAGCTGATTTTCTCTCTGTTTCTGTCCTTCCAGAGCTACCCAAAGTTCCCCTCTGAGCATCTGATGCTGATGTAATTTATGGGCTGTTTATCTCTCCCCTTGCCTGGCATTAATGAAGGAGGGCCTTTATTATTACAGTTCAAATAAATCAACATGGTTGGAATTCAGGGAGGGGTGGAAAGGAGGAGCTCTCTTACACCTGGAGCAGGACTTCACAGCTGGGAGAGCAAAATCAGGGGGAGAACATCAATCTGGAGACTTGTCACACTAAAACACACCCAACCACCTCAGGTGGATGCAGTTCCCTGCATCCAGGCATGAAGGGTTTGAAAGTATTAGGAAGAAATTGTTCCCTGTCAGGTGGGAAGGCCCTGGCACAGAAAATCTGGAGCTGCCCCTGGATCCCTGGCAGTGCCCAAGGCCAGGCTGGACACTGGGGCTGGAGCACCTGGGACAGTGGGAGGTGTCCCTGCCATGGCAGGGGTGGCACTGGGTGGGATTTGAGGTCCCTCCCAACCCAAACCATTCTGGGGTTCTCCCCAGTGCCAAAACCTGAGAATTTAGACCCCGGCCATGAAATTTTACACAGTCAGTTTAGGGAGCCTGGGAGAGGTTTATACACCAACAAAGTCTTTATATTCTTGTTAAAGATCCAGGAAGTTCCTTTGGGCTGTGCCAAGCTTTGGCTTTCTAAGCTGCATTTTCAATTCTGAGCCTGCCCTGGTGTCCCATTCCATGACCACCACCCCAGCTGGGACAGGGACACTGGGATGAGCAGCACTGGGGGCACAGGGGAGTGCTGCCCTCACACACTGACTCATTCCCACCTCATTATTCAGTGCTTCCCTCCTCACATAAAAGGCATATTTGGAAAAAGAAGTAATTATTATATTAAACTAATTTCAACAAGCAGCAGTTAAAATGTGTGGAAGCTGCAGCCTCCGTTGGGTGGTTCTTCTCCAGGAATTTTTGTCATGAAGCAGAGAGAACAAATAAGGAAAACCAAAAGAAAAATCTAGATATGGAAAAAATACCCCAAATTCATGCTACTAAGTTCAAATGAAGCTGATATTTCAGTCAGACGGAGCCAAAGAAATGTTTCACCCCACAATTATAAAACATTTGAACCTCGTCTCTCTTCCCCAAATTTTCCTCTAAGAAGGTGATCTAAGAAGCTTTTTAAACCAACACAAATATTAATCTCTTACATTGGTTTCATTCCTTTTTGTCAAAACCTAAGTTAACACACCGAGCCTGGAACATCTTCAGAGATGAAAATGAGCTTTAGCATCAGGTAGGAACAATCACCAGAAAGCAGCAATGCCAAGTGCCAAAGCTGCCATTTCCATTGCCCAGCACAAGCAGGGGGCTCAGAGATTTGGGGAGCACATAAAAGACTTCAAACTTGAAAAGCAAAGCCCTCCTCTCATATTGCTGCCCAGGGGTTTGTGTACAGATCACAAACAGGACAGGACTGCTGGGAACACCCCTTGAGCTGTTGGATTTTCCAGCATCAGCCTCATTCCATGGTGGTGACAATGGGAAGATGCCACCAGCTCACATCCCAGGCAGCAGACACAGAACTCAATGGCACAACTCACTTTAGAAGTTTTTTGGTCAATCCCACAAAGCAAAAGCACATTGACAGTATTTATATCTGTACAGTATATATTCTATATTGACAGTAGTTCTATCCAACCACTATAAGCACACCTACTTTTGATTAAAACAATGCTTGCTTATTTGAATACAATATTTGCTTGTAATCCTTAAAGCACAACGCACAGAGCTCCATTATTAAGCTCAGAACTTCCTAATATCTCTCTAGATAAACTTTTCTGTAGCTTAGGGAGTTATTCTAGCCAAGCATTAACACACAGACCATTGTTCTATTTGTCCTTGCTTTCTAATTCTCATATAACTTTTCTGCTGACCAATCTCATGGCTCCTGCTCAGCTCTAATCACAGTTCTGCTGCCTCTGAGCCCTGCCTTTTGCAGCTTTCCCAAAACCCTCTGATTTTCAGGGTCCCCACACTCTCCCACAAAATAAACCACCAGCTGAGGTTGGGCTTGCACACCCAACACAGCCAAGGAGCTGCTCCAAGTTCTGTGCACACACAGGGCAGAAATCCACCTGGCATTGTATTTTGTACGTGTATTTTGATTGTGTCATGTGTTGGTGCCATGAGGGACAGAAGCCCAGAGGTTGCACAGAGCTCAGGAGAGCCTGGCTAAGCACAGACACAGCCAGTGTCCCCCCTGTGCCCTGGGAGGAGCAGGAGACCCCCAGATCTCAGCCAGAGGACACTGCTCCCCAGGGAAAACCATCTCTAAAGGGTTTCAGCTCAAAGTCTGCACTGGGTGTGTCCCCCCTCCAGCCAAGACCCCTCCTTTGGGACCTACCTGCCCACAGGTGCGTGGCCTCGGTGGCATCAACAGCAGAGCACCTGCAGAGAGAGGGTTTATTGGGATCAAATTATAGATTCAGCCTGGATTTAGGGAATGGCTTGGGTGGGGACCTTAAAGTTCATCTTTCCCCCCCTCCCACTGTCCCAGGTTCTCCCAGCCCCATCCAGCCTGGCCTTGGGCACTGCCAGGGATCCAGGGGCAGCCCCAGCTGCTCTGGGCACCCTGTGCCAATGCTCAGGATGACTTGAAATAGGATTTCACCCCATTACAGATAAATATTGCACGTGAAAATCAAGTTCTCATCACAATTTTAGGCAGAAAATCCCAATTCCTTTGCTGGGAAAAAGATCCATCATTTTCCCTGGACCCTTGCTCTGGATAAGCATCTCTGCTTTATTTCCTTGGATTGCTGAGCAACTGCATGAAAGAAATGAAACCCTTCCATACAGCCTACAAGGTTATTTGCCTAAGGACTGAAAAATAGAGGCAGGAAGGATTTTTATTTTTTTTTAGGAGTTTGTCTGATTTTATTCTCTCTAGCAGACTTCCTCTACTATTTTCAGGGCAGCTTAGTGTCAGATAAAGCATACCAAAAACATATTATTTAAAACCTGTCAAAGAGACCTCGGCTGTGTCTGTAGTGAGAATCTGGCACACTGCTGAATCCTAAAGTTTGCTGCTGCTTGAAGGGAGCACAATAGGCTGTGTTCAATGACACCAGACATATTTCCCTTTTGTATGCTGAGAAAGGCTCGGCAGCAGATTAATAATTCAACGCTCATTAGAAAGTACAACACGCAGTAAGCAATCAGATATAATTAGGCAAAAATATATACATGATTACAGAGTGAACACGATCCACAAATCCATTGCAGGGGAAATAACATCACATTTTCAATGGAAGGGTCAGGAATAAAAAAGGGACTTGGAAAACACTGTGCTTTAATTGTAGTTTTTGTTTCCCTTACCATCATCTGTGTGTTAGAATAATTTTACTCTAGGAGAATTCTCTAACTCCATCCACGCTCAGACTCACTCCAGGTTTCTTTCCCTGCATTAAAACCAGGGACAGAGCTTGTTTCTCCTCCGGATCCTTATATCACATCTCTATACCTCGAGGCAAGTGTATGACCACATAATTGAGGCAGTAAATTGATGACAATTAGCACATTAGCAGTGAATAGCAGCAAGTGATAGTCTTAATTGACAATGCAGTGGTTAGTAATTGATGTTAATGACTCAGAAGAAGGGGAGAATAGTGACTAATAACTGTAATTTTTTGCTGTTTTCCCTGCTGGAGGAACATGGGGGCCGGTGGAGGTGTGGGCTGGTCAGGGAGTGCACAGAATTGCCACCTCAGAAAGAACAGGCTGAGGTTTTAAACAAGCGTTTTGTGCATCCCCCAGGAGCAAACACAGCTTTGGAGGGCTCAATTAAATAAGTCAGAGGTTGCTCCTGTGCTCATCCACTTTAGAAATCCGGGAATTCTTTCCCCACCTCCCCAATCCCGAATCCTCAGGTGCTCCTGGCTGAGCTGTGCCAGTTCTTGGCCAGGCTCTGAGCAATCAGGGGCTGTTCTCCCTCTCCAAAACGCATCAATGCAGCAGGGAAAATCCAGGCTTTAAAAAGAATGCCAGTTTAAAACTTCCCAAGCCCCGGGCTCTGCTGCCTGGCCAGATGGCAGATTGTGAGCAGCCCTGCCTGGTCTGGGGGGCTCCTCTCACTCACTATGAACAACTCCTGAGAATTAAGAGCTCGATGCCATTTGTTGGGCAGGATTTTCCCCGGGGGAATGGCAGGATTAGGAGCTTTATTTTCCTGTTACACAGGAATTCTCCTGCTTGTAAAGATACATTCCCTACATAAACCACACATTGTATTGAAGGAGGGGAGAATTAATCATCCTCCACAGAAAAACATATGGACAGGCATGTGGGCTGCAACAATTATCCAAAGATACCCAACACGATGGCACTGGGAGAGCCCTAATTATAGCTTTGGTCTTCCCTTCAGCAGGTGATGTACAACCACAGCCATGGAATAATCCCTTCCCTCAAGCCTGCTGCCAAGAGCCAGCACTGGAGACTTTTCTGACACATAAAATATCTTCCTTACATCAAAGCCGAAAATGCTTAAGAATGAGCTTCTCATGAAGCTTTTTATTTTTAATATTGTAGCTCCTGCTCTGTATTTTATATCAATTTGGAGAGCGATTAAGAGCCAGGCCGTGCCTGACTTCTGTCTGAGTGCTACACTCTTCAAGGAGATCATTTCCATCGGAGTTTGGATGATAAAGGACTCCCACAAATCTGAAAATGAACTCAGTTCTCTTTCAATTCCTCCCTGAGTGCTCATTACTTCTCTCCAAAGCGTGGAGAGAGCATCTCCAGAGCCTGGAGGAGCCTTCCCAAGGCCAGGCTGGCACACCGAGCCACAGGGACCCAAATCTGGGCATTGGAGATGATTTACACCAGCCACGGCTTTATCCTGGTCCTTGGACTCACCTCAGGGTGAGGAGTGACCTCAGGTGTCACCCCAAAAACCCACAGAGGGTTTCCCCAGCACTGCACCTTGGGGTGAGCCCAGGACTTCCACAAGCACTGTGCTGGTGGTATTTTCTCCCCACTGGCACAAAAAGGGAATTTTTGGCCCCTTTTTTCTTCAGCAATAGGAGGAGAGATAGAAATATGATAAATGTTAATATTTTGTGGCAGGTTTTTGTTGTCATCTCATTGCAGGGGTTCCATACTGTTATCCCCTTATCACAAAGGTTTCATACCTTGGTGTAGCTTATGGGCAGCTCCTCAGAGCACCAACTTCACAAAGCAGCCACTGACTCCAGCTCCCTTCTCCACTCTTTTATAGCTTCTTCTTCTCATTGGGTACAGCTGGGCCTGGTAAAGTCAGGTCTGATCCTAATCTTTGATAATTATCCCCTTGCAGCTCCTTAGGGGTCAGATTACTTTCTACACTATCTTTATTTTCTTATATTCTATCCCCCCTCAGGTTCTTCCTCCTTTCTGCAGGGTGGATGGTCCCTGGGGAATGCTGTGTGTCTGTGGTTGGAGAAGGGTCTGTGGAGCAGCTTTGACTGCTTCTGCTGAGATTAGAAGGTAGATTAATAATCTATTGAGGAAGAAGAGAACAAGAACAGCCAAGGAGCCACTCCGAGCCACTGAGGCATCCAGAAAAGCCAAACTGTGGAAATTATTCAGGTGCACTGGAAATGAAAACAATTTTCCTGGTCACTGGCAGTTTCTGTAGGTAACTTGTGGTCATGCAGACCCACAGATTGTTGCATTAATAAAAGAAAATCTTTCATTCTCAAAGGGTGAAAAAGAAGCTGAAATTTTGGGAAGTCTCAACCACCAAAAAGCCCAGGACAGTTTGCATGCAGCTGTTGCTTCCAGTGGCACAAACATCTGAAAGAACATTTCTAACAATGCTCTGCTCTCATCCTCTCGTGGAGCTTTTTCAGTTTCGGTGCCTGAAGCTCACGGCAGCGTTTGCCTTCAATAAATGCACACATTAATTATTTATTTAGCAAGGAGAGTCACTCATTAGGCAGGATTCAAACACACCCTGATGACTGTGACCTCTGCTTGTGGCACTTGTTTCCCAGTGCTGCTACACGGCTTCCTTGTACCTCCAGAGCATATCAATGTGATATCCAGCTCATCTCTGGGAAATCCCACACTGCCAGGTGAGGAGGGCTGCAAACACTGGTGAATAAAACCAAACCAGCTCTTTTGAGGGAGTGGAAGGCTCCAAAGCGAGTGCTGGAATTCTCATTGATGCTGAAGTGAATTCTGAGGGTGCTCAGAGCTTTTCTCCCACTCAATCAATGCTCGAGTGTAGGAAGAGCTGCACAAGGATCCCTCTGACAGAAATCCCAGAATCTCCCAAAAAGAGAGGCACCAGGAGAGCAGCTGGGAACTGCTGCAGGACAAGGAACCTCCCTTGTCCCGTCCCTGTTTGAACACAGGGACACCCCAGTGCCTCAAGCCCACCCAGTCACAGCAGGGACTGGAGCTTTTTAGAGAGGTGTCAAGTCAGGCTTTAAGAAAAATGATCAGAGAAATGTGGAATCTTCAGCTGCTTCTCTGATTTGGTTGTGAAATGCCACTCTCAGCTCTGGAGTGCTGCTGTGGAGTACAGAACAGACTTTCTCCCAGCTGCTTGTTCCAGCTACCAGGAATTTTCTCAGCCTAACTAAGGCAGATCTGTGAGATAAAGGAAGGAAATGCAGTCCCCATTTTAAACATTTTGCAGGACAGAGCTTCAGCAGCTGCCCAGCAGGGATTGCTCCATGTCCATGCCCAGCTGGCTCAGGGGGTGGCTGGTCCCTGGAGTGTCACAGCATCCCAAATCTGGAGCATCCTGCCAGGACCAGCTCTTTGTTTGTGCAGCACCATTCCTGCAGGCCCTGAGCCACAAGCTCCAGCCAGGAGCTGCTCCAGGAGGTCCCTCAGGTGCCATTCTTGTGTCCCCCCTGAGCAAAGCTCTGGCTCAGGAGCCCTGTTTTCAGTCAGGGTCATTTTCTGTGGGTCCATCAGCCCCAAGAGGCTCTGTGGGTTCAGGCCCTGTGCCCCAATATCCTGTAAATCTGCAGGTGATGTCAGGCAGCTCCACACAAACCCAGACCTTTCCTGTGCCTTTTGCAGCCAGGCATTTCTCTCCTCAGTGCTCGTGACAAATTTTTATTGGTGTCCATGGAAGCCCAGGAGCTGCAGCAAGTCTGGCTGCTGCTGCTGCTGATTAAAAGGAAAAGAATGAAGGGAGGAGAGAGAGAAAAACCTTAAAAGTTCAGTATCAAGTTAAATACCATTTTAACAGTGATTTTATTGGCTGTGTATTAAAAATGCACACGACATAACCAAAATATGGCTCAGTGACACCTCAGTGTCCAGCTCTGCCTGCTGCATTTGATTGGAATGATTCATCCACTCTGGTCACAAACCCATTGTGAGCAACTTGTAGAAAGTTAAATAAATACCAGCAACGTGGATTTGCATTTAACCAGAATTTATGAGCTTTTATAAATCTATTTTGTGCAAAACAAATTATTGTAATGATGGCTGAGTAAGAAGCAGCACCACACAAGACTTAATTCAAATGCCTTTCTTGTTCTATTCTCTTGTTTTAATTTTCTAGCTCCGCTGAATAACTCGAAATCTTCGCAGCTGTAGCAAAGTGCCTCATATATAATGTATAGATCACATCCTCTTGCCATTTTTCACAGGTGCCTGGCTATTATACGGTTCAGAACTCATTCATAGTGCCTATTAGAGGTCTTTATATGTAACTGACTTCCTTTCTTGAATATTTATAGCTTTTATGAGACATTTATGGGTAGACCCAACAAGAGTTTCTAAGGAAATACTGGGAAATGGTTGTGTAGAACATCATTAATATACTGTTCTTTGATGGTAATGGCCACAAATGTCATCTAATTGCTACATTCTTCCTTTGTCTGAGCGTGGTATTGATGGGGAGACTGCTCCAGAGAGCCTCTCCAGCCTAAAAAATCTTCTGGGAAGCCATTTGGCTCCCAAGGAATGCAGCACGTTTGAGGCTGGAAATGAAGCATTCCAGGCAGGAGATCTGCCTTCCAGCAGGGAAAGAGGAGCAAGGAGGATGGAGAGGGACTTTGCACAAGGGTGTGGAGTGATGGAACATGGGGGGATGGCTGTAAGGTGGGAAAGGGGAGATTCAGATGGGATATTGGGATGGAATTGTTCCCTGGGAGGGTGGAGGGTGCCCAGAGCAGCTGGGGCTGCCCCTGGATCCCTGGCAGTGCCCAAGGCCAGGCTGGGCAGAACTGGAACAACCTGGGACAGTGGGAGGTGTCCCTGCCCATGGATGGGGTTGGAAATAAATGACCTTTAGGAACCCTTCCAACCCAAACCATTCTGATTCTGTGATTCCCTGATTCTTCCCACAGCCAACCTGAAATCCCCACGTAAAGCCCTGAGGCCAAATCTGTCTTTTTAAACTTTACCATTAAATTCTGAAGATTGTTAAATTAAAGCCAGATTAATACTCCTGGGAAGAGTCCCTTCTCTACCTCAGCCACTGTGTAAAACCTTGGGGGAGCCAATATAAATAAATACAGAGATAAACTGGCCCAGGGTGCCCAGAGCAGCTGGGGCTGCCCCTGGATCCCTGGCAGTGCCCAAGGCCAGGCTGGACATTGGGGCTGGAGCAGCCTGGGGCACTGGGAGGTGTCCCTGCCATGGATGGGGTGGGATGAGCTTTAAGGTCCCTCCAACCCAACCCATTCCCTGTTTCCACCTCGTGCTGCAAAGCCCTGAAGGAGAAACAAACCCCAGAAGGGTTTGTGGGGCTGGTGAGGCTGGGGTGGCTCTGCTGTGCCAAGGACAGAGCTGAGATCACAAAGACTCATGGTCTGAGAGAGAAACAGAACTCCAGGCTGGTGCTGAGGCTGGAATATTGGATAATATTTGTCAGCAAATTCAGGGAGGCAGCACTCCTTATCAGAGACAGCTCCAGGGTGCACCACAACATCTGCTCCCCTAATGAAGCTGTGCTGATCAGTGTCACCAACCAGCTCACAGCACAATGACACATCCTGCTGTCCCACCCTTATTAACCACTTTGGTTAGAGAGGACTGGAAATTTGGATTAAAACTATAATGTAATTAATATTTGTATCCAGGCACAGAGCGTTATTTTTCCATCCAGAAGTTCTGCAGGAATCACACTATTTAATCCCAGAGCTGCCCAAATAAATGGATTCTGAGATAAATTCAGGTGTGTGCTAAGACCTTTAACAAATTAGGCAAATTTAAAGAGTTTCTGTGGCTGCAGAATAAAGTATGTGCACTTTTTGCTTGCTGGCTTTAAATGACAAATATATTTCTATATTTTCCAGATAAAATATTAATAAATAAGGTGTGAAATTTAGTCTAACTGCTGATATTGAGGGTGAGCATTGTTGCTTCTTTCAAGTTCATGAGATAATTTGCAAGACATGAGAATTCAAAGCAGTCTTTGGCAGTTTTTTGAGGCAAAAGTGAAAGGACTTTTGCATATCCTTCCCTTTATCAGTGCACTTCCCTGCCACTCCTGTCTCTGGGATGAGACCTCTCTGGAGCAGCTCCTGGCATCTGGAACAGCTTTTCTGCAACTTCCATGCTTCACCAGTTCCATCTATTTTTATATCTCATCTCTTCTCCCCTGACTATCTCTTTTAATTTCTCTCCATCTGCTTTTTATATTAACTTTATAACTCCGTGTAACATTTGTGATGCCGTTTGCATGCAAAGCACCAGAGCAATGCTGAGGCTGGAGTTAACCCCGGGCCATGGCCCTGCTGCTCCTGCTCTGCCAGAGGTGGGAGCAGCTCCTGGGCACTGGGCAGAGCAGAGAACTTCAGCATTTTCATATTTCAGCACCGACCCTCGGGATGGAGAGTTGGTTGGGCAACGTAGAAACCAAGAGAGTGGAGGTTGCAGACGAAAAAAGTGAAATATTTATAAGGAAAGTGATGGCAGTGATAGGGGAGAAACATGGAGAAATCCCTATTTTGTTTATCCAGACAAATCTGGAACTCAGTTGACTTTCCAGCTGATGGAGAGTGCTCCAATATCCAATTTTTACCTTTAATTTTGTCCACAGGTCCTGTAGATTTTCACAGTCCATAAGCAAACCTCTCCCTGTGGAGGAAATCTTCCCCTCTGTCAATTCCCCATCGATGGACAATATTTACAGCAGGTTCCTGGAGGTCCTTCCCCATCTCCAGTATTGAGAGGCATTTCAGCCCCTTACAAATCAAGCTGAGTGACTCAGCTGGTGGTTTTAACTTCCCATCAGCTACAACAATACCCCAGCCTAGAAAAAGGGAGATTTAGAATTAATTTGGATTAAATGCTGGAGACAGAATGAATGTTTTAAGGTTTTAAGGTGCTTTGGAAGCCCTGCAGTGTTTCAGCTGCACATAAACCTGCATTTCTTGGTGTCTACTCCTCTAAACAACCCTTTACCACAGCTAACAAATCTTCTTGGCTGTGTAAGCTGTGTTTCACCCACCCTGACCCTCACAGCACTTCCAGCACAGTGTAAAACACACCAGTGTGTTTCCCTGTGCATTGTGCAAAGTCGATTTTTCTTTTTGATGTCGCTGAAGTTCATTTTATCTTGTGCCAGTATATTAAAAATCTATTAATGTTTCACACATAAAATGAACACAAATCGAGCTCCTGGAAGATTTATGCTGCAACCTGCGAGGGCCCCAAAGTAACTCCAGTGTTATTATGCCCCTGCCTGTGCCAAATTGAACTCCTAACACTGTTGACAAATGCTCCAAAATTCACATGGATTTCTCCCTGACCGCTCTCCCGGTCCCCACTGCAAGTCAAGCCAGTGAATTACACTTCCCAGAGCTGCTTCCAGCCCTGCCAAGCCACCCCCTCACCTTCAGAAAGAGAATTTCAGCAGGAAATCCAGGTGTGTGCACTGAAATGGATGTGAGCTACCCTTGAAAATCAGGCAGCATCAGTGTCTCCCTTATTATTCACTGTGTGCCTCTGGAATACCAACACAGAGCCTAAAATACCAATTCTTTGCTCAGTCACTCAGGGCTCTTCCCGTGATTTCTTCCTCTGTGTGCTCATGGCTTTAAAACTTATTTATGCCTCTTCTTTTCAAAAGGCTGTGGATTACAGTTATTTTCTTTGCTTGCCCTTTTTTTGGCAGTCCTTCAAGATGTCCAGCTTAGCCTGTTGTGACATGGTTTATGAACTTAAGCCAGTGCTACAAGCAAGCTGCTGGAGCTGAAATCAGGGGCTGAGCAACTGAGGGGGTTTCAGAGCTCGTGGGCTGAATGTGGCAGAAAACCAGGCTTGGAGAGATTTGGGAAATCCATGGAATCCTCCCCATCCCCAGGGAGGAGCAGCTCCCCCTGCACCAGGCTGGACAGGGCCTGAAATGCTGCTCTGACCTGTTCTTCTCTGCTGTTATGGAGAGTCCACAGATTCCCTTTGCACCTTTTTTTCCCCAACAATCACCTTTCCAAAGTACAGAGATATTTTTCCCTTAAAATCATAAATATCTCTCATTGCAGTTGGATTCATGGCTGCTTTGTCCAGCCCACAGCAGGCAAGGAAAGTAGTGTAGCCTCTTCCCAGAAATGGCCTTTTAGCCTTTTAAAACTCATCCTGACAAAACAGTTCCTGGTTCTTTCCATCTCTCCTCTTTTTCAGAAGAGGAAGAGGAAGAAGAAAAAATTTTGGTGGTTGGCACATGGGCACTGTTCTCCCTTCCTGCAGGAGGGACCCAGACCTGCTCAGTAAAGGCCACAAATTGATCCTTTCCTTCCAAAATCTGCTCCAGCTGCCTTTCCCTAATGAGTACAGGATATTCTTTTATCCTATAATGTTTGGATAGCAGAAAGGAGATGGAAAAATGCATTTATTTTATAAAGGAGGTAGAAAAATACATGTCTTCCATAAAATAACTACCTTTGTTGTGTCTTTCCTCCCCCCCACTTTGTTGCTGTTGTTCACATTGATTAAATCTTCATTTAGCTTCATCATTTTCCTCAGGTTTCGTCTCGCATGCTCACTACACCTGGTTTCATAATCTGTTGTCATGGAAATGAGACAGATGTCAAAAACATGCCTTTGTCACTTAATTGTGTAATCCACACAAGAGAAAGAGAATGGAGAGAACTTTTGCAGGTTAAAGCAAAACAAGAAGACAATAGTGAGCTAAACCCCCCAAATTCCCTTTTACACAATCCTTGTTCCCACTGCAGCCCTGGGGAAGGAAAACTTGCTGGGGTTGTTTCTGTGAGCTCACTTGTGTCTGTCATTTTGGGACTAAAGGCTCCTGCCCCCTGTCCCTGACAGGATTTGGTGGCACAGGAGCAGATGTGGCCGTGCAGGGAGGATCCCTGGCTGAGCTGCTTGTCCTGCTGGGCTTGAGGTGCTCAGGGAGCTCCAGCCCTGGCAGCAGCATCAGGGAGCTCACACGGGTCAATCCCTTATCAACAGCACAGCAAGAGCAGCCCCAAGGATCAATCCCTAATTGTAAGAGCTGAGATGAGGGGTGTGGAACTCCAGGGACTCTCTAAAATGCAGTTTATTGTATCCAAAATGCAGTTTATTCTATCCAAAATGCAGTTTATTGTATACTAAATGTAGTTTATTGTATCCAAGATGTCACAGCAGCCCAGGGCCGTGGGTGACAGAGCTGTGCCCACAGCTGTCAGCTCCAGCTGCAGGCAGGCCTGGAGATCCTTAGTTTAGGTCACAATGTATTATAGACTTTTCTTTTGGTTACAATGCATTCTATACTTTGCTGAACATCTCAATACAGTAGAACCAATCTATACCTTAACTTTTACCTGTAGCCCATCATAACTCCTGTAATTGCCATATTCATGTTACTGTTCTCCAGTCACTAACAGTCAGTACATTACAGTTTGAGCTAGAAGTTGTTTTTCAGTTTTCTTGCAGTGGAAAATTCTGAGACCTTTTTTCTACTTGCCACATTTGCTGCCTTGTTTGCCTGTGCTCTCTTTGTGCTTGGTAAAAACATCTTCTTGTTTGGGGTGGGTTTATCATTTCCTCTAAGCCATAAAAACCCCTTCTAACCAACACAGCCTTTGCCTCCTTGGTTATCCAGTGAGACTGGCTCAGCAATTCTTTTCTTCTCTATCAAAACTTGCTTCCATCTCTATTCCTTCATCAAATTCTACATTCAAAAATCTTTCTGCTAAAATTCAACATACCTGTGAGACTTTCTTGTCAAACCTTCATCCTTCCCAACATCTAACATGCAGCAGGATGGGCAGAGCAGCCCCAGCTCCAGCAGAGGAAATGGATTTCAGTCCTTGCAGAGCCTGTTGGGTGTCTGGGGTTTGGTGTCACCAAGGCAGGGGTGACATCCTGCAGAGCACTGAGCTTGGGTTTGCCCCAAAATGCTCTGACCCAGCCGTGTGTTTTTATCTTGGCTGAAGAATGGGGTGAAAATGCAACCAAATGGTGTCAAACTAGGCCAGTCCTAGGGCTGGAAAATGAGGCAGCCACCTGTGCTTCTCCCTCAGGTACTGCTCTTGTGCCCAAGGTTTATCACACCAACATCCACAGCAAAAAAATTAATGAATTTTGTGCTTTTAGTGCTCACCAGCTCCGTTGAGGACATCACCTTCCATGTGTGCTCACACAGCAGCTCTCCAGTCACCTGGTTCTATTCCCTTCTATTTTTTTATCAAGTTCCTACTAAGTACAGAATAGATTTTTTTATGCTTGTTACAAGAGTAGCCCATGATATCTGCTTATACATCTATTTTAAAATGTCAGCCAGACAAATGAACCTTGCTAAAATAATGCTGGATCTACAGAAATTCCCTGCACACAGGAAATTTGCAGTGATTCCTTGCAGCTGGATCCTGCTTTGCAAATTAAACAGAAAAAGCCTTGTTGGAAACACAGAGATTTTTTTTTTTTTTTTTAAGGTATAAAAATACATCTGAGTGTGTGTTAATTTAGGTAAAGCAATGAAATGCAGGACTGAAACGAGGATGGAAGGAATGAGCCTGAAGCACTGATTTGAGGCTGAATTTGCTGAGTGTGGCTGTGGAGGGAACAACCTTGAATTACAAATTGAGCACATCTGTCCGGGCTCACACAAACCTCCGTGCCCACGACTTCCCAGAGCCCCTTTCCAGGTGAGAGCAGCATTCCCCAGAGCTCAGGAGCTGCAAACCCTGCAGGGAACCCCTTCCTGCAGGGGCTGGGCTGGGTCAGAGCTGCCCCCGAAGCTCCCCAAGTGCCACGAGCACCACTCAGCATCCAGCAGGCTCTGAATATTTCATCCAGCACAATGAATTGTGGCTTTTCAGGATTAATTCATGTTGCTGCAGCCAGGCTGGCATTGGGGAGGGGTGAAGTTAACGTGTTATTTATGCTGAAATGACGTCGGGGCGCGCGGTGTTCCTGGAAGGCTGGAGAAAGGAATAATTTTGAATAAATTATTGATGGTTTTAAAAGCCTTGCTTATTGATTACAGGTTATGCTCTTAGATTAAAAGAGTGCAGCTAAGTCCTGTCAGAGTCTTTCAAAGTCAGAGTTCATCAGAGTAAACAAGTGCCACTGTGCTGTAACCCAGAGCAGGAGTAAAAGTTAAAAAATTGCTTTATGGAGTAAACCCCTTCTGTTTATTATGATTTTTTTCCCTCTAAAAACGACTCTAGAAGCAAATTAATTCAGTATTCTAGGAAATTAAATAAAACCACAAGAGGAGCAGTGAGTTCTCCATGACTGCACATGGTTTCAGTGCCCTGCTCTGTCTGAGGAGGGGATGATGGGCCAAAGGTTGGACTCGATGGTTTTGGGGGAGTTTTCCCACCTCAAGGACTCTGGGATCCATTCTGTGGCTGGGTCAGTGCTGGTGTTGGGTGATCTCTCCTCAGAAAACCACAGTAGCTGCTCCAGCTCTGTGTGAGGAGCAGAGTGACCATGGCAATAACTCAGCTCCTGGATTTTCCCCAACTCTCACCCCCAGTTCTCTGAAATCCTCTGCATTGTCCCAAACCCAGAGGCAGCATCACCACGGGCTGTTCCCACTTTCCTCCTGGATAACTGAAGGATGCCATTTCTGTGTTTAGTTTTTGTTCTGTTCCTTCACACAGTGTGCTGTGGCCATGTGCATTTCACCCTAGAGGTCTTCAGCAAATTCCTGTAATTACTTCTCCCCATCTCTTGTTCATTTATTCCAACTGAAATTATCTCTGAACATTAGTTCCATTTGCTAAATCTCTTCTTGCTTTATTAACTTTAATCAAACTGATATATTCTGCTAAATGAAAGGTGGTCTGGATGCCCATACCTGGCTCAGCCCTCTTCCCAGGGGGAAACACCCTCTTGAAACAGTGACACAAGTTAATTTTGCAATTATCAGAATGGAATTTGGCCGTTGTAATTTGGGTTATTGAGCAGTTGCCACTGGTGCCATTTAAAAGCTGCCTCGCTGCTGCAAAAGAGATCTGAAAAAAAATAAATCCTGTGTGCAGTCACTTGAATTTCAAAGTGAGCTCTGTGTGCCATGGAGATGCATCTCCACCACTGTTTGCTTTTCATGGGGCTTGGAGGGAAGGGAAATTCAGCTGGGCAAAGTGCACTCCCTGCTCATGGAGGGATGTGATTAAAGGAAGGCAAAGAGAAAGGGGTTGGCTTTCATTCGTGTTTATTTTTAGAATTGGTGAGCTGCACAGATTCTGTGGTATTGGGGAAACACAAAAGGCTGGTTAAACACTTGATCACTCAGATTGCTGCTAAGGAAAAAACTCCCAGAATGAAAAAAAAAATACCAAAAACCCACATGAGAAGGATGACAGCTTTAAAAATCCTCATTAAAATCAACCCAAGCAGACCTCTCCAACCATTTTGACTTCAATTAGTGTGCTGGGCTGTGTCAGACACACATCCACTGCCCAGGCCTGTTCCCAGGGCAGGCTGCAGAAATCTTGGCCCTTGTCTGAGCAGAAGGGAGCAGGAGTTCAAGAGTCAAGCCAGAGATCTCAGAAGAACAGATAAAAGCTCAGCCTCCAGCTCCTGTTTTCAGTGTGTTTAAAGTAAGATGATAACTGGAAAAGTTGATTTTTTTTATATATACACATAGCAATATTTAAAATGTCAAGGTAAATTAATGTTGCTGTTGTTTATTGTCTATCTGAATTCCTACATGGAAAGATGAAGGGAAGGAATGCCTTCCTTTGTGCTGTCATAACTAACAGAAGCTTTGAGTTTTGGGGTGGTTTTGGCAATATTAAAACATTGCTAAAGCTCAGAGATTGCAAATATATATGTATATATACATGTATATATATCTACATCTCTATATTTATATTTTAATATATATTTGTATATATTTATATATATTTTAATATATATTTATATGTATTTATATTTATATTTATATTTATATTTATATTTATATTTATATTTATATTTATATTTATATTTATATTTATCTATACTTACAACAATACCTATATATTTTATACCTATATATTTACATATATATATACAATATATGTTAATTAATATATGCATAGAATGATATATTTATTATTTTTATATGTATGTATGCATATATTTATATATTTATTTATATATTTTTATATTTTTATATTTATATATTTATATATTTATATATTTATATATTTATATATTTATATATTTATATATTTATATATCTATATTTATATATCTATATTTACTTTGGGCTATTTCCCAGTAATATAATGCACAAAAGGCACTTTGTCACAATGCACTGAATTCCTCCTGAAGCACACCTCTGCTGTGTGTCAGATTTTGGGGCTGAATAATGAATTTATTGGGACAAACACACTGAGTCAGGTGGAGAAGAGGAGGCTGGCATGGGCAGGAGGAGAAGCCTGGCACGACACACAATTAATTAATGAACTTTCTGTGCCAACAAAGAGCAGAGGAAAGTGCAGAGCAGACATTTCACTGTGATTTCTGACTCTGCCTCAGCTGCTGGTCAGCTCTGGCTTCTGAGCTGTCTCTGAAAGGTGCACGGGGCTGGTTCTGCGTTTTAATTGAGACCAAAAATCATCAAGCTCATGCAGCAGCACCAAAACCCCAACTGGATCAGAAATGGTGGGGAAATCACTGACCTGGTAGCAGCAAATCCATCATTGGCCAATTGATGGAATCATTTCTACTGCACTCAGAGGATTCCCTGGCTCTGGGGTAGCAGCAGGGATATTTGCTGGTGTGGTTGGAAATTGCTGCAGCTCCTGGCTCAGTCCCAGTGGAATTTGTGACCCCACAGAGAAATGGGGCCAGAAGCAGCCATGGAGTGCCAGGGCAGGGTCCCAGCTGCAGGATTTGATCCCTGAGGTGTTCACAGATGTGGGATCCAGCTTTTCAATGGCACAAATAAATTCCCTCCCAGGGCAATCCCAGGAGTGGATTCAGGCAGTGTGAGCTCAGGATCCATCCCACTTTTGTCCCTGCTCTCCTTGTGAATTCTTACATTCCCTGTAGGATTTGCCTCCCCTCCTTCCTCCTATCTGGACAAGAAAGTTTTAGAAGGAATAAAAAAAAAAAAAAAAACTTCAATTCTTTTGCACAAGAATCTGAGCTTATCAATAAATAAGGAAAAAGCAACAGGAAAAAGAATAGCAAGGGGGAAATAATAAAAATAAAATTATGCTTCCAAGCCTTCAGAGCCTTCAGCTCTTTTTATTTTTTCCCAGACACATTTCTAATCCTCCCACTGCCTCCCAAAGAGAGCTTTGCTAACCTGTGGAAGTTTGATAGCTGGCCTCCTTTGTCCTGAATTTATCGTTGTAGAAGTCCCATTGCAGTTTGAAAATTAATAACAGCACAATCCCTGTACCTCACCTGAGTGAATTTGACGTATTTTCATGCTGTTCATCTTCAAATATCTGGACTGGTACTTTCCACTCTCCCTCAAGAGAAGATTTAAATCTCTCAGTCACATACTGGGAAGCAAGTTATCATTTTTAAGGCTTTGTTGTAAGGCTCAGACCCTTGCTGGTCTAATTACATGTTAGGTAAAGACACAGGAGATGTTTATCTCTTACATCAGTTGTCTTGTAAAATCAGAGATCTAAAACAACCCTGTGGAAGCTGATAAGCCAAAGGGAAAAAGAAATGCCCTGATAGCACAGACAAATAGGACAGAGCCACATTAACGTGTGGTTTTGGAAAGGATTGCTACAAATCCTTTCCAAACAAGGATTTCTGAGAACAAGGAGCCACTTTCAGATTTCTCTGCACTTGTTCCCTTTAAATTGAGTCACACTCACAGTGTTTGTAATGGATGGATCATTCCTGAAGTTTCTTAAATGTGACAAAAATATAAATCACCTGGAATCCACATTTCAGGCACTGCATTATTTAATATGTGTTAGCTGATCCTTTTACCCTCTGTAAGCCATCTAAATGAAAGGTTGAAAATATCAAGGTCTGCTAATTAACATCTTAACGTGATTGATGTCTTATTTTGATTACTTCAATTTTACAGCATTTAATTTGAGACTGAGCACAGGTCTCTCATGTCAGCAGCTGTATCATTTATACAAAGAGTGAAGCCCTTTTTTACAGCAATTTTTAGTAAAGGAAGTTACTCTAATCCAGTAAAAAACACCCAGTTTTCTGCCACTGGTTGCTTAAAGCATTTTGTTTTCAAGATGACTTTAAAATAAGAAATCCTAATGAATGGAGGATATCCGTTTTCACAGATATCATTCATCTTCCTAACAAACAACCTTTACAATCAGAGAAGAATTGCCACAAGGAAAAATAAAAAAAAATTCAAAACATGAAGAAAATAAGAAAAACAAAAATATTCAAAATACCTAGTGTTTCTAATGAAGCAAATTGCAGAGGTGCACATTAATATTTAAAAAACCTCTCTCTGTGTAAAAAATATATGTTTTCTTGATAGTGGAGCTGGGTTGTGTTAAATCATGCAATTTTAGCATTTAGGAGTCCACGAATTTTAAGCTTCAGGAGATGGGCAGAGCACACTCCTCATGGCCATTCACACAGAGCAGCAGGGCAGGGCTGGGGAATTTTTGGCCAGGACATCAGGGACCTTGTAAAGGTCTCCTGAAAATACAGCTTTGAACTGAAGCAATTTAGGTGTGTCCTGAGTGGGTGCCTTTGATGTGCTGTGTGTCAGGAAAGAGGCTTAAAATCAAATCAAATCTGGCCAGGGACAGGGCTCAGGTTCTGATCTCTAAAGATTTTGTGGAAACTTTTTCCAGGTATTGGGCAGTGTTAAGGCATTATCTCTTTTCAGGGCTGTATTTGTATCAGGATCAGAAGGAAGTGAAAAAGCACAGATAAAAAAATTCCTTTGCAGCCCAAATTTCTTGGAAATTCAGCTGAATTCTGCAGCCCAGAAATGTCCCCAAAGTGATCAGGGCAGGCTGTGGAGGGGGGGACACTCCCTCCTGACTGTGAAAATCAAAACACCACTGGCTGCTCCCTGAACCCACAACTCCCTGGTCCTTCCATTCCCTCCTAGCTGAAAAATAAAAAAAAAAAAAAAATTAATAATTATTATTAGTGAAGAAGAAAGAAAAAGAAGGAAGAGGGAGAAGGAGAAGAGAAGGAAGAAGGAAGAAGGAAGAAGGGAGGAGGAAGAGGAGGAGGTGTTGAGAATACCAAAATTCCCCATGCCCAGGCAGTGCCAAAAATTCCACAGGTTGTGTTGGGAAGGTCTGGGCTGCCCTTGAACTGGATGTGGACACCAGTGCCACCAGCAGCAGGTCCCAGCTGGGTGATAGGACCTGTGGAGCTGTAAAACCAGAAATTCCAGCTTCCTTTGATGGGAATGTGTGAACACTGAGAGCTGACAGGATCCCCTTGTCCAGACACAAACCACACACGAGCAACGGGATTGAGGAGGAATAACGAATGCAGCAGCATAACTGGGGCACAGCTGACTCCAGAGCAGCAGAGCAGCACAAATGCAGTGCAGAGAGGTGAGGGCAGCAGCTGCTTTGGGGATGCTGCAGGTTTGCAGGGGCAGGTGGAGCCGTTTGTCACCCTGGAGCCGCTGGAGCGGGCGCAGAGCGCGGATTTCCAATAAACGGAGACCTTCTGCTGCAGCTTATGTTGCTTTCTTCCTGCTGCTGCTCTGGGATTTATCTGGAGTTCACAGGCTGGGTAAAGTGGCCACTAATCTTCCAGCAGCACACTGAGAGCGTTTTCAGCAGTGCAGCTGCTGAAGTTGTTCCTAACCAGGCACAGGAGCCAGCCAGAAGGATTTGGGGGGGATTTTTCTGTTCCAACAGGTGGAAGAGGATTTCTTCCCACCTGAAAATGTTGGGGAACAAATGTTGGTCTCACTTCAAGTGTTTCTCCTCACAGGAATTGAGCACAAACTTGAATTTTCAGTTTGCCCCTGCTGATGCTCCCACGCTGTCAGGAAAGGGATTTTGGGTGTGAGTGGAATTGCTGTGAGGAACCCCACACCTGGGAAAATAAACATATAGAATAAAAATGTAAGAGAAAGGCACCAATCAGAGGGAGAAATGCTCTCTCAGAACCCCCTGGGGAGGGCAGGATTAACTGAGTGTTTTGCTGTGTGTTGGGGTGCTTTATTTAGTGCTGCTGGGGATCTCCAGGTTGGTTCGTGGGTTGCACTCCAGAAAAAACAGAGAAAACAGGCTCCAGACCAGGCATCACCTGTGCTGTGCTGCTGCTCAGCTCACCTGTACCCTTCCCTGTGCTCCCAGTCAGGATCTGCCTGTTGGCTGGGTCTAGAAAGAGGATTTTTGGTTAAAGATGCATTTTCATGTAACTGGGTGCTGTTTGCTCATCTCCCAGCATGGGGAATTCTTCATCTGCCACTGCCCCTGGGAAAGAAAAGCAATAATTATAAAGGACTGAGCCACGTGGGGGGTTAATGGACCATTAATTCCCATCAGGGGATTATTAATAAATTATTAATTAAACAGGGGGGTTTTGCTCCAAACCTGTGAGTGCAGAAGGGGGAGGAGGTCTGTGAGAGGAGTTTTCAGAGCTGGACCTGCTGAGCTGCTCCTGAAGGGTTACAGAGCCCTGGAACCATCAAGGGTGGAAAAGAGCTCTGAGATTGAGCCCAGCCTTTACTGTTCATCCCTAACCCACATCCCAGGGCCAAATCCAATCCCTCTGGACACTTCCAGGGATGGGGATCCCCTGTGCCACTGCCTGACCCTCTTTTCCATGAGGAAATTTTCCCCAATAGTTGCAAAACTGTGACGGTGTTCAGAGGGGTCTTATGCTGAAGGAAGAGATGAGGATCTGACTCTGTGTTTCAGAAGGCTGATTTATTATTTTATGATATTTATTAAATTAAATCTATACTAAAAGAATAGAAGAAAAGGTTTTAGCAGAAGGCTAGCTAAGAATAGAATAGAATAGAAAGAGCAAGAATGATAACAAAGGCTGCTGTTGTAGACTCTCTGTCCGAGCCAGCTGTAATTAATTGGCCATTAATTACAAACAAGCACATGAGACCAATCACAGATGCACCTGTTGCACTCCACAGCAGCAGATAATCATTGTTTACATTTGTTCCTGAGGCCTCTCAGCTTCTCAGGAGGGAAAATCCTAATGAAAGGATTTTCATAAAAGGATATCTGTGACACAAAACCCCAAATCCCACAGCCACAGCCCAGCACAGAGAAACCAGGAGGTGTCAGGGGAATGATGGGAATGATGGGCAGAGGGAAGTTTCTTTTTCTACTTCTGGTTATAAACCTAAGGACAAGGTGTGTGCAGCCACCCAGGGTCCTCCACGTGGTGCCAAGGGCAGCAGAAATCAGATGTGCTGGAAGAATTCTCCTTTCTTCATCTCAGCTTCCCACAGCCCAGCATTCACTGCAGGCCAGCCTGTATTTAGCAACAGAAAATTAGACATAACACAATTAACCCAGAATATTCTTTATTTTTCTGTTGCAAATGGAAATAAAAGCAAATTATGGTAAATAATTATGGGCTGCTCACAGAATTTCTGTAGATAAGAAAATGGACTTTTTCTTTTGATAAGATTTTAGAACTGTACAGACTTTATAGCTGGAGAGGTAAATTACTTTTCCCGTGGTTTCAACATAATGGGCTGTGCAGATAAAGGATTTTTGTGGGAATGCGAATGCTTCCAGATGTTTCACATATTTTCCTCATTGATTTAAACATAATCTTCCCATGATTGTGCACAGAGAGTTCATGCAAGTTATGCATAAAAGGCACTAATGCACAGAGGCAGGGATTTGGAAGAAGAAAATGTGGAATTTTATACCAGTTTTAAATGCAAATGATGATTTGATTGACTCTATCTAGGCAGAAATGCTGCTAGGTGTGAAACTTTATGGTATTTCTGATATTGTACCTGGAGAATTCAAACCTATAAAACTAATAAGCTGATTGGAATTGTGCCAGTTCCAAAGGATGCACTCCTAAGTGAGGCTGGGGGTACTTGTTGCCCAATTTTCATATCCTAAAGTTTACTGAATGATTTGCCAAGATTACAAGGTTTGTTAAAGGATTGTAAAGATCTTTTTGGGGGAAACTATCATAAATTTAATCTAAACCCATGCACCAAGGAATAGAGATTCCCTCAAAGCACAAATGTGTTTGGTCTGTGAGTGTGCTAATAGATAAATTAACTTTTATGACACAAAGTTTCTTTAGTCCATGGGTATTTGAGTTGAGGGATTGAAAAAAAGCAAAGGACCACCATTCCATTAAATGGTGATTTACCAGCTCACAGAAAGAACTGCAATGAGATCTGAAAGTTCATAATGAACTTTACAAGTGGCTTGAAACAAGATGTGAATTAGCTTGTGACAGAAAAGCAGCCTTTATTACATTTTACTTGAAATATTCTAGGCTTACCTGAAGGGGATATTGTGGAGAGCAGAGGAATCCTGAGGCTGGCCCCAGGATTTATGGTCCCCAAATCCAGCTCTTCCTGCAACCCAATTTTCCTTTCTGAGGAGTTTGGTTGGGCTCTGACCCCGCTCCCACCCAGACCCTCACAATCCCAGCAGTTTCCAGACATGACAGTAGAATCTTCACAGAGAGGTTTCACTTCTAAATCAGTTTTTAGAAGGATTTGAGAGAATCCTGGCAATTATTTGCAATTACAGGGGTTAAGGCTTGGACATTTCTTTTCCAACCTTAATTATTTTATGATTTATATTCACCAGAATGTTCTAACAACTCATTGTGACTATCTCTGTTGATGTGAGGACAACACAGTGATATTTGTGCTTTAAAATGACCAAAACTCTGAATTTTGAGGGTTCACTGAGCACAACCAGAGCTGCAAGCAGAACAACAAGAAGTGCTGGGGTTTGACTCACTGATCTCCTGGTGGGCTCCAGCCACGAGCCAAGGGGATCTTGGCAAACAAAAATCATTTGCTGAGCACAAAACAAAGCCATAATCTTTATAGGAACATCCACACACTCCCCTAAACCTGTAGGGTCTGGGAAAGCACAAAGTGATTGTGAGTGCAGAGCTCCAGGGTAATTGCTGGAAACCAAATGCATCAGGAAGTGCAGGAGGAAGATGCTGATAAAAACCATCTTTGTTCCTTTGGAAACTGCAATGCTGCAGATAAAAGGGGAGCACATCTCACACTGGAGATGGCTCTAACTTCCAAATCAAACATGAGTGAATATTGAAGAGATCAGCAGGGAAAGCAGTTTTGATTTTCTTCCTGAGTTCAATACTTGAACTTTTAGACATAATTTGTTTGTTTTTTTTGTTTGTGCTGATGACTCCCTAGTAAAATAAAACCTCAGGTTTTCCAGGCTTTTTATAGTCTGCATCATATTTTTTTCTTATTTTCTCTTGTGGGGTTGGACTTCATTTTCCCCCTTAAGGCAGTGCTCTCTGTTTCAACATTATTGACAAAAAGCAGAGTTTATCTGACATAAAACCTGCACAAAAGCTCCAGAATTAGTCCTGGGGTGTCCTTCAGCCTCACCCACAGGTGAAGAAGGAGCAAGGCAGGGCAGCAGGGATGTCCCAGGTGTGTCACAAAGGGACACCAGGCAGGGACAGCCCAGCCCCTGCTTTTCCTGGGTTTGCTGGATTTGACCCAATGCTGGCTTTGACACCTCCCTGCCATGGTCTGTGCTCCTCTTTTACCCTCCCAGCCACCCCATCCAGGTTTTAGCAGCTTCTCCTTGCACAAAGAAACCCCACAAATAACCCTATGGTTAACCCAACATCCACACAGGAATCTCCTTTCCCTCATTCTGCTTTACAGGCAAAATATGATTTGTGGGATTGATGCAAAACGTGCATCAATCATGTCCAAAATATTGCAGAGGAATAGGAAACAAACTCCAGAATTCTTTGTCTTGATCATGGATAACTTTATGTAGCAGAAACAAAACATCCTTCATGTCACTCATCCAAACTTTACAAAAGCCAGGAAAATATTTAAACCCAGTATCTTCAGCTTTTTCCTCTTGAAATCACTTTTAAGGAGAAAATCTGTCAGTACCTTCAGCTAAAACAGAATTCCATGGTATCAATGAAATAATTTGGAAGATGTGACATGATTTCTGAGCAGTAATTTATTGTTTTTCTTCCTGTGGTGGCACTGGGACATTATTCCTGTGGAAATAGGAGTGAAGAGGACACTTTTTGTTTGTCCATAGTGCAGCTTGTTTCTCTCTCTCCATTATTAACTGGTTAATAATTGCTGTCTCCCAAGCTGAACAAAATGTTCTCTCACAAATGGTGTAAAAAACTGAGTGAAGTGAGGGTTGTTTGCTCAGGTGAGGAGATTTTACAGCTCCTTTCCTGAACTTCAGGGGAGGTGGAGCACAGCCCTCCTTCAAGCTTGGCTGGATTTGGAATTATCATTGTCGTGCTTCCTGTGGCTCAGCATCCTCACGGGCTGCTCTTACTGACATCTTCATTTTCGGGAGGATTATGGAGTCTGCTTCATGCAAATGCCTCAGATTCTAATTGCCTTTGGTGCAGCAGCCCTCAGCCAGCAATTCCCCTCTCAAAGGCTGGCAAAGACTGCTGGAAAAATGGGCACAGGGGGAGGGAGCAGGGGGGGAAGGCTGGAGCATCTCTGGTGGAGCTGCTGGGTGGGAGAGCAAAGCTTAATCTCAGGAAAAATATAATAATTTATATTGTAACAATACTTATAATATTATAATAATACTTATAACATTAGGTATTGTTATAATATTTTATATTATAACAATACTTATAAAATATCATATTATAATAATTTATGCTATAATAACGAATATTATAATATAATATTATATTATAACTATATTACATTATGCTATGATAATTTATGTAATATTTAATTATAATTATAATTATTGTTTATAATATAAATATAATAATATTATAATTTACAATATAAATTCTAATTCCCAGAAAAATCATCAGCAGGAGCAAACCAGGAGGTGCTGGCCAGAGCTGGGGTGGTGCAGGCACAGGCAGAAGCACCTCAGACACAAGGGCTGTAATTTAAGGGATTTATAACTTAAAAATTCTTTTGGAGTAAAATATTCAAGTTGAGGGAGTGTCTTGGCTGAGATGAGCTTCCTTTTCTTCCCTGATGCCTCATTTCTGATGGAATCAAGGTGAAATTGTAGAAGCCCTTGGAAAGCTCAGCTGTTTGCAAGGCCCCCATTTCATTTCCAATTGTTGACCATCAAATTAAAGTGGGATTAGATGGGCTCTGACTGGGATGAAATGGTTTTCCTTCCAATCCCTTCTCATATTTCCTTCACTCAAAGCTTGGCTGTGCTGGCCATGCACAGATTCTGTCTCCAGATCTCCATCACCTGGCTCTGAGAGCTGACTTTATCTATTTTTCATATTCATTTCTCGGTAACACTCCTGAGTCCATTAGGGTATCTAATTCTCCTTAGCCAGGAAAAACAAGCTGTGCTCCCATTTCCATCCCACACACACTGACAGCATTGCTCAGCTCACACCAGCCCCACTGCCTGACCTGGAGAAGTTTGATTTGATTACAATAAAAGCAGTTGTGGAAGACCAGAGCAGCATCCAAATGCTGGAAAAGCAGCACAGCCTTGTTTTGGAGCTGGCCAAAGAAAAGCAAATATCAGCTTTCTCCAATGAGAATATCAGATAATGTCTTATTAAAAGACATGTGGCCATCATCCTGCCCATAACTTCATTTCCTTCTGTCTGATGACTATTTAAGATTCATTTATTGCTTCTGTCAATTTTTTTTGCAAAGGAAAATGCCTCAAGATCGAGATGTGCTGTCAGGTTGGGCTGTTGAGGCAATGCATGAAATTGGAATGTTGCAAGAACACTTGAAAGTACTTGCTACTGTCAGGAAAGCAAAAATTAATTGGTCAGGAAAGCAAAAATTAATTCATCACAACAATGAATTAATCAAGGGGACACCAAGCCCAGGGATGGTGACCTGCAGCAGCTCTGGCCGTGTCACAGCTCTGTGGGTCCTTACACTGGTGCCCCTCCCTGGAGGAGGGGAAGGTGTCAGTGAGCCCTGGGGGTGGCAGCAGGGCAGGACCATGGGACAATGTCCTTTTCCCAGGGATAACCTCAGACAGGGCTCTGCCATCTCCCTTCCCCCAGGAGCTGCTCCCAGCCTTTGCCACACCACATCAATCAGCTCTGCTGCATGCACAGATCAGCGTTTCTCAGCTTCCCTCCACCATCTCCAGCAATGTCTCCAGACACACAGAATTCCTCCTTCTCCTCAGCAGCAGCCCCACCAAAGCCTCCCTTTCCAGCAGCATCTCCTAAGACAGAGCTTTAAAAGCATTTTCCCAGAGTCAGACTCCTGATCAGCCCTGGCTGCTGTGATAAGGGACATCCACGCTGTTGTTATCATATAGATTTTGTTAATATTGTGCATATTTTTAGCTTGTGACCTATATTTCCCCAACATATGCAATGTGACACATGCCATCAGAAATTAGCCATGTCCTCATGAGCAGATAAAGAAGGTGACACACACCATTAACACGTGTCAAGAACCATCACGCTCCTCCTCCATTAAATCTGCCCAAAATGAGGACACCCAGCCCCTTTAAACTCCAAGTTTTTATCTGATACACCTTTAATTTTGCCTTCTGAGGGCTCCTGGCTAAATCCTGTGTCATTATTCCATGTTCCTGGTTTGCTGCCATAGCTGGGAGTCTTTCCTGTAATCCATGGTCAGGGAAGTGGCAGCAGAGGAGCACGTTCCTCGCAGCACTTGGCACATGCCGCTGGGATTTATGGAGATTAAAATGCAAAAATGAGCTGATAATGTGATGCAAAGGATCTTCCAGCCTTAAATCAGAAGCAGAAAATGTAGCAGTCTTGTTTTCCCTTTCACTAAGTCTTTCGAGAAGCCTCGAACTTTGCTTTGCTTCCCCAGAAAAGCAGGTGATCTGTTTCTCACTTTCTCCCTTCTCACTACAAAGTAATTAATTAAAATTAAATTCCTGGAAGTGTTAAAGGGGTTGAGGCAACAACATGTGTTAATATCTCCGGTGCTATCAGAGTCATCTCCACTTTAAAGAGGCTCTTTGTTAGCAGGAAAAAGTGGATAAAAAAGCACTTTCAAGGCAAAACTGCTCGTTTGGAAAGGCTTTGTTATCTGGGTGTTAGAGAAACCACCTTAATGATCACTCAGACAGGGTTTATCAAGGAATAATGGTGTGTATATATGTGGATATTGTTATCAGGGGAATAATAATGCTTTGAGGGTCACACGAGGGGAGCCCTGAGCCTGCACAGCCAGGCAGGGGACACAGGGACACACTCACAGGCAGGGGACAAGCCCAATGCTGAGGATGTGTTTTGACATCCTTGTTCTGTCCTGTCCTCTCTTCCACTTTTCACTTTCAAAATCCATTTTTGGACTTGGGAGATGCAGTCAGTTTTGCTCTTTCCAAATTCCAGGGAGGGAAACAGGAGGTTGCCAAGCTCCTTGAGGTGGCTTTGGGTTTGGGAATGCTGTGACAGTCAGAGCCATCCTGGGCAGGGGAGTTCCTGGTGGTGCCTTCAGTTTCAGCTTTCATATTTCCCAGACTCTGCACTGCACTGGTGTGTGACTCTGAGCTCCAGATAAAGTGTCAGGAGCTCTCCTCACAGCTCAGTCCCACAGAACAATCCTTGTCCAGCCCAGAACCAAGGACACCACTGCAGCTTCAGCCAAAAAAGTGCAAACAACAGGGAATGGAGGGGAGCAAACTGGGAGGGTGGGACTGCAGAACCTGAGGCTGGAATTGCATAATTAGAAATGGACCAAATGGTTAATTGGACAATTAACTAAACTGGAAATTGACCAAAACTTGTCAAAGTGTGAGAACTTGTGACTTGGGGTTCATCTTGAGCTTCTTCTTGCATCCACCTTGGGTGTAGCCATGGCTGGGCTCTTGCACTGCCCAAGGTGAATCCTTTGAAGGCCTTTAATAAATCCCTGCTTCATTCTTTAACTCTGCCCATTCTCTGCTCCAGGGAGCCTCTCCTGGGATGCCCTGGGATGCAGGGGAAGGGGTCACAGCCAGGCTCTCCATGGGATCCCCTGGGATGGAGGGGAAGGGGTCACAGCCAGGCTCTCCATGGGATGCAGGGGAAGGGGTCACAGCCAGGCTCTCCCCAGGATGCAGGGGAAGGGGTCACAGCCAGGCTCTCCATGGGATGCAGAGGAAGGGGTCACAGCCAGGCTCTCCATGGATGCAGGGGAAGGGGTCACAGCCAGGCTCTCCATGGATGCAGGGGAAGGGGTCACAGCCAGGCTCTCCATGGCTCTCCATGGATGCAGGGGAAGGGGTCACAGCCAGGCTCTCCCCAGGATGCAGGGGAAGGGGTCACAGCCAGGCTCTCCCTGGGATGCAGGGGAAGGGGTCACAGCCAGGCTCTCCATGGATGCAGGGGAAGGGGTCACAGCCAGGCTCTCCATGGATGCAGGGGAAGGGGTCACAGCCAGGCTCTCCCTGGGATCCCCTGGGATGCAGGGGAAGGGGTCACAGCCAGGCTCTCCATGGATCCCCTGGGATGGAGGGGAAGGGGTCACAGCCAGGCTCTCCATGGATGCAGGGGAAGGGGTCACAGCCAGGCTCTCCATGGATCCCCTGGGATGCAGGGGAAGGGGTCACAGCCAGGCTCTCCCTGGGATGCAGGGGAAGGGGTCACAGCCAGGCTCTCCCTGGGATGCAGGGGAAGGGGTCACAGCCAGGCTCTCCCTGGGATGCAGGGGAAGGGGTCACAGCCAGGCTCTCCATGGTTCCCCTGGGATGCAGGGGAAGGGGTCACAGCCAGGCTGTCCATGGGATGCAGGGGATGGGGTCACAGCCAGGCTGTCCATGGGATGCAGGGGATGGGGTCACAGCCAGGTTCTCCATGGGATGCAGGGGAAGGGGTCACAGCCAGGCTGTCCATGGGATGCAGGGGATGGGGTCACAGCCAGGCTGTCCCTGGGATGCAGGGGAAGGGGTCACAGCCAGGCTCTCCATGGTTCCCCTGGGATGGAGGGGAAGGGGTCACAGCCAGGCTCTCCATGGATCCCCTGGGATGCAGGGGAAGGGGTCACAGCCAGGCTGTCCATGGGATGCAGGGGAAGGGGTCACAGCCAGGCTCTCTGTGCAGAAGGTGGCAGAACCAATGAGCATCTGTCGTGTCGAGCTACCAGCCCTGGGGGAGAGGAATCTTAAAAGCTTTGTCAACGTCAATTTGCTTCCAGCCTTGCCCGTTGTTGGAGAGGCAGGGGCGTCTCCAGAGCCGTCCTGCAGAACTCCCCATGCCCGGATCTCATGCTCTATTTACCCCTGGTGACTGCCAGGCTTTGATTCATTAGCACAGACAAACTGATTTCCTTTGCAGCCCGACCTGAGGACCCACATTTACTGCACACACACACACAGGCTAAAAACACATCCTTGAAAACCCTGCAATGAAAAATGCTCGCTGGAAAAGTCTTTTTCTCTCCTGGCACACTGATCTTTTGGAGGCATAAAATCAGCAGGATGGCTTCTGGGGCAGTGTTGGAAACAAAAAGGTTTAATAAGAATAACAAACGGAGAAAAACTGAGTCAGGTGCAGGAGGTCCTTGCTGTTGGTAAAACACTTCACAAAAGCAATTAGTTTTTTTGTTCTCTTCTTTTTGTAATGAATTGCTTAGGTGGCACTTTTTGGCTTCTGTCCAATTGGCCATCCTTAAGTTTGAGGTGAAGTCCCCAATCTTTTTACCCAATTGAGGAGAGAAACTTCTGGGTTTCTTTCCTTTTTGAAGGGACAAAGGAGAGTTTTGTCACTCCATCAACAAGGGGCACACTCCTATAATCATTCTCCCAGTGCTTTTTGTTCCCAGTTTTTTTGTCACTCCTCAACAAGGGCCACACTGCTATAATCTTTCTCCCAGTGCTTTTTTCTCCCTGGTTGGCATCCCCAGCCTGCCTGTGCTGTGCCATGGAGAGTGGAGCACGGGCAGGACGTGCCTGTCAGCGAGGCAGGCTGGAAAAGCTGTGATTAAAAATAATGCTGCTCATTAGTCATTACAAATCAGGCTGAGAACAATGCTCTCTCTCTGGCCAATTTGTAAACAAACATCCTGCTCAACCTGGGCTCTCTTTGAGGGAGAGAGCAGGAGAGCAGCTCATAAATAAATAACTCCCTAATTCTGCAGGAGACACAGGCTCAGGGCAGCTTACTGGGTGAATAAATATTCCATAATTTCATTTTCTACAAAATTGCCTCCTACAAATTTGGGTTTCAGATATCCCTAATGCCAATAATGATGCATAAATATTTGATGCAGGCGAGTGCAGTGCATGTGCGTGGCTGGGTGTGATCTATGCCTGTTCTCATGTGGACAGAGAATTATCATTAAAAATAACAAATTAGTACCTTGAGAATACTGTCAGGACCATCACACAAGTGAAAAAAACCCCTCAACCTCAAGACAGATGAACATTCCTCTTCTATTTGTGAGTTCCCAAAGTGAAAAAGTGTCAGTGTTAGAAAAAGAGGCATTTCCAGCATAATTCCTGCATATTTTCTCCTCCACAAACATCAGTTCTCTTGGGCTCCTGCAGGTTTAGGAAAGGCTTTGAATCAGTCACAGAAGTCCCTCACGTGTGAATTAACATTCCCAGCCACGGAGCAGGCTGAGCTCAGACACCAGCCTGGCCTCAAAAAGAACATTTCCTCAGAATTCCAGCAGAGTTCAAACGAGTGCCTGGTGGCACAGCAGCACGGGCACCCTGCCCTGAGCTCCCTGGAAACAGCTGATCCCAGGGGAATGGGGAGCACAGGTCCTGTTTGTGCTGTGTTTAGGGTGCTGTGTTTAGGGTGCTGTGTTTAGGGTGCTGCAGGGCTGGGTGCCCGTGCTGCTCCCTTTGGGTGTTGGATTGAGCTCTTTTCTGACCCAGAGATGGAGCAACTGAGAAGTGTTTTAAAAACTCTTATTCCATTTTCAGTCTCATGTGAAGGGTGAGATGACACAAATGTTATAATTAACACCATCACAAACAGAAGTCAACTATTCCTTAATTACAAAACACTATAAGTGATTCTTGGCCTATCATTGCTAGCCACACCATGCTGTAAATGCCTTAAAGCCAATCCTCTAAAATCACCCCTCATGGGTCCCACTACAATGCATCTTTCATAGTTCTATTTCCCCAAAGTATCTAGAGTTATTTGCAAGGCCATCCTTTGAAACTCATTTCCAGTTCTATTTCTTTCTCAATAACGTCCATCCTGTCCCACAGCATTTCTAAGCCAGCATTTCCCATCTCAAGGTTTGCATGCAGATTCTCACTGTGTGAGCCTTCTGCCAGGCACTGAGAGTTCTCCCCAAACCCATTTCCCACACCTGGGTGCTGCCAGGGATCCCTGACCCCCCAGTGCAGCCATTCCCAGCTGGAGAAAGGGCTCTGGGTCTGGATCAGAGCACAGGATCTGCCAAGTGGCCAATCTGCCCCTTGTGGCAATAGGACATGAAATTAAAGCCATGCAGGAGCTGGGATGTCTAAGGTAAAAAGAGCAGAGTTTCTTTGGGACTCTAATATTTATAGACTTCCAGAAGTGACCATGGATTGCAGGATGAAATTTCTACTTTTTTAGCTACACCAGTCAAACCAACAGTTCATCAAATTTCTCTTCCTCCAGAGAGGAATGCAAAACAATCATTATTTACGTGAAAAGTGAGTAAGAAACTCCATTACAAAAATGTAAACATCAGAAGGCTTAGAAGAACTTAGATCAGGGCAAAATCCTGTCCTCTCTGTGGCAGAGACCTGACCAAAACCTGGCAAAATGCACTGCCAAGCTCTGAACTGCCAGGAGAACGTGCTCCCAAGGGAATATCCCTCCTTTCTGCTGGAATTAAAAGCAGGGAAGTTCATACTCCAGGAATTATCCCAGTTCAGCCCCACTGGCTGTTCAGGGTGGATTCAGTGGCAGGGACAGAGATCCCTCTGAAACAGTGCACACAGCTCCAGCCCCAGCACTAAGGGAAGGTTCATTTCCTTTCTTGTTTCCTGATCTTTTAGGAGCAATCAGTGCTCTGTGATCTGTAAATTATAAGTGCTATGTGAGAAAGGTGGAAGGAACCTTAAAGGCCATCCAGTTCCAACTTCCAGCAGACTTTTCAAACTCTTTCCAAACAAAAATTCACCCTTTTTCTACCAAATTCAGTTCTTTAAATCCTCTGCAAATCTGAAATGACTCTAATTACAGAACTGAGAACTTACCCAGCTCCTTGAAAACACTCCTGTGGTAATGTTTCTGCCATTTTCATTATTTGCATAACACAAATGGTTAATGTATTCTGCAAAAAGAAATATGGAAATGTATTAAATACATACAGGCCATAATACAATTTCAGAAAATTAAGGGTGCAGTAGTGAGTATGAAATCAAGGTAATCTGAAATTCAACTTTTATCCTTCAAAGTAGTCCCAGTTCTTCCAAATTCACAAATTTGGAAGTTCTGAATTCAACCATTTAGATAATTAATAAAAACATTGAATACTACTCCAACGAAATCCCACTTGATGCATCCTTTCTCTTTTTATAATGAAACATGGAATCTTTGTTTGTCTAATGAGTTTTGCAGCCAATCCTTGCTTCACCAGATAATTCTTTCTAAAAAGTTAATAAATACCAAATTACCAAATTACAGGAAAGTTCAAGAAAGGGGAAAATTGTAGCAAATAGAAGTCTGCAATATTGTCCTTGTCTTGATTCCTCAAAGGGCCATTCCTTTGCTGAATTACAGCCTCAAAATGATTGCTTGGGAGCTTAAAGTCCATACTAAAATAATTTTAGAGATTAACCAGCATTAAGACTTGGGTATTTTGAGACTATTGCTTAAAATCCACAGCAAAATACTCTGTGAAAATATTATAAATAGTAAGGGCTGTAAACCAGTGATTTCAGTAATGATAAGTGATGTTAATTACAGCAGCAAATCTTTCTTCATCAGCTGTATTCTGGTGGTGTTGAAGTGAGAAATGTTTTATTTTGAGGCTAAAACTCCATTGCTTCCCTAAATAGCAGTGGCTGAGAGATGGTGATAAGCCCCTCATTAAAGCAAATGTATTGATGATAGTATTGTCTGTAAAGACAAGCCAATGTATAGACAGCTGGATGATATATAATTTAAACACTTCTCACTTTACAAATCTGACAACTGAACAAATATAATTGATTCGTGCACTGCAATATTCATTCCATTAGCCAGGATATACATCCAAAATTGAAGGTGCCAATCAAATGAAATGAATGCATGTTTTCATAGAGCACCACCATGCCTTTTATTAAACCCAGGGAAAAAAAAATAAAAAAATCAATCACTATTTTTGGCTTCAGACTCAACGAGAGTGTGACTCCAGCAAGTTATGTGGCAATAAATATACATGTTTGTTTTACTCGTGCTAGAAAATTACTCTGGCTACCTTTGATCTTTTTAATGTGTAAGAAAATAAGCTATTTATGCTAGCAGGGTCTATAAACACTTTAAACAAATAGATTCCCTGACGTATAGGTACAGGAGATAGTACTGATTCTCACTTACACCAATTTTATGCTCCATTGGTTTTGCTGAGAGTTACTCTTGATTTACACCAGTGCAGAAGAGGCTGGAGCAGCCCCATATTTTAGCTGCTGTCTCTCACACACTGATCTGCAGCTCCCAGATTGCTGGATGAATAATGCCGAGCCAAACATTGCAGGTTCTGTCTGCATTTTTGTAGTAATTTACTCCTGAACCTTGGGAATAAAAACAGAAATCTGTCATAAACAAAGCACTCATTTCCTTCGTCTGGAGCTGTGTCTGTGCCGGGCTCTGCTTGCTGTGTAAAACATGCTCTGAGGCGTTTTCCCCTTCAAAGAGGATGCACAGACTGTGCTGAAAAATCATCTCAGGGTTCCCAAAGGCTGCTCGGGGGGAAGGTGTGGGGTGGCAGCCCCAGGCAGGGCCTGGCCCCGCTGTGTCCCACCCTGGAGCCAAGGGCAAGGAGGAAGGGAAGGGGGGACCTTCACCCTGGAGCCAAGGGTGGGGAGGATCCTGCTGGGGTTGGTCTCATCTCACCTGGGCACACAGAACCAGCTTTTCCACACCAGAACAGGACAGCCAGAACCACCTTTTCCACACCAAAACAGGACAGCCAGAACCACCTTTTCCACACTAAAACAGAACAGCCAGAACCACCTTTTCCACAGCAAAACAGAACAGCCAGAACCACCTTTTCCACAGCAAAACAGAACAGCCAGAACCACCTTTTCCACACCACAACAGGACAGCCAGAACCACCTTTTCACACTAAAACAGAACAGCCAGAACCACCTTTTCCACACCAAAACAGGACAGCCAGAACCACCTTTTCCACACCAAAACAGAACAGCCAGAACCACCTTTTCCACACCAAAACAGTCAGTGTTGGGTAAAATGAGCAGGCTGTAGAGTGATGCTTCTTCTTTGGAAGACCTTGGGAGGTAGAAAAGCCTCTGTGATGTGGTCTGAGAGTTCTTGGTGTGTCCAGCTGGAGAAAAGGAGATTTGAGGGAGAATCACTGCAGTTCCAGCTTCTCCTGAGGGCAAGGGGAGGCACAGGCACTGATTTCTGCTCTGTGGTGAGCAGGGACAGGACAGAGGGAACAGCTGGAGCTGTGCCAGGACAGGTTTGGTTGGATTTTAGGGAAAGGTTCATCTGCAGAGGGTGCTGGGCACAGCCCCAAGGCTCCTGGAGCATTGGACAGCACTCCTGGAGACAGGGTGGGATTGTTGGGGTGTCTGTGCAGGGCCAGGAGCTGGGATGATCCCTGTGGGTCCCTCCCAACTCAGGATATTCTGTCAATTCTGTGATTTAACCATGAAATCTTATAGAATGATACAGTTACAGAATCTTTACAGAATCTTTATATTTATGGGAAATGCTGTGTTTGAAAAGAAAGACAAAAAAAAAACCAAACCCTTCTTTATCACAACAAATGAACAGAGCTCTTGATATGGGCAGGGCAGCTGAGAGGGAAAGGGAGATCCTGCACAACCCCACACCCCAAATTCTGCCTGAGAGCTGAGAGGGAAAGGAGATGCTGCACAACCCCACATCCTAAATTCTCTCTGAGTCCCTGAGATCTTTCCTTGCTGCTCCATTTTTCAAAGCCAAAGGATTGTCCCTTTTACGTCCCTCCTGCTACTGGCCATCTCAGAGAGGAGCAAACAGCTCAGAGGACACACCAGGCAGCATTTCCCTCCCAGCTCCCATCCATCACCCCCCAGTAATTTGGGAGATGCTGGATTAGGGTTTTCTTTGCATTGTGATCACCCCAATCCCTCATGCTGAGCCCCGGGGTGAGCAGGGCCAGGGCTGGGCTGGCTCCTGTCACCGTGATCTGTGGGGGGCACAGGGAGGGGACACGAGGGGATAATGGTGGCATTTATCAGGTGTTCAGGGGGGAACAGCCCCGGAGAGACTCCTGATAAATGCTCAGGGTGCTGAGGGGCACAGAAATTCTGAATGGGTGATTTTAGAGGGCAGTGAGGAGTTCTAGAGCTGTTCCTGATGCCCTGTGCAGGCTGCCCTAGAGCAGAGGCTGGGCAGAGTCACAGAATAAAGCAGGGATTTATCCAAAGGATCTCCTCCATGGATCCACCTTGGGCAGCACAAGAGCCCAGCCAGGGCTGCACCCAAGATGAACCAAAATGACCCCAAAATGAGCCCAAGATGGACCCAAATGGCCCCAAAATGAGCCCAAGATGAACCAAAATGGCCCCAAAATGCACGGCTGGGCACGGGGTCTGTCCCTGGGATCAGTTCTGCTCCATTTGCATCTTGCAGTTCATTGTCCCATCCCAGCTTTAGCCCAGGCAGTCCCACCCTGCTTGTTTTTCTCTCTCCAGCCCACGGGGTTTGTGCTCTTGGGCTGAGATTTGGATCATTTGTCCTTGGTGCCCAGCTGGAGCAGGAATTGTTTTGTCTCCCTGCTCTGTGCACAGAGCTCACCATGCCCTGATGTGAAGCTGAGAACTGCACACCAGAGCAGCACAGAATGTGAAAAACAGAAGAGCTAAAACCTGAGATATCAGCACAGAATCTGAAAAATATAAAAGCTAAAACCTGAGGCATCAAGGCAAACCCAGAGTGCTGAATGAAGTCCTGCTGGCTCCCTGCATCCCTGCCTTGCCATGCAGCAGTTTCACAGCTCCTGGCTCCTGCCAGCCCCAGAACCCATCCCAGGCCCTGCAAACCCCAACCTGCTGCTGCCACATCTGCACCAACCTCCTCCCTCCTGCCAGCACACCCCGAGCCCTTCCCAGGGGTTTTCCCTCTGTCTCCTCCATCCGTGCTCTGTGTCCTGCCCAAAGGGGCATCCAGGAGGGCCCCAGCCAGCAGCTCTGCCCTGCCTCCACCCTGAGGGATTTTTTTCCCTATAAAATCCAGAATCTGCAGCACTTCCACGGTAAACTGTGAACAAGGCAGCCAGCTCAGCCATCCCTCACAGCTCCATATGGCTGATGTAAAAAATAGCTCCTGAAAATGACATTATAATGAACAGAATTGGGTGTCTTCACCATTATAAATAATTAAAACTTTGTGTATATATGTTGCTATAAATATAAGTGTATGTCCCCTTCTTTTTTTTTTTTTTGTTTTTGGTTTATATATAAAAGTACCTATAAGAAAACAGGAAAAAACGCAATCCACAGTGGAAGATTTTTCCAATTTTATCAATCTAAAATGGCATTTCTAACTAGAAACCTGGTCTTGTTGGGGTGTAAATAAGGAAGAACAGACTTAAAGCACTGGCAGACTTAAAAGACAAATTTTTTGTGACTTTGCCACAGAAATATCTGGGAGTAAGATGAAGGATGAACAAAAGGAAAAAAAAAATATATTTTAACAGGGAAACACATTAAGCAATACAATATTTCAATTCTCAAACTGTGGTCTCTCTACCAGTGGAATTTTCTAAGGATAGGGATGATGTAGTTAATTCTGTCTCTGGGGTATGAAATAAATGGGTTTTTGAGACCCCTCTGCCTGCATTTCCTGCAGTTGCAGTGATCTTGATGAAGTATCTCAGCCATAATTCTGTGACTCTTTGGGGGAACCCTTTTCCCTTCTTATTTCAGGGCACTCCATCCCCAGCAGGGATGATAAACCTGTTGACATCTCAGTACATAAAGAATTGCTGGGGGATAGGTTTTTCTTTTCCTTATCCATCTGTATCTCAATAGCTGGGTTTTCATCTCCAAAACGTCAGTTTGGACAGAAATGGCTTAAGTGATAAAAATAGCTAATATGTTCTTTTCTTTATGTCTCCATTTTTCAGTGTTTCTGAAAACAAACAGCAAAACTCTTTGAGAAGTTGCCTGAGTGAGATCAGGAAAAGTTTTGGCCACACAGAACTCCTGGGATGTTATTTTGTGCATTGGGAGGAAAGGAGCTCAGGTCTGGAACAGAATTCTAACAATAATCCTACATTTTGGGGGGAAAAAACCCAACAAAAGAGAACAGGAGAGATGAGCTCATCCCAGCTGAGCATGGCTTTCATTTCCATCTGCAAAGAGGAACAGTTTTCCTCTTGGCACCTTTTCCATGGTATCTATAGCATGGAATGCTGCAGGAGGAGCTGCCTGCAAAGGGCTAATACAGCAGAACAGAGCTGTGATTCTTCATCCTGCAGCAGCTTTACAGGGGTGTAAAAATGAGTTAGGAATGCCACTGAAAGCTGGATGCCTCCCTGCCTCGTGCTCAACAGGAAAACAGGGGGGTGGGAGAGGGCCACAGGATGGGTTCATGCACAATTAATGCATTTTCAGGCTGATTTATCCAGGGGATGTGCACAGGCAGGGAAGCAATGGATCCAGAGGCACAAGAGGGATCAAAAGTCCTGAAATTCAAACTAAATAGGCTGAAATGCTGCAGAATCTCAGAGTGGTGTGGGGTGGATCCTAAAGATCATCCCCTGCCATGCCAGGGACACTTCCCATTGTCCCAGGTGCTCCAAGCCCCAGTGTCCAACCTGGCCTTGGGCACTGCCAGGGAAACTGGGCAAACTGCTCTGGGAATTCCATCCTCACAAGGAACAATTCCTTCCTAACACCCAACCTAAATCTCCTCTCTTTCTGTGGGAATCCACAAAACCAGAGGGTTTTGGGAAAGCTGCAAAAGGCAGGGCTCAGAGACAATGGAACTGTGGTTAGAGCTAAGCAGCAGCCATGAGATTGGGTAGCAGAAAATTTATTTAATCTGTAGAAAAGCAAGGAAAATAGAACAATGGTTTGTGTATTAATGCTTGTCTAGAATAACTCTATAAGCTACAGAAAAGTTTATCTAGCAAGATATTAGGAAGGTTAAAGCTTAATAATGGAGCTCTGTTCATTGTGTTTGAAGGCTTACAAGCAAATATTGTATTTGAAATAAGCCAGCATTGTTTAACCAAAGGTACTTTGGTGTGCTTGTAGTGATTGGATAGAACTACTGTCAAAGTGCTTTGTGGGATTGGTCAAAAAACTTCTAAAGTGAGTTGTGCCATTGAGTTCTGTGTCTGCTGCCTGGGATGTGAGCTGGTGGCATCTTCCCATTGTCACCACCATGGAATGAGGCTGATGCTGGAAAATCCAACAGCTCAGGGCAGGTTCCACAGCAGCCCCATCCCGTTTGGGATTTGTACACAGACCCCTGACAGGGACACTTTCAGTCTAATATTTAATTGAAAACATTCTTACACCAACCTCTCCTAACACAGGCCTCTCCAAATCCCCCTTTTCTCCTGCTGAAAGGCACGAAATGAGCAGCCAGGTTTATCCCACAGCAGCAGTGTTTAGTGCAGGATTTTTCCAGCTTTACCTCTGGAATAAACAGGTCGCTAGAACTGAAATATCTGTCCTCTCTTTCTGAGCTAAACACTCCATGTAGCTTTTTATTTTAGTCTTTATCACAGGGATGCATTTCTTCCTATCAAACTCGTGCTGAAAGCTCAGCAGGAGGCCTTATTGCCAACAATGCTATCTGGGCTAATAGCATATTTCATAACTGCTCATAAGGAGAAATGTGTTTTTCCACAGGAAAGAAAAAGTAGAATATTTGGAAATATCTGGGAAACTTCTAAAACTCAGGTACCACGGGGCAGAATTGGTTACAGACAGACAAGTGGTGAATTCACAATTTGCACACAAGTAAAAGGTGCATCAGGAATCACTCCCAAGCCTCAATTTACACCACAAAGGGAACCCAAAGGACCAGGAGCTTGGAGGAGAATTGGCTCATCAGTGATGGGGTTGGTTTGCACTCTTGTAATTGTTTCACGGAGCCTCTGTGGTAACTTCTCAAAAGGATGGTGTGAAGAGGATGGCTGTGGCATTGCAGGCCAGGGAAAACTCATTTGTTTTAATTCCTGTAACCCGACATTGTGGAATTCCTGTCACTGCCTTGACCTCCCCTTCATCTGAGCAGGGCCTGGCATGGAGAGATGTGATGGAGATGGCTGGAAAACCAGAGAAAATCACTTTGCTTCATCCCTGCTGGATGTGATGTTCAGAGAGGAGCCCCTGTGCTCTGGAGCCAGGCTGGGAGAGCTGGGAATGTTCACCTGGAGAGGAGAAGCTCCAGGGAGAGCTCAGAGCCCCTGCAGGGCCTGAAGGGGCTCCAGGAGAGCTGGAGAGGGATGGGGGACAAGGGATGGAGAGACAGGACACAGGGAATGGCTCCCACTGGGAAAGAATAGGTTTAGATGGGATATTGGGCAGGAATTGAGGGTGGGGAGCCCTGGCACAGAGTGCCCAGAGCAGCTGGGGCTGCCTGGCAGTGCCCAAGGCCAGGCTGGAGCAGCCTGGGACAGTGGAAGGTGCCCCTGCCCATGGTGAGGGTGGGATGGAATGAGATTTAAGGTCCCTTTCAGCCCAAACCAGCCTGGAACTCTATTACAATTCCATTCAAATACAAATCCACAGCATCCCCATCCTCATTGCATGGATCATCACTGGTTTTCTGTGGAAGTTTTCTGCCATCCTCATCCTCACAATCCATGGATGCTTCCTCAGCAGTTCTGCCCCACTGACCCTTTCCTTTCCTCTTCTTCCTTTGCTTTTCTCTTTTCCTTTTCCCTTTCATTTTCCCTTTTTTTTCCATTTCCTTTTTCCCCTTTTCCTTTCCCTTTTCTTCTCCCTTTCCTTTCTTCCTTTTTCCTTTCCTTTTTTCCCTTTTCCCTTTCATTTTCCCTTTTTTTTCATTTCCTTTTCCCCCTTTTCCTTTCCCCTTTCCCTTTTCTTTTCCCTTTCCTTTCTTCCTTTTTCCTTTCCCTTTTCCCTTTCCTTTCTTCCTTTTCCCTTTCCTTTTTTTACTTTTTCCCCTTTTCCTTTCCTTTCTCCTTTTTCCTTTCCTTTTTCTACTTTTTCCCCTTTTCCTTTCCTTTCTCCTTTTTCCTTTCCTTTTTCTTTTCCCCTTCCTTTTTTCCTTTTTCCCCTTTTCCTTTCCTTTCTCCTTTTTCCTTTCCTTTTTCTTTTCCCCTCTCCCCTTCCCACCTGCTCTTGCAGATCAGCCTCTGCTGCAGCTGAAGTGCTTTATTTTAGAAGGAACCATGACCACTGTAAGAAAGCTCAGCCCCAGCAGCTGGCTGATCAAATATACA